>OX246755.1:35263203-37663203 GCA_945910035.1 Brachypalpus laphriformis
AAATGTAAGTTAACGAGTATGATGTATTAATGCAATTATTTAGCATGGACAAATATTATTCCTAATTATTACCTGCTAGGTACCGAAAGAGAGTGTCATCAAAACGATTCGTATTATAGAGCCGTCTTAAGGTGAGAGGGACGTGAATTCCGTCGTTCACAAACTTGATATGTAACAAGCGGCAAAATTAAACTTAAAGAACGGTTTGATTGTGAGAACCTAAGTTTTTCATATAAATACTGAGGTTGTTTGCTGGTTATAATTTTGTGTAAATACTTGAGTGTGCAGTAGTCAAGGTACTTGTCGAGTGAACATCCAAGAATCATTTTTGCGTACGACGACACATGGTCATAGCGTTTTAAACCATAGACATAACGTGCAATGTTATTAAATGCGACATTGAGTTTGCGCCTAGTGAGTGCATTATGGCAAGAACAAATTTCGCAGCCATATGTAATTAAAGGAATGAGTAAGGACCTGACTAGCATTAGCCTTGTGTTAACTGGCGTGAAGTTTTGGGACACCGAGAGGTTCCTGAGGCAGCCATAAATTTTCCCGATGACAGTACGCACATGGTCATCCCACTGCAAACTTGTGTTGAACCAAACTCCAAGGTTTTTAGCTTTATCCAGAAACTCAATAGAGGCATCACCAAGGTTTATTGTGGGAAAGTTGGATCCTTGAGGAACACCTGCCGAAGTTGCAATAAATTCAGACATTACACTGTTAGCTAAGACTGCTTGTCTTCTTCCAAATAGGTACGAATAAATTAAGTTAGCAGCTGATGTAGAAAAATTGTACAATGTTGAAAGTTTAGAGACAAGTAGCTTATGGTTAACCGTATCAAAGGCCTTGGAAAAATCTAAAAGTGTCAGAAAAGTAACTAAGTTTTTATCCATTGCAACTCGTACGTCATCCGTTACTTTAAGCAATGCCGAAGTGCAGCTGTGGCTTGGTCTGAAGCCAGATTGATGAGCGTTTAGCAGCTGATTGCGCCGGAAAAAGACTGACATTTGGTTGTAGATAGACTTTTCCAAGACCTTTGAAAGGTAGGGCAAAATAGCAATAGGTCTATATTCGGCAGGTGAGTTAATTGTTGCTTTCTTTTTTAGAACTGGGATGATCTTTGCAAGTTTCCAAGCACATGGAAAGGTAGATCTCGTTATGATATTATTAAATATGAAGGTAATGACTGGCAGAAGGTACGGCAGGATAATTTTTAAAAAAAGAGGATGTATTCCATCAATACCAACAGCTTTAGATTTTATTTTTAGTACTGCTTTTACAACATCAGTTGGCTCGATCCTGAGAAATTCAAAGGAGCCACTTTGCGGCACTTGAATGGGATGGTGCAGTGCTACTGATGTTGTTTGTATCTCGGCGAATTCTTTATTTAGCTGGTTGGGATCGACTTCATCCATCTTGTGCTTTCTTTGTTTCCCCACGCCTAGCTCTCGCAAATCCTTCCAGAGTGTTTTAGTTGGAAGCCTATGATCGTAGTGCCTACCATAGTACGCTCGTTTTCAGAATTTCGTAATATCCGAAATGCTTCGTAGAACTCAGGGAGCTTAAACCGTTTCCACTTTTTGTAGGCCACATCACGATTATTCCTTAGCTCGCGGATTTCTGGGGTAAACCACGTAATATAGTTACATTTAACTACCTTGGTTTTAAGTAAAACATGCCTATTAAAGAGCTCAACTATTGTATCTTGAAGATATTCGACTTGCGCGTTGACCGACGTTTCGCAATATACAGCCTGCCAGTTAACACTTTGAAGATCCTGTTCAAGTTCCTCCACGTTGATGTTCCTGAAGTCTCTAAAGGTATACGTCAACGGGTTTCTACAATTTGTGATGTTAAATGTAGCAAAGATAAGGCCATGTCTGGAAAAAACAGGTGCGGATGCCTGACTGACATCATGAATATCACTCGTAAGAAATAAGTCTAAGAGAGTGCTGGAAGAACTAGTAAAGTGCGTTGCAATGTTCGAATTAATAATTTCTAAATCAAGCGCTTGTATTGATTCGACAAATGATCGCGATCTCTCGCTGTTCAAGATATTGCAATTGAAATCTCCACAAACAATAGTTTTTAAATATGACGATGAATAATTTTCGAGTATAGTATATAGTGGAGATAAGTCAATATTATCATACGGTCTGTAAGCAACACCAAAAAGACATTTTTTCTTCTCAATTTCAATAAAGCAATACTGGAGCGGACTATCAGGAGGCGACTCTACTAATAAATCGACAGTGAGGTTCTCACGAACGTAAATTGCTACGCCACCACCAATTCTATTTTTCCTGTCAGCTCGAAAAATATTGTAGCCACTCAAGGAATAAAGTTCATTCCTTATGTTAGGGTCAAACCATGTCTCGGAGACGCACACAACATCAACACTAGAACCAACAAACAGACATCTAAACTCATCAATTTTTCTAAACAGACTGTGTGCATTGATATGGCACACTCCTTTGCCTTCTCGCTGCTTACAGAAGATATTGATAAGAACACGTAAGTTATCATTCGAGCCATGACTTCCGGATAAATTTTCGTCTATATCACCCATGGAAGGTGGATGATACAAACGAGAAATCTCCCTCCCACTTCCAGGCTCAAACATCGAATAGAATAACAGACTCTCACACGGCTAGCAGGAATTAAATAGGGCAAATAAAGGAAAAATTTACAAAATTTACTACAGAGGAGATGATATGACTCATTATTCGTTTACTCATTATATTCGTTTAGCGCCTTGGAAATTGGTTCCATTGTCACTCCAGATCTCATATGGTTTACCGTGCATGCGGTAAGAATTGGAAGATAAGTCCCCGACGAGTTCGAGATGCATAGCCTTAGTTACGAAACAAACAAATAAGGCTATGTAAGCCTTCGTAAACCTTGGGTTTCTTCCTCGATTCAAACGGAGTATGATGGGGCCTGCATAATCACAGCCAACTCTGCTGAATGGTCGCGAATACCTTATTCGTTTAATGAGAAGGTTTCCTATGAGTTGTTTGAACTAGATTGGCGTTGTCGAAAATACGTAATACAGCCATGAACAACTTTCCGCGCGAGGTTTCTACTCCCGAGTATGTAATAATTTTGTTCTAATAGCTCAAACAACAGCGATACACCGGGTTGCAAATATTTCTTATGTGTGTATTTGTATTTGTATGTATTTCCTGCGATAAGTTTTGCGATTACATGGGTCTTACACAACAAGATAGGATGTTTTTCTGAATAAGTTAAGTCCGAGTGTTTTGACCGACCACCGACCACGAAGAACACCATAAGAGTCTATAAAGGGATTAAGTGATAATAGTCTGTTTTTTGAAGGTAATTGCTTAACGCTTTTAAGAGTGACGATTTCATTGTTGAACGATGATGACTAAGCGCACTTTATCAAATGAGTTTTGGCGAGATGTATCTCTTCCGATGATAGGGATTCAAAATTGCGACTATCTGAAATGCACCGAAGAACGTATGCTATAACGCGCACTGATTTAAGCCAATTCAAATACTTATTTAACACGTTTTCAATCAGATTTAAAGAAGTTGTGTTGGAAACGAATACCTGGGGTTTTGCTACTTTCCGTTCTTCTAGTTGCCTAGAGTCGATGTCTTCCTTGTTATATAAGTCGATATGGGCCATTGGTCTCTGTGCTCGCTTAGCCACTTGGGTTTTTTCCACCATATATCGGATCCTGCAAGTGTGGATTGGACGCAGAGCGAACATGATTCCAAGATTTGAGTGGTATTGATGATAGGATTTCAGAGGTTCGGTCACCGACAAACACAGACCATTTCTTTGGGGCGGCTGAGAGCCAATGAAGCACAATGGAGGAGTCTCTCCAGGCGAATATCTTAACATCTGGTTCCTGCAATGAGAGCTTGATTTTGTTTATGAGGCCAGATAATAATAAGGCCCGCACAGCTCGAGTGTTGGAAGCGGTAGAACCTTTAAAGGTGCAACTTTAGTTTTTACTGCAACAAGTGTGATAAGAATTATATTACCTTGACTAATGGTCCGGCAATAAACAACTGCGGCGTAAGCCGTGTAACTGCCAATTTTGTTTCTTATATAACATAATCCTAGGTATGGAGAAGGATTCAACGAGAGGCAGCTCTTTTCTGATAACCGTCCATTGATGGGCTAGGTTTTCCGGAACCTCTTCATCCCAATTAAGATGCTTTCTCCAGAGTTCCTGAAACATGATCTTTATTGCAATCACGACGGGTGCTAGGAACCCTTGTTGCACTTTTTTGAGGTATAGGAAAATTCTGTTCCGTTCTTTTCTTTTGAGATTTCCCGGTGAAAGCGGGACACGTCACCCGTAAGTTATTTTCGGTTAATTTGTTCGCGACTTGCCGTAACGGGCCATTCCTACGGCTATATTTTTTCTTGTTTTCCTGGGAATCTTTTTTCCTTCCTGAGGTTTCTTTCTGATCCCCCCGTAAATTACTATTGCTGTTTTTCTCTTCTAATTTGATTTTGTTATTTTGTTATTTTCATTTCAATAAATCGCCCGCTCGAGAGGAGCAATTATAACGAGGTGAAAATTCGTAGTTTCTTTTACTCCTTGTTTTTTTTTCCCCAGCACTAATTTACCACCCACCATTTCCCAAAACCCACTCCACAGGTTTCGAAATTTCCCAACCTAATTTTTATCAAAAAAATTACGTGGCGTCCAAAACCTATTTATATGTACCCTATTTTATTTTCTCCTCCCGTTACATCGATTGCTTATCGAACCCACCCTAGCTGAGCAGCCGGAGAGCGAACAGCACTTCACATGCTGTATTGTAGCACTTTTTTTTTCCTTTCGCCCATTTCTTCATTTCGCTTTTGGGATCGGTCGTGTTTTCTTTTTTTTGCGTTTGTTTTTTTTTTTTATTTATAAATCAGTGTAGCAAGTTGGCTATCTTTTTTTGAATTTATCCGTGGATTCATTTCCTTGACCCCAAAAAAAGTGCAACATCCTAAAGGATCAAAGATTCTACAAGCATCTGATAATATGCGCCGTTTTGTACACGAATCCGAAAGACCAAGCTTGACGCGATAGGAGAAGGAATCCCTTGAGGGACACCACTGCAAACCAAGAACCTTAATTGAGTTGGATTCTTCGAAGTCGACAGGGGAAAGTTCCCACTGATCCTCTGGCAATGACACAAGCAGTGGCCAGCAGTTCGTAGTCCACTTACGTAGATTGAAACCAGCCAGTTTTAACAGGTTCACTAATTGCTTACGCAGGGCGATGAGATCGTCGATTGTGTCTGCGCCTGTTATCACGTCGTCGACATAAAAATCACTTAGGATAGTGGCAGAGGTACGAGGATGAGTAATAGCCGAATTTAAGGCTAACTGCTGAAGAGTTCGCACCACTAAGAAAGGAGCAGCTGACGTTCCATAAGTTACCGTTAGCAAACGGTAATGCTTTAGGGTATCTTTTGGATTCTCACGCCAGACAATCTGCTGAAAATCAGCATGCTGCCTGTACATTTTTTCAATATCCTCTGTTATGAGATATAAGTGACGACGAGAACGCAAACATATTGAAAAGATGTCACGTTGTATAGCTGGACCAACGAGAAATGTATCATTTAATGACATGGAATTATGAGCCTTAGCAGATGCGTCAAAAACAACTCGGATTTTTGTGGTGCTACTATCTCCCTTGAAGACGGCATGGTGAGGGAGATAGTAGTGAGTATTTGGTGACGATTGAAATATTTCATTAGGATGAATCTCTTCCATATGCCCGAGTGAAAATATTCATTAATAAACGATGAATATTTGGATTTTAATTCTTGATTCAAATTGAATCTACGTTCAATTGAATGAAAGCGAGAGAGGGCGGTACTAAAAGAATCTCCGTTTTACTGAGGGCTTGAAGGGTAGTTGGACTTCATATCTGCCATCTGGACGACGACCATGTGTGTTAGTAAAATTGTCCTCTTTTAGTTGCTCCTCGAGAGATAGCGGCGGTTGATTAGATACTTCCTCCAGTTTCCAAAAACGCTCCAGATCGAATTCTTGGCTCTGATCCAAACGAGTATAGTAAGCGTTTACCTGGGTTCCTTCAAAAAGGTGCTGTTGGTGACTTCCCTGCTATTACCCAGCCAAAAATAGTTGGTATTAAAGTTAGTGTTCCCCCCATATCCGACCTTGATGTCCCTCTTATGATGATGAAAAACTTATCAGCGCCTATGAGAATATCGATGGGGCCCGGTAGGTTAAAGTGAGGGTCAGCAAGTTCAAGGGCAAATACATTTTCGGGAATGTTGTTAATGGGATATAGTTAAATCCCGCGAAAATTTTCTAAATCCTTTTTTACATACAAAATTCCTAACGTATATAATATTTTGAATTTGATATGTGGCGAACAATAGACTGTTAGACTGAAGGATGACAGCAGGCGAATTTTGTAAACGTTCACAGCGAACGAGTAAAGGCTGAATTATAATATAATAGTCGGAAGCAATCGGAAGCTAATTTCATAATTCTGCGTTAAGTTTCCTTCAGTACTGTCAATAGCAAAAGTAGCCCATAATAGGCGTATGTTTTCGGAAGCAATTGTGTGGTTCATAGCCATTCACAGCTGTGCAACTGTCAAATTTTCGTATGAAAGAGCGAATGCATTCGTTCTTTCGTGAGTGATTAAAAGTGAACGAAACTATTATGGTCGCACAATACAAATCCTTTGTATTCGCATTGTTTCGGAAGTGGTCGTACGAAAAACAAAAAAAACAAACATTTGGCGCAACAGCTCTTTAAAATGCCAGGGCCTAGCTTCTCGCAACCACTCATGTTGTGTGCGTTATATTTTTCACACGAATGGAAGGGACCTACAGTTTAATGCCGAATCCGAACCGCAATTTGAGAAGCTTTTTCGTGACAACAATACTCTCGGATGTTTGTCAGACGCTCGCGAGAGGTGGGACCGTGAAAAAACTTTTTGGTATTGTCTGGGATTCGAACTTGGAACCTCATGCGTAGTGATCCGACGCACTAACCACTTACGCCACGCCGCCCACGTACGAAACCATTCTTCTTTTAGTCCAGCCTTGAACCATATGATTACTACTATCATTCATGTGCGTGTCACTTTTTTAAATTGGCTGCATGTCAGTTTTAGTGAACTTTTTCGCATCAGTGTTTCGTTAATCTAAAGAAAAAAGAATGTCGAAACCGAAGGAAAATGCATCTTCAACGCGAAAGTTCGCGAGAGTCGACACATTGAAAGCGATTCTTAGGGTGAAATGCAATTTAACATATTCATGGGTAGAGTTCTCCCGCTTTTTGAAAACAAAGCCAGATTTACTCCTCCAAATAACTAAAAAGGAGAAATATTCCACCAAAAGTGATGCCAATGCGAGTGCGATTGACGTTGGAGACGATGACAATGAAGTTGTAACAATGTTGGTTGATTGGTTGGTATAAACGTATAAGTATTTTTGACGAATAAAATATGAATTTGCGGGAACAATTCTTTTATATTTGATATCCTTTTATTATACTTTGTTTCTTCATTTTGATATCCCGCGAAATTGCCGAATTTAATGGATTTTTTTTTGACCAAAAAAAGATGGTAAGTTTAGGTATGGTGGAAGTGACGAAGTTATAGTTGAGAGTACAAGGCAGTTAATTTCAATAGATTCTGAATTATAACGAGAGTCTAGGTTAAGCGACACGAATTCATTAGTGACTCCAACAGATGTAGATGCAATTACCAGTATAAGAATTCGAGACCGTTTGCGAGGTAATCCCAAGCGTTGAGCAGTTTGCTCCGTTATAAACTAGACTTGGGATCCGGAATCAAGAAGAATTCGAGCGTTCTGATAAGTTCCCTGTTTATCCTGAATTCGAGCTAAGGCTGTAGGAAGATTGTTTGCGAGATGGCGATGATTAGATTCGGCAGTGTTATTTGTAATGGCATGTGGTTCGGGGCCTTGTTGTGGAGTAGGACGATAAGAATTTGATGATGAGTTAAAGTTTGAAACGATTGATTGATGAGATGGATTTGATGTTAAATTCTGCAAGGGATGAATCAATGAATGATGTCGGGAATTACGATGACGACAACGAAAAGTTGAACGACATTCATTGGAGGCCTGTCCATGACGAAGGAAATTAAAACAAACTGCATTGTTTTTAACGAAGTCACGAAGTTGACAGTGGTCAAGGAAAGAATTTGGCCACGCCTCCATTCTGAATAAATTCACAATCTCTTTCGAAAACAGGGACTACACCATCTCTCGTCTAAACTTTGACAAGAACTTCCTTGTCACCATCCCTTCCAGATCACTCTGGAATGAAGAGGCTGTCATACAAGACGACTCGATCCACTTCTACACTGACGGCTCGAAAACGAAAGACGGTGTTGGTGGAGGTGTTTTCTCTGGCAGGCTTAATCTTGAGCTCCCCTTCCGTCTACCAGATTATTGTAGCGTGTTCCAGGCGGAACTAATGGCGATTACGGACGTCTTATCTTGGCTAAAGAAATACGTGATATCCGCCAAGGACATCCGCATCTTTTCAGATAGTCAAGCTGCAATCAATCCTTGGAATCGATATCTATAAAATTGTAAGGCTGACGAACTCGCCAAATTAGGAACAACTGTACCCATCCTTCCAGATAAGGATAATTTAGGTATACCAATCGTTACTTGTAAACTTAAATTCAAGCTAGATGCAATCGAAAGAACAAATCTTAGGTGGACAAGTGGTACAACATGTCTAGCGATTAAGCAGATTTGGCACAAGTTGGATGTGAAACGCTCTAAGAAATTGATCTCTCTCAATCGATTGCATATTGGCTCTATTATATGTAGGTGTAATTACAGGACACTGTCTAATAGGTAAGGATGAATAAGGCTTGGCGATTTTTGCAGAAGCTGCATGGACGAAAGAGAGGAAGAAACCATTACTCACCTTCTCTGTGCATGTCCAGCTCTCTCCCATAGAAGGAAACTTCACCTAGGAGCTTTCTACTTTAACGATTTAGGCGATCTGATAGATTTAGATATCAGGAGCCTCCTTCTCTTTATCAGAAGCTCTAATTGATTTTAACGAGTAGGCTGGAATTACATGATCCTCGTGGTACCACAACAGACCTTTCTTGGTCTATGTGTGTTGGCGTAAGCTGGCAGCCACTTCAACCTAACCAACCTAACCTAACGAAGTCACGACGAGCATCAAGAGTAATCGATTTGAAATCCTGACAATGCGAGAGTGTATGATCCCTTTTAAATTTAGGGGATTTCACGAAATGTGTACGAACTGCGCTTGAAACTTTAGTACGTGTTTGGTTCGACCGCGAAACAGATATACAAGATTCGAGACAATTACAGCGCTTTTGAAGGAACTCTAGAAATTCATCTATTTTACAGCCATCTCTGGACCCTACTTCTTCAGCTCAGGCTTGCTTGGTTTCATGGTCTAGCTTTTGAATTAAATTGTAGATAAGCCAACGGTCGCGGTTAGTAGAGTCCTAAGCGTTAAGTCCCCGAACGGCTTCATCTGCCCCATCAGATATCTTACGGAGAATCTGAATATTTGCTATTGTGCACGAGGAAAGCGAAATGAAAGACTGTATGAATGACTGAATGATATCACAGGCTTCTATATAGTTTTCTTCCGAGCTTGCCATGTGTTTAATTAATGTCGCAGCATCTCCACGAAGAAATGACTTGAGATAGTAGAATTTTTGAGCACATGTGATATGTTTGAATCGACCGATCCCGAAAATAGATCTCGAAAAGCGGACCAATCTTTATAGTCTCCAGAACAGACTTGGATTGAAATTTTTGGCAACTAAATAGATTTGGACGAAGCTGCTTGTGGTAACAATTGTGAGGGCGGAGCACTGTGAATGACGATTTTGTCCTCCTTGTTCTTCCCTTTTACGTTAAGAATGGCATCTAAAATGATGGAATGGGTTTCAAAGTATTTTGCCTCGTACTCTTCAAATTCAGGCTCGCGATCTATGTAACCGGAGATTCGATGAATTCTAATAAATCAATTTGCAGAGCGACGAAATCTTTCCAGGCCTCATCGAGTTTTTTTTAAGACGATTTATCGATTCTGCGAATACTCCTGTAAGCGTAATGCAGCCTTTAGCACGACCGCGTTTTGCTATGACCTTATTCATTTTTAAGACCTCGATTACGAAATAAATTAATTCTTAAAACTTACTTAGTGATTTGCAGTAAAAGAAAAAGAAAATAAAACACGAAATGTCTGACGATACAAAGTTAAATGTATTTGAAGTACCGTTGAAACGTTGCACCGAATGCATCGTTTGACCGTTGGATGCGTGATCTTACGGCAGTATATAACGTCCAAGTACATAAGTAGGCGCCGTGGCGTAAGTGGTTACTGTGTCGGATCACTACGCATGAGGTTCCAAGTTCGAATCCCAGAAAATAGCAAAATGTTTTTTCACGGTCCCACCTCTCGCGAGCGTCTGAAAAACATCCGAGAGTATTGTTGTCACGAAAAAGCTTCTCAAATTGCCGTTCGGATTCGGCATTAGGTCCCTTCCATTCGTGTGAAAAATATAATGCACACAACATGAGTGGTTGCGAGAAGCTAGGCCCTGGCACTTTAAAGAGCTGTTGCGTCAAATAATTTTTTTTTTTTTTTTTAGTATATAAGTCACGTGATACAAGACCAAACCGAATGACCTATATGCACTTGTATATACGCATACATATGTCCATGTTTACAGATCGCGTGGTCAACGTCTTTGAATACTCGTATATTGTGCATATGGATAGTTTACCCGCGTTTTACGTCACTGTTATATAATGTACATATGTATGCTTATAAATCGCGTGATTTACGGTACTATAATGTACAGTACATATATGTATGTGTAGATCGCGTAATTGTTTTCGAACCGCCGTTTTTATATGTTTATGAACATATGCTTGTACTATGTATAAACCACAATTAAATACACTTTCTTTTATCAATTTGATTGAATTATGATAATGTTCACTGCACTAATAAAACCGGCTAATCCGGCTCGTGTTTATGAATGTAATGAGTTTTTGTTAAATTGCTTTTCTTAATATATGTGCATATATGTACAAATGTGTAATTAATTAAAATGTTTTTGATATCACCCAAAATTGTGTCTCCTTGTGTGTATGTTGCTTTGTGTAAAATAAAAAAAAGGTATTGTGTATTGTGTGTTCTGTTGTGTGTTTTATTCGCTGTAAAAATGAATTATTCTCAAATAATACTATAAGTGTTTTAAAAATAATGTGTAAATGTACTGTGTAATTGTGTAAAAAAAAAAAAACGATTCTGACTGTTTAATGAAAAAAAATCAATAATAAATGCAACGAAGCCAACCGATATCGGTGGTGTATAATTTGAGTAAAAAAGAAATAAGATGCTTTATGGTGTGTTTGGCGATTGATGCATGTTGCAAGGTTAGGTTATGTATGTGGGCTGGCAGGAAGGGACGCTCTCTGCCACACTCAGGTCAGCGTTGACCCATTGTGGTACCCATGGGGGAGAAAGTAATCCCTTACCCAATGAAACTAAAAACTACTAACTCAGTCACTTACTTTATTTGGGTTGTGTCCTCAAAAACTTCCTCGTCACCACAGCCTCTACAGAGTTCCTCCTCCGTCAGGCGTAGTTTCTTCATGTGGTACCGCAGTGTGTTGTGCCCTGTGATGATGCCCATGAGGGTGGAAAGGGATTTCCTATCTTTCCGAGTAATTCTCTCGGTCCTTGCTTTGTCAAAAGATGGCCATAGATTCCTGGTGATGGCGCAAGTTTCCATGGAGTTCCATTTTGTGTTCGCCTCTTACTTACTTAGGCGGCGCTACAGTTCGGGGTGAACCTGGGCCTCAACAAACAAGCCTCTCCATTTAGCTCGGTCTTTAGCTAATTGCCTCCAGTTGCGCACTCCAAGTTGGTCGAGGTCCCCTTGAACTTGTACGCGCCACCTACGGCGATGATTCCCTCTACTGCGTCGTCCCTCGGGATTAGATTCGAAGACTCTGCGGGCCGGAGCGTTGGTGTCCATTCGCTCTACATGTCCTAGCTATCTCAGACGTCCAATACGCAGTGTTTTGACTATGTCGATGCCGCTGTACAGTTCGTATAGTTCGTGATTGAATCTTTTCCTCCAAAACCCGTCAACGCAAACGGGTCCGAAAATCTTACGAAGAATTTTACTCACGAAGCGACCAAGGATATCTTCATCCTCTTTTAATAAAGTCCATGATTCCGCGCCGTAAAGCAGGACTGGGATGATCAGGGTCTTATACAGAGTGTCCTTAGTTGTTCGAGATAGGGCTTTACTGTTGAATTGCCTTATAAGCCCAAAAAAACAGCGATTGGCAAGAGTTATTCTTCGCTTGATTTCTGCGCTGATCTTGTTTGTAGAATTTATAGCAGAGCCACAGGAAAGGAGACCCCCTCAACTGCGCCAATTATAGAGGCATCAGTCTCCTCAACATCGCATACAAGATCTTTTCTGCGATATTGTGTGAATGCCTGAAACCTTTTATGAACAGCCTGATTGGACCCCATCAGTGAGGTTTCAGGCCAGGAAAGTCCACCATCGATCAAATCTTCACACTTCGACAGATCCTGGAGAAAACCCAAGAATTCCAAATTGATACTCACCACCTCTTTATCGATTTCAAGGCCGCCTATGACAGCATCTATAGAGAAGAGCTATATAGAGCCATGTCTAGTTTTGACATCCCTGCCAAACTTGTCCGTCTGTGCAGGCTGACGATGGAGAACGCTCGCTGCTTCATCAAGGTCGGTAATGACCTCACCGAGACCTTTGATGTCAAAAAAGGCTTTAGACAAGGTGACGCGCTGTCATGCGACTTCTTTAACATTGTACTTGAACGGATTGTGCGGAACTCACAAGCCAACACCGGAGGCAAAATCTATCACAAGTCTATACAACTGCTTGCATACGCCGACGATAGACATTATCGGAAGAGCTCAGCGGGCTGACACCGGTGCGTTTGCAAGCATTGAGGCGGAAGCGGCCAAAATGGGTTTAGCGATAAACGAGGGCAAAACCAAGTATATGCTGTCAACAAGAAGGGAAAGCCAACACTGACGAATTGGACAAAACGTCACCGTGGGCAGCGACAACTTCGAGGTAGTAATGTACTTTGCCTACCGTTTCTGTGCCATTGAAATCAATCGAAGAATAACTCTTGCCAATCGCTGTTTTTTTCGGCTACCTCGAACAACTAAGGAGATTCTATATAAGACTCCGATTATCGCAGTCCTGCTTTACGGCGCTGAAACATTGTCTGGAGGCCCAGGTTCACCCCGGACGGTAACGCCACTCAGGGAAGGAGTGAAGGAAGCTGTTTCTTTGGACTAAGAAGGCAATTGAGTAATAAAGCCCTTTCTCGAATGATCTTTCCGTCTTGTCCGGCATGTTGTTAATATTTTCTTTTTAACAATTACGTTTATTATGTATTTATTATATGACTATAAACATAATTTTTGTTTCAAATTATTATTGAATATAAAGTATCCACAACAATTTTCGCATGTTTTCAGAATTGCATGCTTTCAGCAAGCATTCAAAGGGATTTTCAAATATTACGAGTACGGGGCGAAAAAATGAATTTCGAGAAAACAGTAAGCTGTAAACCTTCAATCAAAAATTGCAAAACTGCAATGGAGATTTTTAAATATATTGTTTGCATTAGATTAGTAATATGATTTCTGAAGACACATGCCGAAAATACCAACATCTAATTTACAACTACCGTTGAGCACAATGATAGATACATTGGTATCCTACTATACATGAAGGCTTACTGTTACCCTAATTTGTAAAGCTACTGGGGAAAAATGCATTACAGCCAATAAAAACAACTATGCAATTGAAAAAGTTTATTAAGATAAAAAATATTTATCATTTCAGGTTGAAACTGATCGCATCAAAAAAGGTCAGGCAGGATACGATCTACTGTTTCGTATCCAAAAATTATCCAATAAATTGAACGAATTTTTTTGGCTTTAACGGGTAAGGCTACCCTGAGGCGGCCTTCCAATTTGTTTACCTGGTGGCTAAATTAATTATTTTTTTTTACCTCGTCACTTCTTCTTCTCAGACCAATATCTCACCTAAACAAAAATGTTACTTTACTTTCCGTCATTATTTTAACTTTGCCTGTTAGAGGGTTGGCGAACTTATGCTGAATATCCGAAACATTACATTCGGTTGCTGTTAATTTAATTAAATCAGTAAGTAATGTGCAATTAGCACCAAAAATATAAATAGGTGGGCAAAAAACAATTTTGCTTCATTTATTCAATTCATTACTATTTATTGTAGAAGTTTTTTGCCTTTTAGAAGAATTCTTGGTGGGAGAATCACTCACATCACTCAATAAAGAACAGTTGTCCATGTTGTCCAGATCTGCTAGTGGTGCGAATGGATTGTTGTCAAAAGTGGGTTTATGACTCATAGCATGGGGATATCCAACGCCGTCGTCAGTATTATTTATTTTTCCTTTTTCTCATATTTGAGTTGTAGGTGTTTGCAGATCGTTTCACTCGCTTGCGTTTGAGTTCTTATTGTCTTCTCTCATATTAGTGTCTCGGAGAGCAGAGATTCCCAGATTGTTTGTCGTTGGTCTCTGAGTATTTACTGAGAGATGATTATTTGAAATTGAACTGACATTAGAATTCACGTGTCTGTTGTTATCACGATCGAACGACTTTATCACTTTCCACGACTTTATCACTTTCCACTTTGATGAGTCTCTATCTCTTTGAGAAAATATGTATAAATTCTAATTGAAAGCGGTTGAACCGCCAATATAGTGAAGTAAATATTTTGCTATTATCAGACGTCTGTTCACTCCGACTGGTCGAAATCTTCCCGGTACACATGCAGATAACAGGGCAGTTGACAAGAAGCCGTAGATGAGAGTGGGTCAATTAACATTCCTGAATCTCTTTTTTTGTACAATATTGATTTCATTTTGCAACATTATGCTATCGCAACATATGTTATTGAAACATATTAAAATAAAAAAAGTTAACAAACCGAACATTTTAATCTTAACATACATTTTGGTCCTTCGCAGCCAGATCTCTTTAAGAATTTCGTGTGTCTGTAACCGCGTAATCTGATTAAACTCTGATAACGGGGTCCGTACCAAATTGATTCAATTCAATCCAAAGACAAAAAACATGATGAACGTGTTAAGGGCTAAGCGGTCGGTGGTCAAAGGTACTTTCACGCACATTTGGAACTTCGCATTGAAGCTTGATGATAAAACTGTTTTAGAAAGAGTGCGAATCACGTTTGGAGAAATTATCACAGGTATGGGCGGACTACCACGTGCTTGTTAATCATATGGTAGAAAAGGTCAGTGAGGATAATGCAACTTTAGGAGAATCGGAGACTAATTTAGCGGATTTTGAAGAGAAGTATCACAATGTTATATCGCTAATCAAGAAGCACGTGGCCAGTACCGCCAAGGAGAAAGGTATGATTTCTATTTCAAAGAGCTTAACGGCATCTGTTGCAGAAAGTTCTAGCTCAACGGTGATTTTGTCGATTGGTCATCTACCTAAAATAGATATAAAGCCATTCTCAGGTGATTTTACTGAATAGAAACCGTTTCATGACATGTTTGCTAGTTCAGTAGATAAGGATAAAGTTTTGACGCCATGTCAGAAATTTTATTTTCTCAAAACTTTCTTAGTTGATGAAACCGCTAATTGGCTGAAGCACATTGCTATAACGGACGACAACTACAATACAAAGAGGCGTGGAAGAAACTTAAGGCGCATTATGACAAGTCATGTATTATAGCAGGTGTACTATTTCGTAAATTTATGAATATCTCGTTGGTTAGAAATCCTACAGCAACGACCCTCAGGAGATTTACAGATTGCGCGGATAAGGTGTTGAGAGGACTTAATGCTTTAGAGGAAAATGCTGAGAAACGCGAAGTTTGATTAATTTCAATTCTGTTATCCAGGTTAGGCTCGGAAACTTGTCAAAATTGGGCAAAAAAGGAGAAAAGAATATGCGGATTTTCCTGGAAGCACCACTCCCTCTTGCATCCAACATCCAGTCTGTTATCTTTCGATTCGTCCTCTACAGTTTATTTACCAACGCCATCTTCGAAAGCCTCGTCTTCTTCGCATAACGGCTCTCACTCTAGCTCACCGGTAGTAACGCATTTCAGTCAAAAAGATACATCTTTATCGTCTACATCGTGTTCAACGCTACTGCCAACAGCTCTTGTCAATGTTCGTGACTCTTTCGAAAATTATCAGCTGTGCCGAATATTATTGGATTGTGGCTCACAAGTCTCTTTTGTTTCGGAAGCCTGTGTATGACGATTGGGAATGAAACGCAAACATGCTCGTATACAGGTTAACTCAGTTTCGGCAACAGGGATTCGTAATACCAGGGGATGAGTAAGCTAACATATGGAGTCCTTGGTAAACGACAAGTCCATCGATCTCAATGCATATATTCTTCATACCGTAACGTCTTGCATGCTAAATCACACATTCCAATTTGTCTTTGGAGCTGGCAGATCCCGAGTTCAAGGTTTCTTCGAAAATTGATATACTTTTCGGAATGGACGAAGTTTTCCATATACTTGAGGGATCTAAATTATCAGGAAAACCGAGATATCTAGATGCGATTTCAACTATCTTTGGATGGGCGATAGGGGGAAACATTTCTTCAATTTCGTCTGTTGCTGATGAAATGGGCCCTTCACCAAGTGAACGCATCCTGAAAGGAGACCCATGGTTGACGTTCGGTTCATATGGCAAAGGACGATGAGATCATCATTGCTGTTTTGTTTTGTGTGGGAACGACACCACTAATTTTTTAGTATTCGTATTCATTTCATTTTTGCTATTCATTTAATAAGTTTTCATATTTAATAAAGTTAAAGTTACTCAGGAAAAGGGTGTCGTTTATTGCAATTAATTAATATCACACTAATCTGGAAATCGATAAAACACTAGCTTGGTTCTGGGAATTGGAGGAGGTTTCCATAATTAATTCGCTTTCGAACGATGACCTACAAGCAGAGAAACATTTTGTTGCTAACTACGTCCGCGGTAGTGGTGGTAAATTCTACGTAGCACTACCCTTTAAGGTTTCTCCACCTATTGAGTTTGGAAATTCTATTAATATTGCTTTCAAACGCCTTTCCCAAACAGAGAATCGTTTTCGTTCAAATCCTTCCTTAAAGCAAAAGTATTGTTCCTTCATGAATGACTATCTTAACCTTGGGCATTTGGAAAAGATACCCGTATCTGAGATCAACAAACCAACATCAGAGTGCTATAACTTGCTCCATCACCCTGCTTTTAAAGAGGATAGTATTACCACTAGCTTGCGAGTTGTTTTCGTTACTTCGTCTAAAACTGACAATTATCCTGCGCTAAATGGTACCTTGTTGATAGGACCACCCATTCAAAGAGATCTTGTTTCTGTTCTCCTTCGATTTCGCTGCCATCGCTACGCTATATCAGGTGATGTAGAGAAAATGTTTAGACAAATCTAGGTTCAAGAAAATCCGATTATCAACGCGTTCTTTGGAGGGATCCTGTGAATAACAAAATGACTCGCTACCGACTGAAGATTGTGACTTACGGAACATCCTGTGTACCATATCTGTCAGTAAGGACACTAGAAGAACTGGGAAAAATTAGTAAGGGTCATCCAGGGTCATCTTGAACGGTTTTTACGTCGGTGACGGAGCAGATAGTATTCAGGAGTTGCAAGCGTTTCACAAGGAGCTAGTTTCGACTCTACTCTCGGCTGGATTCAATTTACGCAAATGGAGCATTAATTGCTCTGACTTCTTACAGTCCTTGTCGGAAGAATTGCGGGAAATTTTGCCCTTAGATTTTCAGTCATCGAAAACTATGAAGGTTTTATAGTTAATATGGATGCCTCTACACGATAATCTCATTTTCTTCAGTTTCCTTCCACCATTTTTTCGAATTACTAGGCGTATCATATTGTCGGAAGGGTCTATGATCTTTGATCCTCTAGGATTTCTTACTCCATCTACTGTCATGATAAAAATGCTGTTCCAGGAATTGTGTCCGGTAAAGTTAAGTTAGGATGATGAAGTAATATGAGTATGTTGCACATCGTTGGGTTAAAATTCGCTCTGACTTTCTAAACATCGACGCTCTGGAGATTCCTCGTTCAATTCAAATCTTTTCTGGAAGAATTCAATTCATGGGGTTTGTAATGCATCTAAGAGTGCATATGCTGCAGTGGTATATTGTCGATCAGAGACCAGCGAGGGCATCACTATAAGTTTCATAGTTGCCAAGAGCAGACTTTCTCCGATAGAACCCGTCACAATTCCTCATCTTGAGCTTTGTGCCGCTCTTCTCCCTACAAAGTTGATGAAAAGCATAGTTAGTATCCTCAATATTGACATGTCTCAGATATTTTTATGGACAGACTCTCTCATCGTATAATATGGTTGTCTTCATCTTCTAAGCGCTAGGCTCCTTTCATTTCAAATCGAACTGTAGAAATTCTACAAACTTTTGGCCGCCTTCATTGGAATCATGTCCATTCAGCCGATTGATTGTGCCTCACAAGGGATTCATTTAACTTCACTTCTCAAGAGGAACATTTGGTGGATGGGCCCAACTTGGCTTAGGCAATCACAATCTTATTGGGCAGATCAGCTCACAACGAGGACGAGTTTTGAAAGTATCGATCTCGAAGAAAGGAAAACTGGTCTCAACACACATACACAATCCTTTCATATCACTGCTCAAAACAGTTCTCTTCATGCAGGGCTTTCGCGAACACATGGGTTAAATTGCTTCGAGTACTAGCATATTGTTTTCGTATTTTCGTTAGCGTTCATTTTCAACACATTCATCATTCTTAACCACCGAGAAGCTCTCAAAATCTCGTACCTTTATCCTGCAGTACGTTCAAAAGGAAATGTTTACGACCGAATTATCAGCACTTCAAAGTAGCCTGGAGCTTTCTGTTAAAAGCAAACTTTGTTCGTTAACACCCTTCATTGACCAGCATGAGTTGTTTCGTGTAGGTGGGCGCATTGGAAACTCGTCAGCAACATTTAAGACTAAGCATCTTATAATCTTATTTCATAAGCACACCGTATCTGAAATGAAAGTTCGCTATTTTCATCTTCATCATTTACATCTTGGCGTATCAGAATTAATCTATTTAGTACGCCAAGAGTATTGGATAATGGGTATACGAAGTCTAGCTAAACGAATCGTCCGTCAATGCCTTACCTGCTTTAAGCTTAGAAAATCGACATCATCTCAATTAGTGAGCAGCCTTCCAGCCGAAGGGGTAGACCATTCAGTAGGGTAGGGGTTAGAATATACCCGAGGTAGGCATGCCTGTCGTAAGAGGCGACTAAAATCCACCCTCCGTATACCGAGTATGGCGTATACAAAGTATGCAATGAACAAAACAAAAGATATAAATACCCCAGGTGGCAGTCCAGGTACACTGGAAAATCCACCCTCTTCGGAGGTCGGCTCTACGGATTCTGGGGAGAGCCATTTATTGCGTTCATCTGACCCTTTTAAAAAAGGTACCAGGGTAGTTAGATCTCCACCATCAAGATCAACAATAAAAACGTGCGGAACTAGAAGTCCGGCGACATCGATAGTGTCGGCGCACGAACAACGGACTTCAACGAAAACTCAAAGCCTTACGGACGAAAATATGGAACTCCGGACCAGGCTAAGTAAAATGGAACTTCTCTGCGAAGAACTAAGAAAAGAATTAAATGTACTTAAAGCAGAAAATAAAGCATTTAAGGATATGAAGAAACCTCGTAATGAGTCTGCTGCGAGTTCAAACGTCCCCGATAACACTGATTATCAAACGGATGAAGAAGAACTAGCTCGGCAAACTAACTGGATTCTAAAAAACGACCAGTTAAGAAACGAAAAGCTGGTTCTTCACCCGAAATGGTAACTTTTAAAAAAAACGCTATCAGTACTGCTTAAGGGCAAGCATTTGTGACGAATATTACTTTGAACTGAAAGAGAAAAACTCAAAACAGCTACTAAGTAATATCCAGCTTGTCACAGTCATCATTTAGCGTGGTGTTAGTTGTTAGTATTGCGAATATTTATAAAGCCTAACACCTTACACAAAAAGACTGGACAAGTAAACAAAAAGCAGAATGCATGCTAAACTAAAGTATGAACTAAAAATGAATATGCTACGCATAAGTCAAAATTACACTAAACACTTTCAACAAAGAAACTAGTATCGTTCGTATAATTTATGTTTTATATATAATTTACTATGGTTGTAATCAAATTTGTCGCGGTTACTATTTACTTCCTTCGTCATACGCGTAAGAGGTTCGTTAGAACCGTAGTTCGTTCTGTGGAAATTTACGCGGAAAATTTCGGTATTTCTGGAGTTGTAGCATCTTACGTTTAAACCGACTTTATTTAAAAGATCCGGCGAGTCAATAAAACCATTTACCAGCTGGTGTAAAAATACTACATCACATACTTCTCTACGTTTCTCCAAAGAATGACGATTTAGGAGAAGAAGGCGGTCGCAATATGGTGGAAGACGTGTAGGGTCATTCCAGTTTAAATGGCGAAGTGCAAATCGGACAAACTTACGCTGTACCGATTCAATACGGTTAATGTGTACTGCATACATTGGAGACCAAATATTAGACGCATACTCTAACTGCGGACGAACAAAGGTATTATAAAGTGTGGATGTTATAAGAGGACACTTGAATTCTTTACTCCAACGTTTTATAAAGCCAAGCATTGAATTCGCTTTATTGACAATCTGTTCAATGTGAAAATCGAAGTCGATATTTTGAGAAAAATGCACTCCTAAATCACATATTGATGTGACTTTGTTAAGTACATATTAATTGAGATTGTAATCATAACTTATTAAATTACGTTTTCTTGAAAAGATCATCGACTGGCATTTAGATACGTTCAAAAATAAATTGTTATTACAGCACCACTCAGCGAACGTATCTAAATCATTCTGCATAGCAATGCAATCAGATTGACTGCGTACAAGTCTAAAGATTTTCATGTCGTCAGCATAGATTAAAATTCGAGTACTCTTAAGTATTGCCACCACGTCATTGATCGCAATGATAAATAAAAGAGGACCTAAGTGACTTCCTTGGGGTACACCGGATGTAGCGAGGATTGCATCGGATGTTATTCCCCGAAATAAAACTTGATAAGTTCGTTCTTCAAGGTAGGAACATATCCATCGAACAAAATGATTTGGAAAGCCCAAAGAGGTCATTTTAAACAGAATTAAGCTGTGAGAAAGTTTGTCAAAGGCCTTGCTAAAGTCTGTATAAATACAGTCGACCTGACCACCCTCCTCGACAACTTTGTTTGTAAAAGAAGTAAATTCCAACAGGTTGGTAACAGTGGATCTTCTATTCATGAACCCATGCTGCTTGGTTGAAAGAAATGGTTTACAAGCAAAATAAAAACCCTTACAAACTATAGCCTCGAACAGTTTTGGCACACATGATAGCTTGGCAATAGGTCTATAATTAGAAATTTCACCTCGATTTCCCTTTTTGTGTATTGGAATAATAAAAGAGTTTTTCCAAATTTTAGGAAAAATGCTCTGCTTTAATGATTCCCGAAATAGCACGGCTAAGGGTGTTGCCAAAGTATTGCAACAATATTTTAGCACAATCGGAGGAATTCCATCAGGGCCACAGGTAGTATCGTTGCTAAGTAAAGCTAAATGCTCTCTCACATCTTCATCAATTATTGAAATCTGGCCCATTGAGCTGCTAGAGAAACCTTCAAGGTGGGCAAAATTATTTGGAGTAGGTGAATAGTTGTCGGAACAGAAAGATAGACCAAAGAATGAAGAGAACATATTGCAGATTACAAGAGGGCTGCTGCTTGATTCGCTTAAGTAAGACATATTGGCAGGATAACCATCCGTTTTTTTCTTACTGTTTACAAATTTCCAGAAAACTTTGGGATCGTAAGGAAGTGAGCCACGCATTTTATTAATGTAACTATCATATAGATTTTTCGATAAGATTTGAAAGTCTCTATAGAGGATAGCGAACTGGTTATAATCGCTTGTTCTGTTTGTCGTTAAATAATTTTTCCACGATTTATTTCTTTTATTACGCAGACTCCGTAATTTATTATTGTACCAAGGTGCAGTTGTAGACATATCCTTACGTGTGTTTCTCACCGGTACGGACGAGATAAAACAGTCAAATATACGTATGTAAAAAATTTTCAGTCATTTGTTCAATATTACTATTGCTGTTGAAGATTCCTACAAAATCAATGCTAGATATTAGTTCGTTCAGTAAATTAAAGTCTGATTTCTTAAAATCAAATTCAAGAGTAAGATTTTCAAAAGTATCATGAACCACGTCGTCATGTGAAAGAATAACGTGAAGTGGAGGATGATACGCGTCAATAGTACTCATCGTTGTGGAACTAGGTTCCACAATATAACTGCTCGAATTTGTATAAAAAACCAGGTCAAGTTGTCTATCAAGAAAATTTTTTATACTGCTTAGTTGCAGTAATCCACAAGACATCACATTGTCCACCAAAATTGTTTCTTGAGGTAAGGACGCATGAGCTACCTCAAAACTAAGTTCGTCGTCAGAAAGGGTCCACTTTAAGTTGGGTAGATTAAAATCACCCACCAATAAAATGTCGTCGAGAGGATTACAATTTTCGGATACATAATTTATGGCATCAGTAGCTTGCTTATATACCTCGATCGAGCTTTCAGGAGGAATATAAATGTTAATAATTATAACGAACTTATATCCTAGATTTAATTTCACACAGATAACGTCTAGCGAGTCTGTATTAGGAATTGGAAAGATACAACTTTGCAAAGAATTTCGAACAGCAATTAGGACTCCACCACCCCTTAGATGCTCAATATCTAAGTATCTATCTTTACGATATACCTCAAAGTCTGTGGAGAATAATTCCGTGTTTAAAAAGGTAAAATTGAGCCAAGTTTCCGTTAGTGCAATCACATCATGGATCGATGCATGAGATGCCAATAATAAATTTCTAGTTTTCGTGCGGAGTCCCCTTACATTTTGGTAGTAAAGGGATAAGCGCATTAGTTTTTTGGAGAATTGAGAACAGGGCGAGGGTTGTTATTCTGTGGCTTAGCAACAAACTCTCTAATGAATGCATCCTGTGGCCACATCTCTTTGTTCAATAGCTTTTCAAAGAGACATAACTCTGTCGTTAGTTTAAACGAGGCGAAAGAACTAGTATTTTTATTAATTTTTTGACATTTAATTTTAGATACGTCAACAGAAAAGTCTTTTAAATTGTTAATTATGTCGTCACAGGACGTGCCAGGAAGTAGTCTAGAAACGAAGATTTCCTTCGGCTTAGGCAACGCTGATAGACGATTTTTGATTGGGGCTATATGAATATTTGTTATGCTAGAGGTTGGAATGTCAACAGTGGGTATATTTGTTCCCAAATTCGCGCTGGTGGTAGAAAGATCGGTAGATAATTCAGTATTGGAAGAAATACTTGGTCCTGTTATTCTACATTCGATTTTCTCCGTCGCCTTTTTCTTAGCCAAACGCTTTTTAGGTAAAATCTTGCTCGGACTAGAGGATTGGGAACGCTTTCTCTTAGGTGCAGAAAGTTGGTTCGTATCACTTGAGGGTGGTATCGGCTCGTTCCTTATTAACTCTTCAGTAATTAATTCGGAACCAGAGGTCGGAAAATCGGTGGATGTTGATACGCTGCACATTGATGGAAATTGAGAAAGCGATGCAAAAAGACCATTTACTTTTTCAAGGCGATTTGCCATAGCAGCGAAATTCGCTGAGACATCCGAGAATTCGCGTTTCATAGCGACAAGTTTAAAAGACAGACTAGACAAAGATACCAGTCGACATTCGGAGCAGTAAAAGTGCAATCCGAGTGTTGCATTTACTTTGTCTAAGACCAAGTCCGTGAGGCAAACACACTTAGTGCGAAATGATTTATTGCAAAGGCCAAAACACGACAGTAGGGGAGCTGTGGCCTTGCGTTCAGTGCATTTATCAGCACAGCAGCGGGACATGGTGAGTGAAAAAGAAAGATTTAAACGCGCTTGCAAAAAAATAAAAATAAAAAATTATAGTTCGCCGTGGGTAGGGAACGAACCTAGGAAGGCTAGATGAAGCGCTATAACCGAAAGACTCAACGCACACGCCCAGTCAACTACACAAATTTTTTCTAGCAAAATTGTTTGTAAGGTGCTACCAGGGTGTAAGCTGTAATTTCTTAACAATATTAGTAGACAAGAGAAGATAAAACAGCAAAAAACGGTTTAACTCACTCAATAAAATCACTCAAAATAAGATCTCAAAAAAACAAAGAGAAAAACAATTATATTATGAAAATCACTAAAATTCAATTAAAAATAAAAATTAGAACACTTCAAAACAGGTCCAATTAAAGAGAACACACTAGATACTACCATGTACCAAATAACAATTAAAAATTACACGGAATTCACAAAGAAAATCGGAATTGCATGCAGCACAAAGCACAAACACGTCAAATTCGTACAACTGATATAACACGAGGCAAGAAAACACGCAAAATGAGCGAAAAGATAACGAACAGCGTGACAAAATAAACACATGTGTCGAAGAAAATCCACGAACCAAGGTACGATCACCGCCGCCAATAAACGTAATCGGAATTGCAGACTATAATAAGCTGCATTCTATTCTTAAACCTCTGTTGCTATCCGATTTTGAAGTAACATCGCTCAACAACAACAAATGGAAAGTAAGCGTAAAGGACTCAGACAGTTACCGCTTAGTATCTAATAAACTGAATACTGAAAAGATTCAGTGGTATACTTACGAAAATAAATCTGAAAGACCGATACGAGTCGTAGCTAGAGGACTTCATGCCTCATGCTTAAAGGAAGATGTTGTTCACGATTTGAAAAACAAAAACTTTAAAATCGTCGATGCAGTAAATTTAATTAAACGGGAAAAACAAAAATTGGAAGGCGAGGAAACGACGGTAAAGCGCGGGCTTCCTCTTTTTATGCTAACTTTTGATAAAGCTGAGAGTTTGGATAAGATTTACGAAATAAGAACAACTCTGAATGTCGTAGTCAAAATCGAACCCATGCGCAAGAATACAAGATTGATACCTCAGTGCAAACGAAGCCAAGGATTCAATCATACGCAAACGTATTGTCGAAAAGAACCACGATGTGTGAAATGCGCCGGAAATCACCTCTCCCAAGTTTGTGGAGTAAACAAACAAAACTCTGCAACATGTGTTAATTGTAAGGGAAAGCACCCGGCAAATTATAGAGGCTGTGAAGTAGCTAAGGAGTTGCAAAAACGGAGAGATGCGTTCCTTAAGCCACTAAATATAAAATCAAAATTGCAAACTAAACCAAAGCGTAAGATCGCGCCGGAAAAAGTAGGCAAACTAAAACTACCGGGTTCAGAGCACAAAAAGGTGAGGGAAAGATTGACAACAGAAAAGCCCTCGACCTCTGCTCTTAAAAGAAACGGTACTGAAAAGCTAAGATTAGAAAAGCCACCGGGTAATGACCCTCGGACAGCAGCAATGCAGTCTTATGCTCAGGACGTGGATTCCGAAAAACCAAAACACCTTGAAATTTCGACCGACCCCTTTTCTCATGTTTTCTCAGTTATTCTCGCGAAACTTGAAGAACAAGGCAAAATAAATAAAATTATTCTCGATAGGCTGGTTAAGCTTGAAAATAATTCACAGAAAACGCGCACTTCAACTAGAACATGAATGACAAACGAATGTTGAAAATATGTACTTGGAATGCAAACGGACTTTTGCAAAAACTTGACGAATTAGAAATATTTATGCGCCAAAAAGATATTGATATTTGCTTGATTTCTGAAACTAACATCAAAAAGGAATCGCATTTAAAAATAAAAGGCTATAATGATTACCACGCTTGTCACCCTTCGGGAAAAGCGAGAGGCGGATCATCGTTATTTATTAAAGACTGTATCGAGCAATCGGAAGACCTAAAGATAGAGCTTGAAACTTTGCAACTGTGCACGATTCGAGTTAAAAATAGTCAGCGTACTCTTAAAATTTCGTCTATCTACTGTCCACCGCGTTCCGCGCTTGAAAAAAGTGATTTTACTAACATGTTTGAATCGCTTAAACCTAATTTCATTATTGGCGGCGATTTTAATGCGAAACACACGTTCTGGGGCTCAAGATACAGTTCGAAAAAAGGTAGAATGCTCTATGGGGCAGGTATGGAGTACAATTGCGATTTCCATTCGACGGGTAAACCGACTTACTGGCCAACTGATACTTCAAAAATACCTGATCTGATAGATTTTTTCATTGTGAAAGGAATATCTACCAACCACATAAAAGTCAAAGAGAGTTTTGATCTGTCGTCTGATCATTCCCCAATTATTTTGACATTGAACGAAAAACTAGTCTATAACCTAGAGCCAGCGAGATTAACTGGTAGAACAACTAACTGGGAAGGTTTTAGGAACGAAATTGAAGACAATGTTGAACTGAGCGTTCCACTTACGACACCCTATGAACTTGAGGTTGAAGTTGATCGCTTCGTCGAGATCGTACAGCTCGCCTCTTGGAATAATACTCCCATTCCAAGGAAAACGCCGGACAAATACGGCTTACGATATCCTCCGGAAATAAAGGAATTGGTCAAGGAAAAACGAAAAGCGCGTAAAAAATGGCAACAGAGTCGTGCTCCGCAGCATAAAACACACTTGAATCGTCTGTGCAATTCGTTGCAGAAAACTATTAAGGATTTTAAGAATAGTGCAATAGGCTCTTACCTGGAAAGTTTAACAGCGAAAAAAGATTCCAACTATTCACTTTGGAAAGCCATAAAAGGCACCAAAAGGCCCAAAGTCCCCGCGCCGCCAATTAAATTGAATCAAAATGAATGGGCAAGGGAAGATAAAGAAAAAGCGGACGTCTTTGCGGCGCACCTGGAAGAAACCTTTAAACCGTACGATAGTCAAGTGGTTTACGATAACGTCAAAAGGCCGGATTTACCATCTGGCAATTTAACACTCACAAGTGCAACGCTTAGGGAACTCAAAAATGAGATCGAGATTCTAAAACCTAAGAAAGCTCCTGGTTATGATTTAATCACCGGAGAAATTCTCAAAGTTTTACCTAGAAAAGCTTTGATTAAGCTTCTCTATATTGTAAATGCTGCGCTCAGATTAAAACACGTTCCGAGCCAATGGAAAGTTGCGAAAGTAATAATGGTCTTAAAACCAGGAAAACCGCCAAATGAGGTAAAATCGTATAGACCAATTTCGCTTCTTCCAGTCATATCCAAAATTTTCGAGAGGATATTACTAAGGCGTCTCCAACCGGTTATAGACGAAAATAATCTTATCCCTGACCACCAGTTTGGGTTCAGAAGTAAGCATTCGACGATTGACCAGGTGCATAGAATTACTGACGTAATCGAGAAAGCATTTGAAGAAAAAAAGATTTGCTCAAGCGAATTTCTTGACGTCTCGCAGGCCTTTGATAAGGTGTGGCATGATGGCTTGAAATCCAAACTACGACAAGTTCTCCCTGTGTGCTTATACGATATTCTAGTATCATATCTGGGGAATAGACTCTTCCGTGTTAGACATGGAAACGAATACTCACAGCTCAAAGAAATTTCGGCCGGCGTACCACAAGGAAGCGTTCTTGGGCCGCTTTTCTATCTTTTATATACTCGAGATATACCGAAAGAAGATGGCACTATCCTAGCTACGTTTGCCGATGACACCGCTATCCTAGCAGTAGGTAAAACAATCGAAGAAACGACTGAAAAACTGCAAAACGCGCTAAATAAAGTAAATGAATGGACGAGGGACTGGCGGATTGCCCTCAACGAATCTAAATCTGTTCACGTGAATTTCACTTACAAGAAAACTAATAACTTGCCAATTTTCCTAAACTCGGCCCGAATACCTTTTGCAAACGAGGCCAAATACCTGGGAATGATACTCGACGCAAGACTGAAATGGAATTCGCACGTGAAAATGAAACGTAAAGAACTCGAAATCAAATATAGAGAAATGTACTGGTTACTCGGAAAGCATTCCCAGCTCAGTACTGAGAACAAACTGCTTTTATACAAGCAAGTGCTAAAGCCGGTGTGGACCTACGGTATACAACTTTGGGGTTGTACCAAGAAAACAAATGCATATATTTTACAAACTTTTCAAAATAAAGTGCTAAGAGAGATTGTCCAAGCACCGTGGTATATTAGAAACAACGATATCCACAGGGATCTCGGAATTCCGACAATCGAAGCTGAAACTAGAAGCTTCGCGAGAAAGCATAGAAACCGACTAATTGGACATGTCAACAATACAGTCCTACAAATATTGGATGAGAGCAATTTATTGCGCCGACTACAAAGGACGAAACCGTTCGACTTGGCGAGATAATGATAAACCGTGTTTAGATTGCGGAACATGCAGGATCTTTCAGTGGGAAGTAACCTGCCAAACGTTTTTATTTCGTGAAAGAAAAATTGCTTGATAAGTTAATACTTAGATGCGATATCTACCAAATTTATATTGAAGGGTGGTGTTTTTTTAGTCAGTAAAAATCTGACACTACTATGAGCACGCGCTTGGTATTCTCATAGTGTCTATGGAAGATTTTTCGCCAATCCTCGGGGAAAAAAAAAAAAAAAAAAAATTCAGTAGGGTAGGATGTGGCTATGCCGGTCCTTTTAGTCTGAAGCTGTGCTCAGGAAGGAACCCCAAACACGTAAAGGCATATACCATATTTCGCTCCTTGTTTGTTTTATAACCAAAGCAATACATATAGAGCTAGTGGGGGATTTGACAACTCAAGCATTATTTATTCTCAGACCTTCAACGACTGTGTTAGCGATCATTTAACTTTCGAGGGGATATCTTGGTGATTTATTCCACCTGTTTGCCAACATTTTGGATGGCTATGGGGGGCAGGTGTGAAGTCTATCAAAACTCAGTTGCGGAGAGTTATTGGCGATCACTGCCTGACATATGAAGAATTCTACACACTGCTCTCGCGTACTCTCAACTCTCGTACACTCTGTACCAATCATGATGCAGAAATCGATGTCTTAACACGATCACACTTTTTAATCGGCGAAACATATACCTCAAGGTCAGAACCATTCATTGCAGATAAGGACTTTACTGACTTGCAACGTTGGGAAAGAGTTAGGCTGTGGTTATGTAGCAAGCGAGTAATACTAGCGCGAGCTCGCGCTTGATATGTGTAGCGTGAGCTCGCGTTCTCTCTGGCTTTTAAGCTGGTCGATTGAAATTTAGCTAGTTAACGCTTCAGTTTCTGTTTTGTTTCAGTAAAGTGCACAACATGTCGCTTTTTTTAGACGAAGTCATTTTATTAACAGAAAGTGCGTGGTTGAGATACACATTTTTAAAAAGAAAATAACAGCGCGTCCATTCTATAAACGAATTGCGGTTTCAATTAGGTGAATATCACCACTTGCACAAAATGCTTAAACTCTTTTCCAACGTTGCAAATAAGTAAAGTCCTTATCTTCAATAAATGGTTCTGGCCTTGAGGTATATGTTTCGCCGATTAAAAAGTGTGATCGTGTTAAGGCATCGATTTCTGCATCATGCCCAAGGCCTAAGGAAGATGGAGATCGGTTTTTCCAATATTACCAAATTAGTCCTTCCACATTCGAATTCGTATTATTGTAAATAAAATGCGGTTATCTATTCAAAATTCAAAATTGTTCACAGTTCATTCTCGCTTGGTAGCACCTTTCGACTAAGCTCCCTCTTGCAAATGAAATTGAGTTCACTGTAAATAATTTAAAAGCGCGAGCTACTGAGAGCCCGCGCTTGCTTGCGCTTGTAAAATTATTTTACATAACCACGATGCCCTGACAAAATGAATTTAATTTTAAAGCGCGAACTCGCGCTTGCTAGCGCTAGTATTACTCGCTTACTACATAACCACAGCCTCAAGCAGATGTGTCAAGGCTTTTGAAAACGCTGGGACTCTGAATATTTGACTAGTCTACAGCATCGTGGGAAATAGAGATCTACGAGTCCTATTGTAAAGCTTAATCAAATAGTATTACTTCGAGAGCCTAACCTATCGCAGTCTAAGTGGATTCTAGGCAAGATCATCAAACTCCATCCTGGGGGTGATAATAAAATTCGAGTTGTCACCAATCGCGAGGATTTCATCACTGCCGATTCCTGATAGATGTTCATCTTCCAGCGGGGGAGGAGAATATTTTGGATTTGAAATATGCAGCTGATAAGAACAGGTCCATACGCTCAGCATCGAAATGTTTTCGTCAAAGCCACTCATAATCGACATCGGTACACATGCAGATAACAGGGCAGTTGACAAGAAGCCGTAGACGAGAGTGGGTCAATTAACATTTCTTAATCTCTTTTTTTGAACAGTATTTATTTCATTTTATAACATTAGGCTTGTTTTTTTGACGAATCTATACTCAGCTCACTTTTACTTTACACGCAAAGTAACAACAAAACAAAAGTGAGTATAAAATGAGTATAATATAGTCAGTAAACAAAGTGGCTGTAGAAAGTGAGTACGGCGAATTGATTTCAATTTCAATATCAATCGTAGGTGGTTTGTTCTTCAAAATTGTTTGCCTTCACTTAAATAAGCTATGACAGCAACCTTCACGGAACAAAATAGTAGTACATTTGACTGTACTTTTTCTGCGCTTTTTTTTCAAAGGTTGTTGTAATTATGGCGTTTGACAGAATACCTCAAAATTTCAATGGGAAAAAAGTTTAAAATTTGAATGCAGTCTTCTCAAGAAACTCATCGTGCTTTCTAAATTATTCTGTTTTTTATTTTATTTTCGTGTTTTCAAAATAAATTACCTTTTTTCATATTTTCTAAAAAAAAATAATTCTTAAATTTCAATCTGCGCACTGGCATTACCTTAATTTGATATCGAGATGTCGAATAGAGCGCCGTCGACCCGCTACATAATTGTAGGGACTTAGATGTCGCGTGGATGTCGGCGACGGTCGTGTCCGCGTTGAAGGAACCAGAATGTGGCGACGGTCGGGTAACCAGTATGTGGCGTCGACGTACTCGCGTTGGGGTGGCCCAATATAGCGATCGATGGGTCGCCAATTGTTGAGGTTCTTTTGTCGCGGGAACAATCCAAAGAGACAAATGCCACTACCAAAAATACAATTACTTTATTATAAAAAGTTCAAAGGGGAAAGACAAATGACAAAAGATGTAGGATGATTCGACGAGTCCGTCCGATGGCGGTGAACGATGATCGAAGAATGATTGGATGACGAGATGGTTTCTCCTGAGACGAACAAAAGTCGAAGTTAGTTGTGTTGAGCTGAACGAGAGTTGAAACTATTTCACAACTGCGGACGTGTGCAGTTGGTTCGCAGGAATGGTTTAGTTCAGCTCCGTTTTAGTTGTTCCACATATTACGGAAACGGAGATCACGGAGGAGTTTGATTTGGCTCGCTTCTAGAGCGTGCGCAACTCGATTGCATGCGCCACACCACTCCCCCCGGAGTGTCTCAACTCGGGTTGAGATGCGGAACTGACGTTCTTCGTTGGTGCAGGAGTATAGCGTTTCGTGGGCAAATGCTTTGCGTTTGATATGGTGGGTTGTTGGTGCCGCTCGAACCTGCCGCATCTGCTCGCGGAACTTCTCCACGAAATGTTGAGGGTCTGGGTGCAGACTTCCTCGTCGGTAAAGAATTCCCCAGGTAGGCGAAGAGAGGTACCATACACCAACTCAACTGCGGTTGCCTTGATGTCCTCTTTCCAGGCGGTACGAAGTCCGGGTAGGACGGTCGGTAGTAACTCGGTCGATGGCGAAGTTTTGTGACATCTAACTGCAGCCTTGAAACGCTCGATCATCCCATTTGAAGCGGGGTCACCAGAACGTAGTGACGGTTGGGGTCACCAGAACGTAGTGACGGTCGGGGACACCAGAACGTAGTGACGGTTGGGGTCACCAGAACGTAGTGACGGTTGGGGTCACCAGAACGTAGTGACGGTTGGGGTCACCAGGACGTAGTGACGGTCGGGGGTCACCAGGACGTAGTGACGGTCGGGGGTCACCAGGACGTAGTGACTGTTGGCATAGACACTGTTGTGGTCTACGATGAAGAGGACTGGCTGACCACGGCAATAGTCGGTCGCCGGGCGTCAAAGATGCGGTTCGCCTGCTCGGCCAGCTCTGATAGGTCGTCGATCCTGCGGCCAACCAGGATGCCTCGAACGGGGAATTGCTCCAGGAAAAGCGACCGGAGGACTTTCGCGTTGCAGTGTCCACCGGCGAGATTGCGGAGCTGCTGGAGAAACACGGTGGGTTTCTCACGGCTTGGTGCTGGCCTCGCAGTAGCTTTCGGAGGCGGGTGTCCTGCGAATCGGAGAGCGCGTTAATTATTCTTTTTTTTAATGATTCATACTTTCCTCGAGTTGGGGGATTGTCGATCAAATCCCCGACCAGGTCCAGGTGGGTCGCAATGATGCGGTATTTTGCGGTGTCTGACGAAATGCGACACAGATCGAAGCGCATCTCGCGGTGAAGTACCGCGTTGGGTTGTTCCGTCAGAAGGGGGTCGGCAGTTTAAACGATGCGACGGCGTTGACTTCCTTTGCGGCTGCGTGGTCGGTGCCCAGGGCATTTGATGAAGGCGCCGCGTTGTCGGCCTCCTGTGCTGGCGGCGGATCATCAGAATCTGTCGGGTTTGTCATTTCCCTCGTTGAACAAGGGGTCACCAGTATGTGGCGACGGTCGGGGTCGCCAGTATGTAGGGACTTAGATGTCGCGTGGATGTCGGCGTCGGTCGTGTCCGCGTTGGAGGAACCAGAATGTGGCGACGGTCGGGTGACCAGTATGTGGCGTCGACGTACTCGCGTTGGGTTGACCCAATATAGCGAGCGATGGGTCGCCAATTGTTGAAGGTTCGTTGGTCGCGGAACAATCCAAAGAGACAACGAATGCCACTACCAAAAATACAATTACTTTATTATAAAAAGTTCAAAGGGGAAAGACAAATGACAAAAGATGTAGGATGATTCGACGAGTCCGTCCGATGGCGGTGAACGATGATCGAAGAATGATTGGATGACGAGATGGTTTCTCCTGAGACGAACAAAAGTCGAAGTTAGTTGTGTTGAGCTGAACGAGAGTCGAAATTATTTCACAACTGCGGACGTGTGCAGTTGGTTCGCAGGAATGGTTTAGTTCAGCTCCTTTTAAGTTGTTCCACTTACTACGGAAACGGAGATCACGGAGGAGTTTGATTTGGCTCGCTTCTAGAGTGTGCGCAACTCGATTGCATGCGCCACATAATCGATAAAACTACCGCCACCTAAATTTCAAATGCTTCTACTTCAAGAAATAAGTTAAAAGTGACTTCATGTCGTTTTTTTTAGATTTTAAAAGTGAGTACAGTAAATTAAAAAAAAAACACGGCTATTATGTTATCGCAAGCATATATATATATTTTATTTTCGTTCTAAATGTACATTAACGTTGTTGACACACAATTTACATACAGAGAATCGATAACTAATTTTGTATCTTTCAACTGGAACATTATCTTTTAGGACTTTAATACTAAAGAGAAAAGAAATAAATTACTCTGAGGGAAACTACGAAAAACCCTCAATATGAAAAAAAAAAAAAAAAAAAAAAAAATAAATAAATAAGTAAATAAATAAATAAATAAATAAATAAATAAATAAATAAATAAATAAATAAATATATAAATAAATAAATAAATAAATAAATAAATAAGTAAATAAATAATAATAATAAATAGATAAATAAGTAAAGCATATATATATATTTTTTTTTTTTTAAATAAATGAAGTGAACAAACCGAACATTTTAATCTTAAAATCATTTGTTAATATTCTTTTCAGAAATTAACCAACTTACTTAAGCGCGAGCACATTAAAGCGATGACGGGAAAATAAGAAAATGATGGCACACAAATTGATCTGCTAAAAACCCAATTAAAAGATGTCGCAACGTTCAAAGCGAATGTCTTGAGTCTTCTGACGGAGCTCAGTAGACAAGATGCTCACTTCCACTCAGAAGTATTAAGACTGCTTGTAGAAAGGAATAACATCGCAAAGAGACAGTGCACGACTTGAACTGATAGATTTTGCGAAGTGATAATTTATTTACTTTTTATTTCTTATCTTCAATAAAGTTCTAAGTCATGTTAGCATTGGAATTTTTCTGCATTGTTGATTAGTTCTAGATGCATTTTTTTTTGTTACTTAGATCATTTATACATATAATATACTCTACACAAAGTATATTGTTAAGTATATTATGATGTGCTTCATTAAGTTAGTCAAATAAATAATAAAATCTTACTTACTTACTTAGGTGGCGCTACACTTCGGGGTGAACCTGGGCCTCAACAAACAAGCCTCTCCATTTAGCTCGGTCTTTAACTAATTGCCTCCAGTTGCGCACTCCAAGTTGGTCGAGGTCCCCTTGAACTTGTGCGCGCCACCTACGGCGATAATTCCCTGTACTGCGTCGTCCCTCGGGGTTAGATTCGAAGACTCTGCGGGCCGGAGCGTTGATGTCCATTCGCTCTACATGTCCTAGCCATCTCAGACGTCCAATACGCAGTTTTTTGACTATGTCGATGTCGCTGTACAGCGCGTATAGTTCGTGATTGAATCTTCTCCTCCAAAACCCGTCAACGCAAACGGGACCGAAAATCTTACGAAGAATTTTTCTCTCGAAGCGACCAATGATATCTTCATCCTCTTTTAATAAAGTCCATGTTTCAGCGCCGTAAAGCAGGACTGGGATGATCAAGGTCTTATATAGAGTCTCCTTAGTTGTTCGAGATAGGGCTTTACTGTTGAATTGCCTTATAAGCACAAAAAAAACAGCGATTGGCAAGAGTTATTCTTCGCTTGATTTCTGCGCTGATTTTGTTTGTAGAATTTATAGCAGAGCCAAGGTAGACAAAGTCCCTTACTACCTCGAAGTTATAGCTGCCAACTATGACGTTTTGTCCAATTCGTCGGTGTTGGTTTTCCCTTCTCGTTGACAGCATATACTTGGTTTTGCCCTCGTTTATCGCTAAACCTATTTTGGCCGCTTCCGCCTCAATGCTTGCAAACGCACCGGTGACAGCCCGCTGAGTTCTTCCGCTAATGTCTATATCGTCGGCGTACGCAAGTAGTTGTACCGACTTGTGTTGGCTTGTGAGTTTCGCACAATCCGTTCAAGTACAATATTGAAGAAGTCACATGACAGCGCGTCACCTTGTCTAAAACCTTTTTTGACATCAAAGGTCTCGGTGAGGTCATTACCGACCTTGATGGAGCAGCGAGCGTTCTCCATCGTCAGCCTGCACAGACGGACAAGTTTGGCAAGGATGTCGAAACTAGACATGGCTCTATAAAGCTCTCCTCTATAGATGCTGTCATAGGCGGCCTTGAAATCGATAAAGAGGTGGTGAGTATTGATTTGGAATTCTTGGGTTTTCTCCAGTATCTGCCGAAGTGTGAAGATTTGATCGATGGTGGACTTTCCTGGCCTGAAACCGCACTGATAGGGTCCAATCAGGCTGTTGATAAAAGGTTTCAGGCGTTCACACAATATCGCAGAAAAGATCTTGTATGCGATGTTGAGGAGACTGATGCTTCTATAATTGTCGCAGTTGAGGGGGTCTCCTTTCTTGTGGATCGGGCAAACGATGCTGAGATTCCATTCATCAGGCATACACTCCTCTGACCAAATATTAGAAATGAGTTGGTGTATGCACTCTGCCAATTCATCACCAGCTGCTTTGAAAAGTTCGGCCGGTAAGCCGTCAGGTCCAGCAGCTTTGTTCGATTTTAGCTTGGATATTGCTATCCTCACTTCGTTTTGGTCAGGTGGACGGAAATTTTGACTATCATCATCTATGTTGAATGGTTCATTCTGCCTGACAACGGGATGTTGGTCTTCGTCGCCGTTATACAGTCTGCAGAAGTAGTTTTTCCATATTCTCAGCACCGACTGTGATTCTACTACGAGGTTTCCATTTTCATTTCTACAGGTTTCTGTACGGGTATGACTTCTCTGACACGTTCTTTTTACCTTTTGCTAAAATTTCCGTACATTGTTCCTGAGGTATAGGCTCTCGATATTCTCAAACGCGCGCTTCTCATGCTCTTTCTTCTTCTTTTGGAGAAGCCGATGTTCTTCCCGTCTCTTTTGCTCGTAGAGCTCACAAGCAGCTCTCGTCCTCCGCTGCAGCGCCGCTTTGTATGCCTCTTGTTTTGCTGCATGCACTCGTCGGCATTCTTCGTTAAACCAGGGGTTTCGCGGTGGTGGGTGAGCAAGACCCAGCACATCAGTCGCGGCGTTTCTGATGGCATGTTGGCAGCGTTGCCACTGGTCTTCGGTACTTGCTGCTGGCGGCAAATGGGTGATTGAGAGATTTCGGGATACGCGTTCAGCGTATTGGCGTTAAAACCGCCCAATACGATTTTAACGTCGTATTTAGGACATTGCTTGTATGTTTTGTCGAGGAACTCGTAGAAACACTCTTTGGTGGTAGGGTCCTTTTCTTCTGTGGGGGCATGAACACATATTAGGCTTATGTTAGCGAATTTAGCCTTGATCCGGATAGTCATAATACACTCGCTTAAAAATAAATAATAAAAGCCTTAGAATGTAAAAAAGTTTGTTTATATTTTAAAAATCAAGTGAACATGGAATATTTAATGCTGCCTCTTATTCATTCTGACAGCTGCTTCATTCGGTTATCTGATATATCGGAAGATCGATTTGCACTTTATCTGAAATGCATATCGTTTATGTCCGACTCAACTGCATTATAATCTATAATGTAGCAGAGACAAATGTTATGCAATGTACCACTAACATTCGCAAAAAAGCTATTTTGCTTTCATCATACCTACTTTATCTCTCCCCCATTAGGATATGTCAATGGAGAATCCTAATGGAAGATATTTTCTATCACCTAAAATTGCAAGTAATTTTAGCAAATACTGATTTAAATAGTAATTTTTTGTAAAGTTACCCAAAAGCCAACAATTGTGGTCACCATCATTGAAGCCATTGGCGGAAAACGCCTTTTCATTGGAATGTTTCCAGACCAAAGAATCGTGGCATATTCAGCATCAGCAGGATTCAGCATAATTAGCGTTTATAGCGAATATTCGCATTTTATTGTCACAAATCTTCGGTAACGATTATATTTATTTAGATGTATTGGAGTTTTTCTGTGAATGTATCTACCATATAAATACTGATAATCATTACATTTAAACACTGTTCTTACCCTTTCTGTTGAAATACATTTCCTCATTTGCTCGAGGTCTTTCTAGATACAAATGTATTCCGTCTATACATCCGATAAATAAAAATCAAGAGCGTATTAGCTAATATGATTGATAGCATAGTTTAAATTTACCTCCGGGTATTCTATATTTCCTGTAAAACCATTCTTTTGTTTGTTCTTTTCGGTTTTCATTTGAATAATCCCATTTAATCCATAAGGACACAAATTTTGTTCCAGGATTTTTGTGGTCTCAGAAAATATTTGTGAAAGCGCGCTTCGGACGACAGATATACGAAAATCATTCGCTGTAAGCCACTGGTAGCCACCTCCACCTAGGTCCTCTAGAGTAGCACCAAGTCGTAGTATTGGGTGAACATACATAAGTATACCGACACCCAGATTGTGTTCAATACTAACACAAAAGGCTCTTTCGGTAGTCGGAAGCGTTGAATGAGACTAAAATTATAAGAAACTTGTATACGAACAAATAAATTATGTATTTTATTCACAATGTGCCTACTTCTTTGTTGGAAGAGATAAATGATCTGACGCATCTTTAATTCTCCTTCGCCTGCGTAACACTTATAATTTTTCCAATTCATTCTCGTTCTCAATAAAAAAACATTACAGTGTGATGAAACATATCTTTGCTGAATATATTTTCAGTCAAATGTCTTTCACAAACACAAAACACTAAAATAAATTGCAGGACGATAACCAAATACCTATCGTGCAAACACGATCGACAGGACGATAGTAATTGACAATTTTCGCGTTACGTGAAGCAAGCCATAAATCGTCAAAACGATATCGTTTAGTCGATAGTACTTTTTCATGCGTAAGGGCTTGATAGCATCTTTCGTGATGCTCGCTGATGATGGAAACTGCTCTGTTATGGTTTTACAGATTTCTTTTGCAGTTGTTACCTCATCTAGGTTGCGACACTCTATTGTTACTTGGTCGCATAGCGCTTTGACCTTAGCTTCACATTGGAGGATTCTGGTGATGTCGTCTTTAAACTTCTCGGTTTGTCTATCATTTTTCCTCCTTAGTTCTAAGAGTAGTTCGCTTTCAGATGTCTTCTTGATTTTATTAACGTTTTCGTTCCGGCTTCGCTTTCATCATTTTCAGGATGTTCGCATATCGCACCCTGAGATGACAAGTGTCGTAACTTCCAAAATGACAATTTTGAGATTTCGATTGGTTCTTATGTATTATTAACAGTCTTTTCATTGGAACCCAATTGTAGCTTCATGTCTTTTACCGTTTAGGCGCTATTCAGCCAACAGCAGTCTTAGAGTTTACAAGAAAAACTGTTGCATGTTCCGAGAGCAGGTGAAAAATCTTCTAAAGACACCATAAGACCCGACCGAGCGTGCTTATGGTAGTGTGAGATTTTTACTCACTAAAAAAACACCTTCTTCAAAATTAATACTACAACTAAGCCGACGCTTATCCAGCAGTTTTATTTTCGGTTACGAGACACGTGATTTTTGGAAAAAGATGTTCGTATGAAGTTAAAAGAAATGTAGCACTTTAGGCAGGTTAAATTGCAATGAAAGTTCCTGCCTTTTTCGCGACCGGCATGTACTATGACGCGAGGTCAAAAGGTTTTGTCCATTGCAGACGACGAATAAAATTATTCGCGTCAACTAGTTGAATGACGGTACGGTTACAATGGCCATGAACACGAACTTTGTGTTTACGCGCAATCTTTGTTATCTCTTCGACGACGCTGGGAATTCCCAGATCTCGATGAATATCTTCGTTACGTACATACCACGGTGCGTTAACGATCATTCTAAGAACTTTATTTTCAAAAGTTTGTATGATTTTTCCATTGCTTTTCTTGGTACAACCCCATAGTTATATACCATACGTCCACACAGGCTTTAGCACTTGCTATAGATAAGTTTGTTATGTAGGCTCAACTTCGAATGTTTTCTGAGTACCCAGTACATTTGTCGATATTTCTGATGGCATGGTGGCAGTCTTGCCACTGGTCTTCGGCACTTGATGCTGGCGGCATAGGGGTGATTGAGAGATTTCGGGATAACAGTTTATCGAGGACTCTAGCGGTCTCTTGCGATTGTAACTTTTCGACGTTAAGTTTTCTCACAGTGATTCTTGTTTGGTGCTCAGTTTGGAATATCCGCATTCGTACCTTGGCTACAATAAAGTAATGATCTGAGTCTATGTTGGCCACTCGGAAGGTCAGGACTTCCAAACTGCTGAAGGCATATCTTGCGTCGATCGCAATATGGTCAATTTGATTGATCGTTACCGCCATGTCTGCTTGTAAATATTGAGACCAGGAAACCATGTGCTTGCTATAGTGACGTTTCGCTCTACAGGGAAATCAATTAGCCTTAGTCCGTTGTCAGACGTTTACCGACTGCCCTACCAAAGACGTCCTCCTTTCCTATTTTAGCGTTAAAATCACATAATACGATTCGAACGTCGTATTAAGGACATTGCTTGTAGAAACAATCTTTGGTGGCGGGGTCCTTTTGTTCCGTGATATGTGCTCATCATATCAGGCTTATGTTAGCGAATTTGGCCCTTATTCGAATTGTCAATACGGTCGCTTGAGAGTCGGAAGTTAAAGACTTCTTGCCTAAGTCTGCCACGTATAGCAAATCCGCATCCTAATAAGCGCTGCTTGTTGTCTCTGTAGCAATCCCATCGCACTTCCTGGATGGCGTTATGTCCGCTTTATAGCAGTCTAGGGCCTCTGCTTATTGTTCCGCTGCAAGTGGTCTGTTAAGGGACATTTCACGAACATTTCACGTACAGATCCGAATATCGTTGTCCTTATTTCGTTTGCTGAAGTTGTCATCAGTTGAATCGTCCTTATCCGAGGCTTGCGGTTGTTTCTGAACTATTGTCTTTTTTTTACGTGGTTACCCCGCCGGCACAACTCCCAACCTGGAGGCCCAGCTCCTTATATTATACCCCTAGGACGCGGGCCGGGTACACCGATGCAAGTAGTCCACTACGGGAGTGTGAGCGCTGCTGTTGGCCCAATAAGGGTCCTCTCCTTTCTTGGATCAAGAAACTAGGCTACTAATGGTCACCACATGGAGCTGGTAGAATATGTGACAATTGATCTCTTCTAAAATTGGTCCATACATTATATAAAGTCAAACCTGTCCTTTTCGGGGACATTTTCTTTTACCTCCTACTCTTGAACAAATACTATCTTAATGTACTCGTAGTTATACAATTAATTGTACTCATTTGGGGTTGATCTACATTTGTATGAAAGAATTGAAAATGGCACAGTCTTAAAATTGCGTTGCTATTACTCTTAAGTGAATGTAATAAACCACAAGTATCAGTCATTAATTTAGTTCTGTCATGCCAGAACACAGCTATGCTATTGGCATTACGTACTGGTACGTGTATGTAGTAGCGCGTGGCAATAAGTGTAACAATTACGGTGAATTTTTTTCGACCGTGGTCATACTAAAGCAGTTTAGTTTTTCATCTTCAATCGAACGTCAGAAGGTGCTATTGGCAGTAAAAGTCAAATTCGCAATAAGCACAACGCCATAGTATACCCCAGCTTATATCCATATAAACATGAACTCATCGACTACTACAATCGACCTGTCCCCGCATTTGGAAATCTTGTGCTATTTTTTTCAATTGTTCAATTTTTCGAATTTTAATTACAATAACCGACGCCTGCAATACAGTAGAAATCGTTTCCGTCTCTCTCGGGTCGTATTCATTTTCCTGTGTGTCTATTATGGAACATTATGCATTTGGGTGCTAACTGCTGTGATATTATACTATTTGAATTTAATTACAGACTGGAAGTCCCTTAATCTTAAACCTATCGACGGACAAGATATTGCCATTATCGGGACATATAACTTGTCAAGATTTGTAGGCATATTTATAGTTGCGGCAAATTATTTGACATTAGATCACACTCTTTTGCCAATTATAAATGAAATGTTTCATATCTTCGAAGAAATCGAGAAGAAATCCGATTCAACGATTTTCTTTTTATCCTCTTTTGGAACGGCTTTGATTCTCAAAATTACTTTTTTCATACCTCGAATTCGGTCTGCTCTATCGGGGTTTTTGATTTTTCGTAATATAATTGCACCATACTGCGAAATTTTAATATTGTTGACTTATTTGGGGCATATTTACTCACAGCTTGTGCTGATATCATTCTACATGAAGATGAATAAAGTTCTTGCAGTCTTCGATACTAACAAGCGTGAATTTACGACAAATGTGATAGATTTGCTTGCGATATCATTTCGTATTCATCGGGTTAAGCACAATTTGAATAAATTCTTCTCAGCTTTATTCCTGTCGACTTATTTGGGGCTATTTTCGGACATATACCGCTTGTATGAAGTTTTGAAGGTCCTGGTGGATTACAACTCTAAAATAAAACTGCCAGTTAAACTTAGTGCACTAACTTTTTTTCATCAATCTGAGCTTTTGCTGATGTTAACAGCATCGTATGATATATATTTAATTGGTCGTCTATCATATATGTTGATTCATTCGCAGAGGATATTTGAACGGAAAATATTGCTGCTCATTTGTCGAAGTGAAGTTATGAAAAGTTCATTACTTGATAGGAACGTGAGTTTTAGTACAAAAGTTCCCTTAGTTGACAGCAATTTATTATTATTTTTGAAACAAAAAGGCTGAATATCGATTTTTCATAGTATAGCGATGTGCTATTTAAAATTTCAGAAAACTCGAGAAGAAGAGACACAAGAAAACGTAAAGTTAGTGATGTAACTCGGATGAAATTCCATCACCATCACAGGAAGCAATTCGCTTTGCCATTCTCTTCGGATTTCGACGTCCATTCAATCCTGTACAGATTTCAAACGAATATCAAAGTGTATATAGAATAAATCGACCTTCCCTTGTAACTGTTTCCAGCGGTTTCAAAAATTCCAGACTATGTCACGAATAGTGACTCATGATCTGAACTACTTGAAGAAATCTGCTCGATGGTACTAAGAACTTTGAATGAAGAAAAATTGAGGATAAGGGGTTTCGCTTTAAATGAGGAGATACTAAAAGCAGCAGCCAATGCCGAAACTGAAACTTTCCAAAAACACAATTTTACGGATTGAATGTTGGGTGCACCGTTTAAAAAAAATTAATAAAAATCAATAGCAAGTATGCTGGAAAAAAAAACTTGATAAAGATTAATGGTATTCAGTCATAAATGTTCAATTTTTTTATTTTTTATTTTCTAACGAATTAAGTGAACTTTTTTTAGTTGCTTAGTATAAGTTAATATATGTATGTACTCGTACTTACATGTCACCATTTTTGTTCACAGGTTGATGAGTTGATGATTCGGAACAACATTTACGATTTGAGTTCTCGGGCTTTCCAGCTGCTTAAAATTGATCAACGATTCTCACTGTGTAATTTTAACATCATTTTAGTCTATGTAATCAATTGCATGCAGTTTTACGCCACTGAAAGGATGCACATTACAAAAACCTCGACAATAGAATAAGGTTAAAACAACATTTTACATAAAGTGATGGCATGCCAGTTTATGATATAGTTTAAATAAACAGTAAAACTCTGTAATAATTCTTTTATTTAGCATTTGATATGTACTACGCTGAACAGTGTTACATTTACAAAAAAAATAAACAAGGTTACAATATGAGAGTATTTCTCGAACTTCGGGAATCGAACGATACCTTCGGCAATTGCGCTAAGTATGTTTGATATACTACTCTGAATAGGCTCTTACCGCACATTTGGATACAATATACGAATTATTTATGTATTTATTTATTCATCTACCAAACTTAACTTTTACAGATTTCTCAGAGTTCGTAATATTAACGTATTAATAGTAATTCTTACGTTTTCTTACAATAATAGCATTTGTCATAACTTCATTGAATTATATTATCTGGAGAATTAAAAAATTTAATACATATAGTAATGGGCTCTGTCGAAAATAAAACGCGATTAGGTAAGTGTAACTCTGCTGCTGAAGTGTGGACTCGATGAACGCACCTAATCTTTACACTTAGATAGCTGTCACTAATACCCTTATGGTTAGCTGTCAATTTATAGGTATTCGCGTCACTTTAGGACGCCATTACCTTTGAAACCAGCTTTCCATTGAGTCCGGATGCCAGCCAACCGAAAAAAAGCGGAAGGGGTTTTTTGGTTCCTTATTGTAAGATATTGTGTATGTTGGTACCGATGTGTCCATATTCCTTTAGTTCTTTCTTATTTCTTCATGGTCTGCAGAGTGGTGCATGTTTCGAAGCATGACTCTAAAATTACGCTTTACCTTAGGATTAAATGTGTAATATTGTTTTTTTTTAAGTTTGAGTACTTTAACGATTTTTGTATAAGTTATGGAGTCGAATGATTGTATTTTTATTTCATTATTTGGTAAAGCTTTTAATTCGTATATGTCCTTTGCAGTAGTAACGTCAAGGAGGTCAATTAGAAGACGTATATATCGCACACCTTGGACATATATTTGCGGAGGTCGCAGATTTTTTTTCAACGTCTTTTTGGGGCAAGTTTTCAGGTTCGTCTGTTTCATCATCCGTCGAAAGTATATCAAAACGATTCTGAGATTTCTCCTCTGGTTGGCTCAGCCAGTAGTTTTTTAAAGTATTTTGGTGTTTTAACATTTTGGCTTTACTTTGTTTAGTTTCTTCGGGGGATGTCCTGTTTCATTTTGCTTGTATTCCGCTTGATTTAGTTGTGGTGTAGTTTGTTATGATTGTTTGAGATGTACTTGTAGATGTTATGGGTGTGGTTATTATTTTTGGTGTTACTTGCAGTTAGGGTGGTCGTTGTGTTGGATGAAAATGCATTTGCCGTTATTATAGTTGTAGAAGTTAATGTTGATGTAAGTTTTGAGGTGTGAAAAACTAGGGTATTGGTTTCCGGTTGGGTATGGTTAGCCCCTTGAGGCGATCTTAGTACACTCATCTTCCACGTAAGAAAGGAAAGCAGAGCATACTTTTAGGCAAATCGGTTGGTTGATGTCTACAATAAGCGTGTTGTGCCAGTGCTAAAAGCTTAGCTGTTGTTAGTTTTAGTTGAAGCCTTGGTTTCCACTGGTTCCACAAGATCTACTGGAGCGCTAGCGCGCCACAGCTGCTGTCAGCTGATCGCCGAGAGAAGTGAGAATAGCCAAACTAAAAAGGATTTACCTTCCTTTGCACTGGGTGAAAACGTCAGTTGACAGCGATGGTTTGGGTAGGACTTGGTTGAATTAAAATGATTCCGCACGAGTAAATAGATTTTTTTTTTGTTTTAAATATCACTGTTGTAAACACACTTGTTGTTAACTTGACAGGGTTGCCAAACTTTGAACTAAGCCGCTGAAAGAGAAACCCATCTCCGACGCCGACAAAAGAGCACTGAAGATCCTGTCAACAACAACAGTGAAGATCGGAAAACGATACGAAACCGGCCTGCTGTGGAGGGACAATGTCGTGAATCTGCCCGAAAGCTACTTCCTAGCCAAATGAAGTCTTCTCAGCCTGGAAAACGAAATGGTAACAAGTCCTGACTTCTTACAAAAATATAAAGAAATTGTCAACAGCTACGTGAGGAAAGCGTATGCCAGCAAAATGAGCGACGCTGAAGTACAAATCTGTACCCCAAGAACTTGGTACCTTCCGAACTTCGGCGCTAATAATCCTAATAAGCCAGGAAAAATTCGTTTAGGTATCGACGCAGCAGTCAACGTGAATGGCTTCTCTCTCAACTCCGCGCTTTTGAAAGGCCCGGACAGGCCGTTAACCCTTTCGGCATTTTGTTGCCACATGGCAACACTGAGCGCGAATTTTCTCTCTGAGCTTTTTTTTCGGTTTTGTCCTTTTCTCAACTCCTTGTGGCAAACAAATTTGTTGCTATTTGCCGCCAGTATGCTTTTAGGTCTGGTGCAATAAAGATCTGCTTTTGTGTGCACATTTTTGGTAAGAAGGCCATTTTTATTATTTCTTTTTTATTTAGATGATCATCAAATACATTTCAGTTTTCGAACACAATTTGAAGGCAATAAAAAATGTTGCGCATATGTTGAGTTATATCGAATTTTTCATTTCTTTCTTTACCATTTCAGATAGTTGTTGCCATATAGCAACGATCCAAGAAACCACTTTAGAACCGATACTAAGCAAATATTCTTTTTTAATGTTGTTACTAGCAGCCTCAGTAACAACAAAAAGAAAAAAAATATATTTTTTACCCTTACAACAAAAAAGAAGTACTGAATGGGTTAACAGCCATCTTGCACAACTTCGAAATGAGGCCCGTGGCAGCCACCGGAGACATCAGGGAAATGTTGCATCAGGTGTCAATAAGACCGGAAGATAAACACTCACAACGTTTGCTTTGGAAAGAGTAGACGGCAGATCGTATCGACGTCTACGAGTATGTGATAGCTGCTATGACCTTCGGGGCTTGTTGTTTACCATGTTCATCCCAGTTCGTAAAGAGTTTAAACGCATCACACTATGCAAAGAATAAACCCATAGCCGTTGAGCCCATAATAAACAATCATTATGTGGAAGATTTCGTGGATAATTTCCAAAGTAACCCAGAGGCCATTGCAGTTACCAGGGACGTCATCTCAACTCATCGTAAGGGCGGCTTCGAGCTGCGAAACTCCAAGTCGAAATCAAAGGAAGTACTTATTGGGATAGTCGTCACAGTAGAGAAAAAACCTTAGGAGATAATTGTGGACATGAACATCGAGACGACGCTGGGGACCGGAAATGTGCGTGGTATGTGCTGGGACAGCGTTGAAGATGTGTTTGTTTTTCGCCTTAACTTCGCACGTGTGAGCTAAGGCGTCATGTTACACGACATTTGCCCAATCAAGAGAGAGTTCCTGAGCTTAACGATGTCTATATACGATCCTCTTGGAATAATTGCCAACTATACTCTACACCTGAAGTTGCTGCTACGGATGATTTGGAGTACTTTAGTCGAGTGGGATGATCCAGTTCCTGAGGAGGCCTCGAGCGATGAAAACAATGGAAGACGGAGCTGTCAAGCTTAGCGCAAGCGAAGATTCCCAGGTGTCATAGTTATCATCTGAGCAGCGCTCGTCCTGTCCATGTGCACACCTTTTTCGACGCCAGCGAGGAATCCTTTAGCGCCGTCACGTATTTTCGCATCAAATTGGATGGAAATTTTCACATATCGTTCGTGTGTGGTAAGCCGTGCCGGAGGTGTGCTGTGTCAAAGAAACTATTATCCATATCTCGCCTTGAGCTTTCGGTCGCTGTACTTGGAGGAAGGCTTTGCAGCTCTGTCATCGAATGTCACAATCTGCCGATTACCAACCGAGTGTTTTGGAGTGATTCGAAGATCGTGATACATTAGCTTCGAATAGATCCTCGCCGATACAAGGAGTTCATGGCCATTCGAATAGCTGAAATACTCCAAAGCAATCAAACAAATTAATGGCGTTGGACTCCGACCAAATTAAATCCGGCAGATGAGGGCACAAAAGCCGCCACAATTCGACGTCAATAATGCCTAGGTAAGAGGACTTCCATTTCCTAAGCTGGGGGAAGCAGAGTGGCTAAAATTACCAGAAGACTTCGCGAATCATGAGCCCAATGAAGAACTACGTCCGAAGTATATGCTGCTCCAGAATTCGTAGTTTGGCCGAATTTTCAACACTGGGAGGTTTTCGAGGTTTGTGAAGTTACAACGAATGATTGCCTGAATAGAACGTTTCATTGACGTATGCCAGAAAAGACTCGTCGACCAAGGGGAGCTTTCCACAACCGAGCTCAACAGTGCCGAGCATATTATATGCCGTCAAACACAGCGGGAAGCGTTTTCAGAGGAAATCAATAAGCTACGAAAAAAATTGCCGATCAGCAGGGAGAGCAAAATCCTCAATCTAAGTCCGTACGCACAGCGCTATTCAAAATGTATCTGCACCATGCTTCTTAAAAGATCTCGTAGCTGATGTTGGAGATATGTCACTCCTTTCCTTCGTAATTGACGAAAGTACCCCTATCTTAAATACTATAAAAGCAAAGTCGATTTTCCTTGTGAACACCGTTTCTCGAAAACTACTAGACGTGGGTACTTGAAATTTTGCACAGTTATTCCTTATTTGGCCCACATGCGAGATAAGAAGGGATTTTCCGAAATTCAAGGTCTAACTGGCATAAAGGGGGTTGTGATCGAATTTTCCATCTGTAATTATGGATTCCACAGCCGTAGCTCAGTACTGGCTCTCCGGATTAAAAAAAAAAAAAATAAGTGAATTTAGTAGATTCCCGCTGATTCATTTAAGGTATAAAACATCCTTCCATTCCGTTGTCCTGAAGCTGAGCAATGCTAAAAACAATTAATCAAATCATCGCCCACAATTTTCCTTCAGTGGAGACCACGACCAGCAGTCATGCAGCAGTGGCTATCGTTGTAATAGTATGTGTGTGTGAGTATATGGGCGCGCTATCCCATACACATACCTAGAGGTAAAATTGAAAAAAAAAACTTTATCAGTGCCAAATCTAAAATATTGTTAAATTGAATAATTAAGATATCGATGTTCTGTCAAAACTTCATGCAATTAAGAGACTTGGGAATATACGCGTAGGTACATGCATATGCATGTGTAGACATAGAACTATTGCAATATTTTTCCATTTTGTTAGATGAGATCTTGTTGATCGTTGGATTTGTCCATATTTTAGAATGTTTTAATAAATTTAAAATAAATTATTAACAGGGTGGCGTAGGCAGTATATTGAAAGTTCAATACTCATACTTTGAGTGTATTTGCCTATGTTTTAGACAACAAATGGAAAAAGTTAAAATGTTGAAGATTACGCAGAAGAACACTAATACGGAAAAGTATTAAACCGCAAAAGTGGCGCACATATGAAAACTAATTCGAAACGCAAGTAAAAATATCAAAGCTGATTTGAGAAATGTAGTTTTTTTATTGTTGCTTCTGTTAAATTGCACCAACAGAAGTAGTTGGCGTACAAATTGTCGATGATTGCATTGTTGGCAAGCGCTTTTTGGAATACTATTCAGACGTTTTCTGCGTGCGATTTATTCATTAAGAAATAATTTCGGTTATATTGCGTTTAATAATCCTTATGAAACTTAAATTAAATCAACATAAACAATAATTCAAAGGATTCCAGTGAGTTAAAATAAGTTATCGTATATTGTGACATTTTTGAAGTGAAGCTTCTTAGCTACGAGTAATATTTTATCGAGTGTTACGAAAAAAAGTGAATTATAAAATGTGAACTCGGTATTTTGGTTTTTTATTTCTGAATTTATTGTTAAAAGCATTAATAATAAAGTAGTGTTTAAGTTATAAATCATTTATTAAACAAAATTTCAGTTGAAAGATATTCATAAATCCCCATATATCATATCTCTGTATTGTAAATTGTGTGGTGGCATGCCTCTGTTATTTTATAAACGAAATAAAGAATAATATATATATAATATAAATCAGGGCCAAGGGAAAGGTAAAAACAATCAGTGTTTTCGTATAAGTAAATTCAAATAAGAAGTTTCACTTGCAACGCGTAAAAGTTTCATGCACGTTCGTTTTCATTTCCTTTTCATACTAATAGATTTATTTGGAACAGGTAGATATTTTCACATATAGTACATATGTATGTACTTATACATGTACATAAATAAAAACGAGGTAAGTGCGAAAAAATGTTTTTCTCCTGTTACTACTTGACGAAAGGATTCTTATGCACTGTATGGTTTTAAAGAAAAATAATTATGGACGTGAATCAAGAAATTTTATTGATTGATGGTGGGAAGGTGCTTCACCATATAGTGCTTATGAGAGGGAATGGCGACTGACTCTTTTCTTCCATATTTACGGTGTATATGGAACGGAAATGATGGCACTCGAGGTGCGTCAGGAAGTTGTTGATTACGTCTCAGCCAACTGGAATAGGTTCGCAATCTTAACGGGAATGTCGATCGACAAAAGAAGAGTATATTGCGGACATGGGCTTATCTAGGACATTTAGCACAATTGTAAGTTAGTGGCAGAGGGAGAAATTTTCCCTTGTGAGCTCCAGATTTTTGGAGTGGCGTTATGTTTGTGCAGTTTGGGAGCCTGTAGAAGGTTACGTTAGACTTCGGTTTTCTGGAGAATTGTTGGAGGACATTTCGATATTTTAGTTCCAGCCGAAGAGCTAAGCCCACCTGCACCACCCTGCATCAAAACGGAATAGAGTAGGAGGGTTAATGGCGCCATACGCAGGACAAGAATTAGATAGTCAACGGCCATATACCGCAAACAAATTACCGAATTCTTAAAATCCAATCCAACAGATTCTAACGCCATTGAAATCAGGCAGTGGGAACAGAAATCACTTTCAGCCTTTAATTATAGTGTTTTTGTTGACTATCTCGGTGATAAAAATGTTAACCTGGGAAAATTGTCCAACATTTGTAGATGGTGCAGGGCCAAAATGTGGAAAGATGAAAGCGTAGGAATGTGCTGCAACAGCGGCAAGGTACAGCTGCCCAATTTTCAGATGCCGCCTGAACCTCTTCAAAGTTTCATCACCCCCAGTCAGAGCATTTTCTTAATATGGCAAGAAAGTACAATGCTTGACTTCTTTTGAAGCTAAGGTGGTTAGTGAGGGTAACTTCGTGCCAACATTTAAAGTTCAGGGGCATGTCTACCATCGAATAGGGAGCTTACTACCTGCATCATTTGCTACAGTTTCAGGAGTATACAAAAATACATTTTTTTAAACATTTTTTTTTTTCGAATTTGTATTCCCTTACTTAATTGAGATTCAATAAAATAAATTAATGGTGATAAAAATACTTAAAAAAAATTGAATGTTCATATCTAAGACTATGCAATTAAAATAGTTTATGGCCACGAGCGAATCCAGGTGGGTCAGCTAGTTTATTCATATTCCCAGCTTAACTCTTACAGATTTCTTAGAATTCATAATACATACGTTACCTAATTGCTGCGTTTTCTAACAATAGTATTTTATATCTGCTAAAACTTCAATCTATAATATTATACAGGGAATTAAACAATTCAATACATTACAATGAGGCCATTTCTGGGCCCCATTTGCAGCAGAATTATGGACATACCTTGGAATGGAAAATAATTGTCGATGTCGAACATCGTGTTGTCCTGGCGGCCAAATGTTAATTAGTTCAAAGATCTTAAGATTTTTTTGGACTTCTTCAATACGATTATTTTGAACAGCATAAGCATATTATAGAACCATATTCTAAGAAGGGGTTAGCCCCAGTTGGAATATCTATAAATGGACACAATCTACTAAGCTTTGTATTTGATATCGTTCCTTGAGCCTAAATTTGTGCAATTTCCGTTGCAAAAGCTACTTAGTGTATGCAGCGTACACTAGCCACTAACGCTTGGTTGAGATTTTCCGCGTAAATTTCCTTATTTGATTTTCGCCTCTTAATAATTTCGAGAAATTTTAAGACGTATGCGATTATTCGTATAGTTTTTGTAAAGGAACTATGCTTATAAAGAATCTGCATGAAGTTCTTTTCTACCTTTTCGCATACAAAAATACTTCTCCTCTTTTTCCGTTCTAATAACGGATCTTCTCCATCGATTTCTTGTAGATTTAATTTATTTGTCCCGTCGATGTGCCACTCCCTCAGGAAATCAGGCCCCACAAACCAAGATGCGTGTTGTAGATCCTACACAGGGCATCCTCTCGAAATCAAATCTGCAGGATTGTACTCGGACCTTACGAACCTTCAACAGACACCTGCACTTAACGACTGTATGTTTTCCCAAGCCCCTAGAGAAGCATCGAGCCAGCACAGCACTATCGTAGAATCTACCCAAAAATAGATTTGATCGAACTCAAATTCAAACACCTCCTTTACTTTGTTCCAAAGCTTGGTGAGCATATGAGCTTCACATAACTCTAACCTTGGAAATGACAGGGTTTCAGCGGGTGCGAATTCGAATTTTCCAGCAATTACATTAACGGGGACTACGCCGATTTCATTTTCGCACCTGGAGTACACACAGCATCCGTAGGTCTTGGTCGATACGTCAGAAAACCCAAGGATTTGGATGCTCCTACAACCTGCCTGAAATATAAATCTGGAAACCGCTGTACAATCGAGCTTCTGCAAGTCCGTTGTATACTCCTTCTAACGTGATTCAAATGTGCTAGGCAAACGATCGTCCCAATCTAGCTTTCCTTCACACAACGATTTCAGAAATATTTTAGACAACAACTGGACAAATTAAACCAAGGGGATCAAACAATCTACTCGCTGAAGGCAATATGGTGCATTTAGTAAGCTTCAACGGTGAAAAGGAATCGTTATACGTGTACTGGAAGATATCCTTTGTGGAGTTCCATGAAATTCCAAGCATCTTCGTGGTTTCCAAAATCGTCGATGTTTATTTCCACATTGGTCGTTTCCATGGATGGGTCAGATTGTGCATTCGAATGCCATTTATGGAGCTCAAAATGACCTTTCTGAAGGATTGCAGTAACCTCTCGTTGAATAAGATTTAATTCTTTGACTGAACTAGCTCCCGTCAAGAGGTCGTCGACATAAATATCCCTTAGAACTACATTTGATCCTACTGGAAACTTCTCCCTGCATCTAAGGCCAATCTCCTTGAGACAACGAGTTGCGAAGAAAGGCGCTGATGAGGTACCGTACGTGATGGTGTTCAGCCAAAACGTTTGGATGCGTTCCTTTGGGTTGTCTCGCCAGAGAACCAACTGAAACCGTCTGTCGTCGGTATCGACTTGGATCTGACGATACATCTTTTTGATGCCTACAGTTAAGACGTACCAATGCGATCTGATTCGAAGAACAATCGTGTATATTTCATTTTGAATTGCTGGCCCTATCATCAAAATGTTACTGAGCGGTAGATTGTATGATACGCTGTATGACACGATCCATCGAATACTACTCTGAGTTTCGTGGACGAACTTTCATGCCGAAGAACGCACTGAAGTGGCAAAAAATAATTAAGCTTACTGAAATATATGCTAGGTGCATTTGACATATATCCCAAGTCCAAGTATTCTTTGATGAATTTAGAATATTCCACTTTTAAGTCCGCAATCTTGCTAAGTCGTCTTTCTAGGGAAAGATATCCCTTTCTGTCTATTTCCAGAGAGTCCTCAAGTTGAGCTGGACTACCCTTGATTCGAAGTTTCACACTAAATCGCCCGCTTTCAAGTACCTTTACATTTCCAATAAAATGCTGCTCGCAAATAAGTTGCTCGAGAGTGCGACTAATTTTGTTTTCGATCTCTTCTATCTGACAAAACTTTCCTACCAATCTCCCTAACCCGGCTGACGAGTACTTCGATGACGTCTCCAAAAAATTGCAAGTTTACCTACGTGAACTGTTTGTACAATAAGCTCCTGAAACAACCCATCCCAATGAAGTATTTTGGAGAATTGGTAGATTTTGACCCAACTTAATGTGGGTTTTCTGCATAAGATTGAAGAATACATCTGCCCCTAGCAACATACTTTGAGGCTTAACAACAACGGATCTGCTTAATTAATGTGGAGCGGAATGTTGCAATCCTGTTCCCTTATTTGAAGCCGATGTTGAGGTTGAAACTCCGTGATTGAGCGCGCTATCCAGAATTCGATACTCCTGGTGAACCCGTCAAACCTTGACTTGACTGTCGTCCTAGTTTTGCAATGCACCTTTGCATTGATGTCTCCCACACCACTTATGTCAATAGGATTATTGGTCGAATGGAGACAGAGATCATTCGCTAGCAGGTTAGGTTAGGTTGAAGTAGCTGCCAGCTAAGAATCACCAACACACTTAGACCAATAATAGGTCCATTGTGATACCACATGGATCATGGGAGAAATTTCTCCTACCTACTCGTTAAACCATTCTGAGCTTCTTATGAAGCTTCATCCATGCAGCTTCTACAAAACTCGTTCGCAAAAACGCCTAGCCTTATGGCATGCTAGCCTATTAGACAGTGTCCAGTGATGACACCTATAAAAGCGCCGATATGCAATCTGTTGAGAGAAATCAAATTCGTAGAACGTTTTAGATCCAGCTTGGGCAAAATTTGTTTTGTCGCTAGACATGTGGGTCCACTTGTCCACCTAAGGTTCGTACTCTCGATAGCATCCAGCTTAAATTTGAGTTTGCAGGTAGCGATTGGTATACCTAAGGAGCCTTTGTCCGGCGAGTTCGTCGCCCTTACAATTCCCTGGAATGTCCATATGCCCCGGCACCCAACACAGGTGAATAATGAATTGCTCAGCCATCTCCAGGAGAGACGAGCGGCAGTCTAGAGCTACTAAGGAATTTATAGAGTGTAGTGTATCCACTGACTGACGCCACTGCCTACCCAAAACATAAACAATAACAAAGTGACGAAGCATGTGAAGTACAATCGAGTTCATTCCTCTTGTGGCACACATTCTTGGTGTGTCATGCACTCAATTGCACTGAACGTCACTCAATAGTAATAAGATCCTATCGAATAGTGTACAGCCAATAAGAATCTAGAATAAGATATCCATAATCGCTAATGTAAGTAGAAGTAAGATAGAAGATAAGTATAACAATTATTTTAATAGTATTTAAGGTATGAAATGTCAAGAATAAAATTAGATCTATCTTGGAATTCAAATCGGCAGTAATGCCTTGTTTCTATTGAGTTCTCGAAGTTGCGGCGAGAAATCACCTATCAATATAGCGTGGTACGCTTAAATACCAAACCCCTCTGCTCATAGTATAGGTAGAACCACTACATGGCGATCCTGCCAGCTTCGCACAAGGAAATAAGAAGCGAAGAAAAGGGCCAGAACCTTACGGTCTAGGTTCTATTTTTCCTTCAAAACAATCTTTCTATTTATCAAAGACGACGTAGTAACTTTACTTTGACCGACAATGAAATCGATAGATTTGATTGATTGATAACAGATGTCAGGATGAGAGTTAGACCAGAAGGAAGATACTACAACAGAACGATGTCGCATCAGAAGGGATTTAGCGGTCCAATGCTTAATATTCCCTACCCATACTTTTATATAGCTAATATGATGTCTGTTGGTTTCCTAGATATTAGACGAGTAGTCTATCCGAAGCAAATTCCAGATGTCAAAACAGTATTCAAACAGTCCAGCATTGGCAGATGGCTCAACCAGTTACGATACCACAACGCAGCCCGCACAGGATTACACCAAGGGATCATACCCAACTAGTGTGAATCATCAAACTTAATCAACGTGATCAACGATATTACAACAAGAACAAAAAACAACCTATGTTTATGAATAATGATGAATATTTGAAAATAAATACTTAGGTACAAAAAAAAAAAAATATATGTACACAGGCAAATAATTAGGAATAAAATAAGCTATGTATAAATAAATAACAAAAAGTAATATGCACTGATCTAAATTATTGTTAGCAATCCTAAAGAATAATACAAAAAAAGTCGAAATAGAGTAGATAGTAGTGAATACTTACAAAAAAAAGGCAATTAGAAATATCGCAGATTTGAGACAGACTACTAGAAGAAACAGAAACCGAGGAATAAGAAGAAGCAAAAACATATTGTAGGGATATAGCAAGCCAAATAAATAGTTTACTTAAGGAAAAAAAGAACAGGAAAACAACATGTCAGATTTTGAGCTAGGAATGGCTATGAAAGCCATAACAACATTCACAGGAAATGTAGTCGTCGGCTTATACATTCGATACTCTTTGTTGCATTACAGACGAAATCCACAATGCCATAACAAGAACCAAAATCGAAATAGCCCACATAATAGCAATTGGAACAACAATCGAAACCCGCACCGACCCAATAATAATTGGAACAATAACCGAAACAATGACAACAATACAAACAACACCTCCAACGACTTCCGACCCCAAAACAACAACAATCGAAGCGCATATAGAAATATAACACATCAAGTACGGACATCAAATACCGACTAGTACGAGGGAAACGAACGCGGCTCGGAATACGTGAGTACTCCAAAAAGCCAAAATTAAACGTATACAAGATATCGGACACCACTAGAAATCGATGAAAACTCAAAAAGAACACTAATCATCACAAGGAGCATGTCCAAGAATACGGAAACGGACAATAATAAGGAGAAATGCAATTCTCGGCAGAAGCCTTATCAACTTCAAATTTGGGAATGTATATCCATTAATGACGTCAAAAACATGAAGAAATTAAAATAAATATTGATAAAAATGGTAGGAATTCAAAAATTACGATTGATAACAATCTTGTGCACGTATGATGTAGCGATAAATCAACGAATCCAGATTCGAATTTGAGGAAGCATACATCAGATGTAGAAACAAATACTATGTATACAGGATCTAATGATAACTCAGCGACACTAGAGTCGACACTGAAGAAATTAGCATCCAGAATGAAGAAAGAAAATATAAACGAGCTAGCTATAATGAGCGATGATGAAATATTTAAGCATTTTGAAAAAGAAAAATTAAAAGAAGCGTACGCAAATATAAAAATAAATGGCCAGAATCCTAAGCTGAAAATCATAATATATAACGCTCCCAAACAAGTACTTGATGATATTACCAAATACAAACTCATCGATGAATTCCACAACTCTGTACACGGAGGACATTTAGGTGTACGAAAAACTCTAACAAAACTAAAACAAAGATACATCTGGCGTAAGATGAGCCAAATGGTAAAGAAATGCATAACAAAATGCGACTCATGCGCAAGAAATAAACAAATAAGACATACGAAAGAACCACAGACAATAACAGACACTCCCAACAACAGTTTTGAAGTGGTGTCAATTGACACTGTCGGACCATTAAGATTATCAATTGAAAAAAGATACATTCTTACAATGCAGTGCGAGCTAACGAAATTCGTTGTTGCATATCCTATGACATCAAAAGATGCAACGACAATAGCTAAAACTTTGGTAGAGGAATTCATTCTTAAATATGGACATTTTAAAATTCTAAAATCAGACAGAGGGACAGAATTCAATAACGAACTGATAACAAATATATGTTCACTATTAAAGATCAAGCAAACATTATCTTCTCCATACCACCATCAAACGATAGCCGCACTTGAACGAAATCACAGGGCACTTAACGAATTTTTGTTGTCATTTGTAAATGAGAATGAATGGGATAAATGGGTCCCATACTTCACATTTGCTTATAATACGACACCACATGTAGATACCGGGTATTCACCATATGAACTCGTCTATGGCAAATTACCATGCTTACCTTCCGACACCACAAATAACAAAACAAAAATTTATGACTATGACAATTATGCTCACGAGCTACGAATCAGGTTACAATATGCACTCGCTAAAGCGAAAGAAATAACAATGAAAATAAAAGAAAAAAGAACATTAAATGAAAACCAAAAACACAACAACAAGTTAGATTTAGATGTAGACGATTTAGTATTACTCAAAGTAGAAAATAGAAAAAAACATCAAGCACCATATATCGGTCCATTCAAGATATTAGAAAGAAAAGGAGTTAATTCAATTATAAACCAGAACGGATTGCATAAAGAAGTACATAATAATCTACTGAAAGCCTATAAGCCAATTAATAGATAGCAACAACAAAATTTTAGTTCATAAATTATCAAAACAAAACAGAAAACTAGCCAATTTACTTCCTAAAATTTTTCTTAAGGGCCAGGGTGTAGTGTATCCACTGACTGACGCCACTGCCTACCCAAAACATAAACAATAACAAAGTGACGAAGCATGTGAAGTGCAATCGAGTTCATTCCTCTTGTGTCACACATTCTTGGTGTGTCATGCACTCAATTGCACTGAACGTCACTCAATAGTAATAAGATCCTATCGAATAGTGTACAGCCAATAAGAATCTAGAATAAGATATCCATAATCGCTAATGTAAGTAGAAGTAAGATAGAAGATAAGTATAACAGTTATGTTAATAGTATTTAAGGTATGAAATGTCAAGAATAAAATTAGATCTATCTTGGAATTCAAATCGGCAGTAATGCCTTGTTTCTATTGAGATCTCGAAGTTGCGGCGAGAAATCGCCTATCAATATAGCGTGATACGCTTAAATACCAAACCCCTCTGCTCATAGTATAGGTAGAACCACTACAAGAGGTCGATTCCAAGGATTTGATTGCTGCTTGGGTGTCTGAAAAGATGCGGATATTTTTAACTGATATCACGTTTTTCGTAAGCCAAGACAAGACTTCTTTAACCACCAAAATTTCTGCCTGGAACACGCTACAATGATTTGGAAGACGGAAGGAGAGCTTAAGATTGAGCCTGTCAGACCTCCACCAGCCCCGTCCTTAGATTTTGAGCCGTCAGTGTAGAAGTGGATTGACCCATCTTCTAAAAACGTATCATCATTCCAGAGTGATCTAGAGGGGATGGTGACGAGGAAGTTCTTGTGAAAATTTAGACGTGGGATGGTGTAGTCCGTGTTTTCGGGAGAGATTTTGAGTTTATTCAAAATGGAAGCGTGGCCAAAGTCTCTTCTTGACCACTGTTGGGTAGCTTCGAGGCTGCATTCGCTTTCATTTGCTTGCAGGTCAAATATGTAATAACTTAAATTCATGGCAGTAATAAAAAATGAAAAAAAAAATTAATATATCGAGGGGTACCAGATGAAACAAAATGTCCAGGGCCGCAGAGGTGGTTGTACGTAGTGCTCCGCCTATGCACAGACAAGCTGTGCGATAGACCTTATTTAGATAATCGCGATTTACAGCTTTTTCTAAGGCCGTCCACCAGACAATGACCCCGTATGTGAGTATCGGTTTAATGACCGAGATATAGAGCCAGTGAGTGATTCGGGGTTGTAAACCCCATCTATTATCAATAGCTTTTTTGCAAGAGAAAAGTGCTACTGTAGCTTTCTTTACTCTTTCTTGTTGAATATTAGGTTTCCAGCTTAATTTCTTATCCAGGATGAGACCCAAATATTTTGTTGTGTCAGAGAAAATTAAGCTGATACCATTTAGAGAAGGAGGGTCGACTAACGGAATTTTATATTTCCTGGAGAAGAGTATAAGTTCAGTTTTGTGGGGGTTTACACCCAAACCACACCGAACTGCCCATCTAGTGAGCTTGTTTAAATCGTTTTGTAGAAGTTCTTTTAGAGTATTTAAGTACTTTCCTGAGACAGCCAAAGCAACATCTTATGCATAAGCGATCGACGTTCATCCCTCGCCTTCCACGATTATCAATAGTTCATTGATCACCAAGTTCCACAAAAGGGGGATAGAACACCACCTTGCGGAGTGCCTCTACTGACAGCCCTTCTGGTAGACGTCCCACCGAGCTTAGAGTTGATAATCCGACCATTAAGCAGTAGCATAATCAGTTCGTAAATGAGCTGTCGACCTTCAGGTCTGAAAGTGCATCTGCTATCGCTGATACATTGGCATTGTTGAAAGCGCCTTCTATATCGAGAAAGGCAACCATTGTATACTCCTTATGAAACAGGGAATATTCAATTTTACGCACCAGTCAGTGTAATGCCATCTCCACTGATTTGCCTTTGCAATATGCATGCTGGGCCGCCGACAGTAATTTCTTATCAATACTGTTGCGTAAATGGATATCAATCAGTCGTTCTAATGCTTTTAAGAGGAATGATGATAGACTTATCGGTCTGAAATCTTTTGGATTTATGTGAGAGTATTTGCCCGCTTTGGGTATGAAGACAACTTTGACTTCTCTCCATATCTTTGGGATATATACCAGATCTAGACAACTTCTAAAAATTGTCTCAAGCATCGGCAGAATTATGTCCGATGACTTCTGCAACTCGGCAGTTTAATGCAGTCTGGCCCCGCGGATTTATATGGTTTGAAGCTGTGCAGTGCCCCCTGAAGCTTGCTCTGTGTGATCAGTTTTGAGGAGTTTGTTTTTTGTGCAGATGGTTTGCTGAAAACCATATTGCTAACAACTGAGGAACAGCCTGGGAAATGAGTGTCAAGCAGTAAATTTAGCGAATCTTCGCTTGAAGTCGTCCGAGGCCCATCGGTTTTCTTAAGGTAACTGCGTGTAATTGGATTTGAAGAAAGAATTTTCCTCAGCCTAGATGCCTCAGACGCTTCTTCTATTTTACCACAGAAGAGTCTTCCTTAATTCTTTTTTGTATATGTTTAGGGATGCCTTGTACAAGTCCCAATCTAACACGTCTCTCGTACTTTCGGCATTATTAAAAAGTTTTCTACAATTATTTCTTAAATCCCTAAACCGGCAATCCACCATGCGGCTTCTTCTTGCCCCTGGGTTGTATCAAGGGGCATGAAGAAGTCATCGCTATATTTAAGGCTGAGGTTAAGTCCTCAACCTTGCGATCAAGGTCTTGTGGGTTGCAGGGGGGGATTAAGGTGATCTGAGGTAACTAAGTTGCTTAAAGTTGACCTGTACTTGAGCCAATCAGTTTTGCGGTAGTTCCTAAAAACTGGAGGGCTAATAGAATCTATGTATAGCGAGAATTGGAGATACCTGTGATCCGAGAAAGATGGTTCGCCTGACACCTTCCAATTCTTGATGCGGTCGATGTTATCGGAGGCAAGGGTGATGTCCAATACTTCTTGCCCGTTTCTGGTGACGAAAGTGGGATCATTACCTATGTTGCACAAAATAAGGTTTGTACTTAGAATAAAATCAAAAAGTAGCTCACCTCTTTTGTTGATATCGGAACTGTCCCATACAGTATGGTGAGCGTTAGCATCACATCCAATAATGAGACCAGTCTTTTGCCTACCCGCATCCGCGATTAGTCTTTCCTGGTTATCCCAAAAAGAGTCCATATTGTCGGCGACACCAAAAAGTAGGAGCCAGGAGTAGGAGTAGGTGTATCTATTTTCGCTGCGGTCGTATCTCGATCGCTGTAATTAGGGAGTAAAGTTACATTAAGGTTACTTTTTACCAGTATACACGCTCTGGGTTTACCTTCGTCGCGCACATACAGGGTGTAGTAGTTAGGAGTCTTGAGTCCACGTATCGAATTGCCCACAACCCAATGTTCCTGGATCAAGACTATATCTCCCCTGTCCTTTGAAAGATGGAGAAAAAGGCCGGCAGAAGCCGTAATCGAGTGGTGGAGGTTAATCTGAACTAACTGCAGCATTAGCGCTACAATCAGGCAGAGGAACCTCCACCACTGTGGTATTCAGGGCTTCCAAGTCTGAGGACGATTCCATTAATTCGTCCTCACTCAAAAGCAATGGATGTGGTATTTCAAAATTTTCATCCGTCTCCATGTCAGACAATTTGTCTTCATCGACAAAAGACGGATTAATAGGGAGCGACGCTTGAGAGTCTTCACTATCCAAGGAAGGGAAAGTGATAGACTTGGGTTCGTTAATTGCAGGAGTGGGGTCCGAGGGATGAGGGGGCAATTTGCCCAAATCAGACTCTTCGTCCTTTTTGCAGACCTTGATGGTAATAGGGTCGAAGCCGTAGTAGACGACACCACCAGTCTTCGCCAGAGGGGCAAGAGATTCCTTATTGATGACAATAAGTGCACATCTGTACAGACCTCTTGGCTCGTCCAGCTTAGCGACTTTCCAGTTGTGTGTCGGAAGTTCAGGATTGCTGACTTCCAGGATTCGAAGGATCGTATCCGGGTTGGAGGGTTCGGCTGGGATCCAGGTGCGAGTTCTCGGTCTACTTGGGATATCTTCCCTCGCAACAACCTCGAGCTTAGCACCTGGCCATACCTCCCCTAATTTGCCTATAGCAAGTTTATATACTTCGTATGACCTCTGATCTTCGCATGCGATTAGTTCAACATGGCCCTTGTGTCATCCGCCATCGCAGCATCTAGGAGGAGGACCTGGATTCTCCTTCATTATGTCCAGGAACACTGAAAGTATCCGTGAAGGAACCAACTTCCATTTGTCAGCAGCAATTGATCCGTCCGCATCGCTTTTGTCTATGACCGCCAGCACTAATTGGTCTTTAAGGTCATCGCTGTTGGACTTCGATATAACGTTGGATGGCCTGAAAGAGGTACTGGTTTTGTGTACCTTGGCTCTTTTCGGCTCCGACACGAAGTCCTCCAACGATCGCTACCGTTTTGACGTGGAGTCGCAGCTAGTCCCAGCTTTGTCTTCGCTGGTGATCTTTTTAGCCCATTCTACACTCCTTACAGAAAGAGCTTTAACCTATCGACAAGGTGCACAGTTTTACAGTCTCTGACTCTGTTAAGGAGCCACCAACTATTCCAGCCGATATTAGTAACCTTCTCAATAAGAGGTTTCGGGGGTTGACTAAAAAGCTGTTCAACTATAATGTATGTACTATGAGTGCCAAATTGAGTAAAATATGAGGCGGTTGAAGTCATAGTGGTGTAAGTCATATTTAACTCATGTTAAGAACTTGAGATTTGCACCACTGTAGCTTACAACATAGCGGCTGTTCCTTTTATCTATCAAACTTGTGCTACCATCTGTCGACGGAGTAGTGAACTTTTAACAGCATTGCTTGCTCACAATCTTATTGGTGATTCAACACCTTGTCATTCGAGGTGTCTCAGTTTTGTCGTAATATGCTTTGCATAATCACTCACAGCACTCCATATCTCCTGCGATTTGATCATAAGATGGACTATGTTCTGCCAAGCTCATTTCTTAACGTTTGTCTCTCGGGTTCGAATCGCGGAAAGTGAAAGAATACATGTATGTACATATGTACATACAACCGATATATTTCCTAAAAAGACACATTCTTTTTCACTTTTTAGAATAAAATATATATTTTGTAATTTTTGGAATATATATGAAAATAAATAGATTAAGGTGGCTTAATACACATAGATATATTGGGTCTATAACTTAATTCGTGCGGTTTGCTAAGAGATGGCGTAACTTGTATTATTCCATTGTTATTATTCCATTGGAACATGCGTTGGAAAGCTACTGTCATTGTACGTCATTTCTGTATATGTCATTGATTTGAAGCGTAAACAACAATAATTTTTTTTCACTCAAATATGTCGAACTTTGTGCCTGAAAAAATGTTTTTGCAGGGAGTTCTTCTTCATTACTTTAATATGAAGAAAACTGTTGCCGAAAGTCATCGTAGTTTGGTGGAAGTTTATGGTGAACATGCGCTAGCTGAGCGAACGTGCCAAAAGAGGTTTGCACGATTTAAAAGTGGCGATTTTGGCTTGGAAGACGATGAACGTCCTGGGCAGCCAAAAAAGTTTGAAGATGAAGAACTGGAAGCATTACTCTATGAAGATTGTTGCCAAACACAAGAAGAGCTCGCAGAATCTTTGGGTGTCACTCAAGCAGCCATTTCAAAACGTTTAAAAGCAGCTGGATATATTCAAAAGCAAGGAAATTGGGTTCCACATGAACATTTAAAAAAAAAATCGCACGAATTAAGTTATATATATATATGTATATGCATGAATTCTTTTTCATCATAAGTGAGGATCCTACATCCCCTGCAAAATGCATACATATACATGTACATATACATACGTACATATGTTTACCTCACAATAGCGGAGGAGGAAAGGGCTTTGTCCAACCACCAGTTCGGAATCCGAATGTCGCGCTCAACAACTGACGCCCTTAAAGGGGTAGTTAATATAGCAGCGGAAGCGATTATAGGAGAAAAATGGCGATACGGCACCAAGGAATACTGCGCAGTAGTGACGCTAGATGTTAAAAACGAGTTTAATTCGGCAGACTGGCCCACTATAAGAAGATATCTGGCTAGGATGGATACACCATTTTACTTGTTGCAGATAATGGTGAGCTACTTAACCAACAGGGAACTAAGGTATGATACCGACGAAGGAGTGAAGTACTACGATGTCACAGCTGGGGTCCCGCAAGCATCGGTACTGGGCCCTTTACTATGGAACATAATGTACGGCGGAGTTTTACGACTACCATTGCCACCTAAAGTGGAGATAACTGGATTTGCTGACGATATCTCTGTTGTTACCGTAGCAAAACAAATCAGTGAAGTAGAATCAACTACAAATATGGCAATCCGTCAAATCAAAAGCTGGCGAGAATCCGTCGGTCTAGAATTAGCTGACCACAAAACTGAAACTGTTCTAATAACTAGTCGGAAATCTATGGAATATATGAATGTCCTGGTTGGAACCCAAATCATCAGATCCAAAGAAGCCGTCAAATACCTAGGAGCAATGCTTGACAATAGACGGCAGCTTAAGCAACATGTTGTTTATTCGAGCAAAAAAGTGTCAAGACTTCAGGCAGCACTTTTAAGAATAATGCCGAACATTGGAGGACATGGATATGCTAGGAGGATCCTGCATCCAGAGTTGTCAGCTCAGTTCTTCTTTATGCGGCTCCGGTTTGGGCGGGAGCTCTCGCGACCAAAGAAACAAGGAGGAAACTGACATCAGCCTATAGACTCTGCGCTATAAGGACCATCAGTGGTTTTAGAACTATCTCTGACGAGGGAGCCTTTGTTATAGCACGAATGGTTCCGATTGACATCCTCGCGAACAAGATGCAGAGAATCTGCAATAGAAGAGGTTCGAGCCATCAAGAGGCTAGCGAAAGAAGAAGGATGGTTAGGTTAGGTTAGGTTAGGTTGGCTGTCCACACGAGAGTGCAGACACACTTAGACCAGTGAAGGTCGCTTGTGATACCATGGATCAAACCATTAGGCCACTCAGGGACTAACAAAACCAACCGGAACTTTTGACAAAGCGATGGATGCTCATGACGTCCAAGGACGCCAGATCGCAGAGGTCGTCAAGGAAGGGGGACCCTAGATGGAGCATTCTTTTATGCGACAGGGCCGGACATGTGCATAGGAGGTGAAGGATGGTTTCCTCCTCCTCCTCGTCCCTACAGCTTCTGCAGAAGTCATTGGAGAAGTGGCCCAGTCGTTTGGCGTGTTGGCCTATAAGACAGTGTCCAGTGAGAACACCGACAACGCAGCTGATTTGTGTACGCTTTAACTTGATCAGATCGGCACTACGTTTTTGATCCAGCTTAGGCCGATCTGTCTCGAAATGTGACATGTTGAGCCGTTTCCCCATCTGAGGTTGGTCGCGCTAATAGCGTTCAGCTTTAGTAGATACTTACATGTAGCGAGGGGCATACACAGGGCTTGCCATTCAGGCAAAATCCTTAGAGTGGTACACTGTCTGGCGAGGTCGTCAGCCCTGCAGTTACCTGGAATGTCTCTATGGCCCGGCACCCAGCATAGGTGAATGTTGAACTGCTCTGTCATCTCCATGAGAGATAGACGACAGTTTAAGGCAGCCTTTGAAGTGAAGGAGAACGATTCCAGGGACTTGATTGCCGCTTGGCTGTCAGTGAAAATGCTAATATCCCTGACAGATAATACATTACATTTCAGCCAGGACAGGGGTTCTTTAATCGCCATGATTTCCGCCTGGAAAACGCTACAATGATCAGGGAGGCGGAATGAGATGCTCAGATTGAGCTGTTCGGAGAACACACCACAACCCACCCCACCCTCCGTCTTAGATCCATCTGTAAAGAAGTGAACCGAACTGCCATCGACAGGGGGGGAAGTGTCCCATACATCCCGGTCAGGGATGCTCGTACGGAAGTAACGGTCAAATCTCAGTTTCGGCGGGGTGTAGTCCGTGTTTTCGTGTTTGAAGTTGAGAATATCAAGAATCGATGAGTGGCCAAAGCAATAGCTAGACCACTGAGAGGAGGCTTTCAAGCGGATGGCCGCACAGGTAGCCAACTGTTTGCCGAAAATATCTAAGGGTAGCAGGTTGAACAAGATGTCCAGTGCCGCGGAGGGAGTAGTTCTAAGTGCACCACTGATGCAGATGCATGCAGATCTTTGCACCTTAGCTAGTTGAGTGAGGTGGACAGCCCTTTCAAGAGCAGGCCACCATACGATCACGCCATATAGTAGTATAGGCCTGATAACGGACACGTATAGCCAATGGGTGATTTGACGTTTAATACCCCAGCTCCTACCTATAGCCTTTTTACAGGAATAGAGAGCTACATTAGCTTTCTTGACGCGCTCTAGTAGATTGGCCTTCCAGTTTAATTTCCTATCCAAAATAAGACCCAGATATTTTGCGATTTCAGAGAAGGTGAGACTGGTGCTATTAATCAAGGGAGGGTCTATGAGGGGAACTTTATATTTCCTCGTGAACAGAACGAGTTCCGTTTTATGGGGGTTAACCCCCAGTCCACAATTGGAGGCCACAAGACAAGACTCCATCTTGAGGTGTATAGCAGCGAGCAATTCTTCTGGCCGATGCTCCGCCCAGCTGTGTGTTAATAATCCTGCATGTAAGCAATTGATTGATCAACACTCCGAGCGAAACATCCACTTTCAGATTTACAAGTGCGTCCGTAATCGCCTTTGGTTTGACATTGTTAAAAGCTCCCTCAATGTCAAGGAAAGCCACCATGGTGTATTCTTGGTGCGCACAAGCGAATGTAAGGCCTTCTCAACCGATTTGCCTTTGCAGTACGCATGTTGGGTCGGCGAGAGCAGCGCTGGGCTAATACTTTGCCGAAGATGGATATCAATTAACCTTTCTAAAGTTTTAGGCAGAAAGGACGATAGACTGATAGGTCGGAGATCCTTTCGTTCCACGTGCGAGCTCTTTCCTGCCTTAGGTATGAATATGACTTCAACCTCGGTCCAAAGTTTGGGAATATAGACCAGATTTAGACAGCCCGACAAGATGACTTTGAGCCATGGAAGCACAATGTCCTCGCATTGCTGAATTTCAGCTGGAATAACACCGTCAGGTCCTGGGGACTTGAAGGGTTTGAAGCTGCGAATGGCCCATCGGATCTTTTCTGTAGTTATCAAGACTGAAGAGTTGCTGCAAGGTTGAGGGGGGGGGGGGGGGGGGGGGATTTCCCACTTGCGATACAGCAACAGGGGAGCTACCAGGAAAGTGAGTATCCAGTAAGATGTCAATGGATTCCTCAGCAGAGGAGGTCCAGTGACCATCCGGATGCAAAAGGAAGCTGGGTATAGAAGGGCTTTTAGAGAGGATTTTCCGCAACCTGGAAGCTTCCGAGGACTCTTCAATGCTTTCGCAGAAGAGTCTCCAGGAACGACGTTGCTCCTTCCTCAGTGAGAATTTGTATTTTCTGAGAGACAGTTTATAGGAGTCCCAATCGGCCGTCTCACGGGAGCTTTTAGCAATATTAAAAAGGAGCCTACTGTCTTTCCTAAGAGTACTGAGATTTGCATTCCACCAGGGAGGTTTGATTTTACCTCGAGGTTTGCGGAGTGGGCAGGCCTCGGACATGGCACCATTTAGTGCCGATGTTAGGGTGTTGACTAGATTGTCAAGGTCTTCAGTGCAGGAAGGTTCAGTAGGCAGGTGGGAGGGAATAAGCGTTAATAAACGTTTCCTATAAAGGGACCAGTTGGTTTTCCTATAATTTCTAAAAACCTTCTGATCAGGCAGATAGTCATCAAGACTAAATTGGAGGTAACGGTGGTCTGAAAAAGAGTGCTCATCAGAGACTCTCCAGTCCTTAACCGAGTTATATAAGTGATCGGTGACAAGAGTGATGTCCAGGACTTCTTGTCGGTTGCGAGTAATGAAGGTCGGTTTGGACCCCCTGTTACAGATTAGGAGGTTAGTACTAAGGATAAAGTCAAAAAGTTGCTCACCTCTTTTATTTATGTCGGAACTGCCCCATATTGAGTGATGGGCATTCGCATCACAGACAATGATGAGACCAGTGTTTTGGCTCTCTGCTTTAGCAATCAAGCTCCCCAAGATGTCCGGGGGGAGTGGGCCCGCAAGATCGTGACCTAGATAAGCCGATACCAACCAGTAATTTCTTGATCGCAATTCCAGGTTGGTAGCGACTATGTCTTGATTGCTGAAATTAGAGAGTAAAAGGATGTTAAGATGGATCTTCGCAAGGATACAGGATCTCGGTTTGTCTTCCTTTCTTGCGTAGATTAATTTGTAGTTTGGAGTCTTGAGTCCACAAACCCGGTTTCCAACAACCCATGGTTCCTGGATCAAGACTAAGTTTTCCCCGTGTTTACTGAGCCGGAGAATAAGGGAGGCCGAAGCCGTGATGGAGTGATGCAGGTTAATCTGAAGGATCCGCAGCATTGGGGCTACTTCTCGCTTCAGATACCATTATCTCGGTATTGTTGGCTTCCTCTGAATCTGATGACAGAAGGTCATCCTCGAGGGAGAGGCCACTTGGGTCACTGTCCAGGAGTGATGGTGAGGGAGAGGGAGGACCAGAAAAGTCCAATTTCAAGAGAGCGTCAACCATTTCAGTATCTGTTGACGAGGAGTCAACTCCCGAAAAAGATGGATCGGCGCAAGGGAGCGGGGGAAGGGGCTCGGAAGGAGAGGTGTTCTTAGCTGGTGCAGAAGGGACTGCAACCTGCTTGGGAGGTACTTTCTCGAGCTCCTTCTCGTCACGTTTATAGACTTTCAATGTGATGGAGCTGAATCCATAATTTACTACCCCTTTAGAAGATGCCAAGGGGGCCAGAGACTCTTCATTGATAACAATGATCACACTTCTGGTGTCTCCTCTCGACTCGTCCACTTTGGCAATCTTCCAATTATGGGTAGGAAGGGAGCTGTTATTAGCCTTCAGAATATCCAGAATAATTTTAGGATCAGAGGGTTCAGCCGGAATGGTAGCACGTGTTCTTGGTCGGTTTGGAATCTGGTCCTTTTCCACAACCTCCAACTGTGCACCTGGCCAAATCTGTCCTAATCTGGAGACAGCAAGTTTGTAGAGATCCTTCGATCTTTGGTCAGCGCAGGCAATAAGTTTGACATGCCCTTGATGCCAGCCACCATCCCTGCAGGAAACATCAGGGGAAACACCGGGATGGTTACGTAGGATTTGGAGACAATTGGTGGCGAGTTTAATCTCCACCTTCCTCCACTTATCCGCCGTAATGCTGCCATCCGGATCGCTGTGGTCAACGACCGCGATCACCAAGTGTGCCTTAAGCACTTGGTTGAAGGGCTTGGTAGTAGCGATGGAAGGTACTACCTTGGTCTTTTTAGCAAGGGTGGGAGACTCATCTTGAGACCTCTGGCGTTTGGACGATAAGTCCTTGCTGGATGAGTCGGGGGGGAGCTGGACACATTTGAGTGCCCAGCTTAAAGAAGTCTTATGCTTCTGGGTTCTATCCTGCTCAGGAATTTCCTGGATGCGGAGAATTAGCTTATAAGCTAGCCGGCGATCTTGGTAGGAGATCTTCGGGGGGGGCGACATTCGGCAAGCTCGAAGCCGAGCCGTCCGTCGCCCCTGAAACGGATTTGAGAAGGGGATGTGGATCCTTCGAAGTGGAGGGCACAGCATGCTGTAAGCTCGAGGCCGAACAGCTAGCTGTCCCTGAAGGGGCAGAGATGTTAAGGGGTTTGCCCCCTCGCGTTTCATGGTCTGGCTTTACGATGGGACCAGGTGTTGACACCACTGTCCAATCCGCCAGTGTACCATGTACGCGTTCAGCAATCTTGGAGGCGACCACCTGCTTACAGCTGCTCGCAACGCTAGTGCTAGGCCTCAATGCCAATGCGCTAGACGGGATTGTCACAGCAGAGCTAGCGGGTATGCTTCCCAGGAGGCTGGAAGACGGTTTTTTAAGAGGACAGTCCTCTTTTTTTACTTTTTTTATATTTTTTGTATTTTTTTGGTTATTATTTTTGTTCATTTAATTTGGACCCACGAGTGGCGGAGAATGGGAGGTCGACCTGCACAGAGATCCGCATTGTGCAGGCAAGGCAGGCTAATCCGGAGGTCGCCAGGTATCCGGGTACTCCGTTTGCGACTGGACTATTATTTAAAGTGGGCCCCCAGCCAGGCTGATCCTCGGCACGGGTAGTAGAGGAGAGAGGAAAGGAAAGGATATGAAGGGGAAGGATTAGGACGACTACAACTTGGCTTCGTGTCTCATCTGGCGAAATTCCCGAGAATCCTTGACCATTACTAGGCCCCTACACCACGGCGAGGTGTGTAGTCATGTAGGAGAAGAAGAAGGATAAAAGAAGAAAAAAAAGCAATTTCAACAGCTGTGTGGTAAGCTCAATGGGATTATATAGTTAATGTTAAAAGGCAGGTGGACCTATAAATTAATCCCCACCATCGACATTTGGATAAACCGAGCACATGGGAACTGCACCTACAACCTCACGTGGTTTCTGTCTGGCCATGAAGGCTATCGCAAATATCTTTATCGGTTTGGACAAGATAGCTCCCTTTTGCGTCCAGAATATCCAAACCAGGAGGAAGATACGGTGCATGCAGTCTTCTGTAGGCGATTTGAAAATTGAAGAAATGACCTCCATTCCTCGTCGACCATATGGTAAATTCTGAGGAAAAATGGATGGAAATTTGCGCGTTTATTACGCACATACAAAAAGAGCTTCGGATTCAGGAAAGAATACTTTGAGAAGCAGAAAGTACAGCATAAATTGCTAACCAGCCCCGCGAAATAATATCTAACGGCAGTCCCGCGGGGAGAGTGGTAGAAGTGTGCTTAGTGTGGATTAGTACGTAGGCGCATTCCTGGCATCGATTATTCGGGCTTGCGAATTTTGCATGCTAGTTGGCCGGGCTTCTAGTATCTTTCGAAGATTACCACACCACTAGACGCATCAAAAAAAAAAAAACTACTACATAGAAGTATATATATTAACACGAAGAAAAATATTTACGCATCAAAATCCGAAATATAGCAACGTTGCTTATTATATTACCGCATAGAAATAATGAAATGTGGCGGTATTTTAGTGTGTGCATATTGCCAAGTAACTTGATTGATAATTAAGCTAAACCAAAAAATATAAAAAAATATGAAAGGTACAACCAGACATACCACCTCACAAACCAACATGCCCCTCACCCCTCATACTAATACCTGCACCAATACATACAATGTAGACAACCTTGAGGAGAATTTTTTTTTTATTTTCTCGTCTTCTTTGTGCTTCGTCCTTTAGGTTGCTGTGAGAAGCAGGTACACGCCACCTAGCAAATAGTCAAAACAAGAACAAATTTCGTCTGACTATTAGATGTATATACAATGCTCATACCAACATTTTTGAAAAGTGACTAACACCACTATGACTTTAACCGCCTCATGGTACGTATTAGTATCTTGGATAAGAGTCGAGGTACGTTTGCAGATTCGGAAATACCATAGACGAATAGTCATAAATCCAATCCTAAAGCAAAATGTGAAAATCGCGTATGACCTAATATAATATCCAAACTAAAGATGTAACGGAATCCGATTAGTATCCGATATCCGGTCACTTTTTTTTCCATCCTGTTGAATTCCGGATTACAAAATTAGTACTTAGAATTGAGTATGATGAATAAATACATCATCGGCATTAACCGATAAAAGACGGTTGCATTTATTTTCGTATAATATGCCAGCTTTAGAAAACAGCCCATCAACAACAGACCTTCGAAAATTTTGCTAAAATTGGGTAGTGATTATGATAAACTTACCACCAACCCCAAGGGTCGCTAAAGCGGTCAGTCCGAACTGTTTTTAAAAAATGTTCCAGCTCAGTCGCAGTATCATTATTTCGGAAACCCCATTTCCATCTTTTACCACTTCATCAAAACATTCCCAAAATTATGCATGCGTATCGTCAGTAATATACGTAAATAGCTCTATAAGTGCCAGGGCACGCATGTCGTGTGCGTTACATTTTTCAATCGAAGGGACATACTGTTTAGTGCCGTATTCAATGGCAATTTGTTTGAGAAGGTTTTTCGAGACAACAGTACTCTCGGATGTTTGTCAGACACTCGCGGGAGGTGGGACCGTGAGAAAAACTTGTTGGTGTTTTCTGGGATTCGAACTTGGAACCTCACGCGCAGTGATCCGACACACTAACCACTTACGCCATGGTGCCCACCTAAGTAATATTACCTCCGCTTTCATTTTGTTTTCCTTGTTGGGTGGAGAATACCCTCCACTAGGGTTGCTCATTATACATTGATATATTGAAAACATCAATGGTTACTATTCGATGTATCGAATCAATCCGATGCATCAGATACTTTAGATATTTAACGATGTATCGATGTATTTTATTTGATGCATCGAATGAAAGCACGCACTGTACACAGTTGAATTTCCACTTTGAAGATCTCACTTTAACTAGTGATATTTGGTCAGACATGCAGATGCGCATCACACGGAGTTCCAATCAGTGATATTAGGAGTTTCTCAATTCGATGAAAGACATATAATATAGCACAAATGCTCAAAAAAAAAACCTGCAACGCTTGGGGTTTTGACACAAACAAAGTCTCGGCAGCTATTACTGATAACGCCGCGAATATGGTGAACGCTGTGTGTTGCTGTACCAAGTACAATATGGAGTAATAGTAAGTTGCACTTGCAACTAGCATATTGCAAACTTGGTGGTTCAATGAACATTAACCAAATCGTATTTATACGTAAATTAGACACAGTATAATCAAACACACGCGGAACTTAACCTGACACGATGTAAACATGTCGAAAACTAGTGTCAAATATGTGAAGTTATAAAGCTAGGCCACTTGAATGCATGCTATCTCTCTCCGACACATCATAAAGCTAATTGCTTACAATATGTAATATAAAATACGGCTGAATTAATGATGGCCGAATTAAGGAAAGAGAAAGGATGCACTGCAAGAATAGATACATTACAGTCTAACTAGGGGGCATTGATCACATTGTCTATCTATGTATTATCTCTTTGTATGCAAATGTAAGCGATCATGTTCAGAAATAAATTTTTATTTTTTTTTTTACGCTGGGAGGTGGTAATCTTCAAAAGACTAAACCGAGCCCGTACTCAGTAACAGTGTGGGATTTTTACCCATTTAACCCTTCTCTCTTCTTCCCGTTTTCCCTGCGGTAGCGCCATCTTAGCTTTTCATCGCAGGGCGGGGAGGAGCCAGCCTAATTGCGATCTAGTCACTTGGAGTAATAAGCAATTTTTTCCTGACATCTACGTCTTTGAATGAGATCCACCATCTGGTGTATCTTTTTTTTCGGATGTGCTATGTTATGCATCTATATATACTTCTTTCTTTTTTCTTATACTTCTAAAGTTAAGTTAAATCGAGAGTTTTTATTCTTTTGAGCCTTCGTAATTGATTTTCATTATTCAAAAGTTTTCTCGCATCTAAGTTTATATGCTCTTCCAGCTTTTCTTTGTGTTTATTTGCATGTTTAAGGATTTCCGAACTTACACTTTCTATCTTCAAGTCTCGATGAAGGTCAGTGTTCCTTATGAACCAAGGTGCATTTACTATATTTCTAAGCACCTTATTTTGGAATCGTTGTATTATGTCCACGTTTGTCTTTTTGGCACAACCCCATAGTTGTATTCCATATGTCCATGTTGGTTTCAGAATTTGATTGCATATTAGCACTTTATTTCCAATTGATACGGTTGAGTTTCTTCCTATCAGCCAGTGCAATTTTCTATATTTCATCTCTAACTCTTCTTTTTTTTTTTTTATGTGCTCTTTCCATCGCAGCTTAGCATCTAGTGTCATACCTAAATATTACGCTGTATTAGCGTATGGAACTATTTTTTCGTTGATAATGATTGGTATATGTTCAACCTTTTTATTTGTAAAATCAATATGGACTGATTTGGACTCATTTAATTTGATTCTCCACTTTTTAGTCCATTCACAGATTTTGTTTATTCCTATTTGGAGCTTTTGTGTTGATTCTTCATTAGTTCTCCCTTCAGCTAGTATTGCAGTATCATCTGCAAATGTTGCCATAGTGTGGTTTTCTAGTTCCGGAATATCACTAGTATATAATAGGTATAATATAGGGCCCAGTGCACTACCTTGCGGTACGCCGGCCTTTATTTCTCTTAGTTTTGAATAAGTATTCTGTTGTTTTATTCTAAAATATCTTCCATTTAGGTAAGATTTAAGAATGGAAGCATACTGATTTGGCAGCATACATCTCAGTTTATAGATAAGTCCTTCGTACCATACTTTATCAAAGGCCTGCGCCACATCCAAGAATACAGCCGAACAGACCTTCCTTTCTTCTAATGCTTCTTCGATCTTATCCGTAATTCTGTGTACCTGTTGTATCGTAGAGTGCTGCCTTCGAAAACCAAATTGATGGTTCGGAATCAGCTTTTTTCTTTCAATTATTTTATTTATACGTTAAGCGAGCACTTTCTCACACACTTTTGATATCATCGGCAGTAGCGATATAGGCCTGTAAGATGATACCTCATTTGGCGGTTTACCTGGTTTGGGAATCATTAGGACATCAGCAATCTTCCACAAACTAGGGACAAATTTTAGCTTAAATGAGGCATTTATTAAATTCGTTATTTTAATTATTGCCTTCATGGGTAAGTTCTTTAATACGTCACCAGATAAAAGGTCATATCCAGGACTTTTCTTCGCATTTATCTCATGCTTGATCAGGTTGCGTATATCGTTAGAATTTGTGGGTAGAATTTCTTCGGTGTCCTCTTCAGATGGTTCTAATAGCATAGGTTGTCTGTTTCTATTTTCATCTGGGGGTTTAAATATGTTCTCTAGGTAGTCTGCGAAAAGAATGGCTTTATCCTCATCGCTTCTTGCCCAGTTTCCATCAGGTGCTTTGATTGCACAATAGGTTGTTTTAGTCCTTTTGTAGCTTTCCATAGAAAGTAATTTGTAGCGTATTCATCTGTTAATCCTCCGAGGTACCTGTTCAATGAGTCCTCTTTAAATTTTCTAATTTCTCTTTTCAGTTGCTGACTAAGGTTGTTTAGCTTCGTTTTATGTTGAAATTAATGGCAAAGTTTATTGAACTCGATACACATTCTACATAAGATCAGCTGGAACTGGTATATAGAAACAGAGGTTTGGTCCTTTAAGTATTGGTCCAGCGAAGCTTTGATCCTGCGAAGCCTTAAGGAATTTTGCCTTAAGGATACCACTCCACATCAAGGAACCAAAAGACCGTTTCAACGGAGCAGAAAAAGGAGTACGAGTTCTGTTCAACGGAGCAGGAACTGGTTCAACGGAAACCTGGAGCAACGGAATCCGGTTGCGGCAAGTACTGGAGCAACGGAATCCGGTTGCGGCAAGTACTGGAGCAACGGGTAGGAGTAAAAGAACCGCATTGAAGACACCAAGCGGTTACAACGGAGATCAAGTAGCGGCATCCAGCAACAACGGAGTGGCAATCAATTCAGTTTTCAACTCATTGAGCTGAAATATCAAGGTAGGAATTTCAACTTATTTCCTACCAATTGTAGACAAACATACATTTAAATAAATTAAGATTTAAGCAATTTAAGTGAATTGAAATCAACTCATAACGCCCATACTTTATCCTAAATAAAAAAAATCAACCAAGTGCTAGTGCAAATTTTTTTATAAAATGTCTAAACTATGCAAATACATTGAAATTCAAAACAAAACTCTTGAAGAACTTCAAACGGATTTTGAAGAATTTAAAAAAGATATCGTGTCGCGGAGTTCAAGGGGGTATGTGAACGCGTATCGCGATGAGATTGAAGATGTTTTCAAACAGTCTAAAAAGAATCACAGTGCTATCGTAAATAACGCTGCTGATCCTATAAAAGACAAATATTTTGAAAACGAAACATTTTTAAAAATCAAACGAATTTACTTGAGTTTTATTGGTATGATTCAAGATGAAATCGATAAATTTGCAGAGAAAAGCAATTCGATTTTAAAAACGTCTCGTTTAAATACGACAAAGTCATCCTCATGTGAAGTACGCCTTCAACCAATTCATATTAAGCCTTTCTCTGGCAAATTTGAGGAATGGTGTGAGTTTCATAACTTGTTTGAGAGTATGATCGATCAAAACACCGATATATCTGACGTTCAGAAACTACAGTACCTTAAAACCTCTGTGTGTGACGAAGCTACACGCTTAATACAACACCTCCCCATCGACGCCAAAAGTTATATATCTGCTTGGGAAATCCTAAATGATAGATTTCAGAACAAGCGTAAACTTGTTAGCACACAGCTTAGAATACTAATGGAACAAAAGAAACTCACCCATGAATCCGCCACAGGTCTCAAATCCTTGCATGATACCCGCACTGAGTGTATTTATGCACTTAACAATCTAGGAATAACAACCGACGCTTGATTACATACTTATATATGTAGCATACCACAAACTTCCTCCTCAAACACAAAGAGATTGGGAAAATAAGTTAAGCACTTCCAAGGCGCTTCCTGACTGGAAGACTTTTTCATCATTTATTGAAGGTCGATTCAGTTCGTTACAAAATTTTTTAGAAGAAAGCGGATTTTCAAGACAGCCAATACCAACAACTAATTTTCGCAAAGCTACAGCTACAGCCTTCCACGTTAAAGCGCAAGCTGGAAACAAGCAGTTTCTTTGCCGCCTGTGCAAGACCTCTCATGGAATACGGCATTGCAAGAAATTTTTGAGCATGGAACCAAAAGCACGTGTCGAAGTAGTTCGGCAAAATTCCATATGTTATAACTGCCTTGGTTATGATCACCATTCATCAACTTGCAGCAGCAGTAACCGTTGCTATACATATGGCCTTAAGCACCACACTACACTACATATTGAGTCGAAAGTTGTGTTGAATTCAAACAATAACCAACAGACTACGCCGCATAATGCACATGTCAAGAGGCACAACAATAATTCCCAGTATAACACTCACTTTATTCATAATACGAATCACTTTACCACATCCAATACGTTAAACAATAAGCAAGAGGGTGCTTCAACCTCAGAAAATCAAACATTTAATGCGCATTTTAATCAAATGCGATCTAAAGCCCTACTAGCTACAGCTTTGGTGAAAGTTTATTCCTCTACGGGAACGCAACATGTTCTTGGGGCATTTGTGGACCCTGGCTCAGATGCTACCTTCATTACAGAGAATGCTGTTCAACTTCTCAACTTAAGAAAGCGACGGACATTAGCGAATGTTACTGGTTTAGGGCAAATTTCAACGGGCACCACATTCCATCAGGTCGATTTCACGATGTTTTCCTTAACCTATGCATCATTCTGTCTCGATGTCAGGGGGTTTGTTTTCACTCAATTGACCTCTTTGTTGCCAACGTATCACATGGAGGTCTCGCAATGGAATCACATGTCGGAACTTAAATTAGCAGATCCATCCTACAACGTTCGGGGAAGATTGATCTTCTGATAGGTGCCGACGTGTATGCTTCCATCATCTTAGAAGGCCCGGTGAAGGGTCAACAGGGGTCTCCGGTTGCACAACAGACCACGTTAGGGTGGATTCTGACAGGTAAGTACCACAAATATCGAGTCACGTTTGAGTACTATGACGGTTCAAACCCACTATAATTCCCTAGATGCGCAACTTAAGCAATTTTGGAAAATTGAACAAAACTTGGACGATAGAAAACTCACTCAGGAGAAAGAAAGGTGTGAACAAAACTTCCAGCAGACAGTGCAGCGAAGGAATGGCGGTAGATACCAGGTACGGCTCCCATTCATGGACAACATCCGTCCAAAACTTGGAAATTCGAAGAGGGCAGCAATGGCTAGGTTTTTTCAAATTGAAAGACGCCTCGAATCCAACACAAAACTAAAGGAAGCATACACCAAATGCATCAACGAATATGTAGAACTTGGTCATATGAAAGATGTTGAAATAGATTTTGAAAAGAACAACGGAGAACAGTACTTCCTTCCACACCATGCTATCTTTAAGGAATCAAGCACTACAACCAAACTCCGTCTGGTTTTCGATGCGGCTTGCAAAACCTCAAACGGAGTTGCCTTGAACGACCACTTGATGGTGGGACCGAGGATTCAACAAGATATCAGAGATATCATTGCTCAATGGAGGAAATTCAAGGTAGTTGTTGCAGCAGATATATGTAAGTATGATGTATCGACAGATATGGATGGCGCCGGAGGATACTTCATATCAACTCATTTTGTGGAGAGAGAAAAGTGATAGCCCCATCAAAGTACTTGCTCTCAATACTATTACTTTTGGTACGGCATCAGCACCATTCTCAGCAATACGGACACTGCATCAAGTAGCTTCTGATGTAGAAACCACACATCCTCATGTAACTAAAGCTATTCTTGAAGGATTTTACGTCGATGATTTTTTATATGGGTCCGACAACAAAGAGGACGCCATTACATTGCAAGGAGATGTTCTATCGACTTTAAGGGAAACGGAATTTCCTCTGCGCAAGTGGGCCAGTAATTTCTCAGCAGTTCTGGAGCAAATACCTGAAACGGAAAGAGAAGTCAACCTTCCGTTAACTTTTGATTCTCCGGGTGCTATCAAAACCCGGGGTATCCAATGGCATCCGGGAAAGGATGTTTTCAATTACACATTCAACTTACCCAAGGTAGAAAAACACACCAAACGTTCCGTGTTGGGGGATATTGCTAGACTTTTCGACACTCTAGTATGGATCTCGCCTTGCATTATTAAGGCCAAGCTAATATAACAACAGCTTTGGCTGAAGGATTTGCCGTGGGATGGTCCGATACCTCGAAATATAGAAGAATCTTGGAGAGACCTTCGCAGTAGTCTTTCCAAATTACAAGACTCTGCGCAGCATTGCTATTGGCTAGGCTTCTCCGTAAAACAAAGAAGGCTATGCATTTCAATGAGGTGGAACTATTCGCCGACTCTATGATAACTTTAGCATGGATCAAGGGAAATCCGTCAATTCGCACAAAATTCCTAGCTAATCGGGTAGCCGAAATCCAAGCACTTGTGAGCTCTACTACTTGGCGATATGTGGGTAGTAAGGACAATCCTGCAGATTTCGGATCCAGAGGATCGGAGGAGGTCGTTTAACGAATTCACCACTCCCTTTTAACCAAAATCATCCCCTGATACTTAAGAAATCACATCACTTTTCAAAATTAGTTGTTCGCGATGTACGCCAACGTACCCTTCATGGTGGTCAACAACTAATGATGGCTGAAATCCGAAGCATCTACTGGATAACGAATCTGAAAAGGCTGGTGAAATCAACGATTCATAACTGCGTCCGATGCCATCGCTACAACGCAAAAATGCAACAGCAGCTCATGGGCAGCCTTCCAGCAGAGCGGATTGTTGTCTCAAGACCATTTAGCAACACGGGTGTGGATTATGCTGGCCCCGTAGAGTTAAAGTTGTGGAAGGGTAGGTGCAACAAATCTACCAAGGGATATATTGCCATCTTTCTCTGCCTATTCACTAAAGCCATCCACATGGAATTAGTCAGCGATCTCAGCGCAGCAGCCTTTATAGCAACATATAGAAGATTTGTGGCCAGACGAGGAAGTTGTGCTAATTTGTTTAGCGACTGCAGCACCAACTTCAAAGGAGCGAATATCGAACTTCGGAAGGATAGTCGATCTATTTCCTCGGAATGGTCAACTGAAGTCGCTGAAAGTCTCGCTTCTCAGAATACCATGTGGCATTTTAACCCTCCCTCACCACCACATTCTGGAGGACTTTGGGAGGCAGGAATTAAGTCGATAAAATTTCACCTTAAGCGAACCATCGGTGTTCCAAGTTAACATTCGAAGAATATGCGACGCTTCTCGCTCAAATTGAAGCATGCCTCAGCTCAGGGCCGTTGTATCCAATGACGTCCGACCCTGATGGTCTGTCAGTATTGACACCGGGACATTTTCTCATTGGAGCTCCACTTCGCACAGTTCCCGACAGAAATCTCAACGACAAAATTATCGATAGCTTGGATCGATGGAGATACCTTCAACGTTTAACGCAAGAGTTTTGGAAGCAATGGAGCTCAGCGTACCTCCATCTTCTACAACATAGTCCAAAATGGCATCAGCAAAGGCCAAACATCAACGTGGGAGACATTGTCCTCGTCAAGGAAGTCAATCTGCTCCAACGTCGTGTTTACTCGCGCGAGTAATAGAACTACATTCCGTAGCAGATGGTCTCACGCGCGTGGTGACCATAAAAACAGAAAAGTCGGTATTAAAACGTCCGATCGCAAAATTATCCCCCTTGCCGGTATCCAATTCGTCGAACGAATCGCAAATATAAACATTGGACTATTGAACTTTTGAAATATAAACAGCCGTAAAATAAACGTGTATGAACTTATAAATCCATGAATTATAAACCCCATAAATCTTTTCCCGTATGTATAAGCAATTCCAATAAGCAAGGTCAACGCACCCAACTCACCTAAAAGCATATCTACCTCCGGGCGAAGTGAAGGCACAACACCAGCTAAATATTCACATTAATTTACCAGGAATCTGTTAAACAAACTCTAATGCAACCGTTTTTATTATTTCTTTGGGTGAGAAACCTCACGATTTAGCATCGATATGTACACAAGCCACGAAAGACATCTGAACTAAACATCATTGCGAAAAATGACAGCATGAATGCATACTTAGATGTCCACAAGATCACCTGAATCACTATAATCTGCACATGAAGCCGATGACCGCAGCTGTCATAACTCATCCACGCTTAACATCACTAACTCGACATCCTGAGGCGGGGAGCATGTTGCTGCACAACAAACTAAAAAATTAAAACCAAAACACTTTATGCCTGAAACACAATAGCGCCTCGACCTCAGCTTCGTCTGACGTCTATGAGTTAAAACATAGGAAATCAATGTATCCTATCACAATGTCGCTTCCACTTCGACCTGACGTTTTCCATTCGTAAGGAAAAACGTAATGCTACGTAGCGATACTCTAACCCGAGGCAAAAGTTCAGATGACTTGAACTTTTGCTTTGTATTGACAGATGGGGAGACAAAACAAAAAAAAAGTAAACGAACTAATTCGAGCGGCATTTTTAAAGTAGTGTTGCAAGTAACAGGAATTTGAACTGTGTGACTAAACGGGTGAGTTATTTTGTTATTCTGTAATTGTTTTAATAATTCATTCAGTACATATTTCACTAATTCTAGAGAAAATGAATTTTGAGGAGCAGCTCATAAGCCTTGTCAGGGAACATGCATTTTTGTACAACGTTAAATCAAAAACGTACAAAAATGTGATGAAGCGGAATGCGGTATGGGAACAAATAAGCAAGGATCTCAGTAGACCAGGTAAGTGATTGTAAATGCAGTTTAATGCATTCTTATACCCGTAAATTTTATTCCAGTTCCAGAGTGCAAGCAGCGTTGGAAGAGCCTCAGGGATCGCTATGTGAAGGAGAAGCGGTTGATGGAACTTCCGTCCGGTAGTGCAGCTGCTGGAGCCGAGAAGTGGGAATATTTTGATTCTCTCGAGTTTCTGAGAACATCGCTTATACCACGAAAGTAAGGAGTTTTTTTTTATAGCAACATATGTGCGTATAGATATACATACACAGTTTGTCAAGAAAATGTTTGCAAAACCAAAAAATATACAGAAAATAGATCTATAAGTATGTTTTTTTAAGAAATATATGATTTTTACAATTTTTTTTTTATAATTAAATTTTTGTATTAACTGTTTACTGTAATTTATAAAAAGAAAAAAAAAAAATCAGACTAAAACTAAGAGAAATCTAACAAAAAGCTAGCAATATTAGTTTTATCAATGTCAAACAATTCTTTGCAAAATTCTGTACATCGTTAAATTTCATGTAAAAAAACTAAATAAAATACATTTTTTTAAGTTTTAATATTTGGTATGTCCGCCGTTAGCCTTAATGACGTCCTGTAACCTACTCCTCATGGACTCTATGAGCTTCTGAAGGTCGTATTCCTCAGGAATCTTTAGCCACTCCTCGTTGATGAACTTAATTAAGTCCTTTTTCGACTTTGGGTCCCTTTTTTGCCACCATCTTTTTTAGATAAGCCCACAAATTTTCAATGGGGTTTAAGTCGGGACTTTGGGCAGGGGTGTCAATAACATTGCTGCAGTTATAAAGCAACCACTCTCTACATAAATAGGATTTATGTTTTGGGTCGTTGTCCTGGTAAAACTTAAAACGCAATTTGTTTCCGTTTTCTGGGTCAACAAAGCCGAATGTTTGTACACTTCTTTTCAAATTTTTTCCCAAAATATCTAAATACACTTCCTTAGTCATAGTTTCATCAATCATTCTTAGTTCACCAACGCCTTTGCTTGAAAAACATCCCCATATCATCACCAACAATTTTCCAAATTTAACTGTTGGAATGATGTTCTTGTTTTCGAGGGCTGTTAGCGGTTTTCTCCAGACTCTCAGTGGTCCTGCATGGTAGTATAGCATTACCTTGGACTCGTCGCAAAAAACAACATCGTTCCAATACTCCATCGGAAGACGAATGTGCTCCATTGCAAATGTTAGTCTTTTGCAAATATTCTGCGCCTAGAGCAATGGTTTTTTTCTGGCAACTCGCGATTTGTATTTGTTTTTCAATATAACTTTTCTGACGGTCTCATGGAAAACTTCAATTCCCAATCCTTTTTTAAGTCCGTGGCTAAAATTCTTATGCTGACATGAGGGTTTTCGTTTACGGTTCTTATTATTTTTCTTTCATCCGTCCATCTTAGCTTTTTTGGTCCTGTTGACTGCTTTAGCTCTAGCCTGCATTCTTTTTCGGCACGGTGTATTATGTTGTAAATAGTTCTTAATTTAATAGAAAACATTTCAGCCAATTCTTTAGCAGATTTACCCTTATAATAATTATAATACACTAAATGTATCATTTCCTCACTCAGTCGTTTACCTGGCATATTTAATATGTTTTTTTTTTAAATATCTTTGTGCCGATTCAAACGTTTCTTAGTAAATATATACTTTTTAATCTCTTTTTGTATAATTTTTTGGTTTTGCAAACATTTTCTTGACAAACTGTATGTTTTTATTATTTACAGACAAACGGGGAATTTCGCGGAAGCAGCATCTGGGTCGCAAGACTCGCAGGACGTTTCATCCCCTGTGAGTGGAGATTGACTTAACTTCATTTTCACTGCTGATGACGCGGAAGCAACTCCCAGGAAAAGAGGAGGAGTAAAAAGAAAAGCCGAAGAAGAGTTCAAGACTTTTCTGGGAGGACTGAACGAGGCAGTTGCTACTCACCTCACTTCGGCTGCTCCTGCTCCAGACATGGACGAAGAGTTCATGCTGAATATGGCGAAGAGGATGAAGCCGTTGCCAGAAGCGGTCCGAATACGGTTGCATGAAAAGATTTTGCAACCTATAAATGAAGAAGTGCTAAAATATTTAGAATAAGCATTATTTTTTTTTTGTTCTCTTTTTTTTTTTTGTGCATATACCTTTGTACCGTAAATGTATTTTGTTGTTTTGTTTTAAATTATTATATTAATAAGAAATGCAGTGAAAAATAAGGTGTTTTTATTTTGGTGACAATTTATTTCATAATTTTTCAGATCATATTATTATAGAGGTATTCTTTTAATTTTTCTCGCATGGCGAAAGCGACATGAGAAGAGTTGTGGGATCCAATTGGTTTACTTTTAGCCAGTGGTCTAACCTCACTTCGCCAGAGACCTTCGGTAATTACGTCATTTTCATCACAACTATCGACAAATTCTGGCGTACAGTAAGCTGCGTCGTTAAGTTTGACAAAGTTATGTAAGACCACTGTAGCCTTCACAATTTTGTCAGCATTACTTGGAAGCATGTTAAGTGTTGTTCCAAGAATACACCATTTTGCGACCAATATCCCAAAGGCGTTTTCTATGACGCGTCGAGCACGAGAGAGCCTTTTGTTGAATTTGTACTTCTCTTCTTTTAGTAGTTTACCAGGGTAGGGGCGCATTAAATAAGACTTTAGGGGAAAAACAGCGTCACCGACTATAAAATAATTGCAAAGGAAATCCGAATTGGGAAGTTGAGTGGGTGGTGGAAAGTTTAAATCACCTGCTGTAATTTTTCTTCCAAAGGATGACTCCGCAAATATTCCACCGTCACTCTGACTTCCATATGCTCCTACTTCTGCTGCAGTAAATGTATAGTTTGCGTCCCAAGTGGCAAGTAAGAACTATGGAATGATGTCGTTTGTAGTTGTAGTATTCTGATCCGGCTCCTGGTGGGCATTGAATATTAATATGCTTGCCATCGATAGCAGCAACACAATTGGGTAAATTCCATATTTCTTCGAACTAATTTGCTATTCGCTTCCAGTCACTTTCTGTTGGTTGTGGCAAGTAAAAGGGCATCAGTGAGGTCCAAAGGATATCGCACGTTTCATATATAATATTTGCAACTGTCGAATAGCCCATATGGAACATCCAAGCCAGGACCTGCTTCGGTACTCCTTGTGATAGATATCTTTAGAAAATATGTCGTAAGTGAAAAATGAAACACTCTAAATTCAAGGACTTACAATGGAACCAAAAATAGTTTAGCACTAGGTTCAATCGGCTTTCTTCACGACGCTTTCTGCAAATGAGATTCAATAAGGGCACGGAGTATTTCAAAAGCTTGAGGGGACATCCTTGTTATTTTGAAAAAATGCTCGGGATCCTTTTCTCTCATCGGATCGAAGTTAAGGGCATAGAACCCGTCCTCATCTCTCCGTTGATTGAGTTCCCGAACCCACCAACGCCTTTCGGTATCGTTTTCCTCTTGATTTAACAACTCCTTGTAAAACCCACTTTAACAATAATTCAATTCAATTCAATTCAATTCAATTTATTTCATCAATCAGAGTATACATAGAATATATATATATTCTTACAGACTACGAATTATAACGTTACAAATATAAAGAAAATATGCTAAGTAACTTGCTTATGCAAGTTCATCCACCAGGGTAAACTAATATATTTAATAAATTTCTCTTAAACGAAACTCTATTGCTATTAAACTCGATAGAATTACAAATTGCATTGGCTTCTTTTATACATCGTGTTAATGGCTCATTGAGTCCATAATTTACCCTATGAAATGTATCATAGAAAAAATTAAGAACTCGCAGGTCTCTTGTAGGGGCGTATATCCGTATCTGCGACAGTAAAAAGGGGCAATTGATGTGTGAATTTAAAATGTCACGTATGAAAATAATGGCAAAATATCTGCGTCGCATTTCTAATGATTGTAAGCCTATTAACTGGCATCTGGTAGTGTACGGGGGCATGCGAATATTCCAGTGAAGTCGATAAATTCCAACTCTCGTAAAACGTTTTTGAATCTTTTCAATTCGCATAGAACTATTATCGTAGAACGGGTTCCAAATCACACAGCAGTATTCAAGGACTGATCTTACAAATCCAGAATACAATGATTTGAAAGTGTATGGATCCGTGAACTCCTTTGAGTTCCTCATAACAAAACCCAACATAGAGTTGGCTTTGGGCACAATATAGTCAATGTGGGAAGTAAAGCACAACTTAGAGTCAAATATAACTCCAAGGTCTTTCTTTTCACCTATCCTTGAAAGAGGGACGTTCCCTATTTTATAAGGGAAGAGAATTGGTGAGCGGTTACGGAAAAAAGACAAGAACTGACATTTGGAAACATTAAGGAAAAGCTGATTCGTATCGCACCATTCTGATAATTTGTCAAGGTCATTTTGCAAAAGCTCGCAATCTGATTGGGACGTTATGCATCGGAAGATTTTTACGTCATCTGCAAACTTAAGACAGTCTGAGTTCAAAATAAAATCAGGGATATCATTAATAAACAACAGAAAGAAAAGAGGCCCTAAATGACTTCCCTGTGGGACTCCCGACCTAACATATATAGGCTTAGATAGTATGTTGTTGATGCGTACTAGCTGTTTTCGCTCCATTAAGTAGGATTCGCACCACCTTAATAAATTAGAATGAAAACCCAAAACTTCTAATTTTTTGATTAAGATATGGTGATCAACCCTATCGAAGGCTTTGGAAAAGTCAGTATATATGACATCACACTGATACCCATTTTCAAGAAAGTTGATCACCCGGTTGCAAAAAATCGTAAGATTGGATGTGGTCGATTTACCGGAAACAAAACCATGTTGAAGAGCTGAAATTATTTCCTTAAGAAGAAACGTCAATTTTTTATAAATTATTTTTTCAAAAAGTTTAGGAATAGCTGAGATTTTGCAAATAGGACGATAGTTCGTTACTTCCTGTTTAGGTCCCGATTTATGAATCGTAGAAATAAATGAGATTTACCACTCGCTGAGAAATAAGCCCTTTTCGATAGAAGCATTAAATAATAATTGTAAAGGCTTGGAAAGAGCTGTGGCACAAGTTTTCAAGACAATTGGTGAAATGCCGTCCGGACCGGATTGACAATCTAATTTCAAACTATGTAATGCTTCTTCAACATCAGAGAGACTTATGTGTAAGCCTCCGATATTTACAGAATTGTTTGAGAATGCCGTAGCATCATTTCACAGAAAGGAATTAGAAGTATATACTGATTGGAAGAAATCGGCGAAAAGGTTACAAATGGTGGGAAGATCAGAAGACAAAACCTGCGAAAAATGCATGCAATTTGGAATTCCGTTCGATTTCTTCCTATCATTGATAAAGTTCGAAAAACGTTTACTATTATATTTCAAATTAGATTCTGAACGGATTAAATAATTTTTATATAAAAATTTATTGAGAGTATCGAACTGCTTTTGAAGACGAAGATAATTAGTTAACAGGACTTCATTATCCGTCAAATCGCGATATAATTTATATGCTTTATTTTTTTTGTTACATATATTACAAAGCCGCCTATTGTACCAAGGTGGCTTAGTATTTTTTTTAATAGCAACCCTAGGTACAAACGATTCAATTGCCTCTTTTAAAGTCTCAAGAAACAGGTAATACGATACATTTAAATCATAATCGCTAAAAACTGAAGTCCAAGAGACCGCGTTTATACTATTAATAATTCCATCAAAATTACCTTTACTGTAATCATATTTGTACGTATTAACAGTAAAAGGTTTAAAGAAGCCATAAAATTTAAATTGAATACTTAAAGCTGAGTGAAATACAGAGTTACGAAATATTGGGCAAATACATTCAATAATGTCGGTATATAATTCCTTATCTACGAACATAAGATCGAGTACATTGTTAAAACTATTTCTGTAACTATTAATTTGAATGAGATCAAATTCAGCAAAAGAATCGGCTATTTCACTATCACAATCATTGATTATATTAAACGGAATTAAATATTTATTATCTGGATCTAGTAGCCAGTTAATATTACTTAAATTAAAATCTCCTAAAATAAAAACATGCTCAAAAGGTTTTAAGTTATTAATAAACGTACGGCAATTATCAACATGAATCTTATATAAATTAATTGGACTACCTGGTGGTAAATAATTTAAAATAAAAAGAACATGATATACATCATTAAAAGAAACGCGTACAGCAAGTTGATCAACGTCATAAACTGAAGAACTAGATGATAAAGAGGAAGGCAGTTCAAGTTGCACACAGGAAAACGAAGAGCGAGCGGCAATCAGCACGCCCCCGCCTTTGGTGCAATTAGTTTTCTGCAGACATCTATCTTTGCGAAAAATCATAAAATCATTGCTAGCCAATAGTTCAGAATTATGGTGTTCATCTGTAAGCCATGTTTCAGTAAGAGCGATAATATCGAATTGCGAAGAAGATGACTGGAGAAGCAATTGATTCATTTTTGTACGTATTCCACCTGTGTTTTGGTAATACAACAAAAAATCATTCGCGTGAGATGTAGAAACCGGTTTTAAGTTGTCGCTGTTAGGAGTGCAGCAACTTGGTTTTTTCTCTGAGAGACGAATTTCTTTATTTGAACAGAGAGAGGCCACACTGCTGGATTGATAGCACTGTTTACTTTATTGGCCGGTACACTGATTTTAAAATTAATGTATTTCAAATCGGATAGAACTGCATCTTTTTTTATTAATTTGAAGCACTGAATTTGATTTAAAGGAATTCCAGTCTTTAGTACAATATGGTTAATAATGTCCTCAGGATTAGTATCAACCCGAAATTTAGAAACGTGAAACCATTTCTGATTGGGAAACACGTTGAGAGTAGAAGAATCATCAGTACCAACAATTTTAACTGCACTGTGGGGCTTCGCACTTTGGTTTGGTCTGTTATTTTTACGAACATTGACAGTTTCCGTATGACTGATGTTAATTGGACCATCTGTTTGATTGACTTCTAGTGACGATACCGAATTACGACGAATAGGTGTAAGCGTCGATTCAATGATCGATACTTCAGGGATCGCATTTACCGGGTTAACGACAGGTGTATAAAAGCGACCTTTTAAATTTTATTGCTCATATTATTTATTAAAAAACCAAACAACGAAAAGAAAAATACTTTTCTCAAAACAAAACAGCTGTTGACTTTTCAGAAATGTCATTTCAACGCGCTCTCGAGGTGGATGAGACGTAACGGGAACGAAACCGAGGTCGAGGCGCTATTGTGTTTCAGACATTACACATTTAACACCTTACTCGTAGATACAATTAATAGGCTGTGTGCATTGAATTACCAAGTACAATATGGAGTAATAGTAAGTTGCACTTGCAACTAACATATTGCAAACTTGGTGGTTCAATGAACATTAGCCAAATCGAATTTCTACGTAAATTAGAGACAGTATAATCAATCACACGCGGAACTTAACCTGACACGATGTAAACATGTCGAAAACTAATGTCAAATATGTGCAGTTATAAAGCTAGGCCACTTGTAATGCATGCTATCTCTCTCCGACACATCATAAAGCTAATTGCTTACAATATGTATTATTAATGATGGCCGAATAAAGGAAAGAGAGAGGATGCACTGCAAGAATAGATGCATTACAGTCTAACTACAAGGCTTTCAATAGGGGGCATTGATCACATTGTATATCTATGTATTATCTCTTTGTATGCAAATGTAAGCGATCATGTTCAGGAATTTATGGCAAAGTTTATTGAACTCGACACACATTGTACATAAGATCAGCTGGAACTTGTATATAGAACACAGAGGTTTCATTTAACGTAGCTTTAACTAATTTTGTCACTCTGTCCTTTTGAGTTAACAAGTAAAGTAACAAGTGTGACGACTTAATTTAGTTAATAATAAATAAAATTATTTAATATTTTATTTATAACGTATCAGAAATACGGTGCTAGAGTTTCCTTTCGCATTTCTTTCAACCACAACTTAAGGTTGTAAGGTTATCTTCATTCGTGGTTTGCACTAACATCTTAAGTCCCCTTTCAACCACAACTTACGGTTGCAAGGTCCATTTTCTTTGGTTTGGACTAACACCTTAAGTCCGAAACACTGTGGAAATAGGATTTGGAAAGAAGAAACACATCCCCTGTTTTGCTCATACATTAAACTTAGTTACTGAAAATATTCTGCAAATTGCTGAATGGCAAAATATGCTCTCAAAAATAAAGAATATTGTTACCTTCTTCAAATAAAGCTGTGTGGCAAGCGACGAACTGCGAAAGTCAGTAAAAGATGAAACAAAGTTCATCCAAAATCCGGCAACACGTTGGAACAGCACTTATTATATGATTCAACGATTTTTTGATCCAAAAGAAGGGAGACCCCCTCAACTGCGCCAATTATAGAGGCATCAGTCTCCTCAACATCGCATACAAAATCTTTCCGCGATATTGTGTGAACGCCTGAAACCTTTTATCAACAGCCTGATTGGACCCTATCAGTGCGGTTTCAGGCCAGGAAAGTCATCGATCATCACCATCGATCGAATCTTCACACTTTGGCAGATCCTGGAGAAAACCCAAGAATTCCAAATCAATACTCACCACCTTTTTATCGATTTCAAGGCCGCATATGACAGCATCTATAGAGAAGAGCTTTATAGAGCCATGTCTAGTTTCGACATCCCTGCCAAACTTGTCCGTCTGTGCAGGCTGACGATGGAGAACGCTCGCTGCTCCATCAAGGTCGATAATGATCTCACCGAAACCTTTGATGTCCAAAAGGCTTTCGACAAGGTGACGCGCTGTAATGTAACTTCTTTAATATTGTACTTGAATGGATTGTGCGGAACTCATAAGCCAACACCGGAGGTACAATCTATTACAAGTTTGTACAACAGCTTGCATACGCCGACGATATAGACATCATCGGCAGAACTCAGAGGGCTGTCACCGGTGCGTTTGCAAGCATTGAGGCGGAAGCGCCCAAAATGTGTTTAGCGATAAACGAGGGCAAAACCAAGTATAAGCTGTCAACAAGAAGGGAAAGCCAACACCGACGAATTGGACAAAACGTCACAGTGGGCAGCTGTAACTTCGAGGTAGTAAGGGAATTTATCTACCTTGGCTCTGCTATAAATTCTACAAACAAGATCAGTGCAGAAATCAAGCGAAGAATAACTCTTGCCAATCGCTGTTTGTTTGGGCTTATAAGGCAATTCAACGGTAAAGCCCTATCTCGAATAACTAAGGAGACTCTATATAAGACCTTGATCATCCCATTGATCAACATGGACTTTATTAAAAGAGGATGAAGATATCCTTGGTCGCTTCGAGAGAAAAATTCTTCGTAAGATTTTCGGTCCCGTCTGCGTTGACGGGTTTTGGAGGAGAAGATTCAATCACGAACTATACGAGCTGTACAGCGACATGACCTAGTCAAAAAACTGCGTTATGGACGTCTGAGAGGGCTAGGACATGTAGAGCGAATGGACACCAACGCTCCGGCCCACAGAGTCATCCAATCTAACCCGGAGGGACGACGCAGTAGAGGGAATCATCGCCGTAGGTGGCGCGCACAAGTTCCAGGGACCTCGATCAACTTGGAGTGCGCAACTGGAGGCAATCAGCAAAAGACCGAGCTAAATGGAGAGGCTTGTTGGTTGAGGCCCATGTTCAGCCCCAACTGTAGCGCCACCTAAGTAAGTAAGTGACTAACGATTTTTTGAGCTTAAAGGTGATGTGAGTGATATATTGATTTGCCAAAAAACTGCACCTTCCATGCTGACTGGTCTGAAATTGAACATATCGTCATCGCTCATTAACCTTTTACGTCCATTTTAAGCTGCAACTAAGGACATACATATCTGGTGATAAATATTGTACCAACAGAAAAGTTATTCCTTGAGTGCACTGTAAGATTTTAAAACTAAAAACGATTGTGATTGATGAGCCGTTAGTAGTACAAGTACACAGGAACATTCTAGCAGAAATCAAGAAATGGATGGGCGCTTTTGAACAGGTTTCTTCGTGGGATCCGCGGTTCAAGAAACATCATTTTGAAGACCCGATGGCTTGTGCACATGCAATTGAAAAAATCAAAGATATGATGACGAAGGACCTCCTTAATGCAACGCGAATAGAATCAGATTCAGATAGTTTGGACAAAGTATCGGAAGATTTCAGCCTTTGGAGCGACCATCACAAACTAGTTCACAAAAACTGAAAAACAAACAAAAACGAAGAAAGTGTTTGTCATGAACTTTCGGTCTACTTGAGGACACCTGTTGGTCTTCTCAGTGAAAATCCGTTTGAAATATGGTCGGACTTTAAACAACAATTTTCAAAACTATACAAAATTGCATATAAATATTTACCTGTGGTAGCCAGCTCAGTGCCAATCTATATTTTTAACAATTACGTCGATGTGTTCATTCGATGCATCGAAAACATCGATGTTCTTCATCGATGCATCGTTATGTATCGATTGAACGTTTCGATGCATTACTTCGAATAAAAGATCGATGTATTTTTTGTATGGACATCTCTGCCCTCCACTGCTAGATGAATCATCGTCGTAGCTATTTCTAAAACCCGCAACCGGATTTTCTGGCCGGCTCCCTCGATCAGAATCGGTCCTAAGAAACTTGCCTAGAATTTCGGGTCTAGAAGAGTTGCTATTAGGTAGTTTTTTTTTTTTTTTTTAATTTTGCGCGCACTCATAGGGTTATGAATACCCTTAACAAGTTTACACACAGTGCGGGCGTTGGAAAGGATAGATAGATAGAGAGAGAGAAAGATTTTGGCGTACTGGTTCTTGAAGCTGAGTTGTTTATGCTTCAGAGATTCTGGGGGTGGCGTCCAGATAACTGCTGAGATTTTCTTTATATTTTGTCTTTTGCTTCTGATTCACAGTACTTTTTTCCCGATAACCGATGCCAAGGGCAAATCATCATCAACAGATCGAACAATTTTTCCAGCCACATGACCACTGTTATGCCTTCGCAGTAGTGTTCACACAAGCTTTCGCAAATGATCGGACTGACTTTATATATTTCATGAGAAATAAATAAATGCTTGCTGACATCAGAATTTGAACCATGAACCATTAGCATGGCAACTACAATGGCACTACACCATTTCCACCCCCTTTGTATGTAATGAAAGGTTATTTTTGTTACTGTTTATACAGGTTGGTGAGGTCTTATACACTGGTCCATTATATCGCATTAGTAGAGTGTCAAATTGTTGATTGTGTCGTGGTCAGTGATATATAGAGAAATGGCTCGTTTCTTTTCCAACAATCGCTCAAGCAAATAAAAGGTTGAATTTCAATGCTTGCAGATGTCTTGGACTAGTTGATGTTGTGGTAAATCCAATTCTTTTTGTATCGTCGTCAGTTTTTCTTTAACTCGAATGGTTAATGTATGTGACAATTCGTCTTGCAGCAAAAATCATCTCCAATGCTTCAGGGTGAGAGTTAGCTATTCGTTTACTGCCAGTTGAAGCTAATGTATAAGGTTAGGTAGATGGGTGCCTTGTGCCAAAAAGAGTCACTGCTCACTTAGGCCAACAGTTAGGGTCCCAATAATTTAACCCTGGAAACGCTGTAAAGATAGTCCGCTGCTAGAACCACGCAGATCGTGATATGAATATCAGGAGGTCCTTCAGCTCTACATTGCCTCAGTCCTCCAGCTCCGAGAAGAAGTAACTGTCAAGAGTTCTCATTCTTCTGGTGGATAAGGCAGGACAATCACACAGCAGGTGGCGAATAGATTCAATTTCTTCTTCGTCCCTGCAACTTCTGCAATAGTCGTTATGCAGCAAACCGAGTAGCGCCGCTTAGACGCCAATGGCACAATGACCATCTTCAATTTCCTTCATTTCGGGAGGGCCCGCGATAAATGCAGCGCCGGCTCTTTTCTAGCAAGCTCGTCAGCCCTTTCGTTTCCTTCGTTTCCATATGCCCTGGTATCCAACAGAAGGTGACCGCAATGGCTCTAGATATTCTGTTAAAAAGTGATTTGCAGGTTCTCACAAGCCTCGAGCTAATTACAGCAGAGTCCAAAGCCTTAACGGCTGCCTGGCTGTCTATACAGACAGTGGTGATCGATAATACTTTCACAAATAGTTTCAGCGGCCTGTGTAATGGCTGTGACTTCGGTCTGAAAGACGCTGCAGTCGTCGTTTATTCTAAAGGAGTGGTTTATTCCTAGGGCTTCACAATTAGCTCTGGCTCCGGTGCCAACGTCCATCTTAGAACTGTCGGTATAGAACGCCAACTCCTTTTCTTAAGCAAATGTATAAAGCATCTGGCAGAATCATATCCGGCGACTTTTACATATTTAACCATGTTAGCCTCGCTATCATGAATAAGTAAATGTATTTTCGATTGGGGAATATTCCAGCGAGTCACGATTCCATTGAGCCATTTTGCAATCTTTTACCCTGTGTGAGGTCCTGTAAAGAGTTTCTTTGCCAGTATGACATGTTCCAGTTTAATTTCAGAAGACAACCAATCATGTGAAACTCAGTTCATGTTGTTTCTTGCTGGGCACAGAGGTCCACATGTCTGCTGTCAACGAAATAGTAGTAGCTTTTAAGATACATGTTTCAATTTTACCAAGTATTTGATAATATATGTCAGGAACAATTTTATCAGCAATATCATATTGGCAAGGAATTTTATAGCGAGTCAGTGCCTTCTTCAAAAGCCTCTTAAAATTAACTCGGTTCAATATACAAAGCAATCGTTTCTTCTTCTTCCCTTTATCAGCGAGGTTATGATCCGAAAACAAGGGATCACAACCCTCCCAATTGACCGCATTTCTACTGATCCGCCTGTGGGGTTCGCCTATTTGACCGCAGAAAATATCGGCAGGCCTGCCGATTTTGGATCACTCGGTTACTGAGGCCAATGAAATGCCGATGTCGTCGCATTTGTCTGATCCAGGCGTTTATAGGCCTGCCTTTCCTACAGCGCGATGTCTTTGGAACGTGCATTGATATTGCCTTTTTAACAGGGTTCAAATGATCTCTTATTTGAACGCGGCAATACCAACTGAGCCGGTCACGCTCTATACTTTGCAAGATGGTTTCCTTGATGTGAAAGCTTCCACGGATCTTCGAACTTCTTATTCGATCAAGCTTTGTCACTCCTGCTGTCATGCGAAGCATCTTCATCTCAGTCGCCGTTAATTTCTTTCATACTTTTTGTACATCGTCAAACATTGTGAACCGTATGTGAGCGCTGGACGCACAACTGCGGTGTAGAGCCTTCCTTTGAACTTAGGGGGCATTTTTCTGTCACAGAAGATAGCGGAATTTTCTCGCCACTTCATCCACCCTACGCTTACACGATGATTGATGTCGTCATCACAAGTTGCATTGCTATTGATCATAGATCCCAGATATTTGAACTTTTCGCACTTGGGAAGCACTGTTCCATTCAAATAAATGTCTGGAATAGGCCTGAGTGTATCAGAGAACGGGCAGCACAAGTACTCTGTCTTTTTTGAACTAATGCGATACCCATTTCCCTGCAGAGCGTCCACCCACACATCAAGTGCTCGTTGCAGGGATGTAGGATCCTCACTTATGATGGCTCCATCGTCAGCAAAGAATAACTGATGTACCTTGTGGTCCATTTCTTTACCTTCAAGCAGATAATCAAGGACTGTAATAAAGAGCAAAGGACTTAAAATGCTTCCCTGGTGCACCCCGACTTTGATTGGGAACTCTTCGGTTACTCCAGCGGGGCATCTTACTCTTGTCTTTGCTCCTTCGTTCATGTCCATGATCATCTGTACATAGGTTTTTGGAACACCTCGATGCCTTAGCGCCACCCATATCAGATCTCGTGGTTGTCTGTCGAATGCCTTTTCAAAGTCAACCAATACAATATGCAAATCCCTTAAGGAATCACGATGTTTTTCCATTATGATCCTTATACTTTGGATTGCATCTGTGGTTGATTTACCCGAGACAAACCCGCACTGATCATCAGATAGCCGTATTATTTTTCGCACTCGACCACCTAATACCCGCTCAACGATCTTCTTGGTGTGTGACATCAGCTTGATCGAACGGTAGTTATCACAGTTTCGCGTATCACCCTTCCCTTTGTATACTGGGAGAAGGTAACTTTCCCTCCATTGATTCGGCATTGGATCACCTCTCACAAATTTGGTGATGAGAATTCTGAGCCATCTGAACCCAATGTCTCCCATCTTTTTCCAGAACTCAGAGGGCATCTCGTCTGGCCCAACCGCTTTTCGTTTTTTGGAGTATTTGAACGCCTCACTAATTTCTTCGACTGTAATGTCGGGTATTTCTTCACAGTTAGGAGCGGCTCTTGGAAAGTATAGCCGGGGAAACTGTTCATTTAAAAGTTCTTCACAATACTGCCGCCACCTTTGCAGAATTTTGTCGTCATCCACAAGAAGCTGGCCATGAGCATTGTTAATGAACTTTGGCGAACGAATCTCCTGAGCATTCCTCCTTCTTTGGGCGCCTATTTTGAAGATGGTTGCGCTCTTGTTCATATTGTGTCTTCGCAGCTCCTGGATAGCCTGGTTTGCATCAGCAACCGGGGAAAATATTTTCTCCAGCTCCCGATACAGGCCCTCCGTACTCTCTGCTTGAAGCTGGGCGCACTTTTTCTTCGCCTTTTTTCTTGGAACATCTGTATTCCACTTCGAGGCGAGCTTTTTCGTCTCTATTATTAGACGGGCATTTTGACCAAGCTTTGAGAGCCACTTTCTTCTCATTTATCACCTTCTTAGCTCCAACACTCCACCACCATGTTTCTTTGGCGTGTTGATGTTGGTCTTTTGAAGCTCCTAGCAGAGATTTGACCTTATTTAAGCAAGTTAGCTGTAGGGAATCCCACATATTTTGTGCTCTGCACTCTTCATCCTCAGCTCCGTTGATGGTGTGAGAGAGGTAATTTTTCATTACGAAAACAAAAGCCTCGCCTTTTTCCTTGTCCAGATTGTACCATTTGATTTTCCCAGAGACCCTTGTTTGTTTGCTTCCGTGTGATTTGCACATGCTTAGGATGTCTTCACCAGGAAGGTTCCTGGTGCCATATCCTAGTCCTCCATTGCAGTCTTCATAGTTTTCGTTTGACTTCCCGACATGTCCATTCAAATCTCCTCCAACAAACAGAAACTTTTCCTTTGGGCTGTTCTTAAGGAGATTGTGTAAATCTACCCAAAATGCATCTTTATCTCTCTGATTGCACCCATTTTGGGGAGCATGTGCAATAACAATATTCCACACCTCTCTTTGTATTTCTTGTTTGAGAGACGTCAAACGGTCGCTGGACTTCGAAATGCTCAAGACGTTACTAAGTAGCTCTGCCGTAAGGATGATACCGATTCTGTTCTTGGCCTTTTCCGTTCCGTAGTAGAACATCTTGTACTCTTTTGTCCTAACGTCCAAGAAACGCGCCCGATTTCCGGTGTTTTTCCATTTCGTCTCTTGGACACACAAGATATCCACCCGCCTTCTATTCATCATCTCTTCCAGCTCGTAACTTCGACCGGTCATGCTTCCAACAATCCAACACGCGACCCTCAAATTTCATCCCAACTGTTTCATTATTTTGCTAGCCCCCGGAATCCGTATAGCTCTGACCCGAACATTTCTGCTCGGTCCAGGATCAGTACCATGCGCAGCAGTGGTAGTGCCTGGCGGGGTAGTGCCTTTCCTTTTTGCAAGTATTACCATAATGATACAGTTTTACAATATTACCATATTGCGATGGTGTTTGTTGTTTGACACGTGCATGCTCCTGTTTTAGTATTGTTTGATCTTTCTTCTATGACACCGGTGATCTCCAGTCGTGTCAACTCACGGACTCGCATGCACACTTGTGGGAGGGTTTTTAAGGTAGTATATGTGTCGCTAGGCTTACTTGGGTGTTATATTGCCTAGATCTGATTTGTCCCCTTAGCAAAGCAATCGTTTCTGTGATCAAATAATGGTATTCTCGCGATTTTGAATCATAAATGTACTAAATTGTTTTTTTTTTCAAAGCTTCTGCTAAAGTTAATTCTGCTCCTTTTTTGTGACAGAAATGATGCAATTGCAGACGGAACGGCATTGAATTCAGAAACATTGCCCATATTTTTGACTTTCATGCGATTTTCATAGCTGTCGTACCTTGGTTTTCTTCCTGTTCCTCTACGAAAAATGTTCGACTTGCACCGCAAACATACAGCAAACATTTATCCTCGCAGATTTTACAATATTTTCAAATTAGAGATCTTCTGCTCAGCGTTTCCATTTCACTTTACTTACTACAGGAAAGTTTACTAAGTGTGTACCTATCATAATATTTAGTCATTATTAATAACTTACGCAATAAACACAGAATAGAAAAAAGTAAATAGCCCACTAATCCCGTGTAAACAAATCACGGGACCACAACCAAACAAGTTACGAGTACAACTTTTACATGTGAATGTTACATGTTTGAATTAGAATGCATCGCGATGTATTTTGTTCTCGAGAGTATATTCGGCCGCCGGATATCTGGCTATCCGGCCAAAGAATATACCGAATATCCGGTATGCGGTACTTGGTCTTATTCAAACTTTGATATGTACATACGAGTATCTATTTAAAGTAATGATAATGCTGAGATTAACTTTAAGTAACAGTCTAAGTACTTCCCATCTTTATGTACTGCGTAATTGGAAAATTTATTAACTTACAATGTATCTGTATTTCTTCAATGCACATACATATATACATAGGAACTCAGTCTATATAAGTGCATACATAACGCTTTAGTATTTGCTTTTAATTTATCTGCAAATTACAGTCCTTAATGGGTTTCTTTGATTACGATGTGATGCATGCAATCGCGATTGATCGCTGTCTGTAGTTTATGGAGAATTTATTTGAACCGCAGACACAATAGGTGTGCAGTTTTTTTTCTAATAGGCAAAAAAAATGTTCAATTCATCACTATTATTTTGCTCGCCCGTTTTTTTTTTTTTAATTTTTATGGTTCCACTTTTTTTTCTATTTCGTTTTTGGCTACCACAAACATGTGCGGCTGCCGTTGTATTTTCCAATCGATTGAACATTATGGGCATGCATGGCTCCAACATTTTTTTTATATAGGACAGTTGGAAAAACATGGGGTCTTAGGGTGTTTTGTTGCCATTATTGCTTTGAGACTTTTATTAAAATACAGTGGGTGTAGACTGGACCAAGAGCATAAATAAACTAACTTAGTCTAAATGCCGTTTGATGGAATTGCCGTTTGTTGTCATGTGGCGTGGAGATTTGATGGACGTTTTTCTGTTTATTTTAAGTAAAAACAAATACCTACATAGTTGCTCCTATAGAATTGGATAAGGGGTTTTGTGGAATTTGCATGGAGCAGAATGCAATTTGGGAATGTAACGTTGTGCATTTATTCATAAGAAGCACCTACATTCATACATACATACATATGTGTGTCATTTAAGATGACATATTGGGAAGCTCTTTCAACTGTACCATCAATTGAAAACACTTGTTTGAACGTTAGAAAGAAATTTGAATTTTAAGTTGTGCTACATCGTAAATATTGTCATGCGTTTTTACATACGTCTTACATATATATTAAACGATTTCACTGTTGCGCTAATAAAATGCTCGTTTCGCTGCAATAAACCTATTTCCTGAAGAAACTAGGAAATGATATTGAGGTTTTTCAAGTGCTTAAGGATTTCTAAGTCAAACATTCTTCTTTCTATTTCGGCATGGTCAAGATCATGGTCCTCCCACTTTACTGTATTTCATCAGATCCTCCTTTGTGGTTCGCCTGTTTGACCTCAGGAAATATCGCCAGGCTTCAGATCACTTCGTTACTGAGGCAAACCAAATGCTTGTGTTGTTGGATTTGTGTGATTCAATAGTTTTATAGCTTACCTCTCTTTCGCGATATCAGTGGAAATTTCTTTGATATGACATGGTTCAAATGATATCTTCTTTGAATATGAAAATATGGTACATGCTGAGCCGGTCGCGATTTATTTTTACAGTGAACTCTCGATAATTCGAATTGCGACGGACCAAGGAAAAACTTCGAATTGTAGTGGTTTTCAAAATACGGAGGTTTCACAAAAAAAAAGAATATTTTCTCTACACGAAATTTGTATTACTCATAGGTATGTACCTATGTATATGTTTACATTTAAGTAATGCTCCGTAGAGTAAGAAAATTATACATTTATAATATTTACAAATTATATGAAAAAATCTGTAATTTTTTTTTGAGTTAGCGACTGCAAACGAACTCGATCCAGGGTATTTTCGATCGTGTTTAAAGCTGAAAAAACGTCATCGTCGACATCTGTCCTCTCTAAAAATTGACCTAGTTTTGTAAGTGATAATTTCGTTTCCTTGGAAGTAACGGATAGAACTTGTTCGTCGTCCTCATCTTCATCATGATCCGAGTTTTCTTCTTCAGATGGTAGTATGTCTGCATTCGTAAGGACTCCAGTGACTGCCAAGTTATCATCAAAGTGGACAATTTCTTGAAATGAGACTGAGATTTCTTCGGAATGAGGTATGAGATTCCATCCGATCTGTGGGAAATCGATTTCCTGTTCTCTTTCATCTTGAGGTTCATGTGATTCTCCCTGGAGAAAGCCACAAGTTCTAAAAAAAAATTGCGAATTGTACTTTTGGTAACATTCTTCCAAGCTTTGCATTGCAAGCAGGGCTGTTATGTTAGACTCATTCCCTTCTTCCATACAATCTAACATTCTTGAGAAAACTTCCTTACGGTACAGTGTCTTGAAGTTATTGATAATGCCTTGATCAAGTGGTTGAAGTTTGGAAGTCGTATTCGCTGGCAAAAATTGTATTTTCACGTTGGTAAGGGATGGCATGTCATTGTGAGCAGTGCAGTTATCAATGAACAAAAGGATTTTCCGCTTCTGCTTTCTCATTTCCACATCGAGACTAGTTAGCCATTCTCTAAATAGTTCAGTCGTCATCCACGCTTTTTTATTTGAACGATAAAGCATTGGAAATGATTTTACGTTCGTAAAACATCGCGGTTTACATTTTTGGGACCTATCCATATTCGCAGCTAACAATAGTGTGATTGGTTCTTTATTTTTTCCCCCTTAATATTCTTCATTTTTAAACGATATTGTTCGGTCTGGAAGGCATTTAAAAAACAGTCCTGTCTCATCGGCGTTAAAAATATTTTGCGGTTCATAACCTTCCAACAGTCCTCTTAGTTCACTTTTTCAATCTGAACAAATACCGTCATCAACGCTTGCACTCTCACCGCAGATTTTCCGAAACACTATGGTATGTTACGACGTTTTTCGCATTATTCCAACCATCCCTCACTAGCTTTAAAATCCTTTATGCCCAAACGAAGTGAAAAAGATTTTGCTTTGTCTTTTAACATAAAACCTCCGACAGGAATATTTTTATGTCTACATTGCGTAAACCATTTATGCAAGCTTTCTTCAAGCTGAGGGAACTCACCTGGCCTACTTCTTTTTCTTGCCTTATGTTATGTATCTGCGACAATTCTATATTTCTGCTTTAAAATCGTTGACAGAGTAGATGATGCAATTCCGTAATGGGCCGCTACGTCCTTTTTCTTCTGTCCTTCTTCTACGGCCTGGATAATTTTCTTCTTCAGAGATAGGCAAACACTTGACTTTTTGCAACTCATTTCTGTATTGAGCTACCGGTAGTATGATTAAAATAAGAAGAAAGAAATAAGAATTTGATAAGGGATTAATATCCAGTTAAAGTACCGCTAGTCCAATTTGATTGCGTCTTTTACAAAGGGAAAAATTGCAAACTCTACTGCCAACTATCTGCACACCCTTCCGTTTAATGAATACCAATACACAGGACACAGGCATCTCTCAATATGCCTATTGGACACCATGGGAAAGATCCGCGAGAAGATAATCTAAAATAGATTACTCGCAGTAGCAGAAGTGAAAGGAGCCCGCTCAGATCACCAATTTGGCTTCAGAAGATCACGATCTACTGTTGATGCCATAAGAGCTGTTGATATCGGCAAAGGTGCCATCGAAGGCGAAAGATGGCTCTATGGCACAAAGGAGTATTGTGCAGTAGTAACGCTTAACGTTAAAAACGCATTTAACTCTGCGGACTGGTCGTTTATTAGAGGTCACTTGCCAGGATGGATACGCCATATTACCTGCTATGGATAGTGACGAACTACTTTAACAACAGGAAGCTGAGGTACAATACCGATGAAGGGGTAAAATACTACAATGTAACTGCGGGAGTTCCACAGGGATCGGTTTTAGGCCAACTATTGTGGAACATCATGTACGACGGAGTCCTACGATTAACGCTACCTGGGGGAGTAACGATAATTGGATTCGCCGACGACATTGCAGTCGTGACAGTAGCTAAACAGATCCATGCAGTAGAATAAGGTACAAATGAAGCAATTGCCCGGATAAAAGATTGGCTAATATCGGCCGGACTAGAACTAGCTGACCATAAAACAGAAGCTGCTCTTATAACCAGCCGGAAAACCGTCGAATTTGCCAACTTTTAGGTTGGTAACCAAACGATCAGGTCGAAAGAGGCGGTTAAATACCTTGGAGTAATGCTGGACAACAAGCTACGGTTTAAAATGCATGTTGATTTTGTTACCAAAAAACATCGCAAATGCAGGGAGCTCTCTCGCGTATCATGCCTAACATCGGTTCTGCGATATGCCGCCCCAGTCTGGGCGGAGGCACTCAGGACGAAGGAGACCAAAAGGAGACTATTGTCATCATACAGACTCTGTGCGCTACGGACAATCAGCGGCTTTCGAACCATCTCTGACGAAGCTGCACTTGTCATAGCTGGAATGGTCCTCATCGATATTCTCGCAGATAAAATGCTGAGAATATATAACAGAAGAGCACTGAGTCATCACGACGCCACTGGTATCAAGGTGATAAAAATTGAAGAAAGGGCAGCGACAGCAGCTATGTGGCAAGCTCGTTGGGCTAATACAACAAAAGGCAGATGGACATATAAACTTATACCGACAATCCAAGACTAGATAAGTCGAAAGCATGGAGACTGCAACTACCATCTAACGCAGTTCCTGTCTGGCCACGGTGACTACCGCAAATATCTATACCGATTTGGACACGACAACTCACCATCCTGCCCGTAATGCCCAGGTGAAGATGAAGATATAGAGCACGCAGTCTTTTACTGCACACGTTTCACGACATGGAGAATTACTCTGCCAAGTCCGTCACTACTCCTCGACCATATGTTACAGTCGGAAGAGAATTGGATGGCTATATGTTTCTTCGTAACAACTCTACAAAAAGAGCTGCGGAGAAAGAAAAGCTAAGAAGAGCAGCTGAAGCAGCGGAAGAAGCTGACACAAGAAGCATAGCATAAATTGCTAACCAGCCCCGCGAAGTAATACCTAACGGCAGTCCCGCGGGCAGAGTGGTTGGAGTGTGTAGGGTGTGTGTTTAGTACGTAGGCGTATTCCTGGCATCGATTACTCAGGTTTGCGAATCGTGCATGCTAGTAGCACTCGGGCTATTAGTATCTATGAAGATTACACATCCCTGGCGCAATCCAAAAAAAAAGGCATCTCTCAAGCATTTATTTTCATGGCCTACTTTCGTCACATACGCATTTCAATGAACAGTTGAAGAAAAACAAATAGACTTGACTTCGAATTATGGTATAGAGGCAAAAAAGCCATCATTTTTTCAAGTTTTCAAGTTATTTTGCACAAGAATAAATTCGAATTAACGAAAGTGACAAATTGTATAGGTTTTCTTCGATTAACAGAGGTTTTTTCATGGGACTAAGAAAATGGTTCTATTTATAGAGGTTTTCGAATTATGGAGGTTCGAATTATCGAGAGTTCACTGTATTTTGAAAGGGTTTCTTTAACGTGAAGACTTCCACGAATCGTCTATCTTCTTATTCAATCAAGCTTTGATACTCTTGCTGTCATCCGAAGCATCCTCATCTCAGCTGCCGTTAATTTACCCTCATATGTTTTGTACATTGTCCAACATGTGAGGGCATTTTTCGGTCCTAGAAGATTACGGAGTTCCTAATAGAGAACGGGCAGCATAAGTGCTCGGTCTTTTTCGGACTAATGCGTTACCAGTTTCCCCCCAAAACGTCCATCAATACGTCGAGAGCTCGTTAGAGGGACGTAGGATCTTCACTTATGATGGCCCCATCGACAGCTGGTACACTTTGGGCTCTGCCACTTTATCTTCAAGCAGATAGTCGACGATTGCAATAAAGAGCAAATGAAGCTTTTGGAACCCCTCGATATCTTAGCGCCACCCATATCAGATCTCGTGGTTGTCTGCCGAATGCTTTTTCAAAGTCTTCCAATTCAATATGGAAATCGTTTAAGGAATCACGATGTTTTTTTGATTATGTTCCTTATATTTTGGATTTCGTCTGTATTTAATTTATCCGCGGCAAACCCAGTTAGGTTAGTGGTGGCTATGCAGAATTTTGTTGTTATTCACAAGAAGCTGGCCCTGTACATTGTTAATTTAATTTAGCGAACGAATCTCCTCTGCATTCCTCCTTCTTTGATCGGCTATTTTGAAGATGGTTGCGTCCTTCTAAAAGAGAAAAGATATGTTCTTAAAAAACATATATAATATAATAAATATAAAAGCTGTTTGCATTAGCGATCAATCATGATCCCTGGCGAAACTTCACAGGGCACCAGAACCTAACCTCATTTCAGATTTTTTAAGAGCAAAAATTAATATTAACTTATTCCTTAAGTCGTTTAATTTCATGTAAAATATATGCACCTATATTTAATTATTGTGTAATGTGTTTTCGTATGATAGATTAGTCAAATTAGATATTCCAGAAAAAAAGTAAGTAGAAGTAAGAGAACTGGAATACATATAGAGCCTTATGCTGACATTCGATTCGATGTGAAAACTGAACGTCACGAAATTGCTTTAAGCCCGTTTTATTTTTTACTGGCACAACGCATACACCGGATACATGACGTTTTCTCTGCCGGACATCCGGTATGGCCATGGGATATACACAATTTAATCGGGAGTTTCGACGACAGACACAACATTTTCAGATGTATCTGATGCCGGATATACGACTTGCTTTGTTTCAGTTTTTATTTTGACTATATATTTGAATCCCCGGATAAGTGCCTCTCCATAAATATCCAAACCTGCGAGGTACTTAAGCGGGTTAGGCACTTATAAAAAAAACCCGCTTATGTGCTCAGAAGCACTTATTTCTTTTTTATGAAGAAAACACGATTAATTAAGAACATAAATATTTATTCATTTGAAAAACAATAAACAAAAAAATCACATTGAAAAGCGTATTGTTACATACATACAACTATGAATTCAATTCACAAAAACTTAAAATGTAGGATCACATGTGAATACGTACAACATATTTATATTCGTATATCGGTTATTTAAAAAAAAAGAACAAAGTTTGGCCATACATGTATGTATATAATGTAGATACTTAAATAGTAAAATAGTCTGTTATTCTTGTTTGTGTTACATTGTGAAACTTGAGTTGTAAAAATTTTCCTTCGAGTATCTCGACTTCAGTATCATCAACGTTATTATGTTCTATAAACCGTCTTAAAATTGAAAGCGCTTTTAAAATCTCAGCGAAACTTGGTGGTTTTGCTATATCTTCTGCAGTGTTGCCCCACACTTCCTCATCTTCTTGGTCGTCACTGAGTTCTGTATGTATTTTCGCTATTATGTCGTCTTCTGATAACATTCCATAGCACTGAACATTGTTATCGCATTGAACATATTCTTCAAAAATTGGTGCTTCTATTGGAATGTCCAAGATTTTTTCTATGTCTTCACCAAAATATTCTCAGAAAACGAAACGAATCTGGCCTACGAAAATAAACAATATGTACATACGAAAAAAATACAAGATTCCAACAAAACAACAAAACGAACACATACCTTCCGAAAACAATGTTCAATTGAATCTCGTTTCACAAGCCACCAGGCTCGTTTGATATATGCGAGAGCGTTAAAAATTGTAATTGATTTGGAAAAATCCATAATTGTAAACCCATTCTTGATGGCAAGCAATTGTTTTCTGACCATTATTTGACGATAATAAGCTTTAAAGCGGGAAATTATGCCTTGATCGAGAGGTTGTAACATTGATGTCGTGTTTGCTGGCAAGAACTCTATTTTAACGTTTTCGATGTCCAGATTTTCAACTTTGTGGCATGCTGCATTGTCGATAAACAATTAGACTTTTCGATTTTGTGTCTTCATTTCATTGTTAAATTCTTTTATCAACTGAGACCACAAAGAAGAAGTCATCCAAGCTTTATGTTGGGAATAATAAGGAAGTGGTATAGATTTTCCTTTGAAGCTTCTTGGATTCTTGGGTTTTCCTATTGTAAAACTTTTTTGTAAGTCCCATCAGCGTTTGTGAGAAAAAGAAGGGTGAGACGAGCCTTATCAATTTTCTCACCTGTTGTTGTTGTTTTTTTTCTGGTCAAGGTGCTATTTGGTAAGGCATTGTAGAAAAGTCCACTTTCGTCGGCATTGAAGATGTTGCATTGGTTGTACTCGCCAATCAGTTTTGGCAAAACTTCTTGGCGATACACATCCGCTCCTGAAGCATCAGCGTCAGCTATTTCACCCTGAATTTTAATGGATCTTATGTTTTGCCTTCACTGCCAACGCCATAGCCAGCCACTGGTTGGTTCGAAGTCTTCATTAAATTTTACAGCAAACTCTTTTGCTTTATTCATAAGCAGAATCCCACTAATAATGGCATTTTGGGACCGCATTTGGTCAAACCATTTGATTAGACCTTTTTCGACTTTCTCGTTGGAAGATTTTCGTAAAGTTGTCTTTTGGAATTTTGGTTTGTGTGCGCGGCTTCTTCTAATTGTTTTTTATTTCTGGCAACGCGATTTATAGTTGACACATCACACTTAAATTGCTTTGCAATTTTTTTTCTGGGAATAGTTTTGCTTTCAACCAGATTTAAAATTTGAAGTTTTGGTTTTTTGTTTGTAAAGAAAGTGATGTTAGCTTTCTGCCTTTACCGGGAATTTTTATAAAATCAGTTTTAATTTACAATATTGTACCTATAAAGAAATATTAATTGTGAGCAAGTCACGTTTTCTATGAAGGAGAACATTTGTGAAGCAGGAAAAATTAAAGAAGTTGGAAATAAATTACAGGCAGGTACGCATAAAACTTGTATCTTTAATTATAGTGCGCATTAGATAAAATATTTGTTTATAAAAATATTGAAATAAAGAGCGATAAAGAAAAATTTAAAAACAAAAAATAATGACCTCGACGACAGTCCGTACAGCAAAATTGTTTATTGACAAGTGAGATTCTGACAGGGACAACAATAGAGTCAGTGATATCAGGTTCAGTGTTGTACCAGATTGGTTTTATTACTTTTTACATTTTTACTTCTTAAGCATGAAACACAAGGAACCGCTAACAGCATATGCGTTCACCATTTAAGACACAAATTCAATTAGGTACTTAAAGGAATTATTTTCAGGTCATTATCAATAAAAGTTAAAATTAAAAGAGGCAATTAAGCGGGAAAGGTACTTAAGCGAAAGGCATTTAAAAGATTAGTTTTATATGAAAAATTCTTTTAAAATGTTGGTTCTAAGAAAATAGAGGTACTTGTGCGGGTTAGGCACTTAAGCGAGGGGTACTTATCCGAGGATTCCTGTAATTCATAAAAATTAATAACATGTTCAATAGCATATCTTGTATCTTTGTATCTTATTGCATTTATGGTAACTTTATACAGCAGATCCCAACCTCTGCTTCCATTTAGGAAACACATTGCTCCTTCTAGCTCTACTAAGCGTGATCCAAAGAACTGGTGGCGAAAGTTCTTAATGACGGGACATCTTAAATACTATAAAAGCAAAGTCGATTTTCCTTGCGAATACCGTTTCTCGAAAACTACTAGACGTAGGTACTTGAAATTTTGCACAGTTATTCCTTATTTTGCCTAGATGCGAGACAAGAAAGGATTTTCCGAAATTCAAGGTCTAAATGGCATAAAGAGGGTTGAGATCGAATTTTCCATCTGTAAATAGTGATTCCACAGCCGTAGCTCAGTACTGGCTCTCCGGATTAAAAAAACAAAAAAATAGGTGAATTTAGTAAATTCGCCGCTGATTCATTTAAGGTATAAAACATCCTTCTGCGTTGTCCTGAAGCTGAGCAATGCTAAAAACAATTAATCAAATCATCGCCCACAATTTCCCTTCAGTGGAGACCACGGCCAGCAGTCATGCAGCACTGGCTATCATTGCAATAGTATGTGTGTGTGAGTATATGGGCGCGCTATCCCTTGATAATGTTTTGATCTTCAGTGTGCGATCTCTTCTGGAGTTAAAATTGAAAAATAAACATTATTAATGCCAAATCTAAGATATCGTAAATTGTATTAATTAAGGTATCCATATTCTGTCAAAAATTCATGCAATTAAGAGACTTGGGAATATACGCGTAGATACATATGGTATGTACCTGCATATGCATGTGGAAACGTAGAACTATTGCAATATTTTTCCATTGTGTTAGATGAGATGTTATTAACCCCACAGGCGGATCAGTAGAAATGCAGTGAAGTGGGAGGGTTGTGATCCCTTGCTTTCGGATCATGGCCTCGCTGATAAAAGGAAGAAGAAGAAGAAGGAGAGATGTTATTGACCGTTGGATTTGTCCATATTTTAGAATGTTTTAATGAATTTAAAATAAATTGTGTGTTGGAAGCGGGTTTGCGTATGCTCTGGTGGGATTCCCACGGGCGAAGTTATAATTGAGTTTACACATTTTCGGTATTATATTCAGTTGGCAATTATATTTCAACAAGTAAATAACCGTCAACTAAAGGCGAGCGCACTGGTCAGCTAGTATTGCAATAATTTGGAATGCATTATATATAACGGGGGAGGTCGGGCGATGTTGAATATACTCGTAACTAAGTTTTATGGCAGTGTTGTTATCAGGTGGAGAGGGCCCGATGCATGTCAACGGATACACATAGCTTACCTTTCAGCCCTGGACACCGTTTCGTATTTGATTAGTCCAATTCCTTGTAGTCGAAACAATTTACCAGCACTTGAAGATCTGTGCGTCAGGAGTGAGGCCTGAACTATCGATGCTGTGCAATGGATGTATACTTATGGTCCACGTTCCACATGGAAAACGTCGAAAACTCGATGCGAAATCAATAGAGTGCATGCTGTTAGCGTACTCCAAAGAATTCAACGCCTACCGCTTTCGTACCGAAAACAGGAATATAATTATAATTATCAGTCGAAACGTGATTTTGTTCGAGTCTGATATGAATAATAATTGAAAATAAGCATAAAAACCAATAAGCTCAAAACAATTTTGGAGCTGAAGGACGAAGTCATATGTGTTATTAAGGAGGGACAGCCCGAACTATGCCAAAAGTCATGGAAAGTTTTAATACGCGCGTCCCATGTTTCCAGAGGAGTAGTGGTGGACATTTGTCGAATACTGTGTTTTATACGTAAATACCATAGACAGAACGAAATGAAATAAAAAACATTTTGACAGATTATTGTGATTTATTTGAAAAATAAAATCTGCGCTCTTATTGAATCACTCTTTACATCAACGGGTTATTTCATTTTTCTTTTTCATTTGTTAGCTTGGCATTTGTATCGCTAACTAACCTACATACAATTTCCATGGTAAGCCATAAATTGACCCTCCACGAGAAAATCATTGTAAACCGTGGTACATTTTCGATTTACCAATTTTTGTCGCATGCAGATGTTGAATGGTTGTCTGCCGAATGCTTTTTCAAAGTCTTCCAATTCAATATGGAAATCGTTTAAGGAATCACGATGTTTTTTTGATTATGTTCCTTATATTTTGGATTTCGTCTGTATTTAATTTATCCGCGGCAAACCCAGTTAGGTTAGTGGTGGCTATGCAGAATTTTGTTGTTATTCACAAGAAGCTGGCCCTGTACATTGTTAATTTAATTTAGCGAACGAATCTCCTCTGCATTCCTCCTTCTTTGATCGGCTATTTTGAAGATGGTTGCGTCCTTCTAAAAGAGAAAAGATATGTTCTTAAAAAACATATATAATATAATAAATATAAAAGCTGTTTGCATTAGCGATCAATCATGATCCCTGGCGAAACTTCACAGGGCACCAGAACCTAACCTCATTTCAGATTTTTTAAGAGCAAAAATTAATATTAACTTATTCCTTAAGTCGTTTAATTTCATGTAAAATATATGCACCTATATTTAATTATTGTGTAATGTGTTTTCGTATGATAGATTAGTCAAATTAGATATTCCAGAAAAAAAGTAAGTAGAAGTAAGAGAACTGGAATACATATAGAGCCTTATGCTGACATTCGATTCGATGTGAAAACTGAACGTCACGAAATTGCTTTAAGCCCGTTTTATTTTTTACTGGCACAACGCATACACCGGATACATGACGTTTTCTCTGCCGGACATCCGGTATGGCCATGGGATATACACAATTTAATCGGGAGTTTCGACGACAGACACAACATTTTCAGATGTATCTGATGCCGGATATACGACTTGCTTTGTTTCAGTTTTTATTTTGACTATATATTTGAATCCCCGGATAAGTGCCTCTCCATAAATATCCAAACCTGCGAGGTACTTAAGCGGGTTAGGCACTTATAAAAAAAACCCGCTTATGTGCTCAGAAGCACTTATTTCTTTTTTATGAAGAAAACACGATTAATTAAGAACATAAATATTTATTCATTTGAAAAACAATAAACAAAAAAATCACATTGAAAAGCGTATTGTTACATACATACAACTATGAATTCAATTCACAAAAACTTAAAATGTAGGATCACATGTGAATACGTACAACATATTTATATTCGTATATCGGTTATTTAAAAAAAAAGAACAAAGTTTGGCCATACATGTATGTATATAATGTAGATACTTAAATAGTAAAATAGTCTGTTATTCTTGTTTGTGTTACATTGTGAAACTTGAGTTGTAAAAATTTTCCTTCGAGTATCTCGACTTCAGTATCATCAACGTTATTATGTTCTATAAACCGTCTTAAAATTGAAAGCGCTTTTAAAATCTCAGCGAAACTTGGTGGTTTTGCTATATCTTCTGCAGTGTTGCCCCACACTTCCTCATCTTCTTGGTCGTCACTGAGTTCTGTATGTATTTTCGCTATTATGTCGTCTTCTGATAACATTCCATAGCACTGAACATTGTTATCGCATTGAACATATTCTTCAAAAATTGGTGCTTCTATTGGAATGTCCAAGATTTTTTCTATGTCTTCACCAAAATATTCTCAGAAAACGAAACGAATCTGGCCTACGAAAATAAACAATATGTACATACGAAAAAAATACAAGATTCCAACAAAACAACAAAACGAACACATACCTTCCGAAAACAATGTTCAATTGAATCTCGTTTCACAAGCCACCAGGCTCGTTTGATATATGCGAGAGCGTTAAAAATTGTAATTGATTTGGAAAAATCCATAATTGTAAACCCATTCTTGATGGCAAGCAATTGTTTTCTGACCATTATTTGACGATAATAAGCTTTAAAGCGGGAAATTATGCCTTGATCGAGAGGTTGTAACATTGATGTCGTGTTTGCTGGCAAGAACTCTATTTTAACGTTTTCGATGTCCAGATTTTCAACTTTGTGGCATGCTGCATTGTCGATAAACAATTAGACTTTTCGATTTTGTGTCTTCATTTCATTGTTAAATTCTTTTATCAACTGAGACCACAAAGAAGAAGTCATCCAAGCTTTATGTTGGGAATAATAAGGAAGTGGTATAGATTTTCCTTTGAAGCTTCTTGGATTCTTGGGTTTTCCTATTGTAAAACTTTTTTGTAAGTCCCATCAGCGTTTGTGAGAAAAAGAAGGGTGAGACGAGCCTTATCAATTTTCTCACCTGTTGTTGTTGTTTTTTTTCTGGTCAAGGTGCTATTTGGTAAGGCATTGTAGAAAAGTCCACTTTCGTCGGCATTGAAGATGTTGCATTGGTTGTACTCGCCAATCAGTTTTGGCAAAACTTCTTGGCGATACACATCCGCTCCTGAAGCATCAGCGTCAGCTATTTCACCCTGAATTTTAATGGATCTTATGTTTTGCCTTCACTGCCAACGCCATAGCCAGCCACTGGTTGGTTCGAAGTCTTCATTAAATTTTACAGCAAACTCTTTTGCTTTATTCATAAGCAGAATCCCACTAATAATGGCATTTTGGGACCGCATTTGGTCAAACCATTTGATTAGACCTTTTTCGACTTTCTCGTTGGAAGATTTTCGTAAAGTTGTCTTTTGGAATTTTGGTTTGTGTGCGCGGCTTCTTCTAATTGTTTTTTATTTCTGGCAACGCGATTTATAGTTGACACATCACACTTAAATTGCTTTGCAATTTTTTTTCTGGGAATAGTTTTGCTTTCAACCAGATTTAAAATTTGAAGTTTTGGTTTTTTGTTTGTAAAGAAAGTGATGTTAGCTTTCTGCCTTTACCGGGAATTTTTATAAAATCAGTTTTAATTTACAATATTGTACCTATAAAGAAATATTAATTGTGAGCAAGTCACGTTTTCTATGAAGGAGAACATTTGTGAAGCAGGAAAAATTAAAGAAGTTGGAAATAAATTACAGGCAGGTACGCATAAAACTTGTATCTTTAATTATAGTGCGCATTAGATAAAATATTTGTTTATAAAAATATTGAAATAAAGAGCGATAAAGAAAAATTTAAAAACAAAAAATAATGACCTCGACGACAGTCCGTACAGCAAAATTGTTTATTGACAAGTGAGATTCTGACAGGGACAACAATAGAGTCAGTGATATCAGGTTCAGTGTTGTACCAGATTGGTTTTATTACTTTTTACATTTTTACTTCTTAAGCATGAAACACAAGGAACCGCTAACAGCATATGCGTTCACCATTTAAGACACAAATTCAATTAGGTACTTAAAGGAATTATTTTCAGGTCATTATCAATAAAAGTTAAAATTAAAAGAGGCAATTAAGCGGGAAAGGTACTTAAGCGAAAGGCATTTAAAAGATTAGTTTTATATGAAAAATTCTTTTAAAATGTTGGTTCTAAGAAAATAGAGGTACTTGTGCGGGTTAGGCACTTAAGCGAGGGGTACTTATCCGAGGATTCCTGTAATTCATAAAAATTAATAACATGTTCAATAGCATATCTTGTATCTTTGTATCTTATTGCATTTATGGTAACTTTATACAGCAGATCCCAACCTCTGCTTCCATTTAGGAAACACATTGCTCCTTCTAGCTCTACTAAGCGTGATCCAAAGAACTGGTGGCGAAAGTTCTTAATGACGGGACATCTTAAATACTATAAAAGCAAAGTCGATTTTCCTTGCGAATACCGTTTCTCGAAAACTACTAGACGTAGGTACTTGAAATTTTGCACAGTTATTCCTTATTTTGCCTAGATGCGAGACAAGAAAGGATTTTCCGAAATTCAAGGTCTAAATGGCATAAAGAGGGTTGAGATCGAATTTTCCATCTGTAAATAGTGATTCCACAGCCGTAGCTCAGTACTGGCTCTCCGGATTAAAAAAACAAAAAAATAGGTGAATTTAGTAAATTCGCCGCTGATTCATTTAAGGTATAAAACATCCTTCTGCGTTGTCCTGAAGCTGAGCAATGCTAAAAACAATTAATCAAATCATCGCCCACAATTTCCCTTCAGTGGAGACCACGGCCAGCAGTCATGCAGCACTGGCTATCATTGCAATAGTATGTGTGTGTGAGTATATGGGCGCGCTATCCCTTGATAATGTTTTGATCTTCAGTGTGCGATCTCTTCTGGAGTTAAAATTGAAAAATAAACATTATTAATGCCAAATCTAAGATATCGTAAATTGTATTAATTAAGGTATCCATATTCTGTCAAAAATTCATGCAATTAAGAGACTTGGGAATATACGCGTAGATACATATGGTATGTACCTGCATATGCATGTGGAAACGTAGAACTATTGCAATATTTTTCCATTGTGTTAGATGAGATGTTATTAACCCCACAGGCGGATCAGTAGAAATGCAGTGAAGTGGGAGGGTTGTGATCCCTTGCTTTCGGATCATGGCCTCGCTGATAAAAGGAAGAAGAAGAAGAAGGAGAGATGTTATTGACCGTTGGATTTGTCCATATTTTAGAATGTTTTAATGAATTTAAAATAAATTGTGTGTTGGAAGCGGGTTTGCGTATGCTCTGGTGGGATTCCCACGGGCGAAGTTATAATTGAGTTTACACATTTTCGGTATTATATTCAGTTGGCAATTATATTTCAACAAGTAAATAACCGTCAACTAAAGGCGAGCGCACTGGTCAGCTAGTATTGCAATAATTTGGAATGCATTATATATAACGGGGGAGGTCGGGCGATGTTGAATATACTCGTAACTAAGTTTTATGGCAGTGTTGTTATCAGGTGGAGAGGGCCCGATGCATGTCAACGGATACACATAGCTTACCTTTCAGCCCTGGACACCGTTTCGTATTTGATTAGTCCAATTCCTTGTAGTCGAAACAATTTACCAGCACTTGAAGATCTGTGCGTCAGGAGTGAGGCCTGAACTATCGATGCTGTGCAATGGATGTATACTTATGGTCCACGTTCCACATGGAAAACGTCGAAAACTCGATGCGAAATCAATAGAGTGCATGCTGTTAGCGTACTCCAAAGAATTCAACGCCTACCGCTTTCGTACCGAAAACAGGAATATAATTATAATTATCAGTCGAAACGTGATTTTGTTCGAGTCTGATATGAATAATAATTGAAAATAAGCATAAAAACCAATAAGCTCAAAACAATTTTGGAGCTGAAGGACGAAGTCATATGTGTTATTAAGGAGGGACAGCCCGAACTATGCCAAAAGTCATGGAAAGTTTTAATACGCGCGTCCCATGTTTCCAGAGGAGTAGTGGTGGACATTTGTCGAATACTGTGTTTTATACGTAAATACCATAGACAGAACGAAATGAAATAAAAAACATTTTGACAGATTATTGTGATTTATTTGAAAAATAAAATCTGCGCTCTTATTGAATCACTCTTTACATCAACGGGTTATTTCATTTTTCTTTTTCATTTGTTAGCTTGGCATTTGTATCGCTAACTAACCTACATACAATTTCCATGGTAAGCCATAAATTGACCCTCCACGAGAAAATCATTGTAAACCGTGGTACATTTTCGATTTACCAATTTTTGTCGCATGCAGATGTTGAATGTTATTTTAAAAAATAAATTTTTCCTCTCCAGGATACACATTTGTTCCGATAATATGATATATTCAAAATTATCGGCGTACTATATATCATACGGTTCACCTCGAGTTTTTTTTCCGTACGTCCGCAAATTAATTTAAGTAATATGCCATAAGGCTTTCGCTGGGGGTCAGCAAGGAAAAAAAATCTCTTTTGACGTGTAACAGGAATACACAGCATCCTGCGACAGAGGACACGAGTAGCCGAATATGGTATTTCTTTTTCCTCCGACACAGTGCAGACTTTTCAATTTAAATTGAATTGCAAGCGAAAGCTTCTGATCATTTTCTGACATAACATTTTTGTTTTATTTTTTTAATTTTATGGAAAAGACACATCTTCAGTGTTTCACGTCCATGCCATTGTGCATTGTTTTCATACTTCACGCTGGACCTATGCATTCAAATAATTTTTCCAGATACTGGCATTTAATTTATTACAATCCACGAGGCCAGATACACTGTGTGTCGTCAGCGGATACATTGATTGATGTACAATAATAATCCAAGGACAGTCAGTGAATGAATGTTATTAAATCGTGCTGAAATCAATTTGAGTGCATATTTGTTTTAATATGTTTTATTTATTATTTTTTGACACCTCCACAAGAAAAACCGTTGTTATCCAATTTTTGTTGGTATTATTTTTATATTCGTTTTTTTATTGTTTTTAATTTACATTTAATTGCATTTTGTGATTTAATTTCCTTATATTTATTTATATCAATTCTGTACAATATTGGTGCTACCTAACCGAAATTTTCATTTCATATCAATAAACCTACAATTTATATTATATACTTAAATTTAAGTTTACATATAAACATATTTCTTATGTTAGTATCGTAGAATTTAAGTTTTTTTTTATATTTTTCATACCTCATATTCACGTTTCTTTTTTTTTTATGAAACTTTGCCTCCAAAATCGTAAAAGAATTATAAGTATATGGTAACCTCTCAATTATTACATACAGAAAAATATGGAGGTGCACATCATTGCTTCATCATCAACTTGAACATATTGAAGAAGTTACCGACCAAGTTTAAATCTTTTTATCCGGCATGAGTTCTCACATTCATCAGAATAGTTTTAAAATGTTCACTTCAACTTTTTCCAACTTGTTCCTGTTTGGATAAGCTTTTCATCCTTTGTGGGATTCTTATTTAAAAAAAACTTAAAATAGAACTCTTACTGCAACTTTTCGATTTCATGTAGGTATGTATAAAATAGTTAATACAGTCCCAAAAATGTAAAATAATTATATCTGCACAAAGGAAATGTATTGTACAAACGTTTTAAAAATTTGTTGAAAGCTCCTCGAAATTAATTAAAATTTTGTTCTGATTCATATCTACATACATACATATTTGCAATCAAAGTTTACTTTGTGAAAATATTTTCTTTTCTTTTGAACTTCATGCACAGCTGGATAGAAGACACAATACTCTGAGGGCAATTTAATATAGAGAATTTCTGCAATTAGAGGATGAACCATTAAACCACAGGGATTGGAGAAATATTATATCATATGTAGTTGCGGTTACATGCAAACAATTGGCTGGAAGTGGATTCAAATTCATGGTTGGGGTTTTGTGTCTCTTGCTTTTCGTATTGCGGTCAAACTGCTTAAGCTAATCAAACTCAGCTTGATTTCTGCTTTCTTTGAGTCATGCGGATGAGTGATGACGTTAATATGCGCCATGAGTACAGGAAATACCACAAATGTGAATGAGTATGTAGACACCCTTTGCTAATATATTTTTCAGAGGAATTGTATTTCTGATAATTGAATTTGGTTCTTTTGTTAGAATATATATGTATGTATGTCTATAAAATGAAAGTACTGAGGTATTCATTTATAAGCATTTGAGAGGCGCTACAATGACTTTAAAGTTTCGAAACGGTTGAGTTTTTGAGAAACAACATCATAATCAAACTTGAAGCGAACGAAAGGCCTTGAGTGCTCCTTTGTGCCTTTGTATGTTTGCAAAATAATTCAGTATTTAATCTGTCATACCATTTGATTCTTCAATTGAAGAACTCTAAGACTTATAAGTGCTTTGTAATATTTAACCAATAAATTATTATAGACAATTTTCAAATAAGGTTGGTTAAGCTTAACAGAGTTAGATTTTAAGCTGTCGGCAACGCAATATAGGGCCTCTCTGTAGTAGGTAACGTGCACAAGTACAAGGGGACCTGCATAAAGCAACTTGGAGTGCGCATATGGAGGTAATTAGCTAAAGATTGAGCTAAATAAAGAGGCTCAGGTTCACCCAGCATTGTAGCACCAGCTAAGTAAGTAAGTAATGGACATTTTGATCGTTTATTTCTTCCAGTCAACATCAGAAGACCTTAACATCTCGGGTATAGGAAATAACGAAATATGGGCTTGAACTACGATTTTTTAAAAGCATACATACATTGATACAGGAGACTAGCATACTACAAAAACATCAAGTGGAGGGGCATCAAAAGGCGGCAGAAGCGAAAAATGACAATACAAATACAAATATTTGGCGCAACAGCTCTTTAAAGTGCCAGGGCCTAGCTCCTCGCAACCACTCATGTTGTGTGCGTTATATTTTTCACACGAATGGAAGGGACCTACAGTTTAATGCCGAATCCGAACGGCGATTTGAGAAGCTTTTTCGTGACAACATACTCTCGGATGTTTGTCAGACGCTCGCGAGAGGTGGGACCGTGAAAAAACTTTTTGGTATTTTCTGGGATTCGAACTTGGAACCTCATGCGTAGTGATCCGACACACTAACCACTTACGCCACGGCGCCCACTATAAAAATGACAATACAACGGCAAAGTATACAAAATATTAAGCTATATAAGTACGTTGGGGTATATTTTACAAAAAATGTTGGTATGGAAAGATACCTAAAGGAAAACTACGTCAAAAACCACATCAGTAAATACAAGGTTTTTCAGTGGTCTCAGAATCGATATGCTGCGCAACTGTGGAGTGTTAGGAAATGCGAGATTGCCAAAAACCTTGTACGGTACTACATAAAGGTAGCATTCCGTCTTCCTTCTTTTTAATCTTACGATCGTACCTCACCGAGAGACTCTTTCGTGTTAAGCACGGAAACGATTACTCTGACTTCAAGGAGATTGCAGCCGGAGTCCCGCAAGGAAGTGTCTGGCCCACTTCTATATGTACTTTACACGCGTGACATCCCGCAAGAAAGAAACTGTGTCGTCGCCACGTTTGCGGACGATACGGCGATATTAACAACGGGAGATACTATTGAAGCAGCAACCGGAAAGCTTCAACATGCTATTAATAAAGTCCACGCTTGGACGAATTCTTGGCGTATTGTGCTGAACGAAAGCAAATCTACTCACGTCAACTTTACGTACAAAAAGTATATTTAAACTCGGCTCAAATACCGTACGCAAACGAAGCTAAATATCTAGGAATGACTCTAGATGTCAAGCTCAAATGGAAATCGCACGTGAAAAAGAAACGTGACGAACTTCAAAACAAATACCGACAAATGTACTGGCTACTCGGAAAGCATTCGAAGTTGAGCCTACATAACAAACTGCTTATCTATAAGCAAGTGCTAAAGCCAGTGTGGACGTATGGTATACAACTATGGGGTTGTACCAAGAAAAGCAATAGAAACATCATACAAACTTTTGAAAATAAAGTTCTTGGAAAGATCGTTAACGCACCGTGGTATGTACGTAACGAAGATATTCATCGGGATCTGGGAATTCCCAGCGTCGTCGAAGAGATAACAAAATTTGCGCGTAAACACAAAGATCGTGTTCACGGCCATTGTAACCGTACTATCACTCAACTACTTGACGCGAACAATTCAATTCGTCGTCTTCAAAGGACAAAACCTTTTGACCTCGCGTCATAGCATATGAAGGTCGTGAAAAAGGCAGGAACTTTCATTGGAATTTAACCTGTCTAAAGTGCTACATTTATTTTTAATCACATACGATCATCTTCTTCTAGAATAACGATTCTCGTAAGCGAAAATAAAACTACTGGATAAGCACTGGCTTAATTGTAGTATTAATTTTTAAGGAGAGGTGTTTTTTTAGTGAGTAAAAATCTCACACTACCATAAGCACGCGCGGTCGGGCCTTACGGTGTCTATGGAAATTTTTCACCTGCTCTCGGCAAAAAAAAAAAATAAAAAATTCCGTCTTCCACCCGACACCCCAAATTATATGATAATGCTGGAATCAAGCTTGTCCGTACTCTTCACCAAAACTTTTAAATCGGAAGTGGTCTACATTCTGAAAGTCTTGAAAATACGTGGTATCTGCTTGACAAAAAAAAAAAAAAAAAAAAACAATAGAGTCCAAGACAGGATTGTATATTGATCAGTTGAAACTAGCTATGGACTGCGACATAGATTTGATTGTCGGTGATACCCGAAGTGGGAAACCCAGGCTTTATCAAATCATCATAAGAGTGCATGCACAGGGTAGATCAATGCACTTGGATCAAGCGTCTGGATCACTGTATAGAATAATCTATAGCAACCGTGTTTATGTTACGGGGAGAACTTCTGAAGCTTAATCAAAAGATGCCTACCATAAAGAATATTGTAAAGAAAGATTTCTGAATTATTTCACCCTGGGTACTACAAAAATGTTTTGTTTTTTCTTTGCTTTGTCACCACTTCAGAAGCGTAATGATATCCTAAACCCAAGGTTCCTGTGGTCTATCTACATAGTTAGTTAGAGTGCAGCGAGGACTACAAAGAAATCCGCTATGAAGTTTTAAAAATAGCGTTTATTATATATAATTTATTTATATATCAATAAGGTTATAAAAAAAGGTTCCCGCTTTGCGTGTTGTGTGCTTTATATTTTTTCACACGAAGCGAAGGGACCTACAGTTTAGTGCCGTATCCGAAGGGCAATTTGATTTGAGAAGCTTTTCATTTTTTTTTTATGCCGAATATACAATTTTCCATGATGTAATGGTTGTTTTTATCCCTCTAGAAACCCCCGAAGGCTTATAAATCTAAGTTCCTGTAGATTATAGTATACTTTTCTTGGATTCGAACATTGAACCTTTGTAGTTCGAAACAATAATCACCCCTCCCCAGTGTCGGCAAAGTAGGATGCTCGTAGATTTTTTTTTATATCTGAATTAATTGTAGAATGTTGCTCCATACTAAATGATGTCTATAGAAGCTAACATTCCCGACTCAAGACACCTGAGACTACCACATATCACTCACATAGTTCCCGCCCACATTTTTCTAGAGTTTATTAAGACAGACTAAACAAATTTTTCGAATAAAAAGGAGTTTGTCTTACTCTATTTAGCTACTGACTGGATCAAAGCGGAATTGTATGCAATGAAATACTTACACGAATGTGAAAGAAGGTTCAGAGACTCTTCCTCTAAGTTCGGAACCGATAGTAAAACTCTACACAATTCCTTCACAATCTAAATAGGAAGGTCTGTAGAACCACAGGGGCAATGGCTTATTACAGGGCACAATAGTTGTGGTCATGGCGGAATCTCGAAAGCGAAGATGCAACAGAGCATTATATTTATATGCCAGTGTCCCGCCTTTGCAAGAATACGAGTGCGCATATTGGGTCTCGTTAATATGGGAATAGGTTCAACCAAATCTCTTTCCCTGGTTGAAATTTAGTACGCAGATATTTGAGTAGATGACACGGAGCTTAAGTTCAATGAAACGCTTTGTGTCTGAGTGCTTGCGATAAGCTTTAAACATTAACTTCTTCAATCGGAATTATGAAGTTATTTTCAACAAAGATCTAAGTTTCGCGTGGTTGACATTGGACATTTAGTATGTTTTTCAGTAAACTGAACAGAATGTACTTCCGAATTTCTAGCTTTGAGGTAAAGACTGTTTTTCGCTTAAAATTTCTATAATGCAGGTGTAATACTCGTAAATCACGATAACATTGTGGGAGATGCTGGCAAACCTGCAAACCATCAGATTTACCGCCTCTGATGTGCTAGATTTCTCTCCGCCACCTCAACGTATACAAAGCGCCATTGCATATTGTTAAAATTTAAAAATAGTGATATAAGATTGGGTAAAATCGCATTAACATAGAACATTTTTCTGTGGAGGATGAACAACGTGAAGGTCGGTTAAAATTTATGACCGACGATACAAATTGATCTTTGTGAAGGCAAAGATTGACGGAGATCGAAGAACAACCCAGGAAATGATCGATGATGAACTCTGCTTTGGTGATATGACTGTGTCACGAATATTAAGTCATCACCTAAGCTACTCGAAGAAATCTGTTTGTTGGGTTCCACAAATCCAAAATCACAAGGCAATCTAGCGCCAATCAGCTTAGCGAACTTTTGTCAGCCCTTCCTATATAGGTATTTATTCCAAGTTAAAGACATTTCACCGTCGGAAATATTCAAGAAACAAGCTTATACCGTCTTTTCGAAAAGTAGTAGTGTTCTCCTATTTACCTGATACTAATATTACCGTGAGACTGCCGGATCACTATAGCGGAAATTACGGCAATACAAAAATATACAAATATTTGGCGCAACAGCTCTTTAAAGTGCCAGGGCCTAGGCTTCTCACAACCACTCATGTTGTGTGCGTTATATTTTTCACACGAATGGAAGGGACCTACAGTTTAATGCCGACTCCGAACGGCGATTTGAGAAGATTTTTCGTGACAACAATACTCTCGGATGTTTGTCAGACGCTCGCGAGAGGTGGGACCGTGAAAAAACTTGTTGGTGTTTTCTGGGATTCGAACTTGGAACCTGAGCGTAGTGATCCAACACACTAACCACTTACGCCACGGCGCCCACAATAAAATTACGGCAATAGGCGGTCGAGCTATCGTACCTTACGTAGATAGGCAGGTAGCTATAAAAGCCTTGGAATTGCCAACGATAACATCAACTCTGGCATTGCACTACCGTGGCGCTGAAAGAAAGAAAGTCAACTAGATTCATTTCCATAAGTAAGAGAAACGTAAGTATTGCATTCGAGCCCTTGCTTGATAGAAAGATATGCAAAAATATAAGTACCTTCCAATGATTTCTGCAGAAACTATAGAGACGACAAGAAGGAAGAGATAGTTACTCATCTTCTGTGCACATACCCATGCCGTATACCCTCGATGACTTATCATTTAATGACCTAAACAACCTGTCAAACATTAACGGCCGCAGGATTGCCAGATTTGTTTTTGGGTCCAGTGGCTCCACAAATGACAAACCACGTGATTACCTATGATTACCTAGTCCGTTCTATAATCTTAAAGTTGTTTCATGGGTTAAAATCCAGACACTTTAAAAGAACATTTTTTTAATTGCCAGGAGTGCCGGAGTGTCTGGTTAGTTACAGCATTACAATAGACCTTCTGGTCTAAGTGTGCCCTAGCCACAGCTTGAGCAGCTTACCCCCCGAATCGGCGCAACAGATCATATATGTGGATGCAGTACCCTTACGCCAAAATCTAAAAAAAAAAAAAACCGAACCTAATCTTTAAATAAAAGCATATGCATTTTGGTATCGCCTGAACACAATTAGTGAATTTTGAATTTTGTTGTTCTCTTCTTTCAGGAGAACAGCGATATGTGAAATAGTTTAAAAAGCTTTGTTCTATTTTGCAAACAACTTAGGCAAAATAATACTTATGGGTAATATCTTGCACAATTAACAATTACATACAAAATTGATATACTCGTATGTATGTACTTTCATATTTCCGATGAAATCATACTACGCTGTTTCAGCTTATGACGAATATTTCCAAGTCAACTAGCCTAACCGATCTAAGCTAAAACCTACTCCTTGAGTCATGCCATGATAGCTATCGTACGTAAAAATGATAAAAGCGCTGGACTTTGATTTCGAGTTAGAAGAAAACAATTAAAAACAAAAAGTCCTTAATATTTAGTGTTAACATGGTTAGTCCCTATGCAATAAATGCCTAATGCAAACTTACACGATTATCATAATAAATTCTACTTTATTGTATACAAACTCAAAAGTCATAAATCGTTTACAAATACACGAACATAAACACAAAAAACAACCAATCTATCTGTCTTCTTATTCGTATATACATCCTAACCTAATTGCAGTTTGCGCGACTCGACTTGACTGGCGGGGCGGGAAGAATCCTAAAAAGTCGTATTCATTTCACATACTCGGCTCCATGCCTCATTTGACTCTTAGCCAAAATGACGTCCTCCGCGTACTATATATTGGGTATACTTCTCCCCGTCGGATGATGCGTGTTTTGACAACTGCCACTGCCATTTGTAATCGTTGACACTGTTACTGCCGCCATGGCTGAAGCTTTATTTTTGGCACAATTCGCATCATGGTATATGTGTTCGCACAGCTTCGGCTCGGAATTGGAAAATTTATTCAGAATGCTGCCGCTACTGCCACCGTCTTCGCCGTTCTCGCAGATCGTTAGGTTCAAATCGCTGTTCTTGTTGAACGATGTCGTTACGTGATGCGGTTGATGTGGTGACGAAAAGGATTTCTGCATGGCATGTAAGCTGCCAGAGCTTACAGTGCGTTCGAGTATCTCACCCCAGTATTTCTCGGAGAGGCCTTCGATATCGGGCCTCTGCATCCCGTGCTGGGGGTGATGATGATGGTGCTGATGGCTACGCATAGAGTGTAAGTGGGGGGTGATACGACCTCCACTACCACCGACAGCACCACTGTGCGGTGGACGGGATGTGGGTGGCTCTGGAGGCATTGGTAGCGTTGTTATGTCACATTCGGAGTTCATGTGACAACAGGGAGATTTGCGGTCGGGTGTGTCTTCGGCGGGACACCACTGTAAAGAGAGGAGAATTGAATCTGTTAATGCGTTTTTGAATTTATCTGTTGAATATAATAGTAGTACTCGTACACAAAAAGATATAGGAGATTCTTGGAAACAATTTGCGGGGCCTTTTAGAAAGATGGTATAAAAAAAAAATTCTCTTAGCACATTTAAGGATCAAATAGAGAGGTAAAATCCAATTGCTTGAGACTGTGCCTTCTTTTCAAGGTGACAGAATAGAACTTTTAAACAAAGCGAATAGATACACGTTCTTAGCTCGGTGGGGGAGGGTACTTTGGTCTTTGTTTGGGGTTAAATAGGATTGTGCTATGTTTCTGCATTTAATATGAACGACCGGAGGATGTTTTGTCGAAGGCAAGTTCAAGAAGGCCGTAAGCGGTCGGGGTAAAGGATGTTTGTGCTTTTGTTGATATTCCATTCTATCCTGAGGCCAGAATAGGAATCTCGTTGTGTCCTCACTCAAATTATTTTGATTACTTGTGGACATGGGTTAAATTGCATATTGTCCCGAAGTCTTTGTTGAGAATCCTTTAAGGATTTTCTTTCGAGTGGCTTATACCTTCTTGCGTTAAAAAAAACTTATAGAACAGATGCCAAGATAGAATGGACAGAAATTCAGACAATGTTTAATGTTATGCGATTGAAGGCTGGCAATTTATTCAGTTTTGGTGCTTGTGTAAACATGTTTTCTCTGCTGTAAATATAATTTTAAATATGAAATCTGTTTATGACATGCTCATAAAGCATATCGAAGGTGAACATTGATCTATTGGAGCAACAAGTCATACCGGTTACACTTCTCCTTTCATTCTCTGGTGAATGGATATTGGTAACATAATAACCCCCAATCTAATTTCGGCATTGAAATTGGTTTTAGTTTGGCAAAAATCTGGTATTGTATCGCCTCTCACATTGTGTCCACAAATAATGAGATGTGCTCGAACTTAGATACTTGCAAGACCACCAAATGTTTTTTGAAAGGCCCCGATGCATATACTGCGAAACTTCTCCTCAATCTGAGTAGGACGAAGTGTTGAACAGGACATAATCCATGTGGTCATTACAAGGCAAATATGGAAATCATTGCAGACCTTACGTGCGACTCTTGGACCAAAGATACAATGGAGCATTTTCATTCAGATATTAAACAAGGATTCATCGAGAACAATATAATTCATAAGTGTATTTCTAATTAAGTTAGTGTCTAGTGGACAGTCGGACCTTAAGCAGATGGAGTTGGGGCTAGAGTATACGGCATGAGCTCAAAAACTCTCTTATGCGCTAGTCAGGATACGGAAACGAACGCTCGTGGGCGCACGCCAGCTAACCAGCCTCGCGAACACTTAAATAAAATAAGTGAATAAACAAGATTCTTATAAAACTCGTGAGCAGCTCATGAAGATAATAAAAACAACGACTACAAACTGATTTAGATACTGCATTTGGTAGAACCAAAACAGATCTACGAGTAAAATCGTCAAAAATAAAGGCAGCAGGTCAGGTGACCTCTATGTATTGCCTTCTATAGGTATGCATAGTCCTGCCAACTATACTTTATTATAAAGGATATCCCTTCTTTTGGATCCATATCCTCTTTGATTTCAATCCTTTATTTTGTACTTTTTCGCTCTTTTTTTGTCAGCGCTAGAAAAAAAAAGTATATAAAAACACCACTCCAACCGTACGTATTGTTTTCATCAAACTCATCCATTCACTATAAACGACTTATGGCACGGAAATAAGACTTTCCATTAAAAAAATGCCCTAAGAAAGGAGAGAAACGTTTGACGAGTACGAACATTCTTCGAATGTACTTGATTAGTACAACAAAATTCACCAAGAGGAATTCGGAAAATTTGTCTACTGTTGAACGTTGGGTGGAAGTCTCCCAACATATGGACGCTCCACACGTGCCTTCCGTTCTCAACTCATTGAGTTTGTCCTTTGCTTCCCTGATTCTTTAGCTCCGGTTGAGTATGTGTTTTCGCAGGAGATTATTGATAATGAAGAGCTTCCAGCAGATGTTGAATAAAATTCAGCTACAAGATTCAAAGTCTTAACTGCAACCATAAGTCATCACGTGTCAGACATCGGAAAGGTAAAAAAACACGTTTCAAACCAGTGAATATGCTAGGGACTTGCCAAGATAGACTTACACTTACACCCCAAAAAGGTAATTTTATCAAAACTCAACCGGAGCTGCTACGAAAAATTCTAAACCAGGAGAAGTGCAATTTCAAACCAAGAGACGGTCAAACCGAAACAAGTCCGGGCGCAATGTCAACAATTTCAGTTGATGTGGATAAAGGTCGATTAATTCTTTTCATTTTTATTTTCAATTAGTTTTTGAACTCTGATGTTATACCCAAATTAACCGCTGAAATACATTCACTTTTTAATCCTTTGTTTTCAACGTAGATATACTTTATTATATTTTTTTTGGAAAGTGAAATATCATTTTTTCGCCCAAAAAGAGTTGATATGACTAGTTATGCATAATTGCTGCAGCATCTATTATACATGCCCATGGTATCACTATAGTACTGATCAGGGTTGCCGCTGAAAAATTTGAAAAAGTCGAAAAAAAGGGTCACTGTCACTGAGCAAAAAAAGTTCGAACAAAAACAAATAATCTAAAAATTGTAACGACCGACGTTAGAATCAGAGAACTACATGAATCCACTCATTTGTTAATGTGAATCATTCGCTAAAACATCAGCCGTCCACAGTCTCACACACAAAAAAACAAGCAAGTATGAATCGATACTCATGAATATTTCAATGCATAGTAGGCTCGCACTCAAAGTATTCACTCAATTAGAGTATTCACAAATGTATAATTGATTCACGAGCCTCACGAATGGTTTCAAGAAGGTCGTATGGAATAAGTGTAGAATTTTCAGGATACATATTATGGAGGCAATAAAGTGTGAGGGTAGCTAATAATTTCTGGGAATGAATGTGAATGTGTGTGAAGGCAATGAAGGTTTCGAGTGACTCACGAAACGAGCTACTTAGTCCAATTCTCTGGTTATAACTACATATCCATTGAAACGAAAAACCTAGGAGCTAATATAAAGCTTATATTTCACAGAACAGAAACATAAATAAATAGATAATTCTACAACAAAAATAAATATAAAAATAAATAAATAAAAATTATATTATATTAAATCAGCACAATTTCATTGTGAACGATTGCATCACAACTAAATGAAATTTTTGTTGGAAAAATATTTTTTATATAAAAGGGTCTCAAGCAGTCTAAAAAAAAAATAAAAGGTTCAAAGAGAGGTGTTTTTATTAAAAAGTCGGATCATAGTCTCTTTGCGTTAAAAAAGGGTCAAATTGCGACTAAAGTCGCATAGCGGCAACGCTAGTACTGATACAAAACAAACTCAGTAGCTATTAATATATATGTATTAGTAGCGCGTGTGGTCGAAATTCGCCCGAGGGGAAAAAACCAATAGCAAGAGAAACAACGCCATGTATTTGCTTGCATAACTTTTTTTTTTTTAAATATTCTCCTGTGCAGGGAAGGCAAAGGGATATAACCTCATACAGCCATGAACGTGATCAAAATGCTTTCACTTAATTGGTTAAAGCGTTTTGTATGGTGAAATCATATGTGTGTGTTCATTTTACAATATTTTACCTGACTTAACCATACGCACATCATTTTCTTTTTTTTGCACAGTATGGCGCAGTACCTTTTGAATGATATAAGTTTCATCCCGCTCCTTTTATAATAAATACTAAAAAAGCATACGATAAATTTCTTGTTCAGTTATTAATATATAAGACTAGCTGGGCCGTGCTCGCCTTGCTTCGCCTGCCTGCGACTACTCGTAGGTAGTGTGTACACATATAAATGTTAGAACCAAAAGAAAACAAATACACACTGACAAAACTTTTACGCTTGAGCAGACACAAATTTATTCGACTCAAGCTCAAGCACGTACATATGTGCAGAAAAAAGAGAAATAATTCGCTCTTGCTCTCTTAAAGAATTACGAATAGGCCTCGAAAGAAAACTAAAAGAAGAAAACACCACTGAGATTGATTTGAAAATCTTCAATCTCAATTAAGAAATTAAAAAAAAGAATTTTGCAAAGATGTTATTAATATTGTTCAGCTATTAGAGCACGTTGAAATATAATTTTTGACTTAACAGATGCGTATTTTAAAGCTCTAAGAACTAAACTTAGTTTCATTGAAATAGAAGAAGGAAAAGTTTACTTTTTTTGAGTTCAATTTCTAATTATTGAATTTGTTGGTCTTCTACAATCAAAATCAAATATTATCAAAACATTATCAAAACCTAACCAACAAAAAAAATTATCAAAACCCGTTCAGTCGTTTTGTGTGTAGGTCCTTGCAAAGAAATAGGTATTCACTTTCTTTTATATTATTAGGGATAATATAAATTTGGCGCAACAGCTCATTAAGTGTCTAGGGCCTAGGCCCTAGCTTCTCGCAACCACTCGTGTTGTGTGCGCTATATTTTTCCCACGAATGGAAGGGACCTAAAGTTTTGTGCTGGATCCGAAGGACATTTTTTAGAAGCTTTCTCGTGAGACGAGAGGTGAGACCGTGAAAAAACTTTTTGGAGTTTTCTGGGATTGAAACATGGAACTTTACGCGCAGTGGTCGGACACATTAACCACTGTGCCACGGCGCCCACGTTATTAGTAGCTATTAATATGGTATATGGTTGAATTCACTTATTATGTTACTAGTTCTTTCCGGAAATACCATATGTATACGCAACAAGTTTTAGGGCCCAAATTTACAACGAATTACTAAATTAGAAAAGAATTTTCAGATGAAAAACCACACATTAAGGGTCCTATGGTCATTTGCGAATCCAATGAAAATTCCAGCTAACCTGACTTTATCATTATGGAATGCGAGTCGAACTGCTTTTATGTTTTAATAGTAAGTGCATCACGTATGATTACATTTGCCCCGAGAGTCTAAGAGAAGCTTTTGCGGTCTTAAGTTTTAACTAACAAGTGGGGTGTGGCAATGGTGTAGTGGTAACGTCGCGTCGTCAATTGCCATTCTAATGGTTCATGATTCAAATCCTGATGTCAACAAGCATTTATTTATTTCTCATGAAATATATAATGTCAGTCCGATCAATTGCGAAAGGTGAACACTACCCTGAAGGCATAACACTGGCAGTAGCTTGGTCATATGGCTGGAAAAATTGTTCGCTCTGTTGATGATATTTTACCTATGACATCGATTATCGGGAAAAAAATACTGTGAAGCAAAGACAAAATATAACAAGAATCTCCCCAGTTATCTGGACGCCACCCCTGGAGTTTCTCTGAAGCATAAACAGCTGAGCTTTAAAACTACTACACCAAAATCTTTCTCTCTCTCTCCCCCCCCCCCTCTCTCTCTCTCTCTCTCTCTCTCTCTCTCTCTCTCTCTCTCTCTCTCTCTTTTTATCCCTTCCGCCGCACTGTGTGTAAACAAGTTTAAGGGTATTCATAACCCCTTGAGTGTGCGCAAAATTATAAAAAAAAAAGTTAACTTGTATTCCCCTAAAAAAATTAATAACCCGAAGAAATTAATAACCCCAGTGTTGGATTTTTCCAATATTTTATAATTTTTCGGCACTTTAAGTAATCTTCCTATCTATACTTTTATAAACATTTTTATTTAAAAAAAAAACGTTTTTTGCAAAAGACTTCCATCTTTTTCCTAAAAAGTGCAATTATTATATTATGCAATACCGAAATGTATATTGATTGATTTATTGATTAGTTATTATGCTCTATGTGCTTTTATCTTCATGTGAATCCTTCTCATCATGCTCCTCTTAAAGCTTTTGTCTACATTTGTTAACAGACGCCCGCTTAAGGGGTAGAATAGGGTGAAGTTTGGCGATTTTTTTCAATAAACATCTTTTTTTTATTGTGGGTGCCGTGGCGTAAGTGGTTAGTGTGTTGGACCAATGCGCGTGAGGTTCCAAGTTCGAATCCCAGAAACCACCAAACAATTTTTCACGGTCCCACCTCTCGTGAACGTCTGACAAATATCCGAGAGTATTGTTATGTCGACAGAGCTTCTCAAACCAAATTGCCCTTCGGATACGGTAGGGTACGTCCCTTCCATTCGTGTGAAAAATATAACGCACACAGCATGAGTGATTGCGAGAAGCTAGGCCAGGCACTTAAAGAGCTGTTGCGCCAAATATTTATTTATTTATTTTTTTAATTAAAAAGTTATTATCTACATCTTGAAGTTGACATCCTTTTATGCATATACATATATGTATACAGTAAGTTTCCATTTTAAAGATTGACAAACGTGCCGTGAAGACGTTATTCCCTGGAGCCCGTTTGGTGACGTAACCGTCTACCGTAGCCGTCTACCGTAACCGTTGTAATTCCTCCATTTTTTATCAGAAATTTAAAAAGAAAAATACTTACTTAAACCAAATCAGATAGACAGCTTTAACGTAACCGATTTTTAATATTTTAATTTCTCGCGATATGGCGACCATTTTAATGTGGAAGTATGATTTTCAACACTAAAAAATCGACCTTTATTTATTTGTATATATATGAAAAAAAAAAAAACAATTAAAAAAAAAAAACCCCATGGTTGGTACTAGATAATAGGATGAAGTCAATTTGCGTAAGGTTTAAGGTCAATCGGCTCATTTATTCTCGAGATATTACCGATTTCTCGATGGTTGCCATTTTAATTGCTGTTTGAAAACATTGTTTTGAGCAAAATGCGTTCGAAGTTTTTGACAGATGTTTTCTAACACGAATGGCACAAGGATCACGAGCACATTACACGTTGTAACTTCGTCATTCATTCATATTCGGTTTCCGAATTTTTCAATTAAATTTTCACATTATATAGTTGAAAGGTTTTACAACTAAATAAAATATTTTTGAAAAATCTATTTTTCTGACTCACCCACTTACGCACACTTTCAGGTGGTTTCCAGAACAGAGCAAGATACGAGTAGCGTTGCACGACGGCCCTACTTTGTGCCGCATAAACTTGTTTTCGAGCTAGAGGAATGTGGACTTTTGAAAACCATCTCTGCCTGCGTCCAGGAGGGTTCTTACATTCCAGAAACTGATCTTTTCCAAGTACGACAACCAAAAGTCATCTTATAAGAGAAATGCTACTTGCCACACTTGCTACTGTATAAAGACTCACAAAATTAGTGACCCGCGACCAATACGAGAAGCTAAAATAAGCACTAGGTCCCGAACTTGACTGTTGCATTAATGACTAAACGAAGTCCGAAATCTTGTAAAGCTTATCCCAATATACAGTGAGCACCGCTTAATGTAATCACGGTTAGTGTTATCATTCGGATAATATTATCACTTTAGCATAGTCCCAAACAATCATTTACAGCACTTTCGCTTATTGTAATCAGCACATCGGTTATTATTATCACTTTTTGTTACTGTTTGGCACATTTTACCAGTGGACAACAATACATATCCTGTATTTTGTACCACTGCGTCAGTATTTGTGTATCGCAACGCAATCCGACGCATTGGGGAATCGACTCATATGCATATAAATTATGAATGAATGTTACATATATGTACATAATGGGCAAGTGGCGCCGCAATGACATTGTAAGTTAAGGAAAATCAAAGCAACGGATTTCACATGAAGTATGAACAATTTGTCTGTTGATTTTAAACGCAGTAAGCTGTGACTTTGCTTTCGTTAGTGTTGTTTCTGAGTGGATATTGATTTCAGAATTTTTCTACAGTTAAGTTTATTTTTCAACCAGAAATGGATTCGCAAAAGAAAAAACGTGTAGATCTAACAATAAAAGAAAAACTGGAGATTTTGAAAAGCTATGATAAGCTTCCGAAAATGAGTCAACGCAATGCAGCGGGACAGTTAAAAGTTTCACAACCCCTCTTGTGCAAACTTTCAAAAAATTGATCTTTAACTGAATACGCAGTAAAAAAAATGAAAACATTAAGTGGAAATGAAATCGATGTGGAAAAGATGGTCAAGTGTAATCAGCTTTAAAACGTTGGTTCACTGATGTTCGTGAGCACGATGCCTGGGTTGATAGTCCATTGATGCGCCAAAAAGCAGAAGATATAGCTAAGAAGATGGGGAGGGACAACTTCGTCGCAACGGAGGGGTGGTTTCATCTTTGGAAGAAACGTGAAAACATCGTTTATAAGCGTACTCATGGAGAACAAAAGGACGCCGACTTCTTAGAGGCTGAATCATGGATTAAGAACGAATGGCCTAAAATCTTTGCGGAGTTCCCGCCGTCCTCCATTTACAATGCCGATGAAACTGGGATGTATTTTCGTGCCGGAACACAGTAATTTGTTGAAAAACGAAAGTGCAAAAGGTTGTAAAACATCAAAAGGACGTATAACAGTTTTGTGCTGCGTAAGTATGACTGGTAACAAGGAACGGCTTCTGGTAATAGGCAAGGGGAAAAATCCAAGATGTTTAAAAAATGTCAAAAAACTGCTAGTGGACTATTACGCCAACTCCAATGTCTGGATGACAACCTCGATTTTCAATAAGCGGTTAATAAATTGGGACAACAAATTGCACAACAAAGTTGCTCTGCTTGTGGATAATTGTTCTGCTCACAAGGTAAACTGTTCCTTAATTCTGTTCCTTAATTCACATCAAAGTCGCGTTCTTACCCGCAAACACTACATCGTTAATACAGCTATGCGACCAAGGTATTATCCGAACTTTGAAAGCTTATTGTCGTCGAGAAATGCGAGCGAGGATCTTGGATGACATTAAGGATGCACATCAATTGAGTGCAAATGAATTGGCAAAAAAAAAAACTTTTTAGATGCAATTCATCTTATAACCTCTTCATGGACCCAGGTAACAATTGACACCTTTCAAAACTGTTTCAAGCACGGGGGATTTACAAAAGAGTTTGAAGAAGTTGAAGAAATGTTGCCGATAGACATCAAACTACCTGATATGATTACAACCGAGTTTGAAGATTGGACGGCATTTGATCAACATATTTGCGTTGCTGCTCAAGCGACTGAGGAACTCTGAAATGCGCCAAGCTTTGGAAGTGTTGCACCGTGGGGTACAGCTGAGATCAACAAATTTTGAACAACAATATGCCCACGAAAGTTTTATAAACGGTTTGTTAAGAAAAACCTGCCGGCAATCATCTCCTAACGAGTTTTTTTTAACTTTGCGTAAGTACCTACGTATGTATGTATTATGTATTTAATAAAGTCCTATTTGTTCATATGTATGTATATGTACTTTTAAAATACACTTTTACTGAGTTTTCTTTTACTTCTTTTTCACTTCCACCATTGATTCTTTATCATTCGGTTATTGTTATCAATATAAGCAAATCCCAAAGTGATCATAATAAGCGGCGTGCACTGTACAACTTTTATTCACTACAACTGGGTAAAACTGTAATCTCGCAAGAATGTTTGCAATATCGTCACCTGATTTCAAGAACTAGGTCACTTGATTTTTCTTGTTTTGAGATATCGGCAAAAAGAGTTTTACATTAAGTTTCTTCTTGCTCTGAACGGCAAATGTTATTTTGTTTGTCTAGCTTTTTCACTCCCCAATAAATCTTAACAGGGAAGGAATATGACTACGGTTGTTTTTTAATTACATTTTCAAAACGTTGTTAACTCAAAAATGCAAAAAATCAAGTTACCTAGTTATTGAAATTAGGTGACGATACATAGTTGTCGCTCAAGATGATTTGGGAAAAAAGCATCGATTTTAAAGATTCCTTCGCAAAAGGTTTCCCTTTCTTCGGAATTGAAAACAAATGACCATAGTTTCGGCCATTCAAACTACGAGTATCTCGCAAGTCATGTATGATACTCCATACCGATTTTTTAAATTTTCTATTCCTATAGCAAATCTCTCGCAAATATCGACAATGCCAACATTGGTGGATGCTTTAGTTTCCCTCTGTGAAATATGAGATTCCCAATCCGGTAATGATTCGTTGCATTTAATTTAGGGCCCAAAATTCACATCTTCGCTTTGTTAACCCCATACCCATTTAAGCTTATAAATAAAAGCAAATCCAACCATAAACTATTACTTTTCAAGTCATAAACGCCAATAACTCCAATCAATTAATCTTCACTCCTATTCAGGGCAGGGTCGTAAACAATTTTTCACTCACCCGATTCGGCAGTAAATGGCGACTGAGCCGTCGAAATTGCGAATTCAGCAGCCAATATAAAAACGGATTCCAAAAACTATTACTAAGCGCAGTCCATGTTACAATAAAATCTAAAAACGGCGGAAGCTGCAAAGAGAAATAGTTCCAAAGGAAAAACAATTAAAATTTCCATTTCATGCTCCGCAGATTATTCAGTATACACTCCGTACACTATCAACCGCTTGCTGGTGTGAAAATTATAGTGAACAAAAAAATCTTCATACCTTGGACCCGGTACACGCAGTCACAATTTCCTGTATTGTCCAGGGTGTTACCATCACAATGAAGCCCAATGAAATGGCGGCCATTGATCTGGATGTCGACCCGTTGTGCGATTGCCTCTCCTGAATGGGAACAATCTATAAAAGAGAGCAAACGGAACAAAACCAAAAACTTCCGTCAGACAGAAAGGCAAATTAAAATGATGAGCATTTGAGAGTAGGCCATGGTAAAAGTGAACATCAGTCCACTCTCCATGGATTCAATTTATTACCTTTTTCGTTATTGTATTAGACGGTCCTCCTAGACCCATACTCATGGCCATGCTTAGATTCATGACGGGTGTGTTGGGTAACGTTGTCGACGCCGTCAGTGGATGATGCGGATGATTCGCCATGGTTGGTAGCGCGGGATCGTTGAGTCTAAAACGACTCATATGAAAGCTGGAACCGTAACAGTACATGAGGACCATCGTGGTGGGGAAATAAAGTGCACATGTTGCTAAAATTCTATATGACGGCTTACTGTAGAAGGGTTCACATGCCATTAGGCCAGTGTTGTTGAAGTAGTACCCTAGTGTATGAATAGATGATTGTGAGTTATTACCTTCGTGGGAATTAATGTAACAAATGAGCTTGCCTTTTGGTAGGACCAGGAAACCGAAAACCGTCAGACTAATGATCCATGTAAGGCTTAGAATAGCCACACAGCCCTGTGAATGAAAACAAATATATCAATGTGCGAATTGAATACGAATACCTTGGGAGCAGTTCTGTCAATGATGCTAGTTCATCAATTTGAATTTTTTTAGAGTTGGAGTTTTTTTTTAGATAAGTTGAACGACCAACTAGCTAATCATAAATCTTCATTTAAATGATTGACCCATAACTCAACTCACCGGCAACGGTGATATATAGGACGTACATTGGTGATGTAAATTTAGCGAAAATTGGAAAATAAGACGTTTCCCACTGTAGAATCATCCCACCATTAACAATCTTTGGTCACTCCCATAGCTCCAATTAGCGAAGAGACATTTAATAAAACGGGTTCTTACATGGAGCTTAAACCTATTGCATTGTAATAGCTACATGACGACGGGGAGTTTGGATTTAAGCGGGTCTTCTTCATCTTCTTCCTCCTATTTTGGCGAGGTTATGATCCGAAAACAAGAGATCATAACCCTCCCACTTCACTGCATTTCTGCTGATCCGCCTGTGGGGCTCTCCTATTTGACCTCAGAAAATATCGGCAGGCCTCCCGAATTTGTATCACTGTGTTACGAAGACCAACCAAATGCTGGTGTCGTTGCATTTATGTGATCCAGGCGTTTATAGGCCTGCCTCTCCTGCCTCGCGATGTCCTTGGAACGTACATTGATATTGCTTTTTTAACAGGGCGCCGTGGCGTAAGTGGTTAGTGTGTCGGATCACTACGCATGAGGTTCCAAGTTCGAATCCTAGAAAACACCAAAAGTTTTTTCACGGTCCCACCTCTCGCGAGCGTCTGACAAACATCCGAGAGTATTGTTGTCACGAAAAAGCTTCTCAAATCGTTCGGATACGGCATTAAACTGTAGGTCCCTTCCATTCATGAAAAAATATAACGCACACAACATGAGTGGTTGCGAGAAGCTAGGCCCTGGCACTAAAAGAGCTGTTGCGCCAAATATTTATTTATTTATTTTTTTCAAATGATCCCTTCTTTAAACGTGGCAATATCAGCTGAAGCGGTCGCGCTATATTTTTCGTAAGATGGTTTCCTTGACGTGAAGGCGTCCACGGATCTTCGAACGTCTCATTCGATCACGATTTGTCACTCCAGCTGTCATGCGAATCATCTTCATCTCAGATGCCGTTAATTTACTCTCATACTTTTTGTACAACGTCCAACATTTCAACATAGGTATTATTTTTTCGTCTCAGAAGATAGCGGAGTTTTCCCGCCACTTCATCCACCCTACGCTTACGCGATGATTGATATCATCATCACAGGTTGCTTTGCTATTGATCATAGATTCCAGATATTTGAACTTTTCGCACTTGGGAAGCACTGTCTCATGCAAATAAATATCTGAGTGGATCAGAGAACGGGCAGCGTAAGTACGTTGTCTTCGTCGACAGCAAAGAATAATTGATGTACCTTGGGGTCCGTCACTTTACCTTCAAGCAGATAGTCAAGGGTTGCAAAAAGGAGCAAATGACTTAAGACGCTTCTCTGGTGCACCCTGAAATTGATTGGGACACTCTTCGGTCTTTGTCTTCGCTCTTCGTACATAATACATATCCATGATCATCTGTATATATGTTTCTGGAAACCCTCGATGTCTTAGGGCCACCCACATCAGATTTCATGGTTGTCTGTCGAATACCTTTTCAAAGTCAACCAATACAATATTTAAATCCTGTAATGAATCACGATGCTTTTCCATTATGATTCTTATACGTTAGATTGCATCTGTGGTTTATTTACCCGCGACAAACTCACACTGATCTACAGATAGCCGTACTATTTTTTGCAGTCGGCCACCTAATGCCCGCTTAACGATCTTCATGGTGTGTGACTTTAACTTGATCGAACGGTAGTTTTCACAGTTTCGCTTATCTTCCTTCCCTTTGTGCAGAGGGAGAAGGTAGGTTAGGTTAGGTATGTGGGCTGGCAGGGAGGGACGCTCTCTGCCATACTCAGGTCAGCGTTGACCCATTGTGGTACCCATTGGGGAAAAAGTAATTCCTTACCCAATGAAACTAAAAACTACTAACTCAGTCACTTACTTCATTTCTGCATACAAACCACCCTGATGATTTGCTCAGCATCTTTTCTGTCGAAACGCCGGAGAGTTCCTCGAGATCCTGGAAGAAATACCATATTTACCAATGAACTTTTTCCTGGAGTGTTGAAGACTCGGACAGTGGCACAGGAAGTGGGTTGTGTCCTCAAAAATTTCCTCGTCACCACAGCCACCACCTACAGAGTTCCTCCTCCGCCAGGCGTAGTTTCTTCATGTGGTACCTCAGAGTGTTGTGCATCGTGATGATGCCCACGAGGGTGGAAAGGGATTTCCTATCTTTCCGAGTGATTCTCTCGGTCCTTGCTTTGTCGAAAGATGGCCATAGCTTCCTAGTGATGGCGCAAGTTTTCATGGAGTTTCATCTTGTGTTCGCCTCCTCAATGGCTTTATTCCCAGCAGCGAGCTTTAGTGTGCAAGGCGGGATACACACATGGGGTCAACTTGTTCTGGTAGAGCTGCTGAGCCGATTCTCGCCAGCTCGTCGGCTTTCTCATTGCCTGGGATACCCTCGTGTCCAGCGACCCAACAGAGCGATATCTTGTTTGAACCATCTGTGTAGATGGCTATAGATTCGGCATTAGGTATATGAACGCTTTTGACGGGCATGAGGCCAAAGTAATCGAGTAGGATCATCGAGTGACCTGTTCTACTTGGTTTCCCGTTCGGTGACTGACTAATTCTCATAGCATTAATGGCTGCTCATGTTCGTATAAAGCTGTCTAGCGGTAGCAGGTTGAGAATAGCCTCGATTCGGTTGGGGTTGTCCTTATTGCACTGGTGATGCCAATGCACGCTAGTCTTTGAACTTTGGTGATTGCTTTTAAGTTGGTGGATTTGTTGACAACTGGCCACCATACTACCATAAGTCAGTATGGGTCTAACAATAGCCGTATACATCCACAGTATGATTTTGGGGGAGGGTCCCCAGGTTCTACCAAAAATTTTACTACATGAGTAAAATGCTATTGTTGCTTTCTTAATCCTTTCCTCTATATTTAATCTCCAATCGAGCTTTTTGTCAAGTACAAGGCCCTGGTAATTTGCGCTATCGGACAATCTGAGTGGGATACCATCAACAGAAGGTGTTCCAAATTCCGGTATTTTCCTCTTATTCGTTAAAAGTACGAGTTCGGTTTTTTTGGGATTAACCTTTAGACCGCAGCTCCTGGCCCATATTCTAAGAGTATATAGGGCTCCGTAAAATTGTTCGCTAAGGGTATAGGCAGGAATTTACCTGTTGCAAGCAGCACAACGTCATCCGCGTACGCTGTAGCTCTGACCCCACTGTACCTTAGTTGTTGTAGTACCTCATTAAGAACAATGACCCAAAGCAGTGGGGAGATTACCCCGCCTTAAGGGGTACTCCTCGAGGCGTATGCTTTGAGCTATGAACCCTTAAGTTCAGTGGTTATATGTCTTTCCTCGAGCATGCTAACAATCCAGTCAATTAGACTGATGTCGGTGTCTAGGTTTCTTAGGGTTCCTTTAACCGCTCCGGTATTTACATTATTGAAGGCTCCTTCAATGTCCAAAAAAGCAGCTAGTGTGAACCCTTTATCCTTAAGTGATTTTTCTATAGAGCCGACAACATGATGTAGGGCAGTTTCCACACATTTACCCTTCGTGTATGCGTGTTGGGCTGGGGATAAGTCCCCCGGGGGTATTCTACTACGTATGTAAATGTCGAGCAATCTTTCAAGTGTTTTCAGGATGAAAGAGGTAAGGCTTATTTGGCTGAAGTCCTTTGCGGTGGTGTGACTAACCTTGCCCCCCTTGGGTATAAAAACCGCCTTTACCTCCCTCCATGTTCTTGGTATGTGACACTGTTTAAGACTACTGGCAAATAGCTTTTTGAGAGCTGGGATAATAATTGGTGCAGTGTTTTGCAGCATGATCGGTATAATCCCATCAAGTCCTGCGGATTTAAAGGGGGATAACGATCTTATTGCCCACTCTATTCTGTCCTCTGTTACCAATCCTCTTGAAGTTCCTCTGACTGGTTTTGTATAGCTCCCAGTCCGAGTCAGCTCCCGTTGATTTTGCCAGAATCAAGAGTTTCCTTGTTTCTCTTCTGATTCGGGGTAGTTCTTTGGTCCACCATGGGGGTCAGACTTTTGTGTTAGGTTTCGATACGGGACATGCCTTCTAGAAAGCCTCTTTGAAGACAGCAGTGATTTCCTCGGCTTTTCGGTCAATGTCCCCTGGCACCTCGTAACTGAAGGTAGTCCAGTCGGTCTTCCTTGGGTTTCTATATGGTTTGGGAGAGTCGCATCTATTATTAAGATTGAATTCAATAAGTCTGTGATCGGAATAGGATTCTATTCCCAAAGTATTCCAATTGTCTATAGAGTGGGTATTTGAGTTACTTGCCAGTGTAATGTCAATTACCTCCTGCCTGTTCCTAACTCCGAAAGTGGGTTCAGGGAGAAGGTAGCTTTCCCTCCATTGATTGGGCATTGGATCAAATCTCATAAATTTGGAGATGAGAATTCTAAGACATCTGAAGCCAATGTCTCCCATCATTGTCCGCAATTCAGAGGGCATCTCGTCTGGCCCAACCGTTTTTGTATTCTAGAGCATTTGACCGCCTCACTTACTTCTTCGACTGTAATGTCGGGTATTTGTTCACAGGTAGAGGTGGCTCTTGGAAAGTATAGCCGGGAAAACTGTTCATTTAAAAGTCGTTCACAATACTATCGACACCTCTGCAGAATTTTGTCGTCATCCAGAAGGAGGTGGCCTTGAGCATTATTAATGAACTTTAGCGCACGAATCTCCTGAGAATTCCTCCTTCTTTATGCGGCTATTTCGAAGATGGTTACGCTCTTGTTCATATTGTGTCGTCGCAGATCCTGGATAGCCTGATTTGCATCAGCAACCGGGGACGATATTTTCTACAGCTCCCGATACAGGCCCTCCTTACTCTCTATTTGAAGCCGCGCGCACTTCTTCTTCGCTTTTCTCTTGCAACATCTGTATTCCATTTCGAGCGAGCTTTTCCGTCCGTATTATTAGAGGGTCACTTTGATCAAACTTTGAAAGCCGGTTTCTTCTTATATATCACTACATTAGCTTCATCGCTCCACCGCCATGTTTCTTTGACGTGTTGTTGATGGCCTTTTAAAGCTCCCATTAGTGATCTGGCCTTCTTTGAGCAAGTCGCTGTAGGAAATCCCACATATTTTGTGCTCTGCACTCTTCATCATCAGCTCCGATGATGGTGTGAGAGAGGTAATTTTTCATCACGAAAACAAAAACCTCACCTTTTTTTTATCCAGATAGTACCACTTGATTTTCTCAGAGGCACTTGTTTGTTTGCTTTTCTTTGGTGTCTTCATAAGAAAAATTTCTGTTAGCAAGAGACGGTGTTGATTGGCGAATACCTCTCCCAGGATCACTTTGCAATCTTTTACCCGAGGGTTCATGAAACAGGCTACTAAACGGTAGTCAATCTGAGTTTCATCTCCACCACTGCTGTAAGTGATCAGGTGCCGGCTTTTTTTTATGAACATGGTATTTAACACGATAAGACGATGTGATTTGCACATGTTTAGAACGTATCCACCAGGAAGGTTCCTGGTGCCGTATCCCAGCCCTCCATGGCAGCCTTCAAAGTCTTCGTTTGACTTCCGGACATGTCCATTAAAATCTCCTCTAACAAAAAGAAACTCTTCCTTTGGGATATCCTTAAGGAGATTGTGGAAATCTAGCCAAAATGCATCTTTATCTCTATGATCGCACCCAATTTGGGAAGCATATGCACTGACAATATTCCAGACCCGTCCTTGTATTACTAGTTTGAGAGATATTAAACGGTCGCTGGACTTCGAAATGGACAAGAGGTTATTAAGTAGCTCTACCGCAAGGATGATATCGATTCCGTTCCTAGCCTGTTCCACTCCGTAGTAGAACATCTTGTAAGCTTTTGTCCTAACGTCCAAGAAACGCGCCCGCTTTCCGGTGTTTTACCACTTCGTTGCTTGGACACAGGTGATGTCCACCCGCCTTCTATGCATCATCTCTTAGAGCTCGTAACTTCGACCGGTCATACTTCCAACGTCCCAACTCGCGACCGTTATCGTTCGTCTAAATTGTTCCATTACTTTGCTAGCCCCCAGAATTCGTATAGCTCTGACCCAGTGCCACTTCTTAAATTTCGGAGGCCGTGAAGCAAGATTTTTTTGGGGGCTCCTATTTTAACTGTTCAATTTTAACGATCGAATGTTAATCAAGTGTGAAATCACCCATCTCTTTCTTTCATTTTATCGGCAATTTTTTACTTTTTTGTTTCGTTTTTTCACAACTTTTTTTTCGGGGCCTCGCCTGGAGGTAAAAGCGGCCCTGCTCTGAACATTTATGCTTGGTTCAGGATGCGCAGCGCTGGTAGTGTCTTTCCTTTTAGCTAGGATTACCATAATGATTCAGTTTTGCAATATTATTGCGATTGTGTTTGTTGTTTGACACGTGTATGCTCCTGTTTTATTATTGTTTGTTTGATCGTTCTTTTATGGCACCGGTGATCTCCAGTCGTGTCAACTCACGGACTCGCATGCCCACTTGTGGGCAGTGAGCTAGGCTCACTTGGGTTTTATATTGCCTAGATCTGATTTGTCCCCTTAGTCACTTTTACGACAAGCACTATTTGTTGGGGGGCGCTGCATTGATATTCTTAACCCGTCCCTGTACGGGGCGGATTTAAGCGTGTCTGATCACGCACAAAAAAGTAGAGACATAAAGTTCACAATTTATTTTACGAGTACATATTGGAATCGCAAAACCAATAGGGAAATTTGACATCAAGAGACCTCGTGAGAGACCGCCTAAAAACGTGCGTATAGTCCACGTCACAAAGAACATGGATTATTTAACGAAACCACGTGGAATCTAAACCCAGGTGGGAATATTGCAGAAAACTGGCGTGAATTTAAGCAAAACTTTAACTACTTTTACTGCAGAGCTAAATAAAAAATCTGACGAAGTACAAGCAGCAATATTTTTCAATGCAGTGAGATCACAAGCTAAAGAACTTTTCAACACGTTTGCCTTAAGCGATAAAACTAGAAAACCAAATATGAAGGTCGTAAATGCATTTGATGATTTTTGCAGCCCAAATAGTAATCAAGCACACTCCAGTTTTTTGTTTTATAAACGTGATCTGTCCTCTACGGAGCGATTTGATAATTTTTTTATGGATCTCAAAAAACTTATCAAATCATGTGAGTTCGGAGATTCAACAAGAATGTTGAGAGACAGAATTGTACTTCGCGTTAACGATGACGGTCTCCAAAAGGAATTGCTTGAGACGGAAAGGCTGGATTGTACAAAAGCAACCGAGATGGCAAGGGCAGCTGAAGTTCCAAGAAAACAGACAGAAGTAATTCAAAGTCCGCATTCTACTCGTACGGGTATATAGGGGTCTGATTGCGAATTGTCATATTGCATACCAGCACAGACATCGGTCGCTCTACAATAGACTATAGCGTGCTCATACAAATGCAAAGCAGACTATGTACTGTTTCAGAGCCAACGCCGTTTATTTGTGTTGATATATACTTTGCTCAAAAAGCTAAGAGCAAAGTACTTGCAGACACTTCAATGCGACTCGTACTCGTATGTCTGCGATCACATGTAGTTTGTCATGTCCTTACGAAAGCAGACTGCGTGCGAATTCAGTTATTATGTAGTTATTTTTATTTCTTCTGTTTATACCCATCCTAAGGGTATATTAACCCTTGTGTCACATACCTGGATGTGTATTTACATGTTCAAATGCAAAAATCACTGGGCTGAATTTTCCAGTAGCTTCCCAAAAATGGAAACTCAACAAATTACAATTAACTCTAAATATATAAATATTGATAAATATCTACTAGATAACAAGTTTTTCATACGTAAACCGCATTAACCATACGTACATACCCGGGTATGCACGTGTTGACTAATCGTTGCGCGACACCCGCATTGACACAAGGGTTAAGGTTGACACATAGTTTCTAACATAAAGTAATACTGAAGTTGGATCCAATAAAGTAAGCATATAAATGATCAGCATCACAAGCCGAGTCGATTGAGCCATGTCCCATCCGTCCGTCTGCCCATCCCTCTGTCCGTGTGTCACCATTTTTTGGCCCTTAAGGTCTTTGAAATTAAAAAAAAAAATAAAAAGAAAATTAAATATACTCCCACTGTGTTTCTTTTGTAATAAATTTTGAATTCGAGTTACAACTTTCAGCGTTAAAATATAAAACAAAAGATACATCGGGATCGATTTTCTGAAAATTCGGTTAATCACTTAGTTCCCTGTGGACTTATAGAGGCAATTAAAAGTATATATAAAGAGACATATAATGTAGTAAGAACCAGCAACAGGATGGCTGACGCATTTAAGACATCGGAAGGAATCAGACAAGAGAATACACTAAGCCCACCTTTGTTCATCTGCGCCATGGACGATGCAATCAGACAGTGTCAGGAAAGGATGAACATTTTTAATGTGGGATATAGGCGCTGTTAATCACCGTCTTCCAAATAATACTCGTTCCTTAGCGGCAATTTTGTACGCTAAAAAATTCAAGTCAATTCTCGTCGACGGTCTGATTAACACTGGTGATATCATTGACCAGGATTTCGATGACATTAACCCCTGTTCGGCTCAAAAGGAACCTCGATGTTATCGATGTGTTTGCCCGATGGTTGTGAGTGACTGCGTTCAGCTCTTTCAGCGCTGTCAGCAACATTTCTCTTCCGTGGTGGAGCGGCTGCCTCCGCCACTGCTTCACCTTACTCTGCCTTGCTGACGTCCAGAACTGCCAGTTTCACAACTGGTCGTTCGTATATGCCGGTTACAGTTCGCACGGTAGATCTCCTAACTTGGCCATCCCTTGCTTTCGTCGTATCGATCACGGTGCCCTTTGGCAAATTCTCATCCACGATGATCACCATGTCTCCCTTCTCGATGTTCTTCATCGGCTGGAACCATTTAGTCCTCCTTGTTAGTGTAGGCAGGTACTCCCTAATCCAACGCCTCCAGAATATGTGAGTGAGCTGCTGACTGATTCGCCAGTTCTTGTTGAGGAGAAGGTCCCTGTCGCTGAACTCTCCCAGCGGTTTGCTGCCACTTGATGATCTTAGCAAGAAATGGTTGGGTGTCAATGCCTCCAAGTCATCTGCTGCTATGGATACATACGTTAAAGGACGTGAATTTATTATTCCCCCTACTTCGATGAGCATGGAACGTAAAGACTCTTCCTGCAACCGCTGACTTCTAGTCACATCCATAAGAACACGCTTCACAGATCCGACCAGCCTCTCCCAACATCCTCCCATATGTGGCGCCGCCGGTGGATTGAAGTACCACTTCGTTTCAGCACTGATGAAGGTATTTTGACCAATATCTTTATTCATATGATGATACGCCTTCCAAAGCTCCTTTTGTGCTCCTCTTACTTTACTTACTTATGTCCTGTATCCCCTTGTGGGTCCTAGGGCCTCTACTACGCCTACGCGCCATCGTGTACGGTTTCTGGCGATGTGTCTGAGTTCTCCCCAACTTTTCCCTAACTGACGTGCCTCCTTCTCGACTGTTCTGCGCCATGTTCTCCTCGGACCGCCAGGTCTTCTGCCATCCTGAGTTAGAGGGTTCGATTGCATAGCATGGTTGCTCCTCATGGGTGCTCCTCTTAGGTTGGTGCCGTTGTCGGAATATATCTCTTTAGGAGTCCCACGCCTTGCTATAAAATTCCGAACGCACATAATATAGGAGTCTGATGTAAGACTGTTCGCAACCTCCAAATGGACTGCCCGTATCGTCAAGCACATGAAGAGAACTCCCCAAAGCTTCTCACTCTTTGTGCCACCCTTGATGAGAATCGGACCGAAATAGTCAACTCCGGTATACGTAAAGGGTTGCACATAAGCCGCCAGTCTAGCCCCAGGTAATGGAGCCATCTCCGGACACCTCGGAACTGCTTCGGTGATTCGACAACGTTGACATCTTCGGCGCACTGATCTAATGAGCGTTCTCAAACTTGGCACCCAACGTTTTTGCCGCACTTCGTTGACCACGATCTCTTGGCATCGATGATGGAAACGCCGGTGATACTCATCTACTATCAGCATGATGATAGGACGCTTCGTGTTTTCTTCGACGTACCAAGCATTGTCAATCCTTCCTTTAACTCGAAGAACTTCGGCTTCATCTATATATGGAGAACAGTAAAACAAATTACTGGATTTGCATAATACCTTGGAATGTTTCAATGCAGTTAATTCATCCATATATCGATCCGTCTGCGCTATCTGAACAATAATTGTCTTCGCTCGTTGAAGTTCCTGAGTAGATTACATTCCTCCACTCACCGCCAAAGCGCTTCTTCTTCCCTTCAGGATGTCGACGAATCGAAGCACCCAAGCCATCGAACGATGCAAGCGCCGCCAAGACGAAAATCGGTGGACGTTTATAACAGGATCGCCACCGAATACATCAGTCATTAGAAGATACTGTGGTCTTAGCTCCTCCCTCTAGATCTCGACTCCTTCAGGCATTGCAGGCCATCTTTGCTCGACATCATACAGGAAGTCTGGACCCTTGAACCATCGGTCGCTCGTATGCAAAGTTGGTGCCTTGATCCACTTCGTCGCGCGTCGTTCATTTTGGTAGGAACCCACCTCCATTCCTCCTGTTGCGTAATTTCCACGATCTCTGCTACCCGGAACATGACGAAAGGTTTAAATTTCTTGACATCTGCTCGCAACCAGGACAAAACATTTCTAGAGTCAGTCCACAGATATCTTCTTTCGATTCGCATATTATGGCTCTTCACGATTGCACCTGCCATTCGTGATCCCATCAGAGCTGCCTGTAACTCCATCCGTGGTATTGACAATGGCTTCAAAGGAGCCTCCTTGGTCTTAACACAAACTATCGCACAATCCACCGACTCACCATCCTGGAACCGTTGGCATGCGTTGACCCTTCAGAACATCTGCATGGCCCTTGTTGAACTGTAGCGAGAAAGTGAGAACGTCTTCCTCCGTGTTCCATCAGAGTCCCAGAATTTTCGTGTTGCAAATCTTTTCAGCTGAAAGTTCTTGCAACGCTTTTGTTGCCCCATAAGACTGGTCGAGAGCTCGCAAAACTTCTTTGGAATTCGACAACCAGTTGCGAATGTTGAACCCTGCTCTTGAGTACAGGTACTTCACATCCTTGGCCAGCTGGATTGCTTCCTCAATCGTGTCGACACTATCCAGCATGTCGTCTACGTAGTGGTGCTGGATTATCACTTCCGCTGCTCGGGGAAAGGTATTGGCGAACTCCCTAGCGTTCATATTTTTTACATGTTGTGCAATGCTCGGCGAACACGTTGCTCCAAAGGTCAGCACTTGCATCACGTAAACATCTGGATCTCGATCCGATTCGCCACAACGCCACAAGAACCTCTGAGACTGCTGATCTTCTTTACGCACGGCCACACGGTGAAACACTTCCTCTATGCCCTCAGCTATAGCTATTCGATGGATCCGGAATGATTGAAAAACATCTGTCAGCACTCTTAGCTCGTCTGGACCCTTCAGCAGCATGCTGTTCAATAAACACCCTGTATCTGGGCTGCTGCATCCCACACTAATCTCACCTTTCCCGGCTTATTCTGGTTCCTTACGATAAACGTGGGTAAATACCATACCCTGAGCTGCCGGTCCTCGATATCTGATTTGGTGAGCCTTTGAGCATAGCAATTTGCCAACAAATCGTTGATCTGCTCATTTATAATTTGAAGTGTTGATCGACATCTGCCTCTCTAGGCACCTCAACCTCTTCAGAGCCATGGGATAGCTATCCGGCAGAACGATGTCGTCGTACTTCCACAACAAGCCGCTTCTGAAAGCATTTCCTTGTCTCCTCACAGTCGCTTCCAGGATGTCTTTAGCACGAATCTCCTCTGGTGACTCGATGTGAACTTTACCAACGCTGTGATCCTCCAAAATGTAGTGTTGCCGCATCACCTCGTGCAAGTCTTTGTTGCAGCCGCAGGATTCCACTATGTGGTACAGTTCGCTTCTGCTGCTCTTTTTTTGCATCGAAGCCGCTGACGCACCATCCCAGCCTGGTCTTCAATGCGACTGGATCGTTCCAACCCCCTTCTCGGACTCTTTGTGGAAGTATGAGTCGCTGATTATTCAGCCCGATGAGAATACCGCACAGTACATCACTGTAAGATTGAAGTGGAAGACCGCTCAGGTTTGAGTACTTCGACCGCATTTCCTCCGTGTCTACAGCTTGTAAAGGCAAGGAAAGCTTCTGAACTGTCCGCACGTCCTTAAACCAGTACTTCATCAGCTGATCGCTGTCATTTCTTGCTGAGATCTGCATCGGAACGATCTTCGAATGCACCTCCAAGCGGGTTGTATTCGCTGTCCATTTGAGACACAATGTCTTTACCTCTCCATCTAGCCCCAGACTGTCTGTCAAGGCTTCCTCTACCAACGTTAGAGACGAACCGTCGTCAAGAAGGGCATATGTTTGCAGAGACTTACCGTTACCATACAAGATAATTGTCACTATGTTAAATAACGTATTGTTTCTACTGGCTTGCCGACGCACATAACAGCTTTCTCCCACAGTTGGTTTCGACCTTAGGGCATCTTCCTGGTGGCAGTGCAGCAATAAATGATTGCGGTTTGTATATCCGCTGGTTCCGCAGGATCGTCCACCTCGACATCTAAACCTCTTTGGATGCCCCAAACATACTTCACAGATACCACCTTTTGTCTAGCGTGAGCTGCTTGAACCGATCACACTTAATCAGCTTGTGATCCTGTCCACACTTATAACACACACTGCCTGGGTTGTTTTGGTGAATTATCCATCCTGGGTTTTTACCTTTGGAGTGAGCATGCAAGAAAGCGCTTTGCTTCTCATTCCTACTGTCTGCTGTCGCAAAGGGTACTACTGTGCTTGCTGCCTCTGCCATCTTGAACAGCCATTCGCTTAAAGTTGTCAAATCCTGTCCCTTGATACCCTCGTTAATTGCCCAATTCAGCTTTATTGACGGTAGCAGCCTGTCGACCAGTTCTTGCAGCAAGGTAGGATTATTTAGGTGGCTGGTTACGCCAGACGCCTGCATGGTACTGTGCATGTTACGCACCGAAAGAGCAAAATTGATTATTGTGTCCAGTCGCTCAACTTTTGGTAGTGGCTCCGATCGGATCTTCTTCAGCAGAATCTGCACTATGTATTCTGGTCGTCCAAACAGCATACGTAGCGTCTCAATTACCTCTGGGACGGTCGATGGCAATAGCAAACGGGGACCAACTGCTTGTAACGCCCTGCCTTTGAGGGCTCTTTGCAACCGCCACAAGCTTTCTTCTTGAGAAAAACCACACAGCTTTGTGGTATTCTCATAGCTGCTTATAAAAAGCGGCCACTCGTCTGGTCTGCCTGAAAACACTGAAAGATCTTTCGCTAAGACTTGACGTGCCGATATATTACGCTGGTCGAGTGGAAACAGTTCTGTGTATAGCTGCAGATGTTTTTCTCGTCCTTTCCACTACTAGTTCTTGCCTTCCCTCCTTGGTGTCCTGGGCTATATCCTTGACATCATACTTTTTGTTGTTGCACACCCACGCTGAACTTGGACTTCTCGCAACGCTATCTGCTTCACCACAAAATTCGTCATCCTGCTCCAGCGCTAACAGCTCGTACTTTTTCATGATATACTCCTGATCCCTTTTCTGCTTTTCTTCGAAGAATTTGTCATCCAATTTCTTTTGGTCCTCCAGATGCCGCATTTCCAATCTCAATGGTGGCAATGGTGTAGTGGTAGCATCGTCAATTGCCACGCTAATGGTTCATGGTTCAAATCCTGATGTCAGCAAGCATTTATTTATTTTTCATGAAATATATAAAGTCAGTCCGATCATTTGCAAAAGCTTCTGTGAACACTACTGCGAAGGCATAACACTGGCAGTAGCTTGGTCATGTGGCTGGAAAAATTGTTCGCTCTGTTGATGATGATTTGCCCTTGACATCGATTATCGGGAAAAAAAGTACTGTGAATCAGAAGCAATGACAATAATAACAAAAAAATCTCCCCAGTTATCTGGACGCCACCCCCGGAGAATAGCTGAAGCATAAACAACTGAGCTTCAAAAACCACTACACCAATATCTTTCTCTCTCTCTCTCTATCCTTCCTTTCCAAACGCCCGCACTGTGTGTAAGCATGTTAAAGGTATTCATAACCCTTTGAGTGCGCGCAAATTATAAAAAAAAAAAAAAAAAAAAAATGCCTGCTGACTCATGCTCGTAGTCGCCACACTCATTCTGTCGATATTTGGCGGTACTTCAGCCTTCTGATGTGCCAGCGCATTATCCTCCCTCCTCTCCACAGCTGTACCATCGCTGCAAATAGTTGCGTAGAGTTCTGTGGATACTCGTACTTGCACTCCCAACTCTGCTCCGCAACCGACTCATCGACCCCGGCACAATTGTAGTGATACCACTTCTGGCATTTGTCGCACTGGACCATATCCACAGCGCTATTTGCCTTCTCGCAGGATGCGCAATCAGCTTCTTCCGACATATTTATTCGAGTCTGCTTCTGTCTAGCAATGATGGCGCCGCTCGTCTTGCAACAAATCTTTCGAAAGGCAATCCAATTCTTCGCAATTGAATTTTTTAGAATTCTTAATCATCGTCTTCTAAATAATACTCGTTCCTTAGCAGCAATTTTGCACGCTAACAAATTCAAGTCAATTATCGTCGACGGTCTGATTAACACTGGTGACATCATCGACCAGGATTTCGATGACATCAACCCCTGTTCGGCTGAAAAGGAACCTCGATGTTATCGAAGTGTTTGCCCGATGGATGTGAGTGGCTGCGTTCAGTTCTTTCAGCGCTGTCAGCAATAGGCGCCTAGAAGCCATCTCTTTATGGGCATGTGCTTTTGCCGATGTCATTATACTCTTTGCAAACTCTGAAAGAAAATTAGAGAAAAACTTAAAAGTATAGAAGGAGGTCCTGAATCTCAACATCTGCACCTCAATGTCGAGAAAACTCAAGTGATGGTCGTAAGTAATAGAACAGCGACGATAAGAGTGAGTGTGGACGAAGTGACTTTCGAGCAAGCTCAAAATTATAAGTATCGTGGAAGCGTTATTAATAGCAAGGGTAACTTAGAGGAGGAATTGAAGGCAAGGATCCAATCTTCAGATAGGATGTACGCGGTGTTGCAGAAAACCTTTCTAGATCATAAAGAAATAACTCGAGCCACAAAAATATCAATCTTCAAGTCTATGTACCTACCAGTACTGTTGCATGGAGGAGAAAACTGGATCCTTATTGAAAGACAAGAAAAGCAAATACAGGCCATGGAAATGAAATACTTTCGAAGAGTGATAGGAGTAAAGAGAATCGGCAGAAAAAGAAATGAAGACATTCGAAAAGAGCTAAATGTGGAATCCGATAAAAAACTTAGATGGTTTGGACATCTAGTGAGGATGGAAGACAACAGACAAGTAAAAAAAATCTGGGAGGCTAGAACTGAAGGGAAGAACAGATGGGGAAGGTCCAGGACAACATGGAACAGCTCGCTAGAGATAGTACTAAAAGATGCTGGAGAAAGCTGGATCTCGGCGAAGGAAGCAGCTAGAGATAGGAAGAAATGGAGAAAATTTGTTAAAGAAAGGATGACGGAAACCAGAGACAGAACCTCGACACCGTACGGTACAAGAGGACCGGATTATGTATGTATGTTACTATATGTGGCGGCATATAGTAGTATTTTGCTTTAGCTTTTTTGAAATTCGAGAAGCAGGAAGTTGTTCGGCACAGACTATGGGTGAAATAGAGGTATTTTGTGACGCATGTGTCAGAGAACTCTTAAGATCAGCGTTTCATAAAGCCAATTGCTGAGTTGGCTTGAAAGTCGTGTTTAATATCGCAGAAGACAAACAAATTGCGCACTGACGTGTCTGAGGGTAGAGGATCATCACGAATGAAGTAGGGTGAGAGTAAGTAATGAAATGACATTATTGACATTAGGTTAGGTTAGGTTAGGTTAACTGTCCACACGAGAGTGCAGACACACTTAGACCAGTGAAGGTCCTTTGTGATACCATGGATCAACCATTAGGCCGCTCAGAGACTAGCAAACCTAGCTGGAGCTTTTGATAAAGCGATGGATGCTCATGACGTCTAAGGACGCCAGATCTTCAAGGAAGGGGGACCCTAGATGGAGCATTCTTTTATGCGACAGGGCTGGACAAGTGCATAGGAGGTGAAGGATGGTTTCCTCCTCCTCCTGGTCCCTACAGTTTCTGCAGAAATCGTTGAAGAAGAGACCAAGTCTTTTGCCGTGTTGACCTATAAGACAGTATCCAGTGAGAACACCGACAACGCAGCTGATTTGTGTTCGCTTTAGCTTGACCAGCTCGGCACTACGGTTTTGATCTAGTTTAGGTCAGATCTGTCTCGAAATGTGACTCGTTGAGCCGTTTTCCCATCTGAGGTTGGCCGTGCTAATAGCGTTCAGCTTTAGTAGATACTTACATGTAGCGAGGGGCATACCCAGGGCTTGCCTGTCAGGCAGAATCCTTAGAGTGGTACCCTGTCTGGCGAGCTCGTCAGCCCTGCAGTTTTCTGGAATGTTCCATTGGCCCGGCACCCAGCATAGGTGAATGTTGATTTGCTCTGTTATCTCCATAAGAGACAAACGACAGTTTAAGGCGGCCTTTGAAGTGAAGGAGAACGATTCCAGGGATTTGATTTCCGCTTGGCTGTCAGTAAAAATGCTAATATCCCTGACAGATGGTACATTATATTTCAGCCAGCACAGGGCTTCCTTAAACGCCATGATTTCCGCCTAGAAAACGCTACAATGATCAGGGGGGCGGAAAGAGATGTGCAAATTGAGCTTTTCGGAGAAAATACCAAAACCAACCCCACCCTCGGTCTCAGAGCCATCTGTAAAGACGTGAACCGAACTACCATCGACAAGGGGGAAGTGTCCCATTCACGCCGGTCAGGGATGCTCGTACAGAAGTTTTGGTTAAATCTCAGTTTTGGCGGGGTGTACTCCGTGTTTTCGTGTTTGAAGTTGAGAAGATCAAGGACCGAGGAGTGGCCAAATCGATAGGAAGACCACTGAGTGGAGGCTTTTAGACGGATGGCCGCACAGGCAGCCAGCTGTTTGCCGAAAATATCTAAAGGTAAACGTTTGAAAAAAGTCCAGTGCCGCGGAGGGAGTAGTTCTAAGTGCACCACTGATGCAAATGCATGCAGATCTTTGCACCCTAGCTAGTTGAGCGAGGTGAACAGCCCTGTCAAGAGCAGGCCACCATACGATCACGCCATATAGTAGTATAGGCCTGATAACGGACACGTACAGCCAATGAGTGGGGTTTGAGGTTTCATACCCCAGCTCCTACCTCTAGCCTTTTTACAGGAATAGAGAGCTTAATTTGCTATCTTGACGCATTCTAGTAGATTGCCCTTCCAGTTTAATTTCCTATCCAAAATAAGACCCAGATATTTTGCGTTTTCAGAGAAGGTGAGACTGGTGTCATTTATCGTAGGAGGGTCTATGAAGGGAACTTTATATTTCCTCGTGAAAAGAACGAGTTCCGTTTTATGGGGATTAACCCTCAGTTCACATTTGGGGGCCCATCTGGTGAGCCGATGGAGAGCATATTGGAGGATTCCCTTGAGAGTGTCTGGGTGTTTACCGGAGGCAGCAATCGCAATGTCATCACCATAGGCGATCACCCTGCAGCCTGACGTATCTAGGTCCACCAGTAGCTCATTTACTACCAGGTTTCACAGAAGAGGTGACAAGACTCCACCTTGAGGTGTACCGCAACGAACAATTCTTCTGGCCGATGCTCCGCCCAGCTGTGTGTTAATAATCCTGCATGTAAGCAATTGATTGATCAACACTCCGAGCGAAGTATCCACTGTCAGATTTACAAGTGCGTCGGTAATCCCCTTTGATTTGACATTGTTAAATACTCCCTCAACGTCAAGGAAAGCCACCATGGCATATTCTTTGATGCTCAAGCAAGCTCAACAAGCGAATGAAAGGCTGTCTCAACCAATTTGCTTTTGTAGTATGCATGTTGGGACGGCGAGAGCAAAGCTGGGCTAATACTTTGCCGAAAATGGATATCAATTAACCTTTCTAAAGTTTTAAGTAGAAAGGACGATAGACTGATAGGTCGGAGATCCTTTGGTTCCACGTGCGAGCTCTTTCCTGCCTTAGGTATGAATATGACTTCAACCTCGGTCCAAACTTTGGGAATATAGACCAGATTTAGACAGCCCGACAAAATGACTTTGAGCCATGGAAGCACAATGTCCTCGCATTGCTTAATTTCAGCTGGAATAATACCGTCAGGTCCTGGGGACTTGAAGGGCTTGAAACTGCGCATGGCCCATCGGATCTTTTCTGTGGTTACCAAGATTAAGGAGTTTGCTGCAAGGTTGAATGGGGGTATTTACCAATTACGAGACAGCAACGGGGGAGCTACCAGGAAAGTGAGTATCCAGTAAGATGTCAATGGATTCCTCAGCAGAGGAGGTCCAGTGACCATCCGTATGCAAAAGGAAGCTGGGTATAGAAGGGCTTTTAGAGAGGATTTTCCGCAACCTGGAAGCTTCCGAGGACTCTTCAATGCTTTCGCAGAAGAGTCTCCAGGAACGACGTTGCTCCTTCCTCAGTGAGAATTTGTATTTTCTGAGAGACAGTTTATAGGAGTCCCAATCGGCCGTCTCACGGGAGGTTTTAGCAATATTAAAAAGGAGCCTACTATTCTTCCTAAGAGTACTAAGATTTGCATTCCACCAAGGTGGTTTGGTTGCGAAGTGGGCAGTCCTCAGACATGGCACCATTGAGTGCCGATGTTAGGGTGTTGACCAGACTGCCAAGGTCCTCGGTGCAAGTAGGTTCAGTAGGTAGATCGGAGGGAATAAGCGTTAATAAACGTTTCCTATAAAGGGACCCGTTGGTCTTTCTATAATTTCTAAAAACATTCTAATCAGGCAGATAGTCGTCAAGACGAAATTGGAGGTAACGATAGTCTGAAAAAGAGTGAGACTCTCTCTAGTCAGAGACTCTCCAGTCCCTAACCTAGTTATATAAGTGATCGGAGACAAGAGTGATCTCCAGGACTTCTTGTCGATTGCGAGTAAGGAAGGTCGGTTTGGACCCCCGGTTACAAATTAAGAGATTAGTACTAAGGACAAAATTTAAAAGTTGGTCACCTCTTTCATTTATGTCGGAACTGCCCCAGATTGAGTGATGGGCATTCGCATCACAGCCAATGATGAGACTAGTATTAAGGCTCTCCGCTTTAGCAATCGAGCTCCCCAAGATGTCTGGCGGGAGTAGGCCCACACGATCGTGACCTCTAGGAAATTTGTATTATATCAGATGAAGAAGCTATTTAGATCATCCTGGAAAAGGCCAGCGGCAGATGATATACGTCTGAGGATTTTACTATCATCAGCGTAGACGAAAAGATCAGAGCTATGGATGATACGTTCAGCACCATTTATTGTAATGATAAAGAGCAGTGGTCCAAAGTACGCCCGATGATAATAATACTAATGATCTAAAATGAACTGTGTATAGACACTCCACTAGATGTAATTTGATCCATAGGATTAACCGTGGTTGGAATCCGGATGTTTTTAGAATGAAATGAATAGCATGATGAACATGTTAAAAGTCTAGCGAATGTGAGTGTTATATTCAACTTTAGGTGGATGGATGCCTTAGAGATTAAGGCCAGATCAGACATGATAACATATTTTTTGCACGGCTAAAGGAACCCTAAATAGGTATATAGCAGCATTTTTGGTGACTTCGACTATGTAATCATTCCATCAAAGATGGTTTTTGATGCACATACTGAGAATGGCAAGCCTTTCGGATTCAGCGATGCAAGTACTATTAATGGGTAATGGTTGAGGGTCTTGGTTTTGCTTGAGAGACAGAAGACAGCTTATAGTTTTGGAAGCATGACAAATAACACTCTATTGGTTAAACCCCATTTAAATACGCTGTCAGGTCGATATTTAATATGTTTACTATACTTTGTCGTTCCTCTTCTACGGTGGAAGAGCAGGGACGTGAGTTAGGGAACGAATATGAAAAACTGAGGTGGCTGTCATCAGCGAACAAATGGATTAATAATCTTCCTTGATTTCAACACACGTAGTCCAGCGTTTCTCCAACATCAGTATTCCTTCTCGGAAGTGAGAGTCTGGAAGGCTGTGAAAATATTCATCTACGGCCCTCTCAACTTCTGCATTAGATGCGAGGCGCTTCTCAGAAACAAATTTCTTCAAGTTTGGGAACAGATAGAAGTCTGAGATCGTACCCCAAATCCCGCAGTTTTCCCATCGCCAACGCACACTTGTGTACAGGTGCATTGTCCTGGTGAAAGATGATTTTTTTCTTCTTCAAGCTATGCCTCTTCTTGCGAATTTTGGCATCCAGCTGGTCAAAAAGGTTGTAGTAATATTCGCCATTAATTGTTCTGCCTTTCTCAAGGTAATCAATTAACAGGATCCCTTTCGCATCCCAAAACACACTGGCAACGACCTATCCGGCAGATGCCATCGACTTCGGTTTCTTTGGCGCTGAACCACCGGCTTCCACCCACTGCTTCGTTTCTGGCGTGTAGTGGTGGACCCATGTCACATCCATGGTGACAAATCGTCGCACAAAATCGGTCGGATCCCTGTTGAATCTGTCCAAAGATTGCCACGAAAATCGTTTGCGCATTTGCTTTTGATCGGCATTCAGCAAATGCGGCACCCATATTGCGCAGAGCTTTCGCATCCCTAAGTTTTTGTGCAAGATGTTTCGCACCCTCTCTTCCGATATACGCACAGCTATCTCACTCACCACTTTGGTGGGCAAAATCGCATCATCACCTCCCCGTGGTGCCCGCTGGATAGCTATCTGATAGTGAACTAACGATGAGCGTATGCTGAGTCTGACGATATATGGGTAGCTGAATACTCGGACCTGCGTAAGCACATCTGGGTGAACTTCAGCGCGCATATGTTTAACCGGACGAGGCATCTCTTGTTGACCTGATCGGCTGAAATATGCGTCTCAGAAGTCTAGTAAGAGATCCTCAGAAGGAGGACGTGCGGCGGATGAATTCACCCGATGGAATCAACGGTGACGTCTACAGACCAGCGGATACCTTACCGGAACTACTTCAACATATTTGGAGCTGAGGTCTGTAAGGATTTTCAATACTACGTCAGGGTATTGAAAAAGAGATGGTGGCGGATGAACACTTAATGGGCCAACGGCAGCGCTCATATCCCCGAAGTGGGTTACTGACATCGGTGTATCCGGCCCCTTGTCCTAGGGGTTGCTAAAAAAGGATCTGGTCCTCCAGGTTGGGGGTTGTGCCGTCGGGTTAACTTCCCTACCACGTAAAAAACCTTCGGTTACGAAGCAACCAACAGCCTCGGATACGGATGAATTTACTGTTGACTACCCAAGCAAACGTAAAAAGGACAACAATCTTCTTGTCTGCACATGGAATGTTAGGTCCCTCTACAAACCACGTGCAGCCGAACAACTTGCGGAGGCCCTAGAGTGTCTCAAAGCAGACATTACCGCCATCCAAGAAGTGCGATGGGATGGGCCGGGCAAAAGGAGTATGAAAAACTGCGACATCTACTACGGCGATTGCTACAGACAAAAAGGACAGCGTCTATTCGGGTGCGGATTTGTTATTGGAGGCAGACTTAGGCAAGAAGTCTTGAGTTTCAGGCATGTGAACGAGCGCCTTATGACTATCACTATCAAGGCTTAATTTGCCAACATTAGCCTAATATGCGTACACGCCCCTCATGAGGAGAAGGACGACGCGACAAAGGACGACTTCTACCAGCTCTTGGACAAGACGTATGAGCAATGCCCTAGCCACGACGTTAAAATTATCCTAGGTGATTTTAATGCAAAGCTAGGAAGAGAGGACGTCTTTAGTAGCGTGGTCGGAAAGCACAGCCTGCACGACAACACATCCGACAACGGACTCAGGATAATCGACTTTGCAGCGGGGCGAAACTTTGTCGTAGCTAGTACGCGGTTCCCACGTCTCGATATTCACAAAGGAACATGGCTCTCCTTTGATCGAAAAATCGTCAGCCAAATCGATCACATTGCGACCGACGCAAGGCACTCTTCCAGTATTCTGGGTGTCCGGACTTTTCGAGGAGCCAACGTGGACTCGGATCACTACCTAGTTGTAGCCAAGGTACGGATGCGGATATCCAGAACGGAGCGAAATCAACGAAATACTGTGAGGAAATTTGACGTCGAAAAGCTACAATCGCAAGAGACCGCCAGAACCTTTTCCGATCGTGTTTCTTCTAATCTCAATCTAAGTCCTATGCCGCTAGCAGCAAATGCGGAAGACCAGTGGCAGCGTTGCCAACAAGCCATCAGAGATGCCGCCTCTGATGTACTGGGTTTCTCTCGCCCACCACAACGAAACCCCTGGTTTGATGAGGAATGCCGGCAAGCACATGCAGCAAAACAAGAGGCGTACAAAGCGGGGCTGCATAGAAGGACTAGAGCTGCCTACGAGCTCTACGTGCGCAGGAGAAAAGAGGAACATCGACTTCTCAGAAAGAAGAAAAAGGAGCATGAGAAGCGCTCGATCGAGGAGATTGAGAGACTCTATTACAAGAATAATGTTCGAAAATTTTACCAAAAGTTAAAAAGAACATGCCAGGGTTTCAAAGCCAGAACAGAAGCCTGCAGGGACGAAAATGGCAACATAGTAGTGGAATCGCAGTCGGTGCTGAGGATATGGAAGGAACACTTCTGCAGACTGTTAAACGGCGATGATGATCAATATTTCCTTGTCAGGCAGAATGAGCCATTCAACAGTGACGATGGCAGTCAAGATTCCCGTCAACCCGATCAGAATGAAGTGAGGATAGCGATATCTAAACTCAAATCCAACAAAGCTGCTGGAGCCGACGGCCTTGCCGCTGAACTTTTCAAGGCAGGAGGAGATGAGCTGGTAAGGAGCATGCACCAGCTCATCTGTAAAATCTGGTCAGACGAAAGTATGCCCGGTGAATGGAACCTCAGCATCGTTTGCCCGATCCTGAAGAAAGGAGTCCCTCTGAACTGCGCCAATTACAGAGGTATAAGTCTCCTCAACATCGCATATAAGATCCTGTCTGCCGTATTATGTGAACGCCTAAAACCGATCGTCAACAACCTGATAGGTCCTTATCAGTGTGGTTTCAGGCCGGGAAAGTCCACCATTGACCAAATATTCACACTACGGCAGATCTTGGAAAAAACCCATGAATACAAAATCGATACGCACCACCTCTTTATCGATTTCAAAGTTGCCTATGATAGCGTGTATAGAGACGAGTTATGCAGAGCCATGTCTAGTCTTGGCATCCCTGCCAAGCTCGTCCGTTTGTGCAGAATGACGATGGAGAACTCTCGCTGCTCCATCAAAGTCGGTAAGAACATCACCGAACCGTGATGGCGACGCGCTATCATGCGATCTCTTTAATATAGTACTTGAGAGAATTGTACGAAACTCACAAGCCAACACCGGAGGTACAATCTTTTACAAGTCTGTACAACTACTCGCTTATGCCGATGACATTGACATAATCGGAAGAACTCAGCGGGCCGTCAATGGGGCATTTACGAGTATTGAGATCGAGGCAGCAAAGATGGGTCTAGCGGTCAATGAAAGCAAAACAAAATATATGATGTCTACAAAAAAGGACACCCAACATCGGCGTCTTGGACAGAACGCCACAATAGACAGATATAATTTTTGAGGTAGTAAAGGAATTTGTCTACCTAGGCTCTCCGCAAATGACATCAGTAGGGAGATCACACGAAGAATTACTCTTGCCAATCGTTGTTTCTATGGGCTAAAACGGCAATTGAGTAGCAAAGCCCCATCTCGAACTACTAAGGTAACTCTTTATAGGACACTAATCATCCCAGTCGTGCTGTATGGCGCAGAGGCATGGGCTTTGACAAAACCGGATGGGATGCCCTTGGTTATTTCGAGAGAAAAGTTCTTCGAGCGATCTTTGGTCCCGTCTGCATAGACGGTGAGTGGAGGAGAAGGTACAATGCCGAACTATACGGCCTGTACAAGGACATCGACTTAGCCAGAAGAGTTCACATACAGCGACTAAGATGGCTGGATCATTTAGAGCGGATGGAGACCAACGTTCCCGCTAAGAAAGTTTTCGAATCCACCCCGGATGGAGGACGCAGTAGAGGACGACCTCGCGGTAGGTGGCGCAAACAAGTGGAGAGGGACCTCAACCAACTTGGCGTGCGCAACTGGAGGCGGCTGGCTCGTAATCGTGCTAGCTGGAGAGGTTTGTTGGTTGAGGCCCAGGTCCACCCCGGACCGTAGCGCCATCCAAGTAAGTAAGTAAGTAAGTATCTCACTCACCTTCACTCGCCTATCGTCCAACACGGTTGGTGGCGGTTTTGGCCGTCCTTCACGTGGGTCATCTTCGAGGGACGTGCGACCACAATTAAATTCAGCTGCCCACCTTTTAACAATTGCCATGGAAGGGGCAGAGTCCCCGTAAACTTTTGTCAACTTTGGATGAATTTCCTTAGGGGTTATCCCAGCCAAAACGCAGGATTTTATGAGGGCACAATATTCAAGTTTATCCATTTTAACGAAAAACACGCAAGACGTCTACTTCAAAAATTCGTGTAAACAAACTACTTGAGAGAACAATTTGAAACTTGTCATACGAACTAATGAGAAGTACACCCAGGCAGGGAACATAAATTTTTGCTGATTGGAACGCTATCTCTGCCGAGAACTTTTCACCTTGCCCTCGTATGTGTGTCAGCACTAGGTTGGCCTTTGAAAAGAATGAATCCTTTCCTTTGCGCTCTGCCGTTTTTTTTTTTTTATAAAAGTCCAGCACACTTTTGACCTTTTCTCCACTGGCTGATCGTCAAGAAGCAGAATTAATCAAGGTCAAGTTCAAGAACCTGGTCAGCGAACGCCTGGCTAAAAAGCTGAACGAATAGGTCTACAGAAAACGTCTTAGAAGGCGAGGCTATTTGTATAGTCGAAATCTCTTGTGGTTAGCAAGTAGGTGGGATTGCATTCAATCCAGTTATTCTAAAAAGAACCTTTCTCAGATCTCGGAGAAATAGGTATATAATCAATAGTCCTTATAAAAGTCAGAGTTAGATTTTTATATAAGGTCTCCTTTTTATACCACAGTGGAAAATACGATTTTTTCCAGGTAGGTATGTCACCGATTGGACAAAGTAGAAAACGTGCCTTCAAAGTCAATTTCGCATAACGAGTCAACTCGTGGTATTCATTATGAATTTCTTCATATTGACACTTAAAATAATAAAAGTGCTGCGGGCAGAAATCTTATTAACGATCAAACGAGCTTAAAAGAGACGAATTGCATGAAAATATTTCATTATTCAATTTGAATTTCATAGATATCCCTTAAGTTATAGAAAACCTTTGAAACGAAGTAATTCCGTAGAAAACAAAGAACTCTACATAGATGACAACTCACGCTTAAAGCCACAAATCGTTACCCCTACTTAGCTTTACCATACCTACTGTAGTCTACGAGCAACAAGAATAAATACAATAAAACTTATCTGTGACAAAACTCATCACAATCATTATTACCAAATGATTAATAAGAAAAGTCCTTTCCCGTGCCAACTTATGCTGACAAAGGCAAATTTCCCTGACTCTAACATTGAATCGCCCTTCTCTCCGTCGCAATTAAGAACGTTCCATTATAGATATTAAAATTTATTTTAATTGCACAAAAATATATGCCTGAGTTTCTTTTGCTATGAATCGATGTTGCCGCCGCCACCTCATTCCGTCTGGCGTTACAATTCAGACATTCCAATTAGGAGTACAAAAAGTCAGCCTGACGAAGTCTAAGGACGTTTCAACATCTCGCTATCTTGGCACAATAGAAACACACAAATTTATTTACTCCCCCTATCTGCTTTTTCGTAGACGACAAAATGAGAAGAGACTAAAGGACATAATAAAAATGACCATAATGATAATCCCGACGCTGGTGGTGGATCTGAAAGGGGGTGTGGGACCCCTTTGGAGCTCAAATCACCCTTCTCTTTTGTCTATAACAGTCAGCAGATTTTTGCTTTTGTTTTTTTATGTTTGGGAACTAGTGCGAAAGTTCAAATTGGAAACCAAGTGCACACAGAGAATTAAGAAGGATATTTGAACGATTGAAATGGGCTGCAGGAAGGTGCAATAAGAAAATAGATACATAACAGAAATGCAATTTGTGAATCGAAACGCTTCATTACAACATTTTTGTTATGTCTTCATGTCATACTGTTTGTTTAACATTCAGGTATCATGAGACTACATCTTATATATAAAATACAATGTATGTTTGTGTGCATGTTTGTTTGTTTGTTTGCATGTTTGTTTGTTTGTTTATATGTTTGTATGCTATGGACTCGGAAACCACTGAACCCATTGACTTCAAATTTTCAGGCAATCTTCGGTATTGTCCCGAGAGTGTTGCTGTGAAGTTCAGTCAAAATCGGCACCCTACTTTAGTAATAATTTAGTAGTAAAGTACTTTAGTACCACAAATTAATTTTTTTCGTTAGGTGTAGCAACACACGCTGCCGGGTACCCTTGGTCAATCAGTCTTTCCACTAATTTCGTACTATAGTACCTAAGTACTAAAATCAATTTGATATATATATTTAAGGTTGGACCACTTACCCACTATTGCCCGGTACAAAACTGTTCTCTAACAGACTTAGCCCCAGGCGCCTGCATGACAGTTGTTTTTTTCTTTTCTGTTAGGCGCAGCAACGCACGCCGTGTACCCGCTAGTCTTATACATATATAAAATACAATGTATGTTTGTTTGTGTATTTGTTTGTTAGTTTGTATGCTATGGACTCGGAAACCACTAAAGCGATTGAGCTCAGACAATGTTCGATATTGACTCGAGAGTGTTCCTGTGAAGTTTGGTCAAAATGGGCCTCCTACCTTAGTAGTAATTTAGTAGTAATGTACTTTAGTACTAAACATTTTTTTTTTTAGGTGCAGCAACGCATGCCGCCGGGTAGCCTCGGTCCAGCAGTCTACCAACTACTTTAGTATTATAGTACTTTAGTACTAAAAAAAGGTTGATATATATATATTTAAGGTTGGACCATTTACCCACTGTTGCCCGGTACAAAACTGTTCTCTAATAGATTTAGCCCCCCACGCGTCTGCCTGACAGTGTTTTTTTTTTTTTTTTCTGTTAGGCGCAACAACGCACGCCGGGTGCCCGCTAGAATAATATAATTGTCAGTACTTTATTGCCCGATGTCCGATGTCCAGGCGTTGGTGTCGATCCGCTTTATACATACATATGTCCCAACCATCTGAGACGCTGCATGCGTACTCTTCTGGCTAGGTCGATATCGTTGTTCAGGTCATACAAATCATTGTTGTATCTTCTTCTCCGCTCCTAAAGGACGAAGAACGTTTCTCTCAAAGGAACCAAATGCATTTTCATCCACTTTTAATAAGGCCCATGTCTCTGCGCTATATTTTGTAGGTTGACTGGGATGATAAGTATCTTGTATAGAATTACCTTAGTTTTTCGAGAGAGGGCTTTACTATTTAATTGCCTTATTCTAAAGAAACAACTACTTCAAAGTTTTAACTGCATATAGCGATATTCTGTCGATGGTGATTGGACTTTTTATTGACAGCATCCACATATACATTCTTTTTCCCGGTAAACACTTTCTTGCCGCTTCTGCATCAATAATCACGAAAGCGTCATTGACATACCGCTCTCTTTTTCCAATTATGTCATGTCATTCGAACCCTTTTTTCGACACCGAAAGTCTCGGTGTCTCAACCTTAAGCTTAAAAGATCAACTCTGGCATTGGTGCAGGTGTATGCACCGAATCTTCAGTCAGAGTATGCAGCTTCCTTAGATGAAGTTGATGTTGCCCTTGAAAAGGTTGCTCATGTGGGTGTAGATATTATGACATGGGGTAGTGTGATTGGGAGGAACGGTGGTCCTGATGAAAACGCGAACGGAGACAAGTTGTTGGATTTTTATTGTGAAAATGGGTTATCCATCAGAAAGAAGAAGAGAGCCGTTAAGGTGTGGATTCACTTGGGGAACTCCGATTCTCGAAATCGGTACCCTGAGGCGCGAAGAACTTGCAAATTAGCTGTGAAAACAGCGAAAGAACAGTCTTGGAAGGAGTTTGGCGAAAAATTGGAACGTGACCACAGATCTACAAATAAGATGTTCTGGCAGACCGTCCGCCGACTCAGAGGAAAAAAGTTGAATATCGTTGAAGGAGTCAAAACCAAAGACGGTACACTTCTTTCCAATGAAGAGGACATCTAACGCAGATGGAGCGAGCACGTTTCAGAGTTGCTCAATCCCGAACAGGGTACCGAAGATGACAGACCTATTGCCGAGAGTTGGGCGAAAGGTAGTCCTACGGTAGAGGAAATAACTTTGGAGATCAAAGCGCTAAAGGTTGGCAAATCTGCTAGTGTGGATGAAATTCGGCCAAAAATGCTCAAGGCTTTAGGTAAAGAGGGAGTGCAATGGCTCTCGCGTGTCATTAAAGTGGCCTGGGAATGCGGTGAAACACCTGGTGATTGGCAAATGGGGGTGATAGTTCCTCTTTTTAAAAAAGGGGATAAAAGAGATTGCGCCTACTATACGGGTATATCTCTTTTAACAGGTTCACTGTCCACAAGAAAACATATATCGACCCCCCAAGCCCAAACGTTTTTTGTTAGTTTTGGGAACAAAAATGTCTATACAAAATAATTTTATGTATTTGCGGTGTATAAAATGTGTATATATATATTATATACATGCAGCCCATATTTGTCCCGTGGACTCCTGTATGCTTTATTTTAAGAAATGTGTTCCTGCAAGTCCGTAGTCCCACATACGGGCTGTGCGCTAAATAACTTTTTTTCTACCTTCGGACGCATTGGCCGTTTGAGCTAGGTCTGAAAAGTACGGTTTTATTGCCAATTTTCTCTTTCACTCATGATAATTGCAACCAGAAACGTTTTTTTTTTCAATCAATGCTTTTAGTTAGCGGCAAATTGATCACGAGATTAGTGCATTTTTCAAGTTTCGCGATTATAGAATAAAAAAAAATGTCTCGACGTAGATCCTTCAACCAAGACGAACTTCGACGAATGCTGGAAGAAAGTGATCTCGAAAACAATCTAACACCGAGTTCTGATGAAAGTGACCATAATTATCAGAATTGGGCATCAAACAGTGATGATAGTGTTGAAGACCCTAACTATGAACGAGAAGAAATTCCCTCTCCTCATTTTGAAGAACATCTTCAAACAAGCTCATCACCGGATCCAAATATCATGGAAAATGCTAGAGAACTTCTTTCTCCTAACGAATGTATCGCTGTCGATGAATCCATGGTCCCATTTCAATGGAGACTGTTTATTCGACAATATAACCCATCTAAGTCTCACAGATACGGTATAAAAATATATAAGGCTACAACTGCTGATGGCTATGTGTGGAAATATAAAATTTAAGTGTCGTCCTAGAACTTTGCGAAAAGCTTCTTGACAAGGGCAAAATTATTATAGCAGACAATTTTTATACGAGCCTTGCATTGGCAGAATATCTGTTAGCACGAAAAACAGATTTATGTGGTACTGTATGGAAAAACCGCAACAAACCTTCCACTATTCGTGAAAAATAAAAAACTCAAAAAAGGTGAGTGCATCGCTGCCCAGCGACATCATGTGACGATTCAAAAATGGAAGGACAAACGTGATGTTTTTATGATTTCAACAAGTCACTCTGACAGTTCTTCAGGAAGGAACCCACGCCAAAAACCTGAAATGATTTTGGAGTACAACGATCGGAAAAAGGGAATCGATCTATCCGATGAACTGGCCAGTTTTTACTCTCCTGTTCGAAAAAGTCTTACTTGGTACAAAAAAAATGCAGTGGATGTTTTGTTTGGTGTGGGCATAACCAATGCAGTTTACCTTTATAACAAAATTCACCCGGAAAGAAAACTTAAGATTCTGCAAGCAGAGCTTGAAATTGCTCAATTGAACAATGCTCCACATTGACGCTGAAGCACCTGTTACTCCTTCGCCCTTAAGCACCCGCCAGCTTACTCCGCAACCTGGACCATCAACTTCAAGAGGAACTACTACATCTGAGCCGCTCCATTTCTTGAAACAATTGGAAAGATATAACGGAAAAGTAGCTAGACGACGATGTGGGGGATGCTACGAAATCCTTCGCTTGAGAGGTGAGGTACCAAACATGCTACAAACAAAGCAAAAAAGTATCTCAAATTTGTAATTTATGCGTCAAGCCATATTGCCTAGATTGTTTTCAAAACGCTCATAAGAAATAAATAATTAATATAAATTTTCTATAGAAATTTGGAAATTGTTTTTTCTCATTCCCTCAAAGCCACAATTATAGAGATTCGCCCATGTCCCGGAATTTTTTTGAAGTTTATTATGTGTCCTATCAAGTCCACCTAATTGTTGTATGATTACTCAAGAGTCCCATTCACAAAATGCAATTGTTTTCCCATCAGCTAACAGGCCATATGTGGGCCTTGGATGCATGGCGACAACGTCCCACAGCCCAAATGTGGGCTGTGGACAGTGAACCTGTTAAGTCTCCCAGGAAAAGTCTTCGCTAAAGTGATAGAAACGCGTTTCAGAGCTGTGGTTGAGAACATTTTGGGGGATGAGCAGTGCGGTTTTCGTCCCGGTAGAAGCACAACCGACCAGTTATTCACTCTCAGAATCATTCTTGAGAAGGCCTGGGATTGTGCTAAACCTGTCTACACTTGTTTTGTGGATTTGGAAAAAGCATATGATAGGGTTCCTCGAGGCAAACTCTGGAGTGTTCTGCAGGAGTATGGGATTGATGGTTCCCTGTCAAGAGCGATTCAGTCATATACAAACTGTAGAAGCTGTGTTCGGATAAACAGTGTTAAGTCAATACCTTTCATTGTGGGCGTTGGACCCCGCCAAGGGTTCGTTTTGTCACCTCTCCTCTTCATTGTATATATGGATTGGATGTTGCAGCGCAGCCATGGCGAGTAATGTTTCAAAGTGGAAGACCTAAGGATTAGTCATCTGCTCTTTGCGGATGATTTGGTCATCCTTGGGTCCTCTCAGACCGAACTTCAGCGCGCACTCGAAAGGTTTGTAGACGTTTGTGATGATGCTGAAATGAAGATCAACGTGAACATGTCAGAAGTAATGGTCGTTTTCAAAAAACCCATTCAGTGCACTCTGCATGTTAGTGGAGTTCCACTGAAGCAGGTGGATAAGTTTAAGTACCTCGGAGTCTTATTCACGAGTGATGGGAAGAGCAATACCGAGTTATCCTGTAGAATTGGTCAGGCTGGATCAATTTTGAGAGAGCTTGGCCAATCTGTTATAAGGAAGGCCGAACTTATTGTTTAAGCTAAGCTATCGGTTTTTAACTCGATGTATGTTCCAACTTTCACCTATGGTCATGAAATTTTGGTAGTGACCGAAAGAATAAGATCGCGGCTACAAGCTGCCGAAATGAGGTTCCTTCGCGGTGTTGCTGGAATAACTCGTAGGGATCGAGGCGCTCAATGTTGAGCAGCTACTTCTCCGAACGGAACTATCTATGCTTCGATGGTTTGGTCACGTAGTGCGTATGCCCCCAGACGGGTTTCCAAGACGTGCCATGGTGGACGTGCCATCAGGTAGGCGACCCCGCGGTAGGTCTAGAAATAGCTGGTTGGACCAAGTCCGACATCTCTCCTGGAGCCGTCTAGGGATTCCTCCTAATGGCGGAGGATCGAGAAGGATGGAGAGTCCACCTGAGCATCCGACCCCCGCGACCCTCATGAAGGATTAGCGGGCCATTTGAAAATGTATGTATGTATGTATTACTCAACTCTTGAATTTATTTGCATTTATGTAAATTATCATTATTATCACAGTGAAATAATTTTTATAATTTAATTAAATAAATAAAACAAACTTCTTTAGTGTGGGAGACAATAATTTACTGACTGAATAAGTGCTACTAACAGCTCGATGTCAGGAAAGGTCTTAGGCAAGGTGACGCCCTATCATGCGATCTCTCTAACATAGTACCTGTGAGAATTTTGCACGAAACTCACAAGCCAACACCATAGACACAATCTTTTAGTACACCTACTCGCTTTTGCCGATGACATTGACATAATCGGAAGAGCTCAGAAGGCCGTCAATGGGGCATTTGCGAGTACTGAGATCGAGGCAGCAAAGATGAGTTTAGCGGTCAATGAAAGCAAAACAAAATGTATTCTGTCTACAAAAAGGGACACCCAACATCGGCGTCTTGGACAGAACGCCACAATAGACAGATATCATTTTGAGATAGTAAAGGATTTTGTCTACCTAGGCTCTATGGTGAGCCTATGGAGAGAATTACTCTTACCAATCGTTGTTTCTATGGGCTAAAACGGCAATTGAGTAGCAAAGCCCCATCTCGAACTACTAAGGTAACTCTTTATAAGACACTAATCATGCCAGTCCTGCTGTGTGGAGGTGAGTGGAGGAGAAGGTACAATGCCGAACTAAACGGCCTGTACAAGGACATCGAGTTAACCAGCAGCTCACACACAGCGATTAGGATGGCTGGGTCATGTAGAGCGGATGGAGCCCAACGTTTCCGCCAAGAAAGTCTTCGAATCCACCCCGGATGGACGGCGCAGCAGAGAACGACCTCGCGGTAGGTGGCGGAAACATGTGGAGGGGGACCTCAACCAACTTGGCGTGCGCAACTGGAGGCAGCTGGCTCGTAACCGTGCTGGCTGGAGAGGTTTGTTGGTTGAGGCCCAGGTCCACCTCGAACTGTAGCGCCACCTAAGTAAGTCCCAACTAATGCCATCTCGAAAATTAAATTCTCCTTACCGATTCCTTTTCTGACTCTCTCACCTTTTCCAAGGATCATGTTATTATTTCTGTGGAGACCTATTGCAACAGATCGCGAAAGCTCGGCGAAATGCTCCGAGCACACACAGTGAAAGTGCGTATGATGCGGTATGGGTGAGCAGCAGCAGAGATGCAGCTTGGTCAGTCGAGCGAGAGCAGTCGAGCGGTGCGGATGTGGGTGGTCTTTACCAAGTGTATATCCACATGCATGAACCTGATTACTTCAGCTACCTGAATAACTGTGCTCAAACATCTCTCGTCTCTGTTGAGATTACAACAGTTATGGTACTTGAAAAGATCAGTAGACTCAAGGATGACCTTTTCCCCAGCCCCGACGGCTTTGAAGTGGAAGTATTCTCACATTTTCCCTATCCACAAAAAAGGCCTGCAAACGCCAAGCTTTTCAAAATCATTGCTTACGACTCAATGTACTTTCATTGCAGCGCAAACTTCTTCCCAACCATTACAACAAGCTTAACAAAATTTGTTTCAAGAGCACTGGGTGCACTGGTAATGAAGTTGATTGTATTACGGCTACCACCGATTACAGAAAAGCTTTCGATAAAATATTTTTTTGAAACGTTATAAAAATGTATTACATTTCATAGTACAATACTACAACTAGTTTATGAGCAAACTAACGATCAGTTTTTATTTTTATTTTGGAATCTTTGAATACAGTCAATAACCTGGGTCCAGCACATCCTCAAAGTTGACTACCATAAGTCCATACGGGTTTAACTACTTGATTGTAAAGCAAAAGCTTATTTTGGACAGATAGTGATGAGTATTTTCCTATTAGCCAGTTCATTTTATTAAATACGATGTTTAGTTCGATACTTTTCTTTTTGACATATTCTTTTCAATATAGCTTTGCGTCCAGGGTCATGCCCAAATACTTTGCAGAGTTTGAGTGTGGGATTTGCGAACCAAAGGTAGTTACTGGGTGGAATTGAATTCTTTTTTATGTTAAGTCCACATGGATTGACTTCGTGTTGATAAGCTTTATTCGCCACAATTTTGTCTAGATTCCTCTTCGTTTTTTTTTCAACTGCTAGAATTGCCGTGTCATCAGTAAACATAGGTATCGTACTAGAAGCTGTAACTGGTAGATGGCTAGTATATAAATGATAGAGCATCGGTCCCAAAATACTTCCTTGGGGGATTCCTGCTTTCATTTCCTTAAGCTGAGAATATACACTTTCATATTTGACTCGAAAGAATCTTTCGGAGATTGTGGGCGTTGGACCCCGCCAAGGGTGCGTTTTGTCACCTCTCCTCTTCATTGTATATATGGATTGGATGTTGCAGCGCAGCCATGGCGGGTAATGTTTCAAAGTGGAAGACCTAAGGATTAGTCATCTGCTCTTTGCGGATGATTTGGTCATCCTTGGGTCCTCTCAGACCGAACTTCAGCGCGCACTCGAAAGGTTTGTAGACGTTTGTGATGATGCTGGAATGAAGATCGACGTGAACATGTCAGAAGTAATGGTCGTTTTCAAAAAACCCATTCAGTGCACTCTGCATGTTAGTGGAGTTCCACTGAAGCAGGTGGATAAGTTTAAGTACCGAACGGAACTATCTATGCTTCCATGGTTTGGTCACGTAGTGCGTATGCCCCCAGACGGGTTTCCAAGACGTGCCATCAGGTAGGCGACCCCGCGGTAGGTCTAGAAATAGCTGGTTGGACCAAGTCCGACATCTCTCCTGGAGCCGTCTAGGGATTCCTCCTAATGGCGGAGGATCGAGAAGGATGGAGAGTCCACCTGAGCATCCGACCCCCGCGACCCTCATGAAGGATTAGCGGGCCATTTGAAAATGTATGTATGTATGTATTACTCAACTCTTGAATTTATTTGCATTTATGTAAATTATCATTATTATCACAGTGAAATAATTTTTATAATTTAATTAAATAAATAAAACAAACTTCTTTAGTGTGGGAGACAATAATTTACTGACTGAATAAGTGCTACTAACAGCTCGATGTCAGGAAAGGTCTTAGGCAAGGTGACGCCCTATCATGCGATCTCTCTAACATAGTACCTGTGAGAATTTTGCACGAAACTCACAAGCCAACACCATAGACACAATCTTTTAGTACACCTACTCGCTTTTGCCGATGACATTGACATAATCGGAAGAGCTCAGAAGGCCGTCAATGGGGCATTTGCGAGTACTGAGATCGAGGCAGCAAAGATGAGTTTAGCGGTCAATGAAAGCAAAACAAAATGTATTCTGTCTACAAAAAGGGACACCCAACATCGGCGTCTTGGACAGAACGCCACAATAGACAGATATCATTTTGAGATAGTAAAGGATTTTGTCTACCTAGGCTCTATGGTGAGCCTATGGAGAGAATTACTCTTACCAATCGTTGTTTCTATGGGCTAAAACGGCAATTGAGTAGCAAAGCCCCATCTCGAACTACTAAGGTAACTCTTTATAAGGCACTAATCATGCCAGTCCTGCTGTGTGGAGGTGAGTGGAGGAGAAGGTACAATGCCGAACTAAACGGCCTGTACAAGGACATCGAGTTAACCAGCAGCTCACACACAGCGATTAGGATGGCTGGGTCATGTAGAGCGGATGGAGCCCAACGTTTCCGCCAAGAAAGTCTTCGAATCCACCCCGGATGGACGGCGCAGCAGAGAACGACCTCGCGGTAGGTGGCGGAAACATGTGGAGGGGGACCTCAACCAACTTGGCGTGCGCAACTGGAGGCAGCTGGCTCGTAACCGTGCTGGCTGGAGAGGTTTGTTGGTTGAGGCCCAGGTCCACCTCGAACTGTAGCGCCACCTAAGTAAGTCCCAACTAATGCCATCTCGAAAATTAAATTCTCCTTACCGATTCCTTTTCTGACTCTCTCACCTTTTCCAAGGATCATGTTATTATTTCTGTGGAGACCTATTGCAACAGATCGCGAAAGCTCGGCGAAATGCTCCGAGCACACACAGTGAAAGTGCGTATGATGCGGTGTGGGTGAGCAGCAGCAGAGATGCAGCTTGGTCAGTCGAGCGAGAGCAGTCGAGCGGTGCGGATGTGGGTGGTCTTTACCAAGTGTATATCCACATGCATGAACCTGATTACTTCAGCTACCTGAATAACTGTGCTCAAACATCTCTCGTCTCTGTTGAGATTACAACAGTTATGGTACTTGAAAAGATCAGTAGACTCAAGGATGACCTTTTCCCCAGCCCCGACGGCTTTGAAGTGGAAGTATTCTCACATTTTCCCTATCCACAAAAAAGGCCTGCAAACGCCAAGCTTTTCAAAATCATTGCTTACGACTCAATGTACTTTCATTGCAGCGCAAACTTCTTCCCAACCATTACAACAAGCTTAACAAAATTTGTTTCAAGAGCACTGGGTGCACTGGTAATGAAGTTGATTGTATTACGGCTACCACCGATTACAGAAAAGCTTTCGATAAAATATTTTTTTGAAACGTTATAAAAATGTATTACATTTCATAGTACAATACTACAACTAGTTTATGAGCAAACTAACGATCAGTTTTTATTTTTATTTTGGAATCTTTGAATACAGTCAATAACACACAGCACATCCTCAAAGTTGACTACCATAAGTCCATACGGGTTTAACTACTTGATTGTAAAGCAAAAGCTTATTTTGGACAGATAGTGATGAGTATTTTCCTATTAGCCAGTTCATTTTATTAAATACGATGTTTAGTTCGATACTTTTCTTTTTGACATATTCTTTTCAACGTAGCTTTGCGTCCAGGGTCATGCCCAAATACTTTGCAGAGTTTGAGTGTGGGATTTGCGAACCAAAGGTAGTTACTGGGTGGAATTGAATTCTTTTTTATGTTAAGTCCACATGGATTGACTTCGTGTTGATAAGCTTTATTCGCCACAATTTTGTCTAGATTCCTCTTCGTTTTTTTTCAACTGCTAGAATTGCCGTGTCATCAGTAAACATAGGTATCGTACTAAGCTGTAACTGGTAGATGGCTAGTATATAAAAGATAGAGCATCGGTCCCAAAATACTTCCTTGGGGGATTCCTGCTTTCATTTCCTTAAGCTGAGAATATACACTTTCATATTTGACTCGAAAGAATCTTTCGGAGAGGTAGGATTCAATAAGTTCTACATATTGGAATGGAAGTACAATAGCAACTTCAACTTATTGATCAATGCTTCATGCCAGACCCTGTCAAAAGCTTGGGCAACGTCGAGGAAAACTGTTGAGCAAACCATTCTGCTTTCAAATGCCCTTTCGATAACACCAGTAATTCTGTGGACCTGATCCGGGGAAGAGTGCTTATCCCTGAATTCGAATTGATAGATAGGTAGATAGATAAATAGATTTATTGAATTTCCAGATTGTACAAAATTTACATAAAATAAAAATACTTAAATCTTAAAGACATGGCTTAAAGCCGTCTGCCAAAGACTATCAACCTTTTGGTACAATTTTAATAATTTTTCAATAATGTTTACTTCTAACTTTTTAGTTTTAAAAATCTTTTTCAATGATCATTCTTCTATAACCTAGCGTTGATTTTCAGTATGATATGAGAGCTTTCCAATTAGAACCATTTAATAACTCAGCTACTTCTTCGCTCGATAATATGGCTTTTCCAAAGTGAAATCTCCTGATACCCCGGAATATTGGGCACATTTCCAAGAAGTGTATAGAGTTCTCTCTTTGCAAATTGAGCAGAGAACTGGAAGATCCTCCCTGTGTGGCACGAAGTTGAGTGGCAATATCTTTCCTCTGGCACGAAAAATCAAAGAGATACATCTTACGCTGTTCGAATCCTTAAAGTAATTAAGGGGACCTAGGTTGAACCGCAGAGTCCTATAGATTTCCCTGTGTGTTGATGCCTCCGCTTCCTCGATATATTTGTTATGCATACATATATCTACGTGAGATATGAAGTCGTAGAGAATCCCCTTCCAATTAGTCTGAGTATTCCAATCTAAGCTAAGGTCGTATTCATATGTCTCCGCCAGATTTAACATGTCTTTGTACCACATTCACTGCGAACATAACCGATTTCCTCGTCAGCCTTTCATCACCTGTCTTGAGTATATTGAGAATATAATCAACGCTCAGCTTAAGAGTCTGTATGAACAATGGGGCAAGTCCGGTTTCGATCATCAGCATGTAGTTTGGGGCCGTGGTTGGGAGTTGAAATGACCTTCGAAGATAAAACCTCAGTAGTTTTTCTACCAAGTCATAATACTTATGACCCCATGACTGCGCTCCGTAGAACAATATGGATTTTGATACAGCTTCAAAGACTCTGTACTTTGAACTGTGAGGTATATTTCGATTCTGGAAACAGATTCGCCACGTGGAGTTTATTGCATTCTTAGACTGCGCTAACTTTTCACTTAGATGCGTGTCTAAACTCAAGTTACTCGATAGCACAACTCCCAAGTATTTATAGTGTTTAACCACTTCAATCGGTTCACCGTTAAATATCCATCTTTCTGTTCTACATAGCCTGCCACCTCCTCTACTAAAAATCATAATTTTTGATTTGTCCAGGTTTAGTTTTAGATTCCATAGTGTGCAGTAGTCGTACAGCCGATTTATCATAAGCTGCAAGGACTCTGGTGACCTAGCCACCAGGACAATGTCATCTGCGTACAGAAGAGCCTTAATAGGAGTACCTGCGAATGTGACTCCTCCTGGAAGGTAATCAATAATATCTTCTATGTAAAGGGCAAATACTGACGGGCTTGCATTACATCCTTGTCTAACTCCTATTTTTGTAGAAAACCACTTCGACAATGCATCACCGTTCCAGACAGCTGCTTTTGTATTGTTGTATAAGTTTTCCAGTACATTTCCAAACTTATAAGACAATCCGTACTGGTACAATTTGTAAAAAAGTCTTTGCCGGTCTACGGTATCGAAGGCTGCCCTGTCGATGAAGAACGTGTAAAGCTTCTGTTTCCGTTCGACGAATGTTTCCGCTATGTTTCGCAGTACAAAGATGTGATCCGTAGTAGAGTAGCCAGCTCGGAACCCAGCTTGAAACTCTTTCAGAAGTGAGTTCTCCTGTATCCAGTCCATCAATCGGGCTTGCATAATACTTGTAAAGATTTTTGCTGATGCATTCAGAAGGGAAATGCCCCTATAGTTGGATGGGTCTAACGAGTCACCTTTCTTGAAAATCGGAAATATTACTGCTTGTTTAAAGCTTTCCGGGACGTTCCCAGTTTGAAATATGGAGTTGTAGACTGACGTAATGGTTGCCACAAATTCGGCAGAGCTATATTTATAGAATTCGACTGGAATTCTATCAAATCCGGGCGCTTTAAAATCCTTGGATCGGGCTTATGCTTCATTCACTTCGAGAGTTGAAATTTCACAATCTAAAGTTTGATTTACAAACAATGGTTTCGCATACAGCATTGGTAGGTCGTTGCTTATCGGGTTTAGTAAACTTTGAAAATGTCTTTTAAGGACATCAGCTGTTAGTTGGATATTCATTTTTAAAGAATTTATATTTAATTTTTTAGCTGTTTTACAAAAATCTGCTGAGCTTTTACAAATGGAAAGTTTTCGAGCCTCGGCTACAAAGAATTCTGCCTTCTTTGTTCGACATATCTGCTTATACTGAACCTTAGCTTGACTGTAGAGCATCTTGAATAATGGTCCGTTAAATTTTCTGAATGCTCGCAGAAGGGAGAATGTGCGCTTTCTGCTTTTCAAAGAATCTTCATCAAGCCATGGCATTTTATACAGCAATCTCTTCTTTTCATTAGTGCTTTGCAACTGACTGCAAGTGAGTTCACTATTTTCAGGTAGCTCTGACAAGTGGCGATTAAGGTTAAGCCTGTATAAATTTTCATTAGATTTATTCCATTTAAGTTTAGGAAGAAGTTTCAATTCGTGCATCTCATCCCTTGCACTCATTTCTAGGCCGAAAGTGGTGATAATAGGGAGATGGTCCGAGTATGGAAGAGCCTTAACTTCGAAATCCCTTACTATGGAGCACCAGCCTCCTCCTACAAAGCAGTAGTCGATGATGGACGAGCAATTCGATTTTATGAAGGTATACTTGCCGTTGCTGTCTGATTTGCTGCATCCATTTAAAACTCCAAGCCCCATCGAATCCATCAATCCCATTATTTTTCTTCCACATGAATTTATCACTGCATCCTTCGTGTTTCGTAGAATTCCTTGAGTATTGTTACATTCGCTTTTTAAACTGCCAATCCTTCCATTTAAATCTCCAATAACCAATAAGTCGTTGTTTTGGTTGATGAGTAAAAACTCTTCTAACAGATTGAATTCTCTCTGCCATTTATTGTTATTGCAGTTAAGGTACGTTGGAACAATTACTAGCTGCCGTGAAAGAATTTTTAGTATCAGATAAACAAGACCATTATCCGCTACTTGGAAATCGCATTGAAGTTCATTGGCAGCTCTATTCTTCACTCCGAGGTAACAGCCTTCTGATGCACGCCCCATGTACGCGGACTAAATAAAAATCGGATGCCGTCTCTCTGCAATCCGATCTGAACTCGTTCTTCACATGGTGCAAATATAATTTCCTATAGCTGAATGTTAACAAATGTAAGGCTATTACCTTCTCACACAAGCGTCTTCCTTCTCCCCCTAGGACCTATTACTTTCATAACAAACACGTTCATTCAGTCAATTCAATCTGTGATTTAAGTATTATCATGCGACAGAGAACTCAACTTCGGCTCACATATTGATCATATCATCAATTGAGCTAACTGTACCCTCGGTTTCATCAAATGCTGGTCCAAAAAATTCTCGAATCCCTATGTCACTAAATTCCTTTATGTCACCTTTGTCAGGCCCCTCCTCGAATACGCCAGTCATGTCTGGTCCCCCTACCAAGTTGCTCATTCTCTCAGAATTGAAGTCGTGCAGCGTAGGTTCATCCGTTTCACCCTACGTGGTCTCTTCTGGGCTGACAGGTATAACACGAGGACCAGCTAAAACTGATCAGCTCAAAATACAAATACAAATATTTGGCGCAACAGCTCTTTAAAGCGCCAGGGCCTAGCTTCTCGCAACCAATCATGTTGTGTGCGTTATATTTTTCACACGAATGGAAGGGACCTACAGTTTAATGCCGAATCCGAACGGCGATTTGAGAAGCTTTTTCGTGACAACAATACTCTCGGATGTTTGTCAGACGCTCGCGACAGCTGAGACGGTGAAAAAGCTTTTTGGTATTTTCTGTGATTCGAACTTGGAACCTCATGCGCAGTGATCCGTCACACTAACCACTTACGCCACGGCGCCCACAACTCAGCTCAGATACTCTGAAAAAACGCCGCCAAATTGCCAACATACTCCTCGTGCAGCAGTTGCTAGTCGATACAATTGATTCCTCCGCTTTACTACAAAAGATGTACATTTACACTAAGCCGCAACCTTCGGTCTCTACCCCTTTTTCATCTCGTTCTCGATTGCACCAATATATGTCCAGAATGTTGCCGTTTGTCAATTACGCACACAGCACACTAGACTTCCACCTCAGCGGATCTTCCCCTCACTTTCTTAGTTAAGGCATGTTATTCTCTTAAACGACTCTTACTTTTAAGTCTAGTTTTAGCTTAGTTATTTAAGTTTTCTTCTGTTAGTTGTTAGTTCAGCTTTAGGTTAGTTGCTTGTATTAAGCTTAATGTTATTCATTCTAATATTCGTACTTTTCTGTTCTGTCCTATACCTTCTTTTTTCCCTAAAAAAAGATGGTCAACGTACATTCATAGGTACTCGTATAATTGAATTAATTCCATACAGACTTTAAGTCTACTTACAAGACACATACCATATGTACATACATGTTCTCTTAATCGTTTTACATCCCCATCAGATAAACCTTGACTTCAACATCCTTTTAATAGAATTTCAAAAAAGCATTATATTTTTATTACAATGTATCTAAAAAAAACATCGATTCACTTAACCGCCCCAAAAATGTTTTGTAAATGAAGTCGTATTCTTAGTCATATCGCAGCCTTCTCATCTCGGGTCGGCTCTCATAACAATGCCAAATGCCGTCTCCCATCAAATACATACTTCGAAACCAAAAAAAAAAACATACCAATCTCATCGAATACCTTAGCATAAATTTTATATCACCATGAAGCGGCAAGCAATTTCCAAAAGTACACCACCCACAACACCCACCTACCTCAAGGATCAGAAGGACCCAAAGAAAAACAACAAAACAAATCCAAGGCAAACAGCAAAAAATCACAGCCATAGAAAATCCTTTTCAAACCTTTTCTTGTGGTTCATATTTATGTTTATAAAAGTAGTGACTATATACGTAGGTATACAAGAAAAACAAAAGAAACAATGTGTAATTAAATCGGAACGTGATCTGCTTGCTTATGACTGACAAAATCAGATTTTTGTGTGGTAAGTATGGATGGAACACCAACGACGTGCCTCAAGACCGTTGCCGCCATCGTCGAGCTACGAAATATGCCAAGCCACTCCAATACTATTGCCATACGGAGAGGAGATGACAGACACATAGACTCTATCTGTAACACAGACGTTGTTGATTGACAGTCGTGCGTGAAAGATAAATAAGGATAATTGAGTGGAATGCCTCGAGGCATGTTTACCCTTTTGTTGTTGGTGTACTGTTGATGCTTTGTTGTCTTTAAATACCCGTGGGAATTACAAAGGAGTTTTGCTTTAAGAACACAAATGCTCTTAAAATGCATTTATGTATTTAGATAAGGTTGTGAATGGGAGAAGCTAAAAAAAAAGTGCTCCTTAGAAACCCCCATTTCATTTCGTTTGCATCTTATATAGGTACCTACTTCAAATACTCAAACTAATCCTTAAAGTCAGCAGTTGCCGAATTGATCAAAACTTTGATACACATAAAAATATTTCTTTGAAAGGTTTAAAGTTTTACAAGTAAAAGGTAATTACACTTGATATGAAAAGTGTTCGCATTTCATGCTAAATTCAATATCATAAACACGCTCGTACAACTTAAGGACCAATAAACTTTTAAGACAAAATTAAAATGGTTTTTTATTGGCAATGAAAAAGAGCAAGAAAGGTGAATATAGCATATCAAAAGAATATGTTTTAATTACTTCAGACATTTTCACTTTCTTGCAAGTAAAGGGTCATTCAGTAGCTATGATAGAACTTTGACAGTCGACTGCAGCCATATATTTAAATACTATAAAAGCAAAGACTTGTGACCTTGGGAACACGATTTCTCTTAAACTGTTGGACGTAGGTACTTGAAATTTTACCTAGATGCGAGATAAGAAGAGATTTTTCGAAATTCGAGGTATAAGTGGCATAGGTTGAGGTTGAATTTTCTGTCACTAAATTATACAACCTGATTATACAACCCTAGCCCAGTAATGCCTCATCGGATTGTAAAAATAAGAAACACGTGAATTTAGTAAATTCGCCGCTGGTTCATTTAAGGTAGAATACAAATCATCCTTCTGCGCTATTCTGAAGCTGAGCAATGCTAAAAACACTATCGCTGCAATAGTGTATGTGTGTGAGTATATGGGCGCGCTGTTTTGAACTTTACGAGTATTGTGTGATCTTTTCTAGAGTAAAAATTGAAAAAAAAAAATATTATCAGTGTCAAATCTAAGGCATTTTAAATTTTATTAATTAGGATATGTGCATATGTTCCAAAGACATCGCGAGGCAGGAGAGGCAGTCCTATAAATGCCTGGATCACACAAATGCGACGACATTGGCCTCAGTAACCGAGTGATTCAAAATCGGGAGGCCTGCCAATATTTTCTGATGTCAAATAGGCGAACCCCACAGGCGGATCAGTGGGAGGGTTAAGATCATCCCTTGTTTTCGAATCATAACCTCGTCGAAATGGGAAGAAGAAGGTATGTACATATATGCTATCAAAACTTCGTGCAGTTAAGAGATTTGGCAATATACGCGTACATATAATACATATGCATGTACAGTATATCCATAGAAAAATTGCAATATTTTTTTCAATTTGTTAGATGAGATATTGTTGATCTCCACATTTTAGAATGTTTTAATGGAATTAAAATAAATTGTGTTGTGAGCGGGTTTGTGTTCTCTGGTAGCGATTCCCACGGAGAAAGTTATAATTGAGTCGAGTGTACACATTTTTGGTATTGTATTAAAATGGCAATTATGTTCCGAGAATTAAATAACCATCCAAAATGCGGGCGAAGCAAGGCGAGCACTGGTCAGCTAGTTTGAAAATATTTTGCTGTCATTCTGCCGTCATTATGTTTTGTCGTGGTTACCATTTTATCATGGAGTGCTACACGATTCAAGAACGCATCGAAATCGTAAAAGTTTATTATTAAAATTCGAGTTCTGTTTGCGAAACGTTCCTTGAATTACGTACGATTTACGTTCGAAATGAGCGTATTTCCGAGCTCACCATTAGGCGAATTATGGAGAAATTCGAGGAAAATGGTCCAATGGCTGACTGAGCAGTCCCAGTAGGTCAACGAAACACGCAGACGACAAAAAATATTGCTTTGGTGGCATAGGGTGTGCGCGAGAACCAAAATGTCTCAATTTCGTGTTGTTCTCAAGAACTTAACCTTTCGTACGCTTCAACTTGGCGAATTTCGCGAAAAGACTTGAGCCTGTATTCGTACAAAATCCAAATTGTTCATTAACTGAAGCCTATTGACCATGTTACCCGTCGCGCATTCGGTGATTGGGCACTGGAGCAGCTGGAAACCGATCTCAGTTTTGGCCAAAAAATCATCTTCAGCGAAGGGGCGCTTTTTTGGCTGAGTAGCTACGTGAACAAACAAAATTGTCGATTTTGGAACACTGAACATTTTAGACAGATTATGCCAACACCTTTGCATACCGAAGAACTCACTGTTTGATGTGGATTATGTACGAGTATATTCGGACCTCATTTTTTCAAAGTTGATCGTCAACGGACGTTGACTGTGAACGGCGAGCGAAAGTGGGTCATGACAACCAAGTTTGCTTGGACAGAAATTGATCGTTTAGGTATTGGCGACATTTGGGTTAACAGGACGATGCGATGCGCCACACATCGACCGAAATGCTGGAGATGTTAGGCGTTTTTCTTTTTTCGCACATCGAGCGCGCTCTGAACGTGCTCTGAACTGAGCGTTCAGATTTGTTTATGAAACACAAATAAGCTCTCTGAGTCATTTGATTAGTAATTAGAGCTTGAGCTGTCAAAATATGAATAGAATATCTATTGATAGTTATTTTTTATGTTATATTTACTTTCTGCACCAGAACAACAAATTTCGTCCGCCATTTCAATTGTTTTGCATTTTTTTTTTCTTCGTCCTCTCCTGTCAAACACGAAAAACGACTGTGCTCAGGATTTTGCTCTGAGCGCTCGGTCAATTAATCCAGAGCTCATAGAGTGCGCTCGGACCATGCTCTGAACGAAAACGAAACGAATTCAGAGCTCTGATGTGTCTGAGCTAAAAAAGAAACACGAATTTTTTTTTGACAGTTCAGGCTCTGCTCTGAACTAAAAAAGAAAAAACGCCTATTGAAGCCGAAGTTTCCGCGTCGCGTAATCTCACGAAGAGCCGACGTCAATTGATCGCCAAGATCGTGCGATTTGACGCCTTTATGCTGTATCCAGCGTAAATACGGGCACGGGCTATGCGTGCTATGCGGTGTCCGCACGTACCGCATTAGCTTGCGGGGAACGCGGAGGTGTGCGAATACAATACGATACGTGCGTTCATACGGCGTGCGTAGACAGCCACTGTTTAAATTCAGAGTGAAATGGCTTCGGTTTCGGCGCGGAAGATTTAATTAATGGAAAACAGTTTGTTAAAACAAAAAATATTAAGAAATTGTAGAAAGAAAGAAATAAAGAAAAAACTTGTGCAATATACCAAGAACGATTAATTTATGACGAATTTGATCACCTGTATCCGCAAAATGGTCTCCGTGGCGTAAGTGGTTAGTGTGTCGGATCACTACGCGTGAGGTACCAAGTTCGAATCTCAGAAAACACCAAAAAGTTTTTTTCAAGGTCCCACCTCTCGCGAGCGTCTGACAAACATCCGAGAGTATTGTTGTCACGAAAAAGCTTATCAAATCGCCGTTTGGATACGGCACTTAACTGTTTGTCCCTTCCAATCGTGTGAAAAATATAACGCACACAACATGAGTGGTTGCGAGAAGCTAGGCCCTGACACTTAAAGAGCCGTTGCGCGAAATATTTATTTATTTATCCGCAAATGCGATCGGATAAACGTAGCGCATTTCGTCAGTATACAAGAATGGCGACAAAAAACGTTGACTATATTTTAAAAAACGTAGGTATATTGTACTTGTTATCATTACACCACAGGGATTTGCTTTTATTCAACAACCCATTTCTTTTTTGGACATCGTATATACGTATGTAAGTACCTCAACTTCGATTGCTTTTCCGCACAATAATGCGGGAAAAATCGGGAAATTAAAACGAAGTGTGCGATACAGGGACGTCACAACACAACGTATTATATTTGCCGCACATCGTATTTATCTTGGACGTCTAAATTTAATTACAGCAGTTTAATAATGTACATTCGCCGTATCGCACGCACTGCAACGCACTCACCACAGTACCCGTATTTACTCTGGGCACAGCGTTAGAATTTTTTCTTTGAACTGTAATGGATTAGTAGAATTATTTATTTAAAATGTAACGTATTTTTGTAGCGCCATCTATTTGTAAGTTGTAAGTAATTATTTTGTAACAAACTTCACTCAGTCACGGAGATGTTACTGACTTCACACAGAAAAAGTGGAATGGAGGACACTTCCGTGTAGACTAGAGGAGAAGAAACAAGCAAGGAAAAAATAAAGAAAATTAAGCCAATTACAGAACTTACGTTACATCTCTGATCTATGGCAATAAGCCACCAACAATTGCCGACCTTGAGGACAAGGGTCACGTTGTTCGGTTCATTGGCCAGATTGAGACCAACTTATGTGCATGAGTTATCCGAAATTGAACCTCTCGGATGACCGCCGCCAAGCAAAGCCATGGAGGCTATTTGAACATTATTAGGCATTATTTTTAAAACTTAGTTGTATCGAATGCTTTCTTACTTGAAATAAAAAGATCCGCTACACCTTAATACCCGTTTTGACCAGCAAGTTAGATTAATAAAGACCCCTTACCGCTGGTGGGGGGAAGTCTATAATAAAAACACTGACTTTGCTGCCGGTTCAACGCGAACTCACTGTTTATTAAAATTACCTGCCTAAAATACTAAAATGATGCTAACTGTACAAAATTAGGTGCTAAAGACAGCACGAAGAATATTTGTGCTGACTGGCTAAGAAATTATAAAATAAATTTTGACAACAACATCGAACATGAGTACACTGTCCAGTGTTGTGATTATAATAAAAAACGTAATTGCTGTTGTGGTCACAACATGCTGGGGCCATCCTTCAAGCCATTTGGAAATCGGTCGCAGTAAAGCGCCTTTCTGCAGGTATTGGTGGTAGTTCCTGAGCCTGGACCTCTATTTGCATATTTCTCTTGCTCCTCTTGCAATGTCGCCAGATGTCGCCAGCGGTTAGGCTGTAGTTCAGTCCATGATGAATTGGATGTACTGTTGGCTTAGCTGGTAAATGTTCATTATTTTTGATGTCCGTTATCCATTTGGTTAGATCCTTGATGTCGTCATTTTCCGATTTGAGTATGACGTGTGGAATGACGTAATATTTGTAACTGGAATGAAAGCTGCGTTGATGCTGCTAGAATTGCTGCTATAAGAACTGATGGTCATCGAATTTTGTTGAAGTATGCAATTTTGCTGGTGGGCGCCGTGGCGTAAGTGGTTAGTGTGTCGGATCAGTACGCATGAGGTTCCAAGTTCGAATCCCAGAAAACACCAAAAAGTTTTTTCATGGTCTCACCTCTCGCGAGCGTCTGAAAAACATCCGAGAGTATTGTTGTCACGAAAAAACTTCTCAAATCGCCGTTCGGATACGGCACTAAACTGTTGGTCCCTTCCATTCGTGTGAAAAATATAACGCGCACAACATGAGTGGTTGCGAGAAGCTAGGCCCTGGCGCTTAAAGAGCTGTTGCGCCAAATATTTATTTATTTTTTTTTGTTTATGCAATTTTGCTGTAGTGTCAATATCCCGTCATCTTATAGTGATATCTCCCGGAGTTGTGTACCACAAATCACGTTGAAAGTATACATCCTGTCCAGGACGTAAATCCAGCTATTGCCATTGTTTAGCTGAATCCATACAGGGGATGGTTTGACGCTGCATAGTTTACAATAGGAAGACAACTCCTTAGCATGCGTCAGCAGATCCAATTCACATCTTCTGACATTGGACCGGCGATTAAACATCGGATGCTGTTGCTGACATAGATATTTTTCGCTGGTTCTTGTGCGCTTGGTCAGCTCCTCCCTTGTCATTCTGTAGTATGATTCACGTAGCAGATTTACTGTTAGATAATCCAGCGAATGTTCAATAAAAACGTATTCATTATTGTGGGGAATCGGAACAGGTATGACCTTGAATAGGTTGAAGTCGTCTGTGTTGATTAAGGGCACTATTATGTCGAATACTATATTCCGGTTCGTTGCTCTTGCACTAGTAGGGAATTTTGCGTTTGTTGATAATTCAACAATGCCTTGGCGTAAGTGGTTAGTGTGTCAGATCACTACGCATGATGTTCCAAGTTCGAATCCCAGAAAACACCAAAAAGTTTTTTCATGGTCCCACTCCTCGCGAGCGTCTGACAAACATCCGAGAGTATTGTTGTCTCGAAAAACCTTTTCAAATCGCCGTTCGGAGTCGGCATTAAACTGTAGGTCTCTTTCATTCGTGTGAAAAATATAACGCACACCACATGAGTGGTTGCGAGAAGCTAGGCCCTGGCACTTTAAATAGCTGTTGCGTCAAATATTTGTATTTGTATTTGATAATTCAACATTGCTAATGTCGCATATGCAGACAATGCTAAAAACTTCTGTTCTGCATCATTTTGGTCGTTTGATTTGATTGCACTGCTCTTCAGGTTCTCTAAGTTATTTTGGAACGCTTGCACTTGTGCAGTAATGGTTTCAGCATTTTTCTCTAAAATATTGCTCGTTGATTCTGCTACCGAAGTCTGGCTTTTTATTAATTCTAGTAGGTGATTCTCATTTACTCGTGTTTCCTGTATTTGTTGCTCTTAGTGGTCTGCATATGACTCGTCCAAAAGTCCGAAGAGTTTATTTGCTACGGTACCAATAAAGTCGAACGGGGATCGTTTTGTTCGAATCTTGAGTGAAACTCCGACTCCTTGGTTAAGCAGCAAGTCGTTGTTGCTTTTGATGATCGTCAGCTGGTGATTGAATTGATGAACTATATTGTGAGCCAATACGTCAGATTTCATTTTACAGAAGTCATTCATATCTTTCACTAGTTCCTAGAATCCTTCAAATTCTCTCCAATAATTGGTCATATCATAGTAGACAATTAGTATCCAGTCGCTGGCTATCAGATTAACGCTACCAATCTTCTCGAAGTAAATCCCTGGGCGGTTTTTGAATGGTGTTATCTCTACTTCCTTGTCGGTTAGTTGTGATTTATTTGACGGTAAGAATGTTGTTGTTAGTGCCACAAGTAATAATATCTTCAGAATGTTTAAACCTGAACAGTTAACGTTACTTGTCTTATTTATGTTGGCTTGATCTGGTTCAATATCTCGAGGGCTATTCACATTATCTTCGATAGGTAGATGACAAAGTTTGTTGGCCTCTTCATGAATTTATTATTGCTAAATACAGTTACATCGCGAACTTGCTCGTCCTTTCCGGGATGTAATTCTTCAATTTTCCCCAACATCCACTTGGTTGGTGGCAGACGATCATCCTTGAGCAGTACAATATCCCACTTTTTAATATTTGACTTCTTTTGTTTCCATTTAGCGCGCTGTTGAAGATGAACGAGGTATAGCATTTGCAATTTTATTTAACCTAACACCAAATTAGTTTAACCCAAGCACAAATATATTTAGCCCTTTAGCAATTAACTTTAACCCAAAAGCAAATATGTTTAACCTTTTAGCAAATAAGTTTAGCCTTTTAGCAAATATGTTTAACCAAAGAACAAATATATTTAAACCAAGAACAAATCATTTTAACCAAAACATGAATTTATTTCAACTTTATAATTGTATAAAAACGTAGAAGCCTTCTAAAACAAAATTGATATTTAAAAAAAAATATTTAGTCCATTCGCTCGCTGCCTTTGGCATGAGTAAAACCATATCCATTACATAATTAGCGCAATCGGTTTGTTTAGTTTGTTGCAAACTATCTTCAATAACTGCAACCAAGTTATGGTCCTTGCTGACGTCAGTTAAAACTTGATGTGCGTGTGTCTTCATTTTAGAAAAAGATTTTTCAATGGGGTTTAACATGGGAGAGTAAGGAGGCCAAAATCCGAACTTCTTGTGTCTTATAGATTCTAGCGTTATCCATAATTAAAAAGCCATCATTAAGGGGTGTTCAGATTTTCTGTAAGTTCATTTAGAAATGAACAAAACTTGTTAGAGTTGCAAGTGGAGTTTGTCAACATCTTATAATGCATTATTCCTTGGTTACTAATTGGTGCAATTAGAGTAACATTAAAAAATATAACAAATTTGCAGATGCGTTGAAATAAATTTGTGTTTTGGTTAAAATGATTTGCTTTTCATTTAAAAATATTTGTTCTTTGGTTAAACATATTTGCTAAAAGGTTAAACCTATTTGCTAAAAGGTTAAACCTATTTGCTAAAAGGTAAAACATATTTGCTTTTGGGTTAAAGTTAATTGGGCTAAATATATTTGTGCTTGGGTTAAACTTATTTGCTGTTCGGTTAAATAAATTTGCAAATGCTATATATTGTGTTGACCAGATCTTCCAAAAGTGTTGGGTCATTCTTTGAATCAATAGCCATCGGGAACGGAGGTTTTGTTCTTGCTCTATCATCGGTTCCGGCATGGAATTGCCTGCGGATCAAATAAGGAAATTACCTGGTGTTAATATTGGATTATCATCGTTTGTTACCGAGACGAGTGGACGCGAGTTCAAACACGCTTCTATTTGAGTAAGTAGTGTTGTTAGCTCCTCAAATGTAAGAGTAGTATCACCGTTTATTCTCTTTAAATGATACTTTATTGATTTTACGCCGGCCTCCCAAAGTCCTCCAAAATGTGGTGATGCTGGTGGAATAAAGTGCCATTGGATACCATCCACCACAAGTTTTTTGGATGCATCTGCTTCCGACTGTTTGATTGCATGCTTCATCTGCCTAACGATTTCCTTGTTTGCTCCGACGAAGTTGGTGCCATTATCGCTATAAAAGTGTGCACATCTTCCTCTTCTAGATGTAAAACGCCTTACAGCTGGTATGAAGGCTGCGGAGCTGAGATCGCTTACCAGTCGATAAACAGACAAATATTGCGATGTACCCTTTTGTTGTTCGGTTTCCTCGTCCTCTGGCTATCAACACCTGAATGGGGTCAGCATAATCTATCCCTTGATGGAGTTACTCTTGCGGCTGGCAGCATTCCCATTATTTGAGTCTTTGCTTGCGTATTGAACCGATGACATCTTACCCAGCTATGTATGACCTGACGTACCACACATTTTCCTTGAATGATCTACTAAGATTGTCGCAATGTTGATAATGTTAGGCGAAGTCCACCGTACAACGTGCGTTTGTGTATGTTTTCGATTAACAATTTGGTAAACTTGTCGTTGTGAGGTAGAATACACGGGTGTTTTTTGGTATCTGATAGAGTTGAATGTTCCTGACGTCTTCCCACTACCAGAAGATTGTCATTATCTAAGTATGGGTTTAATGACAGAAGTTTGCTTGTTTTGTCAGCATAATCTATCCCAGTATGGGTAAATGGCCTTGATGGAGTTACTCTTGCGGCTGGCAGCATTCCCATTATTTGAGTCTTTGCTTGCGTATTGAACCGATGACATCTTACCCAGCTATGTATGACCTGACGTACCACACATTTTCCTTGAATGATCTACTAAGATTGTCGCAATGTTGATAATGTTAGGCGAAGTCCACCGTACAACGTGCGTTTGTGTATGTTTTCGATTAACAATTTGGTAAACTTGTCGTTGTGAGGTAGAATACACGGGTGTTTTTTGGTATCTGATAGAATTGAATGTTCCTGACGTCTTCCCACTACCAGAAGATTGTCATTATCTAAGTATGGGTTTAATGACAGAAGTTTGCTTGTTTTGTTAAGGTTTTTTCCAGCTCTAAGGCATGCTAACTCTTCGGAGTACACTTTTTCTTGAATGGTGCGTATACTAGCCTTGCGCGTGTCTTCGATTTCGCTCACTGTTAATTCACTTGTTTTTCTCGAATTTGGGCATCTGCAATTTGTTATAAATCTTCTACAGTAAGCAACTACTGTTATTAATCTGTTATAACAAGAGAATCTTTCGGCAATGTCGTAAGGTTTGGACACCGATATTGTCAGTACTTCTTTAGCTTCGGGAACCGTTGTTGAATGTACTTCTGCGGCGGTCAATATGTTGAATCATGTTGTTGCCACTCGGGACCATGCCACCATAATGAGTTGTTTTTTATTTGTCCTGGTAAGCAACCCCTGGAAGCAGAGTCAGCGGGATTATCTGATGAGCGTATGTGCCTCCAGGAACTTGGCTTCGTTGCTTCCTGTATCTCCGATACCCTGTTCGCAACAAATGCCTTTCAGGTCCATGGACATTTTTAAATCCAGGCCAATGTTATTGTGGAATCTGTCCAGGAAAATACATTGCCTACTTGTGGGCCGTATGTCCGCATTATTTCTGCCAAAATCTTTGATAGTAAATGAGCTCCACAAAGCTCGAGCTTGGGAAGAGGAATCTTCTTCCGGTTTGGTGCCACTTTTGTTTTTGCTGTCAACATCATTGTTGCATTGGATCCGTTCTGCAAAGCTACTCTGGAGTACACCACTGCTGCGTACGCACCTTCTGAGGCATCACAGAATCCATGAAGCTCAAACTTTTGGCATTTCGTATTTTCCATCCATCTCGGAATTGTCTTCGACTGCTACTAGATTATCTCGCAACCGGTTCCATTGATTCTGCAGATCAACTGTAAGTGGTTCATCCCAGTTAACCTCTGATTTCCAGATTTGCTGCATCAAGATTTTTGCGCCAACCATCCTAGTGCGTCATACAACTTGGCTATTTCAGAGAGAGTTTTCCGACTGCTATGGAAAACTTTAACGTAACTCTGATTAAGACTCTTCGTCCTGTTCTTTCTCTTTCACAGCTTCCCACTCACCCTCTCCTTTTTTTAAATGGACTATATTTTTCCTATACCTTTGACCTGTTTCGTCGTTTCTTACCATCCTGTCTCTGCCTTGAGAGCTTTCAACAGTATGGGTCGTTGGATCGAAGTTTGAGCTCAACTTATTTGGTTTGTACATAGTCTTCAAATAAACCTTATCCCCTTGAGAACTATCGCTATCGACTGGTCTCCTTTTCTTATCCGCGTATTCCTTCCTTGATCTTTCCGTTCTTTATCTCTATCTCGTACGTCCAAACATTAATTTTCAGGTCTATTTGCTCTACTGAAGGAATTTTATCCCTATTTTGCCTCTTAAAGAAAAGTTCGGATGGCGTTTTACCCGTTGTGGAATGAGGTGTGCTGTTATACATCATGAGATATTCCCATAAACTATCTTTTATGTCTTTCCTTTCAATGTGGCAAATCTTCAGACGTTTAAGAATATCTCGATTCTGTCTATCGACTTACCCATTTTGTTGCGGCCAGTATGGAATCGTATTAAATAATCTTATATTACACTCTTTATAGTAAGATCTAAATTCGTCGCTTACAAATTGTTCCCCATTATCAGCAGTAATCGAAACTGGAAAACCCAGTCTGCTAAAAATTTCTTTCAGTAATTTGATTATCTGTGAGCTCGTAATAGTTTTGCAGATTCTTATTTCTTTGTACCGGCTATAGTAATCGACGACAACAAATAAATAATCCCCACTAGGCAGGGGTCCCAAGAGATCCATAGCAATATCAACCCAAGATGTTGTAGGGAGTTCTCGTCTTTTTAAAGGGACTGGAGGGTTTGGCATGCTTACCAGGGTGCAACCTTTACAAGTTTTGACGAGATTCTCGACGTCTTTGTCTATACGTGGCCACCAAACTTTTGCTCTGAGGCGTCCTTTCATTGCCATCATACCCAGGTGACCCCCATGAGCAGCATCTAAAACATTTTTTCTTAATTTTTGTGGGATGACTATTTTATTTCCTCTTAGCAGTATATTTTCGTAGAAGCATAATTCGTTTTCGAAAATCTTATAGCCTTTTACTGACTGGTCCCAATCATCATTAAAAATGCTTATGTCACCGTTGTTTTCGGAATGCATCTTGATGTGGTGAAAGGAAATGGCACGTGGTCGCGAATATTCAACTACCTGATGTACGTGTGCGTCTTCTCCAATTGGTTTTGGATTTGAGTAAATGCACAAGCTTGATAATGGATCTGCTATGTTCATCTTTCCAGGTACGGAAATAGTTTTGAATTTATATGACTGTAATCATAAAACCCACCTTTCGATACGAGTGCAAGGCTTCGATTTCGGACTGAAAATGATTTCCAAAAGCTTATGATCAGTAACTAAATCAATTTTTTTTCCGTATAGGTGTATGTCGAAATGTTCAACTGCTCAGATTAGCGCAAGAGCTTCTTTTTCGGCCTGGCTGTACCTGCGTTCGCAGTCTGTCAATGTTCTATTCCCATACGCGATAATTCTAGGACCTTTATGGTTCAATTGAATTAACACGGCGCCCAATCCTACCGGACTAGCATCTGCGACTACCTGTGTTTTGTCCTGCACATCATAGTATCCTAGCGACTGTATTTTTGTTAGTGTTGTTTTCAAATTCGCAAAAGCTAAATCTTGTTCTTTTAACCAATATCTCTTTAAGTTGGTATGCTTTGCTAGTTTTATGTTTTAATGGCTCTGTTACCTTGGCTAAGTTAGGAATCCATTTCCCAATAAAATTCACCAACCCTAAGAAGCTTTGCAGCTCTTCAGGTGATTGACGAACTCTAAATTTCGTTATGCCCTCAATGTATTTCTGTAGGGGTTTAATGCCATCGGGTTTTAGCTCATGCCCCAAAAATTGGATGGCTTTGACCTTAAATATGCCCTTTCATTGATTCAAAAAAACCAGTTTTTCTTTTAAGTTTTTAGGAACTTTCTTTAGTTTGTTATCATGTTCTCGATCACTGCTTCCGAAAATCAAAATGTCGTGAATAAAATTAATTACACCCTCAACCTAGCAACAATCTGTCAAGAATTTTTTTGGAAAATGTCAGGGGCACAATTAATTCCGAACATTAATCTTTGTAGAGAAACAACCCTTTCATTGTGATGAATGTTGTTATGTGTCTGGAGTGAGGATGTAACTCTATTTGATGGAAAGCGTTTTTGATACCAAGCTTGCTAAAAACACAAGCTTTTCGGAATTTAGGCAACATTTGGGTCATTGTTGGCAGGGGATGGCTTTCTCTCATAATCGCGGCGTTAGCCCGTCGCACATCCACGCAGAGACGTATCTCACCATTCTTTTTTAAGATTGGAACAATGGGAGATACCCACTTCGATGGTTTGTGTAGTTCTTCGATGATGTCAGATTCAACTAACTCTTCCAACTTTTTCTCCACTAGAGCTTCCAAATGAATTGGTATCCTCCTGCACGGTTGCAAGACAGGATTTACCGGCTCGTCGATTGGGATATTCACTAGCACATTCTTAAACTTTGGAAAAGCGTTACTAGTTACTGGATTTACGCCTATTCCTATTTTTAAAACATTTAAAGACATTGCCGTGTTTTTTTCTAATAGATCCTTTGTTCCTCTAGTTATTACATAACATGTCGCCTGTTCTTTTCCTCCATTTACCACAATATTAGCTTCAAAGGATCCTTTAACATCTAAAGGAGTATGGCTGCCATATGCCAAGAAAATTTTTTCCGATTTCCTGATTTGGTTAAAAACTTAGATTTTCTTGCTTTTTAAATATTCCCACCTTTTGTCTGTTAATAAATTGAATTTACATCCTGAATCAACTAACATTTTCGTTCTTACTCCACCTATTGAACAGTCTATTGTCGCATCGTCGTCTATGTGTAAAACATAAATCGACTCAGATTTTTCATTCTCCACGTAATCGATCGTTTCCGTTTCCCTTTCGATCTTTTTGAACCCTGACTACCATCGTGTAAATGAAAATTATGAAATTTCCGTTTTTGTATCGACTGCGATTTGCAGTATTGCCAGAAATGTCCCATACGACCACAATTATGACACTTTTTGTCCCTGGCTGGACATCTAGCATCCTGTGACGAATGTCTTTTATTTCCAAATCTCCCACATGATCTCACGTCATACTTTTCTCTTTTTGCGAACCTATCATTTTTTTTATTAGCTACTTCGTTTATATCCTCCGTCCTAATTTTCTGCCCGTAACCTTCTAGCTGATGGTTTACAGCCTCTTGCGTATTCGCTTCCGATAATATTTTGTCGAGCGTGATACTATCTCCAGTTGTTAATATCTTCTTTCTTAGCTCATCTGAGGTACATTTCTTTGTTATTTGATCGATTAAGTGCTCGTCTGCATTTTGAAACCCACATTTTCCTGCTTGGTTTCTTAATCTCAACAAATTTTTTTCAAATTTGTCCCCTTCCTCTTGCTTTAGGAGCCTGAACAGATGCCTTTCTTATACTCTGCTTTGTTTGGGAGAAAAGTACGCGTCCAATTTTGCTATAGCAATTAAAAACACATCATTGTCTTTAGAGATATCAGCGTTTGCGCCTGGAAGGTTATAGAAACTCTCTTGGAGTTCTAAGCCACCAGAATGTAATAATGTAGCCCTCTTTTTATAGGAGACTCGATAGATGCGGCTTCCAAATAAATGCTAAAACCTCTCTTCCATTTTTCCCATCTCAACCCTATTGATGTATTGTCTCTCTCCAAAGAAAATCATTCCAATGTTGGTATGGTATTTGCCATTCTTTATTTCAGAATGGGGGGGGAAACAACCTGGAAGTAAAACATTTATTTTTTCAAAATGTTCGTACCTACTTCATTTTTCTAGACATGCAATACTTTAAGGCACCCTTGGTGCAAAATTAATTTTCAATTTAATGAAGGTACCTTTGTACCAGATATGCACTGCTTGCTACTGACCAGGTTCTTACGTGCTATTTAATGAAGGTACCTTTGTACCAACGCCACGATATTTCATCTTCGTAGTCACATTTTTCACAATTTAATGTAGGTCCTTATACCACATATTTTTAATGAAGCAACATTATTGCTAATTCCGTGATATGTAATCATATTTTCGTGTTTCATAGTTTCCCTTTTTTTTCCAATACCCATATGTACCTACCGCAATAATTATAATGAAACACACGAAACGAATGTGACTGCACTTAATAAACAAAAATCTGAACCCATTTTAATTACACCCCCTACTCACACTTGTTTGCTGTTTTTTTGGTTTGTTCTCTCTCGTCGCCACTTGTCGTGTTTACTGGCTCGCCAACGCACGCACAACCTGCACACTCGAAGTCTGACCACAACTAACGACTTCTCTCTCTGTGCTTGTACGAACGCTCGAGATAGCTGTGAGATCCACCGTTTGTTTTGAGTTAAGTCACTTATGGTGCCATAACTTCTAAACAGTATATGTAACTGGATGTTATCTATGAAATACCCTTGAAAGCCTATTAAATTTGTTATACGTAACATCCTATATCTAATATTATTATTACTACCCTTATTTAAATATATTATTTTAGAATTAGAAGATTGAGAATTTTACCGTCCTTAAATGCGTCTTTTTAGTACAATTCGTTTCCTGCATTACACGAAACTATCCTTTCAAGTGCGATTGTGTAAATTTGTATAATTTACGTGGGCTAAAGGGGTTACGATTATCCTTACAAATTTAAGATACAGCGCGGGTGGTAGGAAAATAAGGAGGAGATAAGAGGAGGCACTGTATTAGCTTTAGCGGTTTTGAATCCGATCCAGTAGGTACAATGTGGCTTTAGGAGCACTGGACCAGACACGCGGGTTATTCTCGAGCTTGGGGTGAATGTGTGCCTTTATATCGCTGCCAGATCACAGGGGCTAACATTTCTTGCATCGTTTAAGGAATCCTAGATATTTCGCAGTGTTCTTGGCGACATTAAATATGTGGTCATTGCAACGTACGTTGTCATTAACACACATACCGAAAATGGAAAGACATTCAGTTTCGCAGATCCAAGAGCCATTCATTGATAGTGACTGAGGGTTCAGGTTTCACTTCAGTGATAGAAGGCAGCGTTCTGTTTTCGAAGCATTAAATTCCACTCTATTCTTTGCGCCCTATTTGATTATTCGTCAAGATCGGAGTTTAATGAGCTTAACATATGCTGTCGCTCCAGTTCCACAGCCGAAGAGCAAGGACGTGAATCTGGAAACGAATATGAGAAGTTGAGAGTACTGTCGTCAGTCGAAGGAGTGTATTGGATTAGAAGTAGCGTGGACTTCCGCTTTTTATACTTACCTTCGACAAATCTGATAATATCGACGATATCTACCGAATTAGAGCTATACTAAATATCGTGGTCAAAATCGAGCCCATGCGTAGAAATTTAAGGATGATTCCGCAGTGCAAACGTTGCCAAGGATTTAACTATACGCAAATGTACTGCAAAAAACAACCGCGGTGTGTGAAATGCGCCGGAAATCACTTCTCCCAAGTTTGTGGAGTAAATAAACAAACCTCTGCAACGTGTGCTAATTGTAAGGGAAAGTACCCGGCAAATTATAGAGGCTGTGAGAGGCTTAAGAGTTGCAAAATCGGAGAGATGCGCTTCTTAAGCCACTAAATGCAAAATCAAAACTGCAAACTAAGCCAAAGCGTAAGATCGCACAGGAGAAAGTAGGCAAACTAAAACTACAGAGCGCAAAACGGTGAGGGAAAGAGTGACAACAGAAAAGTCCTCGACCTCTGTTCTTAAAAGAAACGGTACTGAAAAGTTAACATTGCAAAAGCCACCGGATAATGACCTTCGGACAGCAGGAGTGCAGACTTACGCTCAGGCCGCCGCATCCGAAAAACTAAAAAACGTTGAAATTTCGACGGACCCTGTCTGTCATGTTTTGTCGGTTATTCCCGAGAAATTTGAAGAACAAAGCAAAATAAATAAAATTATTCTCGATACGCTGGTTAAGCTTCAAAATTATTCACGAAAAATGCGTACTTCATCTAAAATATGAATGAAAAATGAATGTTAAATATACATATGTACTTGGAATGCAAACGGACTTTGGCAAAAACTCGACGAATTGGAAATATTCATGGATGAAAACGATATTGATATTTGCTTGATTTCTGAAACCCACGTAAAAAAGGAATCGCATTTAAAAATAAAAGGCTATAATGATTACCATGATGGCCTCAGTAACCGAGTTATCCAAAATCGGCAGGCCTGCCGATATTTTCTGAGGTGAAATAGGAGAACCCCACAGGCGGATCAGTAGAAATGCGGTGAAGTGGGAGGGTTGTGATCCCTTGTTTTCGGATCATAGCCTCGCTGATAAAAGGAAGAAGAAGAAGAATGATTACCATGATTGTCACCCTTCGGGAAAAACGAGAGGCGGATCATCGTTATTTATTAAAGACTGCATCGAACAATCCGAAGACCTAAAGATCGAGCTTGAAACTTTGCAACTGTGTACGATTCGAGTTAAAAATAGTCAGCGCACTCTTAAAATCTCATCTATCTACAGTCCACCGCGTTCCGCATTTCGCAGAAAAGATCTTGTGTGCGATGTTGAGGACACTGATGCCTCTTTAATTGGCGCAGTTGAGGGGGTCTCCTTTCTTGTGGATCGGGCAAACGATGCTGAGATTCCATTCATCAGGCATACACTCGTCTGACCAAATATTAGAAATGAGTTGGTGTATGCACTCTACCAATTCATCCCCAGCTGCCTTGAAAAGTTCGGCCGGTAAGCCGTTAGGTCCAGAAGCTTAAACTTCTCCATATTGTAAGTGCTGCGCTCAGACTAAAACACGTGCCGAGCCAATGGAAAGTTGCGGAAGTCATTATGGTTTTAAAACCAGGGAAACGGCCAAATGAGGTAAAATTGTATATACCAATTTCGCTTCTTCCAATCATATCGAACATTTTCGAGAGGATATTACTAAGGCGTCTCCAACCGGTTATAGAAGAAAATAATCTTATCCCTGAACACCAGTTTGGGTTCAGAAGCAAGCATTCGACGATTGACCTGGTGCATAGAATTACTGACGTAATCGAGAAAGCATTTGAAGAAAAAAAATTTGCTCGAGTGTATTTCTTGACGTCTCGCAAGCCTTTGATAAGGTGTGGCATGTTGGCTTGAAATCCAAACTACGACAAGTTCTCCCTGTATGTTTATACGATATTCTAGAATCATATCTCGGGAATAGACTCTTTGGTGTTAAGGAAGGAAGTATATTTGCTATATACTCGTGATATACCGAACTAAGATGGCACTATCCTTGCTACGTTTGCCGATGACACCGCTATATCAGTAGTAGGCAAAACAATCGAAGAAACGACTGCAAAACTGAAAAACGCACTGAATAATGTAAATAAATGGACGAGGGACTGGCGGATCGCCCTCAACGAATCTAAATCTGTTCACGTGAATTTCACTTACAACAAAACTAATGACTTGCCAATTTTCCTAAACTCGGTCCGAATACTTTTTGCAAACGAGGCCAAATACCTGGGAATGACACTCGACGCAAGGCTAAATTGGAATTCGCACGTGAAAATGAAATGTAAAAAACTCGAAATCAAATATAGAGAAATGTACTGCTTACAAAACAAACATTCCCAGCTCAGTACTGAGAAGAAACTGCTTTTATATAAGCAAGTGCTACAGCCGATGTGGACCTATGGTATACAACTTTGGGGTTGTACCAAGAAAACAAATGCAAATATTTTACAAGCTTTTCAAAATAAAGTGCTAAGAGAAATTGTCCAAGCACCGTGGTATAATAGAAACGACTATATCCACAGGGATCTCGGAATACCGACAATCGAAGCTGAAACTAGAAGCTTCGCCAGAAAGCATAGAAATCGACTAATCGGATATGTCAACAAAACAGTCCTACAAATTTCGGATGAGAGCAATTTATTGCGCCGACTACAAAGGACGAACCTTTCGACTTGGCGATATAATGATTAACCGCGTCTAGATTGCGGAATATGCAGGATCTTTCAGTGGAAAGTAACCTGCCAAACGTTTTTATTTCGTGATAAAAAAAAATTGGTTGATAAGTTAATACTTAGTTGCGATTTTCTTCTTCCTTTTTTTTATCAGCGAGGTTATGATCCGAAAATAAAGGATCTCAAACCAACCAACCAACCAGGAATCTCACTGATCCGCTTGTGGGGTTCACCTATTTGACCTCAGAAAATATCGGCAGGCCTGCCAATTTGGGATCACTCGATTACTGAGGCCAATGAAATGCCGATGTCGTCGCATTTGTCTGATCCAGGCGTTTATAGGCCTGCTTTTCCTACATCGCGATGTCTTTGGAACGTGCATTGATATTGCCTTTTAGCAGGGTTCAAATGATCTCTTCTTTGAACGTGGCAATACAAACTGAGCTGGTCGCGCTCTATTTTTTGTACGATGGTTTCCTTGATGTGAAAGCTTCCACGGATCTTCGAACTTCTTATTCGATCAAGCTCTGTCACTCCTGCTGTCATGCGAAGCATCTTCATCTCAGCTGCCGTTAATTTACTCTCATACGTTTTGTACATCGTCCAAAATTGTGGACCGTATGTGAGCGCTGGACGTACAACTGCGGTGTTGAGCCTTCCCTTCAACTTAGGTGGTATTTTTCTGTCACAGAAGATAGCGGAATTTTCTCGCCACTTTATCTATCCTACGCTTACGCGATGATTGATGTCGTCATCACAGGCTGCTTTGCTATTGATCATAGATCCCAGATATTTGAACTTTTCGCATTTGGGAAGCACTGATCCATTCAAATAAATGTCTGGAATAGGCCTGAGTGGATCAGAGAACGGGCAGCACAAGTAGTCTGTCTTTTTTTGAATTAATGCGATACCCGTTTCCCTCCAGAGCGCCCACGCTATTTTTGCTTTCTGAATAAAGTTTACTTTTGAGTTTTGTAAACAAGTGCTTTGGGTATTGTACGTTAAACAAAAGCGTGACAAAATCGCATCATCCCCTCCTCGTGGTGCCCGCTGGATAGCTATCTGATAATGAACTAACGATAAGGGTACGCTGAGCCTGACGACATACTATGTGCATGTATGCCTGACGACATACTATACCCAAGGTACGAATGCGGATATCCAGAACGGAGCGAAACCACCGAAATACTGTGAGGAAACTTGACATCGGACAGCTACACGAAAACGGATCCGAGAGATTGAGGGACTTTATTGCAGAAATGATGTTCGAAATTTTTATTAAAAGGTAAAAAGAACATGCCAGGGTTTCAAAGCCAGAACAGAAGTCAGCAGGGACAAAAATGGCAATATAGTAGTAGAATCGCAGTCGGTGCTGGGGATATGGAAGGAACACTTCTGCAGACTGTTAAACGTCGATGATGACCAATATTCCGCTTTCGGGCAGAATGAGCCATTAAACAGCGACGATGATAGTCAAGATTCACGTCAACCCGATCAGAATGAAGTAAGGATAGTGATATCTAAACTTAAATCCGACAAAGCTGCTGGAGCCGACGGCATCGTTTGCCCGATCCTGAAGAAAGGAAACCCTCTGAACTGCGCCAATTACAGAGATATAAGTCTTGTCGACATCGCATATAAGATCTTGTCTGCCGTATTATGTGAACGCCTAAAACCAATCTTCAACAACTTGATAGGTCCCTATCAGTGCAGTTTCAGGCCAGGAAAGTTCACCATTGACCAAATATTTACAAGACGGCAGATCTTGGAATAAACCCATGAATATAAAATCGATACACACCGCATCTTCATTGATTCCAAAGTTGCCTATATTAGCGTATATAGAGACGAGTTATACAGAGCCATGTCGAGTCTTGGCAAGGATACCGTTCTTGCAAAATGACAATAAAGAACTCTCGCTGTTCCGTCGAGATCAGAATGAACACCACCGAAGCGTTCGATGTCAGGAAAGGTCTTAGACAAGGTGACGCGCTATCATGCGATCTCTTTAGCAGAGTATTGACAGAATTTTACGAAACTCACAAGCCAATACCGGAGGTACAGTCCTTTACAAGTCTGTACAACTACTCGCTTCCGCCGATGACATTGACATAGTCGGCAGAACTCAGCGGGGCGTTTGCGAGTATTGAGATCGAGGCAGCAAAGATGGATTTAGCGGTGAATAAAAGCAAAACAAAATATATGCTGTCTACAAAAACTGACACCCAACATCGGCGTCTGGGACAGACCGCCACAATAGATAGATATAATTTTGAGGTAGTAAAGGGTTTTGTCCGCCGATGACATTTACATATTCGGCAGAACTCAGTGGGCCGTCAGTGGGGCGTTTGCGAGTATTGAGATCGAGGCAGCAAAGATGGGTTTAGTTGTCAATGAAAGCAAAAAAAAATATATGCTGCCTACAAAAACGGACACCCTACATCGGCGTCTGGGACAGACCTCCACAATAGACAGATATAACTTTGAGGTAGTAAAAGATTTTGTCTACCAAGGCTCTATGGTGAACACCACAAATGACATCAGTAGGGTGATCACACGAAGAATTACTCTTGCCAATCATTGTTTCTATGAGCTAAAACGGCAATTGAGTAGCAAAGCCCTATCTCGAACTACTAAGGTAACTCTTTATTGGTAACTCCCTTGGTTATTTGGAGAGAAAAGTTCTTCGAGCGATCTTTGGTCCCGTCTGCATAGACGGTGAGTGGAGGAGAAGGTACAATGCCGAATTATACGGCCTGTACAAGGACATCGACTTAGCCAGAAGAGTTCACATACAGCGACCAAGATGGCTGAGTAATTTAGAGCGGATGGAGCCGAACATTCCCGCCAAGAAGTCTTCGAATGCACCCCGTATGGAAGGCGCAGTAGAGGACGACCTCGTGATAGATGGCGAAACAAGTGGAGGGGGACCTCAACCAACTTGGCGTGCACAACTGGAGGCAGCTGGCTCGTAACCGAACTGGCTGGAGAGGTTTGTTGGTTAAGGCCCAGGTCCACCCCGGACTGTAGCGCTACCTAAGTAAGTAAGAAAGTATGTTAAATAAAACGAATGGTACATCATTGTACCACGCAAAATCCCGAATGGTACGTATTTGTACCAACGCCACTCGCCACGCCTCTTAATATTTTTTCATTTTAAAAATACTATATGAAAGGTCCCAACATGTAGATTGGTCCTAGCTTAATCCTCTGAATTGCGTACCGAAAGGGTTAATAATAATCAGTTTTTTCATTTTCCATACAATTGCGTACGAGCTAACGAATTGTATGGTACTAAGTCATTTCTAAATCTTGCCACCAGGAGTTTGCCTCATATTGCCTATAAAACCTAAGAGCGTCTAGGGGGTGTCCCAACAAAAGCGGAAAACTCAAAATTGGCGCCATTTTTGCTATTGTACTTTAACAGTCAAATCAATAAAACAGTTCGATGGTAGGAGGCCATTTATCAGATGTGTTGTTCCATACACAATTGCCACATGCCTACTTTATGAATAAATCAAAATTTCTGTGTTTTCTAAAAAAAAAAAAACAGTGTTTTATTTAAAATTTAAATTTTCTGCTTTTGTTGGGACACTCTTCTTTATGTGCTTTCGTGATTTGCGTTAAAACTAAAAAAAAAATTCTTAATAATTCTACTTCGTTCTAACAGATTTTATATTTTTTATTCTATCTTCGCCAAATCTTTACCGATTTCACTAGTTTATCTTTTGGTGCAACACAAATTGCCAAATACCTAAATTCTTTGAATATTATGCAAACTTCCGTCTTTCTTTATAATTAAAATCAAATATTATTCTTAGATTTAAATACCAAATTATCTTTTTCCTTTGATGCAATTTTTTCATAAAAAGAAAGTGTGTATTCACTATTTTGGTCAGCGGTTCAGAATCTATGGAGAGTTCTGCTGCCGCGTATCTTGCTATCAAATCCCCTTCATCATTATAAATCTTCCTCCAATAGAGGATTACTTTATTTCTTCTGTCCAATTCTTTAGGTTTGCATATGCATTACTCACACAAATTTAGACTTGATGACATGCATATCTTGTAGTTTTTTTCAAGATTGATAAGAATATTTGTTGGTATTTATCACTACTATAGACGAACTCAAGAAACTCTTGTTGTCCGTCCGTCTGTATGTATGAAATTTAAGAAATTTGCTTCTGAGAGCAAAAGTCAGTAAAAGTCTACTAAAAACCTTCCTTTCTTTTTTCAACATTTATAATTTTTAACAAGTAATGTTAAGAGTAAATGTAGGTTTTGATTTCTTTCATAATGCGTCCACACATCATAAAGGGTAACGCTCACTTTTTGTAGTGTTTTCTTAAAGAAAAGAAACAAATTTTAATAAAACATCTGAAAGTCAGATTTCAGTAGAAAGTTTTATAGCCTCACACACATATTAATAAGTCTTAAGAGATAGAATGTCATTCAGCGTTTCAGCTAGATTGCAAGTATTCTGTACGCGTGCTTTTTAAAGTAGGGTCTTGAGTTCGTTTTCATAGAAAAAGGGTTAAAATAATAAGCGATGATCCCAAAAATTCTCCATTCAAGATTATTTACATTTTAAACTTAATTTTTCTTCTGTGCAAAGTTACTCAAATATTGCCTGATACAGTAGTTCCTATATGTAACATTACTGATTAACGCTTAAAAAAAATGTTGACACTTGAGGACGACCAATAAGCAAAACGCTTATTCTGACTAACAGCGCAATATCAAAGCTTATTCTTAAATACTCTACAAATCGAGATCATTTGCTCAGATTGGAATTAGAACTCAACAGATACCTGCAAAATAAATTATTCCCTTCGGCCATTAAATATATATTATACTGCTTTGGCAGAAGTGATTAAGTAGAACCTCAACCGCCATACCGCGTGCAGATACTTTCTGAAATTTATACTTTTAATTGAAACCTCCTCGCACACCCACAAACTATTACAGTTTAAGTCAATGTGCAGTTGGAACATTATTATTCGTTCCTGTGAAGATAATAAGCTGCATGACTCCCGGCTACACACATGTCTGCGTGCGATTTAAGTTCATTTCGCTTCAAAACATCTAGGTATCCGTATAGTGGAAAGCATGTTCATTACATGTTACTAACATTCATTTGAGTACACTCCAGGTGATTTAAAAATATTAAAATTCCGGCACCGAGAACACAACCACAGATACTAGTACAATACACATAATTCAACCTCAAAACAGACTCGTTATCAGGTATTATGCTAACACATTGAAAGATACATTTTCTGTGATTTTTTTTTTACAATTTTACCTTTTTACTCGAATGTTGATAATATCGTCTCGGATGCAATGCACACATGTATCTGTCGACTGCCATGCATACCAGGATCACAGCACTTTGTTGGGAAAGGGCACCGCGTAGTAATGCCTGTGAAATAAAATTTTATTTTTCGCCTATTATAAATGAAATACTAGAAAATCGCCTCCTATTAGAGAAGTAGGGGCTGATAAGTGGATGAGCGATGTTTGGGATTCGTGGAGGAGGTGGTAAAATTTCCGAGGAAGTGGCGTAGGAACAGCACAGAGAAAAGTTTTTGTCTGTGTGAAGTACGGAGGGTGGGAGAGGAAACCGTTTCCAAAGGGGGTTTGAGGTTTCGTTTTTCATTCAGGAAGTCAGAGAGACTATGTACTAGGGCACTTGATAAGGAAGGACGAGTACAATGATTGCCTTGAATGTTGGATTTCCTTTTATCCGGCGGCTAAGTGCTGGAGTGGGTGGTGGTTTTTACAGGAAAATATGTTGAAGCTACTAGAGGACTGGTAGTTCATTTTATGTATGATAAAGGGTTCTTGACTGGAGAAGGGATGGTTGTTTTTATGAGCCCTTGGATAAGATATTAACTCACCTGAATTTGGCAGAAAATCTCACCATACGGCCAACAATGAAACAATGCTGGCAACAATCCAAATGGCGTGATGAGCAGCCCAATTGTAAGATCGTTTAGCGCCAGAGATGTTAGCAGGTATCGCGGCTGTAATCAAGTAACAAAGTTTAACATTTATTATTGGAATTAAGTTGTGCTTTTAAATGTTGTCAAAATGTATGGAAAGGGAGTTTGCAGAAGTTTCCTTCTGTGCCTTGATTCCTCTCGATTGATGCTACCTCCTTTCATGTCCTTAGTCGATATTGAGTTGGATTTAAGAGACATAGAATTTATTTGTGTTAGATTTCTCGATAATTAAAATGATAATTGAGCTCTAGTATTTGCTAAATACATACATATTTATGTTCATTTTGACTATTTGAATAACACATACGTTTTTCCATAGGGTGAGTGGTGGGTGGTTCGAAACTGATTGAAAAGGAACGATCGAAAGAAATGTTTTGTATACAGGGCTATTTGTAGGCAGAGCTGAGATGGACATTTGGAAGATATTGTACTCCATTACTAATCTCAAACTTTGTACTTTAGGTTAAAATAAAAATATCGCCAAATTTCATGAAAATGTTGGGTTTTTCTATTGATATAAAGTGGCACCTCTTCTTAGAAGACTATATTGAATCAAGAATCGTGCAAACATGAAGTTTACACTGGGAAAATCGATGTGTCTTAATTAAATATTTATACAATCATGTGTTAGCACGACAAGTGATCCAAGATTAGTGGTTTGAGAAAATGGATCGACCCGTGTCCCGTGCCGAACAAAAGCACACACGCTGCAGATCGGGAACAGTTTATCTGAAACAAAAGAGCAAGCAAAGCTGTAACTTTATACACTCTAGTACGCCACGTCGCCGTCGATAACTATAACTTTAATGTTTGTATAATAGTTAAGGAGCTCACTTACTTCGCAGAAAATATCAATTCAACAAATTACACTCTTGAGAGATTCGACGAAGGAATCGAAGGAATTTAAGGAAATCGCTGGTACTTTTTATTTTGGCAAAGCAACCCATTTTCAAAACTCCTAGCTCGATGGATAAGATTTATCTTTTACGAGAGTAAGGTACTTTATCGGCAACACCACCAGTTATCTGTTGCTCGGGAAATTTGCCTTCAACATATGTTTCAAGAGGCTAGTACCGGACAGAGAAACATGGAAACACAAATTCGTCCTGATGTCTTGTCGCCGAACCACCTGGACTTACACTTATCCTTCAATCTGCCAAATCATTGGATTATTTTCCAGGCCCAAGTCAGTGTTATTCATCAGGCTGTCATTTGGCTTATAATGAATAGGGGAGTGCAAGACTGTCGCTCATCTCTGAACGTTATCTGTTGCTAGGCAGCTAGCTGGTCATTGCAATATTTCGGGAAATTGTGTTGCTGATGATGAAGATTAAGCTAGACAAGGGTTATTCAATATTTCAATATAAGCAAATAGGACTTTGACAGTGCTGTCTGACTCGTGCCGAAGCAGAGAATAAAGATAGTCATACGTGGATGTATTTTAGCTATTAAGATTCTGCTAGGCTTTTGGCCAACTTTAGATCTCAGTAGAACTAAAGTCCTACTGCGACACCGTAGAAACAACAAATCTAAACTCGCTAATGTTATCACCGGACACTGTGTCCTTGCCAGATATGCTCAGAGATTGGGCATAATTAGCAATGGCATTCACAGAACACGCGGAGGCGATCACCTCTATTGGAGATGTCGTTCTCTTGCCCATATTAGAAAGGCTTCTCTAGGAGGCTAGCTTTTAAACGATCTAAACGATCCGAATACAATGTGCATTGTGCACTGCAAAGATAGTTGGCTTTATAAAAAGAAGTAGATGGTTTCAGAAGTATATAGGGATAGAAATCTCTGCTTTAATAGGCCTATGTGGTCTAAGTAAATCTAATCGGGAACCACTTTCTACCTAACTGTCTATCTAAGTAAGGTGAGTACATTTTTATGTGCTGCGAAAATTTTAAGTCGAGGTTTTATGAAACTGTAATATTTTTCTCAAGTTTAACATGGTTAAGTGGGCGCCGTGGCACAGTGGTTAGTGTATCAGACCACTGCGCGTGAGGTTCCATGTTCGAATCCCAGAAAACAGCAAAACGTTTTTCACCGCGAGTATTATAGTAACGAGAAAGCTTTTGAAAAACAAAAAATGCCCTTCGGATACAGCATGAAACTGTAGGTCTTTTCCATTCGTGTGAAAGAATATAGCGCACACAAGACGAGTGGTTGCGTTAAGCTAGGTCCAGCCACTTGAAGAGATGTTGTGCCAAATATTATTATTATTTTTTTATCAATCAACCTATAAAATACTATTAAACAAGTAAGTGAACAAATTATGGAAGATTTATTATTGTTAGAAGTTCTCTGCCTAATAGTAGAGAAGGGTTGTTTAAATAGCGTTGTAATCTGTTGGATAGAAAATTCAATTTAAAACACGCTGAACGAAAATTCATTAACACTTACCTGTTGATGAATATAAGGTGAATAACGACGATTGTTGATAACGAATATCACTAACGCATTCGCTCCAATTACACCTAGTGTTAAGATTAATATTAATAAAGCTTCTATGGTTTCGGCTATTCCAATATGGATAATAAAGCTATGACCCGAATATCGCGGATGTGAACAACTAGAGTTTTTAACTGTTGGCGGCACTAAAAGCGTACCCGACTTAAGGTCCATTGCAAGTCTGAAAATAAAGAAGAAGAATTTAAACAGTCGTTAAGCAGTAAAGATATTAGTGGTTATATACTGTTTATATATGTTATACTTCAATCATTCATCTAACACTTTTTCTCTTTCATGTAATTTGAAAGATTTTCTAAACAAACCACCGTATTGGGACCATTTGCGTCTCTTTACCACGATCCGTCTTAGCCCAAGAGATTCTCTGAAATTCTCCACAGTTCTTCTCTGGCTGTGGGCGCCGTGGCGTAAGTGGTTAGTGTGTCGGATCACTACGCATGAGGTTCCAAGTTCGAATCCCAGAAAATACCAAAAAGTTTTTTCACGGTCCCACCTCTCGCGAGCGTCTGACAAACATCCGAGAGTATTGTTGTCACGAAAAAGCTTCTCAAATCGCCGTTCGGATTCGGCATTAAACTGTAGGTCCCTTCCATTCGTGTAAAAAATATAACGCACACAACATGAGTGGTTGCGAGAAGCTAGGCCCTGGCACTTTAAAGAGCGCCAAATATTTATTTGTTTTTTTTTTCTTCTCTGGCTTTGATTCCTCGTGTCAATGCTAGCATCTACAATATTTAACGGAAATCTGGTTTATCTTCTGAGTTTCCACCCAGTGGTACACCAAAATCTCCCTTCTTTGCTGGTTAGTGTCGGGCATTGACACAATATATGTACAGCCGTCTTTCATTCTTCAGGCATGTTCAGAGGTGTCATCCTCTCCAGAAGGCCCACCTTCTTCAGGTGATAACCGAAATTTCCATAACCTGTAAATAACACTACCACTCATTTCAGTGTTCTTCGCTCCAGGCTTAGAACTTTTCTATGAGTGGTGCCAGTCGGTGTTTTAACAACCATTTTTGCCTGCATGCAACTGTTTATGGCGTTTTCTGTCGAAACGGATTTGCACTCCATCATCCACCCTATCGAAAAATCACTCTCAATCAAAGAGTTCACCCTAGTGTCATTTCTGGACATAGAGGGAGCCTTCAATAACGTTGAAACAAATTCGATTACCAGTGCCTTACGTAGGCTCAACATCTGCCAACCCATCTGTTGTTTCATAGAACACATTCTAAAGAACAGGGTAATAACAGCATCCTTCGGAAGTAGCACTGTCGAGCGACATGCACATCGAGGCACCCCTCAAGGGGGTGTACTGTCTCCACTATTGTGGATTTTGGTGCTCAACGAGGCCCTTCTAAAGATCGAAAAAACGATGTCGCCATTCTAACAACAGGCAAATACCCGCAGACGCAGATTCAGATGTACATTCTGGGATGTTTTTGAGAAATAATTATGAAAGGTGTTAGCAATCCCAAGTTTGTCAGAAATCACAACGTCATCTTTACGTACAGCAACTATATTTTTATCAGCTGAGTTTTGTTGAGGATGCTCTTTACCAACTGCCATTCACCCCTCAAGTTAGCTTTGGAGTGATATATACGTATATCACGATAAACAGAAATTTATTTTCTCAACTCTAAATACATAAGTTTGTACAACTGTTTTAAGTGTAGATTATTAGGCTGCTTCAAATATTTAACTCTAAATTTGTTCTTTTCCCTTACCTTATGTAATAAATCACTCATTATCCAGGGTGTAAGACGTATGTTTGACTTCTTTTGGTGAATTTCGAATGAGTAACTAAGTAGACATACCATATGCCTGGAAAGAATAGCGTTAAAAGCGTCTTAGGATTTTGAAGGATCACTTTCGGCAAATAATTCCTCCCAACTTATTGCCACAGATATACTATGACACAGAAGAGGGACCAAAGAAGTAAAAATCACGGGAGGAGTTCCACAAAGATCGGACTTGGGACCAATTCTATGGAACATAATGCACGATGGCATTCTAGGAACACAAAGGCCGAACGGAGGAGACATCATCGGTTACGTCGACGATATCGCAATTGTAGTTGTGGCTAAAAAATTAGAGGAAGTTGTGCAAAACTGCAATCAAACAATCGCAAACGTGAAGCTATGGCTACAGACATCAGGTTTAGAGCTAGCGGACCACAAAACCGAAGCCGTTCTCATAAGCAGCCGTAAAAAAGTGGAGCACCTCACCGTACAGGTCGGTGAGCAAATTACTGTTGTTGGACCACAGACTCAGCTTCAGGGACCACCTAATGTGCGCAGGCAAGAAGGCCTCCCGGGCAGTAGCGGCACTATGCAGACTAATGCCAAATATTCAGAAATCAAAAATCTTTTAACAACCGTGAGTAGGTCAATACTCTTGTATGCTGCCCCATGCGACGCATCGCAAGTCATACATTAGAACGATGAACTCGGCACATAGAATCGCATCTCTAAGGGTATGCTGCGCCTTTAGAACTGTATCAGCGGATGCGATAAGCGTAATATCAGGCCGAATGCCTATCGATCTAGACGCGTAGAAGACTGCGGCCCTACCAGAAAACGAGCATGATGACGAAACAGCAGCTATACAAGCTATAAAAGCAGAATGGCAACATAGGTTGAACATCACAACCAAAGGGCGATGGACATACAAATTGATCCTCGAAGTTCATGAATGGATTAGCAGAAAGCATGGGGAGGTAAACTACTACCTAACACAATTTGAATCGAGGCACGGATGCTTCCGGGAGTATCTATACAAGTACAAGCACGCGGATGACCCATTCTGCCAGCACTGTGAAGGAAAAGTGCAGAACGCGGAGCATGTACTGATGGAATGCCAAAATTACATCAGGGCCAGGAACATCCTAGAAAGGGAAATTGGCAGGCAAGTGACCCCAAGAAGCCTGACCTCATTTATGCTGGCGAGCAGCGAAAGTTGGGTGACTGCAAACGAAGTAATCACAAGTATGATACAGCAACTGCGTATAGAGGAACGAGAAACCAGAAACGAGAAACTCGGGCAGCTAAAAAGAAATGCCGAAATGTCAAACCCGCCCCTGCGAAGGAATGCCTTGACTGGCGGTGCCGCAGGGGAACAAGAGGACAGAGAAACCGGAGAGGTTTTTTTTTAGCACGTAACCCTGCAGGAGCATGCAGTCGGGCATAACTCGTACCACGGGCTACAAGTATCCATATAGGATTTTTACCCCTACCCGCGTATCAAAAACAAAAAAAAAAAACACTCAAGAGATAGAGAAGTTTTAAGTTTTGCAAAGTCAATTTTGGTTTTAAGGTTATGGAAATCAAGAGTGTATAAACTGTTATCTAATGAATTATCAACCAGTTAGGAGAAGAACCAAAACGGTGAAATATATGATCAATACATTCACCTAACTCTACCCTAGTAATCTCATTGATGAAAGAAACCTACCCGTAAGAAGCTATTAAGCGCAAATAGATACAGATAGCTTCATTATGCTAAAGTATGTTTAATTAAAACCACTTATAATGATTAAGTTTTTAGATTTTCATTATCCAAGAGAGTTGAAAATTCTTCTACAAAAATAGAAACACTGAACAAATGAAGCCCTATACATACAAATCATGACAGAGATTTCCCCATTATTACGAATGTCATATCAATAGTAGAGCAGATAAAAAACGTAAGACTTAAAAAAAAAAAAAAAACGAACTGGTGTAAATTTAGAGAATTACTCAAAGGATTAATTAACGTTAGATCTCCACTGGTCGCAACAAACCATATTGACATCGAAGTGGAAGAATTTGTAAGCATTTTTGGGTTCCTACTTAACTTTTGTTTTACCTCGCTTTAGGGGGTTACACTTGTATTGATGGTGGAACAATTCATTGTCGATATACAATACAATAGACAGCAGAAGCATCGGTAAAATATTCCTAAATAAATTAGGGAACTAATTCTAGAAAAGAGAAGGTCTCACAGGAAATGGCAACTGGTAAGATATCAAGGCCATAAAACTATATTTAATAGACTAAATAACAGATTTAAAAAAGTATGGGTGAATTTAAAAAAAGATCTATAACTAAATATCTTTGTAAACTAACCGCTGACAAAGTCACAGAGTATTCCCTTCGGAAGGCTGCCAAACATTTAAAGAGATCTCAAGCGCAATATAGCCCGTTAAAAAAATCTGATGGGAAATGGATCGGTGACCCAAAAGAAAAGGTGAAACTTTTTTCGGAGCACCTTACAAATGTATTTAAACCTTTTCCACCTAGCCTTGGCAAATGAAACTCTCGAATTCCCTGATAGAGTAGATGAAGACGTAATCCCTTATATTTCGCTAAGAGAGATCAGGACATATATTCATAAATTATCTAATCGAAAATCACCAGCTCATGATCTTATCACTGCCCATATCCAGAAAGAACTGCCCTTCATCCTTTGCTTAAACTCAAGCTTATAATTAATGCTTGTTTTAAACAAAGATATGTTCCACATCACTGGAAAACAGCAGAAATTATTGTTATACCCAAACAAGGTAAGCCTCTATCAGAAGTTTCCTCATATAGGCCAAATTCACCGGTATTATCAAAACTTTTCGCGAGACTGCTTCTTGAAAGACTAGACAGAATCATAGAGCAAAGAAGGCTTATTCCCACCCATAAATTCGGGTTTAGAAATAGGCACTGAACGATAGACCAAGTGCATCGTATAACTAATGTTATAGAAAAATGGCTAAAAGAAAAACAAATTTGTTCTTCATTATTCCCTGACGTTCCACAGGATTTGATAAAGTTTGGCACAGGGGTTTACGAGTAGAGTATAAATTTATAGATATCTAAATAGACAGTACTGTGAGATACTTAAATATTATATAGCAAATATGTACTTTAGAGTTCGCTATGGTACAGTGCTTTCTGAACTTAAAGAAGCAGGTGTTCCACAGGGAAGAGTTCTAGGAGCCACCCTATATTTATTATATACTAGTGATATACCACATGCAAATCGCACGATGATAGCCACATTCGCAGATGACACTGCTCTCCTATCATCTAATGGATGCGTGACTAAAGCAACAGAAAAGCTACACAATTCGGTTAATGAGATATGTGATTGGACGCAGCGATGGCGAATTAAACTTAATGAGTCAAAGTCCATTCATATCAATTTCACAAACAAAAAAATAACGAATGTTCCTGTAGCTATTAATAATCAAGTAGTTCTTTATCCAAACACCGCTAAGTATCTGGGTATGAATCAGGATGCTAGGCTGAATTGGAAGGAACGTGTGGAAAATAAAGTAGAAAAGCTAAATATTAGATATAGAAATCTTTATTGGTTGTTAGTGTATAATTCAGAAATGTCCATTGAGACTAAAATCTTATTATATAATCAGATACTAAAACTTGTTTGGACATATAGTATCCAATTATGGGGTTATACAAAGGAAACAAATGCACAAATAATACAAACGTTTCAAAACAAAGTCCTTCGGGGAATAGTAAATGCCCCATGGTAAATTAGAAATAATGACTTGCGTTGTGTTTCGCAGATTGATCTTGTAATAGATGTAATTAAAAATAACACAATTCGTCACAATGATCGTCTGCAGATGTATATTAATCCTGAGATAGCAGACGTCTTAAATGTGCGATATAATATTGGTAGATTAAAAAGAACTTATATTGTAGTTTGACAAATATAGGAAAATACTGGGAACTATAATACCTTGTCAAACGTAACTGAACGTTGAAACTAAAATCATTTGTCGATTTTTCTTTGATTGGTCATAATTAAGGAGGTGTTTTTAGTGCGGTTAGAGTCCCACACTACTCTGGGTTTCTAACCCCACAGTGTCTTATTATGAAAGTAAATTCTTAAGAGATTAGCGCTGCGAAAAGCTAATTGTGAGATATCAGAAACTTTAAAATATTGCTTTACAAATCAGCCAACGCATCCGGCATCGTAATTCTCATTTGTGTTTCATTAAACTTAAAACCAGACAATTCATAAGGCAAATTTTTGTTACTGTCTTACTCAGCCATAAGGGTGTACAAAATATGGGAATTTGGATGTTCCAGTAATCACAAAGCCAACGTTTTAGTTGCAACATTTTTTGATAGGAAGCTGTCCACAATAAAGGATGCATTCTGAAGACTTTTGCAATTTGTGCAAAGTGCTGCAAATTATTTATAATATTTGAAGTTATTAAAGGATTTTTAAATAAAAGGAATATACCACTTCACAATCTTGTAGGATTAGGCACTGACAACGCCAGTGTAATGGCTGAGGAACAGAATGGTTTGCGCAGTGCAGTGAACTCAAATATATTAGATGGATTGTATTTGTAACTCTCTGCATCTCTGTACATCTCATGCTAACAAAGTGCTTAACATATCAATACAATGATTGCGCAAAAATATTTATAATTAAAAAAAAAAAACTAGAGTGTTAAAGGAATTTCAAGAGTCGATGGCTCTTAAGCCTTTACATAATATAAATAGAATTTAAGAGAAATGGAATGCATTACAAACTTATTTCATATCCAATGCTTTAGAATACGACACTATCAAGTCAAAATAATTCGCCGAAGAAATGGATAATCCGGAAAATAGAAATTATTTCTATTTCTTGTTATTCATCTTACAAGTAATTAATAGAATGCATACAAAGTTCTAGGTGGAAAACATTCGGTTGCATTTGTTATATGATAACTTGGAAATAATTTTAAGAGTCTTTAATGTAATTTTGTGAAAGCTTACTACAAACTAGCTTTAAGATGTGTGGATGACATTCATTTAGCAAACCGAAGTATTTACCTTGATTTGATAGATATTTATATCGGATGAAAGGCAGATGAGTTCATATTGAATTCAAAATTGTTAGAATCGGATATATTAAGGGTTAGCTCTCTCAAAACATCTTAAGTAGATTTGAGTTTAATAATTCGTAACACAACGACAGGGCTCAAGGCTGACCGTGAACCTGCACTCAACGTTTGAATCTTTTTTTTTAATTGAAAGTGAATTTAAGTATAGTGATAATTGATAAGGTTAGGTTTAGTTTAATTACGTTGATTTTTTTTGTTAAGGTTAGGGTTTTCTGTTCTCAATCCTAATTTTGATGCGCGATTAGAGAAAGAAATAACAAGGATCCTTTCTTGTGCTGCCGGCAGGACAACGGGGGATTCGAGTAAAAATCGTGAGTAGCCCTAAGTTTATTTTTAATTTTCTACAACATATTTTTCAGTCTTAAGGACAGAAAGTAAGTTCGTTTTTTTAGTTTTAGTTCAATTTATAATTAATAAATGAATTTCAGTGATAGCAAATTTAGTGAGTTTTACTGATATTAGAGCTATGCGCGGTTAAAGTTCCTTTTTGCTATAGATGTGTGGGTGACAGGTCCTGTCGTTCCTTTATGGATGGACAATGATGTAACGGGACAATCACGAACGCTGACGACATGACGTTACGACAGATTTAGGTCAGTGATCGGAAGGTACATAGAGGGGCTATCTCTCACAGAAATGCGGCCAGAGAGATAGCATTTGGTTTGCATCGCAAGACGTAAAGGCTGGGCTGGCCAACTTTTGCCATCGATATCTGACATACCACGGGTTCTTGACGAATCTATACCGGAGAGAGATCTTGGAAAGGGGGAGTTGCGTGTTAGGGTAGGTTAGGTTAGGTTAGGTTGGCTGTCCACACGAGAGTGCAGACACACTTAGACCAGTGAAGGTCCTTTGTGATACCATGGATCAAACCATTAGGCCACTCAAGGACTAACAAAACCAACCGGAGCTTTTGACAAAGCGATGGATGCTCATGACGTCCAAGGACGCCAGATCGCAGAGGTCGTCAAGGAAGGGGGACCCTAGATGGGGCATTCTTTTATGCGACAGGTCTGGGCATGTGCATAGGAGGTGAAGGATGGTTTCCTCCTCCTCCTCGTCCCTACAGCATCTGCAGAAGTCGTTGGAGAAGAGACCAAGTCTTTTGGCGTGTTGGCCTATAAGAGAGTGTCCAGTGAGAACACCGACAACGCAGCTGATTTGTGTACGCTTTAACTTGATCAGATCGGCACTACGTTTTTGATCCAGCTTAGGCCAGATCTGTCTCGAAATGTGACACGTTGAGCCGTTTACCCATCTGAGGTTGGTCGTGCTAATAGCGTTCAGCTTTAGTAGACACTTACATGTAGCGAGAGGCATACCCAGGGCTTGCCTTTCAGGCAAAATCCTTAGAGTGGTACCCCGTCTGGCGAGGTCGTCAGCCCTGCAGTTACCTGGAATGTCTCTATGGCCCGGCACCCAGTATAGGTGAATGTTGAACTGCTCTGTCATTTACATAAGAGATAGACGACAGTTTAAGGCAGCCTTTGAAGTGAGGAGAACGATTCCAGGGACTTGATTTCCGCTTGGCTGTCAGTGAAAATGCTAATATCCCTGACAGATAGTACATTACATTTCAGCCAGGACAGGGCTTCCTTAATCGCCATGATTTCCGCCTGGAAAACGCTACAATGATCAGGGAGGCGGAAAGAGATGCTCAGATTGAGCTGTTCGGAGAAAACACCACAACCCACCCCACCCTCCGTCTTAGATCCATCTGTAAAGAAGTGAACCGAACTGCCATCGACAGGGGGGGGAAGTGTCCCATACATCGCGGTTAGGGATGCTCGTACGGAAGTTACGGTCAAATCTCAGTTTCGGCGGGGTGTAGTCCGTGTTTTCGTGTTTGAAGTTGAGAATATCAAGAATCGAGGAGTGGCCAAAGCGATAGCTAGACCGCTGAGAGGAGGCTTTCAAGCGGATGGCCGCACAGGCAGCCAACTGTTTGCCGAAAATATCTAAGGGTAGCAGGTTGAACAAGATGTCCAGTGCCGCGGAGGGAGTAGTTCTAAGTGCACCACTGATGCAGATGCATGCAGCTCTTTGCACCTTAGCTAGTTGAGTGAGGTGGGCAGCCCTTTCAAGAGCAGGCCACCATACGATCACGCCATATAGTAGTATAGGCCTGATAACGGACACGTATAGCCAATGGGTGATTTGAGGTTTAATACCCCAGCTCCTACCTATAGCCTTTTTACAGGAATAGAGAGCTGCATTAGCTTTCTTGACGCGCTCTAGTAGATTGGCCTTCCAGTTTAATTTCCTATCCAAAATAAGACCCAGATATTTTGCGTTTTCAGAGAAGGTGAGACTGGTGCCATTTATCAAAGGAGGGTCTATGAGGGGAACTTTATATTTCCTCGTGAAAAGAACGAGTTCCGTTTTATGGGGGTTAACCCCCAGTCCACAATTGGAGGCCGATTTGGTGAGCCGAAGGAGAGCATATTGGAGGATATCCCTGAGAGCGTCCGGGTGTTTACCGTAGGCAGCAATAGCAATGTCATCAGCATAGGCGATCACTCTACAACCTGACGCATCCAGGTCCATCAGTAGTTCATTAACTACCAGGTTCCACAGACGAGGTGACAAGACTCCACCTTGGGGTGTACCGCAGCGAGCAATTCTTCTGGCCGATGCTCCGCCCAGCTGTGTGTTAATAATCCTGCATATAAGCAATTGATTGATCAACACTCCGAGCGAAACATCCACTTTCAGATTTACAAGTGCGTCCGTAATCGCCTTTGATTTGGCATTGTTAAAAGCTCCCTCAATGTCAAGGAAAGCCACCATGGTGTATTCTTTGATGCTCAAGAATTTTTCGATGGTGCGCACAAGCGAATGTAAGGCTGTCTCAACCGATTTGCCTTTGCAGTACGCATGTTGGGTCGGCGAGAGCAGAGCTGGGCTAATACTTTGCCGAAGATGGATATCAATTAACCTTTCTAAAGTTTTAAGCAGAAAGGACGATAGACTGATAGGTCGGAGATCCTTTGGTTCCACGTGCGAGCTCTTTCCTGCCTTAGGTATGAATATGACTTCAACCTCGGTCCAAAGTTTGGGAATATAGACCAGATTTAGACAGCCCGACAAGATGACTTTGAGCCATGGAAGCACAAAGTCCTCGCATTGCTGAATTTCAGCTGGAATAACACCGTCAGGTTCTGGGGACTTGAAGGGTTTGAAGCTGCGCATGGCCCATCGGATCTTTTCTGTAGTTATCAAGACTGAAGAGTTGCTGCAAGGTTGAGGGGGGCGGGGGGGGGGGATTTCCCACTTGCGATACAGCAACAGGGGAGCTACCAGGAAAGTGAGTATCCAGTAAGATGTCAATGGATTCCTCAGCAGAGGAGGTCCAGTGACCATCCGGATGCAAAGGAAGCTGGGTATAGAAGGGCTTTTAGAGATGATTTTCCGCAACCTGGAAGCTTCCGAGGACTCTTCAATGCTTTCGCAGAAGAGTCTCCAGGAACGACGTTGCTCCTTCCTCAGTGAGAATTTGTATTTTCTGAGAGACAGTTTATAGGAGTCCCAATCGGCCGTCTCACGGGAGCTTTTTGCAATAATAAAAAGGAGCCTACTGTCTTTCCTAAGAGTACTGAGATTTGCATTCCACCAGGGAGGTTTCATTTTACCTCGAGGTTTGCGGAGTGGGCAGGCCTCGGCCATGCGTGTTAGGGTAAGTTAGGGTAGTTTTAAGGTAGTTTAGGGGTAGTTTTAGGGTTTATTTTAAGTTTTAGGTTAGTTTAGGTTTAGTCTAGATTAGTTAGGGTTAGTTCGCCTTTTCTTTTCCGCACTTTCTCTCGGGCATAGGCATAAGTTTCTTTCCTTTTTTTCTATCCTCTTTCGTCCGTCCGATGTTAAGAAAACAAAGAGAGAAGAATTACAACTAATCAAGATAATTAAATGATCTTATAGTAATGATTTTTTAACCATCAGTTTCTCATTAAAATTCGATTACATATTTTTGAACCATTAATATGATATTTGTACTCTCTCTGCTTCTTTGCCTCCTTCGCTTCTGAGAATAACGCTCGTGTGAATTTTGTGAGAACATCGTTTATGTATACAAGTATAACGATCTCCTCTTATTTGTTCCGCTTCCATCGCCCGCCGCTGCCACCAGCACCGCTACTAGCACTGCAATCACCACCGTTGACAAATATAATATAATACGTCAGAATTCAACATGCCCTTTTTCCTGACCTTCTCTCTTGTAATGTGTTCTTTGAGAGAGGAAACAGAACGGCTTATGCAGATGACCGATATGTGAAATTCACTTGAAGAACCAGAGTTATCGTTTTGTTTTTCTCTTCGCACCTTTCGTATATAACAATTGCTAATTTTATCATTGGGAACACTCACGGACAACGCATTTTCAAATATTTGTTGCGCTATGCTTTTCGCAGTTTTGTCGTTGAAGATTGATACTCCAGTAATCTCAACGCAGTTGCTTAGTTGTTTCTACTGCTGCCAGTTGAGTCTAATTTCCACCAAAGAAATTTTAGATCTCTGTTCAACATCCTCAGTTCGCAACTCGTTTATTGACAGAAGGAACTGCTTGTTAATTTTTTTTTTCAAGCTAGCCAGTTTTTTGTAAGCCGTGGGTACAAGGAGTGAACTCTTCATCTTCTTACTCGCTGGTAGTTGCATCAATAGATGAAGTTTGCGGATAATCACTACTTTTTCGTTCAACTTTCAAGTGTAGAGAGGTTGGTTGCTTAGATGTTTTGAAATTAAACGTGTTTTAGTTGCAGTCATTCGGTGGATTATGCATATGAAGTGACTTACGCCTAAGCACTGACCATTTATCACACAGATGGCAAACACCACTAGTTTTGAAATATTCGACATCTTACTGTAGGATTTTGACGCATGTTTACAATAACCACACCAAATTTTGGATATTGAGTTTCTCTCAATTTTCTCTGCACAAACTTCACAATTCATTTTGTAGTAAATCTGCATACAACTTGACTCTTTAAACACACGCACTGTTCGTAGGTTGAAACTGAACTGAGCACCGAGCCAGCTCCAGTCATCCCGGTGCAGACGAAATGCCGTCGATGCCGCTACTTTCTTAATAAAAAAGTACAATACAACGGCAGAATACATAGGATCACTTCTCCTCCCTTAAGTCCTCGCTTAATTCATCATAATAACGTAACTTAACTTTTTTCAAACAAATTCATCATTATCTTAATCGTTATTTTAGTTTCATTCTTATGTTAGGAATGAGATGTTGGCAAAGAGAATATTTTGAAAGCAAGATGGAATTAAATTCCCAAGGATATCTGTATTCATTGGTATGCCTAAGCTATTCCCATTCACTCAGCAAGCCCTTGACCAACAACACAGTAGCTCGCAACTAACGTAGAAACATGGTACAGCTTATGGATATTAGACTCCTTCCAGTTCCGTATAGGCAATTAATAAAAAGAAAAACAATCCCCCGTAATTGCCTCTAATTAGCTTTGCAAAATTACCGTCTTCCACCCTTCTGAAGGGGTATATAATTCTTGTCATGTCCAATCCTCTTATGATCGCTGAACTTTGTAATTTCGATCTCTATTTCTACAATGAATCATAAATAATCTCGCATTTGTCGGTGCCACTACCACTCACTTCAATAGCTCCTCCTCGGAAGCTGAAAATTTATCGTTCCAACAACTTTACTCCTTTTGTTTACTCCTCCCAATGACATAAATAGGAAACCATTTGAGGCGTTAAAAGGTCGATGAACAAATGTCACCCCAGCGACATCGACCAGCCTAAATAAAAGACCACCGCAACTAACCAAGCAATATTCCCTCTGAAAGGACATTTGAAAAGTTGTCATCAGGAGGGAGAAAGGACGGTCTTGCTTCATGACTGCTTCGTGATTGGAATAACTTTTATAGTTGGTCCTCTCGTAAGTAGTCCGTCTACTTCTGGTGCGTTTTACTGGTTCTAGTGATATTGTTGTCCTCTAATGAAGCGATTATTATTTCAATAGGAACGCAGAAATAAGACAGAAAATGTATGTCTGGAAACAGGAGGTCATGGACGACAACTTTCTAATGCTACCCCAAGGTATTGACTTCATTACTTCAAAATGATATGCAGGAAAAGTCTCTTTGAGCTAAGCTCAACCCTTTAATATAAAATTAATACGGTCGTTGTGTAATTTGCATTTTAATGTGCTGTCTTTGCGATGGTTTGGTATTACATGCCACAAGTTGAATGGCAGCGATGATAAGGGGTGCGCGCTACTACTTATCTAGAACAAGTTCAATGGGCGGAGCATTGTTGAAAACGCCATCCTAATTACGACTTAATTTTGCGACGTCGAGTTCGAGCTCCACATACAGAATGAATCATCTTCATCTGATGGCCCAAAATCTAGAAGCTGAGGCAAACAAAGTGGGGCTAAAAGTAAACACAGCCAAAACAAAAGCCCTGAGCACTTCTTCTAACAACCGCGCTCAACTTAACATTGCCGGACAGGAAGTCGAGAAAGTTGATAACTTTCTTTATTTAGGAAGTGTGGTCTCGGCTAATCGCGGTGGCACCGAACTGGATGTGTGCAGCAGAATCGGGAAGGCTAAAGCTGCGTTCGGAATGCTATCTAAAATCTGGAGAAGCAATGTTATCAGCTTAAGAACCAAGCTGCGACTGTTCCGCTCCAACGTAGAATCAGTGCTGCTTTATGGGTGCAGTACTTGGAAGGTGGACACCATTAACACACGGAAGCTGCAAGTCTTTGTAAACAAATGCTTAAGAATCATCTTGAGGATTTTTTTGGCCGAACCGCATCTCTAACGAACAGCTTTATCTGAGAACGGGCCAAGAACCTATAAGCATTACTATACGAAGAAGAAAGTGGCAATGGATTGGACACACCCTACGGCGCGAAGACAACTCCATTGCGAAATACGCCATGCAGTGGAATCCGCTCACCCAGGCAGGCAGAATAGCGGGACGCCCTAGGCAAACGTGGCGCAGAACAGTTGAGGAGGAATCGAGCTCTTTAGGAATGAGTTGGAGGCAGCTCAAACGCGTTGCAGAACTTCGAACACGATGACGCGCAGGCGTGGTTGACGCCCTATGCCCCCCGAGGGGTTAAAGGATCTAAGTAAGAAGTAAAGTATACAGAATGAATGGGATTTAGTTAAGATTGACTTCGGAGTAAATATAATTTACTAAGAAAAGAAAGCAATATTCGACCAGGATTGTATATTAGGAGCTTAAATTATAACATGAGTTTAAAAGTCTGAGTCTGATTTATGTTTTTCGTACCATTTTTAAGGTTGTAATGCTTTTGGTATGCATTGGGGAAATTTTAACACTGTCGTTTTACAGAAGGTACACATAGAGAAAAGAAATAAAAAATATTTGGAAATAGTTTCGTAAATATACCATATGGTATGTAGGTAAATTGCTGCTCAGAAACTCATTTAAGAAAAACTAAATATGGTTTGATTAGTCAATATGTTATTTCGACTAAAGAAATTTTCATATATATTTCTCAAAATGTTGCAAATAAATCGCTAAGTTGATTAGAAAAAAAAAAAAAACAATCAGTTATGTTTATTTTCGAAAAGTTATCCGTTTTCGAATTATTTGGAAAATACTGTTTTCGTGACTTTTGACCCCGCGTAATTGACCCAGCGGCAGTCACATCGAAAAGGAAGTCTCACACATTATTAACAAATCTAATACATAGGTGCATTTAAAAATTCAGCCTGTTACCACTTTTTCCCAACTTGCAATATTTCATGTCGATTTTTCTGAACTATCAAGAATAATTCTAATCCTTTTGACTTGCAAAAATATTTATAAGCAAACTCCGGTTGTCGTTGCAGAAACTTGGATGGAATAAACATTTACTTTCACGTTTATTCAGTTCTACCGGCTTATCAAATATAAATTTAATTATGGTCTTGGTGAAATTGGACTTCTACCTCCAACAGCAAACACAGATTCAATTTCACTCATCAAGAAGTTCATTTCTTATCTCCGTTGTTTCACAGAAGGTGGGTATCAACTAAAGGTGGGTCGTTTTCGTTTTGTGTGTTAACGAAATGAAACAGTTATTAAAAAATATAAACTAGTTTAAGAACTAGTTAAAAAAATAACTACTTTCACAAAACAAACGAAAAAGCGTTTTCATATCATTTAGTGCAAACGAACGAAAAACGGGAAAACGATAACGAGAAGGTGAAGTAGTCATTTTTTATAACTAGTTAGTGTATGTATCAGGGGTGGAATCATGTTATTCGTTTTCTCCTTTATGCGTTTTTCTTGTGTGCGCAACAGAATGATCCGTTCACATGCTTGTGTTGAATTTTGTGTATTCTTTGTAGTGTCCGACCGATGGTCGATTTCCAGCCGAAGCCGAAGCCGAATATTCGGCTTAACAACAACCTTCTGCAGAATCCGAAGCCGAAGCCGAAGCTTTAATAACTTAAAGAATTTTCGTTTAAGATTGACTAAAAGTGAAAAAAATAATGATTGTTTTTTAAGTTTTTCTGGTTTTTCTTTCAAAAATAATAACAAATTAGACTAGTACCAATTTTAATATTTTATTGAAATGGTAAATAGTTCAAAACAAAACAGGAAATAACTCATAAATAAGAAAAAAAAAAAACAACACTCGCCTACCACGACTCACGACAACCAATCAACCATGAACTAAACCTTCGGCTTCGGCCAAAACTTCGGCCTATTTTAGCCGAAGCCTAAGGTTTAGCCGATTGTAGTTTTTTTTTAGCCGAATGTGACCGAAGCCGAAGCCGAAGCTTCGGTCGGACACTAATTCTTTGTTTGGTTATTTTTTCAGTTTGCTGGGCTTGTTTGCCTTTGGTTTTTTTTTATTGAATTTTAAATGCGCATAGGAGATAAATGTAGTTACTATTCAAACTGTTTTTTTTTTTAAAGCAAAAAAAACGGTTACGTCATTACGAGATGAAAAACTATTTTCACTAGTTCGTTTTATTTATACCCACTCCTACGATCAACGGGGAGTTGAAAATGGAATTCAGACAAATTCAGAATGTATGTTCCCTTATATTAAAAAAAATAAATGAATATTCCAATATGCCATTATCCTTCCCCGTATAGGGCTTTCAATTGGGACACCCCATTTCCGCAATAGAATTTCTCGGCTACGCGTGGAGCCACTGTTGTCCTTTTAGCGATTTTGTCGCTAGATTTAGCGGATTTTTAAGACCCTTGACGATTTTAAAAAAAATTTAGTCGCTAAAATAAAATCTAGTGAATTCTACCGACTTTTCACTACCACGCCTTATACTAGAAACCCTATCCAAAAAAGTGGCAGCTCGTCCTATTTATAAATATTTAACACTACGTAGGTATGATTGATTGTACATACCAATGACTGATTATTAAGTAGGCGACGGATTTTTTCGTTGATGAATTTTTTGGTACCGTTATATGTACTCAACTTATGCGCTAGCACGATTTGTTATTTCATAAGATGTTTGTAATTGGTGTTGTTAATAGTTACTGTCGTTCTTTTTAAATATTAAGGATCAACAGGAGCTGCTATAACTATAATCTACCAGACGATGTCATAATGAAAATTGGAAAGTCAAGAAAATCACAAACTGATTCAAGATCTATACCCGAGGTATATACTTAAACTTGGAAGTAACAGCCAGCCAAGAAATAGATGAATTCATCTTTGAGTTGGAAATTAATTTTAAATTTCTTCTTCTTTCGAAAATATTTTCTTTTCTTTTGCTTAAATTTGTTTATTTTTGTTATCTTGAATTTGTTGATTGCTTTGCTTTTTCATTTATTTTATTCAATAACAACTTACTTTTAAAAATAAATACCTATATATTTTTTAAGAACTTACTTGAACTTACTTACAGCTTGATATTTTAGCGAATTCTAGCGAATTTTTGCAATACCAAAATGAAGATATCTAGCGGATTTTAGGTTGTGGTCTAGCGATGTTTTTTTCTCTCAGCGGCAACACTGCGTGGAGTTATTCACGAAATACAACTACACCCACCAAAATTTACTGTTGAAGCGGAATGAAATAAAAAAAAAGTAATTGCAGCGAAGAAAAAGTTTGCTTCTTTATTTTCTTCTTTATTACATGCAAATCTTCTTGAGGGTAGGAGTCAGAGTGCCAAGCGAACAAATTTAATTGTGCAATTTGTCCACTCTGCAATGCTATAAATTAGTCGTGTAGCTCCAATGGATGATTGTGTGCTTGAACGTGACTGGGAAAGACTGCGATGAGTTCCTGATCGTGTCGCTCTTTTATACACTCAATTGTAACGGTCCTTAGCTTTTATTTCTTTATTATTTCTCTTTCGACCAATTGTGTGTATAGAGAGACAATAAGTTACATAGGTGGAGCACATTCGAATTTATATTTAAAAAGTGTTTTCTTACATGATGTGATTATTATAGAAAAAATGTGTGTGTACAAATGTGTGTATGAATATAATGAAAATGTATGGTTGTGAATATAAATATGTGTACATATGTATGTAAACTGTGTGCATGTACAGTGGCGGAAAGCTAATTAGAAACGATGAAAACAAAATATATTTTTTTCTTTTCTTCTGGATATTTGCTACATTTATCCCAAGATTTTTGCACCGGTAAAATACTCGTTGGTGCCAACTGTCTTTTTGCCACTTATTCCCTTTGGTATTGATCATTCATGTATGCGCATAAGGATATATTTTACAAAAGCTTAGCGTCGTTCTATCAGTAGTGTAAAATTTGTGAAAAAATAATTAGAAGCAATTATAAAATTACTGAGAAAATATAAGAATATTTGGGTAAATTAATCTGGTTTCGTATTTTTAGAATACTTATATAAATCTAATTTATTATTTAACAAAAAATGGGAAAAAGTAAAAGCTGTACACCAGAAATGAGGAAACTGATTGTTCAACAGTACTGCCAGGGGCCTCTGTGGATGCAATTCCATCAGAATTGTTATGCTCCAAAAAGATGGTCTACGGTGCTATTAAGGTGCGAACTGAAACAGGGAGTGTTGAGAATCAGAAAAAAAACAAAGGGCTGAAAAAACGACGCCTAAAGAGGCTAGACTTATTTGCCGGTTGAGTAAGGCGAATCCTTTTTTGACCAGCAAGGCCATCCATTTGACTGTATCCTTCCAATTGAGTGCGCAGATAATACCGAGAACCATAAGGAATAGTCTCCTAGAAGTGGGATTGCAGGGGTGCATTGCCCGCAAAAAGCCTAACGTTTCGCTTAAAAATCTAAAACGTCGGTTACAATTTGCAAAAGAGCATGCACAAAAACAGCTCTCATATTCGAAAAGAGTACTCTGGAGCGACGAATCGAAGTTCAACATATTTGGTTCTGATGGTAAACGCTATGTCCGATGCCCCCCAAATAAAGAACTAGACCCTAAGTACACCATTAAGACCATTAAACATGGTGGAGGGAGCGTGATGGCGTGGGGTGCATTTTCCTGGTATGCCGTTGGCCCTATTGTCCGAATCTGCAGATGTATGGATCGACAAGTTTACAGGGACATTCTGCAAAGCCTTATGGAGCCATATTCATTTGAATATCTACCGGTAACGTTCATATTTCAGCAGAACCATGATCCCAAACACACCTCACGGCTTGAGTCCAATTTTTCCAAAAAATCGAGGAGGCGTGGCAACACCATCCTCTAAAGATATGCCAGGACTTGGTAGCTAGCTTGCTTGCTGTACTTGACAACGGAGGTTTTCCTACCAAATTTTAGTTTTTTTCAAATTATTTTTGCATTTCACTGTATTTTTATTCATTATTTTGTACCCACTTGGTTTTTGTTTATGATTATAATTCCACCCTTGAATGTGTATATACTAAAATTTCCCTATTTTCTTTAATTTTGTTCTATTTTTATTACTTTTTTTGTAAATTTATTAAGTGATTGTAATTAACAATACGATTTTATTTCAAATATAAATTTTTTAAGAGAAATGCAAATTTTCAGGTTGATTTTCTAAAAAAATGTTTCGTTTCTAATTAGCTTTCTACCACTGTATATAAGTACGAAAGTTGAACATGTATTTTACAAGTTAACAGAATTATAATTGAAAGAGAAAAGGAAATATGAAATGTGCAAAATTAGGATGCCTGCTACACTGTTTCATGCGGCTATCATGCTGTAGGTGTCATTGGTCAATACCTCTTCTTCAAGCATGCTGACAACGCAGCCACAGTCAATGGAGATAACTGCCAGACCATGTTAGCTGACTATTTTTGGGAAAAATTGGAAGAGGATGACTTGGAACATACAGGGTGTCCGCCGGGAACGTATACTACTTTGTTTTGCCGCCATTTTGGTAAACATTAGTCTTAACAGTTCATATTTGGCAGTCGTGAAGTAGACACGTGGCAAATTTATTATGGAAAAATATTCGATAAACCAATGTGTTTTAATCGTTAAAACATTTTATCAAAATCAATCATCGATTACTGTGACGATGAGAAAGTTACGTGAAATTTTTGGGAGAAACAACGTGCCAACAAAACGCACTATTTATAGTGTAGTGAATGATTTCGAAGAAAGAGGGTCTGTAGGTTATAGGCCCAAGCATGGGCCACAACGTACTGCAAGATCGGCTGAAAACATTACTGCTGTTCAAGGAAGTGTTCAAAACAATCCATCAACCTCAATTCGACGCCGTGCTCAGGAGCTTGGTCTTCAAAGACCAACTTTGGCCACAATTTTGCACAAGGATTTGCATTTGTTTCCATTTAAGATTCAGTTGACACAAGAGCTTCTTCAAGAAGACCATTTACGCCGCCGTACATATGCCAATACGATGTTACAGCTAGCCCATGACAACCCCGATTTTCATGAAAAAATCATAATGAGTGACGAGGCACATTTTCATATGAATGGATATGTGAATAAACAGAATAGTCAGTTCTGGGCAATGGAAAACCCTCAAGTTATTCATCAGTCACCTTTGCATACATTAAAAGTAACAGTCTGGTGTGCAATTTGGTCAGGAGGAATCATTGGACCTTACTTCTTTGAAAATGAAAACGGCGTGACGGTAACTGTGAATGGGGAGCGATATCGTGATATGATTGAAAACTTTTTAACGCCACAACTGCATGCATTGGGCTTGATTAACATGTGGTATCAACAAGACGGTGCCACATCGCATACAGCCAGGATTACAATGGAATTACTGCGAGACCTCTTTCCACAACAAGTTGTTTCAAAAAATGGTGATGTTGATTGGCCTCCACGGTCGTCTGATTTGACTGCTCCCGACTTCTTTTTGTGGGTATATCTGAAAAGCAAGGTTTATGCAAACAAATCAGAAACGCTTGAGCAACTCAAACAAAATATTCGTGATGAAATTAATGAAATACCGCGTGAAATGTGTGAGATTGTAATGAAAAATGTGCTCAAAAGGGCTCGCATTTGTGAGACTAGCAGAGGCGGACATTTACTTACTTACTTACTTAGATGGCGCTACAGTCCGGGGTGGACCTGGGCCTCAACCAACAAACCTCTCCAGCCAGCACGGTTACGAGCCAGCTGCCTCCAGTTGCGCACGCCAAGTTGGTTGAGGTCCCCCTCCACTTGTTTGCGCCACCTACCGCGAGGTCGTCCTCTACTGCGCCGTCCGTCCGGGTTGGATTCGAAGACTTTCCTAGCGGGAAGTTTGGGCTCCATCCGCTCTAAATGATCCAGCCATCTTAGTCGCTGTATGTGAACTCTTCTGGCTAAGTCGATGTCCTTGTACAGGCCGTATAGTTCGGCATTGTACCTTCTCCTCCACTCACCGTCTATGCAGACGGGACCAAAGATCGCTCGAAGAACTTTTCTCTCGAAATAACCAAGGGCATCCTCATCCGCTTTTTTCAAAGCCCATGCCTCTGCGCCATACAGCAGGACTGGGATGATTAATGTCTTATAAAGAGTTACCTTAGTAGTTCGAGATAGGGCTTTGCTACTCAATTGCCGTTTTAGCCCATAGAAACAACGATTGGCAAGAGTAATTCTCCGTGTGATCTCTCCACTCATGTCATTTGCGGAGCTGACCATAGAGTCTAGGTAGACAAAATCCTTTACTACCTCAAAATTGTATCTGTCTACTGTGGCGTTCTGCCCAAGACGCCGATGTTGGGTGTCCTTTTTTGTAGACAGCATATATTTTGTTTTGCTTTCATTGACCGCTAGGCCCATCTTTGCTGCCTCGATCTCAATACTCGTAAATGCCCCATTGACGGCCCGCCGAGTTCTTCCGGTTATGTCAATGTCATCGGCATAAGCGAGTAGTTGTACAGACTTGTAAAAGATTGTACCTCCGGTGTTGGCTTGTGAGTTTCGTACAATTCTCTCAAGTACTATATTAAAGAGATCGAATGATAGCGCGTCGCCTTGTCTAAGACCTTTCCTGACATGGAACGGTTCGGTGATGTTCTGACCGACTTTGATGGAGCAGCGAGAGTTCTCCATCGTCATTCTGCACAAACGGACGAGCTTGGCAGGGATGCCAAGACTAGACATGGCTCTGTATAACTCGTCTCTATACACGCTATCATAGGCAACTTTGATATCAATGAAAAGGTGGTGCGTATCGATTTTATATTCATGGGTTTTTTCCAAGATCTGCCGTAGTGTGAATATTTGGTCAATGGTGGACTTTCCAGGCCTGAAACCGCACTAATAGGGACCTATCAGGTTGTTGACGATCGGTTTTAGGCGTTCACATAGTACGGCAGACAGGATCTTATATGCGATATTTAGGAGACTTATACCTCTGTAGTTGGCGCAGTTCAGAGGGTCTCTTTTCTTCAGGATCGGGCAAACGATGCTGAGGTTCCATTCATCGGGCATACTTTCGTCTGACCAGATTTTACAGATGAGCTGGTGCATGCTCCTTACCAACTCATCTCCTCCTGCCTTGAAAAGTTCAGCGGCAAGGCCGTCGGCTCCAGCAGCTTTGTTGGATTTGAGTTAGATATCGCTATCCTCACTTCATTATGATCGGGTTGACGGGAATTTTGACTGCCATCGTCACTGTTGAATGGCTCATTCTGCCTGACAGCGGAATATTGATCATCATCGCCGTTTAACAGTCTGCAGAAGTGTTCCTTCCATATCCTCAGCACCGACTGCGATTCTACTACTATGTTGCCATTTTCGTCCCTGCAGGCTTCTGTTCTGGCTTTGAAACCCTGGCATGTTCTTTTTACCCTTTGGTAAAATTTTCGAACATTATTCCTGCAATAAAGTCTCTCAATCTCCTCGATCGAGCGCTTCTCATGCTCTTTTTTCTTCTTTCTGAGAAGTCGATGCTCCTCTTTTCTCCTGCGAACGTAGAGCTCGTAAGCAGCTCTAGTCCTTCTATGCAGCGCCGCTTTGTACGCCTCTTGTTTTGCTGCATGTGCTTGCCGGCATTCCTCATCAAACCAGGGGTTTCGTTGTGGTGGGCGAGAGAACCTCAGTACATCAGAGGCGGCATCTCTGATGGCTTTTTGGCAACGCTGCCACTGATCTTCCGCATTTGCTGCTGGCGGCATAGGACTAAGATTGAGATTAGAAGAAACACGATCGGCAAAGGTTCTGGCGGTCTCTTGCGATTGTAGCTTTTCGACGTCAAATTTCCTCACAGCATTTCGTTGATTTCGCTCCGTTGTGGATATCCGCATCCGTACCTTGGCTACAACTAGGTAGTGATCCGAGTCCACGTTGGCTCCTCGGAAAGTCCGGACACCCAGAATACTGGAAGAGTGCCTTGCGTCGATCGCAATGTGATCGATTTGGCTGACGATTTTTCGATCAAAGGAGAGCCATGTTCCTTTGTGAATATCGAGACGTGGGAACCGCGTACTAGCTACAACAAAGTTTCGCCCCGCCGCAAAGTCGATTAGCCTGAGTCCGTTGCCGGAAGTGTTGTCGTGCAGGCTGTGCTTTCCGACCACGCTACTAAAGACTTCCTCTCTTCCTAGCTTTGCGTTAAAGTCGCCTAGGATAATTTTAACGTCGTGGCTAGGGCATTGCTCATACGTCTTGTCCAAGAGCTGGTAGAAGTCATCCTTTGTCGCGTCGTCCTTCTCCTCGTGAGGGGCGTGAACGCATATTAGGCTAATGTTGGCAAATTAAGCCTTGATAGTGATAGTCATAAGGCGCTCGTTCACATGCCTGAAACTCAAGACTTCTTGCCTAAGTCTGCCTCCAATAACAAATCCGCACCCGAATAGACGCTGTCCTTTTTGTCTGTAGCAATCGCCGTAGTAGATGTCGCAGTTTTTCATACTCCTTTTGCCCGGCCCATCCCATCGCACTTCTTGGATGGCGGTAATGTCTGCTTTGAGACACTCTAGGGCCTCCGCAAGTTGTTCGGCTGCACGTGGTTTGTAGAGGGACCTAACATTCCATGTGCAGACACGAAGATCGTTGTCCTTTTTACGCTTGCATGGGTCGTCAACAGTAAGATCATCCGTATCCGAGGCTGTTGGTTGCTTCGTAATCAAAGGTTTTTTACGTGGTAGGGTAGTTAACCCGACGGCACAACCCCCAACCTGGAGGGCCAGATCCTTTTTTTTTTGTACCCCTAGGACAAGAGGCCGGGTACACCGATGTCAGTAACCCACTTCGGGGATATGAGCGCTGCCGTTGACCCATTGAGGGTTCATCCGCCACCATCTCTTTTTCAATACCCTGACGTAGTATTGAAAATCCTTACAGACCTCAGCTCCAAATATGTTGAAGTAGCTCCAGTAAGGTATCCGCTGGTCTGTAGACGTCACCGTTGATTCCATCGAGAGAATTCGTCCGCCGCACGTCCTCCTTCTGCGGACCTCTTGCTAGACTTCTGAGACGCATATTTCAGCCGATCAGGTCAACAAGAGATGCCTCGTCCGGTTAGACATATGCGCGCTGAAGTTCACCCAGATGTGCTTATGCAGGTCTGAGTGTTCAGCTGCACATATATCGTCAGACTCAGCATACGCTCATCGTTAGTTCACTATCAGATAGCTATCCAGCGGGCACCGCGTGGAGGTGATGATGCGATTTTGCCCACCGAGGCGGACATTTACCTGATATTGTATTCCATACATAATTGCCGACATTGAATAAAACATTTATCAATATAAGATCCATTCTCTTTTATTTAATCAAAAATTATAAACAAACAAAGTAGTATACCTTCCCGGCGGACACCCTGTATTTGGTTTCAACTGTGACGACATATTCCACACAGCTGGCTAAACAATCGAGTCAAAGTTCTGCGACCGTGTTATCTCCCAAAATGGACCAGTCAGTTGGCTCTGGTCTTTTGATTGGGCTTTGTCAAGTCCGTGGTCTATGGTAATAACCCAGTAACTTTAGACGACCTCAGGGCCAACATCAAACGAGAAATGCGATCTGGAGACAAAAAAGAAAGCACACCTATCTGCCGAATACCTACTTTGTAAGCCGGATTTCTGGACATGTCGGTAAATTGATTGGAAGATATGAAAACTAGACCCCTTCGGGACACATTCGTCATAACAATGTCGAACACTATTTATAGCAACTTTTTCAAAGTCCATACATAAGTCACTTTTTGCTTAAAGTAACACCTTGTTTCAGTGCATATTTATTGAGACTTTTAAACATTATTTTACTGTACTTATAACTTTATGGGTTTTCCCGTCTTCCGTATTGTAAGATCTGGCAATCGTCTGAACATAGCTTTAGCAATGTAACGCAACAATATTTCGATGTTGTTGTTGTCAAAGCTAAGAAGCCATTGTTTTATTTTTTTCAAGAAGGTGAAAAATTTCCAATGATTCGCTTCGCATAGCTACAGGAAGCATATTTAACAATTTACAGGATAGAATGGAGTATGAATTTCTGTAGCATGTTGTACGAAAAGCAAGAATGGAAACTGGAGATTGTTGGTTGCTCCAGATTGATCAGAAATTGGACTCTGCACGTAGCCTTCAATAAAGAGTATATTCAAAACTTTAAAATAAAACAAATATCTAACAGCAGGATGTTCATAAGGCTAAAAAGTTTCATAAAGTGGATTAAACGGAAAGATTTACAAATCTTCATAATTGCGCACTTCTGCAAGATAGTCACCGGCTGAATTTTACTCAGGCAAGCACTTCCCCAACGAGTTATTCCGTACTGCAATTTTGAATTAAATATCCCGTAAAATATTGTTTTTAAAGTATTATTCGGACAAAACTTTCTAAGGCGATAAAAACAATGAATGCTGGAGAGCAGATATTTCTGTAAACCTAAAATTTGATTAAAAATAAATCGGCGCAACAGCTCTCTTAGTGCCTGTGTCTAGCTTCTCGCAACCACTCGTGTTGTGTGCGTTATATCTTTCACAGGAATGGAAGGGACCTACAGTTTAGTGGTGTATCCGAAGGGCAATTTGTTTTGAGAAGCTATCTCGCGACAACAATACTCTCGGATGTTTGCCAGACGTTCGCGAGAGGTGGGACCGTGAAAAAACTTTTTGGTGTGTTCTGGGATTCGAACATGGAACCGCACGCGCAGTGGTCCGACACACTAACCACATGCGCCACGGCGCCCACTTTCTGTCTTTTAAATAGGGTATAAACCAGCTGTACATAAAACCATGAAAAGCATAAAACCATGTAGCTTGAGCAAAAGAATGTTATGATTCACCATGTCAAAAGCTTTTGTTATATCAACAAAAAGTCCAGCACAACATTTTCTTACGTTTAAATCTTTCTGTATAAGGGAACAACAATTTAGCACGACATCATCCGGCTAGCTCTAAACCCGAAATGCATGGAAGTAAAAAACTGTTTTTTTTTATTTAGGTGTGTCTAACATTATATTAAAGAACATTTCTTTAATATCGCTGATACTTTGGATCATCCTTTGAATTGGACCGGAAATCGGTTCAAAGAAGAAGCTATTTCTTTGAAAAGTACTATCATATTTACAAATTCGAATCCAGATCAACAACAATTGCAATAACATGAAAAAAGATCTTTGAAACGGTTGTCGCCCAACCGATGCGAAGTAGTCTTTGAATTAATTATTTATTGCTGTAGGTACCGAAATAGTAACACTTCCATTTTTAAATAAATAATATTATTTTGGTTATAAACATTTCGATTGATTATTACATTAATCACTTCCCATTGTTTTTTTAAAGATTTCCTTGTGAAGTTCTTATTTGATTTTGATAGTAATATCTCCACACTTACAAGTACGTTACAAATTTCAATAACAATTTTTTGGCGCATACAGGATCATTTGCAGAGGCGTAGGACAATCGTTGTTTCTTGCTGATAGCTGATGTAAGAAGAATACATCGGCAACTACTCAACGTTTTTCAAGTGACCAAATGTTAAGTCAATTTGCAACGATTATGATTATGTTATGCATTGTGGCCACAGAGTTAAAAGATACAAGTCCGAGTTGATGATAAATCAATGCAATCATTACGCTTTTATGCTAACCATCTTGTACTATTGTCCTTACAATTCTTAATAAAATTTTAATTTTTATAATGGTGGATGATATTTTAAAGCCATCATATCTGGGGTATATGTATATGCATATGTCCTGTAATTCATGCATTTCTTGCTACTTTATACACAAGCAACTCGTTTTGGTTTTTTTCTTGTATCCTTTTAGTACAAGAGAGCGAAGACCTTGAAGTACACTATCTCATCAGAGTTCGTTTTCTGTAGGCTGTATACAGTATACCCCACAGCAAATTACTGACTTGAATTCTTCAAAGAGATAAACCTGAATATTTCTCCATCGTCAGAAGAAGGACTTTATCCAATTAAATAAATTACAATATTAAAGGTAAATTCATTTGTGATATTCTTTCTGTTCTACATTCCTTTCGGGCGATGTTTTATTTTCTTTTTCTGCTACTGCGATGCGATGTTGAAAAATGAAATTACATCGTATCGATGGAGAGTGTATGGATACAGATCTCGTACCACCATGTAACGAATGGAAAAGCAGGTGGGTGTCTGGTTAGCAAGAAGATGTGATTGATCTCGGAACCCTTAAATCAATAATCTGACTTGTAATTTCAATTATAATAATTAATTAAGAACGTTTGATATCTTGAAGGAAAAAGAAAAAAAAATTGATGATTTGAATGCACGAGTACAGCATTGTAAGGCCGAAATATTCCATAATAATTTTATGTGAAATCGTGGCGCAAATAACAAAAACACATTATGACCGTGGAAGGAAGAATATACATATTTGTACTTACTCTAATAATGCTTTACAAATAAAATGCAGTTACTCAAGTCGAATTTTGTCATACTTCAAAAGATCGGCTTCAAATTTTTAAGGACAACTAGACAAAAGTTATTTAAAAAAAACAACGATATACCTGCCCTTCCTGCCCTTGCGAAAAAACTGATTTGACAGCTCTTGAGTGGATCACAAGTAAAATCGTTCGCCAAAGTTTAATTAATTGGTTCAAGTCCCTAACGCTTAATTTTCGCAAAAAACTAGTAGAAGTGCAGAATTTGCATACAGCCTTCATCCAGATATAAAATTATTAGGTGAGTCGACACACTCATAGCGTAGTTTAAAATTTGCAAAGTGCTTTGATTACAATGGTTGGTGGAGTGCAAAGAACCCCGCAAAAAAACGGCAACAATAATCCCCAGATAAACAAACGGCGACTAATTGAAACGTCGCCGGAGGAGAGGCCCCGCTCCGCCCCCACCATTCCAAACCATAATGCAGTAGGTAACATGGCAGTCCACGACCTAAAAGCACTTATAGAGGGATCGATGGCAGCTTTACTCGACGAAAAACTTCAAAATATGGCTACAAAAGCAGATCTGGAAAGAGTAACCGTCGAAATACAAGCCTTAGGAAGGGAAAACTCTATCCTGAGGAATAAATTGCAGCATGTGGAAACTTGCTACTCTTCTTTGGAACGCAAAGTAGAACTTTTAGAGAGGAAGACGATTGAAAACAACGTTGTGGTCCATATGCCTGATCAGACTGGTGTGAACCCTGAGGAGAAAGCGAGGGAATTATGTCTGCAACTTTTAGGGAGCGAAGATACATCGCTAATTACGGATGCACGGGCCATGACGACTAAAAACAACATTGCAAACGTCATCTTAAAATTGTACAAGAAGGAAGACGTCGGGCGGGTTCTAAACAAAACATATAAACTTCACGGCACTAGGGTGACTATACACAGAGATTACACGGAAGCATCACGGGATAGGAGAAAACGAATGTTTAATATAAAAACAGATATTTCAAAGAAAAATAAAAACATTCATGCTGAAGTGCGCGGACAAAAACTGAAAATCGGTGACAAGACATTTTACTTCGACAACAACAACAGTCTGCGATGTGAAGGGTGTCACGGCGAGTGTGGAATGTCAATTCTCCAGCAGATGATCGATGACAGTTCTGCAACGATAGCTGAAAGAAGATCAATTGCTGAGAGTGGAATAACAGTGGGTGGAAACACAAGCAGCAGTTCTTCAAATTTTGTGCCACTGTCTAGTATTTAATTGTTATGCCGTCTGTCCTGTTTTCTGTAAAAATAGCGTTAAAAATAGAAGAAATAATGAAAATCGTATTAAGAAAGAAATTAAAAAATATAAAATATTGTCATATAACGTAGCAGGTTTAAAAAATAAGGATTTATTTGCAGATTTTTATAATTTTATCAATCAGTTTGAGATTATCTTTTTGTTCGAAACTCATGTAGAAAAAATGAATTTTAAAAGTTATGAATGCAGTTTTATGAACTACGAATTTAAATGGATTTCAGCAACGAGAACGTCCAGGAGAGGAAGGGCGAGTGGAGGGTGCTACTTTGGCTTCAAGAAGGATCTTGGTGAGGTTCACTGTGAGTTTAAAGTATTGGAGGAGTTGGTTTATGTAAGCTTGGAGTTCGAGAAAACGCAATACTGCATACTACCATCCTATTTAAACTGCAACAACTGGCAAAGGGATTTCGATAGACTTCAGGAGGTACTGATGCAAATTACCAACTCAAACATAATGGTAATAGGTGACCTAAACGCACGAGTAGGCAAAGAACATGGAGCAGCAAACAATGTGGCTGATATAAGGCGCCAATCGATGGATTCAACATGCAATGCAAACGGTACGAAACTTCTGGAACTCTGTGATTCCTTGGGAATGCGTCTGCTAAATGGTACCAGTGTGAGCGACAAAATCGGCAACCTCACATTTGTGGGAAAGCAGGGAACGTCGGTTATTGACTATTGCTTATTAGGAGGTGATTGGAATTTGCGCGTTACGGACTTAGAGGTTAAACTGGTGCCTTACTCTGACCACTTGCCTATTGTTGCTACCTTTGAACATACTAGCACCCAGACGGAGAGAACCAGAGATATGAAGTTAGCCCCCAAGCTGGTGTGGAGTTTTGCGAAGGAACCCATGTATATGAAGCTTTTAGATGAAAACCTTATAGCCCAATAGGAATTAAATCTTGAAGGAATAGAAGATAGTATTAAGAACTCTTACCCATGTTCCATTAGAAGCAACAAGCAGAAGACGCAAGGCATAAAACCGTGGTTTGATGATGAGTGCGAAAGAGCCAGACAGATTTCATTCGCCTGGCTTAAACTATTTAGAATCTGTAATAAAAGTGTGATCCGTGACTCTTATATCAAAGCCAACATTAAGTACAAGACCCTGTGTATGCAGAAGAGGAAAAACCACTGCCAGCTAGAGGCACATAAATTGGCGCATTGTAGGAATGCAGCTGACTTTTGGAAGCGAATAAGAAATGTCAATGGCAGAAGGTACACTATTGCTAGGGAGCTGAACCCTAACATTCTCCGACAGCACTTCGAAAGTGTACTGAACCCGGTTGCGTACAGTGAAAGCTTCCAATATGCTACACCTGGCTTCGCGAATGAAATTTTGGACAATGCGATAACACATGCTGAGGTTACAGAAGCACTGTGTAATCTGAAGGATGGCAAAGCAGCAGGCTCGGATGGGATCCCTTCGGAGTTTTACAAGTATGGCACCAATGAGCTTCACGGTAGACTGACCTGCTTGTTTAATAATATTTTGGAGTTCGGATGTGTCCCGCAGCGATTTAAGGAGGCATTAATTTTTCCTATCCATAAAAAGGGTTGTACATTGGATCCAGGGAATTATCGGGGTATTTTCTGAATGCATCCTATAAAATTTTTACGGCGATACTTCAAAAACGATTAAATGCGTGGATAGGAGCCAATAACCTACTGAATGAGTTCCAGGCGGGTTTTAGATCAGGGTACTCTACAGTCGACCATATATTTGTACTAAGCAGCATTGCAAAGTCATTTCTTTCGCAAGGCAAGAAGCTCTACGCCTTCTTTATTGATTTTAAGGCAGCCTTCGACTCGGTGGACAGAACTGCCCTATTATATAAGCTCTACTCTTTGGGAATGTCACTGAAATTTGGAAGGCTAATAGGAAATCTATATGCTGATACGAAAGCTGCGGTTTGGGATGGAGATGTTCTATCGGCATGGTCGCTGAGCCCAAATTTATTTGCTCTGTTCATTCATGACTTGACTGACTGTTTACCAGGAGGTGTGGAATACGCGGGTGTGCTCGTCAAAGCCCAGAACGATGTTGTTCTGTTGGCATACTCCCCGGATTCCTTACAACTCATGATCAATCGTTTGCATGAGTACACCAAATTATGGAAGCTAGTGGTCAACCTTAACAAGTCCAAAATTATGATTTTCAAGGAAGGCGGTGGCCGAAATTGTTCCAACGAAAAGTGGCACTTTGATGAGGGAGCAATCGAAATTGTTAAGGAGTACAAGTATCTCGGGGTTTACATAACTAAAAATATGAGCATGGAACGGCATCTCAAGGAAAAATTAATAAAATCTAAAACGGCCATCAATGTAGCTTGGAAAAATTGTTTCAACAGCAAATATATTAATCATAGCAGCAAATTCAGGGTTTTTGAAGCGGTGTCCGAGTCGATCCTGTTCTATGCGGCGCAAGTATGGGGCGGAAAGCAGTACGAAACGGTGGAGAAGCTATTAAGATTTTATGTGAAAAGAATATTCCGCCTTCCACCGAATACACCTAACTACATGCTTATGCTCGAAACAGGCTTATCGCCTTTATTTATTAAGACATTCAAGCTACAGGTAGATTATATACTAAAAGCTCTTAATATGCCAGCCCACCGTCTCCCAAGAAAAGTAGTTCTGAATGCTGTGCAAACAAAAACTGGTTGGTACAGGGAATGGCTGGATCTGGCTGATGGATGTGGGATCGAACTGAGAGAGGACAACATGCAAAACTGGGACACCAAATTGTACCAGCTCATTATAAAGTTAGACGAGCAGGCTAGAGCGAGATATGCTGAAGAGGCAACTGGATCAGTACATAGGGCAATATACAGTAAGCTCAACCATAACTTGCAGAGTAACAATTATTTCCATGATAATTACAAGACAGAAGAAATAACTATGATACTGAGACTGCGTGGTGAACTCCTGAACCTGAACTACGTACCCCACAGGGAGAACTTGCCTATTTTATGCAACATGTGTAACTTAGTGGAGAGAGAAGATGTATTCCATTTTATGGGAAGATGCCCAATCCTACGAGAAACAAGAAGGCATGTATTTGGATATGACGTCTTGACGGAGATGCAAGTGCTTTCCCTCCTTAATGAAGGGGATGTAAGCACACTTTACCGGTATTGCAAAATTGCTCTAACATATCGACAGCAAATTATAAACGAAAGCTTTTAACAAACTATTCCCTTTATTTTGTGAAGTTTACTATAGAAGTTAAAATTACTATTTTATTTTTACTTGTGAATATTAATAAATCAACCAGGCAGACGGCAAAGCCATGCTAAATTTTGATTTTGATTTTGTACTGTATTAGAAAAAAATATATGAATAAATAAATCTTATGAATCTAATCTACCTGCCCTTCCTCCTGCATATAGCAGAAGGCAGATAAGTCAAACGAATCTTGAAGGCGTGAGCTACAGGGAAGAACTGAAGAGGAAGAGTCAAAATTACGTGAAACAGGACAGTTTTAAGCAGTCAGAGAAAAACGGGAACAAACTGGAACTTGAGCTAGTAGCAAAAAATTATATGCAAAAAATACTTCTTGAAAACAAACTTTTATTATATAGAAACTTTTATTATTTATTCTACATTCACCGTGAGTTACATATAATACATGTATTATGTACCAGATTGCCAAACAACAACATAAGTTAGTAACGTATGACTGTACCAATATCAGCGTCCAAGCCATCAGCTAGTTACATACATGTATTATGTACCATAATGCCAAGCAGCATAGCTTAGTAAAGTATGACTGTACTAACATTAGCTTTCAAGCCATCAGCTTTGGCGTAAACAAAGGTGATGAGTAAATGCATGCTCGAATCAAGTAAACATTAAAGGTTTGAAGCTAACCGTATTGCTGTTGCCATGCTCGCACGACTAAGAAGATGAACAGTGGGAATGAAGAGAGTAATGTTGTCAACTGGATGTTGTTGAGCGTCTTTGCGTTTTCTTTTGTGTCTCATTTGTTTATGATTTCTTTATATACATGTTGAACTATTATGTACATTGAATGTTAAGTTAGCATAAGCAATTTTTGTTATATTGGATTCACTTTCAGTTTGGACATGAAAGAATAAAGACAATCATTATTAAAATTAAAATTGAAGTTTTTGTTTTATTTGAAATTGAAGTAATATATATATATAACTCGTGGTGCTGACTGCACGTAATTCAATTTTCCTGTAGAAAGCTACTACCTGAAACCTTACTGGCGGGTCATTCAGAATACAATTTCGTTCAAGATAGCTCAAAAGTTGGTGAAGACAATGGCATCCATAATCTGGGGGATCACTGGGATTAAAGCTGTGGGTTGGTAGTTAGAAAGCGAAGTTTTACCACACATTCTTGAAGAATTTCGAGACATCTTCTTTAGGTTACTTTCAGGTGACTAGTTCCCCCTTTTGATTACCTGAGCGCAGGCTTGCAGATGACGGATGACTTCTTTGGTTCGAGGGTGGCGGCTGGCGAAGTATGCTATGCGTGCTAGTCGTAGATAGATAGATAGATAGATTTATATTGTTGAGAGGTGCAAGTGCACTGCGACCTATAAAAGATCTATTGTGCCCCCCTTACTAAGGTTCTAGCCGATGATATACTCGGTCTAGAGCACTTCCTCCAGTCCAGCTGCTACAGCAAACCGGAGTATCTTCAGTGGATCCAGCGAAGGCAAATCCGTTTCTGATAGGAGGTAGGCACCAAGGTGATTCCTTCTTTTGTGGATCAGTGCTTCGCATTCCATAAGAAGGTGCGCTGGTGTTTCTGCGAAGTCCCTGCAGAATCTGCAGTGTCCGTCTCCCTCTATTCCCAGTTTCCTAAGGTGCTCCTTAAGTCTGCAGTGACCTGTTAACATGCCCGCCAAGATGCGAAGCCGATTCTTACTAACTCTTAGGCAGGCTCTGCTTCTTTTCTGGTTGTATTTCCCCAGAAGTTCCTTTGCCTGTCTTATTTGGGGGATATCGTCCCAATGTTTGGCCCATTTGTTCTCTTCTTCTTTCCTTAAGTCTTCCCTTATTTTGTGGGGTCCTATCCCACAGAAGGGTTCTGGTCCAAGGAATGGCGTGTCTGATCCGTTTCTGGCTAGCTCATCAGCTGCTTCGTTCCCCTCTACTCCTACATGTCCTGGTACCCAGTAGAGAGTTACTTTGTTTGTTTCTCTCAGTTTGTTGATCCTGGTGAGACACTCCCATACCAGTTTGGATCTGATCTCATGCGAGGTCAGTGCTTTAATAGCGGCTTGGCTGTCTGATAGTATCGCGATGTCCTGCCCGCTATATTTCCTGTCTAAGTTGAATTGCGCGCATCTTTCGATCGCGTGAACTTCTGCTTGAAATATGCTGGGGAATGTTCCCAGTGATTCTGAGTATCTAGTCCTGGGCCCGTACACTCCTGCCCCAGTGCCAGTAGATGTTTTCGATCCGTCTGTGTACCATTTAATTGTGTGTTGTTTGAATTGGTATTTATCGGATTCGCTGCTCCAATCTCTTTTGTTGCTCAGCTTTGAGTCAAATTTCCTTTCAAAGCAGTATTTCTTGACCATATCATCTCTGGGCCAGTCCAGAAGCGGCACCGATTTGGATAGGGTTACTCGCTCTTTATTTGCGATGCATGTTCCTTTCCCGATGCCCTCTTTTCTGATTCTTAAAATGGTCTCCTTGGCGATTCGCTCTAGCACTATGTGTAGTGGAGGTATCCCTACGATCACTTCTAGAGCTGCTGTGGGACAGGTTCGCATGGCTCCTGTTATACATATACAGGCTAATCTTTGCACTTTGTTGAGGGATGTCCTCGTCGTAGTTAGTCTAGATCTGTTGACCCATGCCGCTGCCCCGTATGTGATGATGGCTCTTACTATCATCAGATACATCCATCTCAGTGTGGCTGGGCTACAACCCCAGGTCTTTCCTGAAATGTTTTTGCACACCATAAGTGCTCTGGTGGCTTTGGTTACCACAGTTTCTACATGTTCTCTCCAGAGGAGTTTGCTGTCTAGTGTTAGACCTAGATACTTGACCTGTTTCTGTGGGTCAACTCTGATCCCTTCCAACAGGATGGGTTGCATACGCTTTAACTGTGTTTTCTTGGTGAAGGGTATCACAGTGGTTTTGGTAGGGTTCACTCTGAGTCCTACCGTTTTACACCACTTCTGTGTGATTCGTAGACCCCTCTGAATGATTTCGCATAGCGTTTCTTCAAATTTTCCTCTTGCGACAATGACTATATCGTCGGCGTACCCCTGGCACGTAATGCCGGCACCTGTCAATTTGTGCAGTAGTTCATCTGCTACTAGGCTCCACATCAATGGTGATAATACCCCTCCTTGTGGACAAGGAGGACAGTGGTGCTTATTGTGATGGTTTTTTGACCCACCTCTATCTCAGCAGTCCTAGTTCTTAGAATCTCACACATCCAGTTACTTGTGGTGTGATTTACTCCTTTTGTTTCGAGACCCCTCCTAATTGCTTCGTGGGAGGTGTTATCGAAGGCTCCTTCGATGTCTAGAAATGCGCATACTGCTGTTTCATTGCTCTCCAGTGTATCCTGAACCCAACTTGTCAGCTGGTAGAGCGCAGTTTCGGTGGATCTTCCTGCTCTGTAGGCATGTTGATTGTGGTGGAGAGGTATTCTTTCCAGCACAGTCATTCTTAGGTGATTATCTATGGCCTTTTCTAGCGTCTTTAACATGAATGAGGTCAAGCTGATGGGCCTAAAGGATTTTGGTGAAGTGGTGTCTCTTTTTCCCACTTTCGGAATGAATATGACCTTTGCCCTTCTCCATATTCTTGGTATATGCCCAAGTGCGACGCTGCTTCTCAATAGTCCTAGGAGGTGTGGCATAATGATTTCCTGGCCTTGTTGTAGTAGGGCAGGGAATATTCCATCCGCTCCCGGTGCTTTTAACGGCTGGAAGGTGTTCAGAGCCCAACTTAGCCTTTGATTCGTGCAGATGTCTCTTGCCATCGCCCAGTCCTCTCTCCTGGGCCTTTTATGTCTTACTAGTACATCTGTGCTGCTGTAGATTGAGCTACCCGGGAAGTGTGTCTCTAATAGTAGAAGGGCCCTCTGCTCTTCATCTTCGGTATAGCTGCCATCTTGCTTTTTCAGTGAGCCAGGCGCGCCTGCTTTCTCCTTAGCCAGTGCTTTATGTAACCTGGCCGCTGCAGGGGTTGACGCTATGTTCTCACAGAATGCTCTGAAGCTATTTCTTTTAGCTTTTCTGATTTCCAAGTTGTATCTTGTTAATTGCTCGGTGTATGTTTGCCAGTCTCCGTCACGCTTTGCTTTATTAAAGAGCTTGCGCACCTTTGATCTTAGGTCGACTAGCGTTTTGTTCCACCAGGGAATATCCTTCGGATCTTTCTTACGGCTAATAGGGCAGCTGCTTTCAAATGCATCTTTGATCGCCCTGTTAACCACTTCTACGTTGCTTTCCAGTTCTAAGAAGTGGCTCGCCGTTTTCTTTCCTTTCACATTTAATAGGTTCCACTCGAGTGTAGACCTATATCTGTCCCAGTCAGTTTTGCGGGGGTTTCTTTTCGGGGTAACCTCCTTACTGAGACCTTCTATGTTAAAGGTGATGAACCTGTGGTCCGACATGGACGGCTCGTCAGAAACATTCCAACCTGTAATGCAGTTACTAATACTCGGGCTGCCGAGTGTAATATCTAGAACCTCTTCCCTTACCCTAGTTACGAAAGTTGGTGTAGTTCCCACATTCAAAATATCTAGGTTTTCATTAATAATGAATTCGAGAAGGCGCTCACCTCTAGCGTTGTTGTCGCTACTGCCCCATTCCAGACAATGGGCGTTGGCATCGCATCCTAGCAGAAGTGGCAGTTTGTGCCTTCTGCAGTGTCTCACTAGCCTTTGAACTTCTTCTGGCGGTGCCTCCCCGCCTCCGTCGAAGTAGGCCGAAGCAATTACAATGGCGCAGTGGGTGCCTCCTACGTTAATGAAGGCCTGGATGGCTGTCAAATCCTGCGTCATGTACTCTGAAAGACATAAGAATTTTATGTTTTTACTGATTAGTATGCAGGCCCTGGGGAGGTCCTGTCTATTATCCCAGATTACCTGTGCATTCTTGCTTGAGAGACCTCTTACCTTTCCCCTGAAATGATAGGGTTCCTGTATCAGCACAAGTCCAAGTTGGTGTTTGATAAAACTGTGCTAGTCGTAGTCGTGGCGGAAGATGCGTTGGTGATGATAGCGCAAGTGGCAAAGAGCAATGTTGCGCTCAGCCTTCTCTTAAATGATAAAAGATTCAGGTGGCATCATTGGCGGAAGGTCACTGGGGATGATCTTTACCGTGGCAGCTAATGTGTTGACGGCTTCGGCAGCGCAGAGAGCGAAAGTCAAAGCGACCCCAGCTCGTCAGAGTGCGTTGTATTCTTCCGATGTAGTCCTGAGATATGAAAAGGTAAGTTAGTGAAATCCCGGCATCGCATCGTTCTAATTCTCTTCCATAATACCGTGTTTGCAAAAAGCATGGGCAATATTAAATACTAACTGCCACAAAAGCCAGGAGCTGTGTTCCCTCTAATTGTAATTAAACGATTGGCTTTGTAAATGTATTCCGGCAAATAGCAATACTTTACTCCGGTTGTATAGCCGTTGATGTTAAAAATTACTTCAGTGTTTAACAAACTGAATTATGAAGCACTCAACAGTTTTTCAATTAATGAAGCGGAAATGGCAACACATCCGATTATCGTTATCAAGGGTGCAAGTTCAACAACACGCATAGATCAAATTATCAATCACCCACAAAATATTCCAAAAATAGAATCCCACAAATCGGCCGTGTAATTCACTATCTTTTGGCCACCATGCGACATAAATAATGCGATTACTCATCAAGAATTATGCAATTCATACACAGATACATTTGTATTTCAAAACAATACCATGCTCCTGCATAGGCAAATGTGCAAATCCGACTAATTTCGCTTAATTGCACACACATAATCAAATAATCAAATTGTTGTGGCATTAAGGGCCCGAATTTTCCAAATCGCATTTGCGACTCATTAAATTGTAATTTAAGTACGTACCTATACCGAGCGGAGGCAATTGCACGACATCTGTGCAATATAGAACGACAAATTAAGTGAAATATCAGATTAAATCGAAATCACGTTAATGGGTAGAGTGAGGTGGAAACTCTGCCACCAACCCAATTCATAGAAAGGAAACTACCATTCGCCGAATAATTGCCGTGCAGTGTTAAAATGGGCCAACCACCCATTAGCGATCCTTACCATTGCGATTAGATCCAATAAACTTAAAACCATTCACATCGATATTGAGTGGGAATGGGCCTTGATTTGTATTCCGATTGTATTACGCTAGTAGCACCGTAGATTTCATGTGACTTAATTGCAGTAAAATGCGGAAGGTATTCTCTTAATTGCCAGCAGCTGTGAAAAGGATCAAGGAGTTTTCTGGTTATAAACTGGGGAAAAGAACAATTAGTGCAGTAATTGGGATTGAAAATGACAATAGTCATACAGTCGAAGAAGGCCTTAAAATGGTGCGGAAATACAGAAAAGTTTTGAAACCAGCTTTAGCTCTGAATGTTCTTCCCTCTAAGAAAATGTATTGTTTTTAAAGCCATTGAAATGTAATTGTATGAGTGCATTGAACTTTAATTTCTTTATGCGTTACTAACAAAATGATAAATCTTTAGATGGTGCAAAGAATTTATTAACACTAATCGAAATTAACGAAGAAACCACTTAATTGAAGTACACACAACAACTGAAATAAAATAATTTATTAAAAAGAAATCATACAAAAAATAAAATATATTACCAACAGTTTTTACTGATTCTCATTCTCATAGTGGCTTACCTTACGTCTAAAGTACATTTCAATTAAAACTATTTAAAAGTATTACTAGCACAAAGAATTTAGAGAAGAAGGTCTATACATTTTTTGTCGATTTTCGTGCTGTAGCCGTCGTGTCTTCTGAGCCCACTTTTGTTTAAAGATAAATGATTTGTATGTTTTCATCGGAAGAGATCTATATTTTTAAATAATCTTAACACGGCTCCTAAGTACCCCGTGTACATGACGAATTGAATTTAAATTCATTTCTAATTAAGTCTCATGTAAACGCGTTTTTGATTGAAACGTGATTTCCTCAATCCAATTTTCTGTGATTGAGTTGAGATTTCGCATGTACACGCGGATTGAAAAAAATTAGTTTGACCGATAGCGAAAGAAGAGAGAGATATGAAAAAAATTCTGGTTGTGACGTCAGACAATGAAAAGGAGTTGTTTTTTTCACGAAAATTAGGTACAATTCCAGAAGGGGTTTCCCATGCTAATTACTTTACCATTCGCATGCATTGTTTCCCTTTTTTTGTGTTAGCATATCTAAATTTGCGCACGGACAAAGAAGTGTAAAACTTAATCCTCTCTCAAATCTATTCCAATGCAATTCCTCAATTTGGCTAGATCGAAAAAGCTTGCTGAAAGTTAATCCTGTTTCAACTTAGTTTTTCAATCCGGTCATGTAAACGGGGTAAATGTATGCTGTTTACACTATTTATTAGAAAGGAGTAAAGTGCTACAAGACAAGTTCTTACGAAAGATAGAGCGCGACCGGCTCAGTTGGTATTGCCACGTTTAAAGAAGAGATCATTTGAACCTTGTTAAAAAGGCAATATAATGATGGTTCCAAAGACATCGCGAGGCAGGAGAGGCAGGCTTATAAACGCCTGGTTCACACAAATACGACGACATCGGCATTTCATTAGAATCATTAACCGAGTGATCCTAAGTCGGGAGGCCTGCCGATATTTTCTGAGGTCAAATAGGCGAACCCCACAGGCAGATCTGTTGAAATGCGGTGAAGTCGGATGGTTAACCTCGCCGAAACAGAGGGAAGAGGAGAAGAAAAATTAAAATTCTACAAACTGCAAACATTAACGCCTTTGCATATCAAATTTGCAACTAAAATGTTAATCAAATAATATCATAATGTCCCATGGTTTGGAAATAATCATTAATTTTGATTAACACAAAACCGGTATAACTCCTTAGTGGAAAAAAATCAGACCTACATACTCGTAATAATGTTTCCTAACATTTTTTGGCTTACTTATGCACTTATGTATCCCCTTGTGGGTCCTAGGGCCTCCTTCTCGACTGTTATGTGCCATGTTCTCCTCGGACCGCCAGGTCTTCTGCCATCCTGAGTTAGAGGGTTTCATTGCATAGCATGGTTCGCTATGGAGCTGTTACCCTTTCGGAACGTGTGACCAATCCACTGCCACTTCCGCCGTTGGATAGTTGTGCCTATTGGTTCCTGACCCGTTCTCTCGTAAAGGTGTTCGTTAGACATACGATTGGGCCAGAAAATCCTTAAGATATTGCGCAGACACCTATTAACAAACGTTTGCAGCTTTCTGGTGATAGCAGTAGCCTCTCTCCACATGCTGCAACCATATAGCAGCACGGATTCAACGTTGGAGCAGAACAGTCTTATTTTAGTGCTCAAACTGATTGTATTGCTTCGCCATATTTTGCACAACATACCGAACGCGGACTTTGCTTTGGCGATCCTGTTGGCTGTATCCAGTTCGGTTCCACCATCGGTCGAAACAATACTCCCAGGATACTGGAAGTCCTCTACTCTCTCTACCGGTTGTCCAGCTATGTATATTTGAGCCGATGAGTTAGTTCCAAGGCTGATAATTTTAGTTTTTGCGGTATTTATTTTCAGCCCGACGACACCTGCCTCCCTCTCCACATCTGCTGTCATTTGGTGGAGGTCCATAATTCTGTGGGAGAGTAAGCATACATCGTCAGCGTAGTCAAGATGTTTCAGTTGAGATGTAAGAGTCCATCGAATTCCTCCGTTTCCCGTCGACAAAGCTGCATGAATCACATCGCTAATCACCGATAGGAATAATATTGGTGAAAGGATACAGCCTTGTCTTACCCCACTTTGGATCTCAAATTCCTCAGACAACCTTCCCCTGTGCAGAACGTGACATTTGGAGCCTTCATATGTAGCTTTGATAATAGCAATTAGTTTACCGGGAATACCTCTCCTGCGTAAGGCACTCCAAATAAACTCCCTGTTGACACTATCGAACGCCTTCTCAAAATCGATGAACCGCAGGTGGAGTGGCGATCGATATACAATGCACTGTTCGATGATAATCCGCAGGGTGTTGGTGTGGTCGACACAGGAGGATCCAGAGCGGAAACCTGCTTGTTCGGCATCGAGTGTGTCTTCGAGATTTTGTTTGATTCGTTCCAGGATGATTTTAGCTATAATCTTAGCTACAGCAGGCAGCACGCAGATACCCCTCCAGTTTCCGCACTCCATTAAATTTCCTTTCTTAGGAAGCTTGACGATCATTCCCTTTTTCCACGCGTTAGGAAAGCTCTCAGCTTCCCAAGCTCTCTCCATAAGTGGAAGCAGAAGCTCAGCCGATGTTGTTGGTGCTGCTCGTAAGAGCTCTGCTGGAATACCGTCAAGTCCAACCGCCTTGTTGGTTTTGAGTGCCTTGATCGCGCTATTGATCTCATCTTTACTGGGAGTCGTGGTGCGTATTCGGGAACTTCTCACCTCGGGCATCTCAGTTTGATTTGGGAGCATATCGCTAGCGAATACGCGGTTTAAAACCGTAGCAAAATGCTGTCTCCATCTCTTGAGCTGGTCCTCATCCGAAATGAGCAAGGAACCATCCAGGCTTTTCACTGGGTGTTGGCTGGAGCTGCGACCACCTGTCAGCTCTTTCGTGATTCTGTAGACAGTCCTGCTATCGCACCTCCGTGCAGCTTCTTCTGCTTCTGTAGCCAGTGCGTTGATGTAGTTGCGCTTGTCACGTCGCACGCTACGCTGAACTTCTCTCATCATCATGCGATACAGGGACTCTAGCTCGCTTCTCCCTGCTGCTGGGGTAGCTGCAACGCGAGCTTTCAGCTGTTTTCGTTCGTCAATCCGTCTCCAGGTATCCTCGGAAAGCCACGCCCTATGTCTTCCCTGCGATCGACCGACAATTCTTTCAGCACCAGATGTAAAAACATTTTTCACAGCACACCAATGGTCTTGCATGGTTGCGGGCATTGAGCTGCTGATTGCTTCCACACCTTGCGAAAAGTGCTCCCTTAATTGTTGGCGCACTAAGTCTATCGATGTTGAACCTGGGCATTCTTGTGTTGTCGTGGGATCTTCGAACTGCAGCAGTGCGTAGTTGGAGAGTAGCTATCATAAGATGGTGATCACGTACTATCCCCACATCTGCCCCTCGCCTGTTTCGGACGTCCAGGAGACTACTTCTAAAGCGGCGGCTGATGGCAAAATGGTCAATTTGATTGGAGGTTGCTTGCCTGCCGTTGGAATCCCAGCTGACTTTGTGGCAGGTCTTGTGCTCAAACATGGTGCCACCTATCACAAGGCGGTTGGCATTGCAGAAATCCACAAACCTTTCGCCGTTGTCATTACGGTTGCCTAGTCCATGCTTCCCGATTACATGTTTGAGCCCTTCGTTGTCGTTGCCTACCTTGGCATTCAAATCCCCAATCACTATGACAATGTCTCCCTTTGGTGTTGTGTTGAAGACGGCACTTAAGAGGTTGTAGAAGTTCTCCTTTTCGTCCTCAGACGAACTATTCGTTGGGGCGTAACACTGTATGATGGTCGCGCGTCGTACTCTAGTCCGGAATCTGGCCGTCAAAATCCTATCACCATGGGGCTGCCAGGAAATTAGGGCCTTGCGTGCTGTTGTTGTTAGCAGTAGTCCGACTCCATATTCCCGCGGTTTTCCGGATGGTCTTCCAGAATAGAGTAGTACAGTGTTACGCGTTGGGGACTGGTACTCGCCCGCTTCTAACCATCTTACTTCACTAACCCCAAAAATGTCCAGTTTATATCGCATGAATTCCTTTTCCAGTTGGAGGAATCTGGCATTGTAAGGACCTTCGCTTCCCGAGTCGAGGAGCGTCTTTACATTCCAGAAATCTATCTTTGTCCGGGTACAATAGCCAAAAGTCGTCAACATGTGATCATTCCTTATCCGAGGCATAGTGTCGGTTTCTGTAGCGAGAAATTTTCGGTAACGCAAGTTGCTGGCCCACGTTACCTTACACTTTTAGCCTACACGTATAAGGGTTTATACGTATAGTTGCCCGGTGACCACCACTAGGAGGTAAAGTAAGCACTTCATCACGAACTTGATTGTTGCGCTACTGGCCCAAGCCAAGTTTTGGGCAGTCAGTAGTTTCCCGATCAATCGCAATGCAGGTCTTGGCTTGGCTTTTGGCTTAGCACGAACCCATTTCGGGAACACCCTGTACGTAACAAATTTATCAAATTTAAATACATTTTAATCTAGGATAAACTTCCAACTAAAATTAATTAATAAGATCGTATTGAGTTGTAATTAACATTAAGACTTTTTTTCGAATTACACACGCCAGATGTTCGGAGTTACTTACCCCGCCGCACAGTTGCACATTTAGGCAAAATTGCTTTTCTAAATTCAATTTTCGTGTAGGTCAATAATGCAAAATTTTTAAATTCACTGGACTAACAAATATTAGGAGCTCTGGTAACCGAAAAAAATAATTCTTTTGGTTCAACAGTTTTGCCTGTAGAGCCAGTCAAATTTGAGAAATTTCGACTGGTAATAATTAAGGTCACATAAAAGCTGATTTTTTATTTTTTTTTAAGGTTTGAGTGTTTCTTTTTCATTTTGTGTGGTATATCTGTTAATTTGTTAAATCAAAACTGAAAGAATTTCTTTTTATAGCTTTTTTTTAAAACTACTTAATTTAATTTCATGTTTTTTGAAACACTATTTCCGGCACACTTTTTAGACTTTAGGTTGAGTTTAAAAAGAAATGCGCAAAAGTCAAACCTGAACCTAAAGGGAAATTAATTACTATGTATTTGTAAATATATACTGAAAAACTCAGCTGCGGGAACTTACGGAAACTTTGTGCTAGAGAGATTTTATTTGAGGAGGTCAGCCAAACCTATTTTCTTTTTCTCTCACGCTCATTAGTGAAGTGCAGCGCTGTGAAAAATTATGGACTCAAATCCAAATTTTTATTTTTATTAGAATGATTAATAAACATTTATTATTGGCTTCGTTCCAAATTATTGTCATATAATAACAATTCAGGGATTACGATTACTGAACTGTGTAATGTAATATTGTAATAATGGGACGGGACAATTATGCCAAATAATTAGTCCAACAAATTTCAGTCACCGTTTGCAAGCATCGGCAGAGGCGTTAGTGTGTGACCGGTGTCATTTCACAGCATGCTATTGTTTATTCATGTTCTTCTTTGATGATAAGTTTCGTATAGTGATTAGTTCAGTCATTTGGCTATTGTTTAGAATTAAGATAGAGTAAGCATAATTTGTTAGTTGAAAATTGTATAAATACTCAATAGTTAATCAATAAAAATTAGTCAGCATATCATTTGTTTTGACTCAATTGCGGTGACATCGCCTTCCATTGCAGCGTGCTGCGCTTTGTACGGCAACAGTAGGAGCTAATAAACCCCTTTTCCAGGTGCTTATACAAACGACGACCCTGCCACACTTTAACCATACACGGACCATTACAACTGAATAAAAATAAGTATTTAAAAATTCATTAACAACCTAATTATCTAGTAGATGCAGGCAATAAACGATTTACAATCAAATGCTCAAGTGACTTACAAATAAATGCTCAAGTGACCCGGTGGCCTCCATATGCCATAAACATAACCTATGAAGCGCAAATTTATGGCTACATGTGTATCTGGACACAGGTGATAACGATGGCGTTTAATGTATTCCTTCTGCTATCTAAATACATACATGTACAGTCAATATTATTGTGGACCACGCATACAAAGTCGCGGGTATCTGCATTGATTCTAGTTTGATATTATTAAAAGCTCGCTGAATGTAAAGAAAAACATCCATGGTATACTCCTTACTGCTTAGTGATTTTTCAATTATGCGCACAAGCGATTGTAAAGCTGTCTCAACTGATTTGCCTTTACAGTTTCCATATTGAGATGGCGAGAGCTCAGTCAGACTGATACTAGATGGATATCAGTATTTTTAACAGGAAAAAGAAGGTCAGATATTCATTAGGTTAAAATGTGAGCTTTCCCTACCTTAGGTATGAAGACAACTTCGTCTTCAGTCCACAGTTTGGGAATGTGGATAAGATTTAGACAACCTGCCATAATGATAAGTTTATGTAGCTTCCAGTTCAACTAATGTACTGTGGATAGCGTCGTATGAACTTTTTTTCTGTAAACGAAACAAGTACGGCCTCAGTTGGAGTTATCTTGTTGAACAATTTTTCCTCGAGATTTGCGTAACCCGATTACGCCGATTATGACGGAGATATTATGATGCGCCAACACGGAAATAAGGAGGAAACACAATTACGAAAAAAACACGAAATACGGCACGCGATGGCGATGGGTGAAAGTTTGGGAATGGCGATGGCGAAGGGAATTGTTCAACAGGAGCAAGTGTGAAATTGCGGCGAATTCCAGCTGTTCAGATTGGTGTGGGTTCAGGGAATTTCTAATCGGGTTTTATTCGTACAACTGCCATAAAAAGAAAAAGGGATGAAAATATTGGATGCCAGGTAATCTTAAGGCAAATTACCAAACCTTTAAGAGTATGGGGAAGTGAAATGCTGGATGTCTTCCTCTCGGCTAATCCTAGATCATTTCTTTTTCCTTTTCAATAATCTTTTCTTTGCATTTTTTTTTTTCCACCTCTACACTGATCCTTTTCTTCTCTTCACTTTTCTTTAGATCTTCACCTTTTCACTTTACTTTTCACTCACAAAAAAAAACTCCTCAATTTGGGATATTGAATACCACTACACTGTCGTCTGATCGCAAACCAAGAAGTGTCTCTTTTTTCTTCTTCACCGTGGCACTTTGCCTGCCCAATCCGACAGCCTTTCACGAAACCACAAACATTCCGCTTATCCAGCGCTAGCGAGATTCGTTCACGCCTCACGGCTATGTGTGCAACACTTCGCTCATTTGCTACAGCGCGCACCCGTTTATGAACCGTTCACTCTCTTCCACTCATTCTTCTGGCTCTCTGAATTCGCCCCAACTTGGCAGTTCAGCGGATCGAGTTAGGTATTTCCCATCCCCATTCCTTTGGCAGTGTTACTGGTGGCGTTCAATTTCCCCCAATTGAAGATCTAATAACAATTGATCACTTAGTGCGAGTATTCCCTCACCGACAAAATGCAAAAAAAAAATAACCAACTAAGGAAAGAGAAAAGTTCTAAGAAGAGAATCCTAATTGTACATTTTTCAAACAACGTTTTTGCGTCGGAACCTAAAGGAGAGAGAAAGGATATTGGATTGAAATTCTAATTCTCAGTTTCAAACAACGCCTAAGCGTTGGACTTTGTCTGAGAAGAACGAAACTGAGAGTATCCCACTTATCTTCGATGAAATTCGATAAGAAATTACAGGTTTAATTTACTTAGTTAACATATTTCATCCAATATCCTTTGTAAGATGTCTCTGAAGGAAGAACTAAATTTGTCAGAAGCCTGATGGACTGCATCACCTACATTCTTAAAAATATGATACCTCGTTTTTTTTTTAAGATATCATCATCCCATATTAAATAAACAATTTTAAGGCGAGCAATGCATCACCTTATTTGCAAAATTTGCAGATTGGTATTCGTATGGGTGAAGAATTTCCTTTCAAAGCTCCATTGCGATTACAAATGTTCGATTTCAGACAAGGCAACTGAAGTGACCATAACAATCATTCCAGCTGTTGTTGTATGTACTCCGTTGCCCTGTTCGGTATTAGATTCATTAAGGATTTATTTCTGCTAACAAACCAATTGAAAATCTATCATCTATTCAAACAGCTAGCGCTCTACGTCGATGTATGTATAGGTTTTTCCAATTGAATTTTCATTATCGACGATGCCCCGAGAGCAGAGACCGAGAACTGTAAAATAATCTTCTTTCACGTCTGAAAACTGTAATTACTCAGTGGACAAATCCCATATCTAAGAGAATCCCCTAGAGGAAGAAAAACAGACGTGGACAATGCTGAGAATGACCGGATCAAAAAACCATTGAGAATAAGTTCATTGCATTGTGCAGCTGATGTCGGCTGAAAAAAATGACCAAAAGTGTGTGGTGTTCAAATCACAAGCAACAGAAGAATAGTTCTGGCCTTCACACTATGTCCATCCATTCACATCCGGCATCATCACGAACACAGAGGGACGACGACAGCCGAACAAATAACTTCGAAATAACTTGACATGTTTTCCTGTAGATATGATTTTTGAATTGAAATTTTCAATTTTCTTTTTTTTGGCAAGTGGGTGTGTGGCCTGTCTGTTAGTCTATCTGGTGCAAAAAAATTGGAAAACGAAAAAGTCACAACTAATCTCGTGGTCTGTGTCGTTTCAGTGTTCAGATAGAGAAATGGTTGTTGGCGGCCCGTACTACTAATATTTCCACGTTCAACAAAGTTTGTTTGGCATAAGATGAAATGTAGTATTTGGTATGGTGGGTGGGCAGGCTTCATGATGGCACCAATTTCAGGACAGGATTGTTATGAAATTGATGGGATTTTCTGTTTTCCTCTCTTGTTGCTTGCCCTTCTTGCGAACGGTTTTTCAATGTGGTGCAGACATATCGTGTGTAAATGTTTTGTGTTGCAATGGACTACTTTTCTGTTTCTTTTTATTTGAAAAGTTGCTCAGTAAATGGCCCTGGCATTTTCATACACAGTCGGTTGTTAAGGCGGATGTGATGATGTATTCATGTATATGACTAGAATTGCGTTTTGGCGGTTTATTGAGCAAGAACTTAAATTTTTTCTGGTAGAATATGGAATGAATTTTTGGTTTTGTAAAATTGATTGATCGCGGACTTCCTTCATACATATGTGTAAATTACTGTTATTCGCAATTGGTGGACGGTTTGAAGTAAAGAAATTAGGAAATAGGCGAAGTGACGGAAATATTAGGTTAAGTTAATCGTATTATTTCATCAATAAGAGCTAAAGTCCATGGCCCATATTAGATATCTACCTATATCAACATCACTGCCCGAGTACACATTTATATCTACAGGCAATCTTCATGACACTCAGGTATATGTCCGCCATTGTGATTCTTTTTGGCGTTGATTCCAGAGATTTTCTTTGAAAATATGTTTTCCTTCTTACACTCGTGAAATTCTTTTAGGAGCCTTTAACCAGTCTTATGTCTTTGAGAATGAGTTAGTTCTATGCCACATACCTCTTCAACGTCTTCGAAATAATAGTTTCCTAAAGTTTAGTTTATCTTTTTTGTAACATAAGTAGGTCTGGGTAGTGGAAAAGAAAATAGAGTGTGTCCTCATAGGTCCTTCTCGTCACTGCAGCCTTAGATATTTGTGTACATACTGATAGATGGATACAGATTTGGTGTTTAATATTACTTCGTCATTCCGTCTAAGAAAGATACAGGAAAGCACATAATAAAGTCTAGATAAACTTACTTACTTACTAATGTCCTGTATCCCCTTGTGGATCCATAGGCCTCTACTACGCCTACGCGCCATCGGGTACGATTTCTCTCCCCAACTCTTCCCCAACTGTCGTGCCTCCTTCTCGACTGTTCTGCGCCAAGTTCTCCTCGGACCGCCAGGTCTTCTGCCATCCTGAGTTAAAAGGGTTCCATTCCATAGCATGGTTCGCTATAGAACTGTTACCCTTTCGGAACGTGTGACCAATCAATCCACTGCCACTTCCGTCGTTGAATGACTTGCCCTATTGGTTCCTGACCCGTTCTCTCGTAAAGGTGTTCGTCAGAGATACGATTGAGGCAGAAAATCCTTAAGATATTGCGCAGGCATCTCTTAACGAACGTTTGCTGCTTCCTGGTGATAGTAGCGGTCACTCTCTGCGTGCTGCATCCATATAACAGCACGGATTCAACATTGGAGCGGAGCAGTCTTAGTTTGGTGTTCAAACTGATTGCATTGCTTCGCCATATTTTGGAAAACATCAACATCGAACGCGGACTTTGCTTTGGCGATCCTGTTGACTATATCCAGTTCGGTTCCACCATCGGTCGAGGCAATACTCCCAAGATACTGGAAATCCTCCACTCTCTTTACCGGTTGTCCAACAATGCATATTTGAGCCGATGAGTTTGCTCCAAGGCTGACAATTTTAGTTTTTGCCGTATTAATTTTCAGCCCGACGACGCCTGCTTCTCTCTCCACATGCTGTCATTTGGTGGAGGTCCATAATTCTATGAGAGAGTAAGCATAGATCGTCAGCGTAGTCAAGATGTTTCAGTTGGGATGTAAGAGTCCATCCAATTCCTCCGTTTCCCGTCGACAAAGCTGCACGAAGCACATCGCTACTCAACAATAGGAATAGTATTAGTGAAAGGATACAGTCTTGTCTTACGCCACTTTAGATCTCAAATTCCTCAAACAACCTTCATCTGTGCAGAACGTGACATCTGGAGACTTCATATGTAGCTTTGATAATAGCAATTAGTTTATTGGTAATACCTCTCCTGCGTAATGGACTCCAAATAAACTCCCTATTGACACTATCGAACGCCTTTTCAAAATTGATGAACCGCAGGTGGAGTGGCGATCGATATACAATGCACTGTTCGATGATAATCCGCAGGGTGTTGGTGTGGTCGGCACAGGAGAGTGAAAATCTGCTTGTTCGGCATCGAGTGTGTCTTCGAAATGTTGTTTGATTCGCTCCAGGATGATTTTAGCTATTATCTTAGCTACAGTAGGAAGCAAGCTGATACCCCTCCAGTTTCCGCACTCCGTTAGATTGCCTTTCTTAAGAAGCTTGACGATCATTCCCTTTATCCATTCCTTAGTTAAGCAGTTTCACAAGCTCTCTCTATAAGTGGAAGCAGAAGCTCAGGCAATGTTGTGGGCGCTGCTCGTAAGAGCTCTGTGGGAATACCGTCAAGTCCAACCGCATTGTTGGTTTTGAGTGCCTTGATCGCGGTAGTAATCTCATCATTACTGCGAGTCGTGGTGCATATTAGGGCATTTTCCCCTCGGGTACATCAGTCTGATTTGGGAGCATATCACTAGCGAATACACGGTTCAAAACCATTGCAAAATGCTCTTTCCATCTCTTGAGCTGGTCCTCATCCGAAATGAGCAAGGAGTCGTCTAGGCTTTTCACTGGGTGTCTGCTGGACCTGAGACCAGCTGTCAGCTCTTTGGTGATTCTGTAGACGGTCCTGTTGTCGCACCTCAGTGCAGCTACTTCTGCTTCTGTAGCCAGCGCGTTGCTGTAGTTGCGCCCGTCACGTAGCACGCTACGCTGAACTTCTCTCATCTTCGTTGTTTGCCTGTCGTTGGAAACCTAGCTGACTTTGTCGCAGGTCTTGTGCTCAAGCATGTTGTCACCTATCACAAGGCGGTTGGCATTGCAGAAATCCCCAAACCTTTCGCCGTTGTCATTGCGGTTACCTAGTCAATACTTCTCGATTACATGTTTGAGCCCTTCGTTGTCGTTGCCGACCTTGGCATTCAAATCCAATGCCTTCATTTGGTGTTGTGTTAGGGTGCTTCCACGCTGAATAGAACAAAACCGAGTTAGACAAACAAAACTGTTTTTCTGAGTTTTTTGAAATCTAAATACACACTTTTATATAATTGTGCCCCCATTGAATAACGCGAAAGAAAGCCGGCAAACAAAAACGGTTTTGCTCTATTGCTTAGGTCAAAAATTACACGTGTTCTAATGGAGCAACGTGCATTGAATTAAGCAGTAAATCAACAAAAAAATCGAGTGAGGCAAAAACACGAGAAAACAGGCATAGACAAGATATAAACACATGCAGCTAAATGAGAGCGCCTACATTGACTCAGTCAAGCAAAAAGAAAAACAAAAAACGCTTGAAGCATGCGAACGATGACTATCGGTATTAATGCTTAATTCAATCAGTTTCTGTGAAGTGCAGCATCAGCAAGTGTGACGCTGAAAAGTTATTATTTTTAAAGTATGATTCTTAATGACCCACATCAAATTAGCAAGTCAAAAAAACATTTTAGTTTTGCTTCATTTGGTGTGGGCTAACAACCGTCGTTTTTGTTTTATTTGTTTCTGTTCTATTTGGTGTGGAAGCACCCTTAAGGCCGGCGCTTAAGAAATTGTAGAAGGTCTCCTTTTCGTCCTCAGACGAACCATTCGTTGGGGCATAACACTGTATGGTGGTGACGAATCGTTCTGTGGAGTGAGTGTCCTGAGCTACAGACGTATTTTTTAAGGTTCCAGCATATAAGCCTTCATATTCCATAAAACTTGTAAAAGGCGGTCAACATATTTAACTTTTATTTGAATTTTTTCCACTGTACAGTTTCTTAAAATACACTTTGGCGATAAACCTAAACTATTATGGCTAAATGTAAGAGGTGCAACGATCCCCTCCCCGCTGATGGAGAATGCATTTCATGTTCGGCGTGCAGGGGTCAATTTCACTTTGATTGTTCCACTGTTTCTTACACTACATATAGAAAGATGACTACCCAAACGAAAAAAATATGGAAGTGATGATGAAGTTGCAAAAAGAGCAAGGCCAGTGGAGTCCCCACGATCAGTGGCAGGAACAAGAGCACAAGACGATTCATCGCAGCAGCAAACATTTCAACCTATAGAAAATGAACTTAAAGAAATCAAAGAACTTATAAAAGATTAGGCAAAGGCGGTTGAGTTCATTAGCACAAAATATGATGAAATTAACAGCGCACTAACAAAAAACAACGAATTAATTGAGAACATGATACAGGAAATCGGCGAATACAAAAACAAAGCAAATTTAAAGATAATATTATTGCAAGTCTGCAAACGCAAATCAATGAACCAGATCAAAAACTAATATAAAACAGTATCGAAATAAAAAAATATTCCGTCCAGAGGAACAATAATGCACTTGACTTCGTCGATGCGGTGGGCAAGGCAATAGATGCCGAATTAACGGAGTCGGACAGAAGACATACGCACATATCCCGATAGAAAGAACAAACAGTTGACTAATATGGCAGTTAGTTTCTCGCGAAAGCAAACAAAACAAGTATTTCTGCAAAAATCTAAAGCTAAGGCCACACTTAAAGTTGAACAGGTATGCGTCGCAATGAACAAAGACAAAACCCGGCGTATGCCAAACAAAGTATTTACATAAGTACTCTACTCACAGCCCACAATAAAAATATGCTGTGGCTGGCAAAGACACAAGCGAAAGCGGTAGGTAAGGTTATATTAGGTTAGGTTAGGTTGAAGTGACTGACAGCTGAGAATCGCCAACACACTTAGACCAATAATAGGTCCATTGTGATACCACATGGATCATGGGAGAAAGTTTCTCCTACCTACTCGTTAAACCATTTTGAGCTTCTAATGAAGCGTAGGAGTTTCTTAATGTCGATGTTTTTCAGGTCGCCAATGTCGTTGTAATAGGGAGCTCCTGGGTGAAGCTTCCTTCTACGGGAGAGAGCTGGGCGGAAACAAAAAAGGTGAGGAATAGTTTCTTCCTCTTCTTCATCTATGCAGCTTCTACAAAAGTCGTTCGCAAAAACGCCTTGCCTTGTAGCATGCTTGTCTATTAGACAGTGTCCAGTGATGACACCTATAGCGCCGATATTCAATCTGTTGAGAGAAATCAATTTCTTAGAACGTTTTAGATCCAGCTTCAGCCAAATTTGTTTTGTCGCTAGACATGTGGGTCCACTTGTTCACCTAAGATTTGTACTTTCGATAGCATCCAGCTTAAAATTGAGCTTCATTGGTATACCCAAGGAGCCTTTGTCCGGCAGGATGGGTATAGTTGTTCCTTTTCTGGCGAGTTCATCGGCCTTACAATTCCCTGGAATGTCCCTATGCCACGGCACCCAACACAGGTGAATATTGAACTGCTCAGCCATCTCCACGAGAGACGATCGGCAGTCTAGAGCTACTAAGGAATTTATAGAAGTCGATTTCAAGGATATGATTGCTATCTGAAAAGATGCGGACATCTCTAGCAGATATCACGTTTTTCTTAATCCAAGATAAGACTTCTTTAATCGCCAAAATTTCCGCCTGGAACACGCTACAATGATTTGGAAGACGGAAGGAGAGCTTAAGATTAAGCCTGTCAGAGAATACACCTCCACCAACTCCATCCTTGGTTCTTAAGCCAGTGTAGAAGGGATTAAGTAGTAGAAAAGGGATTAACCCATCTTCTAAAAATGTATCATCATTTCTGGAGGGGATGGTGACGAGGAAGTTCTTGTCAAAGTTTAGACATAGGATGGTGTAGTCCGTATTTCCAGGAGAGAATTTGAATTTATTCGGAATGGAAGCGTGGCCAAATTCTTTTCTTAACCACTGTTGGGTAGCTTCGAGGCGATTGTGAAGTGATTCGGGGCTCTACATCTGATTTCAGTTACCCCCAAAATGTCCAGTCTATATCGCATGAATTCATTTTCAAATTGAAGGAATCTGGCATTGTCAGATTCGAGGGGTGTCTTTACAGCGTCTTTAAATTCCAGAAACCCGTCTTTGTTCGGGTATAATAGCCAAAAGTCGTCAACATGTGATCATTCCTTATCCGAGGCATAGTGTCGGTTTCTTTAGCGGTAGGTTTTCAGTAACGCAGATTGCTGGCGCACGTTACCTAGTCTAGCCTACAGGTATAAGGGTTGCCCGGGGACCACCTATAGGAGGTAAAGCAAGCACTTTATCACGAACTCGATTGTTGCGCTACTGGTCCAAGTCAAGTTTGAGAGATTTATCGGCAGCAGATCAAAAACATTTGCCAGTCCGGCTTTTGGAGTTGTTCTCATCATTCGGGTTTGGCTGTTATGAGTTAGCTATCGTATTTTTGTCATGGTAATTAGATCAGTAGCCGCGAACTAAGTGGTCTAACGATATTTGTAAACATCCAACTATCGATAATTTTACTGTTTGGCCCAAATTTCTGGCCGAAAAAACAAAAACCTAAGGATTCTAGTGGGTTGATCTTACGAAAGCGATCTCACATCAGTACCAGCAATGGGGTGGCAATAGTGTATTGGTAACGTCGTCAATTATCACGCTAATATTTCATGGTTCAAATCCTTATGTCAGCAAACATTTATTTATTTCTCATGAAATATATAAAGTCAGTCCGATCAATTGCGAAAGCTTGTGTGAACACTACTGTGAAGGCATAACACTGGCAGTTGCTTGGTCATATGGCTGTAAAAATTGTTTTCCAGGCATTATTGAAACAGACTCGTTACTAATTGCTTGACGTTATCCGAGTGAATGCATTTTAAAACCACAAAGATAGCTTACTTACTTACTTAGGTGGCAACCAACAAGATTTCCATTTAGCTCGGTCTTTAGCTAATTGCCTCCAGTTGCGCACTCAAAGTTGTTCGAGGTACCCTTGAACTTGTGCGCGCCACCTACGGCGATGATTCCCTCTACTGCTTCGTCCCTCGGGGTTAGACTCGAAGACTCTGCAGGCCGGAGCGTTGGTGTCCATTCGCTCTACATGTCCTAGCCATCTCAGACGTCCAATACGCAGTTTTCTGACTAGGTTAATGTCGCTGTAAAGCTCGTATAGTTCGTGATTGAATCTTTTCCTCCAAAACCCGTCAACGTCAACGGGACCGAAAATCTTACGAAGAATTTTTCTCTCGAAGCGACGAAGGATATCTTCATCCTCGTTTAATAAAGTCCATGTTTCAGCGCCGTAAAGCAGGACTGGGATGATCAAGGTCCTATATAGAGTCTCCTTAGTTGTTCGGATAGGGCTTTACTGTTGAATTGCCTTATAAGCCCAAAAAAAGAGCGATTGGCAAGGGTTATTCTTCGATTGATTTCTGCGCTGATGTTGTTTGTAGAATTTATAGCAGAGCCAAGGTAGACAAAGACCCTTACTACCTCGAAGTTATAGCTGCCCACGGTGACGTTTTGTCCAATTCGTCGGTGTTGGTTTTCCCTTCTTGTTGACAGCATATACTTGGTTTTGCCCTCGTTTATCGCTAAACCCATTTTTGCCGCTTCCGCCTCAATGCTGCAAACGCACCGGTGACAGCCCGCTGACTTCTTCCGATAATGTCTATATCGTCGGCGTATGCAAGCAGTTGTACAGACTTGTAATAGATTGTGCCTCCTGTGTTGGCTTGTGAGTTCCGTTCAAGTATAATATTGAAGAAGTCACATGACAGCGCGTCACCTTGTCTAAAACCTTTTTCGACATCAAAGGTCTCGGTGAGGTCGGTGATGGTGGACTCTCCTGGCCTGAAACCGCACTGATAGGGTCCAATCAGGCTGTTGATAAAAGGTTTCAGGCGTTCACACAATATCGCAGAAAAGATCTTGTATGCGATGTTGAGGAGACTGATGCCTCTATAATTGGCGCCATTGAGGGGGTCTCTTTTTTGTGGATAGGGCAAACGATGCTGAGATTCCATTCATCATGCATACACTCGTCTGACCAAATCTTAGAGATGAGTTGGTGTATGCACTCTACCAATTCACCCCCTGCTGCCTTGAAAATCTCGGCCGGTAAGCCGTCAGGTCCAGCAGCCTTGTTGGATTTTAGCTTGGATATTGCTATCCTCACTTCGTTTTGGTCAGGTGGACGGAAATGTTGACTATCATCGTCTATGTTGAATGGTTCATTCTGCCTGACAGCGGGATGTTGGTCTTCGTCGCCGTTATACAGTCTGCAGAAGTAATTTTTCCATATTCTCAGCACTGACTGTGATTCTACTACGAGGTTTTTATTTTCATCTCTACAGGTTTCTGTACGGGTATTACTTCTCTGACACGTTCTTTTCACCTTTTGGTAAAACTTCCGTACATTGTTCCTGGAGTATAAGCTCTCGATATTCTCAAACGCGCGCTTCTCATGCTCTTTCTTCTTCTTTTGGAGAAGCCGATGTTCTTCCCGTCTCCTTTGCTCGTAGAGCTCACGAGCAGCTCTCGTCTTCCTTTGCAGCGCCGCTTTGTATGCCTCTTGTTTTGCTGCATGCACTCTGCGGCATTCTTCGTCAAAGCAGAGGTTTCGCGGTGGTGGGCGAGCGAATCCCAGCACATCAGCTTCTGATGGCATGTTGGCAGCGTTCCCACTGGTCTTCGGCACTTGATGCTGGCGGCATAGGGGTGATTAAAAGGTTTCTGGATGCGCGTTCAACGAAGAGTCTGGCGGTCTCTTGCGATTGTAGCTTTTCAACGTTAAATTTTCTCACAGTGATTCTTCTTTGTTACTCAGATTGGGATATCCGCATTCGTACCTTGACTACAACAAGGTAGTGATCCGAGTCTATGTTGGCCGCTCGGAAGGTCCGGACATCCAGAATACTGGATGCATGCCTTGCGTCGATCGCAATATGATCAATTTGGTTGATCGTTACATGATCATTGGACCGCCATTTCTGCTTATGAATATCGAGATGAGGAAACCATGTGCTTGATATGGTGACATTTCGCTCCACAGCGAAATCAATTAGCCTTAGTCCGTTATCAGACGTGGTATCATGTAGGCTATGCTTACCGACTGCCCTACCAAAAACGTCCTCCTTTCCTATTTTGACGTTAAAATCCCCCAATACGATTTTAGCGTCGTATTTAGGACATTGCTCGTATGTTTTGTCGAGGAGCTCGTAGAAACACTCTTTGGTGGCAGGGTCCTTTTCTTACGTGGGGGCATGAACATATATATGGCTTATGTTAGCGAATTAAGCCTTGATCCGGATAGTCATAATACGCTCGCTTACGTGTCGGAAGCTTAAGACTTCTTGCCGAAGTCTGTCGCGTATGACAAATCCGCATCCAAATAAGCGTTGCCTTTTGCCTCTGTAGCAATCACCGTAGTAGATGTCACAGTTTTTCATCCTCTTTTTGCCCGGCCCATCCCATCGCACTTCCTGGATGGTGGTAATATCTGCTTTATAGCAGTCTGGGGCCTCTGCTAGGTGTTCGGCTGCACGTGGTCTGTAAAGGGACAGAACATTCCACGTACAGATCCAAAGGTCGTTGTTCTTATTTCTTTCGCTGGGGTCGTCATTAGTTGAGTCATCCTTATCCGAGGCTTTTGGTTGTTTCGGAACCATTGGTTTTCTACGTGGTAGGGAAGTTACCCCGACGGCACAACCCCCAACCTTCCTTAATTATTCCCCTAGGACGAGGGGCCGGGTATACCGGTGCCAGTAGTCCACTACGGGAGTATGAGTGCTGCCGTTGGCCCATTAAGGGCTTCTCCGCCACCATCTCTATTCCAATGTCCTGACCAACATTGGAAATTCCTTACCGACCTGTGATCCGAATACGTCGAAGCAGCTCGCGCAAGGTATTCACTAAGTTCAACCTAACTGGAACTATAGACGCCACCGTTGACTCCGTCTAGGGAATTCGTCCGCTGCCGCCTGGAACAGGAAGAAGTGCTCAAGTGAGAAAACATTCTTCCCCCTCTCTCTCATCTGCTGCCGCCAAGAATCCGCCAAACAGGGTTGGGTACCCATGTCTTGGATTAAGGTGCTAGGCACCCGGCTGTGACCGCGTGGAGGTTGAGAGTAGGAGTTGATAGGCCTCAGCTGAGTGAAAACGCTTGTGTTTTCATATGATCGCATGCACTATCGTTTGACCAGCCACAAAGACAGCTTTTGGACACATTTTACAATGCGTCATTGACATCCTTCACCGCATGTTGTGAATATCTCAGTTCCTGCACATTTCATGCTAAAATCTAAAACGTTTGTTTTCACTGATTTAAATTCTCTACTTTTTTATACACCCTTCTTTAGAGGGCTTCGAATTCTTGATTGTAGGTACGCTGTATAGATGATGCACATACGTACTCGTACACGCACAATGCCCCTATTCGAATACATTTCGTAAAGTCCTTAAATATTGCACAATAGATGACCTTGTACTGCACTTACTCCGTACGTTTCATATTCCTAAAGAATTGAAATAAGACCCGAGGAACAGATTTAATGAGACACTTTCCAAAGTACTAATCTTGAAGTCACCCTCTTCCAGCGAAGGCTATAAGTGAGCATGATTTATGATTCTTACTCTTCCAATTCAAATTTCATCATGCAATCTTTAAGTATATCTCCTTAAAATTTCCGATTTGTTTAACCTATCACCTTGCAGCATCAAATGAAAATATTTCTACTTTAACCATTGCACCTCATGCGCTTTCACAATAAAATACAAAATAAGCACTAAAACACAAAAACCACAAAAGTCCTTCGAGAAACCGAATCAATTCGTGCAGAGAATAATTTTCAAGTTTATCCTTAAGTCGAAAGAGCTAGAACGCGTAGAGAAAGGATCACGACGAAATGCAACCTTCAATTATCCTCACTTATAAGAGGCAAAAATATATTCTAAAGATACACAGTAAAATCCAGTAAGCATGGAGAGCTCATTTCGTTTGGATTTTCTTGTTTCCAACGATATAGGAGATGAAATATGTATGTATCTGAAAATAAAAGAAACTCGAGAAAGGAGGGATAGTTAGATTTTCCCCAAAGTAGGTAGGTGGAAACCCAAACATTCCCATAGAATAATATAGAAGCAGGGTGATACACCGCAAAATATCAACCTCAAAGTTCTGACCCAACTTTTGTGTATACATTTATGTGTGTTACTTCGTTATAAATTCGACGAAACTCTTAAAGGACCAATTAATTTCATAACCATCGTATCTGACTTTCGTGATTTTTGTGAAGTTGGGATGGAATGTATAAGAAGCTAAAGTGTAGGAATCAATAGAGCGGTATACATTTGCCGATGGAAGATGCGAGATCGTAAGGACAATAAGCCAGAGTAACGAGACGTTAAAGTGGATATCGTAAAACGTTAAAACCAATAAAGGGAGATAGAGAGAACAACCCATTAAACATTTACAAGACCAAACCAAATGGAGGGTGAATAATTCTCAGGCATGTACGTATGTTTCCATTTTCGGTTCTAAAAATATTCGTATTGTCCGGATTGAGTCAATAGCTGCATCTTTTTTTTTTTTTTAAATTCAATGAGTGAAAGTGAGACGGTGAAGTGAAATGAAAGAACAAAAGTCGTTTGACACCGTGCGCCGATGCAATTTTGCTCGACTTTTTTTGACGTTCGTAATATCCTTATGTGGGTGCCATGGCGCAGTAGTTAGTGTGTTCGACCACTGCGCGTGAGGTTCAATGTTCGAATCCCAGAAAACACAACAAATTTTTTCACGGTCCGACCTCTGGCGAACGTTTAACAAACATCCGAGAGTGTTGTTGTCACGAAAAACCTTTTTAAAAAAAAAATAAAAATTACGCTTCGGATGCGGCACAAAACTGTAGCTCCTATCCATTCGTTCGAAATATATACGAAATATAACGCACACAACAAGAGTGGTTGCGAGAAGCTAGGCCTAGGCCCTCCATGGGCTGTTGCGCTAAATATGTACATTTGTATGTATGTTATATCCTTATTCGTAGATTCTTAATTTTTAATTTGTTTGGCTCTATCAGTCACATCAGTTATTCGTATTTTGTTACGCAAAGAAGAGCGAGGCAATGCATGCATTATAAATTATTGTAGTTTAATTAATTAATTCGCTATTGCTGTAACTCCACAGCTTAGCGCCTTCGCTGCGGTGTCTCTAATGAATAGGCGGCCTCACATTTTTAATTTCGCCTGCAACTATAGGACAATCAAAATTGATGTGTAGGAATTTTAAAAAATTAGGCTTTATATCAGGCAGTTCGTTTTCAAAATTTGGGTATTTTTCAACCATTATTATTATTTTTATAATAACTTCTTTATTGAAAAATAATATAAAGTTTACAATTTTAGATTGAAAGGAAAAATACAAGCATGGCATAACACCGTCTGCCGTGAATTGACATTATTTTAAAATTGTTCTGTTAAAAATTGAGAATAGTGTTATTGTAATTATTCAAAGTGTAAGATATAAATTTGTTAAGAAAAATTACAAATAATTAAAAGCAATAATCGTACAATGATTTACCCAATATGTAGCATAGTTATTAGTTAAATTTAGATTAGTCTTAAAAGCTGTTTCGATAACCAAAGGCGTGATTACAGTAATTCAAAAGAATTCTCCAACCTAATACACAATTCAATAGTTGCTCAGCCTCTTTAAATGAGAGAACACTCTTAGAAAAACAGAGAACGCGCAGCTCTCTCAATATGGGACATATTGCTAAAAATTAAATACGATTTCATTCTCATTTAGATTACATAGTGTACAAATTTTTCTTTCTTAGATGAAATTAATGCTGCCCTTGAAAAGATTGCGGATATGGATTATTTTGTCTATGGGTGACTTCAACGCTCAAGTGGGTGTAGATGTTATAACATGGGGGAGTGTGATTGTGAGGAACAGTGATCCTGATCAAAACGCAAACGGAGAGAAGTTGTTGGATTTTTGCTGTGAAAATGGCTTATCCATCATGAACACAATCTCATGAACACAATCTTTTCACACAAATTTACTTGGCACAGTCAGAGTGTTCAGCATAATTGGCTGATAGATTTCTTTGTGGTACCATCGTGTCTGAAGAGAATGGTTTGTGATATTCACGTATTGAGGGGGGCCGAACTGTCAACTGATCACCACTTAGTGCTATGCAAATCGTATCTCAGCGATGTAGTGCCTCCCCTACCAAAGCGGGAACCACAAATGGTTACATGCACACGATGGAAAAGGTTTCTGAACGATGAGATACGGGAGACATTTGCGCGGCAAATATCTCGACTAAATTCATCAACGTCTTAAGAGCTATGTAAGAAAATAATGTGGCGTGCGCTTGGAATGGGTTCAACGTATCGGAGGAGTTCGGCACTTCAATGGGTGTGAAACAAGGGTGTGTTTTAAGCACGCTTTTATTCATTTTGTACATAAATGATATAACAGAGCATGAATTGAGCTGAGCCAAAGAAAAATCCCAGCATTATTATTTGCTGATGACATTGTCTTCCTTGCAGACACGGTTGACACTATGCAGCTGATGATTAACCGGTTAGAAAACTACTGCAAAACATGGAACTTGTCCGTAAATTTAGCGAAGACAAAGATAATGATTTTAAGAGACGGCGGCGGCAGGAACTCTCGAAGCGAAAAGTGGAGATTTCAAGGGGAAGACATTGAAATAGTTCGAGAATATAAGTACCTTGGAGTGTTGATTACAGCAAACCTTAATATGACCAAGCATCTTCAAATGAAATCAGCAGAAGTAAAACGGGCGATTTGTGCAGTTTGGGGAAGCTGTATCAGCAATAGAAGCATCGCACATGCTGCAAAACAAAAGGTGTTCCGCGCAACCGCAGCCTCCATTCTTTTATATGCAGCGCAAGTATGGGGTTACCGCTCTTTTGAAGTAGTGGAAAGATTTCTTCGTTATTTTATCAAGCGAATTTTCAGATTTCCGAGTACTTCTCCCAACAATATGCTACACCTTGAGACTGGACTAGCACCCCTATTCTTGGATACCCTCAAACTCCATCTAGACTACGTCGTAAAAGTCTTGGCAATGAACCAAGAAAGGCTACCATGAATGGTGCTTTCTCACATGCTGCAGTACGGAGGAGAGTGTATAAGAGGATGGAAAAATCTAGCAACCGAATGCGACGTGGCATTAAATATCTCTCAACACGAACTACCGAACACTGCGAAGCAAACATTTTACACCATACTGAAGAAAATGCGCAATAAAATCTACGGTAATTTTATATGTGAAGCCAAGTCCTCGCAGTACAAATCATATTACAGCAAATTGAACCACTATTTACTGGACAACACGTATTTTTTAAAAAGAAGCCCAACAGATATGTTAAACATTATCTTTAAATTAAGAGGTGAGCTGATCAACTTGAACTACACACCACATCGACCGGAACTGCCAATTATATGCGACCTATGCAACCTCAGGCAGCGTGAGGATGTGTTTCATTTCATCGCGATATGTCCCATTCTTCAAGAATTTCGCTGCATATACTTTGGAGCACAGGTACTCGAGTTAGATGAAACGATTAACATCCTCAATTGTGTCCGTGGCTGGGATTTGTTGTATAATTACACGGTTAACGCGCTACGTTACAGAAATTGCATTATCCAAGAAAGTTTCTGGATGTAAGCATCAACTTCACAAGAGGGCTCTATTTTTATAAGAAACAGTATTAAAAATTTGTCAATCTGGTAGACGGCTTAAAGCCAAACCCTGTAGACTAATAACTTATATTGTGAACAAATACTTTTTTTTCAAATAAATAGTCATAAACTAACTAAACTATCTGAAAGGTTTGAACGAATTCTGTTCCATCAAACGTAGAGGAAGAATTGCAACTGTTTTCAACAGCAGTTATTGCCTCTGCGGGAGATGTTTATGGAGTGAAGCGGCTTGGTGTGAAAAGAACTGCTTGGTTTAAAACGCCCGAAGTTCAAAAAGCTATCAGATCTTCTGATCAAGGTGTGGATTCACTTGGGGAACTCCGATTCTCGAAATCGGTACCCTGAGGCGCGAAGAACTTACAAATTAGCTATTAAAACAGCGAAGAACAGTCTTGGAAGGAGCGAAAAAATGGAACGTGACCACAAATCTGCAAATAAGATGTTACGGCAGACCGTGCGCCGACTCAGAGGAAGAAAATTGAATATCGTAGAAGGAGTCAAATCCAAAGACGGTACACTTCTTTCCAATGAGGAGGACATCTTACGCAGATGGAGCGAGCACTTTTCAGAATTGCTTAATGCCGAACAGGGCACCGAAGATGACAGATCTATGGTTGAGAGTAGGGAGAAAAGTAGTTCTACGGTAGAGGAAATAACTTTGGCGATTAAATCGCTAAAAGTTGGCAAATCTGCTGGTGTGGATGAAATCCGGCAGAAATGCTCAAGGCTTTAGGTGAAGGGGAATTGCAATGGGTCTCGTGTGTTATTAAAGTGGCCTGGCAAGGCAAGGCTGTATCCTTTCACCAATATTATTCCTATTGGTGATTAGCGATGTGGTTGCAGCTTTGTCGACGGGAAACGGAGGAATTCGATGGAATCTTACATCTCAACTGAAACATCTTGACTACGCAGACGATGTATGCTTACTCTCCGACAGAATTATGGACCTCCACCAAATGACAAAAGATGTGGAGAGGGAGGCGGGTGTCGTCGGGCTTAAAATAATACGCCAAAAACTAAAATTATCAGCCTTGGAACTAACTCATCGGCTCAAATATGCATTGCTGGACAACCGGTAGAGAGAGTAGAGGATTTCCAGTATCTTGGGAGTATTGTCTCGACCGATGGGGGAACCGAACTGGATATAGCCAACAGGATCGCCAAAGCAAAGTCCGCGTTCGGTATGTTGTCCAAAATATGTCTTTTTTGAGTCTCGCTGGAAAAATCTTTGCTAAGGTGCTAGAAACGCGTTCCAGAGCCGTAGTTGAGAATAGTTTGGGGGATGAGCAGTGCGATTTTCCGCGGTAGAAGCGCAACCTACCAGTTATTCACTCTTAAAATGGTTCTTGAGAAGACCTGGTAGTATGCTAAACCTGTCTATTTTAGTGGAGTCCCACTAAAGCAGGTGGATAAGTTTAAGTACCTTGGGGTCTTATTCACGAGTGATGGGAAGAGCAATGCCGAGTTATCCTGTAGAATTGGTCAGGTTGGATAAATTTTGAGAGAGCTTGGTCAATCTGTTATAAGGAATGCCGACCTTAGTGTTCAGGCTAAATTATCGGTTTTAAACTCGGTGTATGTTTCAACTCTCACCTATGGTTATGGAATTTGGGTAGTGACCGAAAGAATAAGATCGCGAATGTATGTTAAGCTGATGAAATGAGGTTCCTTCGCGGTTTTGCTGGAATAACTCGTAGGTATCGAGTGCGCAACACCAGAGTACGCGAGGCTCTCAATGTTGAGCAGCAACTTCTCCGAATGGAACGATCTATGCTTCGATGGTTTGGTCACATAGTGCGTAAGCCCCCAGACCGGCTTCTAAGACATCCCATTATTGCCGTGCCATCAGGTAGGCCTAGAAATAGATGGTTGGATCAAGTCCGACATCTCTCCTGAAGCCGTCTAGGGATTCCTTCTGATGAGTTCTAGTCAATGATGGAGGATCGAGAAGGATGGACGATCCACCTGAGCATCCTACCCCCGCGACCCTCATGAAGGATTTGCGGGCCATTGAAAATATATGTATGTATGTAGGGCACAAATTCCTTTAAGGTCCTGTCTATGCGGTATATAGTTTAGAGGCAATATCTTCGTTCTGACTTTAAAAATCAAACTCATCTGGTAGACTAAAAGTTCGTTCCTTAAATAATTTCAAGTTTCCAAGGCATGAATAAGTCTTTTGTATACCTGTATTCTGAACGACGTATTTGCTATGTTTAAACATTGCTAAAAGAAAGACTCATCTGCCTTGGCAATGCAGTTATAAAATTTGTTCTGCCAATCGCTAACATTACTTATAGTAGTACTGAAACTAACGTCATATATGCCAGATCATACCATTCTTATAAAAACAAAAAATATTTGGCGCAACAGCTCTTCAAGTGCCTGGGCCTTGCTTCTCGCAACCACTCAAGCTGTGTGCGTTATATTTTTCACACGAATGGAAGGGACCTACAGTTTAGTGTCGAATCTGAATTGCGATTTGAGAAGCTTTTACGTGATAACAATACTCTCGGATGTTTGTCATCCCCGCGAGAGGTGGGGCAGTGAAAAAACGTTCGCGTGTTTTCTGAGATTCCAATTTAGAACCTCACGCGTAGTGCTCCAACACACTAACCACTTACGCCACGGCAACTACTATACCATTCTTTGAAGGGCGTTTATTTACAGCGAAGTGTAAACGTCATGACTTTCTTTTGCGGGCTGTTGTTAGGTCTCTGCATTACTTTTATATTGTAGTCCGTATTAGCTTTTAAGTTTTTAATATAAATTTGTGGTAGACCAGGACAGACATATATAGCATAGTCGGCGTTGTCGATGGTAGCTTAAATATTCGTTTGAAAAAAAAGCATTGGACGGCTTCAAAGTCTTCAACAAACTTGTATCCAAATGTCTCATTTACATAGCAAAGGCAGGAGCTTACGGTAGCATCGAACACCTTAAATTGAGATGAAGATTCTTCATGCTTATTCGCAAAGAATTTACACCACATGCCGTTGATACCGGTTTCAGCAGCTACACATTTTTCTCTTACATGAGAGCGCAAGTCCAAGTTATGCCTTACGAGAAATCCTAAGTATTTAAACTTTTTAACTGCCGCAATAGGGTCCCCATCTAATGTCTAATGCTCCCACAAGCTCCTGGTTGAGCTATTTTTCAACCAATTGGGATGAAATTTGATATCATATCAACATTTGCTACCAAGTTTAGCAAAAATTAAACACTTATTTTGTAAGGGTATTGACAAAGATTTGATTTAAACTTACTTATGATCACAAGCAAAAGGTACTGCCATCACATCCAAGCACAATATGCTCGCAAATGAAGGAGATGCTTATGAAAGATCAAACTGCTGGTGGATTATGGCATCGATCGATTCGATTTGAAATTGGTTGTATTCGTGTTGATGTACACTCGTTTGGCAATATAAATATAATATTTCTATTTAATATTATAATATAGCGTTGTCATTACATATAGCTTATAATGGGGGTTGAACCTAGGTACCAGAGGAAAAGTTTGTATGTTTTTTTTTTTCTTTTTTGATTATACATATTTCTTTTACTTCAAAACTATTTATTGCCTGCGCTAGCTAACTCTAGTTGACTAAAAATATAACTCAACATTTTTTGGAAGAAGCTTTGATCTCTCCTCAGATCACTCACCGGTAATTTTGACAATATGTAACCGACTAATGAAAATGGAAGGTACGCCTAGATTAACTAGCAACAAAACAAACTGGAACGGCTTTAAGAATGATTGCGAAAAAAAAATATTGTCTTAAATGTATCGTTCAAAAGAAGAACGAAGAAGATGAACTCGACAAATTTATTGAATCCTTACACAGCGTCGCGTGGAAAAATACTACTTTAAGGAGAAAAAGTCACACAATGAAGCCAATTATCAGTCGAAAATAAAAGAAATTATCATGAAAAGACTAAAAACGCAAAATATGGCAACAAACCCGCGCTCCCCAACATTAATTATATTCGAATTACCTATGTAATAACTTAAAAAAAAAAAGATCCAAGATCTAAAAAACCAAGAGACTTCTGCTTATCTAGAAGGACTGACCGCCGAAAAAAGCACAAATTACTCGCTCTGGAAGGCCATTAAAAGTATTAAAAAACCCCAAATGCAATCATCACCGATCAGTAAAACCAATGGCGAATGGGCAAAAGGCGACAAAGAAAAAGCGGATCTATCTGCCGAGCACTCAAAACATACTTTTAAGCCATTTGATGGACAAGCATTGATAGACGATATTACCGTTACAACAACGACATCTGACAACTTTAGAACAAAAAGTATGTCGTTTACAGAACTTTGCCCGACAATAAAAAATCTGAAAAATAATAAAGCTCCTGGCTATGATTTAATAACCGGACGAATCCTTAGGGAAATACAAAAAAAAAACAAAGAGCAAATAAAACTCCTTTATTTAATAAATGCTTCGCTTAGATTATTATACGTTCCAAATCAATGGAAAGTCGCAGAGGTTATATTTTTTCCGAAACCGGGAAAATCTCCAAACGACAAGAAATTGTACAGACCGATATCGCTGTTACGAATAATATCAAAGGTATTTGAAAAACTCATATTGAAACATATTTAACAGGTCATCGAAGAAAGACGCCTAATACTTGACCACCAATTCAGTTTCAGAATCAAGCTTTCCACAATTGACCAAGTTACAAAATAACCGTTGAAATTAAAAAAAAACCCCTAGAGGAGAAGAAGATTTGCTCTAACACTTTTCTTGACGTCTCTCAAGCCTTCGGCAGGGTTTCGCACGATAACTTGAAGTATAAGCTTAGACGGGTCCTTCTGGAGGACCCACATAAGACCATAGACTCTTGCCTAGAAAACATACATTTCCGTATTAAACACAGAACTGAATATTGTAAATTTAAGGAAATTGCCGCCGGATTTCCGCAAGGAAGTGCCTTTGGCCCTATCTTATTCCTGCTGTACATTCGGGACATACCTCAAATTGAAGACACCATTGTTTAATAGCTACGTTCGCGGATGATACGGCTATTCTGGCAACGGAAAGTTCAATCAAGTAAGGAACTACAAAACTCCAACGAGCTTTGGATAAAACCTGCGAGTGGGCAAAAACTTGGCACATTGTTCTTAACGAAAACAAATCGACCCATTTTCTTCACTTACAAAAAAATAATCCACCTAGCTGTTTTCGTTAACTCGGTACAGATACTGCATGCAAACGAAGCTAAATATCTGGGAATGACACTAGACGCGAAAATTAAGTGGAAGCCGCATGTTAAAAAAAAAAACGCAACGAGCTCAAAAATCGACTAAGAGAAATGTGTTGGATAATTGCAAAATATTTCAAGTTAAGTATATATAACAAACTGCTTCTATATAAGCAAGTGCTGAGGTTGTACCAAATAGAAATTTTATACAATCGTTCCAAAATAAAGTTATAAAAGCAATTGTGAATGCTCCCTGGTATATTAGAAACAATGATATCCATAGAGACTTAGGGATAGCCACCGTGGAAGACGAAATAACAAACTTCGCTCGCAAGCTCCGTATTCGTTTTCATGGTCAGTGCAACCATGCCGTACTCTAAACTTTGAAATTGACAATCCTTATAAAAAGTAGCCGCATGTTATGATGGTATCAACTGGTGCTTTTACTAGAAATCTACCTACCTCACGCGAATATTTTATTTGAAGCTTAAACTACTTGATAAGGTACTTAACTTTGGTGTGGTAAATAAGACGAAGGGAAGGGTGTTTTTAGTCAGTGGAAATCTGACACTACTATGAGTACACGTAAAAAAACACAAAATACCTTCGTTTACTTTTCTTTTGTACTCATATGTATAGGTATATTGTTCAAAGTACCAAACAAGCATACATCACATTATTTGAAAAAATTGTAATTAAATAACTGTTCCAGTTTCTTTTTAGTTGCTACACTTATTGTTAAAATACTCCGAATTTGACGACAGTTTTTGCATTGTTTCTCTTTAAACTGATTTCTTGATTGCTCGTAACTAGTCTGTAAATTAAATTCACTCTCTTTCATTTCCGACCATCATCGAGTGTGGACGTCTTGGTACCATTTACAGTAACACAAAATACCTTTATACACCAGGCAATTGTTTTACAAAATACATTTAATTATTACGCACTCATATTATACATTTATACACACAATTAATTATTTTAATACGCAATACATATTACACATTACACAAACAAATCAACAAGCATAGTGCTTTATTAGAGATGCTCAGTGCAATTCGAACCTTAGATTTGAGAGAATTGAATTGATTCTTTATAAAGTATATATGTACTTATATGTACACATATACGTTTACACATAAGTAGCTTTCTATGAAGTGTAATCATACCAATATCTACTACAAGAGATAGATATCCACAACCCTATATTTAGAAATTTGTGTGCACTTCAAAAACATGCTGCAGTTGCAAAAGTCCCCAGGACATTCCCTGTACTTACAATGTAATTTCAAATACTACATTTATCTCTTCAAACATTACTACCTCAATTAACTTGTATGTTTCCAATAAATTGAACGTATCAATCAGAGCTCACATTGTTCACGGGCACACCCCAACAAATTGCTTCCATAAATGAAACACACATAGACCCATACACAAAAAGAAAATAACTTGAAGTCATTGAGCTCAATAAAACGGAATGGTCTTCAAATTGTATTTGCACAGCATTTCATTCGAAACACATTCCGAATCGTTGTCCGGTCGCATGTTTCCAATATTTCATGAGACTTTACAGATAGATTTTGCAATTGCATTTTTTTTTCTCCTCTATCAGATTCAGGTTGTAAATAGTCGGGATCTAATTAAGTAGTTGAATTTAATAGCGCTCCAATTTTTTACATTCATTTCAATCCACACCAACTACATTCTTAATGGATATTCTTTTCCATTGAATCTTTCGTTTCCATTTCTACTTTAACCGATCCAATTCTGTAAAACTATCTGTGTTTCGGTGTTGTGACGTTTAAAATACTCGAATAGATGCTAACCAACACCTCCACATGCAATCTATGGCTCCTATCTTTAACTGCAATCATGATAAGCAATTAATTGAAACCAAAGCATTTAATTGTTGAGCTTTGTTTTGTTAACTTGATTTGTATACACAATGTACGTGTGCAGTTACTACTCGTTATGGCGCTGAAGGGTGAGAGTTTAACTTTTGTAACCACATTGATTGGTCACCGGAAAGCAATCAGCAAAAATGGAAGAAAATCAAGTCGAGTTTAGTCCTTATGGAAATCTGTAGTCGAATCAATTGTGGGATGCATTTTAAGTGGATACAAGGATACGAATGGCTGGATTTATTATTATACTTTGGAATTCAGAATCAATTCAGTCAGTACAATACGCGGCCGCACTTTATAGCAGGTGATACCTATAAATCTTAGGAGGCGGTGAAAAATTAGCTTTTCCAGAAGATACATCGATGGCCCAAATCGAAGATCGCATTAGTTTTTTCACTTCTAGCATCTTAGACAGTGCGGATCAATCTATTCCAAAAATTCGTACTAATCATAGGCAGACCATAGTATTGCCCCCAAATATTCTGTGGATTATTAAGTTGAGAAATAGTTACAGATCTGTGTGGACTAGGACCCGTAATTATTATTATCTGTCGGTAACCAAAATGTTAAGTGCAATATTGAAAGACAAACTTTTCGCCTTCAGAAATAAACTGTGGAATGATAAGCTTCAAAGACTAGAGAAAGGCACTAAACCTTTCTGGAATATGATTAAGGTCGTTAAAAAGAAGCATTTGGTCATTCCCGCACTAAAAATAGGCGACTCAATTATGGTTTCTAGTCATGAAAAGGCTAACGCCTTGGCTAATACTTTTTTTGTAAATCACTCAATAGCAACAATCATTTCTGCTACATCAAGCACAGAATTAGCTGTAAACCATTCAATGGGTTTAATAAACTTACTTCCTGCAAATGAAAATAACATAACTGTCTCGGTATATGAGCTCCAAAATATTTTAGCCTCATTAAAACCGTTCAAATCTACTGGTTTTGAAGCTGTATTTGAAGCATCTGTCTAGAATAGGCCTAAGGTTCTTGCAAGATCTATTTAACAGTTGCTTTAAACTCTCCTACTTCCCAAAAGCGTGGAGGGAAGCAAAAATTATTCCCATATTAAAGCCAGGAAAGATCGGCAGTTTACCTTGTAGCTACAGACCTATCAGTCTACTTAGTTCGTTAAGTAAATGCTTTGAGAAGATTATTAAAGGAAAACTGCTGCTACACTGTGAAATAAAAAATATTTTACCGCAGGAACAATTTGGATTCAGATCACACCATAACATAGTTAATCAAATTCACCGCATTACGAATCATATCCAAAGCAACTTTAACGTAGGAAAAAGTACAGGTATGGTTTTTCTAGACATTGAGAAAGCATTTGACACTGTGTGGCACGAAGGATTATTGCACAAACTATTTGTCTTAAATTTCCCACCTTGTTTGACTAGAATCATAAAATCATTCATATCGGAAAGGTCCTTCAAGGTATCCAAAAACAGCTGGTTGTCTAATAGGTTCCATGTCAACGCTGGTGTGCCCCAAGGTTCTGTCTTAGGTCCTATTCTGTACATTATTTACACTTCAGATTTTCCACGTCTGAACAACTGCCATTCCGCTATATTTGCGGATGATACTTGCCTGTTTTCTACAGATGCAACTGGTTCACTCATCGAAACCAACCTGCAATCTGCATTAGCCATAGTTGAAAGGTATTTTTGCAACTGGAAAATTAAAATCAATGCTACTAAGACCCAGGCTATCTTTTTCACTAAGAAAAGAAAAGCCTGCTTCTTGCCAAGCAGAAATCTTGTGATTGGTGGTGTTCAGACTGAGTGAAAATCTAGGGCCAAGTACCTTGGGGTTCATCTTGACAAAACTTTGACTTTTGGTTTTCACATCAACGAAATCATAAACAAAATAAACATAACAACCAAAACTCTATATCCGTTTATAAATCGCAAATCAATTTTAAGTAATGAAAATAAATTAATTATATACAAATCAATTTTTCAAGCGATTATATTCTACGGGTCACCTGTCTGGGGAAAGTGTGCAATAAGCCATATTCGTCCACTACAAATAGCGCAAAATAAAGTTTTAAAAATGATATTAAACCTTCCCTGGCACTTCTCTACAGATGAGCTTAATTCGCTAGCCAATATCGAAAAAGTATCTTGTAGGATTACGAAATTATCCGATCGGTATTATATATCATTAACTTTGTCTGACAATGTATTAATTTCAGATCTAGCTGTCTAATTAGTTTTCATAAATTTAATTATTATATCATTCTTATTTACTATTTGTTATCTTTATTTGCTATTTATTTATTCATTTATTTACTCATTTATTGATTTATTTTAGTTATTATTTATTATTTATTACTAATTATTTATTATTTATTATTTATTATTTATTATTTATTATTTATTATTTACTATTTATTATTTATTATTTATTATTTATTATTTATTATTTATTATTTATTATTTATTATTTATTATTTATTATTTATTATTTATTATTTATTATTTATTATTTATTATTTATTATTTATTATTTATTATTTATTATTTATTATTTATTATTTATTATTTATTATTTATTATTTATTATTTATTATTTATTATTTATTATTTATTATTTATTATTTATTATTTATTATTTATTATTTATTATTTATTATTTATTATTTATTATTTATTATTTATTATTTATTATTTATTATTTATTATTTATTATTTATTATTTATTATTTATTATTTATTATTTATTATTTATTATTTATTATTTATTATTTATTATTTATTATTTATTATTTATTATTTATTATTTATTATTTATTATTTATTATTTATTATTTATTAATTGTTATTACTATTTATAATATAATATTTGTTATTTTTTACTTGTTATTTATCATCATCATTTATTGTATTATGCACCTCTGTGTAATGTCTTCATTTCTTTTTTAATATATTTATTTATTATATTTAAATGTTACATATTATTTCTGTAAAGCTTATCTGAATTATATATTGCCTCCACCGCCCCCCATCTCTTTCTCTTAACTGATTTATATGAAGGTTTTAGTTATAGCTTTCCTTCTAATTACTGTTTTTTTTCTCTTTTATATCTGTGATATTGTTAATAGCTTTAGTTAAAATTTTCAGCTGTAAGGTAGATATATATACCATATCTCTGTAAATTGTGCAATAGTTTTATAAGAAACAATGTATATTACTGCTACAATAAAGAAACTATAAACTAACTATTATCAAGCCTATATTTAATTAAATTAGTATTATTAGTATTTAAACGTGGAAGTTTGAGATGTTTGTCAACTTCTCGCATTTCATATCTTTTCTCTTGCCTCTATCCCAATATGGAGTACAAGTATTCAGAGCATGCTATTCCTCTAAAGTTGTTACCTTTTAATTCGCCTGTATGGTACCAAGTCAACTGCATTTTGGACCTCCGCGGACACCTAGTGGCTCCCCGATATTTTAAGTTGTATTGGCAATATGCGTATCTTCCTTCCGGCTGCATGACCGTACCATAAAAATCTTTATTTTCTATCCCTGCGTACGATTTTTGTGCAGCTCAAGTCTCTTTGCCATTTAGCATAGTAGCTCAGACGGCCGTATAGTTTTCTTTTACTTTAAGTGGCATTTTCCTAATATTTTTGATTTCATTCACCCAGTATTTATTTTTTGGACCACATCATCGTATATGCTTCCCGTGTTAGAGATGTATTATTTAAAATACTTAAACCTTGATGACATTGTGACTGATTCCTCATTGACAAATAATGTAGTGTGTGATTCAGTCATACCCAAACAACTTAGAACTGAGAGTTGAGAGTTGAACCTTGGTGGACTTCTACTTTAATGTCAAATGACTGTAAGATCTAGTTTCCTGTATTTTGTAGGCTCAACGAAAACAAACGCTACACACGCTGGTGGTTAAACTAACCATTTGGGTACATGTTAGCCTGGATAATTGCTAAAGAGCTATAACATATCAGGTGCTTGGAAAATTATTGGCATATTGGTACTTTGGCTGTATCTCATATTCGGCCTAGCTTGCTAACTTACTTATGTTCTGTATCATCTTGTAGATACAAAGGCCTCTACTATGCCAACGCGCCTTCGTGTATGGTTTCTGGTAATGTGTCTCAGCTCTTCCCAACTTGACGCATTCACTGGTAGAAGTGTTCATTAGAGATACGGTTGAGCCAGAAAATCCTTAATATTGTAACGAAATATGACCGGACCATCGCGCCTAAAACAAACGGGTTTACCATTTGACAACTGCAGCTGCAACTGTCATTTAGGGAGAGAGACGAGTTTGCATTTGGGCGGCGAGCAGCGTGGTTGACTTTTTGTTAGGTTAAGTTAATCCCTGCAATTTTACTCGAATAAAGATTTCTACATTCGTAACATTTGGTGTCAGGTGTGGGGTCTGCTCATAAAAATTAATAGCCCACCCTCAAGTAACAACATCGATCTGAGCACGATCTTAACTGCTGTCGGCGAAATAGGACATATCATGGACGAACTGTCTGCTGGCTTGACTGGACAAGTATCGGATTTAGAGAGCACAGCATTCAACGCAACAGCATTTGCAAACCGACTACTTACCGATAGTGGCACTCAATTAATCGTCCTACCAACCGAGGAGCCTGTACCTTCGAAGCTCGCCGCCGCAAGTTTGCCAACAGAAAGTCCAACCACTTACAGCTCACTCCAGCAAAGCACTCAAAATGCCAATGATAATCGGTGTTCTGTTTTACGTCCAGATTATCAACTTCGAACATATTTCAGTAGTGTGGCCAGACGACATTTCGTTCAGCTTATGGAACTCGACGGAAAATCCTCCTGGGAAGAAGACGAGGCTGTGTTTGTCCATTCGTTGGCATGGTTTCAAGAGCCAACGAATGGACAAACACTAAACTCGCTATTTTTCTCTGCGCCAGTCTTCGAGGTTCTTGTAATAGCCGCACTCCGAAGACGCTTTAGATCCGCTATGCAGTCTGGAACCGCTTACAGTGTTTTTCGCTTCAGATATCAAAAGCACGGTAAAAATCTCATGGAATTCGCGAATGGACTACAAAGTTTGGCTCGATTAGTATACCCAACGTGGAAAAGAGACATGACTGACATCTTATGCAATCAACAATTCTTAGATGGTGTATCCGATGCTAAAGTACGTGCTGAGTACGGGAAAGCGAGCCTAAGACGCTTCACGATGCTTTAGAAACTGCTCTTCAAATAGCATCCAGTCGTATCGCTACCAGAGCTACACGCTGGTTAGGCAATATTTCGATGGCTCAAGTTGAAGAAATAGTCATTTCGGGAAACGGGAAATCCGCCAGCATAAAAGGGCCACAGCCAACGGGAAAAACACATTAAGCCCTGAACGTCAACAACCGCTCGGTCGACAAAAGAAACTGTCGCGAAATGAATCTTCCTGTTAACTCAACACGCTTTCGTGGCACCGTCAAATGGTATCAGTTTGCGAAAAAATATGGATTCGACTGTTGTCCTGCTCTGGAAAGAGAACTTTACTTCCATGCCCGCCAAGTACAAACAACTTTATCTGGGGATCCGTATATTCAGGTGGGTGAAACTCTTGAGTTCGAACTAATAACTGACTCTCTGGCTTTCATGGTTTTAGTATCTGCAAACCTAATGGCCAAAGAATTGCTGCCAAACAGAAACCTAATCAACTCAAGTACGCTGGCTCTGAGGGTCGAGAGTCAGCTGTTGATGTAGTCCATCTTATCAACTCTGCCGGCTTCAACAGAAATGCTCTCTATGTATGACGCTCTATCGAAACTAACCCATGTCATATGGTCGTGGATACTGGCGCTTCTCATACTGTTGTCCACCCAAAGGTGCTCTCCCCCTTCTCCTCTTTCAGCACGTTATTATAGCCTATATACACCAAGATTGCATCCTTGGAGTTGATTTTCTCGGTTCTTTTAAATGCCTTTTCAACTTGGAATCCCGCGTACTCCAGCTGCAGGATATTACTGTCCCTTTAAAAGGTGTCTTCCATCGCGAACCACACAATTCGCAGTCTAAGCTCCTGTTTACCACTTTGGGTGTCGATTATCTAAGTGCTTGTGCTGCAGTCGCGGACAATACCGTCGAACTTCAAGATGCTGATCACCAACTAAAACTTGTCAGGGATTGGGTAAGACAAGACGAGAGGCCCGATCCGAAAACCGAAACGATTGACTGCGATGTGCAACATTGTTCGCTTTGACTGTTTTCGACTGAAAAATGGCAGCCGCAAGATGAAACACCGTTATGACGTACGCAGCACTAGGCAAACTTTTAATCCTGGAACGCTTGTGTTGCTGCATAACCCGAGATGGCGGAAGGGTAGGAGTCCTAAGTTACAATCAGATTGGGATGGCCCATTTGAGGTTCGGCAGAGAATTTCGGACGTCGTCTACCACATCCAGAAAGGAAGGACCGAGAAAATAGTTAATTTTAACCGCCTAAGGCAGTTCTATCAGCTTAATTCGGAGCTTTAAGCATAAGAGGGGGGCAATGTAACGAAATGTGGCAGTACCATCGCGGCTAAAACGGACGGGCCTACGATTTGACAACTGCAGCTGCAACTGTCATTGAAGGAGTGAGACGAGTTTCGATTTAGGCGGCGAGCAGTGTGGTTGACTTTTTGTTAGGTTAAGTTAATCTCTGTAATTTAACTCGACTAAAGGTTTCTACATTCGTAAAAATATGTTGCTCAGGCACCTCTTAACGAACGTATGGAGCTTTCTTGTGATGGTAATAGTCACTCTCCATGTCAAGATGTTTCAAATGAGATATAAGAGTGCTTCGAATTCCTCCATTACCCGTCGACAAAGCTGCACAAGCTACATCGTTAATCACCAATAGGAATAGTATTCGTAAAAGCATGCAGCCTTCTCTTACCCTATTTTCAATCTGGAATTTTTAAGAAAACCTTACTCTGTGCAGAACACGACATTTTGACCCATCGTATGCAGCTTTGATAATAGCAATTAATTTATGGAATACTTCTAGTATATAAAGCACTCAACATTAATTCCAGGTTGGCACTATCGAACCCCTTCTCAAAATCAATGATCGTCCGCAGGGTATTGATGTGATCAACACTGAAGAATCCAGAGCGGTAACATGCTTGTTCGTCATGGACTTTGTTGTTGATTCGTTTCAAGATGAGAAGATGTAAAATGGGTAAACTATTAAGGAATTTGTACAGTTTAGTAAAATTTTGGGTAAAGAGCGCAGTAACCCATCAGTCTTGAGAAGGATGAACGAAAGCTGTAAGACTTTCTGGATACATTTACGTCATCAAAAGTTTTGCGCCATATAAATTACCCTGGTCCCTACTCAATGAGACGTCTGCGGAAAAGACTGGATAACTTATCCTTTTGTTGTACTTCACAGAATGGATCTAAATAAGTAACTGAGTTTCTTAACCAAGAGCACAGCCTCAGAAGCAGATCACGAGAGTTCCAACTGTTAGTTCCTTTTTTTACATAAGCAAATGCTTAAAAATATCAGAGGTACTTTGTGGTACAGCGCTTTTTTTAAACAACCATAAGTGGTGAACATGAGTATAAAATTAAGATAAAACTATTTCGAGATGATTTCGTAGCTGGAGCAAATAACTAGCTAACTTTCTTAGTTAATCTCAAAATTTATTCAGTAGATTTACGAACTGATACTGTATCAAGGTTGTGAAATGTGCAATTTTCGACCCATAAGCTATAAGGGGTGTATCACCCTCTTCTGCATATGGCCTTCAAGCAAACAGAGTCTGCCGTTAACTAGTTTGAATTTCGTAATTAATTATAATTAAAATTTCGTATGGTCTAGCTGTTTCAAGGAACATAGCATCATTAAAATATTGACTTATTGGTAATTTTCAAAGCCAAATGCACCCATGTGAGTGTTTTACTGGGAACAGAGGGATATACATATATAATATAATACTTCTTTATTATAATACAAAAAAATAAAAAAATAAAATAAAACAACACGCATATGCCAGACAAGCGACTGTACCTACATACAAGAGTCCTTAAATTCAATTATCTTTAGCTAAATCAATTAAAATCGCTGTGTAGAAACCTATTTTTCATGTGCGACACGGAATGCTGCATAGCATACGGCGCACTCCAGATGCTGACGTTTCCTTTTCATAGAAAGAGTTTCAACGCAAACTTATTTTAATCGTTAATCTAGCATCAGATAGGACTCATCGTATACCGCGCCGCCACCGTTCGGTTCTCTCCTCCCCAAGGATATGCCAACAAAGCAAAACCCCCTGTGAAACACTTAAGCTTCATGTCATCTAGCATAGTGCTTTGTTTCATTTTCTTCTCTCGCGCTCATTAGGCATCCTTTTCTGTTAATGTATTAGTGGTAGGTGAGGTAACTATTCGGAACGGGTGTGGTATATTAAAATGCTGAATCGCCAATATACACTAGTAGATTATAACATACTTAGTGCATTATGGGATTAACACTACAATTGCATTACGGGAGGATGTGCCACATAATTATATTATGTGTTAGCACGGATAGTCAATGAAAGTTCGATTTGCAGATTGAGTTATCGAAGTTAAGTGGTTAAGCCCGCTTGTCAACCACTAGTATTCCCCTTTCTGTGTGCGGTTGATGTGTGTATCTCCCACAAGTTTAGGAATTCAATGGATGCTGTTCTCTGTCTATCGCTTGGCGAGGATGTGAGAGCTATGTATGTCCTTATTATGGAATGACAAATTATGCTGCTCAAAGTTTCCAATCAAGTTTTCGTACACTCTAATTGGTGGTGACATTTTGATTGGTTGCGATGATGGTGTTGTAAATTGGAAAGTTTTTTTCTTCGTTGTTCGTGTTAATAATTCAATTTGCTATGGATGACAATTGAGCCTGTTTATAAATTGGTGTTAGAGATTTGTTGTAATTGTGTTATTTTTAGTTTTGTTTGCACATTTGTTAGCAATAAAATTATATTCTGTGGTGAAAATTGCATGTTAATTAGGCTTGACATAATTAAATAATTCAATTCTGTCGCATGAATTGAGTTTCGTAAGGCTAAAAGTTGCATTAAGGGTATGATTTATTGAATGATTATATTTTGTGTGTATTGAATTTATTGCTTGATTATATAAAACACATAAATATTTCGTTCATTGAACGAATACTAATGCTGGCTGCTAAATAAAAAACAAACCACTATAATGTTTCCGCCAATATCCACGGGGGAGTTCACAATTCATTTAAAGCGGATTTAAAACTTTACTTTAAAATGAATTACCAATACACTGCGGCTATATGAGGATAATATTTAATTAATTCGGTTAAAATGTACGGATGATGTATAATAACAATATTGTGAAGAATTTTAACAAAAAATGTTCAAAAGCTTTATTATAATAGGCTATACTATGATTAATAAAATTGTATGGTTTTAATTTTCACGTACCACTGACCGAACTTGGATAGGATTTCCACTATTGTATAGCTAGGGGCTGTAAGTAAACTGAGATATGTAAAGGATGTCCCAAATTGGATGCCGGATTTAATTTTAACATAAATAACACTTTGCATTTAATTCAAATAATTTTTATTGAATATTAAAGTAGACCATATTCGCTAAAATATAAAAATATATGTCGTTAAATGACCACCCATACAACTGCTGCATGATCTGGTTCTTTTGACATAATTATCAATGACGTGTTTGAAGATAGTCTGATGAAATTGACCGATGAGGCACCGGATTGTGTGTTCGGCTTATTGGCATGGATCTTAGATTAAGATATCGTCACAAATTAGGTCGCAGGGGACTAGGTAAGTAAGTAGAATAGGTTGCTGCTAAGCATTGCACTGCAGCCAATAAGCACTTAAACGCTATTTTAAATACCACACATCACGTCACCTTGTTAGTTATATAGTATTAACAGGATGTTGAAAGGAAACGGTTTAAAATTCATTCTGTGGCATTTAAGAAACTGATCAAATTTGTGATACCTTTCTCTGAAATTTCCTTTAAGTTATCGAAAAAGGTTTGCCTATAGTTTGTTGAAGCACTCTACTTAAAGCCGGATACCTGTGTAGGAAGTGGGATATAGTTTGCTTCTCATTTTTATATTTACAGCTGTGGCAGTTGTGATGAAAGGGATGCTCAGTCTAGACCCATGCGTACCTACTGGCCAGTGACGTGTGCTTATCAATTCAATTCTCTGCAGCGTCAGCCCGAACCCTTTACCACAGTTCTCGTGTTCTGTCCCAGTTATAGTTTGAACAGATCTGCCTTAAAATGACGCAACTCTGCAGAAAAGTGAAAATATTTCACTCGTTCCCATCGGAACGAAAACTATCTCTGCAAGAGATATGTTAAGGTGGACCCATTCCTTGATCTATCAATGCGGTTTCATACCAGGAAAACCCACCATCGATCAAATCTTCGTGGGCACCGTGGCGTAAGTGGTTAGTGTGTCAGATCACTACGCATGAGGTTCCAAGTTCGAATCCCAGAAAATACCAAAATGTTTTTTCACGGTCTCACCTCTCGCGAGCGTCTGACAAACATCCGAGAGTATTGTTGTCACGAAAAAGCTTCTCAAATCGCCGTTCGGATTCGGCATTAAACTGTAGGTCCCTTCCATTCGTGTGAAAAATATAACGCACACAACATGAGTGGTTGCGAGAAGCTAGGCCCTGGCACTTTAAAGAGCTGTTGCGCCAAATATTTGTATTTGTTTTTTGATCAAATCTTCACACTTTGACAGGTTCTGGAGAAAACCCAAAAATTCCAAATCGATTTTCATCATCATTTTATCGATTTCAAGGTCGCCTATGACAGCATCCATGGAGAAGAGCTTTAAAGAGCCATGTCTAATTTTGACATCCCTGCGAAACTCATTCGTCTGTGCAGGATGATGATGCAGAACGCTAGCTGCTCCATCAAGGTCGGCAATGACCTCACCGAGACCTTCGGTATTTTAGACAAGGTGACGCGCTGTCATAAGACTTCTTTAATATTATACTTGGATGGATTGTGCGGAACTCACAAGACAACACCAGAGGCACAATCTATCAAAAGTCCGTACAACTGCTTGCATACGCCGACGATATTAACATAATCGGAAGAACTCTGCGGGTTGGCACCGGTGCGTTTGCAAGCATTGTAGCAGGAGCGGGAAAAATGAGTTTAGCGATAAACGAGGCCAAACCAAGTACATGCTGTCAACAAGAAGGGACAATCAACATCGATGAATTGGACAGAACGTCACAATGGGCAGCTATAACTTCGAGGTATAAAGGGGCTTTGTCTACCTTGGCTCTGCTATCGATTCTGACAATGATACCAGCGCAGACATCAAGCGAACAATAACTCTTGCCAATCGCTGTTTTTTAGGGTAAAAAGGCAATTTAATAGTAAACGCTATCTCGAACAACCAAGGAGACTCTATATAAGACCCTGTTCATCCCAGTCCTGCTTTATGGCGCTGAACTATGGACTTTATTAAAAGAGGATGAAGATATCCTTGGTCACTTCGAGAGAAAAATTCTTCGTAAGATATTCGGTCCCGTTTGCGATGACGGGTTTCGGCGGAAAAGACTCAACGACGAACTATATGAGATGTACAGCGACATCGACCTAGTCAAAAAACTGCGTATTGGACGTCTGAGATGGTTAGAACACGTAGAGCGAATGGACACCAACGCTCCGGCCCACAGAGTCTTCGAACCTAACCCCTAGGAACGACGCAGTAGAGGGAATTATCGCCGTAGGTGGCGTGCACAAGTTCAAGGGGACTTAACCAACTTGGAGTGCGCAACTGGAGGCAATAAGCTAAAGGCCGAGCTAAATGGAGAGGCTTGTTGGTTGAGGCCCAGGTTCACCTAAGTAAGTTAGTAATCCTCGCCAGCTCGTCGGCCCGTACATTGCTCTCTACGTTGCTTTAACTTGGCATCCAGAGAATACTGGTTTTGGTTCAACAATCTAGACACAAGAGCTCTTTCCTACACTGTTCCACTAGCCGAGAAGTTGAAATCAGGGCTTTGATAGCAGCCCGACTATCAATTACAATGGCGACATTATCATTGGGTGTACAATTGTATCTTATTATCTGACACGTTTCACGTATTACCAGAACTTTCCGTCGGAAGACACCAAAAGAATCGAGAAGGCGTAAGGGTACTGATATCTTCAGTGTTTTTGAAAAGATTCTGGCACCGACCCGACAGTTCACTTTGAACCGTCGGTATAAATTGCTATTTTGAAATTTTTTGTCACTTTACCTCTTTTCCAGTCTGCTCTGGAAAGTCGACTGTGAAATTGTGACTGTGAAAATTCAATGGGGGAAAGGGTGTAGTCGGTCAGAAGCAGGGGGCAGTATTATCCCATTCAATGCTATCAAGGATGTTCCCTCAAAAGTTACGGTCAAATCTCAGTTTCGGTGGGGTGTAATCGGTGTTCTCACTGGTAAAGTTAAGAAGATCAAGGATCAAGGAGTGGCCACCGCGATAACTGGACCACTGCGAAGAGACTTTTAGTCAGACGCCCACACTGGCAGCCATCTGTTTGCCGAAAATACCTAAGGGTAACAGATGAAATATAATTTCCAGTCTGCTGCGGATAGAGTAGTTCTTAGTGCACCGCTGATATGTAGATCCTTGCAGTTTGGCTAAACTAGGAGTAATATTTTTTGTTTATCTTATTTTACGTTTTGTTTGAAATAAAACTTTATTAGCTTCTTTTATAATATTCTCTTTTATTTAATTTTTTTTTATTTTATAAGCTGTATTACCAAAGTGGAATATACAAATACTGCAGTGGAATATAAATATTCCACTTTTCGGAGTAAGTGGAATATTTTTGAGATAATCAACCTAATAGTCACACTGCATATGACCAACCTACTGCCAATGTTATACCTTCGCAGCACTGTTCACAAAAGCCTTCGCAATTGATCGTATTGACTTTATATATTTTATGAGAAATAAATAAATGCTCGCTGATATTAGGATTTGAACCATGAACTATTAATGCGGCAATCTATGACGTTACCACTTTACACTCGTCATTGTTCGAAGGAAAACTTAGCTCCCATATAACATTTTCTCCAAAGCTAAAACTAAGCAAAGTATTTTACCATAGAAATACGCAGTTTGTGCGCTTTATTCAAACTTTTGCTTCAGATTGTATAAAAAGTCTCCACAACATTTTAGCTCGGAGATTTAGTGCACGGTATATTTCCTCAGGTAAAATTTTAAACAACAAACAAAAGTAACAATTGACAATTGAATTCGAACAGAAAAAAAAGCTTTTTTTGTATTATTTTGAAAATATGGAAGATTTGGAAGAAAATGCCGAGGCGACGGAGCAATTGTGTTTTTTTTTCACATCTCTAAACCTTCAAAATTAAGCGAGATCTAACCCAGTGGTTTTGGGACAAAATTCAAAACTGGCTAAGATTAAGCACCACTTGAACTGGCGAATATGGATATACATATTTAGTTTAAGCGCTCTGCTGCACTGCTTTTTTTATTTACTGGTACTTTAACCAATTTTTAATTTAAATATATGTAATAAAATATGTTATGTTAATTGACAATAATCTGCAATGCTTTATTTTCTTAAATCAGTTTCAAGATTATCAAATATAATTTGTTTACATAATTTATAACGAAAAGTGTTTGTAAATTTTTTGAGGGAAGGTTTTTCCAAAAAGGAAGTTTTTTTTACGCATCGCTCTTCCCACTGAGGATGCAATATATCATACGTATGCAAGTAGATACAAGGACGCTGCAACCCAGTTGTGCTCTTTATTTTTTTATACCCTCTCGTCGACATCTCTATCAACGCAATGTTAAATATTCACAATTAATTACAGAATAAATTCCGTTTCCGCAACCAGTATGTATTAATGCATCTTAATTACACTTCTACATTAAACACATTTTGTAAATGACAGTATTTCATTCATAATTTTTATTTTATTTTTATTACTACTATGACTTGTTGACGTTACTTTTAGGTTATATTCCCACACAGAGAAAAATTTCACCTTGTGAACTTTTAATTAATTGCCCAATAAATGACCAAATAAAACATGTGTATATATTTGCACGGATTTCCGGTTGGTACGCGCAACGCCATTACATCATGGCGGCGACGGATATTAATGATGGCAACGTTGTTGAATTCCGCGTTTTGTACTTTCATTTTTAATGAATTTCGAGAGAGACTCAATGCTATTAGTCACGATTCGAAAGCAAACAATTTGCAGAGCAGATGTTACAAATCAAAACAATGATCGGTGCAAATGAATGGTTTTACTTAAAAAGTTAAAAACTTGTTTGGTTAATTGAACTGTAAGTGATTGATATTGCCATTTCTAAAGAATATTAATTGAATTCCGAACTTCGATATTAAATAAATTAGTAGTGTGTGAACTGTTGTTTTCTTTTTCCAATGACCCAAACACTTGGTCGAAATGAATTAAAAGGTGGTGTGTGCCTGCAATTAATAATAACGACTTACCACCTGTCATTGACCGTAGCTCAGGTTTTCTTTCTTTCAAATCATTTTTTTTCTGTTAATAAATAGCTCTAAAATATGAAAATATTGTACCAAATGTTAATAGATTTCGTGCGCTTCATGACTTAATGTAGTTATATTAATTTATGTATATACTTGATACAAAATATAATAGCAAATTGCCTTAAGTTAATAATAGGTGCTTTTTTTTGTACGCGTATACCCGCTAACTCAAATGTGACAGTTCGTTTGGAAATTAATTTAAAAACAAAAATGTTTAGAGCAGAAAAAAGGTACGTAGAAACATGAAAGAGAATTTGTTGTTATTATTCTAAATTTTATTAGTCAATGGAAAATGTGGACTAAGGAAGAGACTTTGGGGTTGCTGAAGTGCTATTTTTCGCCAAAAAGAAAACAAGAACAAAGAATAAAAAATCGAATTTCTTAAAAAAAATTTCAAATTTTATTTCAATCAATGTTTCGATGTTTTCCATTTAAATCTCGTTTATAATTTTCGCAAAAAAAAATTAAGGATTTCTGAGTGGCAGTTTAAATGTCATAAGAATGTATGTGCTGCTAGGTTTTTCTCACAAAACCGATAAGCGGGGATGGTCGTTTTTTTGTGTCATTTTTGAGTTAGCGGGTATACGCGTACAAAAAAACGCACCTAATATATACCTTTTTGTATTTATACTCGTATCTTGAAAGATCAAAGTCAGTTAGATCACAGACAGTATTTGATTCTCCCAAGCACCTTCACAACGATTGATTTAAAGTTTGGTTATCTTAAGCACTTATCAAAGCACTCTCAGAGGAATTAAAAAAACAATTAATGATATAGCAGCGTCAAGCGATAACTGCTTAATTCCAGTTATGACGGAATTGACTTAAGGATGCCAGAAGACGCTCTAATACTCGAAGTTTATGCCATATAATTTTTATTTTTCTCTCTGCATTGGTTACCGAATTGTAAGTAAAAAAACAACACCGATATAGCAAAATACCATATGTTTTTGGGGAAAAACGAAAATTTCAAAGTCGTTTTCTGTGAAACTTTGATAATCGACTTAAGCGGTTATTGCTTGAGGCCACCGATATATTAATGGCGTAATTATAATGGGTCAATGTGGGTAATTGTAAGTAAGTTCATGTTTTTTTTTAAAATATTGACTTTTTTTTTATTAGAATACCTAACGAAAATCTAAAATTGAGAATATAAAAGCATTGTATTTCTTTATTATTAATTGAAACGTTTATTTTGAAATTTTGAATAAGAGTTAAATTATACCTACCATGTTTTTTTTTTTTTTTAAATCATGAGGTAAAAGTAAACCACGATTTGTGTATATGTATTGTACAAGATACTTAAAGTTTTGCTGTGAGAAAAGGGCATAAGATCAATATTTACATTTACCCCAAGTTCTATATTAATAAGAGAAAAACCGAGTAAAATGAATATTTAATAGGATTTATTATAAGAAGCTGATTAGGTATATATAGGCATAAAAGATAATTCAAAAGAGAAAAGTATTATTTTTCAGTTCATTTCGTGGACTGGGACAAATTTGTCAAATATAAAGTTGATGCTCCCGGCATTCTCTAATGTCTCCTTTGGTGATGGAAGCATGGCAACTACTTGGGACATTCTTTTGAAGCTGATGTCGTTTTGCAAGCTTATAAATATGGTTTTGGATGAATTTAGAGCAGCTAGACCTTGAGCATTTATTTCTCAATCTCCGATTTCTACCTGTTCTACTCGGCTTACGTCTTACAATATTTTTGGTAATCAGGGCCCACTTCCAAACTTGTCCAAGTAGTTTAACAAAATTAGACTTCGAGAGTTGAAATAAGCATTTGCCTATCATATCTTTGCCATGCCTTACAAGAACTTCATCCCCTGGACCAAAAGTAGCTTTATCTAACGGCTCAAGTTTATCCATCAAGTGTCTTGGGAATTGAAGGAGCTGGATACTATTTTTCATGGCATCTTCCACTATTCCAGGTCAAATAGGAGAACCTCACAGGCGGATCAGTAGAAATGCGGTGAAGTGGGAGGGTTGTGATCCCTTGTTTTCGGATCATAACCTCGCTGATAAAAGGAAGAAGAAGATGGCATCTTCCACTATTCGGACGCTGATACATATGACTGGAATGTCTATCACATAGTAACATAGCAAAATATGAGTAATAAATCCGTTAATAAACCAATGGTAGAACTCTGGTTCTTCCGTCCAACCGTTCTTTGAAGCTCCATATAAGGTCCCAGGGTACGCTTCATTATTTGTCCAGCGGGCTTGTATTACTGCGCATTTAAAAATAATTAAAGGGGGTAAGGCATAGCTATCTGGTGAAACATATGGCAAAACAGTGGTTGACTCGTGTCCAAATCCACCAGTAAGCCTACTCAGTGAAACTTCCTTTTGTTCTATTGCCTTCAGTTTATTTGGGTGGCTACAAAAACCGGTTTCATCAGCATTAAATGCGAAGTTGGATTTTTCCTCGTCTAGGCCATACTCCGTTACTACATTTTTGTACTTATAATAAAAATCATAAATAGAGGCTTTCTATCATCTTTTCGGCACTTCTGTAGAAGCTCTGGTTTCTTAAGGGATAGGGTGGGATATCTTTTCATAAAATGTCTGCACCATTCTTCACCAGTCTTAGCATTAGGGAACGGAGTCTTCAAAATGTTATTAACAACGCTACCAAATCTCGCAACTTTTCTTTATCGCACGGATAACCACTCGAACATCGTTGTAAGAGGAACTTAACGAGTTCGTTCTCGACGTCTAATGGTAATGCATTACCGCGGCCTTGCCCAATTTAATTTTTTTCAGCGAGATTTTCCTGCCATTTATTCTATTGTAAATAACAGATACTGGTACTCCATAAGTTTCCATAAGGCTGCTCTGAAAGTCACGTTTTTGTTTTTTACATCTTCAACTGATTTGACAACATCATCTTACGAGTATAACGCCAGTGATTTTTTAAATATATATTTGCGAGCCATATTAGCAACTGAAAATTAATTATACAACATAGTCTTTACAATACAACACACATTTTATCCAAAATATATGTTTACATTTACCCCCAAACCGATGTTTACATTTCCCCACATCAAAATATTTTCTGGGGTGAACCGGCGAATCTCACAGGCGGATCAGTAGAAATACGGTGAAGTGGGAGGGTTATGATCTCTTGTTTTCTGATCATAACCTCGCCGAAATAAGAAAAAGAAAAAAATATTTTTTTGAGTAAATGTAAACAAGAAAATAGGTCGATGGATGGATTACTTAAATATGTTATTTTAAAAAGAATATCTATCAAATTTTATAAGTACATATACAGTACATTAAATAAGACTTACTATTAAAATTTTTGAAAATAATTCACTATTTTTTGAACCCACCCGATTTGCACAACATTTAAAAAGATAGCTTCTCACAAAAATGCCACCGACAACTAAAATCGATTTACAACCGAATGTTGTCAATGTATAATATGTCGAAAAACATGCAGGTGTCCATCATTTCACTCAATGTTACCGTTATGGAGGCTATGGTGGTGTGCATAATGAGTCGTGTTTACATTTACCGGTGTTTAAATTTACCCACATTGACCCTACATACTATGTAATTATAATGAAAAAAATTACTCACTATAAAAGTCTGATTAAAGAAATCACTTACAATAAAAAAATTTTAGAGCTTGTTTGGATACTTTTGGACACTTGCTATAGGCCGGTATAGTACTTTTAGCACACTGCTATAGTCTGATACCTCTACGTAATGTAGCTGTTAAATTTTTGATAATTTTGTTATGTGTGTAGAAATGAAGACGTTATTTAATCAAACAAAGTAGGCATACCCGTGGTTGTCGAACCCTACACAATATTATCCCCATCCCAGGATACGAAATAAAAGGAAATCTTCAAAGCAAATTCTACTTATCCCAAAATTATACCTCGCGTTGTCTCAGTTTCCCTTTTATCTTTTGCCAATGTCTTATATGATCAATGTACAAATTGAAATTTGAATGACAGATGAATTATCCTGATTACACACTCCCTACAACATCAATGTATCTCTTTCAAAATCTTCATGAGGGGATTTTCATGGCATCCCCGATGATGGTGATGATTTTTGTTCGTCTATCCTGTTTTGTTTTTGCCAGGAAATAATGCCGCATGAGCTAGAATCCAAAGTAATCAGGAGTGTGAATGGGACCATTACTGGCACAGCACAAAGTCAATCGAATCTTTTCTACACAATTTCACAGTGCGGTTGGCTTCGTTTCGAGTTTTTTTTTTTTTTCTTTTTTTTTGTTTCATCGGCTTGGGATTTATTCTTTGTTTTTGCGGGAGGACCTTGTGTCTGTCAGGGGGGCTGGTTTTTGGCAATAATGCCACGATTTTCAAGGAGATCCGAGTTTTTTTTTTGGAAAACAAATTCTCTTCCCGCCACCTCTTTAATAGTCCCGCACAAGAAATATCCATTTTTGTATCTTGAGCGCTTTTGTGTTTTTTGTTTTGTTTTTCTTTTGATGCGATATTGGGATTTGTGTGTGTAACATCGATTTCGATTGTGGCGATTTGTCTTAATTCAAGGATATGTAAGGGAGATTGAGTTTTATGTAAGACGTTTTAGTTTTTTTTTTTTAAGTCGGATCAGTGTGGCTGCAGTGATGGAGGTCAAATACGATAACTGAATACAAAGGAGTATAGCATACATACTCGTACTTTTATGGAATTATCGCTTGTGTTGTTATCAATCGCACAGATGAAAGTGATAGGGCGTTGAAGGATATAAATAAAAAACGTCCTTTCTGTAATTTGGCGATGAATAAGTGATTTGAGCATGGATACAAAAACTGGTTAGGCTATACATACTATACACATATGTATGTATTTCTTTTCGTGGTGACATAAGGATTTTAATAACATCATAAATTGCATGTTCACCTGGAGGTGTTTGCCCTTTGAACTTGTGTATACCTCCGAAACGTTGCGGGAGTTGATAAGGGTCAATTGGTTCTGGGAACATTTCTATCTAGAAGAAAGAACGAATATATACAATTCTTTTCAACAAACGTGGACATCATTTTTGTCCACAATTGCTTCTTTCCACTCTGTAATCAGGAATAAGCAAGATATACGCTATTAAATCAACTCGATTGGAAGGCCATTACAATGATATGGTGATCATACTTACTACTATGCTTGGAAGAGTCCCAATTTTCAATTGGTTTACATACCGAGGGTGAGTTCCAAAATACATCAGATGAGTATTAGATGGAAAGTCATAAGTTTCAAAAGTCAAACGAAATAGTATTGACAAAGTCGCAAGTTTCTAAACGCCTCCGAAACGTTATCGATGCGCATCAGCTGAGTAAACCATGTATCGATAATTATTTTTGATGCTTTCATTCTACATTGGCAGACAAAAAATGAATAAGGTTGCTACACGTCTGTTCTTGTGAGTTTTTAATAACTTGTTTCTTCTTTTTCTTTATATTTCGGTGAGGTTATGATCCGAAAACAAGGTATCATAACCCTCCCACTTCACCGCATTTCTACTGATCCGCCTGCGGGGTTCGCCTCAGAAAATATCAGGAGGCCTCCCGATTTTGATCCACTTGGTTACTGAGGCTAATCAAATGCCTGTGTCGTTGTATTTGTGTGATCCAGGCGTTTATAGGCCTTGCGCTCCTGCCTCCCGATTTTCAATTATTTTCTTATCTTACCGTGGGTTTTTTCATACACTCAACCCACTCATTTAAAATTTGTTTTAATTCAAAGTCTGCCATTTTAATTTTGCCAAATGTCGGCTCTGTGTAAAATGCGTTCCGAAAGGTCAAACTTGTGCAAAGTAAAATTCATGCAAATCATTAAGCTTGCATTGTATGTAGATGCATACCAAAAGAGTAGGGCTACCGCATCGAAACATTTTTTTTTTTTTTTTACGTTTTGGAGCTCAGCCTTTCTGGTGAAACTCCAGCAGTTCGAAACCGTCACGAAACGACAAAGGCGAAACGTACTAAAGGCTTCTTAGTCGAGAAACATCGAACTGCCGATAAAATCAGTCATTTCTTTAGGTAGGGCCGATTTCGTTGTAATATTTTCCTTCGCATCGTAAATTTTATCATTTCCATATACATATGTATTATTCTATCGTATAAAAAAAATTAGGTACCTCTCCTCAGTATAAAAGTAAACAAAAGCAATACAGGACAAATATACTTCCTGTTTTCCAAAAGCAAGTGAGTATGTATCTGAATAATACAAATCTGCTCATATCCAAGCAATCTGGTTCTCAAAAAATACATCTGTGTAACGGAAAAGTGTAACTTCCAGTCGACTAAGAATTACAGGCGGTAAAAGTAAATAATACCCCATCAAATTATTTTCCAATTACTTTTGATGTGCCACAAGAGACAATTCTAGGTGTTTTCTTGTTTTCCCTGCATGTTAACCACCTTCCTTCCATTACTAAATACTGCTCGTTTCACATGTACGATGATGTCGTTCAGATAAGCGTGAGCTGCCCCCATTCTCTGATTGAGCATTGTGTAGACAGTATTAATAAGGATGTTGAACCGTAAAAAAATTAAAGTGCTTAGTAATCTCAAACACACCTTGAATTTTTTTTTATATTTTCCATCCATTGTTATGAGATCTGATTACTTACTTACTTACTTAGGTGGCGCAACAGTTCGGGGTGAAACTGGGCCTTAACCAACAAACCTCTTCATTTAGCTCGGTCTGTACCTAATTGCATTCAGTTGCGCACTCTAAGTTGGTCGAGGTCCCCTTGAACTTGTGCGCTACCTACGTTGTCGCTCCGCTGGGTTAGATTAGAAGACCGCGGCACGGAGCGTTGGTGTCCATTTGCTCTACATGCCCTAGCCATCTCAAACGTCCAATACCCAGTTTTTTTACTTAGTCGACGTTGCTGTATAGCTCGTATATTTCGTGACTGAATCTTTTCCTCCAAAACCCGTCAACGCAAACGGGACCGAATATCATACAAACCTTTTTTCTCTCGAAGCGACCAAGGCTATCTTTATCCGCTTTCAATAAATTCCATGTTTCAGCGCCGTAAAGCTGGACTGGGATTATCAGGGTGTCTTTAGTTCTTCGAGATAGGGCGCTACTGATGAATTGTCTTGTTAGCCAAAAAAAAATAAATAAATAAAAAATAGCGATTGGCAAGAGTTATTCTTCGCTGATTTCTGTGTTGGAGTCGTTTGCAGAATTTACAGCAGAGCCAAGGTAGACGAAGTCCCTTAGTGCTTCGAAGTTGTAGCTGTCCACTGTGACGTTCTGTCCAATTCATTGCTGTTGATAGTCTCTTCTTATTGACAGCATATACTTGGTTCTGCCCTATGGCTAAACCCATTTGGCCGCTTCTGCTTCACTGCTTGCAAACGTACCGATGACAGCCCGCGGAGTTCTTCCAATTATGTCAATATCGTCGACGTATGCAGGTATAATATGTAAGAATATAACTGAAGAAGACACTCTCTCTGGCTTATAACTGATGTATATTTTCTTTTCGAGCGGCTTCTTATATTTGACATAGTTGGTTAGTATTATATTATATACAAAGTGGTAATACATACAATAGTGCGAATTCTCTCTCTCTCTCTCTCTCTCTCTCTTGGTACATTAATATTCGTGTGTGTCTATGTAAATATGACGCCTACAAATAGTTCTACGGACTTTTGATAGATTGTGCCTCTGGTGTTTGTTTGTGAATTCTGCACAATTCATTCAAGTAGAATATTATACAAATTACATGACATTTTTGGCATCAAAGGTTTCCATGATGTCAATATCGATCTTGATGGAGCAGCGAGTGTTCTCCATCGTCATCCTGCACCGATGGATAAGTCAGGGATGTCAAAACCAGACATGCTTCTATATAGCACTTCTTCACGGAGAGAAAAAAAAATTGTAAGTTCAACTGTTCAAAGTTGTCGAAAGCAAATCGGAAAAAATTTCTTTCAAAAATATGTATCAATAGCTAAAACTGTTGTAATCGCCAATTTCAAGTGAATTTAGCCGATGAATGGGTTGAGTGCGTAGTAGATAGGATCGATAGAAGAGGTGGAGGTGTTGCAGTACTCGTACGAAGAACAATTCAACATTCGCCCTTCCCTATTATACCAACACGTTTAGTAGAAAATGTGGGCACTGAGGTTCAATTAAATAATCATCAAACAATCAAAATCGATTGTCTCTATTTTGCTGGTGCTCGCAAGAGAGTTGAAAATAAAAGTTTGTTAAAAAACGATTTAACGAAGCTCTTTTGTATTAATGGTGATTTTCTGTTAGGAGGTAATCTCAACTTTAGGCACAGAAACTGGGGCTGTGTAAGACCAAATATTTGGGAGAATTTACTCTAATGCCTTTCAGATTCACTTCTAATTTCGATCTTGTATCCTCCATGTCCGACTTTTATCCCATCTTGTTCTCGTGGTCGTCTTTCTGTCTTCGACATTTTTGTTACACTTTGTTCTAATTATTTAACGCAGCCAATATCTTTAAACGCACTTAGCTCTGACCACAATCCAGTCATATGCAAGATTCTTTGTTCAAGTAAGGAAGTGCAACATGTTCAAGACATAAAAAAATGCAAACTGGGCACGACATCGAGCTACTCGTATAATTAAAACTAGACTTCGTGAAAGTTCTGTGGGTATTGAAAATATTTCCAGTATAGGAGTAGATGCTGTTGTCGACAAATTTAATGATCTCATCCTTAAGGCCATAGATGACTCTGTACCCAGAGTTATAAAAAAGAAATTTCATAAAAAAACTTCCCCCTCACATACAAGTATTAATCAAGTTAAGAAATATTGAAAGGAGAAATTGGAAAAGATATCGGCAGCCAGTATATTGGGATAATGCATTATATCTAACCCAACTGATTTTGAAAAAAAAATACTTCAACTGTGTAATATGGATTAGAATAAAAAACTAGATTCTTTAGATAAAAATGCAAAACCATTCTGGAATATAGTTAAAATAGTCAAAAATAAAAACAAACAACTTCCCTGGTTACGAAATTGATGAAAATTTTGCTTTACAGATGATGAAAAAGCCAATGCACTTGCGCTTACTTTCTTAAGTAACCACTGAGTGTCAGCAAGCTTAGGCGACCCAATTAGAAATGCACTGGCTAGCGATAGTATTCAGGTTTTTAACATGTGATGTACAAGCATTCCATTGAGCTCACTTCTCACCGAAGATGATCTGAGATTTCACATCGATAATATAAAAGTTAAAGAATCGGGTGAATTTGATCTAATCAAAAATGTATATCTCAAGTATTTACCCAAAGCTGGAGTAAAGTCTTTGACAGCCATTTTCAATGCATGTCTGAAAATCCAGTACTTTCCTAATGCCTGAAAAATAGCTAAGGTGGTACCTATACTCAAAGCTGGAAAGCCTCCTGATAACTCTAAGAGCTACAGACCTATAAGCTTAATGAGCAATATAAGTAAATTATATGAAGGAATTTTTAAAGAAAATCGAACAAAAATAATTAACGATTATAACATATACCCCGACGTGCAGTTTGGTTTCAGACCACAGCATAGCACCTCCCACCAAGTACTGCGTATGTGCAATTTTGTAAAAAAAAATCGTCAAATAGGTAAGCCTACAGGAATGATCCTTTCGGACATTGAAAAAGTTTTCGGCTCTGTTTGGCACGAAGGTCTGTTATATAAAATGATTAACAACGACTTTCCTCCATTTCTAAACAGGTTAGTGCAAAGTTTTTTGTCAGGTCGTTCTCTTAAAGTTCTTGTGAATAGTAGCGTATCAAGCATCATTTATTTCCAGTCAGGTGTCGGCAAGGTTGTGTTCTTGGTCCCGTTTTGTACAAATTATTTGCGTCCGATTTTCCAATTCTGGTTAACTGTGAGCAGCTTTTTCGCAGACGGTACTGCAATACTTTCAGATGACAAATTTTCTCTCTACGTTGAGATAAATTTTCGTAATGCAATGTAAGCATTAGAGAATTATTACAATAAGTGGAAAATTAAGCTGAACGGAGACAAATTGCAAGCCATCTTTTTTAGTCGAAAAAGAAAACTTTGCTATCTTCCGAGCAGCCAACTGCAAATTAGTGGATCGCCAATAAACTAGAGCAATTGTGTTAAGTACCTAGGAATACGTCTAGGTTAACATTCAATGAGCATACATATATCCAGAACGTTACGAAAAGTTAATATAACAATAAAGATATTATACCGCTTCATAAACAGAAAACCTGCCCTTTCAAACCAAAAGAAACTTATTATACACAAAATAGTTCCTATTTTCCAAGCGTTACTCCTGTATGGATGTCCGATATGGGGAAACTGGGCACATTGCCGCATTCAAAAACTACAAATTTCGCAAAATAAACTCCTGAAAATGATGATTGACCTTTCATGGCACCACTTAGCTTTGAATCTTCATAAAAGAAGGAATATTGAATTCATATCTGCGAGAATTCAAAAGCTTATTAGGAAATTTAAAAATAAATGTGTTTTTGCTGATAATTGCTTAGTAAGCGATTTATTTACTTAAACTCGTTATACTCATGTGTATGTTAATTATCAAAATTATGTTTCAATACAATATTTATTTGTCTATCTGTTATTTATTTATTGATTTATTTATTGAATTCCCTTATTTATTTATTAATCATTTATTTATTTATTTATTTATTTATTTATTAGTTTATTTATTTATTTATTTATTTATATATATATTTATTTATTAACTTATTTATTTATTTGCTGTCCCATTTTTTCGTTTGTACTATTTATTTATTCATTTTATTTATTTATTTATTTTATTTATTCATCTATAAACATAGTCACCCATCTTTTTATTTAATTTACTCTATTATATAAAGAGTCATTTATTTTCTTATTTATTTATTGTCCATATATTTAGTTCTTTTTTTGTTTCATTGGAGGTTTCTGTCTCATTTTCCTCCAAATTCAAACTACGAGTGTGTTTCCTAATGTAATCCACAGTTAAACAACTATGAAATATTGTTTCAGTAGAAATGTACGAGTATCTACGAGTATATAAATAAAAATGAAATGCTGTTCGTTGGTCATCGCATCACTTGAGAACGGCTGAACGGATTTGGGTCATTTTTTTTTTTAACTGTTTATAATAGTCCTAGTAAGGTTTCTATGGAAAGAAAAATTGGAAAAGTTGCCCAGAAAATTAGAAAATTCCGCTAAAATTGAGTGCTTATTTCCATGGGAAAAAATGTGTGTACCTACGTTTGTATGCTATGGACTTCGAAACCACAGAAGCGATTGAGCTAAAATTTTCAGGCAATCTTCAATATTAACCCCTGTGAAGTTAGGGCAAAATCGATCAACTACATTAGTATTAAAGTACTTCAGTACTTAAAAAATTCTCTTTTGTTAGTCGCAGCAAAGCACGACGGATACCATCAGTCCAGCAGTTTGCTCACAACTTTAGTGTTATAGTGCTTTAGTACTCAAAAAAATTGATTACATATGTATAACGGGTGGGCCATATAGTGATTTCTTTTTAAATCAAAGGTTATTTTGACACTGACAGCTATTTCCCACTCGAAATCTTGACAAAAAGTCAGTATCATACCTCCGCGGAACGAAATGAGTCGATTTACGCTTGAACAACATTGGGAAATATTGAAAACTTATTTCCAAAGTGCGTGCTGTGTAGCCCAAACAGTGCGTTTTTTGAAAAGAAGTTTTGGCCGAAATGAAGCACCTACCGCGCCTGCTGTACTCAAGTTTGTGCAAAAAGTTCGTGAGACTGGTATGCTAGTGGACAACACTCATGATCCCCGTCGTCGTACGGTGCGCACAGACGAGAATGTGGCTGCTGTAGCCGAGAGTGTGAGACTCAATTCACGAACATCAACTCGTCATCGATCTCAACAGCTCAACATTTCACGCACTAGCCTGAGGAGAATTCTGCACAAAGATCTGGGATTATTCGCTTACAAGGTCCAATTGATTCAGCAATTGAAAGCGCATGACCATCCGCTTCGTTATCGCTTCGCAGTTTGGGCCTTAGAGCAGCTTCAATTGGACAACGATTTTCGGCGAAAAATCATCTTTTCTGACGAGGCACATTTTCATCTCGGCGGCTACGTTAACAAACAAAATTGCCGCATCTGGGGCTCGGAAAACCCGCACGTTATTGTCGAGAAGTCAATGCATCCACAGAGAGTGACAGTTTGGTGCGGATTGTGGAGTGGTGGCATCATTGGACCATTTTTCTTCGAAAATGAGGCTGGGAACAACGTTTCGCTCAACGGTGGGCGTTACAGAGCCATGTTAACGACTTTTTTTTTTACTGAAATTGGAGACATGGATTTGGACGACCTCTGGTTCATGCAGGATGGCGCGCCATGCCACACAGCCCATGCCACCATCTTTGTCTTTTGCGCCCCGAATTCCCAAATCGTGTTATCAGCCGTCTTAACGATGTCAATTGGCCGCCTCGGAGCTGCGATTTGACCCCTTTGGACTTTTGGGGGGAACCGTGAAGGACCGATGCTATGCCAACAATCCGGAAACGATTCAAGCACTTAAGGCCAATATCATCCAAGCAATCCGTGAGCTACAGGGTCTTGGAAAATTGGAGTGATAGAATGCGCTACTGCGAGGCCAGCCGAGGCAGCCACTTGAACGACGTTGTATTCCATAATTAATGGGAATGTTTGCTCTTACTAATGGCTTATTAATAATTAATACATGTAAAAAAATTTAATTTTGTTCATTTTATTGCATTTTTAAAAAGAAACTTGTAGTTGGCCCACCCTGTATTTAAGTTTGGACCATATTTAAGTATTTGTATATATATTTAAGTAAAAACCTCAAAGATAAAGCGCAATAGTGTGATAAAAGAGTGGTTAAATAGCTTTAATTTAGTATCAAGTGCATCATAACATAAAATCCGCCCATCTTACCAGCACATATTATCCGAGTAAGTTCTAGTATATAAGAGGCATATCAACCGGATTCAAGATTGGCTCCAAGCTAACTTCACTAAATGAGTAAGCGTACACTTTTTGAAATATCTCCGGAGCAAAAGAATACTGAAAAGCGGCATACTTCTGCTAGTGTAAATAAAAGAGGTATGGAATCGACTGCAGGAATCAGTGTCGAAATTTTGAAGCAAATACTCGATGAGAAAAATAGAGAACTTGTGAAAAATCTAGCGTCAAAATCCGACTTCCAGCTGCTTGTCATCGAGATAGCAGGCTTGAAGGCTAGGCATGAGGAATTATCCGCCAAACTTACCCATTAGAAAATCGAAATAGGTAGCTTGAACCCCAATTGGAAAAACTGGACCAAAAAGTACAGAGACGAATGTTGACGTACATCTTCCTACCAAAATCAACACCGACAGGATGGAAAAGGCAAAGTATAAGATATAAGCATCACTCTGTTCTCAGTGCGGTATATTCTTGTTTTGTCATATTTCATGTACTTAATCTTTCTTATTATATTATGTGGGCGCCGTGGCGTAAGTAGTTAGTGTGTTGGATCACTGCGTGTGAGGTTCCAAGTTCAAATCCCAGAAAACACCAAAAAGTTTTTTCACGGTCCCACGTCTCGCGAACGTCTGACAAACATCCGAGAGTATTGTTGTCTCGAAAAAGCTTCTCAAACCAAATTGCCCTTCGGATACGGCACTAAACTGTAGGTCCCTTCCATTCGTGTGAAAAATATAACGCACACAACATGAGTGGTTGCGAGAAGCTAGGCCCTGGCACTTAAAGAGCTGTTGCGCCAAATATTTATTTATTTTATTTAATTTTCTTATATTATACAAAGGAGTACCATAATATTCTTATGTAAATCATAAAATAAAAAAATGTATGAACAAATATTTGGAGTGTGTTTTTTCGATTAAATTTTCCCAAAAATTTTAGTGATTTTGTATGCGATGTTGAAGAGGCTGATGTATCTATACGTATAATTGGTGCAGTGGATCGGGCAAACGATGCTGAGATTTCACTCATCAGGTCTACATTCGTCTGATCTAATCTTTGGGATGAGTTGGTGTATGCTCTCTTCCAATTCATCACCAGCTGCCTTGAAAAGTTCGGCCGGTAAGCCATCAAGTCCAGTAGGCTTGTTAGATTTCAGCTTGGATATTGCTATCCTCATTTGGGCGTGGACGGAAATTTTGACTATCCACGTCTATGTTGAATGGTCCAATGTAGCTTACAGTGGGATGTTGGTCTTCGTCGCCGTTATACAGTCTGCAGAAGTAGTTTTCCGTATTCTAAGCACCGACTGTGATTCTACTACGAGGTTTCCATTTTCATCTCTACAGGTTTCTGTACGAGTTTGCTTCTCTGACACATTCCTGGAGTATGAGCTCTCAATATTTTCGATCGCGCTTTTCATGCTCTTTCTTTTTCTTTTGGAGAAGCCGATGTTCTTCCCGTCTCTTTTGCTCGTAGAGCTCACGAGTAGCACTCGCCTACCGCTGCAGCGCCGCTTTATATGCTTCTTGTTTTGCTGCATGCACTCGCTGACGTTCTTCGTCAAACCAGTGGTTTCACGGTGTTAGTTGGGCAAAACCCAGTACATCAGTTGCGGCCTTTCAGATGGCATGGTGGCAACGTTGCCACTGGTCTTCGGCGCTTGATGCTGGCGGCACAGGAGTGATTGAAAAATCTCGGAATACGCGTTCAGCGAAGGCTCTGGTCATCTCCTCCGATTGTAAATGTCCGCATTCAAAAAATTAACAGCCATTAAGTTAGTAATAGTTTGGATGGCAAACGACTAACGAAGGCTTCGTAGGAGCTGCATCACCCGATAGGTGTTGGTCCGCTAAATAACGAGAAAGAGCCACTGCAGCCGAACAACTTGCAGCTCTGTTAGTAAGCCCTACCACCTCCTCGTGGTGCCATCTGGGAATTTCTCTGGAATTGCGAACGGAAGGATCTCTGTGGCCCAGCGAGCCGCAACCGTAAAAAAAATCTTGCTCTGAAACGAAAACCAACGCCTCGGATACGGACGGATAATTTGATGACGACCTTTGGCTATCGAACATGGACAACGACTCACTCCAGGAAGGGCCATATAACGCCAGATTCCTCCAAATGTAACGAGAATTAGCACGCTATAAAATCGACATCTTAGGGCTGAGCGAGATAAGATGGTTCGATGCTGGGAAATACATCTCCCTAACAAAAAGCACTATCATGCTCTACTCTGGTAAACCAGTTGGAAGTGCACGGAGTTCCGAAGTAGGACTGTTGCTAACTCCAGCAGCACGAGGAAGCCTCATATCTTGGATACCTCACAGTGACCGGATATTGACGGCTAGGTTCCACAGCAGAGTTAGAAAAATTACCATCATTCAGTGCTATGCACGGACTCAAGATACGACTGAGGATGATAAGGACTATTTTTATAGCCAGCTAGGCGCCATCTACAACCAAACGCCTAATGGGGACATCGTAATCGTGATGGAGGATCTCAATGCGAAGGTAGGTAGCGACAACACTATGCTTAAACACGTGATGGGAGTTCACTGCGTTGGAGACCGTAATGATAACAGCGAGCGGTTTGTGGAATTCTGCAATACCAACCGCCTAGTCATTGGAGGTACGTTGTTTAAGCATAACAACTGCCACCTGATCAGTCTGGTCTCTACTGATGGGCAGAGAACATCCAACAAGATCGACCACATTGCGATCAGCCGTCACTTTAGAAATTGTCTTCTGGACGTCAGAAACAGACGTGGAGCTGACATCAGGCTAGAACGAGATCACCATCTTATGTTAGCTCATTTACGCCGTTGTACTGCATCCGTCAATAGCGACCGCTCAAACTTACTTAACATCACCAGGTTTAATATCGACAGGTTCAAGGTTCCCCAAGTGCGCCAACAGTTCAGGGACCACCTTGCCTTAGAAGCAGAAGCAATCAGCAGCACAATGTAGGAGAGCATGGATGACGACTGGAATGCTGTGAAAAATGCTTTTACGACTGGGGCACGCACCTATGTTAATAAAAGGCAGAAAAACCATCGCACATTGCTATCTGAAGACACTGGAGAAGGATCGATGAGTGCACATCGATCAAGGCTCGGATTGCATCAGCCTCAGCAGTAGAGAGAACCGAGCTAGATGCCCAATACCGTGCGAAGAAGAAAGAAGTGCAGCGTAGTGTGAGACGTGACAAATGTCAGCACATCAACTCACTGGCTTCAAGGACTGAAGAAGCAGCAAGTAGGTGCGAGAGTAGGACTGTTTATAGCATCACCAAGGAGCTGACTGGGGTTCGTAGCTCCAAACAACTCCCAGTGAAGAGCCTAGAGTGAAAGCTTCTGATCTCGGATGAGGACCAACTCACTAGATGGAGAGAACATTTTGCTACAGTGCTAAATCACTTAGGCGATGGCCGTATGATCTTCAATTCGAATGAGTAGTTCGAAGCAACAAATTGCCGAATTCGCACCGTACCTTCCAGTAAAACCGAAATAACATCAGCAATCAACTCCCTCAAGAAGAACAAGGCGGTGGGTATTGATGGCATCCCTGCCGAGCTATTTCAAGCGGCGCCAAATACATCGGCAGATCTTCTGCACCCTCTAATACGGAGAGCTTGGGATAGTGACCAATTTCCATATGAGTGGAAAAGGGGGATGATCATTAAACTTCCGAAAAAGGGAAACTTGATGGAATGCGGAAACTGGAGAGGTATTTGCGTTCTTCCAGCCGTAGCCAAAATAATAGCTAGAATAATTCTGGAACGAATCAAAGAGCATTTAGATTCAACTCTCGACGTCGAACAGGCAGGCTTTCGTGCTGGATCCTCTTGCATCGACCACATAAACACCTTGCGCTGTAGATCTTCATAGTATCTTGTTGAAGATTTTCACCTACCCTCGGAAAAAAAAGAACCTTACGGATCATAATCGAACAATGCGTTGGGTACAGGTCTCCGCTACATTTGTTGTTTATCGACTTCGAGAAGGCTTTCGACAGCTTGAATCGAGATGCTATCTGGTTGGCCTTGCGTAGGAGAAGCATCCCAGAAAAACGTATAGCTATTATCAAAGCTACATACGAGGGCGGTAAGTGTCACGTCTTACACAATGGTAAGGTGTCGGAGGATTTTGAAGTCCAAAACGTCAAGGGTGCATACTGTCGCCACTATTGTTCTTGGTGGTTATCAGCGATGTACTCCGTGCAGCATTGACGGAAGCTAATTATGAAATTCGTTGGACTATGACATCTTACTTTACACACCTAGATTGCGCTGACGATGTTTGTCTACTTTCACATCGGATAATGGATATTCATTTGAAGGCCCAAAATCTAGTAGCTGGGGCAAACAAAGTTGGACTAAAAATAAACACAGCCAAATCAAAAACCCTGTGCACTTCTAATACCCGCGTTCAACCTAACATTACCGAACAGGAAGTCGAGAAAGTTGATAACTTTCTTTATTTAGGAAGTGTGGTCTCGGCTAATCGTGGTGGCACCGAACTGGATGTGTGCAGCAGAATCGGGAAGGCTAAAGTTGCGTTCGGAATGCTATCCAAAATCTAAAGAAGCAATGTTATCGGCTTAAGAACTTAGCTGCGACTATTCCGCTCCAACGTAGAATCGGCAACAACTTTATACGAGAACAGGCCAAAAACATATAAGCATTACTGTACGAAGGAGAAAGTGGCAGTGGATTGGACACACCCTACGGCGCGAAGACAACTCCATTGCGAAATACGCCATGCAGTGGAATCCGCTCACCCAGGCAGACAGAATAACGGGACGCCCTAGGCAGACGTGGCGCAGAGCAGTTGAGGAGGAATCTTTAGGAATGAGTTGGGGGCAGCTCAAACGCGTTGCAGATCTCCGAACAAGATGGCGCGCAGGCGTAATTGACGCCCTATGCCCCCCGAGTAGTTAAAGAATCTAATCAGTCAATAAGTTAAAACTCTGGGAGATTTTTTAATAGCAAAGAGATTTTGAAACGGTTGGGTGTCGTGTTATAGAACTTCCCATACAAAACTTTTCGGAAATGTTTTTTTCTGTATGAAGTTGTGCCTTGTTGCTATATGGTCTTTTGTTAAAAAATAATGATCGTCTCTCAATTAACCGGAACCAAATTAAACGCCTTCGGGAAGATATCGTAAATATAGTTTCAAATCTGCAGGTTTTTGCATTGAGTGACAAAAAATTCCACTACCCGAGCGTGTAAAGAGTCACTCGGATTCTCACGGATAATGATCATCGTGTTTAAGTCGTCATGAGTCTATCGAATAGCAAACGAGCTAGAGATCCAAGTGAGGATCATGCCGAAGGAATGTGATATTAAAGAAGGTAGTCCACTGTTCCCAAATAAGAAGCTAACTTTAAACAGGCGATCATCAACACCGCTAAAGAATGTCAGTCTGGCGAGTAATTTTAACTGAACGCATGCAATCCTTTTCAGCAAAGTTACGGCCAAAACAGAGAAACGTACATATACAAAAAAAAAAAAATAGCATCGAGAGGAGCCATAAATAGAATTTCAAAAACATTAGGATTATACAGACGAGGCTAATCCTCCCCATTCATTTAAAACTGCATTGAGCGCTCCATGAATAGAACGGTTGAACTCGATGCAATGCAAACAAGCACTCGTATGTCAAAATCGCTTCCATTTATTGTCCTCCGTGATACACGTTTAAAAGTAACGACTTTGTACGTCTCTTTGACTCACTCAGACCGAATTTCATTATTGATGGCGATTTCAACGCAAAAAATACCTTTTGGGGCTCCCGATCCATTTCACGGAAAGGCAGACTTTTGTACGAAGCCGGCATGCAATTCTGTGTTGATTTCTTTTCGACGGGGAAACCTAAATATTGGCCCAAAATAAAACAAAAACACCTGACCTAAATAGACTTCTTCGTAGCAAAAGGAGTATCTACAGTTTTTTCGAAAGTTGAGGAAAACTTTGATCTCTCCTCAGATCACTCACCGGTAATTTTGACGCTAAGTAACCAACTAATGAAAAAAGAAGGTAAAAAAAAAAAGATAGATAAAATAATTTTATTTTCTTCATAAAGTTTTTATAAAAACAGTATTCAAATTAATTCAAAATATTCAAAAATTAAATACATGACAATAACTATAAAAGTTGCCTGTCAGGTTAAAGCGGTTCTATTTTATTACTTTAAGCTTAGTGAGAATTATTTAAAGGTATTCATTAATTAACGAGGTACGGTACTTGAGAGCGTTTTTCAGGAAATTGTTTAACTGGAGGTAATTTTTTCCATTTAAAATCCTAAGGAATTGAATGCGGTCGAGTTCATTACTACCAAGAAATTGTCTCCTGTATGATTTGAATATAGGGCATACACTTACGAAGTGGAATTTATTTTCGGTTGCATCAAGGTTGCAGATTGTACATATACCAACTGTATCGCTCTTAAAGGCCCTGGCATTTAGATTGAGTAGCCCGCACCGGGACTTCAAAATATGGCTGATCATATCGCGGGGATTGGTGTCTTCAAAGTAGTTGGGAATATCAGCGTATGATACATTGCAGTACTTGTCATGAAACTGTGACTGAAGTGCACGGTTGGTGAATTCCGCCCAGTGGTTTTCCTTAAGTTTAACAAGAAGTGTATTGTGCACTCTGTTCCATTCAGATTTCAAAGTCCAATTGAATTCGATACCAGTTCCCTGGAAAAGCGCAGACCATTCCTTGGCCCAATAGATTTTATGGCTTATTATTATATCCGTCAATTTACGTGGCAGTCTATTTTGAGGGAGCTCAGCGACTCTCCGAATATGTATATCCGAAATGCAGTTTTAGAGTTGTAAGGAACGCTTTAGGGAGGCCTGTTTCTATATTAAGGACATAGTTGGGTGTGTTGGTTAGGAGAAGGAAGCATCTTTTTATGAAGAAGCGCTGAAGTTTTTCGACTTGGATGTGTTCGGAATACCCCCACACTTGAGCGCAGTAATTCATTATTGACTTGGCAGCGGCTTCGTATATTTTATATTTTGCTGAATGGAGGATATTTTTGTTTTTGATGAGATTGGACCAGGTGGCGTTTATTGAGTTTGTGGACATTGCGAGTCTTTGGTATAGATGTTCCGACCAAGACATGTTGTACTTAAGAGTTACTTCCAAGTATTTGTATTTGTTCGTAACATTTATTTCAGTGTCGTTGAAAAACCATTTTTCATCTGCCCTTCTGCGACCTCCGTTTCTGAAAATGACTATTTCTGACTTAGTCAGATTTACTATTAAATTCCATTTGTGGCAGTAGTTGGTGAAGCTATTAATCATGGTTTGTAAGGAAGCAGCGCTGTCAGAAAGTATTGCTATGTCGTCAGCATATAGTAAAACCTTTATCATCAGATCTTCAATGGTTATTCCGCCAGGAAGTTCGGAGTGGAAATCGTTCAAAAAAGAATGAAGAGCAAAGCACTTAGAACGCATTCCTGCTTTACGCCCTTGTTAATGGGGAAAAAGTCGCTCATACTTTTTCCATTCCAAACTGTTGCTTCGGTGTTATGGTATAGAGCCTTTATGATAGATATCATTTTTGAGGAGATTCCTAAAATCGACAGTTTATAAAACAGGGCTTCTCTATTGATATTATCAAATGCAGCTTTTAAATCGACGAAAAACACATACACCTTTTTCTTTCGGCACAATTGAATCTGAATAAGGCAGGTGATGTTGTAAATTTGGTCTACGGTAGAATAATTGTGTCTATATGCTGCTTGAAATTCATTAAGAATGTGATTTTCTTCTATCCATGTATTTAGCCTATTCATAAGTACAATTGTAAATATTTTGTAGATGGTGTCCAAAAACGACAAACCTCGATAGTTACCTACAACCTTAGGATCCCCTTTTTTCAATAAGGGGAATATTATTGACTTTTTAAAGGAGGCGGGCATAGTCTCTGTTCTAAATATATCACTTAGTAGGCGATGAATTTCAGCAACCAAACTTGAAGTGGCATTTTTATAAAATTCGTAGGCACTTTAGGCGTGGCAGAAGATGTACGGACGAATGTCTAGTTCTGGTCTCAACAGTTTTAAGTCTCACTATCAGAGACATATGATCAGAGAACGTTTCACATCCTATTTCAAATTCTTTAAACACATCAACTGCTCCGTACGAAGGGCAACAATAGTCAATAACAGAAGAGCCCCTGCTGCTCACGAATGTATACTCGCCAGACTGGTGGCCATAGCCTCTACCATTCAGAATGAACGCTCCAATCTCTTCCACAAAATCAGTAACCATATTGCAATTACTATCGGTAATGGTATCTTTCGAGTTCCTTGTATCGGTGATCAATTGTCCACATGCAAGTTGGACATCGACAGATCCCTTTGTACCAGTCCTCACGTTCAGGTCTCCGACTAAGATAAAATTACCTGGATCCGTTTCATCGAAAAATTTCTTGAATTTTTCAAAATCATTTCTCCAGTGGTTGCAACGATGTTGAGAACAGATCCTGCGAAATGTTCTTTTAGAGTTATGATATCATTGTGCCTGGTGAAGTTGAGTTGGTAGCATGACTTTATGCACTTTTTATACCCGAATACGCATCCGCCGCTTGCTCTTCCACGACTTTGTATTTTCGTTGCTGGAATCCACTCTAATTCGTACCCGCTTAAGAATTTTTCATATTCATTATGTTTTCAGATATTACAAAGGTTTCATACAAAAAGAATATTTCAAAACTACAGATATATTTAAAAAAGTAACATAACAATGTTTTATTAACAACTCCTGCTATATTATATAAGAGAACCTGACAGGCATTTAATTGTTAATGGGAGTTGTTGGAAGAATTCCTTGCAGCTAAACCTTGACCGCTGTGCTCATTCGTAATAATAATGTAGTTGGAGTTGGTTTTGTGAAGCAGGTTTGTAATAAATACTTTATTTCCTTCACTGAAAGCAGTTATCACCCCTTCTGCATTGCATTTGTAGCGCCGTTGGTTGAGCTCGAGCGTCCAACGTTTTATCCCGATGTTTAGGCTGGCGTCTACTTGGAGTAGATATTTCTTTATCTGCCGAAGGTGGAAACTCTCTTTCCTTTCGCTGTACGTTAGGTCTCTGTTGATGAAAATGCCGGTGTTTTTAAGACGGTGTGTTGATGATAACACTGAGCTAACGTCACTTACATTGTCGAGTTGAAAAAAGAAGGTGCGGCTATATTTACTAGCAACAAAACAAACTGGAACGGCTTTAAAAATGATTGCGAAAAAAATATTATATTAAATGTGTCGCTTAAAACACCTTTCAAAATAGTAGATGAACTCGGCAAATTTATTCAATCCATACAAAGCGCCGCATGGAAAAATACTCCTTCAAGGAGAAAAGAAGTTACACACAGTGAAGCTAATTATCCGTCGGAAATAAAATAACTTATTCGTGAAAAGATGAAAGCATGCAAAATATGGCAACAAACCCGTGCTACCCTACATAAAACATATTCACCTACGCAATAAGTTAAAAAAAGAAGGTTTAACGGGCGAAAAAACCATAAATTACTTGCTCCTGATAACAATTAAAAGTAATAACAACCTGAAATACAATTGTCAATAATAGGCGAACCACACAGGTGGATCAGTAGAAATGCGGTGAAGTGGGAGGGTTATGATCCCTTATTTTTGGATCATAACCTATTTTTGGAAGAACAAATACAATTGCCACCGATCTGAAAAAACAATGGCGAATGGGCAAATCTATTTGCCGATCATTTAGAAGAAAAGTTTAAGGCATTTAACGACATCTGACAACTTTAGAATAAGAAGTATGACGTTTACTTAACTTTGCTAGACAATAAAAAACCTGAAAAATAATAACACACATGACTGTGATTTAATAACCGGACAAATCCACAGAGATAGATAGATAGATCGATTTTTATTTCGTACATAAATTTACAAAAAAGTTTTGTTACCACACATTTTACAATACAGAGACATGATAATTTTTACTTTTCTTCTGAAACATTATTCGATAGGCAATTAAAATGAAAAAGGGAAATGAATAATAATGATGCTGAAGGAAAAATATAAACAAAAACCTTCAATTGAAATAGAAAAAAAAAAGAAAAAAGAATAATAAATAAATAAATAAATAAATAAAATAAATAAATAATTTAATAAATAAATAAATAATTTAATAAATAAACAAATAAATAAGTAAATAAATAAATAAACAAGTATAAATCAAAAAATAATGACTAGATAATAACTAAATAAGTAAATAACGAACTACATACATAAATAAATAACATTTAAACAAAAAAAGTGGATATGTATATAAATAAATAACAAATGTATAAATAAATTAAATAATATGTGACAAAAATTAATAAATAAATAAATAAATAATTTGATTAAATAAATAAATAAATAAATAAATAAATGAATTAATTTCGAAATAATATATACAAAAACAAAAATAAATAACATTAATACAGGAATACATAAGTAAAAGAGTTTAATAAATTTTATTAACAAAAGTGTCATGTATAAATACAAAAAAATAAAACATAACAACAGTATCATGCTTGTCAACTATTGAGTTGAACATAATTAGTTTTTAAATTATTTACAAGAGGATTATCAGCAAAATCACAGCGGTCTAAGAAACGTTGATTAAGTTTTTGAATTCTTTCGAAGATCAATTCAACATTCACTTTATCGTGGACATCCAGAGTTGAGTGATGCCATGGCAAGTTAAGCGCCATTTTTAATATCTTATTTTGAGATACCTGTAATTTTTTAATATGGCACATTGCACAACTTCCCCTTACTTGGCATCCATATAACATAATTGATTGAAAAATTACATTATGGATAGTTATTTTGTTTTGATTCGAGAGCAGTGACTTTCGATTTATTAAGGGATACAACATTTTCACTGCAGTCGAAATTTTCTTCAGGGTATTTGCAATATGCGTACCAAAAGTCAACTTGCTGTCCAAATATACCCCTAAATATCTGACAGAAGGTTGCCAGCGAATGTGATTACCATTAACCTCTAACTGTCTACTAGGATGGTAGCAAACTTTTCTTTTCCTAGTGAAAAAGATGGGTTGCATTTTTTCCTCGTTCAATTTTATTTTCCATTTATTGTAATATCCCTCTAATATTATCATCGCATTTTTTAGATTCCTCTCAATGTCAAGAGCGAATTCATGAGATGAGAAAATTGCAGTATCGTCGGCAAAGATAGCTGCTTCACAATTAGGTAAAGATGGAAAGTCGGATGTGTATAGGTTATATAAAACAGCCCCAAGAACTGATCCTTGGGGAACACCTGTGTGAAAGTAGACTATGTTAGAGACACCACTATTAATGTGCACTTTAAAACAACAATTTGACAAGAAACTGCGGACAACTTTACAGATATAAGGGGGAAAGTTGAAATTGATCATTTTATATATAAGTCCGTCATGCCAAACAGCATCAAACGCTTTCTCAATATCAAGCAGGATCATTCCAGTCAATTTGCCTATTGAACGGTTTCTTTTAACATGATTGCAAATTCTAAGCACTTGATGAGATGTGTTGTGAAAGCGTCTAAAGCCAAACTGTTCCTTAGGATACAAGTCGTTATCGGAAATATGTTTTAAATTTTTTTCTTTTAGGACCTTTTCGTAGATTTTACTGAGGCTGCTAAGTAAACTAATTGGCCTATAACTATCAGACTTTTCAGGAGACTTACCAGTTTTTATAATTGGAACGACCTTGGCAATTTTCCATGCATCAGGGAAGTATTTCATTTTTATGCAAGCATTTATAATGAAGGTCATCATTCTATACCCACACTTGGGCATTTGCTTAGTGTAAATATTTTTTATTGAGTCGAGACCTCCAGCTTTCCGAATTCGTAATTCTTCGACAAAAAATTCTGTGTCTTCCACGCTGATGTAGGCATTTGAAGATGGTTGGTTGGTATTATTTTCCAACAAATTTTGGATGGCGCTATTTACATAGGAATTTGTATTCACATCTCCTAAATTTGATGAGACAACGTGATTCTTAGTAAAGGTGCTTGCAAGAGCATTCGCTTTATCTAAATCCGTACAATAAGTATTTGTCGAGTCATTGAGAAAGGGAAGTTGCCTGTGTCTATTCTTTATCACCTTTGCAATGTTCCAGAACGGTTTTGCGTTTTTTTCGAGTGAACTTAATTTCTTATTCCACTCGTTATTGCGATGGTCAGAGATATGTTTACATAATAATTGAATCGGTGAGTGAAAGAACAGTACATGTACAAAATATCGCTTTTGAGAAAAACAGAAAAAACTAAACGCATTTGTACTGCGCTTCCATACAATCAGCGAAAAGCGTATTCCATTTTTGTATACATTTGGCTCTCTAATGTAGTATTATTTTGCTGATTGGTAGATTTACATATGTAGAGCATTTTGGTTATTTAAGGCCAAAATTCAATTTTTGGCGCTTATACTGTTCTTCCACTCACCGATTCAATTTGTTTAGGTGAGAAACATGATAACTATAGTAAGACTGACGATATCTTTGCCATAGTCTCCGGTAAGTGTTTCTTAGCTTAATAATATCCAGAATAAACGAGGGAACAGAAAAAACATTTTTAGGAACTTTGGGAACACTTTTGTCAACGGCGTCTAAAATATTTTCAGTAAATATAGTGACCATAGAATTAACTCTTCTCTACAGCTAATGTTTTCTAAATTATTTGGGATGTTTCGGAGGTTTGAAGTTAATTCAGATCGAAAACGATCCCAATTTGCATATTTTAAGTCTTGTATATATTGCACTTTTCTTACCCCGGATCTTAGAAGTCGGCAGATAACCGGATTATGATCCGAACTTAGTTCATTCAAAGTAATAGGTTGTGTAACACAATTACAAACATTAGTAATAAATAAGTCTAGGACAGAAGGACAACGACGAGAACCAGGAAAAAACGTTGGACTAGGAGGGTACAATACAGATATTGGTAAAGTAAGAAATAGACTTGACAAAATATTTCCCCACGCATTAGCTCTTAAGCAACCCCAGTCTCTATGCCTACAATTAAAATCTCCACCAATTAAGAATTCACCATTAAGTGTAAACAATTTACGGAGATCATTTTTAAGTCCTATCCTTTTATCGATTGTTTTTCTGCCACCAGGAAAATAAACGCAAAAAATCTTGATCACCCTATGATTGTCTAGTTTCAACTCAATGCCCAGATTCTCTACGTACCTAGTTTTCACTATAGGTAAGAGCGAATGCTGAATTGACCTTCTTATAAGAATTGCTACACCTCAGCCTCCTCTACCGATTCTATCGCATCGATAGCATTTGAAATCAGCGGTAGATAAACGTAAGTCTTGTTTAAGTAAAGTTTCTGTTACTAACACAACGTCAATGTTTCTAGTATCTAGTAAATTAATAAATTCTGTAATTTTGCTTCGAATACCTCTTGCATTCCAAGTAATAATGTTTATATGTCTATCTATCATCATATTATTTAACATCATTATATAAAAACTTAGTGGCTAAATGTGTGATAACATTAAATTGTTCGATTTTACTTTTACAAACAGATAATTTTATTATCATTTTCATTGCTAAGGAGTTTAGCTCTTCAGCTGTGAACAGCCATTTTCTAGTGAGACCAAGTAAAAAATGTCAGTATAACGTTCGTATTTTTTAGTTATTTTTTTAATAGCAGTACACTTGAGACCAATTTTAAAAAGTTTATTTTTTAATAGATTTGCGGCCATTTCGCCCATACCATATAAGATAACTTTGAACGCCCTCTCACTTTTAAGATCGTGAGAGAAAAATTGACAATTTTCCTCTTTTAGTTTACCGATCACCGTGTTATATGAGTCGATTGTCTCACAAACAATTTTTATACCGATAGATAATCTTTTAATGCAGTAATCCGAAATGTTTATTGATTTTATTAAATTAAGAACATAATCACTGGATTTTTGCAAAAGTTTTATTGGTGGAATATAAGTCTTTCCGCGTGAACTGCTTGGCAAAATTATTTCGTCCATTTCATCAGTATCACTGTCCGGGAGACATTGTAAAGGACTTCAGTAATTTGTACTGGAGTCCTTTTTTGATGCACTGGGATTTTTCATGAAGGCACGAAACTTCTTATCCGAGGACAAACGATTGTCCTCGGTATCCGGCGATCTAACGCGTTTGGAAATTTTACCGATTTTTGGGAAGACATGCGCAGGCAAAAGCTCCGGGTTGACTCAAAATCCACAGAGAATTGCCAAAAAAGCGCTAATTTAATACTCCTAAATAAGTCGCTTAAATTCTTATATGTTCCAAATCAATGTTGGAGAAGTTATAATGGTTCCTAGACCGGAAAATCTCCACACTACATAAAGTCGTACAGACCGATATGACTGCTACCAATAATTTCAAAGGTATATGGAAGAAACTGCTATTGAAACATATTCAATCGGTCATTGAAGAATGACGCCTAATACCTCACCACTAATTCGGGTTCAGAATCAAGCATTCCACAATTGACCAAGTTTATATTTAGAATAATCGATGAAATTGAAAAGCGTTAGATGAGAAAAAGATTTGCTCTAGCGCTTTTCTTGATGTCTCTTAAGTCTTCTACAAAGTTCGGCATGGCTTGAAGTATAAGCTAAAACGGATCCTTCCGGAGCACCTACAACCGATCTTAGAATCCTACCTTAAAAACAAACTTCTTCGAGTTAAACTCGGAATATTCTGAGCTTAAGGAAATCGGCGCCAGAGCTCCGTTAGGAAGTGTCCTTAGTCTCATCTTATTCTTGCGAAATGTATCGGCTAATTGGAAGATATTCGAAACGAAGTATATATAATATTTATAACAAACTGCTTCTTTATAAGCAAGTGCACTTGTATGCACGTATGGTATATAACCCAGGCGTTGTAGCAGACCAAGCAATAGAAATTTTATACAATCATTCCAAAATAAAGTTATATGAGAGTAATCGTGAATGCTTTGTGGTATATTAGAAACAATGATATCCGCAGAGATTTATAGCCACCGTGCAAGACGATTTTACAAACTTCGCTCGCAAGTTCCGCATTCGTCTTCATGGTCACTGCAACTATGCCATACTCCAAACTTTGGACCTGTGAAAGTTTACGAGCGCCGGCTCCAAAGAAAGAAACCGTTCAATCTACCGCAATATGAAGTAGCCGCATGTAATGACAGTATCAACAGGTGCTTTTACTGGAAATCTACCCGCTTCACGCGAATATTTTTATTTGAAGCTTAAATAACTTGATAATATACTTAACTTAGTTGTAGCAGACAAAAAGAATGGAAGGGTGTTTTTGTCAGTAGAAATCTGACACTCTACGAGTACGCGGTGTCTCATAGTACCTCATGAAGATTTTTTTCCTACCCGCGCACAAAAAAAAAAAAAGTGCAGACGAGGAAACACACACCGAAGCAATCTTATGCGTTCACATTCTGAACATCAAAATAAATAGCGAGAATTTACTAGAAACCTAGTAGTATTTGCAGGTATTAGGATAATCAGGATAAACGTGACTGAAAGTGGTTTTAACATATAAGCCATTGGAAACCGATAGAGCTACATGCTTAATTTGCCAGATAGCAATCAATACTTCAAGGAACTGTATATTTGTAACCAAAGTGCAAAGAGCTGCCTGCCTATGCATAACACGCCACACCCACCGCAGGTTTAAAAACTTTGCTTATTCTGCTGCCTTGCGATCCATTCCATTTTGATCTGTATGAAAATATCTTCAACATTTGTATTGTGGACGATATATTAAAATTCGCTGCAATTAAAATACTAGATACTCTTCGATTTGCTTCATTACATTTCGTGTTGACGTGTTTCTCCCAACCCAACTCAGATTAGATGACAGTGCAAGATACGCGCTATTATTCTTTCACGAGTCGCAGGATTTCGTTGTTCAGTTTCGAAGAACATATTGAGCATTCGAAACTTCGTTTGATAATAATCATTCTCTTCAAGTTATTCGAATTTATTTGTGTATTTTCACCATAAAATGGTGATAGATTCAAAGCTTAATGGCAAAGCTTCGTCCCTTAAAAAACAGATGTTACTATGACAAGTTTTCCGTCGTCAATACTTTTCTATAATAATGGTATGAACAATTCTGAGACAAAGAATTCTCGCTTATACAATGAAATGCAACATGTACATATATTTATGTAATCACATTTGGTGCATGCTTCACTACCTTTAGTACCATTTGACCCTGTTACCTAATACTATAAAAAAGAAAGGAATGGTTTCTTGAATCAAATATTCTCTTTTCTCCACATTTCAAGAAAAAAAAAAAAAAAAAAAACATCTTATATTGAGTCGAATGTTTCAATAGCGTTCACCTTGTTTGAACACTTCCCTGAAGAAACTTTTTTTAAGAATTCAGAATCATGTCAATTGTTACTACACAAATGCCAATATGCACGGTGCACATTGTACTTTCATCAATAGTGAATAGAATCATCGGTTTAGGAAACAATTTCATTGTTCAAACTTAAGCCTAAAACAGACACCGGTTAGAGCATTTTAGACATGTTACGTCAAACAATGAGTTCACATTTCGTAATGGTATGGATACTCATACTGGGAAACGCATTCCTCTCTACCTAGGATTATAACGTGGGATTTGTGAGCAGAATGCTGCTTTCATCTGTTGATTCATCTCCTAAACCGAATATATTATATAGCATAGAAGTTGTCGATAGATACTTGGTGCTTTTAGCAAAATTCCATCTATTGGAATTTGAGAGATACATACACAAATGGAAAAGAATACAAGAAGAGCATTCGTCATCCTGAAAAATGTTTTGCAATAAACTTTACTACATAACGTACCTAAATGCAACGTATTACATCTTCTTTGCAGCAAATTCAAGTAACCATACATAAATATCTGCATACGTACTATATAATATAATGTATTTCTGTAGAAAGTTTAATAATTTCCTTCTGAAGTCTGAACAGCATGTTTTGAATAAGTTGTTAATTAAACATATTATATGCATGTACAGGAACTTCCTGTAAGGTAATAATCACTAGCGAGCTTAATTTACTTACAAGGAAATCGAGAAAAAAATATCGCTAAGGCTAAAGGAAGATAAATATAACATTAATGCAGATGACTCTGAACAGGGGGTGACAGATAACAAAAAAGGATTCTTCATCAACAGCGGCTTTTTCAGACCAAGCACTTCATCTGCTTGTCGTTAACGCCATTGCCGATCAACATATTCACACAAGGGTATTGGGTGAGTTCACAGAAAGAGCAGATCCGACTACTGCATGAAAAATCCAATTAAATATGTATATCTGTCTGTTTAAATTGCTTTAATTGTGTGATGATATTCCTCTGACCTTTGCAATGCATCCTTGAAATAATGCACACACCATGCTGTGCGAAGTTTGTTTTCCCTCTGTCGGTGGAGAATGACTGTCCGAGGGTTAACTACATGCGTTAGTGCCTGTCATAACAGACACGCACATAGAGTGTGCACCCTCGCGTTAAATCGCAAAATAAAAGGCCAATGAAATGACCAACGGGGACGACATCGAGTCTTTCATGGGTTTCAATTTTTCCAAACCGAACTGATGTGGGAATTCAGTAAATACAAACGGAATACGAAAGGAAATTAAAATTTTACACTCTATGCCAACTGCATGACGTAATGAATTCAATTAGTAATTGTATTGTATAATTGAAAACGCTTAAAAATTAAATTTGAATCGTTCATAAGGCTTGCTTAAGGTAGTTTGAAGTAATTTTACAATACGGCCAATGTTCCAATTCGGAGTTCAATTTCGTCTTGAATCGTTCATAAGGCTTGCTTAAGGTAGTTTGAAGTAATTTTACAATAAGGCCAATGTTCCAATTCGGAGTTCAATTTCAATTCAATCTATTAAAATCTCCAGAACCAACTTTATGAAGATAATTTCGACACTGGTGCTCTTTCCTCCAACATACATCACTCAACTTTTTGTGAGCATGTATAGCTTTTCAGAAGTAAAAATGTAAAATGTTATGATATGACGAAAATGGTCGTTGTAATTATTAATTTTTAACTTAATGTGAATCGTATCTCGCCAATTTCTTCAAGAGCAAGCAACAATTATAAAATAAAACAAACAGGACTATATTGGCACAGTAATGTTCTATTATATTAAAGTAATACTTCTCGTGATATGAGAGGTTCGCCTGCAATTAGGATGAAAACCAAAGAATCGTCTTCGCTTTCTCATCAATGTCAGCAAAACAAATTAATATTTAAACCGGTTGACATTTAGTTAAAAGTTCAGTTCTTACTTAATTTAGTTGAAGTGTGTTAATAAAATCTATTGAGGAATGGTAAAGTTGGTAAACGCCTTCTTGAATACAGTAGACGAATTGTGGTATAGACATCGCAACATTTTATCCGCAGAAAAATGCACATTCTAAGAAGTAATTGCAATTTACGAATGTTGAAGCCTGGGAAAGCTTACCTCGAATGACTTCAACTGCTGTAATCAGCAACAGCAGCAGCAGCAGAAGCAACAGCAACAACAATGAACTTTTTTCGATAGAGGAATTTAATACATTAGCCATGCAGATGATAACCTAATTAAGCACATGCACAACAAAAATCTATCAGTTTAATGTTATCGTACATTTAGCGACTAAATTTCTTTATTGAAATGCCAAGAGTAAGTCAATAGATAGAAACCTAAATATTGTTACATGGACTGCCAGAGGTATCCTTAAAAAGTTCATTGAATTTCTAAGTTTTGTAAACTATTATAGCATTGGCACTGCTTTAATTCCTGAGACCTAGTTGGATTATGATATAAAGCTTTCTAATTCCATTTTCAGATGCTATCGTGTTGATATAGTTGATAAGAAAGGCGGTGGTGTTGCCATTCTCATAAAAAGATCAATTCAACCCTTTTACCGAAAATAAACACGAAGTTTGTGGAAAATGTTGCAGTCGAAGTAAAATATGAAAACCAGATGCCCTTAAGGTCTTGTGTGTATATTTTCCCGACGGTTCAAGTTCTGCAGATAAAAGATTAGGTTTGAAATATGATCTCAGAAAACTTTAACTTAGGTCGAAATTTTTTGATTGGGGGAGACCTTAATTCGAGACACAGAAATTGGGGTTGCCTCAGAGCAAATGCCTGTGGTAATGAACTCTCTAACCTTGTGCTTTCACATCTAGTGTCTATCTTGTTTCCTTTTTGGTCCCACATATTTTCCTGCTGGTTCACGTGGTCGTCCCTCAGTGTTAGATATATTTATAACAAATATCCCTAGTCTAATATCGCAGTTTGAGTAATGTGTCGTATAGTCTTGACAGCATCACTAATAATGAAGACGTGTATAATGTATTTGACCAATTCTCAGCCAAATTATTAAATGCCATTAATGTGAGTGTACCGAAAGTTGCTAAAAAAGATACAGGTGTTAAACGCCCGTCATATATCTTGGAGCTGAAAAAATCAGAAACATACAGAGGAGACACTGGCAGAGATATCGTCAGTTCATATTTAGACAAATATTGTTGTATCACATTGACTATGAACGTAATCAGAAATGGAACCAAAAACTTAGCGTGGTAGATAAGGGAGCAAAACCTTTCTGGAACATTGGAAAGATAGTTAAAAGCAGAAATAAACAATTGCCTTGTCTCCGTAACTCTGAACATATTTACTAAAGTGATCTGGAAAAATCCACTGCGCTTGCATACACGTTTTTAAAAAATCGCGATGTTTCTCTAAGCCTTGGAGATTCAGTTACCAATGCTTTAGTGAGTAATGTTATTACCCAGTTCAATTCACTCACTTGCGAAACCCCTCAAAACATTTTCGTAGACTCGGAAGATGTTGAATTCGAAATTTCTAATCTTAAACCTAAAAAAGCAAGCGGACTAGACTGCATTAAAAATATATATTTAAGAGAATTGCCGAGGGCTGGAATAATCTTCATTACATTCATCATCAACGCATGTCTTAAAATGCAGTACTTCCCAAATGCTTGGAAAACAGCCAAAGTAATACCAATTGCAAAGGCTGGAAAGCCACCTAATAACCTTTCCAGCTGCAGACCTATTAGCCTACTAAGAAAAAAATGTTAAAATTCATCACTCAAATAGATTCCCGAATGAGCAATATGGGTTTAGACGCTATTATAGCACCAGTCATCAAGTGCTCAGAATTTGCAACCACGTAAAAGAAAATCGTGGTAAAGGAAACTCTACCAAAATGATTCTTTTAGATATTGAAAACGCATTTGACTCGGTATGGCACAACGCTCTAGCTTATAACATGATGATGACAAGTTCGAACTTCCTCTGTACCTATGTAAAATTGCGCAAAGTTTTTTGTATTTATTTATTATTATATTATTATACTATCTTTTTTCATTAAATGAACGTTTTTATCGAGTTTTCCTTCAACATTTTTCTTTTTTTGTCATGAATTATTTTGTTCGATTGAGTATAGCATTTCAGCAGTAAGAAACATAAGTATCAGATCTCCGTACGTAAAATGTGCGGTAACAACCATTATTGTATTTTATCTCAAAATAAACAAACTATCTATCTATCTATCTAATTGCAATTTGTTTACATTCTTAGCATAATTAAGTACAGAAACCTGTAGAAATGAAAATGGAAACCTCGTAGTAGAATCACATTCGGTGCTGAGAATATGGAAGAAAATCTAGCCAAAATACATCTTTATCCCTCTGGTCCGACTATGGGGAGCATATGCACTGACAATATTCCACACCTCTCTTTGTATTACTAGTTTGACGACATAAAACAATCACTGATGAAATGGTCAAGACATTATAAAGTAGCTCTGCCGCAAAGATGATACCAATTCCGTTTCTAGCCTGTTCGGTTCCGCAGTAGAACATCTTTTGAGCTTTTGTCAAACGTTCAAGAAACGCGCCCGATTTCCGCTGTTTTGTCATTTCCTTTCTTGGACGAACAAGATATCCACCCGCCTTCTAAACAGCATCTCTTATAGTTCGTAACTTCGACCGCTCATACTTCAAATGTTCCAACTCGCCACCCTTAAATTTCATCCGAATTGTTTCATTACTTTGCTAGCCTACGGAATCCGTATAGCTCTGACCCGAACATTTCTGCTCAGTCCAGGACCAGTACCATGTGCAGCAGTGGTACTACCTGGCGGGGTAGTGCCTTTCTTTTTTGCAAGTATTTCCATAATGATACAGTTTTGCAATTTTATCGCGATGGTGTTTGACACGTGCATGCTCCGGTTTTATTGTTTTTTGATCTTTCTTTTATGACACCGGTGATCTCCAGTTATGGCAACCCACGGACTCGCATGCACACTTGTGGGGGAGTTTTTAAGGTATTGTATGAGTCGCGCCGTGACGTAACTGGTTAGTGTGAAGGATCACTGCGAGGTTGCAAGTTCGAATCCCAGAAAACACCAACAAGTTTTTTCACGGCCCCACTTCTCGCGAACGTCTGACAAACATCCGAGAATGTTGTTGTCTCGAAAAAGCTTCTCAAAATAAATTGCCCTTCAGATATGGCACTAAACTGTAGGTCCCTTCCATTCGTGTGAAAAATATAACGCACACAACATGAGTTGTTGCGAGAAGCCAGGCCCTGGCACTTAAAGAGCTGTTGCGCCGAATATTTTTTCATTTATTTTATTATATGTGCCGCTGGGCTCACTCGGGTGTTATATTAGCTAGATCTGATTTGTCCCCTTAGTAGACTTTTACGACAAGCGCTATTTGCATACTATTGGACTCTAGACAAAGCCGGTTGCCATTTTATAAGAAAAAAACTTATTTTGGAGGTAGCTCCAGTGGGCAGAAAAAACAAAACCAAATCGTTAATTTTTTCTTTCATTTGTTTAAAAATACTTGCAAAATATATTTATACCGCTTAAAATCTCAAAGAAAGCAGTATTTATGCTTAGAACTCGACTGCTTTTCAACACATTGGCATTGGTTTCGCAACTTTGACCGAAGGAAAGTGCTTAAGTATGGAATAAAGTATACAGATTTGAGTATAGCGGAAACAAATTTATTAAATTAGTGGTACATCTACCGGATGTCGAAGAGATGCAGCAGTTGTGGATAACTGCGCAAATAGTTCCAAGAATGGCGTGAGCTTGCGTATGTCAATATCGATGTATCTGTTGCCAATGCTGGGTTTCAGATATGGTTTCGAGCTGGAGGGTATCAAAAAAACAAACTGCATTTGATCATGAATATGTTATCCGTACAATTAGCGCAGATCGATTGATTAGAAATAAAACCACGGATTGCGTCTTATTTACTAGAATGTACAGCATTGCTGCCTTGGATGTGTCGGTTGATAAGCTACACAGCGATATTATAATGTCTTTCCATGGTTCTTGCCCTACGTCTTTATTGGCGCATAACCTTCCATAAACTGCTGTTTATCGATTCATAAACGCTCTTGCCAGCGTTAAAAAGGGCTGCTAAGTGGACCAAAAGAGGGCACTGCTAAATACCTGCTTCGACTGAACAGACGTAACATAAGTTACATTAATTTAAGAAAGAAGCGACTAAAAGAATATTTCATGGAAACAATAACATTATCTTTAAAAACTACAATATTCTTCATTTCAAATTTTATTAATTTTTTTTTAACTTTTTTCATTTAAAGAATAAAAACTATCAAAACTGAATGATAATCAAGCTTGCAAACATATACCATATGCACTTAATTTATATTACCTGTCACTATCATTATAGCAATCAAATTATTTGCATTTGAAAAGTAACCTCCTGCAAATAAGCCATGTGTCTTCGCAGGTACGAACAAATATTGTACTAGTTATAAGATATGTACATATATGAAATAAACTAAACTAAACTAAACTTGAGAACTTAAGTAGATCTCGTCACTGGGTCCCTTAAACATCTTACAAACATTCGTATATAGGCTCGGGTTTATGTGAATATTGTCTTAAAGTGGAAGAAACGGCTTCACGGCTTTTTTTTTTTTTTTTTCCGAGGGTTGGTGAAAAATCTTCCATAGACACTATGAGAATAGCAAGCGCGTGCTCATATGTCATGTCAGATTCTTACTGACTAAAAAAACACCACCCTTCGATATAAATTTGTCAGATATCGCAACTAAGTATTAACTTATCAAGCAATTTTTCTTTCACGAAATAAAAACTTTTGGCAGGTTACTTTCCACTGAAAGATCCTGCATGTTCCGCAATCTAAACGCGGTTTATCATTATCTCGCCAAGTCGAAGGGTTTCGTCCCTTGTAGTCGGCGCAATAAATTGCTCTCATCCAATATTTGTAGGACTGTATTGTTGACATGTCCGATTAGTCGGTTTCTATGCTTTCTCGCGAAGCTTCTAGTTTCAGCTTCGATTGTCGGAATTCCGAGATCCCTGTGGATATCGTCGTTTCTAATATACCACGGTGCTTGGACAATCTCTCTTAGCACTTTATTTTGAAAGTTTGTAAAATATTGGCATTTGTTTTCTAGGTACAACCCCAAAGTTGTATACCGTAGGTCCACACCGGCTTTAGCACTTGCTTGTATAAAAGCAGTTTGTTCTCAGTACTGAGCTGGGAATGCTTTCCGAGTAACCAGTACATTTCGCTATATTTGATTTCGAGTTCTTTACGTTTCATTTTCACGTGCAAATTCCATTTCAGTCTTGCGTCGAGTGTCATTCCCAGGTATTTGGCCTCGTTTGCAAAAGGTATTCGGGCCGAGTTTAGGAAAATTGGAAAGTTGTTAGTTTTCTTGTAGTCCCTCGTCCATTCATTTACTTTATTTAGCGCGTTTTGCAGTTTTTCAGTCGTTTCTTCGATTGTTTTACCTACTGCTAGGATAGCGGTGTTATCGGCAAACGTAGCTAGGATAGTGCCATCTTCTTTCGGTATATCTCGAGTATATAACAGATAGAGAAGCGGCCCAAGAACGCTTCCTTTTGGTACGTCGGCCGAAATTTCTTTGAGCTGCGAGTATTCGTTTCCATGTCTAACACGGAAGAGTCTATTCCCCAGATATGATACTAGAATATCGTATAAGCATACAGGGAGAACTTGTCGTAGCTTGGATTTCAAGCCATCATGCCACACCTTATCAAAGGCCTGCGAGACGTCAAGAAATACACTCGAGCAAATCTTTTTTTCTTCAAATGCTTTCTCGATTACGTCAGTAATTCTATGCACCTGGTCAATCGTCGAATGCTTACTTCTGAACCCAAACTGGTGGTCAGGAATAAGATTATTTTCGTCTATAACCGGTTGGAGACGCCTTAGTAATATCCTCTCGAAAATTTTGGATATGACTGGAAGAAGCGAAATTGGTCTATACGATTTAACCTCATTTGGCGGTTTTCCTGATTTTAAGACCATTATTACTTCCGCAACTTTCCATTGGCTCGGAACGTGTTTTAATCTGAGCGCAGCATTTACAATATAGAGAAGCTTAATTAAAGCTTTTCTAGGTAAAACTTTGAGAATTTCTCCGGTGATTAAATCATAACCAGGAGCTTTCTTAGGTTTTAGAATCTCGATTTCATTTTTGAGTTCCCTAAGCGTTGCACTTGTGAGTGTTAAATTGCCAGATGGTAAATCCGGCCTATTGACGTTATCGTAAACCACTTGACTATCGTATGGTTTAAAGGTTTCTTCCAGGTGGGCCGCAAAGACGTCCGCTTTTTCTTTATCTTCCCTTGCCCATTCATTTTGATTCAATTTAATTGGCGGCGCGGGGACTTTGGGCCTTTTGGTGCCTTTTATGGCTTTCCAAAGTGAATAATTGGAATCTTTTTTCGCTGTTAAACTTTCAAGGTAAGAGCCTATTGCACGATTCTTAAAATCCTTAATAGTTTTCTTCAACGAATTGCACAGACGATTCAAGTGTGTTTTATGCTGCGGAGCACGACTCTGTTGCCATTTTTTACGCGCTTTTCGTTTTTCCTTGACCAATTCCTTTATTTCCGGAGGATATCGTAAGCCGTATTTGTCCGGCGTTTTCCTTGGAATGGGAGTATTATTCCAAGAGGCGAGCTGTACGATCTCGACGAAGCGATCAACTTCAACCTCAAGTTCATAGGGTGTCGTAAGTGGAACGCTCAGTTCAACATTGTCTTCAATTTCGTTCCTAAAACCTTCCCAGTTAGTTGTTCTACCAGTTAATCTCGCTGGCTCTAGGTTATAGACTAGTTTTTCGCTCAATGTCAAAATAATTAGGGAATGATCAGACGACAGATCAAAACTCTCTTTGACTTTTATGTGGTTGGTAGATATTCCTTTTACAACGAAAAAATCTATAAGATCAGGTATTTTTGAAGTATCAGTTGGCCAGTAAGTCGGTTTACCCGTCGAATGGAAATTGTACTCCATACCTGCCCCATAGAGCATTCTACCTTTTTTCGAACTGTATCTTGAGCCCCAGAACGTGTGTTTCGCATTAAAATCGCCGCCAATAATGAAATTAGGTTGAGGCGATTCAAACATGTTAGTAAAATCACTTTTTTCAAGCGCGGAACGCGGTGGACAGTAGATAGACGAAATTTTAAGAGTACGCTGACTATTTTTAACTCGAATCGTGCACAGTTGCAAAGTTTCAAGCTCTATCGTTAGGTCTTCCGATTGCTCGATACAGTCTTTAATAAGCAAGGAAGATCCGCCTCTCGTTTTTCCCGAAGGGTGACAAGCGTGGTAATCATTATAGCCTTTTATTTTTAAATGCGATTCCTTTTTGTTGTGGGTTTCAGAAATCAAGCAAATATCAATATCTTTTTGGCGCATAAATATTTCTAATTCGTCAAGTTTTTGCAAAAGTCCGTTTGCATTCCAAGTACATATTTTTAACATTCGTTTGTCATTCATGTTCTAGTTGAAGTGTGCCTTTTCTGTGAATTATTTTCAAGCTTAACCTGCCTATCGAGAATAATTTTATTTATTTTGCCTTGTTCTTCAAGTTTCGCGAGAATAACTGAGAAAACATGAGAAAAGGGGTCGGTCGAAATTTCAAGGTTTTTTTGGTTTTTCGGAAGCCACGGCCTGAGCGACTGCATTGCTGCTGTCCGAGCTAATCTTAGCTTTTCAGTACCGTTTCTTTTAAAAGCAGAGGTCGAGGGCTTTTCTGTTGTCAATCTTTCCCTCACCTTTTTGTGCTCTGAACTCGGTAGTTTTAGTTTGCCTACTTTTTCCGGCGCGATCTTACGCTTTGGTTTAGTTTGCAATTTTAATTTTATATTTAGTGGCTTAAGGAACGTATCTCTCGCTTCACCAATGTCCAGCTTTCGGTTACCGTAGACAAAACTTAATTAGGGAGGACGAGCTGATCGGGTCTCCTTCGCTTTGCGAAAGCAACGGGCAGGTTAAGAGCTCATGGTTTTTTGCGCAATGGTTGATCAAAAGCTAATGGGACTTGCTATAGTACAATGAAACCCAGATCTCCGTGCTAGTTGCCCTCGGATAATTCCCCGTCATATGATAATAGCAAAAATAAACAACATCAGGCATCTCAAACCAACTGCTCCAAACTGATTGAAACGACAAACAGTTCAATATTTGAAATCGTTAAAATCACCTGCCATGACATTTTCAGATAAAGGCCACACTTGCATCAATATTTTCAGATTTTTAAAACATGATATAGAGGCAAAATCAAGTAGAGTCGTACTGACATAGTCCTTTAATGAAAAGACCGGGTAAGATTTCAGAACTGGCTAATATCACAGTCGAACAGTATTTTTGATTCGCAGATTACAAGTACTGATGGCTCTATGGAGTAAAGGTGACAGTAGATAGAGAAGATACTTTCTGAAGTCCTAGAATATTGCACAAGTGTATTTAAAAAAATCGTATCTTAGTTTAAATAAGAACATATTGACAAGTACAGACGATACTGCAAATAAATTATTTGAAATGGAACAGAATGCACAACACGTACATATAAGGCATGCAGGGAGAACTTGGAGGGTGCTCCAAATTTGTATGTATGTTATATGAATATTTTCGATACCTTCACTTCATAGTAAAAATAAAAAAAAATTGCTATCCCAACAGAGTATTTTAAAATATACAAGTTTACCCAAACCCTAACCCGCTAGGTTTCAAGGGGCATTTATCTTAACCGAGTTTTAATTAAAACTCAACATTAAGCTCAGCTCCTGGGTTTAATCACCGCCTGACTTTCCTTTAAATAAACAAATAATCCCGTACCAGTTCCTTCGCACCGGAGATCCAATTTAAAACATCCTGATTTTGAGTGAGCTACAGACCATTATTTTGACATTAAGTTCCAAATTACATAATTCCGGAAGCAATGCAAAGCAAATTAATGCTACTGACTCCCTCGACTTCCTAATTAAGGAAATCCTTTAAATTGCAAAATTCTGCCAGATTTCAGATACAAGTTTTCAGCTACACACACCGAAATTTAATAAACAAAAACTATCCATCCATAAACCGTATGTCTTCTCTCTAATATCATAATAACACAACAAAGCTCTACAGTCGTACATACGAAAATGTCCTTTCTGGTGCCAGAAAATTCTGCTCTCAATAAATTTCATTATACTTAAACAATGGAGGAACTGAAACCGACACACAGTCCGGCAGCAAATAACCAAAGAATATTGTAGCAGATAGAGCATTTGATATAAGCACCACCAAATGAATTCAAGTGCGAAATCAGCCAAACAGTTGACCAACGAAACTGCCTGTGTGTCTAAATGTTTGCAGAAAAGTTACAATTAAACCGCATCTAAGTGGCAGATGGTATCTATTTGTTGTTATTCTTTGATATTATCCTTATATTTAATTCAAAAAAAGAAGAGAAACAATGTGAATAGTGAACGCTTTTGGCTATGTTGCCAACAGACAGGATATCCTCGAAGGTTTTTTTTTTTTACTCAGCCCCTTGACATGAGTGTTGACGTTGGTTACAGATATTTTATGCAAATTGTCATACATTAAATTAAATTTCGATTTGTTGTATTACATTGGCGGGCGGGTGTAAATTATGGGTTTAATATTGTATTATCATAAAAACAGTGAATTCATTGTAAGCATTAATAATTTTGAATAAATTATTGGAAGAAGTTATGTAAATAATTTTGTTTATTTTCTATTGTTTCAGATTAGAATGCAATGTTTTGAATCATTGATATTGTTACAATTAATATCATTAGGTAAACATTCAAACATATAATCGACTTAATATTATTTAACTTGACATTAAACAAAATGTAAAGCTCATCCATTTCGTAATAACCTGCTTTCACATCCAGGCGTGTTAAGTAATGTGCATGAGATGTAAATTTACGTTGCTTCATTTGAATATACACTTCTAACTGAGGATATGAAATTAAATGCAGGCACCCTTAGACTTACGGTGATACAGGTTAAGTATCTTTTCATTTCATTTGATCATTACGTTTGAGCAACGACATGAGCGAATTACGCCGCAAACCAATTAAAATAAATTATATCATTTGAAAGTAGCGCACCGTGTAGGCTGATAGGGTATGTATGTGAATATTATTGAAAGGAAACACAGTCCAATACTTGATATTCGAATACGTGTATACCATATGTATCCATATGTACACATGCTCATCTAAATTCTCTTTCAAGTTGACCTAAAACTTACGGCAATATAAAATAACGTAATTATAGGCTTTATATTTATATATATTCTATTCGGAGCTATTTCTACTTATGTACGTGTTTTATAAAACTGGCAGTATGATATGGTACGCAACAACTGCATCGGATATTATGTTGACGACCATTAGCTATCGAACTAGGAAGATAGAGAGGAAGGAAGGTTCCCAAAACTCCAGAGACCTAAAACTTGAACGGGAATTCTTGTGGTACAAAATTGCCATTTTGGTATTAAGCAGAATAAGGTGGTCAGACACGGCCAATGAACGGATCTTTGAAAAAAATCACTATCTTCCTGCAATCTGGAAGACCAGCTGGACGTAATTGCGAATCGGGCGTGGAACTGCTGCTAACTCCAACAGCACGCAATCGTCTAATATCGTGGACACATTTTAGCGATAGGATATTAATGGCCAGATTTCAGAGTAGATTAAGGAAAATGACTATCATTTAGTGTAACGCCACAGAAGGAAAAGGAAGACTTCTGCAATCAGCTAAGTACTGTCCATAATCAGATGCAAAATGGGAACATCGTCATACTCATGGGGATTTTAATGCCAAAGTAGGTAACGACAATGCCAACGTCTTGTCTTTGTTGGTCAAATGGTAATGCATGCGATTATATGAAACGCAAGTAATTTCACTTAGCCTAGGCCTACCAACTCCTACTCTCAACCTTCACGTGGTGTCCGCTGGGTGTCTAATACCTTGACTCGAGACATGGGTAACCAACCTCGTTTGAAGGATTTTGGAGCGCACTTCTTGTTCCAGACGGCATCGGACGAATCCCCTTGATGGTGTCTACGGTGGCATATACAGTTCCAGTTAAGTTGAACTTAGTGAACATCTTGTGCGAGCTGCTCCTACGTATTCGGATCACAGGTCGGGAAGGAATTTCCAATGTTAGTCACGACCTCGGAATATAGATGATGGCGGAGAAACCCTTAATGGGCCAACGGCAGGGCTCACACTCCCGTAGTGGATTACTGGCACCGGTGTACCTGCATCCTAGGGGTACACCAGAAGGAACTGGCCCTCCAGGTTGGGGTTGTGCCGTCGGGTAACTTCCCCACCACATAAAAGAAACACTGATTCAGAAACAACCACAAACCTCGGATAAGGAAGATTTAACTGATGACAACCTGTCAACAGCAGCACCGCGAAACACCTGGTTTGTCGAAGAATGCCGGCGAGTACATGCAGCAAAACAAGAAGCATATAAAGCGGCGCCACAAAGACAGACGAGAGCTGCTAATGAGCTCTGTCAGCAAAAGAGACGGGAAGAACGGCTTCACCAAAAGAAAAAGATAAAGCATGATAAGCGCGATCGAAAATATTGAGAGTTTATACTCCAGGAACAATGTACGAAAATTTTATCAAAGGATAAGAATACCGTGTCAGAGGAGAAGAACCTGAACAGAAACCTGTGGAGATAAAAATGGAAACCTCGTAGTTGAATCACAGTCGGTGCTGAGAGTATGGAAAGACTATTTCTGCAGACTGTATAACGGCGACGAAGACCAACATCCGCTGTCAGGCACAATGAATCATTCAACATAGATGATGATATTCAAAATTTCCGTCCACCTGACAAAAGCGAAGTGAGGATAGCAATATCCAAGCTGAAATCCAACAAACCTGCTCAATCTGACAACTTACTTACCGAACCTTTCCATGCAGGTGATGAATTGGTAGAGAGCATACATCAACTCATCTCTAAGATTTGATCAGACGAATGTATGCCTGATGAATGGAACCTCAGCATCGTTTGCCTAATCCACAAGAAAGGAGACCCCCACAGCTGCGCCAATTATAGATGCATCAGTCTCCTCAACATTGCAAACACGATTTTTTTCTGCGATATTATGTGAACGACTGAAATATTTTATCAACAGCCTGATTGGACACTATCAGTGCGGTTTCAGGCCAGGAAAGTCCACCATCGATCAAATCTTCACACTTCGGCAGATTCTGGAGAAAACCCAAGAAGTCTAAATCGACACTTATTATCTCTTTATCGATTTCAAGGCAGCCTATGACAGTATTTATAAAGAAGAGCTATATAGAGCCATGTCTAGTTTTGACATCCCTGCCAAACTTATCCGTCTGTGCAGGATGACGATGGAGAACGCTCGCTGCTCCATCAAAGTCGGTAATGACCTCACCAACACATTTTATTTCAAAAAAGATTTTAGAGAAGGTGACGGCTGTCATGCGACTTTTTTAATATTGTACTTGACCGCATTGTGCGGAACTCAGAAGCCAACACCAGAGGCACAATCTATAAAAAGTCTATAGAACTGCTTGCTCACGCCGACGATATTGACATAATTGGGAGAACTCAGCGGGCTGCCACCGGTGCGTTTGCATGCATTGAAGCCGGAGCGGCCACAATGGGTTTAGCGATAAACGAGAGCAGGACTAAGTAGTTAGTTAATATGACTTTATTTTTTTCAGAAAAAATATATAATAATTCATTACAAATTCGAATAACCCTTAAGTCTATTTTAGTTTGGCCGTCTACCTGATTGGCAATAATTTTAGTATATACGTATGTACATATTTAGTTTATATAAAAAGAGAAAGAGAAATAAAATAAAAATAAAAGAAAAGATACATTTAAAGTTTAAAAATGCTCTTCAACTATGGATTTTCTGTAACGAAGTGCAATCACGCAGTAGTTGTAGAGTAAATCCCAGCCAGATTGGCCGTTTAAGATATTGATCGTTTCATCTCTGTTGAGAATATGCGACTTGAAGTATGGTATAGTGGTAACATCGTATGGTTAACATCCTGACGTCAGCAAGCATTTATTTATTTCTCACGAAGTATATAAAGTCAGTTCGATCAATTGCGGTAGCTTATGTGAGCACTTTTGCAAAGCATAACACTGGCAGTAGCTTGGTCATATGGCTGGAAAAATTGTTCGCTCTGTTCGATGATGATGATGACATTGGTGGTCGCGAAAAAAAATACTGTGAATCAGAAGCAAAATACAAAAAATAACAAAACTCTCCCCACTTATCTGGACGCCATAGCTGGAGTTTCTCTGAAGCATAAACAACTAAGCATCGAACCACTACACCAAATATTTCTCTCTCTCTTTTTTTACTCTTTTCAATGCCCGCACTGTGTAAAAATATATTAACTTACTTACTTATATCCTTTAACCCTTCGGGGGGCATAGGGCGTTAACCACGCCTGCGCGCCATCGTGTTCGGAATTCTGCAACGCGTTTGAGCTGCCTCCAGCTCATTCCTAAAGAGCTCGATTCCTCCTCAACTGTTCTGCGCCACGTTTGCCTAGGGCGTCCCGCTATTCTGCCTGCCTGGGTGAGCGGATTCCACTGCATAGTGTATTTCGCAATGGAGTTGTCTTCGCGCCGTAGGGTGTGTCCAATCCATTGCCACTTTCTTCTTCGTATAGTAATGCTTATAGGTTCTTGGCCCGTTCTCAGATAAAGTTGTTCGTTAGAGATGCGGTTCGGCCAAAAAATCCTCAAGATGATCCTTAAGCATTTGTTTATGAAGACTTGCAGCTTGCGTGTGTTAATGGTGTCCACCTTCCAGGTACTGCACCCATAAAGCAGCACTGATTCTACGTTGGAGCGGAACAGTCGTAGCTTGGTTCTTAAGCTAATAACATTGCTTCTCCAGATTTTGGACAGCATTCCGAACGCAGCTTTAGCCTTCCCGATTCTGCTGCACACATCCAGTTTGGTGCCACCGCGATTAGCCGCGACGACACTTCCTAAATATAGAAAGTTATCAACTTTCTCGACTTGCTTTCCGGCAATGTTAAGTTGAGCGCGGGTATTGGAAGTACTCAGGGCTTTTGTTTTGGCTGTGTTTATTTTTAGCCCCACTTTGTTTGCCTCAGCTTCTAGATTTTGGGCCATCAAATGAAGATCCATTATCCGATGTGAAAGTAGACAAACATCGTCAGCGTAATCTAGATGTTTAAAAATATGTTAAGGGTATTCATAATTCCTTGAGTGCGCATAAACTATAAAAAAAAGGGACAATCAACACCGACGAATTGAACAGAACGTCACTGTGGACGTCTACAACTTCGAAGTAGTAATGGACTTTGTCTTGTCTCTGCTATAAACTCTGAAAACGACACCAACCCAGAAATCAAGCGAAGAATAGCTCTTGCTAATCTCTCTTTTTTGGCTAATAAGGAAATCGAACAGCAATTCGAGCAACTAAGGAGACTCTATATAAGACCCTGATCATCCAAATCCTGCTTTACGGCGCTGAAACATGAACTTTATTAAAAGCAGATGAAGATATCCTTGGTCGTTTCGAGAAAAAAATTCTTCCTAAGATAATCGGTCCTGTTTGCGTTTGCAGGTTTTGGAGGAGAAGATTCAATGACGAACTATACGAGTATTAAACGTTTGAAATGGCTAGGACATGTATAGAATAGACATCAACGCTCCGGCTCGCATAGTCTTCGAATCTAACCCGGAAAGACGACGCAGTAGAGGATCTCCTCGCCGTAGGTGGCGCGCACAAGTTCAAGGGGACTTCGACCAACTTGGAGGCAATTACCTAAAGGCCGAGCTAAATGGTGAGGTTTGTTCGTTGAGGCCCAGGTACACCCCGAACTGTAGCGACACTTAAGAAGAAGAAGAAAATAAATAAATTGAACCATAATTCGACTGGAATTTGGGAATAAAAATATCAAAACTCACTAAAAAAAAAAGCGTTTTCCTGTTAATATAAAACATAAAAATAAATAAAAATCTCTTAATGGAAGACTTTGTATTGAATGAAGTTAATAATTTGGTGTCCACTTTGCCGGCTAAAATTAACTTTTATGTTTTCCAGTTTCGAAATCACTTGTTCTGCGACAGTGAAAGGTGTAAAGCATTGTAGAAATACTTCAAAGGATTCATCCACCGCGGTGAAGTTGAATCTATTACCGTGAGCACATTAATGTTTTAAGAGAGCAAACTGCCTTTTATTCTGTACATATGAGTATACAATAGCCTTACGCTTGCCGCATTTTCACACCAACCTCTACTAACCCATTCAACGATATTCATTAGTAATACAATGGGAGTTCATCCACCGTATGTTTCTAATCTACACCTAATTGCTTTCAGATACGAACAATTTATTATTGCTTACTAATGCAAAGAAGCTCACTTGCTTCGTATGAGTATTCAGGTATCATTTGTCTTGACCTCTTTCTCGAAATATACATATATGTATATATGTATACGTATATACAATGAAATCAATTTGAAATTAATTTCCCAGGAAATGATATCATATTCTGTTCGATGAAATCAAAAGCTTTCAGCATTCAAAGCGTCATCTCCACAATCACAAATCCCATCAATATCCGATTATCGCGCTAGAATTTTTTTATATCTTAGATAATATGCAGAATAGCAATAAGTCGATGATAATAAAAGCAACAAACCCATAATATAAAACCAGGCTAATGGCACATGCCCGAGTAAGCACCCACAGTACATTTTTATTTGATTCTTTTTTCTTTCTTTATTATATAATTTTCCAGAGAAAACTTATAAGAAAAATCGAAGCATATGCAAATTGAAGTTGTGTGTCAAAATTATCGGTGAGTGCAATTTCCTTTTGCTGCTGCTATGTTGAGAAGACGCCAAACTCCCAACAAAAATATACACAGATGCTTAGACCATCTATGCAAGGACGACATGGACCGGTTCATAAACACATAGGGTGTGACACCCGACCATCAAATTTGAAAAGCGTGTTTACGTCCGTGGAAAGAATTTTTCCATTCAATTTTATTGCATTCTCATCTCGTATAATCAAAGTGCAACTTGAAGAAATGCATACCTAAGCTTTGAGATATATGTTAGATGATGGCGCGTCATTGCTTATATCGGTGAGGGTAAATGGAGCGCATTTCACCCAAAAGGATTATGTGCTAGCTATGGAGTAGGCATACGATTAGTTTTTATTCAGAGTCGGAGCTGCTTTTTCTAATTCAGCAAACACAGCAATTTGATATTCTCGCGTGACAAGAGTACTGCGAAGACAATTTGAAAGGACCTACTGTTTTTATTGATCTCATGCAAATTTGGATTAGGTATTTGATTACAGAGTGAATGCCGCGAGCTGTTTATGTACTTATTGAAAGTCGATATATTTGTTGCCTCTTCGGAGTTCATAGGATTCAAACAGTAAAAGAAAAACACAGGGACTTGGATGTAGGTTTCTCGAAATAAGAGTTGAGATCTAAAATGAGCTCTCAAAGAAAATTCTTATTCGTATACTAAATACTATAAAGCTTTTTCTACACGACATTGCACAGGCTTTATTTTTTACTAATTGACCCCCGTCGAAAACGACGAACATTTTTACAGAGTTAAATGGGCAGAAATAAAAGACAAGAAAGTAACTTTCTGAATTGTATTTACCAAAAAAAGCTCAGTGTAGTTAGAAGATTAAGTACTTACATCTGTAGATGCAATTTCAATTTCACTGTGAACTATAATTAATGATACTATAACTTTCAATCAACAGATTATTTTTTTTAGGAAGTTAAGACTTCTGATTACACAACATTCTTTATTTTTCTTACTTTTTTCTGAACATATTTTAAAATTTTCTTCACGACAAACTCGAGACATTGCCACATACAATTTTTTTTGTGTTGAAATGCACTGAAATGTGGGGTTCGTATATAAAATAAAGGGCACGACTGGGTCGCATGTACTTGCATCTGTATATACAAATTTTTAATTTTCCGAAAACCAAAACAATTATGCCATATTGTTTTATATATCAGACGTTGCACAGATATGTAATTTGCACAAAATCGACTAAGAAATAGGCGATAATGGCCAATAAAAAAAACGGTTAATAAGTAAAGTAGTGCTGTTCGACCTTTTAGCTAGAAACCTAGTATGCCATCTGATAGCATATATCTAATCTAACCTAAATATGAAATTTTATAAAATCGTTAGAGCCTTTTTTGAGAAAATCTACTTTTTGTAAAATCTGCCTTAAGTAAAGTACCGTTATTTTTGCGGCTGGAGTGAAAATTCTGATTTTACCTTGGGGTATAAGCCCATAGACATCAGATATCAAGTTTCAAGTAAATCCGCCTAGCTGCTTAAGCTCCAGTCTGAGGTACAGACGGACAGACGGACAGAATCCCTCTTTTACGAGTTTCTCTATCATTGTAATATCATTTTTGATTAAAATCTCGAATTCGAAATATAGGTGCAAGTAAAAATATAATAGTACAATAATAATATAATAAGAAGTCTGCACAAACCTTCAATGCAAACAATGATACTTTTTCAACAATAATAAAAACAAAAATTAAATAAAAATAAAAAGTTGTAAATTTGCGTAGTGACCGAAAGAATAAGATTGCGGATACAAGCTGCCGAAATGAGGTTCCCTCTCGGTGTTTCTGGAATAACTCGTAGGGATCGAGTGCGCAACACCAGAGTACGCGAGGCGCTCAATGTTGAGGAACTATTTCTCCGAATGGAACAATCTATGCTTAGATGGTTTCGTCACGTAGTGCGTATGCCTCCAAACCGGCTTCCAAGACGTGCCATGATTGCTGTGTGATCAGGTAGGCGACTCTCAGGTAGGCCCGGAAATAGATGGTTGGATTAAGTCTGAAATCTCTCCTAGAGCCGTCTAGAGATTCCTCTTGATGAATTGGAGTCAATGGCGGATGATTGAGAAGGATGGAGGGTCCACCTGAGCATCTTACCCCCGCGACCCTGATAAAGGATTAGCTGGCCATTGAAAATGTATGTATGTATGTATGTATGTATGTATGTATGTATGTATGTATGTATGTATGTATGTTTGTATGTATGTATGTACGCATACATGTATGTATGTTTGCCATTAGGATTGAAGAAGTGAATAAAAAAGGCAATTAGACATGTGGTAACAAAAAGGGTGATATGGGTGACGTGGAAGGTTGATGTTGGTCTCACTGTCAGTCTTGTGAGGGAAAGTGTTCATCGCTGCGCTATTAAACGTGTTAACAGAATGAGCGTTACTGTTTTATTATATAGTATGAAGTTTAGTTTACAATCTTCTTCTCGGGACTTGAATCTGTGTGTAAAATTCAATGTTTCGCAAAATCAAATGAATACCCTAGCGAATGATAAAAGTTACTCTGACCCTGAACCCGACTTCGAGGAGTTCGAGTCGAAGTATCTCGTTATAAAATCGGTCTTACTTTCTGCGATGCGGGACAAAAAGAAACCACAAACTCCCGTACAGCAGCAGCCGGACATAGCTAGTTCGAATGCACTCAACTCTTCGCCTAACACAGTAGATGAAATATTCGTGAATCTATCAAGAGACCCCCAGCTTTCAAGAGTATGCACGTCTTGCCGTCAAATCAATGCCCGATTTGCAGCTCGCCACACTCTCTTTCGCAATGTGGAGAATTCCTCGCAATGGATATGGAAACAAAGAGGGAGTTGATTAAGTCCAAAATACTTTGTTTTACTTGCCTACAGGGTGGTCACAACTCAGCTCGTTGTCAATCAACACTTCGCTGCAAAAGCTGCAATTCTCAGCACCATACACTTGTGCATCCCTGCTTAGTCAACCCAAATAATAATTCGCTCTTGGAAAGCACAGTTTCGCTTTCTATAGACTCTGGGTGACAAGTTTCGTTCGTCACCGAATCTTGTATTCAAAGACTTGGCCTTAGACGAATCAATGCTCGCATCCCAATACGTGGATTGGTGCAACTTGTGCTGGGACATCTAGAGGTCCAGTTACGACGGTCATCGCTTCGCTGTTCGAGTCTGTAAGTATTTCGGTAGATACCTTCATAACTTCAGTGATGCCATCTGCTTCATTCAACCAACCTAGTGCTGTAAATATATTGCTCGGCGCGGATAAGGTATGGAAAATTCTTCAAGGTGAAATTGCTCGTGGCTCATACGGTCAACAAATTGCCCAAAAGACTATCTTTGGGGGTTTGCTTGGACAGCTATACTCGCGCGTGGAGCAAAACATTCGGTCCCATCACTCAATCCTCGACATCGATTCTACTTTGCAGGCCTTTTGGACAATTGAGGAAGTCGACTTAAAATCAATTGTTTCAATGGAAGGTAAGGCTATTGAAGAGGGATTATGATGGCAAATATATTGTTAACCTTCCCTTTAAGAACCAACCCGTTTTCACTAACACCGCTCGGGGTGGAATTTCTCGTCTTGCGGCAATGGAAAGAAAATTTTTCAAAAATGATAGCCTCGCTCAGTCGTATTCAAAATTTCTGGAAGAATACTTCTCACTAGGTCACATGCGTAAGATACCAACATCAGAAATTTCGAAGCCTAACGTACTTTACCTACCACATCACGCAGTACTTAAGCCAGATAGCACATCAACGAAGCTTCGTGTTGTATTCGACGGTTCGTTTAAGGACACGGGCGAAAATCCCCTCAACGATACGGTATTGATCGGTCCACCCATCCAACGAAACCTTTTCTCTATCTGCTTGAGATTTCGTCGTCATAAATATGTGTTCACCGCAGATATACGTAATAAAAATATTTCGGCAGATGATACTGATTACCGAAGGATCGTCTGGCGAAAATCGGAATCAGATCCTATTGCACATTACCTCTTATGCACGGTTACTTACGGAACCTCATGTGCTCCCTATCTTTCGGTACAGGTCTTAGAACAATTGGCGTATGATTATCGTGAAGAGTATCCTGTCGCGCGGAGATACTTTTAAATGAATTTTGCGTTGACGACGTTGTGTCAGGTAGAGATTCGATCATTGATGCAATGTTAAAGTGCTTAATTGAGCTTCTTTCCAAGGGTGGCCTAAAACTCAGTAAGAAGGCAAAGTAATTGCAAGGAACTTCTGCAAGAAGGAGAACTTTTCAAAATGAAATCGTCTCACTAGACACTTGATCAGTTTCTTAAAGCCTCGGGTAAACGATTCCAAAGTGATCCTGGAAGAGGCGATCCTGCTAACAGAGATTTTTATGAAGATACCAAAGAAAAGTAAACAAACAAGGGTGCCTAAGAAAATCAAGTGGTACAATCTGGATAAATAAACAATTTGATATGTGGGATTCGCAACAACGAACTTGCTTAAAGAAGGCCAAATCACTGCTAGGAGCTTCAAAAGGCCACCATAAACACGCCCAAAAAACATGGTGGTGGGGTGATGAAGCTGAGAATGTGATAAATAAGAAAAAAGCGGATTTCAAAGCTTGGTCAAAGTGCCACTCTAATAATAGAGACGAAATAGCTCGTCCCGAAGTGGAATACAGATGTTGCAAGACAAAAGGCAAAGAAGAAGTTCGCCCAGCTTCAAGCAGAGAGTACAGTACTCCCTGTATCGGGAGCTGGAGAAAATATCTTTCCCGATCGCTGATGCAAACCAGGCTATCCTGGAGCTGCGACGACACAATAGGAACAAGAGCGCAACCATCTTCAAAATAGGCGCCCAAAGAAGGAGGAATGCTCAGGAGATTCGTTCGTAAAAGTTAATTAACAATGCTCATGGCCAGCTTCTTGTGGATGACGACAAAATTCTGCAGAGGTGGCGGCAGCATTGTGAAGAACTTTTAAACGGGACAGTTTCCCCGGCTATACTTTTCAAGAGCCACACCTAACTGAAGACATTCCCGAGATTACAGTCGACGAAGTTAGTTAGGCGGTCAAATACTTCAAAAAACGAAAAGCGGTTGGGCCAGACGAGATGCCCTCTAAGTTCTGGAAACAGATAGAAAACATCGGATTCAGATGGCTCAGATTTCTCATCTGCAAATTTGTGAGAGGTGATCCAATGCCGAATCAATAGAGGGAAAGTTACCTTCTCCCTGTATACAAAGGGAAGGGTGACACACGGAACTATGATAACTACCGTTCGATCAAGCTGATGTCACACACCATGAAGATCGTTGAGCGGGTACTAGATGGCGGACAGCGAGAAATAATACGGCTATCTGATGATTAGTGTGGGTTTATCTCTGGTAAATCATTTACACATGCAATCCAAAGTATAAGAATCATAATGGAAAAACATCGTGATTCCTTAAAGGATTTCCATATTTGTATTGAATGACTTTGAAAAGGCATTCGACAGACAACCACGAGATCTGATATGGATGGCGCTAAGACATCGAGGGGTTCCAGAAACCTATGTACAGATGATCATGGACATGTACGAAGGAGCAAAGACAAGAGGTGCACCCAATCAAAGTCTGGGGGCACCAGGGAAGCGTCTTAAGTCCTTTGCTCTTGATTGCAGTCCTTGACTATCTGTTTGAAGGTAAAGTGACGGACGCCAAGGTACATCAATTATTCTTTGCTGACAATGGTTCCATCATAAGTGAGGATCCTACATCACTGCAACGAGCACTTGATGTGTGGGTTGACGTTTTGGAGGGAAATCGGTAACGCATTAGGTCAAAAAAAAAAAAAAAACAGAGTACTTGTGCTGCCCGTTCTCTGAACAGTGCTTCTTAAGTGCGAAAAGTTCAAATATCTGGGATCTATGATCAATAGCAAAGCGACCTGTGATGACGACGTCAATCATCGCGTAAGCGTAGGGTGGGTGAATTGATGGGATAACTCCGCTATCTTCTGCGACCGAAAAATGCCGCTTAAGTTGAAAAGAAGGCTCTACACTACAGTTTTGCGTTCAGCGCTCACATACAGTTCACAATGTTAGACTGTGTACAAAAAGTATGAGAGTAAATTAACTGATCATATTTTCGGATCATAACCTCACCGAAATAGAAAGAAGAAGTTGAAAAAGTATCATTGTTTGTATTGAAGGTTTGTGCAGACTTTTATTTTTTTATTTTTTGTTGTGTTGTTTTACTAGTATATTATTGTATTTTTACTTGCACCTATATTTCGAACTGGAAATTTTAAGCAAAAATGATATTACGATGATAGAGAAACGCGAAAAAGTTGGTTTCGCAATTCTGTCCGTCCGTCTGTACTTCGGACTGGAGCATAAACAGCTGGGCGGACTTACTTGAAACTTAATATCTGGTGTCCGTTGGCTTGTACCCCGAGGTGAAATCATAGTTTTCATTCCAGCCCCAAAAATAACCGTACTTCACCTAAGGTGAATTTTGAAAAAAAGTAGGTTTCCTAGAAAACGGCTGTAACGCTTTTATTCAAATTTCATATTCAGGTTAGCTTAGACATATGCTATCAGATGGCATAACAGGTTTTTAGCTAAAAGGTCGAACGGCAGTATTTTACTTATTAACCTTTTTTTTTTTAATTGGCCCCTTTCTACTATTCCTTAGTCGATTTTGTTAAAATTGAATATCTTTGCAGTGTCTGATATATAGAACAACATGGCATAGTTGTTTTGGCTCTGGGAAAATTATTTTTTTTTTTATATACAGATGCAAGTACATGCCACCCAGTCGTGCTCTTTACTTTATATACGGACTCAACCTTTCAATACATTTCAACACAACAAAAAGTGTGAATACTATTTTAAACAAACAGGTCCCAGGAGCTGAATGCTAAATAGATTTTTTAACTAAACTCAGGTTGTATGCTAACTAAGTCAGAGAAATGGCGGTAAGGTTGTTGTAGTTAATTCTTTTTCGGCACACATCTCATATTTTGATTAATTTTCCTTTCGCGTAACTATAGTAACCGTTTAGAAGTGAAAAGCAATAAAAACTACGGTGTAACGTGAAAAGAACGTCAACAAAGTTGAAAATAACTAGCCGTGGACGTGCTTGTGTATCCCTCGCATGTTTTGCTTTTCTTGCAATAGGGTTGAGATTTTCGCATGTTTTGAAGTGCCGTATAAATCGAGAATTTGTTGCGTAGTTAATTTTCGGTACGAAAATGTATGCGTACACATTAAAAAAAAAAATAAAAACAACTTATAAATAAGTTTGAAGAACAAACTCAAAATTATTTTCTCAGCCACAACAAATGAAGGGTTTGAACTACCATGTGACTTCAAGCAAAGAGAATTTGGCCTTTTCTATGATAAATAAATAAAAGCTGGTCAAACGGTAGTGCATGCGATCATATGAAAACACAAGCGTTTTCACTCAGCTGAGGCCTATCAACTCCAACTCTCAACCTCCACACGGTCACAGCCGGGTGCCTAGTACCTTAATCCAAGAAATGGCTAACCAGGGGGGGGAAAAGTGTTTTCTCACTAAAGCACTTCTTCCTGTTCCAGGCGGCAGCGGACGAATTCCCTAGACGGAGTCAACGGTGGTGTCTATAGTTCCAGTTAGGTTGAACTTAGTGAATACCTTGCGCAAGCTGCTTCAACGTATTCGGATCACAGGTCGGTAAGGAATTTCCAATGTTGGTCAGGACCTTGTTATAGAGATGGTGGCGGAGGAGCCCTTAATGGACCAACGGCAGCGCTCATACTCCCGTAGCGGACTACTGGCACCGGTGTACCCGGCCCCTCGTACAAAATCGATGGTTCCGAAACAACCAAAAGGTCTCGGATAAGGATGACTCAACTAATGACGACCCCAGCAAACGAAATAAGGACAACGACCTTCGGATCTGTACGTGGAATGTTCTGTCCCTTTACAGACCACAACGCCTGATAACGGACTAAGGCTAATTGATTTCGCTGTGGAGCGAAATGTCACCATAGCAAGCACATGGTTTCCTCATCTCGATATTCATAAGCAGACATGGCGGTCCAATGATCATGTCACGATCAATCAATTTGATCATATTGCGATCGACGCAAGGCATGTCTCCAGTATTCTGGATGCCCGGACCTTCCGAGCGGCCAACATAGACTCGGATCATTACATTGTTGTAGCCGAGGTACGAATGCGCATATCCCAAACTGAGCAGCAAAGAAGAATCACTGTGAGAAAATTTAACGTCGAAAAACTACAATCGCAAGAGACCGCCCGACTTTTCGCTAAACGCGTATCCCGAAATCTCTCAATCAGCCCTATGCCGCCAGCATCAAGTGCCGAAGACCAGTGGCAACGCTGCCAACATGCCATCAGAAACGCCGCGGCTGATGTGCTGGGTCTCGCTCGCCCATCCACGCGAAACCCCTGGTTTGACGAAGAATGCCGGCGAGTGCATGCAGCAAAACGAGAGGCATATAAAGCGCCGCTGCAAAGGAAGACGAGATCTGCTCGTGAGCTCTACGCGCAAAAGAGACGGGAAGAACATCGGCTTCTCCAAAAGATGAAGAAAGAGCATGAGAAGCGCGCGTTTGAGAATATCGAGAGTTTATACTCCAGGAAGTTTTACCAAAAAGTAAAAAGAACGTGTCAGAGAAGTAATATCCGTACAGAAACCTGTAGAGATGGAAGTGGAAACCTCGTAGGAGAATCACAGTCGGTGCTGAGAATATGGAAAAACTACTTCTGCAGACTGTATAACGGCGACGAAGACCAACATCCCGTTGTCAGTCAGAATGAACCATTCAACATAGACGATGATATTCAAAGTTTCAGTCCACCTGACCAAAACAAAGTGAGGATAGCAATATCCAAACTAAAATCCAACAAGGCTGCTGGACCTGACGGCTTACCCGCTGAACTTTTCAAGGCAGCTGGTGATGAATTGGTAGACTGCATACACCAACTCATCTCTAAAATTTGGTCAGACGAGTGTATGCCTGATGAATGGAATCTCAGCATCGTTTGCCCGATCAACAAGAAAGGAGACCCCCCCAATTGCCACAATTATGGAGGCATCAGTCTCCTCAACATAGCCTACAAAATCTTTTCTGCGATATTGTGTGAACGCCTGAAACCTTTTATCAACAGCCTGATTGGACCCTATCAGTGCGGTTTCAGGCCAGGAAAGTCCACCATCGATCAAATCTTCACACTTCGGCAGATCCTGGAGAAAACCCAAGAATTCCAAATCGATACTCACCATCTCTTTATCGATTTCAAGGCCGCCTATGGCAGTATCTATAGAGAAGAGCTTTATAGAGCCGTGTCTAGTTTTGACATCCCTGCCAAACTTGTCCGTATGTGCAGGAAGACGATGGAGAACGCTCGCTGCTCCATCAAGGTCGGTAATGACCTCACCGGGACCTTTAATGTCAAAAAAGGTTTTAGGCAAGGTGACGCGCTGTCATGTGACTTCTTTAATATTGTACTTGAACGGATTGGTATTTGCTACATTATTTTTTCAGCATTAATTTATTACCATAGTTTCGTGGTAATAAATGCATTTGATTTCGAATGCATAAATTATGTAAGCATCAAATGCAGATATCTGGAAATTCACATGAAGTCTGCTGAAACGCAAGTGATATACGACTACATACAGACATATGTGCATTATATTTAGTGCTCTGATTGAAAGTTAATTAAAATTGCAAAAATTAATAATTCATGGATTTGAATGTTAATGATCAAGTAATTGCATACATTACTTTCAACCTCACATAGCAGTCGAGGTTTGAGAGAAAGCGCAATAGAGGATATATAGGAACCTCAGACGAGTCAGAGGATTTCGAGCATAGTGGTTCGGAGTACGAAGAGGAAGAATCTCAGTCAAATTACTCGAGCTCTGAAGATGATGAAGACCAAGTAGATGCGGATATGGAAAAAAGTGTCAATTTGACTGAACAAATGGAACAATTACAAAATGACGAGATTATCAGTACGAAAACCACAGAAGATATTGGGCCGCTCACAACGGAAACAGGAAAGATTTGGTCTGTCGATACCAAAGTTCCAAGAATCATTATTCCACCTCAAACTATTCCCTCTGTGCTGTGTAATATGGATAGGGGTTCGAGTAAATTGGATACGTTTTTGAAATTATTTCCACGCAGCCTCCTTGTATGGATAAGCCAATGTACGAACGAAAGAATTGCAATCCTCAAAAGCTCCCAAGAGGGTAAGTTCCGAAAAACAATGCGTGATGTAGTGCAAACAGATCAACACGAAGTTCTTGTGGTGTTGAGCATAATGCTCATAACTTCATATAATCGGTTGCCAAAAATGCCAATGTATTGGTCCAAAAAAAATCGGTTGGTAACTTACTAATCAGAAATAGCATATCTCGTGATAGATTTTTTCTGTTGCATTCGGAATTATATTTCAACAACCCCAATAAACAAACTGAGTGTTCTAAGACATATTATATTGAAGTAGTTGCCAGTTGCCTAAAAAAAACATTTAATCAAAGCAGAGAAGATAGTTCTTTCCAGGCCTAGATGAATCCATGGTCAAGTTAAGGGTAGATATACCCTGAAACAATATCTGCCATTGAAACCTGTAAAAAGGGGGATAAAGATTTGGGAACAATCGGATTCAAATACAGGATACATTTTCGATTTTAATATTTACTGTGGAAATGAGTCACAAATGCTGTAAGGTACGTTGGGAGAACGGGTTGTATTGAATTTGGCAAAAACTATCAAAAGTTCAAATGTTTGTCTTTGCTTTGACCGCTTCTTTTCTTCAGTTCATCTTTTTAACACTTTATCATTTCCTGATGTTGGCACCATTATATCGAACCGAAAACAAGTTCCATCCTGCCCAACTAGGTTGACGAGAGGAGACAGTTTTATTTATATGAACCAGTTTGGAACATCATGCGCTTTTTGGCAAGATACAAAATTGGTAATTGTAATGAGTATCTGCCACGGATCTATAGCATTTGCAAATTTATTTAACCTAACACCAAATTAGTTTAACCCAAACACAAATATATTTAGCCCTTTAGCAATTAACTTTAACCCAAAAGCAAATATGTTTAACCTTTTAGCAAATAAGTTTAACCTTTTAGCAAATATGTTTAACCAAAGAACAAATATATTTAAACCAAGAGCAAATCATTTTAACCAAAACACAAATTTATTTCAACGCATCTGTAAATTTGTTATCTTTTTAAACGTTACTCTAATTGCAGCAATTAGTAACCAAGGAAGAATCCATTATAAGATTTTAGCAAACTCCGCTTGCAACTCTAACAAGTTTTGTTCATTTCTCCATGAACTTACAGCAAATCTGAAAGTACACCCCTTAATGATGGCTTTTTAATTATGGATAACGCTAGAATCCATAAGACACAAGAAGTTCGGATTTTTGCTTCCTTACTCTCCCATGTTAAACCCCATTGAAAAATCTTTTTCTAAAATGAAGACACACGCACAGCAAGTTTTAACTGACGTCAGCAGGGACTATAACTTGGTTGCAGTTATTGAAGATAGTTTGCAACAAATTTCACAAACCGATTTCGCTAATTATGATATGGTTTTACTCATTCCAAAGGCAGTGAATGGACTAAATATTTTTTTAAAATATTAATTTTGTTTTAGAAGGCTTCTATGTTTTTATACAATTATAAAGTTGAAATAATTTTGTGTTTTGGTTAAAATGATTTGCTCTTGGTTTAAATATATTTGTTCTTTGGTTAAACATATTTGCTAAAAGGTTAAACCTATTTGCTAAAAGGTTAAACATATTTGCTTTTGGGTTAAAGTTAATTGCTAAAGGGCTAAATATATTTGTGTTTAGGTTAAACTAATTTGGTGTTAGGTTAAATAAATTTGCAAATGCTATATGTTAGGAACTATTCGACGCGAACAAAAGAATGGTGAGAAGGTAGAAACTAACTGTCCAGAGTCTATCATTTTTTACAACAAATTTATGGGTGGGGTCGATTTATCCGACCAAATGGCAGAACTCTATGACATAAATCGAAAGTCCGGCAAATGGTGGAAGAAAGTTTTTTATAAATTAGTTCAATCAACTTGCGTAAACGCATGGATTATTTATAAGGAAACTTATCACTTACCGAAGTTACCATACATTGATTATGTAACAACGCTGGCAGAGCAAATGATAAACGATGGTCTACAGAAAACTAAAACACAGAAAAAGAAGAAAACTGGGCGATATCAGAAGCGTAGCACTGTACAGTATGGAGTTTTAGGCGATCATATGCCTATAGAAGGAAAAACACGCAGGAGATGTGTAAAGTGCTACAAGGACAAGAAAGGCGGAAAAATGATAAAAGAACACTATTTACTTGTAAGGCTTGTGATGTTCCATTATGCTTTAGTTATTTCACTCTTTACCATTTAAAAAACAATGTTTACAATACACATTTTTTACAAAACAATATTTACAAATTGCTTTCTTTATTTCCCTTAGATACGGTTGGGACAATACATCCCAATTAAAAAAAAAAAAAAAACAAAACGGATGGGATCATATATCCCAAGCGATCACAGCGCCCCTAGTGGAAAAAAAATAAAACGACCGATGAAAATTTTTTTTTTTCCCTTACATTTAATATTTCCTCCACAGCAAATTCAGATTTCTTTTGGGGGCATTTTCGGTTCGAAAGGGTTAAAATCTCATTTTTTTGGTAACTGCAATTTCTGGCTTAACCGCATTTACCTAAAGTAAAAGATTTGTCATTTTATTTTTTTGTCGATAAGGAGGGATTGCAATTACTATATATTCACAGATGATCTTTTCTTAACCGATGCTGGTGTACCTCAAGGCTTATTCTCAGAAGCGGCCAACCTATTCATTCGAGGGCCACATCACTTTTGACTGTGCTTATTCCTTAACATGTTCCTACTCCCAGCGATCTTAGTTGAGTTAAGGTCAACGCAGAATACTACTGTTGTCGAATGGTTGGCATGTATCAGCCCAGACCTTGGGTAGAATCAGCAGAATATTGAAACTGTTAAAGAAGGTGCTATTTTCAATAACAATTTAAATCGACACAGTTTTTCTTTTCACTTGCTAATTTTACTGTTACTTTTTCTTTTTCTTGTTGTATTGATAAATAATTTTCATTGCTTATTATGTTTCATAATTACAATTATGTCGGAATTCATGTGCCAATCCATCTATTCCTTTTTCCTTAAATAAACCATAAAGCATTTTTTTTAACTTAAATACTATAAAAGCAAAGTCGATTTTCCTTGTGAACACGGTTTCTCCAAAACTACTAGACGTAGGTACTTGAAATTTTGCACAGTTATTCCCTATTTTGCCTAGATGCGAGATAAGAAGAAATTTTCCGAAATTCAAGGTCTAAGTGGAATAAAGGGGGTTAAGATCGAATTTTTCATCTGTAAATATTGATTCCGCAGTCGTAGCTCAATACTGGCTCTCCGGATTAAAAAAATGATTAATTAAGATATCCATGTGCTGTCAAAACTTCATGAAATTAAGATATTTGGGAATATATGCGTAGGTATATATGTAGACATAGAACTATTGCAATATTTTTCCATTTTGTTAGATGAGATGTTGATCGTTGGATTTGTCCACATTTCTATTTTAATGAATTTAATATAAATTGTGTGTTGGAAGCGGGTTTACGTATGCTCTGGTGGGATTCCCACGGGGGAAGTTATAACTGAGTTTACACATTTTCGGTATTGTATTCAGTTAGCAATTATATTTCAACAAGTAAATAACCGTCAACTAAAATGCGGGCGAAGCAAGGCGAGCACTGGTCACCTAGTTTGACATAATACCAAAATTGATCAAGAGCCTACACAACATTACTTAATATAATTCAATACTGGTCATACCACTAATGACTAATGAAATACATAAACATTATAATTAAAGAAAATAATGTTTCGGTGCATGCAATGCAATTGCAAAGCAATTTTATATTTCTATGTATTAATGTTTCCACTTTCTACAAAAGCGTTTGAAACATACAGAATAGTGCCGTCAAAAAAAAAATTCCATTCCAAAACCAGCATACGAGTATACATATGTGCCCCTATGATAAGAGTCCTTTACTTATTATATTACTTTCCATAGGTAAATAAATCCCTGTACAAACCGAATGATTTTTCCCTACACAAGGGGGGGTCACCGGTACACCAATACAAAATTCTCTTCATTGTGAAAATAACCACCTTCCTTCCTGATGTTGATCCTCTGGCACTTTGGTTCTGTCTACCTTTTCAAAAGTTTAATAATCTTGTGAATACTGTTTGCCACTTGCCATAAGGAAATTATTTCAATACAAAAAAACCTTCCCCCAACAAAAGAGATAGTCCGCTGCTGAGGGTTGGAGTTTAATAAAAGCCACCTGAAAGGGAATGTATTCAAACACAACTAGCTGTCTGGGGATTGCACTCCTTTAATTTGAGTAGTTGTGAAAGGGAAGAGAAACCAGGAACAAAACTGCATATAACCCCCGTGGCAAAAGGAAACCAGCCGAGGCCCATGGAAAACAGACAGCAACAATGAAATATTATTAATACCCACACATTCACAGTGTTATTTGAAAATGACTGCTTTTGAACATTGGTGTTTTGGTGGTGGTGGTCCGTCCTATTGTAGGCCACATTTATTTTAGCACACGTACCTTGTAGCACAAATATGGTGAATATAGAGAGGTTATAGGAACATAAGGGATCGAAGGTTGTACGAGCGTTAATTCAAAAGTTTGCGGCATGGTTAAGAAAACAAACTCGCAAGTTTACAAAATAGTTTTATTTTTCAACGTAATCTCGCCTAAGCTTAATACATTTATTCCATTTGGCCTCTGAAACCATTACTTACTTACTTACTTAGGTGGCGCTACAGTTCGGGGTGAACCTGGGCCTCAACCAACAAGCCTCTCCATTTAGCTCGGTCTTTAGCTAGTTGAATCCAGTTGCGCACTCCAAGCTGGTCGAGGTCCCCTTGAACTTGTGCGCGCCACCTACGGCGATGATTCCCTCTACTGCGCCGTCCCTCGGGGTTAGACTCGAAGACTCTGCGGACCGGAGCGTTGGTGTCCATTCGCTCTACATGTCCTAACCATCTCAGACGTCCAATACGCAGTTTTTTGACTAGGTCGATGTCGCTGTACAGCTCGTATAGTTCGTGATTGAATCTTCTCCTCCAAAACCCGTCAACGCAAACGGGACCGAAAATCTTACGAGGAATTTTTCTCTCGAAGCGACCAAGGATATCTTCATCCTCTTTTAATAAAGTCCATGTTTCAGCGCCGTAAAGCAGGACTGGGATGATCAAGGTCTTATATAGAGTCTCCTTAGAAGTTCGAGATAGGGCTTTACTGTTGAATTGCCTTATAAGCACAAAAAAAGAGCGATTGGCAAGAGTTATTCTTCGATTGATTTCTGCACTGATTTGGTTTGATGAATTTATAGCAGAGCCAAGGTAGACAAAGTCCCTTACTACCTCGAAGTTATAGCTGCCCATGGTGACGTTTTGTCCAATTCGTCGGTGTTGGTTTTCCCATCTTGTTGACAGCATATACTTGGTTTTGCCCTCGTTTATCGCTAAACCCATGTTGGCCGCTTCCGCCTCAATGCTTGCAAACGCACCGATGACAGCCTGCTGAGTTCTTCCGATAATATCTATATCGTCGGCGTATGCAAGTAGTTGTACAGACTTGGAATAGATTGTGTCTCCGGTGTTGGCTTGTGAGTTCCGCACAATCCGTTCAAGTATAATATTGAAGAAGTCACATGACAGCGCGTCACCTTGTTTAAAACCTTTTTTGACATCAAAGGTCTCGGTGAGGTCATTACCGACCTTGATGGAGCAGCGAGCGTTCTCCATCGTCAGCCTGCACAGACGGACAAGTTTGGCAGGGATGTCAAAACTAGACATGGCTCTATAAAGCTCTTCTCTATAGATGCTGTCATAGGCGGCCTTGAAATCGATAAAGAGGTGGTGAGTATCGATTTGGAATTCTTGGGTTTTTTCCAGGATCTGCCGAAGTGTGAAGATTTGATCGATGGTGGACTTTCCTGGCCTGAAACCGCACTGACAGGGTTCAATCAGGCTGTTGGCAAAAGGTTTCAGGCGTTCACACAATATCGCAGAAAAGATCTTGTATGCGATGTTGAGGAGACTGATGCCTCTATAATTGGCGCAGTTGAGGGGGTCTCCTTTCTTGTGGATCATGCAAACGATGCTGAGATTCCATTCATCAGGCATACACCCGTCTGACCAAATATTAGAAATGAGTTGGTGTATGCACTCTACCAATTCATCCCCAGCTGCCTTGAAAAGTTCAGCGGGTAAGCCGTCAGGTCCAGCAGCCTTGTTCGATTTTAGCTTGGATATTGCTATCCTCATTTCGTTTTGGTCAGGTGGACGGAAATTCTGATTATCATCGTCTATGTTGAATGGTTCATTCTGCCTGACAACGGGATATTGGTCTTCGTCGCCGTTATACAGTCTGCAGAAGTAGTTTTTCCATATTCTCAGCACCGACTGTGATTCTCCTACGAGGTTTCCATTTTCATCTCTACAGGTTTCTGTACGGGTATAACTTCTCTGACACGTTCTTTTTACCTTTTGCTAAAACTTCCGTACATTGTTCCTGGAGTATAAACTCTCGATATTCTCAAACGCGCGCTTCTTATACTCTTTCTTCTTCTTTTGGAGAAGCCGATGTTCTTCCTGTCTCCTTTGCTCATAGAGCTCACGAGCAGCTCTCGTCTTCCTTTGCAGCGCCGCTTTGTATGCCTCTTGTTTTGCTGCATGCACTTGCCAGCATTCTTCGTCAAACCAGGGGTTTCGCGATGGTGGTCGAGCGAGACCCAGCACATCAGTCGCGGCATTTCTGATGGCATGTTGGCCGCGTTGCCACTGGTCTTCGGTACTTGATGCTGGCGGCAAAGGGGTGATTGAGAGATTTCGGGATACGCGTTCAGCGAAGAGTCTGGCGGTCTCTTGCGATTGTAGCTTTTCGACGTTAAATTTTCTCACAGTAATTCTTCTTTGTTGCTCAGATTGGGATATCCGCATTCGTACCTTGGCTACAACAATGTAATGATCCGACTCTATGTTGGCCGCTCGGAAGGTCCGGACATCCAGAATACTGGATGCATGCCTTGCGTCGATCGCAATATGATCAATTTGGTTGATCGTTACATGATCATTGGACTGCCATGTCTGCTTATGAATATCGAGATGAGGAAACCATGTGCTTGCTATGGTGACATTTCGCTCCACAGCGAAATCAATTAGCCTTAGTCCGTTATCAGACGTGGTGTCGTGTAGGCTATGCTTACCGACTGCTCTACCAAAGACGTCCTCCTTTCCTATTTTGGCGTTAAAATCGCCAAATACGATTTTAACGTCGTATTTAAGACATTGCTCGTATGTTTTGTCGAGGAGCTCGTAGAAACACTCTTTGGTGGCAGGGTCCTTTTCTTCCGTGGGGGCATGAACACATATTAGGATAATGTTATCGAATTTAGCCTTGATCCGGATAGTCATAATTAGCTCGCTAACATGTCGGAAGCTTAAGACTTCTTGCCTAAGTCTGCCGCGTATGACAAATCCGCATACGAATAAGCGTTGCCTGTTGCCTCTGTAGCAATCACCGTAGTAGATGTCACAGTTTTCCATCCTCTTTTTGCCCGGCCCATCCCATTCTTAAAGCACTACCAAGGAAAGCTCTAATTAAGCTTCTGTGCATTATAAACGCCGCGATTAGACTAGAATATGTTCCCAGTCAATGGAAAGTCGCCGAAGTTATAATGGTCCTTAAGCCTGGAAAACCGCCGAATGAAAAAACCTCTTATAGACCGATTTCGCTTCTTCCAATTATATCCAAAGTGTTCGAGAGAATATTGGTTAGGCGAATACAGCCGGTTATAGAAGAAGGGCATCTCATCCCTGATCATCAATTCGGATTTAGAAGTAAGCATTCAACAGTTGAACAAGTACATCGAATAACACATGTAATCGAAAAATCACTTGAAGAAAAAAAGATTTGTTCAAGCGTATTCCTTGACGTTTCTCAAGCCTTTGACAAGGTCTGGCATGAAGGCTTAAAGTTTAAATTACGACAAGTTCTGCCAGAGCACCTATATAATATTTTGAAGAACTACCTTACGAATAGACTATTCCGCGTCAAATGTGGAAACGAATATTCAGATTTTAAGGAAATAATGGCTGGGGTGCCGCAAGGAAGCGTTCTTGGTCCAGTCTTATATCTATTCTACACTCGTGATATACCGCCAGTAGAAGGCACCGAGCTAGCTACATTTGCCGACGACACTGCTATCTTGACAGTAGGTAAAACGGTCGAAGATACTACAGAAAAACTGCAAGAAGCTTTGAATAGAGTAAATGAATGGACAAAGATTTGGCGAATCGCACTCAACGAGACCAAATCTGTTCATGTAAATTTTACTTATAAAAAAATAAATAATTTGCCGATCTTTTCAAACTCGGTTCAAATCCCGTTTGCAAACGAGGCTAAGTATCTTGGAATGACACTTGATACAAAGCTGAAATGGAAAACGCACGTTAAGAAAAAACGCAAAGAACTAGATAACAAATATCGAGAAATGTATTGGTTACTTGGAAAATATTCCAAGCTTAATATATATAACAAACTGCTTTTATATAAGCAAGTGCTAAAGCCTGTATGGACATATGGTATACAACTCTGGGGTTGTACCAAAATAAGTAATATTAAAATTTTACAAACTTTTGAAAACAAAGTGCTAAGAGGTATTGTAAATGCGCCATGGTATATCAGAAATAGCGATATCCACAGAGACCTTGGCATTAAAACAATCGAAGACGAAATTCAAACCTACGCGAGAAAGCATAGAAGTCGACTAGAAAGTCACGTAAATATTACAGTCCTCCAACTTTTGGAAGAAAGAAATTTACTGCGCCGTCTACAAAGAACCAAACCTTTAGACCTAGCGCGATAAGTAACCGCGTCTAAACTGCGGAGCTGGCAGGAACTTCTAATGGGAAGGTACCTGCAAAACGTCATTATTTCGCGAAACGAAAACTACTTGATAAGTCGAATACTTAGTTGTAGTATAAATAAAAACAAGTCTGTTTTGAAGGGAGGTTTTTTAGTGGGTAAGAATCCCACACTACTATGAGCACGCGCTGTCGATCCTCATAGTGTCTTGTTGAAGATTTTCACCTACCCTCGGAAAAAAAAAAAAAAAAAAAAAAAAAATCCCATCGCACTTCCTGGGTGGCGGTAATATCTGCTTTATAGCAGTCTAGGGCCTCTGCTAGTTGTTCGGCTGCACGTGGTCTGTAAAGGGACAGAACATTCCACGTACAGATCCGAAGGTCGTTGTCCTTATTTCGTTTGCTGGGGTCGTCATTAGTTGAGTCATCCTTATCCGAGGCTTTTGGTTGTTTCGGAACCATGCGTTTTTTATGTGGTAGGGAAGTTACCCCGACGGCACAACCCCCAACCTGGAGGGCCAGTTTTTTAATTATTCCCTAGGACGAGGGGCCGGGTACACCGGTGCCAGTAGTCCACTACGGGAGTATGAGCGCTGCCGTTGGTCCATTAAGGGCTCCTCCGCCACCATCTCTATTCCAATGCCCTGACCAACATTGGAAATTCCTTACCGACCTGTGATCCCAATACGTCGAAGCAGCTCGCGCAAGGTATTCACTAAGTTCAACCTAACTGGAACTATAGGCGCCACAGTTGACTCCGTCTAGGGAATTCGTCCGCTGCCGCCTGGAACAGGAAGAAGTGCTCTAGTGAAAAAGCACTCTTCCCCCCTCTCTCATCTGCTGCCACCAAGAATCCTCCAAACGGGGTTGGTTACCCATTTCTTGAATTAAGGTACTAGGCAGTAGGAGTTGGTAGGCCTCAGCTGAGTGGAAACGCTTGTGTTTTCATATGATCGCATGTACTACCGTTTGACAACCAACCACCAACCACCAACCACCAACCACCAACCACCATTACTCTAGTTTTAAAAAAAAAATTTCCTCAAGGCTTTCATAAAATACGTTTACTGCAGCTTCGATTTCTTTATTCATTAAAAATCTTTGGCTTCCCCTTTTTTTTTTTTTTGTTGCATGTACCCGTATAGTGACGAACTCAGGTTATTTGACATCAGAAATCTATATACAGTGAATTCTCGATAATTCGAATTTCATCGGACCAGGGAGGAACTTGCAGAGTCGAATTATGGAGGTTTCAGAGGAAAAGAAGATTTTTGCAAAAATAATTTTTTATTTCATGTACATGTTTACATTTATGTTATACTCCCCAAGGTAAAGAAATTACATACGATGTCCAGTGGTTAAAGTTGAAGACACGTCATCGCCGACATACTATATGTCCTCTTTGAAAATTGCTAGTCTAATTTGATTGCATAATTTAGAATGGACAATTTTTAACTCTACTGTCAAACATATGCACACATGAATATACATGGAACAGCCTTTCATCGCATATTCATTTCAACGATGATTTGAGTATAAAGAAATAGTCTTAACTTCGAATTATAGAGACAAAAATAGGCCAAAAAAAAGTTCGCATTAGAGAGGGTTTTAGGTTATTTTTGGACAAGAGTAGATCCGAATTAACGAAGGGGATGCATTGCATAGGTTTTCTTCGAATAATAGAGGTTTTCTCATGGGACTGACGCAATACTTTTATTTATAGAGGTTCGAATTATCGAGAGTTCACTGTATATATAATATTAAAAACACAACAGTCAATGGAGGGAAAGTTACCTTCTCCCTGTATACAAAGGGAAGGGTGATACACGAAACTACGAAAACTACCGTTCGATCACGCTGATGTCACACACCATGAAGATCGTTGAGCGGATATTAGGTGGCCGAATGCGAAAAATAATACGGCTATCTGATAATCAGTGTAGGTTTGTCGCGGGTAAATCAACCACAGATGCAATCCAAAGTATAAGGATCATAATGGAAAAACATCGTGATTCCTTAAAGGATTTGCATTTTGTATTGAATGACTTTGAAAAGGCATTCGACAGACAACCACGAGATCTGATATGGGTGGCGCTAAGACATCAAGGGGTTCCAGAAACCTATGTAAAGATGATCATGGACATGTACGAAGGAGCAAAGACAGGAGTAATATGCCTCACTGGAGTAACCGAAGAGTTCCCAATCAAAGTCGGGGTGCACCAGGGAAGCGTTTTAAGTCCCTTGCTCTTTATTACAGTTACTGATTATCTGCTTGAAGGTAAAGTGATGGACCCCAAGGTACATCAGTTATTCTTTGCTGATGATGGAGCTATCATAAGTGAGGATCCTACATCCCTGCCCCGAGTACTTGATGTGTGGGTTGACGTTTTGGAGGGAAATGGGTATCGCATTAGGTCAAGAAGAAAAAAAAAGAGTACTTGTGCCGTCCGTTCTCTGATCCACTCAGGCCTATCCCACACATTTATTTCAATGGAACAGTGCTTCCCAAGTGCGAAAATTTCAAATATCTGGCATCTATGATCAATGGCAAAGCAACTTGTGATGACGACATCAATCATCGCGTAAGCGTAGGGTGGATGAAGTGGCGAGAAAATTCCACTATCTTCTGTGACAGGAAAATGCCACACAAGTTTAAAGGAAGGGTCTACAGCACAGTTGTGCGGCCAGCGCTCACATACAGTTCACAATATTGGACGATGTACAAATAGTATGAGCGTAAATTAACGGCAGCTGAGATGAATATGCTTCGCATGACAGCAGGACGGCCAAAGCTTGATCGAATAAGAAGTTCGAAGATCCATGGAAGCTTTCACGTCAAGGAAACCATCGAACAAAAAATAGAGGGCGACCGGCTCAGCTGGTATTGCCGCATTCAAAGAAGAGATCATTTGAACCCTGTTAAAAAGACAATACCAGTGCACGTTCCAAAGAGATCGCGATGTAGGAGAGGCAGACCTGTAAACTCCTGGATCACACAAATCCGACGACATCGGCATTTCTTTGGCCTCAATAACCGAGTGATCTAGAAATGGCAGGCTTGCCGATATTTTTTGAGGTCAAATAAACGAATCCCACAAGCAGATCCATAAAAATGCACTGAAAAAAAAAAGGAAGAAGAAGAGGAAATTTAACACAACAGCTCATTAACTGCCTAGGCTTAGCCTAGCTTTTCGCAACCACTCGTGTTTTGTGCGTTATATTTTTCGCACGAATGCTAGGGACCTACAGTTTAATGCCGAATCCGAACGGCGATTTGAGAAGCTTTTTCGTGACAACAATACTCTCGGATGTTTGTCAGACGCTCGCGAAAGGTGGGACCGTGAAAAAACTAATGCGATACTCATTTCCCTCCAGGGCGTCCACCCACACATCAAGTGCTCGTTGCAGGAATGTAGGATGCTCACTTATGATGGCTCCATCTTCAGCAAAGAATAACTGATGTACCTTGGGGTCCATCGCTTTACCTTCAAGCAGATAATCAATAACTGTAATAAAGAGCAAGGGACTTAAAACGCTTCCCTGGTGCACCCCGACTTCGATTGGGAACTGTTCGGTTACTCCAGCGGGGCATTTTACTATTGTCTTTGCTCCTTCGTACGTGTCCATGATCAGTACATAGGTTTCTGGAACCCCTCGATGTCTTAGCAACACCCATATCAGATCTCGTGGTTGTCTGTCAAATGCCTTTTCAAAGTCAACCAATACAATATGCAAATCCCTTAAGGAATCACGATGTTTTTCCATTATGATCCTTATACTTTGGATTGCATCTGTGGTTAATTTACCCGAGACAAACCCGCACTGATCATCAGATAGCCGTATTATTTTTCGCAGTCGGCCACCTAATACCGGCTCAACGATTTTCGTGGTGTGTGATATCAGCTTGATCGAACGGTAGTTATCACAGTTTCGCGTATCACCCTTCCCTTTGTACACAGGGAGAAGGTAACTTTCCCTCCGTTGATTCGGCATTGGGTCACCTCTCACAAATTTGGAGATGAGAATTCTGAGCCATCTAAACCCGATGTCTCCACATCTTTTTCCAGAACTCAGAGGGCATCTCGTCTGGCCCAACCGCTTTTCGTTTTTTGGAGTATTTGACCACCTCACTAACTTCTTCGACTGTAATGTCGACTATTTCTTCACAGTTATCTTGGAGCCGGGAGACTTCGTTTAAACGTTTTTTACAATACTGCCGCCACCTCTGCAGGATTTTGTCGTCATCCACAAGAAGCTGGCCATGAGCATTGCTAATGAACTTTAGCGAACGAATCTCCCGAGTATTCCTCCTTCTTTGGGCGGCTATTTTGAAGATGGTTGCGCTCTTGTTCATATTGTGTCGTCGCAGCTCCTGGATAGCCTGGTTTGCATCAGAAACCGGGGACGATATTTTCTTCAGCTCCCGATACAGGCCTTACGTACTCTCTGCTTGAAGCTGGGCGAACTTCTTCTTCGCTTTTTTCTTGCAACATCTGTATTCCATTTCGAGGCGAACTTTTTCGTCACTATTATTAGAGGGGCACTTTGACCAAGCTTTGAAAGCCGCTTTCTTCTCATTTATCACCTTCTTAGCTTCATCACTCCACCACCATGTTTCTTTGGCGTGTTGATGGTGGCCTTTTGAAGCTCCTAGCAGTGATTTGGCCTTCTTTAAGCAAGTTCGCTGTAGGGAATCCGACATATTTTGAGCTCTGTACTCTTCATCCTCAGCTCCGTTGATGATGTGAGAGAGGTAATTTTTCATTACGAAAACAAAAGCCTCGCCTTTTTCTTCGTCCACTTGATTTTCTCAGAGACCCTTGTTTGTTTGCTTTTCTTCGGTGTTTTCATAAAAATAAGCTAGAATTCATCAGGCACCAAAATCCTACAATTCGATTCCAGAAAAAGTAGGATTACCCCTCTTTATTATTTTGCTTGAAGTGAAGTTAATGCTCGTGTAAAGTAAATTCCCGTGAAATTATTTCCCCGCGTTGTCAATAACGAGCAGTGGTCTGTTGGTATTAAATTTAAATTTTGTGTTTGGGGCGCGAACTCACGCTAATATTACTTCCTTGCTACATAAACATAGCCTTTAGATGAACCGTGTGGTACAGTTTATTTGGTTTCGGCATATAACTTTCGAAAGGAATTACTAAATTATTATAAATGAAATTACTCGATCCAATTGAAGGTAAGTTGAGTCGACGTGCTACAACTGATTTTACAAGTGACATTTGATTGCCAATATAAATGACAATAAAAGCAAATGATTCACCACTGGATATATTGTATTATATATACGTACATTTTCAATAACCCGCTAAGGGGTCACGGGGGTAAGATGCTAGATATAATTACACTCATACCTCGGTTAAGGGCCTCCACACAATCAGGCCATAGCTTTATGGTCGTATAAAAAGTCTTAAGATTGGTTCCAAATTTTCAAAATAAAAAAACCGAAATATTAATAAAACGTTATAAAAAAATGAATTTATTGTGCTAAATTCAGAGCACAGTTACATTTCAATTTAATATTGACAGGAGCCAAATTAAAATCTACATACTCGTACATAACTACTCGTATAAGCAGCATAATTAAGTAAGGAAAAAATAGAGAAAAATTAAGATATTGAAGTGCTTAATTCGAAGAAAAATCCCTGCCATCTACACAAGCTTTATTTTTTGATTGTTTATTAATTTCTTTATAGCAACTAATGGCTTCGTTAACAGCTCTCGAAACTTTAGCACTTCGATTTTCGTCGGGATCATTTTGGTTTAAAATTTACAATACCTCTTCGAAATGATGCAGTGCTTCATACAAATTACTTGATGTCAACTGGCGACTCGTGGAATGCTCAGGCTCTTCATCTGACTCTTGATCTGATCCCAACTGCAGAATCTCTTCATTTGAAAGCGGAGCTCTGTTATCGTAAGAAGACTGGTGACATTGTCCTCTTCAAAATCCTCAAATCCGATTTCTATTGCCAGATTTAAAATGTTGCAGGGATAACAAGATCAGCATCAGATTGACCATTTTTAATGCATTCCGGCCATAGTTTCTTCCAAACATGATTCATCGTTGTTGATTTTAAATCATTCCAAGACTCACTTATTATAGGTAATGAATACCTTTTTTGAATTATTAAGCTTAAGCCAGATATAATTAATTTAAGTCGGCTATATTGAAAATATTTTAACTTATGGAAAAAAGAAAAAAGAAGTTGTTTTTATGTCTCTCGAGTTCAAGTTCCAAGACTCACTTATGTTGTAAACGACATGTCTGATGTTGTAGATCTTTAATAGAAGATCTTCCATCCATATCGTTAACAAACTTTTGAAAAGTTCTGCGCAAATAATAGATAAGCCTTAAAAGTGGCTATTGCGCTATCCATAGGCTGAATAAGGGCCGTTGTGGTTTTGGAAAGATACTCAACTCTTATATTTTTAGATAGCTCACCTAAATTAATTGGATGCCCCGAAGCATTATTCAAAATAAGAAAGTCTTCATTGCTTACATTTTTTTTTTTCTGGTAGGTCAGAGCACAAGTAATTTTTGAACCAATCTTCAAAGAGTGCGTCATTCAAGCCCTTTTGTTCGATTTCCAAGTGACTGGCAAATCTTTCTTGTTCAATCTCTTGGATTTTCAGACAGGTACACCAATATCGGCTTAAGCTTGAAATCCCTCGCAGCGTTAGCACCAAGAAGAAGAGTCTTTTGACATCTTATATTTTGATGCAGATTTTACGTCGTTTGAAATAAAGATCCGCTCAGACACTCCCTCCAAAACCTGCCTTGTAGTTAAAAACTAGTTCTGGAATGTAACCATCTTCGTCAACGATTTTTCTTTAAAATGTTTGGATACTCGAGAGCTGCAACTGAATCGGCACTTGCTGCCTCGCCTTTCATCTTGATGTTATTTTGCATAACATTATGTCGACTATGTTATGTCGATTTTAACATTTTTCAAACCCACCTCGACTTTCCAGGATAATTTCATCTTTTGACGCTTCATCGACATCCTCCAATTTAAGATTTTCAAAAATGCTTTTAGCCTTCCCTTGAATAATCATTTTACTTATTGGCATCTTTCTTTTGTTGTTGTCTTCGATCCATAGGATAAGCAATTTCTACATTTTCTCTATAATATCACTTCTTTTTCGAGCAAATTTTGTACAAATGCTTGAAGATGTTGCTGAATGTACAAGGGCCTTGATTTTGTCTTTATTATCTCGTATTGTTTGAACAGTGGATTTTTCAAGACATAATGCTGAACAAATTTGAAAAATCTTTTTACCTGCTTCAATACGACGTGCAACATCTAGTTTGGTCTCAAGTGTAATAGATTTTCGGCTTCTTTTTTCGCGCTCCACACGTTTTGGTGGCGTTTTGTGTATAAATGCCTATGTTCTTATCAGCGAAATCATTTTAAAACATTAATCTTAGAAAGTATTTAAGAAATTTTGCAACATAATTTAAAATGTACATATCAAAAGTAATTGAAAGATGAAAGCTGAGAATAAAACTGTACGATGTTGGAGAAACGCTGAACTAAGTGTGTTGAAGTCAAGGGAGATTATGTACAAAAATAAAATCATCGCAGTCTTTCATTCTCAGCCCGAGAACTTTTCACCTTGTCCTCGTAACATGCACTTCAAAACTATGTCTCAAACCAAAAAGGGAAAAACGCGTGCCTAGGAAATTCAAACTTAACGATTCTGACGTCTACTTGGTTGTACATTATGCGTTGTGTAATCATCCTCGTTTATAATGAAAATCATGTCCAGCGAGGCAAGTCGATTTTAAGTTATTAGAAAAGACAAGGGTTGCTTTCATGAAAATTTCACCGAAAATCTATTTGCAAAGACAATTCTCTCTTTAACATGCATTCAATCATTTACTCTCATTCGCGTTTAAGAAAGAGAATCACCACTTCCCCAAACCATCATAAAAACGCGAAAAACTCTGAGGAAGTGTGCCCATAACCGATACTACGGGTATCGACACACAATCGCCAAAGCCAGATGTAATTATACTCTGTTTCATTACAATTGTCAGTACAGGGAAGATAGAATGTTTGCCTCTCAGTCGTGTTGCAATAGCTTGCATAAACCTGTCTCTCTTTTAAGTTCTCACTGGGTTGCCGTAGTATGCATGACAAACCGCCGCAGATCGGAGAGCAATACCCGCAGGGTTACCATCTCCTGGTTTAAAAACAACACAATTTGTTGAACGAAATAAAGATAATTGTGTACAAAGTGGACACCACCTCGATTTTGATGAAATTCTAGTTATAAAGTACAATAAACGAAAAATAGTTTAACTGCATTTTAACGATTTTGCCAGAAAAATGGAAATATGAAAAAAAAAATCAATTGGCAACACCCTCACATACTCAAATTCATTTATTGGTTCTCAAAGCACATAATCTTAAAGTTCTTTGACAAAACCCATAGAAAAAGCTGCAACTAAGTGCCATGAAAACATGTACAGGCACCAGTGTTTAAAAAAAAGTTCCCCCATAAGGCCTGTACTGACAATTGTAATGAAACAGAGTATAGCAACCGTTTGCACACATTCACCGAAATATTGCCTAATTACATCAAAAAGGATTTCCGGGTATTTATCGTATTTTTTTTTCTATTTTTTTGTGGTCCGGTAGAAAAAAGAAATATCTTGTAACATAGATAAATCTCTCGACTCGACTTCATAAGAAAAATGATATCGTGTTTTAATATTGGCCGTAAAATGGAAACAAAGACATAAAATAGGCCGCGTAAAGAGCGGCGGTATAGCGAGGTATGAGTGTATTTGAAACGAAAACACACGAGCGCCGTCTGTTGATAAACATTGTAGACTCATTCGGTTGTAGTGAGATGTGTGGTGTACAAATTCAGTGTTCGGTGAAGAACTGTGCGGCTGTTTTAATGAGATTGACACTGGTGTTATTATTGTTGACTTATTTTGGCTACCAGGAAGTGATGAATTCGCCTCATCTTCACTATCACTACATTATTATAAAACAAAGTTCCCCGTCGCGTCTGTCTGTGCGAGATTTTCTACGCAACTATTGAACGGATTTTATTCCGGTTTCTAGATTTAGATAGACTGATTCACGAGGAAGGTTCAGTTTAGATGTATAATTGATGAATGTTTTGTGTAAGTAAATGGATTGACCTATGACGATGAATATCGGTGAGGTCGGAAAAAAGCATTGTCTATAAGGTAATCTTCAATCCTAGGTCTACCTTCTCGCAACCACTCGTGTTGTGTGCGTTTTATTTTTGCACGAATGGAAGGGACCTACAGTTTTGTGCCGTATCCGAAGGGACATTTTTAGTTTGAGAAGCTTTTTCGTGACAACAATACTCTTGGATGTTTTTCAGACGTTCGCGAGATGTGGGACTGTGAAAAAACTTTTTAGTGTTTTTTTCAGACTCGAACATGCAACCTTACGCACAGTAGTTCAACTTGCTAAGCACTGCGCCACGACGCCCACATATTCAGTTGGCCATTATATTAAAAAAAAAAATAAAAATTTGCGTCAAGGAAAATGCTGAGGAAAACTTAAAGTGCGAGTGCAGTCTTTTCCTCCGTGATTTTCCGTTTTGCAGTTATTTCCAGCTGCAAACAATCTGACGGAAGCTTTGACAGTTCTTGATGCTCTATTTTGGTGATGGTGAGAGCATGATGAACTAGTTTAAGCTTCGTTTGACTTCTCCAGTGCCTCAACCTCCCGCTTTAGGAATTCTAATAAAACCGTAAAGGTTTATTGCTTATTCATTTCGCGGATGATAATTTTGAGGTAGATGAATTACTTGCTTTGACATCGCCTATGCTATCCATGTTTCTTGCTTTAAGATTTTCAATAAATTGTCGTAAAAGCGATGAAAATCCTTCAGCAAATCGTTTGGAAGCCAACGTAGAAGAACGCCCTTTAGCATGACGAAATAATACGATGAAGGAGCACCTCCAAAGTAATGGAGACTCCTTACAATAGATTTAGTACAACCGAAGGCGGTTAAATGATAATACATTTTTTTTGGTTAATAGGAGGTCTTTTTGTTTTTTTTTTTTGTTTTAATATCATCATTAAATTAAAAAGATTCCTTTTAATGGAATAAACCAGTACCTAGCTACATGTCATTATATCATACACGTAAATACGATTAAAACATTCGCATATTTAAAAAAAGAAGGTAAAGGTACTCCATGAAGCCTTACAGACGGATTCCAAATGTGTAAAATGATTTTCGTCATTTTGCGCTGCTGTGCTACTGTTACCTTTATAAGAACTTTTTTCATCTTTAAATAATTTCAATACAAACTTGCACACAAACACACTGATGAACACATCGAATAAAGACACACAGGCAACAAGCAGGGAAAGGAAAAAAGGAAAACAGAAAACTCAGCTCTAGGGTAAGTTCTCGTTTTCAAATCATCCAACATGAACACGATGATGATGACGTCGTGTTTGGCAAAGGAGCTCCTTTCGCGAAAATGATGATGATGGCGATGATGATATTTACAGCAACAACATGTTTCTCATCGCACAACCCCCATCATACAACCAAATCTTCCTGACGCTGAAGAAAATAAGAAAATGTTTGTATTTTCGAGGATCCCCATTCATTGACTGAATAGCAAAAAAATAAAAGGATACAGGAGCAAAAAAAATAAAATATCTAGGGAAGGAACCATCCAAGAAAAATATCTCGAGGGCGCGACCGCCCATACTCACCAACAAACCGCCCACTCTTTATACTTAGTACATTATTCCATTCTCAATGCATGCGGTAGCAAATACGCCCCTTCTTGCTGAGTTGCACCTCGTTTTCTATATTCGATGGGGTCACAAGTGGAAAGATGAAGGAAATGGTTTTGAATGCATAACCAAACTCATCAAAAAATAACAGCACTTACAACAGAATTTAATATTCATCGTACATCAAAGTTTGTGTCCATCCTACTTACACAGTCACCGCACCAGCGGCAAAAGCTAGCAGTATCTGTGAGTGCCCCAAAGGATATTTAACATTTACAACATGAAATGAAATCGTATTTTTCACTCAACCACCATCATATTCGTTTTCATCTTTATCTTAGTCCTTTCCTGCACCCAGTGTAAAGGCAAAGAACGGACGATTCCATGGGGTAATACCGAGTGACAGTAAACAATAATATTTGACCTCTAAGAATCACTTGCTAGGGGATTTATTGTCTTATTTTCCTCGGCTCATTGTGTGAGATTGTAATTATTTGAAACCGCCTGGCGGCTGGTAAATATTATTTCTGTGGCAGGGAACTTCCTTGAAAGATGAGTTTGTAATTTATCTATCCGGAAATCATGTAGCATAGACTACAACGGTCATGGTCATTGTGCAGGAATATCAATATTTAAGTAAATCCGGATGTCTTTTCCTTTCCTGCTTGTCCAGATGCGCTTGAATGGGAAAGTAAATTTGTCTAGCGCTATTGTCAGAGAAACTAAAAATGATTCTTGATTTGGTAAACACAAACAGTCAGAAGATAATGTGAGTAGATATGCAGAAAACTCAAACGTTCTGAATAATGAAAGGTATTTTGGAAATTTCCGTGGTCGGGGATAAATGTCACGAGCTTTAAGAGTTTATAGCGCAATAATTTTAGCATTTCACGTCGAAATAAAGTACGGTTCAAAATTTGGAAACAGTTGAGTACACCCCCAACGTACCAAAAGCCCCTAACTTCCTATGTGCGCATTTTTCCCGCCCCAAAAGGATGTAACCTTCTTATATTTATACCAAAAGTGGTTTCGCTTTGCATTGGGATATCACAGGTTGCGGAGAACCAATAAAATAGAGGGCGGTGCGAGGAAATATTTTCTCATCGCGCGTATACAAGTTTGAAAGTATCCAAGCTATCGATAGATTTAGAACTTTGAAAGGTTATATTATTGGCTATGGGAAAGAATTTAATAGACCCCAGTATTTGATTTTTGTTCAAGGCAAACGTTTTCAATTGTGATATTAAAATGAACGTGCTATAGTATAGTTGGATGTCTCTCTGGAGTACGTTGCTCTACAGAACATTACTCTTTTCCCTTTATTTAATATACTTCTTCTTCTTCTTCTTCTTATTCTTTTCTTCTTTTATTAACCGTTGAAGCATATAACGCACATGTACACATACATCTAGTGTTAAGTATTTCTCCCAAGTATCTGCCTTGCTGCTGCGCCGCTTGCGGGGTTGGCTGAGTTTGCGGACCTCAATGTAATTCTAGACCGCTCTATTTTGGATCGCTGATGCTGAGAGTTTGCTGCTGTTTTTGTATTTGAGGGATTCAATTATTTTTTCTTCGCCTCTTATTTGAACATCGCGTTGGCTGGAACTTCGTAGGCAAAAAAAAGGAATTCTAGTTACATCAACATTCCTTCAACAAAAAATCCTGCATGACATTAAAAACCAGGGGATTTATGCAACTGTTTTGGCGCAATCCTACTTTCACTTGGAATTTTTCAGTTATTTCCGTCGTGTATTTTCCTTCCGTTTACATATCTCTTATCATACTAACGTACGTTCTCGTTGCTTTTTGAGATCACAGCGTCGTTTTTAAGATCCCTCGGAACTATGTCGAAATCTTTTTCTTCACAGATAAAGATGATGTGCAGATCTTTCGAGTTGTTGCGATGTTTTTCATTATTATCCGTAAACTCTAATTAGAATCGTGAGTAGATTTGCCTCTGACGAAGCCACATTGATTATGGTGAAGTTTAATTATATTGTGCTGACAACTGTCTGGATTTTCGTTGTATGGGATATTAGCCTCGCTGATCGATCGTTGTCGCAATTTCACGTGTCGCCTTTCCCTTTATAAAGTGGGGCTAGAAAGCCCTTAATCCGCCGACTTGGCATCCGATATCCACTCAGAATTTTATTATATTAAATAGAATAGAGAACCATCCAAACTGTAGACCATGCGATTATAAAAAAAACACACGTGTTTTCACATAGCCTAGTGACCGCTGCGTGATGGTGGCAGAGGAGTTCTTAATGACCAAACGGCAGCGCTCATACTCCTGTAGTGGTCTACTGGAGCCAGTGTATCGGGCCCTCGTCCTAGGGGCATAACAAAAGGAACTAGTCCTCCAGGTTAAGGGTTGTGCCGATGGGCTAACTTCCCTACCATGTAAGCAACTTTGGTTTGGAAGAAACCAACGGCCTTGGATACCGATGATTTTACTGTTAACGATCCTTGTAAACGTAAAAAGAACAATGATCTTCGTGTCTGCGCGTATAATGTTAGGTTCCTCTAGAAACCAGAAGTAGCCCAACAACTTGCGGAGGCCCTTAACTTCTGCAAAGCAGACATTTCCGCCATCCAAGAAGTTCGATGGGATGGGCCGGGCAAAAGGAGAATCCAAACAAACAACAAGTATAGCGTAGCGTCTATTCGGGTGCGGATTTATTATTAGAGGTAGATTTAGGCTAGAAATCGTGAGTTTCCGGGATGTAAACGAGCGCCTCATGACTATCCGTATCAAAGCTAAATTCGCCATCATTAACTTAATATGTGCTCACGCTCCTCACGAGAGGAGGACGTATGAGCAGCGCCCTAGCCACGATGTTAAATTGTGTTAAGTGATTTTAACGCAAAGCTAGGAAAAGAGGACGTCTTAAGTAGCGTGGTTGAAAAGCACAGCCTGCACTACAACACATCCGACAACGGATTCAGGCTAGTCGGCTTTGCGGCTAGTCGGCTAGTATGCGATTCCCACGTCTTGATATTCGCAAGGGGACGTGGCCCTCTTTTGATTGAAAAACCGTCAAACAAATCGATCACATTGCGATCGGTGCAAGGCTCTCTTCCAGTATTCTTGGTGTCGGGACTTTCCAAGGAGCCAACGTGGACTCGGATCACTACCTAGTTGTTGGCAAGGTACGAATGCGGATATCCAGAACAGAGTGAAATCAACGAAATACTATGAAGTTTGACGTCGGACGACTACGGCCGCAAGAAACCGCCAGAGCCTTCGCCGATCGGGTTTCTTTTAATCTCAATCTAAGTCCTATGTCGCCAGCAGCAAATGCGGAAGACCAATGGCAGCGTTGCCAAGGAGCCATCGAGATGCGGCCTTCGATGTACTGGGTTTCTCTCGGCCACCACAACGAAACCTCTGGTTTGATGAGGAATGCTGGAGAGCACATGCAACAAAACAAAACGCGTACACGACGGCACTGCATAGAAAAACTAGAGCTGCTCGCCAGCTCTACGAGCGGAGGAGAAAAGAGGAATATCGACTTCTCAGAAAGAAGAAAAAGGAGCAAGAGAAGCGCTCGTTTGAGGAGATTGAGAGACTTTATTGCAGCAATAATGTTCGAAAATTTTACTAAAAGGTTAAAAGAACATGACAGGGTTTCAAAGCCATAAGAGAAGTCTGCACGGACGGGAATGGTAATAAAGTAGTAGAATCGCAGTCGGTGCTAAGAATATGGAATTAACACTTATGCACAGTGCTGAACGGTGACGATGACCAATATTCCGCTGTTACACGGAATGCGTCACTCAACAGTAATGATGATAGTCAAGATACCCGTCAACCCGATCAGAATGAAGTGAGAATAGCGATATCTAAATTAAATCCAACAAAGCTGCTGGAGCCGACGGCCTTGCCGCCGAACTTTTCACGGCAGTAGGAGATGAATTGATAAGAAGCATGCTCCAACTCATTTGTAAAATCTGGTCGGACGAAAGTATGCCCGTTGCATGGAACCTCAGCATCGTTTGCCCGATCCTGAAGAAAAGAGACCATCTGAGCTGCACCAATTCCAGAGGTATAAGTCTCCTTAACATAGCATACAAAATCCTGTCTTCCGTACTATGTGAACGAATGAAACGGAATATCAACAACCTGATAGGTCCTTATCAGTGCAGTTTCAGACCGTGAAAGTCCACCATTGACCAAATATTCACACTACGGCAGATCTTGGAAAAATCTTATGAATATAAATTCGATACGCATCACCTCTTCGTCGATTCCAAAGTTGCCTATGATAGCATGTACAGAGACGAGTTATACAGAGTCATCTCTTTTCTTGGCATCCCTGCCTAGCTTGTCCGTTTGTGCATGAGACAATAGAGAACTCCATTCCGCTGCTCCATCAAAGTCTGAAAGAACACCACCGAACAGTTCGATGTCAGGAAAGGTCTTAGTCAAGGTGACGCGCTATCATGCCATCTCTATTTTGCAAGTCTGTACAACTACTCGCTTACGCCTATGATATTGACATAGTCGGACGAACTCAACGGGCCGTCAGTAGGGCATTTGCAAGCACTGAGATTGAGGCAACAGTGATGGGTTTAGCGGTTAATGAAAGCAAAACAAAATATATGCTGCCTACAAAAAAGGACACCCAACATCGGCGTCTTGGACAGAACAGACATTTTGTGTTCACCTACTTTCATATTCCTTGTTGTGGTGTCACAAATTAGATACTCTGAACTTTCGCTTCAAAGGGCTCACTATTTCATCACTATCAACCTAATTTCAAACAGCATCATATTTGCAATATTTCCATTCCTTTTCTAGTCATTTTTGTCAGCAGATCCTCCCCCAAAAAGTTTCACTTCATCCATGCAACATTTTCCCATAAAGCCAGAGATGAATAATGAGAGTTCATTGACGTTCCCGCCATGAAAGTAGTGTCAACGAATAATTAAATCACAGACGAAATCCTTCCTGCGTAAGGTTACGGCAACAAGCCCCATCAGACCCAAGTTGCTGTCCCTTATATGCAGTGATATAAATAGAAATTCTACTCTCCACATTTGTTGAGAAAGCGTATACGTATAAAAGTCTCATCTAGGACCAGGGCTACAATAACGACGTCGAAAATGTTATCAATTTTATCCTTTAAATGGAATATCAAGCAATGCAATCAAGGACGACCAAGCACACATACATACATGCACACCTTGCTGGGTCGTAATTTAATTAGTCTTTCGTTCTCCAAAACACACAACTGTGCCACAATTTCTAGACACTTTGTCTTTATATGTGCAGCTAATGAAGAAACGATTCTTCGTGCCATAACGATTCCTCGCCCGTTGTCCTTTCATTCAAGGAATGCTGACAAACACCTGAATTAAGCACATATACACACAGAACGATTGAAAGGACGATACCACACCAGTGCCGTCAGGTAACAAAGCTGCTCTTTCTCCGAGAAGAATTTAGTTCACCCGCCCAGTAGAAGACAACGCAGCAGGGAATTCTCTATCAACATTGCGGACATTTTCATCCTCAGTCACCCCCGCAAACACATCCCATCATCTCGGAGAAGGACAACTTTTCGAGAACAAAACGTTCTGTCGGGGCTTTTTAGTTAATTTGGCGAAAATTTACCGCCCAAGCATCCACCACTGGGAGATCAGGACGTAACTTATGGATGTTTAGCCACACAGGGCTTACGAAAATTAAAATAATTCACCTACAGCTATTAGAAGTTGGCAAATGAATTGGTGCAATTTCCGGGCTTCGCCGTATAACAAGAGTTGACATTTGTTATGCGGAACTGGGGCAGCGAGAACAAGCACACACACATATTTAGCAACAATAACAAAGAAGGGCATTTATTTTTGTATAACCCTCAAGTCTCGAGCGAATAATTTCAATTAAATTCGTCGCGCTCGCGAAGCGAATTACCCGGCCATCAACCCATCCACCCACAGACAGAAACGCACATCTAATGAAATGACAATTATTTCAGCTGGCTTTTTTGTTTTGGTGCTTGAAGAGAGTTAAGGATGAAGTTGACTGTTGGCTGGAAGGAGGCGTGTAGGTATCAAATAATAGATTTTGCGGTCGCATGAGTCTTGCATTTAATTTTCCACTCTGCCGGCATAAAACGCACAAATTTCAATTAATTCAGCTGCGAGACATGAACAGCTTTTTTTTTGGGGGTGTTTTCTGTTTTCCTGTAGAGGGTTGACTGCGAGGGTGGGTAATAATGCATTTTTCTCTGGGGATTTTCATTACTTATCAGGTGAAAAGGGATGTGGCGTACAACAATTGGAAAGGAATATTTGTTAATGAACACCGTAGTTGGATAAAGGCAGAAAGCGGCTATGAATGTGGTTATGAGGAATTCAATTCTCTTGATTTGAATTTAATTTGGGAAAAGTCGGATGCGGATATGTGGCACACAAGTGTGCTTTATACATTATTACCCTTTTTTTAAGGACCGGTAGCATCTGGCACAGCTGAGTTGAAACACAAGCATTGCGTTAGTTTACACGGATTAGGTCTCTCAAATTTTATGACTGACATGTGTTTTTATTCTGGTAGGACTCAGATTTTAAAAATAACTTGCTTCTGGTAGGATGACAGAGTTTTTATTGGATTAAGGAGATCATTTGTTTAATCTGCTTGCCGTTTACTAAAATTGAGTTTTTATTAAAGAGAAAAGCCGGTGTAGGCGGAAAAAAAATTAGAGACAAAAAAAGTGTAAAAAAAATTTTGATGACTACGATTCTGCGATTCGAGAGCGTAGGGAATTCAGGAAGGGATGTGCGATATTCCCCTATAAAGAGAATTATTGCGGTATAAAAGAGATGTATTGCGAATAAGTGAAATAACATGGCTACTCGTTGTAGTCATATTGTGGATATTAAGTTCAGAAATAGTAATTGATATTTAGTATTTATTCAAGAAGTAATGTAGTTCCACATTAAGATTATAAGAGTCTTATAAGTTTATACAATGCTTTAGAAAATGTTGAATAACCTTAAAATTAAAAAGAAATTAACAATCTTATATATTAATACGTGAACACGAAATTTATCGTACGTTTTTTTAGTATTATTTATTAAAGGAGAGGGATAAAACTTATATCATTCCAAAGGTACTGTCCCATAGATGTGCGCATGTTACCGCTAAGTCATGTAAAATAAAATGAACAGACACACATGTGTATGCATTTTCCGTACACGGGAGAATATTACAGAGCAAAAGTAATGCAAACAAATACATAGCGCTGTTTCTCTCGCTGTTTGTTTATTTCCCCTCGGTCGAATTTCGACCGTACGCAATACTATACTCTGTTTCATTAGAATTGTCAGTACAGGCCTTATGGGCGAGTTTTTTTTTTAGCACTGGTGCCTGTACATGTTTTCATGGCACTTAGTCAGAAAAAATGCCACTGAAATAAAAACCAAACCACTGACTTACAAAAAATTTGTTTTTGTAATTTTGTTAAAAATTCGCATAAACTCTACTATTACCAGCCTGCCACATAGCCGATGGCAGTATGATCATGTGGCCACCATTAATCTCCGTTGCGTGTATGTACATCAAAACAGTGTTCCCATTACTAAGTCAAAGTAAATTGTTGCCGCTGTTTCTATGGTTTTTTTCAAAGAACTTTAGCATTTCGTGCTTTGAGAAGCAATAAATGAATTTGAGTATGTGCGGATGTTGCCACTTGATTTTTTATTTTTTTCAATTTGCTCATTTATCTGGCAAAACCGTTAAAATGCAGTTAAACTATTTTTCGCTTTTTGTGCTTTATAATTTGCAATTTTTACGTGCGTGTAGTCATATTTTTTTCTTTTGTAGAAAACAAACTAAAATTTCATCAAAATCGAGGTGGTGCCACTTTGTACACAATTATCTTCATTTCGTTCAACAAATTATGTTGTTTTTAAATCAGCAGATGGTAACCCTACGGGTATTGTTCTCCGATTTGCGGCGATTTATCATACATACTACCGTAAGCCAGTGAGAGCTTAAAAGAGAGACAGGTTTATGCAAGCTATTGCAACAAGACTGAGAGGCAAACATCATATCTTCCGTGTATTGACAATTCTAATCGAACAGAGTATATAAGAAATAATAACGTGACTTTCGTCTTACAGCCTGAGTAGCATAGACGTGTTATTTTTTCGCTCCTGGTTTGTATCACATTTTTGACCAGAGGTTTGATTACATTAAATTTGTCTATTAGACCAGGTTTCTTCACACAATCAGTTTGCTTATGCTGCGATCGGGCAGTTTATTTTTGAAATAATCGCGGCATTTATAATTTTAAAATTTTCACAATTTTCTTTTGCCGGTACTTTGCGCTGTTTTATCGTCGGATATTTCATTTGAGTAATTGAGAGCCTTCTCTACGACAACATATGTACCGGCAGTTAATACCGAAAACACATCCGGATATAGCTCTTTTGCAAACGTGGGTACTACTTTTTAGTATATTTTCTAGCAACACAACAAGCGGTGACTTACACAGTACTGTAAGTTTCTTCCATTCTGACTCCTCTGCATTCTTCATCGAGAGTGGAAAGGCTTTATGGTATTTTAACTACCATTCAGTTGATTGTGGTATATGGTATGTTCTGCCAATAAGCAAGCCGAGACTAGTTCTATCTCACTTCTTGTGGTCGCCACCTACTGAGTGAAAGCTACAACAACTGTTTATTAGTGGATACACTCACCCCAACTAAGTCCAACACATCCTAAAAGTATGCTTCGATCGCCAAGCAGCAGTTCTAAGACCTACGCCAAAAAATAAGTTGATGGAAGTATCCATAGAAAGCAATTCATCGGCCGAATGAAGCAACATAGTAGGAAATGTACCCGATAAAATTCTGAACATAAATCATCAATAACCAACGATAGATGTGGGACCCAGTTATAATTGCTCAACTCCTCACATATATCAATGTAATTAGCATTTTTGAAATCAAATTTATAGTAACAAAACTTTCGTCATTGTTATTAGAGAAAATAAGATCTAACGTACGATTTTGATGATTCGTAGCCGGATTTAGTTGAAGAAGACCGAGGGATTGGACAGTATCAATGATTTCCGACCCAATCCCAGGTAAAGCACTAACAGGATTAAGAAACGTATTCTTTAAGGGTACGTACTTCTACTCTTCGTACCTCACAGACCAACGATAGTAGGCGACAACGGCTTTTAACGATAATAGGCGACATCTCTATCCACCATAAGCTTCAAAATATTGTTTGCCATCGAAGATAGGGGTTAAATTTAATCTTTAGAATCATATAATGTTTGGAAAAACAGGGGCACGAAGTTGGTTATAGAGGAGTATTTTGTCTAAGTCACTAGTGAAAAAGAGTGAAGATTTAATTTTGAGCTTTAGGAGTAGAAAATGGAACTCGAAACTCCAGAGCCTAGACAATAACAGCAAGCATTCCGCAATATCGGAAAAGTTATTAAAAAAAAAATTTACCATTTCAGCTTTTAGAGAAGGTAATACTCTAATGTTATCTAACGCTGAAAAGTCGAATGCTCTTGCAAGTAGCGTTGAACAAGCACTGGAGCACTCCATTGACTTGATCAACTCTCATGCTATTAACATTGATAATAATGCGACTATTACTTGTAACGACGTAGTATCTGTCACTGTTGATCTCAAAGTCCCCTGGGTTTAATGGCATACAAAATATTTTAGCAAAAACCTGCCCAAGCCCAGTATAAAATACATCCAAAATAATTTTAGATAGTATACTTTTGCTTGGGAAACGGCCAAACTAGTCTCTATTGTGAAGCCAGGGAAGAACTCTAATTTTTCTAACATCTATAGGCCAATAAGGTTAGCGTTAGGTTGACATGACAGGCATTAGATGCAGCCACACTTAGACCAGGAAACGTCCATTGTGGCAGACATTGTAGTGCGGGTTAATAATAAGTTCTCTAAACAAATGCTTCGAGAAAATCAGAACAAAAAAATGTTTACTTACCTAAACTACCTCCAGAGCTGTTTGGCTTCAGACCACATCATTCGACCATACACCAAATTAATCGCATCTCGAAACATATTAAGATCAATTTTGAAATGGGATGCAGCAATACGATACGATACGTTGACCGATTGCTATCCCCACGAAAAAAAAAAAACAAACAAAAATTAGCAGCTACAAAAGCGTAGATAGCGTTAGCAAGAAACTAAAAGCCGTTTACGGACAGAGGGTGAAGTACAGAAGGGAAGGAGACATTTTTAAACAGATGAAAATTGAAGATAATTAAACATAGATAAGGCGTGGCAAAATCACATCAACACCTCCTCGTGGTACCCGCTGGATCGCTATCTGATAGTGAACTAACGATGAGCGTATGCTGAGTCTGACGATATGTGTATACTGGGTGAACATCAGCACACATATGTTTAACCGGACGAGGCATCTCTTGTTGACCTGATTGGCTGAAATATGTCTAGCAAGAGCTCCTCAGAAGGAGGACGTGCGGCGGATGAATTCTCCCGATGGAATCAACGGTCACGTCTACAGGCCAACGGATACCGTACTTGAGCTACTTCGACATATTTGGAGCTGACATCTGTAAGGATTTTCAATACTGGATCTGGGTTTTGAAAAGAGATGGTGGCGGATGAACCATTAATGGGCCAACGGCCATTGTCCTAGGGGTTGCAAAAAACGACCTGGTCCGCCAGGTTGGGGGTTGTGTCGTTGGATTAACTTCCCTACCACATAAAAAAAAACCGTTACGAAGCAATCAACAGTCTCGGAAATGGATGATTTTACTGTTGGCGACCCTTGTAAACATAAAAAGGATAACGTCTTCGTATCTGCACATGGAATGTTAGGTCCCTGTACAAACCATGTGTAGCTGAACAATTTGCAGAGGGCCGAGACTGCTACAAGCAGACATAACCGCCATCCAAGAAGTGCGATGGAATGGGCCGGGCAAATGGAGGATAAAAAACTGCGACATCTACTGAGGCTATTGCTACAGATAACAAGGACAGTGTCTATTCGGGTGCGGATTTGTTATTGGAGGCAGACTAAGGAAAGAAGTCTGTAGTTTCCGGCATGTAAACGAGCGCCTCATGACAATCCGTACCAAGGCCGAATTCGCCAAACTAAGCCTAATATGCGCTCACGCTCCACGAGAAGATAGACGACGCGACGAAGGGCGCGACTACTACCAGCTCTTGGACAACACGTATGAGTAATGCCTTAGCCACGATGTTAAATTTGTGTTAGGTGATTTTATCGCAAAGCTAGGAAAAAAGGACTTCTATAGGAGCGTGGTGGTGTCGTGTACAGCATGCACGAGACCACATTCGACAACGGATTCAGGCTAGTCGACTTTGCGCCATTGTTGTAGCTAGTACGCGGTTCCCACGTCTTGATATTCGCAAGGGGAAATGGCTTTTTTTTTTTAACGAAAAACTGTCAACCAAGTCGATCATATTGCGATTGACACAAGGCACTCTTCCGCTATTCCGGGTGTTCGAACTTTCCGAGGAGCCAACGTGGACACGGATCACTACCTAGTTATAGCCAAGGTACAAATGCGGATATGCAGAATGGAGCGAAATCAACGACATACTGCGCGGAAGTTTGACGTCGGAAGGCTGCAATCGCAAGAGATCGCCAGAGCATTCGCCAATCGATTTTCTTTTAATCGCAATCCAAGCCCTATGTCGCCGGCAGCAAATGCGGAGAAAACCAGTGCCAGCGTTGCCAACAAGCCATCAGAGATGTCGCCTCTGATATACTGGGTTTCTCTCGGCGACCACAACGAAGCCTCTGGTTTGATGGGGAATGTTGACAAACACATGCAGCTAAACATGAAGCATATAAAGCGGCGCTGCATAGAAGGACTAGAGCTGCTAACGAACTCTACGAGCGGAGGAGAGAAAGTAACATCGACTTCTCAGAAAGAAGAAAAAGGAGCATGAGAAGCGCTCGATCGAGGAGATTGAGAAACTTTATTGCAAGAATGATGTTCGAAAATGTTACCAAAAGTTATAAGATAAACCTGCAGGGACGAAAATGGTAATATCGTAGTAGAATCGCAGTTGGTACTGAGTATATGGAAGGAACACTAGAACATTAGAACGCATTCAAGCGAGGACGCGTTTGCTATTTTTGCAGGCGATGCATGCATTTAAGTATTTAGTCCTCCGATTCACTTGGTCTCACTATTGAAGCCCCCCCTGTTTACGAAATCAAAAAGCTTGGATGACAACTTTATCATGGAATGCTATCCTATCCAAAATAGTTAACGAAATGAAAAGAAAACAGGTAAATTCTCGTATTCGTTGACAATGCATTCTACAGAACAACAGTTGAGCTAAACAACATTTGTGTGCAATTTCTACCACCAAACACCTTCAGCCACTTGACCAGGGAATTATTTACAGTTTCAAATGATAAGAAAAATAATGATAAGAAAACAACTGCTTGCTTTACCGAAGGGTCCTAAGTGAGAAACGTTATCAACATTCACCTGCATATGGACGCATATGTAAATCCACGAATACTCACAACAATAATAAGCCCAGCGTCGATTAAATGTTCGTTCACTTTTGCAAACATGAAGCAAACAGCTACGAGTATTATGGTCACACAATACAAATCCTTTGCATTCTCACTGCTTTGGAAGTGGTCCTACGAAACCATTCTTCTATTATAGTTCAGCCTTTAGTCTTAAACAATTCGTCAAATCAATATCTCTTTTGGATGCCCTTTTTTGTGAAGTGACCTTGGTGGCTGGTTACAGGAGAGACGATTAAAAATTGTTTTAAAATGTCATATGGATGTCATGTTCTAAATTAGTCACTCCTGAAATAAAATTCATTTTTTTTCAGGCAGGATTCTATTTTTTATTATCAAGAAGTTTTAGAAGATAAAGCAATTATACTTGTCGAAAATAGTTCCGTTGACGTAACTATAAGTTCAGTTATCCGGGTTTTACTGTATCTTTCTCGAATGAATATTATTGCGCGGCGTTTTAGCAACAACTTTCTTATTGGTTTTCTAAAGATTTATTAAAAGGGCAAGTTTTTGTTTAAAACGTGATTGTAAGAGAGAAGAGAAACCTGCGTGTGAAATTTCACTTTTAATTTAATGCACCGACGTCCTAACAGGTCCTGACCATCTAGAAATGAGGTCTTCGTTGACCAAGTGAGGGCCCTGGCGATGCAGGATCGTTGAATTATGATCATTAAACTTGCAGACGAGACGAGCATCACCATTGTATCCGTTCACTTTATTTTGACTGAGGATTTGGGACTTAGGAAAATCTCAGCGAAGTTCGTACCAAAGCTAATAGCGATCGAGCAGAAGCAACTCTGTTTGCACAACGCGCGGAAGAATTTTGGCAGAACAATGGGAGTATCTTGGAAAAGATTAGTGTACGATTGTTGAACTTGAATTTTATATATACGAGCATTTTTATTTTTTTTTTTATAAAAAAAGGTCTGATACTTTTTGAACACATCTCGTATACGTATGTATATTTATACTTTATAGGGACATTAAAAGCATTTAAAGCACCTCGTTAATTTACAGAGCTACAAGATGAATAAATTTATCAGTTTAAGTGAATACCCTTAATATACAATAATATATAGAAAAAAAAAAGAAAAAGTTATTTACATTGGAGAATACACTTTTGCAACAGAAGAGTATGTAGTATGGGCCTATTCGGAAACGCAAACTTTGCGCAAGTTATGCAAAGTATATCATTCGGAAATGCATATACGATAAAGCAAACAATTCTAAAACGCAGTGGCGCAAATATTTTTTCCAAATATATGCGAAATTAAGGCGAACCCCACAGGCAGATCAGTAGAAATGCGGTGAAGTGGGAGGGTTGAGATCCCTTGTTTTCGGATCATAGCCTCGCTGATAAAAGGAAGAAGAAGATATGCGAAATTAAGCAAATGTCAAAATCGTGATGCTTTTTTCATTTGTTGACTTTGCGGACGGTGTTTGATTCGAAGAAAAAAATGTGCGAAGAAGAAGAAAGGTAAAAGTTAGAACAAACGAAAAAAAAAACTAATTAATTTAATTTCTGTAATTTAAGAAATGCTAGATCTTGGACGCATAAGGAGATAAAACTCCTTATTTCAATTCGATTGAAATTTGAAACGGATTTTATCTCGGGAAGAAAAAAAAATTCACGCTGTGGGGAAAAGTACGCGAAGAAGCTCTTCAAATCAATCTGGAGTTCCGTTATACAAAAGATGAAATTTTTCGTATATGGAACAATCTGCTATTGACGTACAAGCGAATTAAAGAAAGGAATTCAAAAACGGGACGAGATGCAACAAGGTGGGATTATTTCGAGCTTTTCCATGAAGCTTATGGGAAAAAACCACACATAGATCCACCTAGAAGTTTGCTGATTTCGACTTTGGAAGATATGTGCAACCGTTAGCTATTTTCCATAACGTAATGAAGAGCGCTGAACACAAATTTAGTTCGGGCCTTCCACCTTGTGTTTTCGAAAAAGGCTCTTAAATAAACTCAAGTTCGTAGAAATAGATTACGGAAAAATTAAAAGGTAAGAAAACCAAGGATATACAAGTTATCCCTACCTGAAAGGTTGCTCTTTTCATTCTGAAATGGCTATAATAGATGTCATCCCGAAAACTGTTTATAATCTCAAAAAAGACCAGATTTTTAGGTATCCGCCGTTGCAAATTTATATAAACAAGGAATACGTTTTCTTGAAAACCATTTTTTTCCTTTTTTTAATATTATTATTGCAACCATTGAGTCTGGAAAATCGATTTTTTTACAAATTCAGCTTTAAGTTACGACTAAGTACCGCCAACTTTAGGGTAGGAATAAAAATACAAATTGCGTCATGACTTGTGACCTTTCTCAAATACAAAAAAAAAGAAAATATATAAAGGCAGTATCGGACACGGCCGGAATTAATTTCGTGAAAACGTTAATCGGGTATAGTAAAATGAAATAACATTTTTTTTTTGGTATGCGAAGTGGAAGAAGTGCGCCCAGCTTCAAGCAGAGAGTGCGGAAGGCCTGTATCGGCAGCTGGCGAAAATATCTTCCCCGGTTGCTGATGCAAACCACGCTATCCAGGAGCTGCGACGACACAATACTAACAGGAGCGCATCCATCTTCAAAATAGTTGGCCAAAGAAGGAGGAATTCTCAGGAGAGTCGTTCGACATCGAGGGGCTCCAGAAACCTATGTTTATATGGTCATGGACATGTACGATGGAGCAAAGACAAGAGTAAGATGATCCGCTGTAGTAACCGAAGAGTTCCCAATCAAAGTCGGGATACACCAGGGAAGCGTCTTAAGTCCTTTGCTCTTGATTGCAGTCCTTGACTATTTGCTTGAAGGTAAAGTGACGGACCCTAAGGTACATCAGTTATTCTTTGCTGACGATGGTACCATCATAAGTAAAAAAAATGCCCCCTAAGTTGAAATGAAGGCTCTACACCACAGTTGTGCGTCCAGCGCTCACATACGGTTCGCACTGTTAGACAATGTACAAAAAGTATGAGAGTAAATTAACTGCAGCTGAGATGAATATGGTTCGCACGAGAGCAGAAGTGACAAAGCTAGATCGAATAAGAAGTTTGAAGATCCGTGGAAGCTTTCATGCCAAGGAAACCATCTTACAAAAAATAGAGCGCGACCGGCTGAGCTGGTATTGCCACGCTCAAAAATGAAATTATTTTAGCCGTGTTAAAAAGGCAATATAGACGAACGTTCCAGAGACATCGCGAGGCAGGAGAGACAGGCCTATAAATGCCTGGATCAGAGAAATGCGACGACATCGGCATTTCACTGGCCTCAGTAAGAGAGTGGTCCACAATCGGGACGCCTGCCGATATTTTGTGAGGTCAAATAGGCGGTGAAGCGGGAGGGTTATGATCCCTTGTTTTCGGATCATAACATCGCCGAAATAGGAAGAAGACGCCAAGCGGATCCAATTGGCTAAGGTCGACCTCCATTGCACTCTCCATCTCCATATTGAACTTCCCAAAAAAACTGGCGGGAAGCAAGTCAGTTCAAGTTTAGTTTTATATACTCGTTAGTTATATGTACGCGCAACCAGACACTTCAATTCGTTTAGGCTCACATTTAGGTAGTTTCTTTTAGAACAAAGAAAAATGTTCTCTTCAGCATCGCTCATATAATGATTTGAACATCATCAACATACGTACGAGTACATTGATGTGGAAGAATAAATTTGTACCTGAGTGTAGCAGATTGTTTGTAAAAATAGTGAACAGCAACGGAATTAAAATTGAACCTCGTGGTATCTCAGTGGTGGGTTTAGTGTATCACATTTGGACCTTTTGTTCTGCACGATGATACATTTGTTTCTTCTGGAAAGCTAAGAATCTATTAGTTTTAAGGTTGAAGATAATAGGAAGCAGCCTGCTTCAAGTTATTGGGGTAGCAATGCATGGTAGACCGTATCAAACGCTTTGAAGCATTGATTATTATCTATAATGACTTATTTGTTATCAGCCATCGTTAGAAACGCTGTAAGGCAGTTATATTTTTTGCTAAATTTAGATTAGTAGTTGCCAGGAAAGTTGGATCTGTCCAAAACTTTTGACAGGAAGAGCAGAGCACTTATATCCTATAGTTGGGTTGCGAATGCTTAGTTTGCCTGTTATTACAAAAGTAAGTAAAAGAAATACAAAAACCATTGCAAAAAATACATAAAATGTCATATCTCAATTGAATTTATACGCGCAGCCTACGGGAGGAGGGCCTGTACTGTGACGTCCCTCCGGGTTAGATTCGAAGACTCTTCAGCCCGAAGCGTTAGTGTCCATTCGCTCTATGTGTAATAGCCATCTAAAACGTCCAGTATGCAGTTTTTGACTAGGCCAATCTCGCTGTAAAGCTCGTATAATTCGTCATTGAATCTTATTCTCCAAAATCTGTCAGCACAAACGCGACCGAATATCTTATGGAGAATTTTTCCCTCAAAGCGACCAGGAATTTCTTCATCCGCTTTCAGTAAAGTCCACGTTTCAGCCCCATAAAGCAGGACTAGGATGATCAGCGCCTTTTGCAGAGTCTCCTCAGTTGTTTGAGATAGAGTTTACTGTTAAATTGCCTTTGTCCCAAAAAACAGCGATTGGCAAGAGTTATTCTTCGCTTGATTTCTGCGTTGGTATAATTGTCAGAATTAATAGCAGAGCCGAAGTAGACAAAGTCCCCTACTACTTCAAAGTTATAGCCACCCGCTGTGACATTCTGTTTCATTCGTCGATGTTAGTTCTCCCTTCTTGTTGACAGCATATAGTTGGTTTTGCCCTCTTTTATCGCTTAACCCATTTTGGCCGCTTCTGCCTTAAGGTTTGCAATCGCACCGGTGACAGCCCACTGATTTTTCCCAATTATGTCAATATCGTCGGCGTATGCAAGCAGTTGTACGGACTTTTGATAGATTGTGCCTCTGGGGTTGGCTTGTGAGTGGCGCACAATCCGTTAACCCTTTCAGTACTGACGGGACACATATGTCCCATTAAGTTTTCTCGTGTAAAAAATATTCCGTGCAATATTAAAGAATTCACATGACAGCGCATCACTTTATCTAAAACCTTTTTTGGCATCAAAGGTCTTTGTGAAGTCATAACCAACCTTTGGTGGAGCAGCAAGCGTTCTCCATCGTCATCCTTCACAAATGGACAGGTTTGGCTAGGATGTCAAAATTATTCATGGCTGTATATCTATAGCTCTTCTCTATAGATGCTGTCGTAGGCGACCTTTCGGGGCTCTCGAAGTGTGATATTGATGAAACGGATCCTGTATAATTGGCGCAGTTGAGGGCCTCTCCTTTCTTGTGAATCGGGCAAACGATGCTGAGATTCCATTCATCAGACGAACACTCATCTGAAAAACTCTTAGAGATGAGTTGATGCATGCTCTCTACCAATTCATCTCCAGCTGCCTTGAAAATTTCGGCCGGTAAGTCGTCAAGGCCAGCAGCCTGTTGGATTTTAACTTGGATATTGCTATCCTCACTTCGTTTTGGTCTGGTAGACAGAAATGTTGACTATCGTCGTCTATGTTGAATGGTGCATTCTACCTGACAGCGGGATGTTGATCTTCGTCGCTGTTATACAGTCCGCAAAAGTAGTTTCTCCATATTCTTAGCAAATGCGGTCTATTACTAGGCTTAATGAAATGTTTGACTGTTATCAAAGATTTCCATTTGCTAGCGCAAGAGCCATCTCCAAAATATAAGTTTGTAATATTTATACTTTAGATCTTAAAAGATAGACAGACGACTAAGTGAGAGCAATAGTGGTGCGATAGAATATTTACAAAGACCCTTAACAAACAAGTTTGAATGTTTTTCGCATCCCCATCACATGCCCTACGTCCACAAAAGAAACAATTTAATACGAAAATAGGGAAATGAGGATTGAAATTTTCATTGCTCACTTACAACATTCACATTTTCTTATGTCATCTTCTTTTATACTTCCGATGATATTATCATGATCCTAATCAGACAATTTCGGCAGTAATAAAATTTTTTATGACTTGATTTTCCTGTTTTGTATTTAAACGACGTCCTATTGTCATCACCCGAAATGAAGTGCGTAACCAGCAGACTTCACAATCGGTTTATTGTATAGTCCATAATAAGCTACTTGTAAGAAGTAAAATAAGGAAGTTGAAATCGCTATTGGCTATAATCTGTGGGCTATTAATTCTAGCAATAAACATGATTCGGAATGTTTTTATTGAATTTTGTTGCAATCAGCGGCATTTTTTAGGTTCGAAAGCCCAATTAATGGCGCGAGACTGACCTCTTACTTAGTAAACTTGGAGTTGGTTTAGCGCGGCTTTGATGTCTTGCCATCCTTGACAGACATAATAATGTAAAATTTGTTGTGTGTCTGGTCACCCAGATATTGAAGGAAGGGGTTTGTCTCAAAATGTGTTAGCATTAGTGATACAATAGACTTTTTGGTTGCGACGCAGTCAACCTTTAAAAAAAAGTGTGTATCAAGCGGTAATATTCCACACGATTTTTAATTACGTTTGAGGCAATTCGTAGCGTAAATGAGCTACCTCATAAACTTCAGAGAATATCATCCAAGTAATAATTTCTATTCAGAACACACCATCTGCGCTATGCAAATGATGGCAAAAACTTTAGAAATCACCGGCAGATCGAATCGAATTAATCGTTATGAAACTTGATCCTACTTGCCTTTATTTAAACCAAATTGTGTGCACTCATCAGCAGCCTTCATCCGAGCGTTGCTTCTTTCGTGTTTCCTTCCGCTTACCTTTAATAAGACAAGCTTAATCTACATTTATAATAATTATTGTATACCGAGGAGAAACCCTTCCTAGTCGTACACACAAAACGGACTAACAATAATGGGAACATGAACTTTGTATTCATCTATGACCAACCACAACCTTTGCTTATTACGCTTTCTGCTTTTAACTTCATTTAATTTAGTTTCGTTTTTGAAATGAACTTAACGAAGCAGAAAAGAGTCCGCACAAAAAATTAACAACAAAAGGCTTTGTAAACGTCTCCTTTATTGCTACCCATACCTCGCCGATATAGACGCGAAAAACAGTTAAGTACACTTTACTTTGGAAATGTGAAAGGAAAATTTTAAACAAAAGTAAAGTAATTAAAGGGAGATGCACTGAGGCAGCACAAAATAGAAAACGTTTTGCACTAAGAAAAAAATGATTGATTTTATGTGTATTGGAGTAATAGAATAAAAAATAGAATAATAATACAGGGCGTTTCTGAAAGGTTGAGATGCCTATGTGAAGCAAGGCGAATATAAAACTCTTAGTAAGCTTTCGAGTTTTTATGTATTTTGGAACTAGGTATGTATGTATGTATGTGGGCGCCGTGGAATAAATGGTTAGTGTGTCGGATCACTACGCATGAGGTTCCAAGTTCGAATCCCAGATAATACCAAAAAGTTTTTTCACGGTCCCACCTCTCGCGAGCGTCTGACAAACACCCGAGAGTATTGTTGTCACGAAAAAGCTTCTCAAATCGCCGTTCGGATTCGGCATTAAACTGTAGGTCCTTTCCATTCGTGTGAAAAATATAACGCACACGACATGAGTGGTTGCGAGAAGCTAGGCCCTGGCACTTTAAAGAGCTGTTGCGCCAAATATTTGTTTTGTTTTTTTTTAACTAGATATGTATCGTTTTCTTTTAGACCTAGCTTCTTCAAATCTATACCAATTTTATCGATTCTTTTGACCTGAAGTCGACGTCGGGTGTGGGGATATAATTGCGCCCAAATAAACGGCAGTTTCTATTGAAGTAATTTCAGACTTTGATAACTCGGCTAAAAATGTGGCGGTTGACTTCTTTGACATTTGCCATCTGTGACGTTTGACATCTTTCGCGTTCGACTCTCGATAGCACAAGTTTGTGTGTCCAGTCCATAAACGGGATCATGTATCAGACACTAATCTGAGTGAATCAAATGTTTCGAAGAGGAGTGTACTTACAACAACTTATCATAGACTAGATATTAAAAGCGGTGGGCAAAATCTCATCATCACCTCCTCGCGGTGCCCGCTGGATAGCTATCTGATAGTGAACTAACGATGAGCGTATGCTGAGTCTGACGATATATGTGTAGCTGAACAATCAGACCTGCGTAAGCACATCTGGGTGAACTTCAGCGCGCATATGTCTAACCGGACGAGGCATCTCTCGTTGACCTGATTGGCTGAAATATGCGTTTGAGAAGTCTAGCAAGAGCTCCTCAGAAGGAGGACGTGCGGCGGATGAATTCTACCGATGGAATCAACGGTGACGTCTACAGACCAGCGGATACATTACCGGAGCTACTTTAACATATTTGGAGCTGAGGTCTGTAAGGATTTTCAATACTGGATCAGGGTATTGAAAAGGAGATGGTGGCGGATGAACCCTTAATGGGTCAACGGCAGCGCTCATATCCCCGAAGTGGGTTACTGACATCGGTGTATCCGGCCTCTTGTCCTAGGGGTACAAAAAAAAAGGATCTGGCCCTCTAGGTTGGGGGTTGTGCCGTCGGGTTAAATTCCCTACCACTTAAAAAACCTTTGGTTACGAAGCAACCAACAGCCTCGGATACGGATGATCTTACTGTTGACGACCCATGCAAACGTAAAAAGGACAACGATCTTCGTGTCTGCACATGGAATGTTAGGTCCCTCTACAAACCACGTGCAGCCGAACAACTTGCGGAGGCCCTAGAGTGTCTCAACGCAGACATTACCGCCATCCAAGAAGTGCGATGGGATGGGCCGGGTAAAAGGAGTATGAAAAACTGCGACATCTACTACGGCGATTGCTACAGACAAAAAGGACAGCGTCTATTCGGGTGCGGATTTGTCATTGGAGGCAGACTAAGGCAAGAAGTCTTGAGTTTCCGGCATGTGAACGAGCGCCTTATGACTATCCGTATCAAGGCTAAATTTGCCAACATTAGCCTAATATGCGCTCACGCCCCTCACGAGGAGAAGGACGACACGACAAAGGATGACTTCTACCAGCTCTTGGACAACACGTATGAGCAATGCCATAGCCACGACGTTAAAATTATCCTAGGCGACTTTAACGCAAAGCTAGGAAGAGAGGAAGTCTTTAGTAGCGTGGTCGGAAAGCATAGCCTGCACGACAACACATCCGGCAACGGACTCAGGCTAATCGACTTTGCGGCGGGGCGAAACTTTGTCGTAGCTAGTACGCGGTTCCCACGTCTCGATATTCACAAAGGAACATGGCTCTCCTTTGATCGAAAAACTGTCAACCAATTCGATCACATTGCGATCGACGCAAGGCACTCTTCCAGTATTCTGGGTATCCGGACTTTCCGAGGAGCCAACGTGGACTCGGATCACTACCTAGTTGTAGCCAAGGTACGGATGCGGATATCCAGAACGGAGCGAAATCAACGAAATACTGTGAGGAAATTTGACGTCGGGCGGCTACAATCGCAAGAAACCGCCAGAACCTTTGCCGATCGTGTTTCTTCTAATCTCAATCTAAGTCCTATGTCGCCAGCAGCAAATGCGGAAGACCAGTGGCAGCGTTGCCAACAAGCCATCAGAGATGCCGCCTCTGGTGTACTGGGTTTCTCTCGCCCACCACAACGAAACCCCTGGTTTGATGAGGAATGCCGGCAAGCACATGCAGCAAAACAAGAGGCGTACAAAGCGGCGCTGCATAGAAGGACTAGAGCTGCTTACGAGCTCTACGTGCGCAGGAGAAAAGAGGAACATCGACTTCTAAGAAAGAAGAAAAAGGAGCATGAGAAGCGCTCGATCGAGGAGATTGAGAGACTTTATTGCAGGAATAATGTTCGAAAATTTTACCAAAAGGTAAAAAGAACATGCCAGGGTTTCAAAGCCAGAACAGAAGCCTGCAGGGACGAAAACGGCAACATAGTAGTAGAATCGCAGTCGGTGCTGAGGATATGGAAGGAACACTTCTGCAGACTGTTAAACGGCGATGATGATCAATATTCCGCTGTCAGGCAGAATGAGCCATTCAATGCAGTGATGATGGCAGTCAAAATTCCTGTCAAGCAGATCAGAATGAAGTGAGGATAGCGATATCTAAACTCAAATCCAACAAAGCTGCTGGAGCCGACGGCCTTGCCGCCGAACTTTTCAAGGCAGGAGGAGGTGAGTTGGTAAGGAGCATGCACCAGCTCATCTGTAAAATCTGGTCGGACGAAAGTATGCCCGATGAATGGAACCTCAGCATCGTTTGGCCGATCCTGAAGAAAGGAGACCCTCTGAACTGCGCCAACTACAGAGGTGTAAGTCTCCTAAATATCGCATATAAGATCCTGTCTGCCGTATTTTGTGAACGCCTAAAACCGATCGTCAACAACCTGATAGATCCTTATCAGTGCAGTTTCAGGCCGGGAAAGTCCACCATTGGCCAGATATTCATACTACGGCAGATCTTGGAAAAAGCCCATGCATATAAAATCGATACGCACCACCTTTTCATCGATTTCAAAGTTGCCTATGATAGCGTGTATAGAGACGAGTTATACAGATCCATGTCTAGTCTTGGCATCCCTGCCAAGCTCGTCCGTTTGTGCAGAATGACGATGGAGAACTCTCGCTGCTCCATCAAAGTCGGTAAGGACATCACCGAACCGTTCGATGTCAGGAAAGGTCTTAGACAAGGCCACGCGCTATCATGCGATCTCTTTAACATAGTACTTGAGAGAATTGTACGAAACTCACAAGCCAACCCCGGAGGTACAATCTTCTTCAAGTCTGTACAACTACTCGCTTATGCCGATGACATTGCCATAATCGGAAGAATTCAGCGGGCAGTCAATGGGGTATTTACTAGTATTGAGAACGAGGCAGCAAAGATGGGTCTAGCGGTCAATGAAAGCAAAACAAAATATATGCTGTCTACAAAAAAGGACACCCAACATCGGCGTCTTGGACAGAACGCCACAATTGACAGATACAATTTTGAGGTAGTAAAGGATTTTGTCCACCTAGGCTCTATGGTCAGCTCCGTAAATGACATCAAGGGAGAGATCACACGAAGAATTACTCTTGCCAATCGTTGTTTCTATGGGCTAAAACGGCAATTGAGTAGCAAAGCCCTATCTCGAACTACTAAGGTAACTCTTTATAAGACATTAATCATCCCAGTCCTGCTGTATGGCGCAGAGGCATGCCCTTGGTTATTTCGAGAGAAAAGTTCTTCGAGCGATCTTTGGTCCCGTCTGCATAGACGGTGAGTGGAGGAGAAGGCACAATGCCGAACTATACGGCCTGTACAAGGACATCGACTTAGCCAGAAGAGTTCACATACAGCGACTAAGATGGCTGGGTCATTTAGAGCGGATGGAGCCCAACCTTCCTGCTAAGAAAGTCTTCGAATCCACCCACGGACGGACGGCGCAGTAGAGGACGACCTCGCGGTAGGTGGCGCAAACAAGTGGAGGGGGACCTCAACCAACTTGGCGTGCGCAACTGGAGGCAGCTGGCTCGTCACCGTACTGGCTGGAGAGGTTTGTCGGTTGAGGCCCAGGTCCACCCCGGACTGTAGCGCCATCTAAGTAAGTAAGTAAGTAAGATATTAAAAGCTCAAAAGCATACGAGCTGGTGAATTTGAAAAAGATTGAAAATTTCTCGGTTTTCTTAAATTGTACCGATAGATGAAGGCAAAATACAGGCAGAAATATAAAAAACTGGCACGAGTGCATGGAGCACAAAATTTCAAAGAAAATTATATCGAAAACGTCGGGCCCAAGTTCAAAACCAACAAACAGTACTTCTGCGAATATAGGCAATGTAAGCGCGCTCGGACAAGGAGGGATTTGACGAGCCTGGGTCAAGTATGAACATGCCACCGACATACCGCTCGCATTGATATGCGATTTCAACACTAATCACCAAAATTTGGAAATATTACGGGCATAGCTTCAGTAATTCCTTAAACTAGAACTAGTGAAAAACCACACAAGGAAAAACTTGTACAGATTTGACATTTGCAAGAGATACGAGTATTCAAACAATTTCATACTTCTTATGCTACTATCCTATATTCAGTAAATGTAAGCTGCAAATAAAATAAACGATTTAAAAAAAGGAGAAGAAGTTGAATTGTGACTTCATTATAGCGCGGACAGTAAAGCATTTGGTGTTGATGGCATACCGTTGGAATTCCATAAATGTGCCAACGAAGAGTTTCTAGGATTGCTCAAAGAGAGGTACAAAAGCATTTTTACAACAGAGATTATTCGATATAGTTTCAAACAGTCGATAATACACCCTATCTTAAAAAAAAAAGCTAATCCAAATGCGGTAGAGAATGATATAGAGACATTGCATTCATTTATAAACACGTCGTTTAAGATTTTAATGGATATTCAGACCAAATGTTTTCAGAATTGGTTTAAACATTTGCTTAGTCAGTTTCAAGCCGGCTTTCGTGAAAACTATTCCACAACTGATCACATTTATGTATTATCAACTATAGCCACGAATTTCATCAGGTGAATGAAAAATTGTAAGTGGTCATCATCGATCTATGAGCGACTTTTGATGCAGTCGGCAAAACGCTCTCTTTTATAAACTTTATAATCCCACCCTTTCCCAAAAATTCGGCACCATTATGGAGAAGCTGTATGGAAAAAGTTATTCAGCTGTATGAGATGTGAAACAACTATCCAATTTCTTCGTCACCACTATTGGTTTAAAACAGGCATGTAGATTCAGTCCATCAGTGTTTTTTATGTGTATTGACGATATATCAGCAGTACTACCAGCAGATATCAGGATCGGGGAAATTCACATCAAAGCAATCTTATACGCTGATGACTTAGTTAGTAGCGGATTCTACAGAGAGTGTACAATTAATGATGAACAGGCTGCAAAAGTACTGCGAAGATTGGGGGCTGACGGTAAATACGAGTACAGAGAAGCCGAAGGTAGTAATGTTCAGGAGTGACACATTGATATATTTGAGTGGAGTAATTAAAAATGCGAGACACGCTTATATATACTTGTAATCTATATCTTTATTTCCGACTTGTCGCGGTGGTGGTTGGCTTAAAAAGAGTGAGAAACAGACCTGCTAACTTGGAAGGTTAACTCGGTATTTTACATTTGTCAAATATCGATGACATGACTTCCAATAGATCGATAACAATATTGTATAACAATGATGCCAATGTATGGCATTAAGAATAGTTACTTTAAATATATAACAACTTTCCCCGTCAAAGAAAATAAATACAATAGAGATACAGCAACAAAATAAAATTAATTCAAGAATTATTTATTAGCTCAACGTCAAAAATGTTTATACTTAAGTGGACAATATATTTTGTTCACTTATATAATAACCTATCCACAGGTTTGCGGACTCTATCACTTTTACGAACATCATTAATCTGGTTTTCGAAAACAGTTAAATCTGTTTCTTGTTCTTTTTCGAGAACATTACTCTTAACAATACTTGATGTATTTTCCGTTACAGAAAGTTGTTGCTCTCATCTGGAACTTCACTCGGAAACTGATAGTTGGAACCATGGCTACCTGTATGCAACATTTGATCGACATGTTTATGAGCAGTTTCCCCATTATCAAGCTTTATCTTCAGGCTCATTGTCTCGTAATAACATTGAAAATTTTGTACGAATAGGGTAGTTAAATAAAATGTCAGATGGTGGCTTTTTTGTAACCGGGTGAGGTGTAATTCGGTATTACAAGAGAATATTATTTAATTTAATTTCTAAATCTTCATTTTTGTTCTTTAAACATCGTAATTTATTTTTCAGCGTTTGCACATACCGCTCTGCCTGGCCATTTGTGGCAGGGTGGTAAGGTGCAATACGTTTATGCAAAATGTTATTTGCATTACAAAACTGTTTAAATTTAATATTGGTGAATTGGGTACCATTGTCAGTACAAATGACTTTTGGAAAACCAACAGTAGAAAATATTTTTCATAATATTGACAGAGTTGTATCCGTAGTTATGCTTTTCCGGGCACTTGGAAAACGCATCCACTAATACTAAGAAATATACTCCCATAAAAGGGCCTGCAAAATCGAGGTGGACTCGGTTCCAAGGGTTAGATGGATAGCACCAATGATGGGCCTCAATTTTTTGTGGATTATTCCGGATTTTACAGCAACTTGGGCAATTTTGAACATACTCTTCAATTTGCTGATCAATTTTTGACCACCAGCAAAAGCTACGAGCTAGCTCTTTCATTCTGTTAACGCCAAAATGAGATGAGTGCAGATCATTTATTATTATTTTTTTATTATTGTTTATTTTATTTATTTCTATTTTTCCTTCTAACTTAAAGCTAAATACAATTTACTTCAGAATAATAATAGTAATCAATGTGTAACTTAGAAAGTTAGTGTGGAATGACACAGCGATTTAATTAGCAAATAAATATAGATTTGTTGTGGGGGAAACATCGGTTTTTACAAAATTATTGTTCTTGGACTTCTTATACAAAAATCATATAAAAATTCATTGATAAGCAAATAGAGCAATTAAAAATTATAAGAATACAAATCTAAAATTAGTTTAACAATTGTAAAAAAATTATATTACAATTTATTAATAACTGACATTAAATTAGCCATTGACTTGTGCTGATGATTAGGATAGCATTTCACTTGTAAGTAATGATTCAAGGACTTCATAATTGATAAAGAATAACCAGTCTTTAACATTTTTTAAGAACGAATTAAAATGTATGGTTGTCCGTACAGAAAATGGCAGCTTATTGAACATTATAGGGGTTATAACACTGAAGGAGTGACAAAAATTGGTTTTGTACGCGATCGGAACAGTGACAAGATGCATTGTATTTATACGAAGAATATAAAACTGTGTAGTTCTACTAGGAATATTACCGCTTCGCTTAAAAAAATATTTTAGTACTTTAAAAACGTAAAGGTGTGTCATTGGTAGAATAAGCAGTTCTTTAAATAAGGGCCAGCTCTGAGTAAAGCGATTTTTGTTACAAATAATCCTAAGTAAATGTTTCTGAACTATTAACACTGGCCTGAAAGAGTTATTATAAGAACCACCCCAACTAGAGATACCATACTGCAACTTAGAGTGAACAAGACCGTAATAAAATAATAAAATAATATCTTTTTGTAACAAAATTGATTGATGAGATACATTTTGCGCGTTACTAGGAGCATGTGCGATTTAATAGTTTGAATATGATCTTTCCAATTCAAGTTATGGTCAATTAATACCACAAGGTATTTGTATTGATGCACCGATTCAATGTTAAAACAATTATTAAAACAAGATGCACTATTAACAAAATTACATTTTCCACAACTATTCACAGGTAAACAGAATTTTTTTACAATCATAAGCATGGAAGCATAAATTAGAATTATTTAAGACGTTATTTGATATTTTGAAAGACATAAGTTTTGTCTTTTCGCTAATAATTAGTTTATGTTCTGTAAACCAAAGTCTCAGAGTCTCTAAATCTTCCGGGATCTTTGCAATACTTTCGTATCTTGTATCTAATTGGTACGTAAAGGCTATGTCGTCTGCAATTGTGAATTATTCCTCTAAAACCAGCATTATATAATTTTTTTAGAAGCAAATCATTGTCAACCATGTCAAACGCTTTAGTCATATCGACAAAAAGAGCCATGCTAGATTTGTTGCGGTTAATGCCTCCATACAACTGACTACAAACTCTGAGGATAGCATCCTCGGTTGACATTCCTTTTCTAAAACCAAACTGATTACTACTAAAAAAATGATTTCTGTTTAAAAAAGACAATATACGTGATTTAATAAGTTTTTCAAAAATCTTGGAAGGCGTTGGTAGTAGGGAAATAGGTCTGTAGTTCGACATACTATATTCCTTTTTTTACCTTTTTCAAAAAGTGGTTTAACTTCTGCGCCTTAAACGTGCTGAGTGAAAAAACTATTCTGAACACTAAGATTGAACAAGTAACATAAGACGTCTACCACATAGAAGCACATTTTCTTCAACAACACACTTGATATACCATCACTAGTAAAAGAATGTTTGTTTTTTAACAACAATATTGCGTTATAGATTTCACTTGAAGGAAATGATTGGAAAACAAAACTATTCGGTTTTGTGCTCTGTGGTTCTTATAGAACAATTGCAACCTATCGAAATCTCTACAGATGGTTTCAGTTTTTCAAAAATGTTGGTAAAGTACTCATTGAGCTTCTTGGAAATACTATTTGAATCAGTGAAAATTTTACCATCTATCTCCAAGCTATTAATATCTATTGGTTGTATACTTTTTCCCAGAATGCTATCAACTACCTTCCATTTATCTCTTATATTACCTCTGGCTCTTTCAAACGAATCTAAATAAAACTTGTTACGCGTTTCTTCAACATTTTTATGGACGGATTTGCACAGATAATCATAGTATTTTTTAAGTTCTATGTTATGTGGATGACTTCTGGATTTTTTTGCAAATCTGTTTTTTCTTTTTATCTGCTGCAAGAGATTGTGAGTCATCCATGGCTTTAAAAATTTATTTCTGTTCGAGATGAGTTGGGAAGAATTTCTAATATGATTATTTAAAATTTTAAGAAAGACATTGAAAGCAATTGATGGGTTAGGTTCACCATAAGCTGGATCCCAAAATTCATATAATAAACATTCCCTTAAAAGAACATAGTTTGTGCAATATTTCTTCTTTACAGATGAGTTGCCACAATTTAATGCGTTGGTACTGGGAAAAACATCAATTGCAATCATACAATGATCTGTTAATTTCAGATCATACACAACACCATTAAACTTATTCTTACTGTTTTTTTGAAAATAATGCCCTAAAAAACACGTATCTACAAAAAGAAAATACTGTTAGCCCACGTCGCTCACCTAGTCGCGAATACCAGACGGATGAAGAAGAGCTAACACGCGAAACGAATTGGGTCGAAAAGAAACGACCTAGCAAAAAAACGCAAAGCTGGTTCCTCACCGGAAGTCGAGCCACAAAAAGGTGAAAAGGGTAAGGAGTTGCAAGAAAAGCAACAACAACAAAAAAAAAACTGCGTCCTCCGCCACCGAAAACCTCGTTGGAATTACGGACTATAATAAGTTGCATTGCCTCCTTAAAGGGACTGTGGTATCGAAGTTTAAGGTGACATCTCTGCGACGGTTACCGATCAGTATCCCAAAAATTTAATGCCGAAAAGATTCAGTAGTATACTTATGAAAATAAGTTAGAAACACCACTGCGTATTGTAGCAAGGGGACTCCACTCCTCGTGCATCAAGGAAGTTGTAATGCACGACCTTCAAGACAAGGGCTTTAAAATTCTTGATGCCGTCAATATCATCAAGAAGGAGAAGCAACAGTCGGTGGGAGATCAGGAAAAATTGGTAAAGCGCGGACTTCCACTATTCATGCTTAGTTTTGATAAAGACGAAAATAAGGATATTATATATGGTATCAAGACTATTCTAAATATCGTGGTCAAAATCGAACCTATGCTTAAGAGCTCCAGATCGATCCCGCAGTGTAAGCGCTGTCAAGGCTTCAATCATACGCAGACTTACTGCCAGAAAGAACCGCGATGCGTCAAATGCGCAGGTATACATCTCTCGGAAAAGTGTCACCTAAACAAGCAAACCCCAGCCACTTGTATAAACTGCAACGGAAAACATCCTGCGAACTATCGAGGTTGCGAAGTGGCGAAAGAGCTCCAAAAAAGGCGCGATACGCTTAAAAATTCCATGCGACCAAATCCGAAACCAATTAAGAACAGACCCAAAATAGCTACGAAAAAACCAGCGAAAGAAAGGCAATCCGTCAATATTCTCTTAAGATCGGGTAATGAAGAAAAACCCAAACGTAGTAGAGAAAAGGTGACAGGAGCTAAATCCTAGAATATTGGCGTGTAGTCTTATGCTCAAACGGTGATGACGGCTAATGGCAAGTACAAGACCTACAGCTCACAGGCGATCAAAGCAAGAAATCATCCAAACTTTAACGTAAAGACTCCTGCTCAAGTTGTGACATTGGAAAACGGTGATAGAGGTAGCTCACAAGATCATGTATTCCTTGTTTTCTCTCTAATTCTTGCGAAACTTGAAGAGCAATCCAAAACAAACAAACTTATTTTCGAGAGACTAGTGGCATTAGAAAAGAACATTCATAACGCGCGCACTTCAACAAGAATATGAAAGAAACGCTTGAAATTCTTACTTGGAACGCCAACGTGCTTATACGAAGACTCGACGAGTTAGAAATCCTTGTACGAGAAAAAGACAGTGATATATGTTTGGTCTGTGAAACTCATCGGACAAAGCAATCGAATGTTAAGATAAGGAGATATAGCGTGTATCACGCCTTCCACCCATCGGAAAGAGCCAGAGGCGGATCATCCTTGTTTATAAAAGAATGTATCGATCACTCAGCGGAAGTAAAGATTGAATTAGAAGCAATGCAAGTAAGCACGGTACGTGTTAGAAATAGACATTTCGCTTTCAACATTTCGTCTATATATTGTCCACTGCGATGTAAACTTGAAGAAAGTGATTTCACAAACATCTTCGACTTCCTTAAACCAAATTTTATTATTGGTGGCGACTTCAACGCGAAACAACCCTTCTGATGTTCAAGATACGCCTCTCAGAAAGGTAGAAAGCTTTATAATGCGGGTATGCAATACAGTTGTGATTTTCACTCGACGGGTAAACCAACATATTGGCCGACTGATAGAAATAAGATACCAGATCTGATCGATTTCTTTATTGTTAAAGGAATATCTGGCAACTGTATACAAGTTGAAGAAAGCTTTGATCTCTCCTCTGATTATTCTTCAATCATTATGACGATAAGCGAAACTCTGATTAAAAAAGCAGGACCGGCCAGATTAACCAGCGTGAAAACTAATTGGGATAGCTTCAAAAAAGATATTGAAGCAAATATTGAGCTGAGCGTATCACTTAAGACGCCATATGAACTTCAAGTTGAAGTTGATCGCTTTGTCGAAATCCTACAGAATGCCGCGTGGAAGAATACTCCCAAACCTAAGAAAACACCGGCCAGTTACATTCAAACTTATTCGCAGGAAATAAGAGAGATGATTAAGGAGAAGAGAAAGCGCGCAAAAAATGGAAACGAACTCGGGCTCCGCAACATAAAGCACATCTTAACCGTTTGTGCAACTCACTAAAAAGATCTATTAAAGACCTAAAGAATAATGAAATGCAAACTTACCTAGAAAGCTTAACGGCAGGAAAAGATTCTAATTACTCGCTTTGGAAGGCTATAAAATGTATTAAAAAAACTCAAATCCAAGCCGCCCCAATTGGGAAAAATCAAGACGAATGGGCCAGGCATGATAAAGAGAAAGCGCCAGTTTTTGCCACCCACCTGGAAGAAACTTTGAAACCGTTAGGTTGACAAGCTCTTATTCAAAATATAAATATGCCATATATAGCCAATAGCGTAATAAGAAATGCAGCACTTACCGAAATTAAGGAACAAATAAAGAAACTTACACCAAAGAAGGCTCCTGGATAAGACCTAATTACGGGAGAGGTTCTTAAAGCACTACCAAGAAAAGCTCTAATTACGCTTCTGATCATTATAAACGCCGCGCTTAGACTAGAATATGTTCCCAGTCAATGGAAAGTTGCCGAAGTCGTAATGGTCCTTAAGCCCGGAAAACCACCGAATGAAAAAACGTCTTATAGACCGATTTCGCTTCTTCCAATTATATCCAAAGTGTTCGAGAGAATATTGACTAAGCGAATACAGCCAGAAATAGAAGAAGGCCATCTCATTCCGGATCATCAATTCGGATTCAGAAGCAAGCATTCTACAGTTGAGCAAGTACATCGAATGACACATGTAATCGAAAAGTCACTTGAAGAAAAAAAGATTTGCTCAACTGTATTCCTTGACGTCTCTCAAGCCTTTGACAAGGTTTGGCACGAAGGCTTAAACTTTAAATTAGAATATTCCGCGACATATGTGGAAACGAGTATTCAGATTTTAAGGAAATAATGGCTGGGGTGCCGCAAGGAAGCGTTCTTGGTCCGGTTTTATATCTATTATACACTCGTGATATACCGCAAGTAGAAGGCACTGAGCTAGCTACATTTGCCGACGACACTGCTATCTTGACAGTAGGTAAAACGGTCGAAGATACTACAGAAAAACTGCAAGAAGCTTTGGATAGAGTAAATGAATGGACAAAGATTTGGCGAATCGTACTCAACGCGACCAAATCTGTTCATTTAAATTTTACTTATAAGAGAGTAAATAATTTGTCGATCTTTTCAAACTCGGTTCAAATCCTGTTTGCAAACGAGGAATGACACTTGATACGAGGAATGACACTTGATACAAAGCTGAAATGGAAAACGCATGTAAAGAAAAAACGCAAAGAATTAGATAATAAATATCGAGAAATGTATTGGTTACTTGGAAAATATTCCAAGCTTAATATAGAGAACAAACTGCTTTTATATAAGCAAGTGCTAAAGCCTCTATGGACATATGGTATACAACTCTGGGGTTGTACCAAACTAACTAATATTAAAATTTTACAAACTTTTGAAAACAAAGTGATAAGAGGTATTGTAAATGCGCCATGGTATATCCGAAATAGCGATATCCACAGAGATCTTGGCATTAAAACAATCGAAGACGAAATCAAAAACTACGCGAGAAAACATAAAAGTCGACTAGAAAGTCACGTTGATATTACAGTCCTCCAAGTTTTGGATGAAAGAAACTTACTACGCCGTCTACAAAGAACAAAACCTTTAGACTTAGCGCGATAAGTAACCGCGTCTAAACTGCGGAGCTAGCAGGAACTTCTATTGGGAAGGTACCTGCAAAACGTCCTTATTTCGTAAAACGAGAACTACTTCGTCGAATACTTAGTTGTAGTAAAAAGATATAAACAAGTTTGTTTTGAAGGGAGGTTTTTTAGTGGGTAAGAATCCCACACTACTATGAGCACGCGCTGTCGATCCTCATAGTGTCTTGTTAAAGATTTTCACCTACCCTCGGAAAAAAAAACAAAAAAAAAGAAATAAAAATGTTTTTTGCGTACGCATAAATAAAGGTATGATCAAGGCAAGTTTTAGTCGAATCGGTTATACGGGTAGGTTCATTTATAAGGCTCTTTAGACCATTTAACGCCATAAGAAACAGATAATTCTCAGTATCTCTATCAAGTTCATTTAACATATCAATGTTAATATCACCAATTAATATTAAATTCTTCTCTTTACAAGCACACAGGACATCGCTTAATTCATCAATAAAAATACCTTTCGAAATAGCATGCAATCTGTAATCTGCATAACTCTCATTTATGAAATCAAGAGACAATTTCATAATATCAGCACGAAGAAAATTAAATTTTAAACAATCAAGTGCATAACTATTCTTCACATAGACTGCTACTCCTCCAGCTGAGTATGACTCATTACAATTTCCGAAAGGTATACACCCGGGTATGTTATACAAATCTAATTCTTCCTCATAGAGCCAAATCTCACTCAAAACAATAACAACAGGTAATTTCACTAACGACTCCAGATGTGCTACCAGAATTGAAAAGTTTTTTTCTAATGTTACGAGTGTTTTGATGTAGACAGACAATGTCAACACAGTTAAGAGAATTGACTGGGTATTCACATGCATTGGGGACTAAGCACGAAACAGAATTAAGAGAATTGTTCATAAATTATCTAAATCAGCAGCACAAGTAATTCTTACTCGGTTATCTCCCTCCTTTTTTCGCATATAAACTGTGGGATTTTTAGTCCATACATAGTAGTACCATTTTTCTCCCTACAGCGACAATGCAGCATTAAACAGTTGACGTGTCTGGTACGTTAAACAGTCGTTCACGTACATCTTCTCCGGTCTCTCATGAGTGCTACTGTTGCCGTTGAGTAGTGTTGTCGTCAGTTAAGCTTCTTTTTCCTCTCTTTGCATTCATCATTTTCTCCTTGCACTGGCGAGAAACAAATCTGACAAAGAGAATACTTTCTTTGTTTGATTACTGCTAGTGTTTGGAGCATTTTTTTGCCGTTTGGCAATGCGTTTTGTGTAGTCAATCAATGTCCTCCTTCGATACGTCGACAAGCAGACCATCGCGGAAAATCTTCAGCGTCAAATCAATGCTTGAGATGTCGCCGCAGTTATGTGGAACGTTATAGATCTCCACAGCATTTCCGATGAGTTGTTGTTCTAGATGATCTACTTTCTTCTCGAGTTGCCGAATTTTCAGCTCGCATTCACTGTTTTTTAGTTGAAGTTCCTCTATCTGCTTCCTTTGGATCATCTTTATTTCTTGAATTTCCGCATAAATCAAATCCAGTGTAACATTGGGCTTCGGTGTAGCGATAGGCGTTTGGTTAACAGGTGATATGGTGTCAACCTTATTGTGAAGATGTTTATTAGAGACGCATGCTGGCGCTTCCCCGGTTAGCGATTCACGTCGTTTTTTTGCAAAACATGCTTTGCACTGCCAAAGTTTGTTTGCCTTCTTCATAAACTCAATGTCGGCAAGCATGATGTTAACGCAGGCTGCGTGGAAAAGGCCATTGCAGTCTCGACACACAACCTTCAGTTGAGTGCGCTCCACTTTATTTCCACACGTTTTACACGACATTATAGATCTGAATAGTTATTTATGGTACAAGGACAAATAGTAAATTCATGATGCTCCCGACGCGTGTGTGCCCCACAACAAACAACAGTCGAAATGATCATCAAGAACAATCTTTTGAAATTTAGTGGGAATAACCACACGTAAGCCTCTCATTATACAACCAGTTTGAATGGAAAATTCTTCTCGGTTTACCCCAAATGGAAAACTAAGTAGCTTGCACATTTTTACCTTTCTGGATACCTTTTAGTAAAGTACTAAGAGCCGGATCCCTTGAAGTTTCCTCAGCAATATGTTTTGCCGTGATCGGCATTGTTTCTATTTGCCTGATTTCGAACACATCAGATTCCTCAATCTTCACAACACTTGTTGCCGGAATGGGCAATCGAGACATTGCGTCAGCATTTCCATTTTGTTCGGAACGTTTGTACTTTATTGTATAATTAAAACCTTGCAGATATATGGCATAATGTTGCATACGCGTGGCAGATACATGCGGTAAACTCTTATCAGGAGAAAATATTTGGACCAGCGGTTTATGATCCGTATAAAGAATAAAATGACGCCCGAACAAAAATTTATAAAATTTCTTTGTACTTTAAATGATTGCGTAAGCCTCCTTATCTATCTGGGACCACTTACACTGTGATTCTATAAGTGTCTGTGAAGCAAACTGGATAAAGGCGTTCTCGCATTCCGTAGTCCAGTTAAAATGATTATTTTTCCTTAATAACGAATGTAATGGCTCAAGTACATCGGAAAGATTTCGAAAAAATCTACCGTAGAAGTTCACTAAACCTACCTAGGAACGCACCTCAGAAACGTTCGTGGGTCGAGGAGCCTTCAGAACTGTCTCGGTCTTACTTGCTGTCTTATGGATCCCGTTTCTAACGATTCTAAAACCGCAATATTCAATTGAGTCCTTAAAATATTCTGACTTCTCAGAATTGATTCGCACCCCAAATTAGCTTAATCTTGAAAACACTGCCTCCAAAATATCGAGATGTGTTTTATAATCAGGGGCTGTGACACATATGTCATTCATAAATACTCCTACACCTTCTATGCCAGCTCAAATCTCTTCAATTTTTTTCTGCCGTTTTGCAGGTGCACCGCTGAGACCATACCAAAGGCGAGTGCATTTGAAAAGACCCAAAAATGTGGATTAAGTCAATTTATCCTGATCTTCATCCCTCCCTTTCCATTGCAAATAAGCACGACGATGGTCAACCTTCGAAAACTTTCTACCTCCATTCATCTATCGTAGGGAGCGAATGCTCAATCGTAACCATGAATTTATTTAAGGTAAGCCTAAAATCTCCGCAAAGGCGTATTTTCCCATTTGCCTTCACAATGGGTACGATTGGGATTGCCCAATCACTGTGATCTACTTTTTTAAGAATACCCTGCGCTACTAAGTTTTCAATTTCTCTTTTAATATGATCCCGAAGTACAAAAGGTACCGGTCGATGCTTAATGAAAATTGGTTTTGCTTTAGGCATCAATTCTATCGAAACAGGTTTCCCTTTTATCTCCCCTACATCATCACTTAACAATACACTATATTGCTTTAAAAGCACTTGCAATTCATGTGGAACATTTGGAACATTGGAAAAAGTTTGGAATTTAGAATTAAAATTAACATTTACCTGGTTGCAATTTTCACTTATGTCGCATGTTTTGGCGAACTTCTCAATTATTGGTAAACCATCAAATGCAAATAGCCGTTCCCTTTCAAACAGTGCATGCATATCGGAATCCACGATGTACACTTGTAATTTCTTTCGAATTTCTTTGTGCGCAGTTTTTATGCTTTGTATACCTGTAGGAGCGGGAGGACTGAGAGGTGGACCATTGACAGAAAGGAAGTGGAAGTGGAAGTAGTTAAAAGATATAAGTATCTTCGCATTGATATATTCAGAAATATGAACATGGAACATTACCTCAAGGAAAGGTTAGCTACGGCTAAATGTACCACCAGTGCAGCGTGAAAGAATTGCTTTGAAGACAAGTGTATAACCCATTGGGTTAAGCGTTTAATATTTTAGGCGGTAGCGAAATCGATCATGTTGTACGGGACACAGATATGGGACCACAAATCGTACGATATCATCGAAAAGCTTTAACATTTCTTAAGTAAACCGATATTCAGACTTCCGCAATGTATTTTAGATAACATGCTATTGGTTGAAGAGGGCGGAAGAGTACGCTTTCACTAGAGCACTTCTTGTTGTTCCAGACAGCAGCGGATTAATTTCCTAGATGGAGCCCAACGGTGTCGTCTAAAGTTCTAGTTAGGCTGAACTTGATCGAGCTGCTTCGATATATTCGGATCACAGGTCGATAAGGAATTTCCGTAGTGGACTACTCGCACCGGTGTATCAAGCCTCGCGTCCTAGGGGTATAACAAAAGTAACTGGCCATCTTGTTTGGGAGTTGTGTAGTCCCGGTAACTTCCCTGTCAAAAAAAAAAAAAAAAAAACGCTGGTTCAGAAACAACCACAAGCCTCGGATGAGGAAGATTCAATTGTTGACGACCGCAGCAAATGAAATAAGGACAGCGACCTTCTGATCTCAACGTGAAATATCCGGACCCTTAACAGATGATGAGCAGCCGAACAATTACCAGAGGCTAAAGACTGCTATAAAGCAGATATTACCGAATGTAACCGTACAGAAACTAGTCACATTTGGTGCTGAGAATATGGAAAAACTACTTCTGCAGACTGTGTAACGGCGACGAAAATCAACAACCCGCTGTCAGGCAGAATGAACCATTCAATATACGAGTAGACGATGATAGTCAAAATTTCCAAAGCGAAGTGAGGAAAGTAGTATCCAAGCTGAAATTCAATAAGGCTGCTGTACCTGACGGCTTAACGAGCGAACTTTTCAAGTCAGCTGGTGATGAATGGTAGAGGGCATACACCAACTCGTCTCTTAGATTTGTTCAGATGGGTGTATGCCTGATGTATGGAATCTTAGCATCGTTTGCCTGATTCATAAGAAAGGAGACACCCTCAAGTGCGACAATTATTAAGGCATCAGTTTCCTCAATATTGCGTAAAGCATTTTTTTTTTAGATATTGTGTTAACGCCTAAAACTAGTCTTCAACAGCCTGCTTGGCCCTTATCAGTGCGGATTCAGGCTAGGAAAGTCCACCGTCGGTTAAATCCTTACACCTCGGGAGGTCCTGGAGAAAGCCCAAGAAATCCAGATCGATACTCATGATCTCTTCATCGATTTCAAGCCGCGTATGGCAGCATCTATATGGAACAGCTATGTAGAGCCATAATTAGTCTTGGCATCCCTGCCAGACTTGTCTGTCTTTCTGTTGACGATGGAGAACGCTCACTGCTCCATCTAGGTTGGTAAAGACTTTACCGAGACCTTCGATCCCAAAAAAATCTTTAACATGTTAAACATGAAACCTTAACTTTATTGAAGGCGGATGAAGTTATCCTTGGTCGCTTAGAGAGAAAATGATTTCTACGATAATCGGTTCCGTTTGCGTGGACAGGTTCTGGCGGAGAGGGCAACTTTACTTTGGTTCAGCGAATGGGAGCAGTTCGCGAAATCTTACGGAGCTCTATTGACTTTAAACATCAACGGCGTATCTAACTGGGAGAAAGAATTGTATCACCTGCTTTCAGGCTTCGGATTCCTTAAATCAACATTTGTCGAAGGAGGTGTTGGGAGTGAGTGGTGTGTTTCCATTAAGGGCATTGCCGTCGATTCTAGTAAATCTAGTAAAGTATATCGCACTTAAATATATTGAAGTTCTGGTATATGAGCTCAATTTTTAATGTATTCTTCCAAATATAAATAAGGTAAATGCAAACTACCCTTCGGCAACATTCTGCCATAGTGGAATATTCTTAATAATTCCAAAATTTATTTAAACGTTAATTTAATTTGTAAAAGGAAATAATTGAAATAAAGAACAATCAACTTAACCTAACTAAATTCTTCAACATTTCACTGTTGTTTGAAAGTATTATAGCAGAATAGGAATACCGGAATGATTTTAGGCAGATATTGCTGTGAATCTACCCAATAGGAGTATGAAGTACATTCCTCTTACGCCAAGCCGGGCTAGGAATTCTAAAAACAATATTTGTAAAAATCGTAACTCCTTCTTAAGATTCCTAGGTCTTAACGCAATAAAGGTAATAAAGCCAAGATCAAGGATGTCATAATGGCCAAATATCAACAATTTGTTTTTATAAGAATGATGTTCATTTGGATATTTTAACATTTTTTTCGGTGCAATTTACCGGAAATTACTAACGCCCAAAATTGCGATGCCGAAATTCAATTCAATTTCAATTTATTCAATTCAAATGTACATTAAGATATAATCTTTTATAGTACTTAGCTTATAGATACTTAGAATAATTAATCGAAAATTATAAAAATTCATGTTAGCAAAGAAATAACAGTTAACCAGATTATTCATGATATTTACAAAAAGAATAGAAAATATAAAATAAAAATATAATAGAAAAATAGAAGAGAAAGAAAATCAAAAGGGAAATAGTAGATTGTGATGGGAAGGGTGGTGGGGGGGTCGAAGTAGAAAAGAGACAAAACAGGAAGGGATATACGTATGTATATAGCAGTTTATTGTGAGGTAGCAAAATGCTGAAGACTGCATTTTTAAAGTTTGTAGCGTTAGTTATACCCTTGATACGCAAGGGTAGCGAATTCCAAAGCTTGATGGTGTGAACAAAGAACAGGTGCGAGGAGTTTAGATAGTTGTGCATAGGTACAATTATATTACAAGTCCTCGGTGATTGTGCGAAATGTATTTTGTAGAATAGATACGGTGGAGTTTTAGTCTGAATTACTTTTTATAGAAAATTGCAATTTCTGGCGTTGATATATTGTTGCAGAGTCCACCCTAGTAAGTTCCTGGAATATTCGGAAATATGATCATACCTTCGAAGTCCATATATATATCGCACAGCATCGTTAAAGGCTACTTGAAGTTTGCGCTGAGATAATTAGTCAAGACTGCAGTACACAACTTCGGCATAGGTAATTATTGGTAGAACCAGAGTTCTTATAAGCCGCAGCCTAGTCTCGGTAGGAGTAAAATTAGCACTTACCCTTAATTTACGGAGGCATCCGTAGATGCGACCGATTACAGCGTTCACATGATTGTAGCCACTTAAGGTACGATTTATTACAAAAACCTAGGCTGGTAAGGGACTCAACCAAGGTTAATTTACTACCAAAAATCCATAGGTCAGGTAAAATATTAAGGTCAAATGACGTGTTTGATATTGGTTTTAACTGCGACTTTAATGGGTTTATAAGCAATCCATTTGACACCGACCAGTGATAAATTTTAGCTAAATCCGCTTAAGTAAAGATGCAAGTTCAGATATTTTGCACATCGGCCGGGGCAGATGGAGTTGAACATCATCCGCATTAAGATGCACTAAAGCATGTACGCAAACTAATGGCAAGTCGTTAATGAACATGCCAAATAGAATAGGGCCGAGAATGGATCCCTGAGGCACGCCCTGATTTATGGACTTCAGTGTAGATAATCTATCACCAATAGCGACTCTTTGCTTCCTTTCAGAAAGAAAACATTTTAAGAGTTTTAAGGGTCTCTCCCCGAAACCAAAAAGATGCTGCAGCTTCCAACAAAGGATTTCATGGTTCACCTTGTCAAAGGCCTTAGAGAAATCAAGGAGGCATAGGAATGTTACGTAACCCCTATCGAAATCACGTCTTATGTCATCTAAGATATTGACCATAGCAGTAGAACAACTGGGATTAGGTCTGAAACCAGATTGAAAGGGGCTAAGCAAATTATTTACGGATAGGTGGTTCTGTATCTGCTTCGCTAAAAGTTTCTCAAATACCTTGGATAAGCAAGGTAAGATACTAATAGGCCTGTAGTCATTTAAAGAGACCGCATTGGTCTTCTTGGCAACAGGAATGACCCTAGCAATTTTTAAGATTTAAGAATAATATGGGTTAGATGAGTGATAATAAGAGGTAATATTAGTTTGATAAACCGGATAGACACTCCATCCTCACCAGCAGAATTAGAACGTATGACTGCAATACACTCAATCACATCGCTCTCCACTACTGCTTCAAAGTCCGCTAATCTGGGCACAGATGTACCTGCATTAGCCACCAGACCAAGGTGATTTACTGCCTCAACACTACCAAGGAAATGGTCATTCAGTATGTCTGGGTCAAATTCACAATTGGTGCAACTTTTACCCGCCGTAATTCCAAGATTAAGAATATTACCCCAAAGTTTTTTGGGGGGCAGCGACGTATTTAATTTAGAGGCGAAGTAATTACTCTTGGCTCTCCGAATAATATATGTTGCATTGTTTCTCGATACTTTGTATGCACTGCAGTCAGCAGAGGAAGGGTTATGTTTCCATTTACCATAAAGTTTATTGCGATTTTTGATTCCAGCAAGGACTTCGGAGGTAAACCGCGGACAGATATTATTGCGAATTCTTACTGTTTTGGTGGGAACGCATTGGTCAAATAGGTGGGCGACGAAGAATTCGAAGAAGTTTAGCTTATCGTTGGCATCGGCAGTTAGTCTACAATAGTCCCAGGGGATTTCAAGGGCAGCGTTATGCAATTCATTGAAATCAATCGAGTTAAAATCTTTATACGAAAATGACATAGAGACACCAGCACAAGTAAAGTGAATATTGTAAGTACAAAAAAGTAGGTCGTGGTCAGAGATATATTTTAAGGATAGCTGGTCGAAGAGGAGTACAGAAGAAGAATCAGATACAATAAAAAGATAAAGCAGACTGGGAACAGAGTTAGTACAAAAACGCGTAGGGTAGTTATTAACTATTTCGAGCCCTAAAGAAGAAACGCAGTCCTTTAATTGAAAAGCACGATAGTTAGTTCTTAGCAAATTAGCATTGAAATCTCCACAAATAATAATGTGCTCATAAGTTGCAGAAAATTCGGAGAGAGATGAGAAAAAAGGATCAGGCGGATAGCTTCTTTTAGGGTTATACACACATGAGACTATGCACTTAGTGCAGCTGTCATGAATTTCAGCGATTAAGTACTCAATACCTGAGTCTACAGACTTACGGACCATTCTGCAGTTAAGGACAGACTTGCAATAAATTGCCACCCCTCCACCAATAGTACTCGTTATTCTGTCATTTCTGTATAAGCTATAAGTTGGGATATTTTAAAGACAATCCGCGAAATCTGGGTTAAACCAAGTTTCACTCACACATAAAACATCAACACAGGAATTCGCAAACAGGTAACGTAGGTAATCTTATTTGTTTGAATTAAGGATAATTTGCAAGCAGATCTTCGGAGCTTTCGATTCGAAAGCATTTTCCAGTAGCAGACTTCTTGATGTAAACAGATCCAGACTTCGTATAAACAGAAAACAGCTGTTTTTTTCGCTTCAAGTTGAGGGCACTTTGTAGAAGAAGCCTGGATTGCTTGGATAAGCTCTCGTTCAAGTAGCAGCTGTTGTCTAGGTCAATGCCCACATCACGAAGGCTTAGCTCTCGGTTGTTTAGCTTGCGGTAAATAACCGCTGATTTGAGTACTTCATTCCTCTCATAACAGCTGTTGAACTTTAACACAATTGACGAAGAGACTGTGTGTCGTGTGGTGTGGTTGCGCTTCTGTATGCGAAAAATATTTTTTCGGAGAGGGGGCTTGCAGTTAATCGTAAGGCAAAGGCGGTTGAACAGATGTTTTAAGTTCTCATTAGGGGTCTCAGGTATTCCATAGAGAATAGCATCACAGGCAACCTCTTTTTTCTCCAAAGCGTTAACTTGCCGCTGGAGAGCGAGTACTTCTTCACTATGCATGTGTGAAACAGCATTACGGCCCGATTCGAGTTTATCGACACGGTCGATTATGATGGAAATTGAATTGTCAATTACCTCAAAGCGCTGCCGCCAGCTATCTTTAATCTCCTCAATTTTTGTTATAAATTCAGCACGAAGCTTTGCTATTTCTTCCATAACTCCAAGTCGGAACAACTCAATTTGTTTGGTGAGGTTTTCTTCTAAGACCTTACGGATTAGTATTGCATTGTCATCATTCGGAGGCTTGGAGGATGGAGAATTCAGCTGAGTAGGCGTAGAGAGTAGGCCTTTTTGAAGAGTGGATTTGGAGCGAAGATGCAGATGTGACATTGTGTTAGGAGTAATTTGAGAGCGTATTACACGTAGAAGAAATAAAAAACAAATTCGAATTCCACCCGAATATGTTTAAAACACTGACTATCGAAGTATATTATAATCGGCGATGGAATTACTACTTTTAATGCTTCAAATCGCGAGGTTTACAAAAATATTTGGCAGGAAAATACACCGGAGTTACTCACTGAAGCTGGACGAAGAGGAAAACGCGTCTATTCGTTACTACACTCCATTACTCAATCAAAGAAATAATCGAAAAGCTGTTATAATGCAAGTATAAATTATCTAAAATAAAATACGTCGCAACGCCCAAATACTATTACATAACGGCCAAATTTTAAAACAACAATTCCCATTTGCAATATTTGGGTGTATTGTGTTTTTAGATTTGAGTGTAATGATATTGCGCAACCATTTTGGACGATAAGTGATTTTATTTATGTTTTTTATTGGTTCTTGGTTTACTTTTGGGACGGGGTATCGTTATATTGGCGTTATATCGTTTTTCGATTTGGGCGTTAGGACCTAACGCCTACAATTCATCAAAGCCACATTCAAAACCTGAACTTTTTTTTCGATCTCAAAAAGTTTTGTTTTTCATTAAATAGTTGCTGGTATTTCATATATTGTAGAAAATAATAGAATAGAACAAATATGGCCCTCACTATATGTTAGTGCTGTATAGTAGCAAATAATATTATACATCAGCGGAAAATTGTGTGACAAATTTCCGAATATCATAGTTCCAACATTTTTAGAAATATTTAACAATTTAATACAGCGGCCATATGAAACAAATATGTAGCTTAGACGAAAAAAAAATATAAGTTAAAAAAAGTTATTTACTCTTCCTCCGAAAATAGTTTAGAAATGTGTCACACATCAGGGTACATTTTTTTAACTTCAAGTAAACTTTAAATATGTTGATGATTTAGCAAGCCCATGGCCATCATACATACAAATATTAGCACTCATATTCGAACAGCCTGCTAATGGATACCATTTTCCCGTTTCCACAGTTCCACCTCCTAACTACATACATTCACTTTAAAACAAATTTATGCGAAAATTCCTCCATCCAGCGTATCCTGAAAATATTTTACCGCTGAAATTGTGAAACTCTTGAACATTTCCATATTCTATATTACTGATGGGATTAAGTCCTTATCACAGGGACCCACAAAATTACGAGAAAACAGATTTATGAGACTGGACTACTTCTGGAGTTGCTGGCAACATTTTAATACCTTAAAATATGTTACGTTCTTTTTGTACTCATATCTCACACTTCTTAAAACATACACACACTCAAAATTTATATATAATTCTTACTAATCTATTACTCACACAATGAAACCGCTGATTACATTTAATCCATTTCATCATCCATGTATAAGCTTAGCAGGACTCTAATGATCCTGCCACTCGTCGTCGTGGTCCTTGCCTGTGTGATTGGTATCTGAGCACAGAGAAGTTATTTCGCAAAATACTCCCCTTCCTGTTTGTTGTCGTCGTCAGTATCGATGCTGTAAGTAGTGGGAGCTGTAAATAGTATAAAAAGTTTAACGTTAAGTCGATTACCAAAAGAATTTGCAAGAATTGGAAAAATATGTAAGGACTTAATTTTGCACTTGGGTTTACTGGATTTGTATTTATGACTTGTATAGTTCTCTAAAATAGTCGACCATAAGCAATTTTTTCTTTTTTGTTGACGCCAACACCAATGTATGGAACGGTACGGGATGTACTAGTTTTGAGTTCATTTCCAGTCGACATAGTTTTATTTGTGCCAACAAAATATAAATATGGGTGTCGGTGCGTTTATATGAAGTCCTTGCTTCGAGTAATGGTGATGAAAGTTAAAAAAAAAGTTGACTTGTACTTTGGATTTGGAGTGGAAATGTTTAAATAGTGAAATAATATGAATTCGCGGTGCCTGGGGACGTATGCGTATTATTTTACAGTGCTAATGCATGTATAGGGTGATATTCATGGGGCACATCCTGTGTATAATCTTTCGGCGAAGAAAATGAAGTGGGACACTTGGAGTTAGGATTAACATTTCATTTTCAATTAGTTTAAATTTACACATGAAAACCCGTTGGTTGGAGATGTGTGCTTCACAACGGTTTTATATTACTTAGAGTCAAGGGTATGTACTGCAAAGTTAAGAGAATATAATGGAGCTTTGTGACTATTTAGAAAATGAACACCAGTGGAAAGCGTATTTTATCCAAAGGACGAACTCACTTATCGAACTAAGTTGGTTGCAGAATAACGAAAATGAACTTATACGATTTATTCCCTTAGCTCAATCTCTGTATAGTAGAAGTTGGTAAGTATGCAATGGTTATCATAGTTATTTTTGCGTTGGTTTACAACTCCGCAATGACTCAAAATGTTCACTTAACTTTAAATATTTGATGTGCAGTTTTCCACCGCACCGCAAGTAGATGGCACTGCATTAGCTACATGTGCCGATGATACTACTATCTTGGCAGTAGGTAAAATGGTCGAAGAGACTACCACAGAGTAAATGAATGGACAAAGATTTGGCGAATCGCACTGAATGAAACCAGATCTCTTCATGTCAATTTTACATAGAAACAACTTAATAATTTGCCAATTTTTGTAAACTCAGTTTTAATTACGTTGGCAAACGAGGCTAAGTATCTTGGAATGACGCTAGATGGTAAGCTGAAGTGGAAGTTACACCTAAGGAAATAACACAAGGAGCTAGAAAATAAATACAGAGAAATGTATTGGTTACTTCGAAAATATCTCTAGCATAATATAAAGAACAAACTGCTTTTATAAAAACGAGTACTAAAGCCTGTGCGGACATATAGTGTGGTATACAACTCTGGCAACTCTGGGGTTGTACCTAAATAAGTAATAAATATTTTACAACTTTTGAACCAAAGTGCTAAGAGGAATTGTTAGTGCAGCGTGGTATATCAGAAACAGCGATATCCACCGAAATCTCGAAATTAAAACAATCGAAGACGAAATCGAAAAGTACGTGAAAAAGCATAAAAATCGACTTAAAACTCACATATAGTATAATACAATTTTTTAAATTTTGAACGCCAGAAATATTCTTCGCCATCTATAAAAAAGAACTTCTAGAAAAAGCGTGATAGCGAGTAACCATGTCTAAACTGCGGAACGAGCAGGAACTTCTAACGAGTAGGTACCTACCAAATATCCTTACTTGGTGAAGAATATATTACTTGATAAGTTGAACACTTAGTTGTTTTGAAGTTAGGTATTATAGTGGATAGAAACTCCGCACTACTACAAGCATGCGCTGATAGTCCTCATAGGGTCTTATTAAAGATTTTCACCTACGTTCGGAAAAAAAAAGCATAGCTTTTGTAGATCTCCGCGATTTATGTTAAAACAGTACATATTGTAGCGTTCACAGATAGCACTTTCCGCAATGCACTACCAACGAGCATGGAGTGGTAATCTATGCCATCTATCAAAATTTCACATTCCACGATTCACCCCTAGTGATATCTCGCATGTTCGAAAATGTTCTAGATGTTCTTGTATTTGGTATAAATACACCAACCACCAGTATAGTTCATTAACGTGAAAATAACGAAGAACAAATGCGTTTACAGTAAGAGTTAATTGGTGTTAAGAACAAACGATATTGTGATTAAATGTGAATTTGTAGAGACAGTTTAATTTGAGATTAATGAAGAATAAAGTGGTTTGATTATTTAGAAGTAAAGCGCTCCGTGCAGGGACGGGTTAAGAATATCACTGTAGCGCCCCCAACAACTAGCGCTTGTCGTAAAAGGCGACTAAGGGGACAAATCAGATCCAGGAAATATAATAACCAAGTGGGCCTAGCGACACATACACTACCTTAAAAACAATTCCACAAGTGTGCATGCGAGTCCGTGGGTTGACACGACTGGAGATCACCGGTGTCATAGAAGAAAGATCAAACAAACAATAATAAAACGGGAGCATGCACGTGTCAAACAACAAACACCATCGCAATATGATAATATTGCGAAGTTGTATCATTATGGTAATACTTGCTAAAAGGAATGGCACTACTCCGCCAGGCACTACCACTGCTGTGCATGGTACTGATCCTGGACCGAGCACAAATGTTCGGATAAGAGCTATACGGATTCCGGGGGCTAGCAAAACAATGAAACAGTTTCGACATGACTGGTCGAAGTTAAGAGCGAGGATATCTTGTGTGTCCAAGAGACGAAATGGAAAAACACCGGAACTCGGGCGCGTTTCTTGGACGTTAGGACAAAAGATTACAAGATGTTCTACTACGGAACGGAAAAGGCTAGGAACAGAAGCGTTATCATCCTCGCGGCAGAGCTACTTGGTAACGTCTTGAGCATTTCGAAGTCCAGCGAACGATTGATGTCTGTCAAACTGGTAATACAAGGATAGATGTGGAATATTGTGAGTGCATATGCTCCCCAAAATGGGTGCAATCAGAGAGATAAAGATGCATTTTGGGTAGATTACCACAATCTCCTTAAGAACATCCCAAAGGAAGAGTTTCTGTTTATAGGAGGAGATTTGAATGGACATGTCGGGAAGTCAAACGAAGACTATGAAGACTGCCATGGAGGACTAGGATATGGCGCCAAGAATCTTCCTGGTGAAGACGTCCTAAGCATGTGCAAATCACACGGTCTTATCGTGTTAAATACCATGTTCATCAAACAAAGCCGACACCTGATCACTTACAACAGTGGTGGAGATGAAACCCAGATTGACTACCATTTGGTAGCCAGTTTTATGAAGCCTCGCGTAAAATATTGCAAAGTGATCCTGGGAAAGGCATTCGCTCGGCAACACCGTCTCCTGCTAACACAAATTTTTATGAAAACACCAAAGCACAAAGAAAAAGGCGAGGCTTTTGTTTTTGCTTTTGGGCGCCGTGGCGTAAGTGGTTAGTGTGTCGGATCACTACGCATGAGTTTCCAAGTTCGAATCCCAGAAAACACAAAACAAAAAAAAAGTTTTTTCACCTCCCACCTCTCGCGAGCGTCTGACAAACATCCGAGAGTATTGTTGTCACGAAAAAAGCTTCTCAAATCGCCGTACGGATTCGGCATTAAACTGTAGGTCCCTTCCATTCGTGTGAAAAAATATAACGCGCACAACATGAGTGGTTGTGAGAAGCTAGGCCCTGGCACTTTAAAGAGCTGTTGCGCCAAATATTTGTATTTGTATTTTTTTTTTTGTTTTCGCCCCCCAAAGAAGGACGAATGCTGAGGAGATTCGTTCGTCAACGTTCATTAACAATGCTCATGGCAAGCTTCTTGTGGATGACGACAAAATTCTGCAGAGGTGGCGGCAGTATTGAGAAGAACTTTTAAATGAACAGTTCCCTGGTTATACTTTCCAAGAGCCACCCCTTACTCTGAAGAAATATCCGACATTACAGTCGAAGAAGTTATCGAGGCAGTCAAATACTCCAAAAAACGAAAAGCGGTTGGGCCAGACGAGATGCCCTCTGAGTTCTGGATAAAGATGGGAGACATCGGGTGCAGATGGCTCAGAATTTTCATCTCCAAATTCGTGAGAAGTGATCTAATGCCAAATCAATGGAGAGAACATTACCTTCTACCTATATACAAAGGGAAGGGTGGTACACCAAACTGTGAGAACTACCGGTCGACCAAGCTGATGTCGCACACCATGAAGGTCGTTGAGCGAGTATTAGATAGCCGATTGCGAAAAATAATACGGCTATCTGATGATCAGTGCGGGTTTGTCTCGGGTAAATCAACCACAGATGCAATCCAAAGTATAAGGATCTTAATGGAAAAACATCGTGATTCCTTAAAGGAATTGTATATTGTATTGATTGTCTTTTGAAAGGCATTCGACAGACAACCACGAGATCTGATATGGATGGCGCTAAGACATCGAGGGGTTCCAGAAACATATGTACAGATGATCGTGAACACGTACGAAGGAGCAAAGACAAGAGTAAGATGCTCCGCTGGAGTAACCGAAGAGTTCCCAATCAAAGTGGGGGTGCACCAGGGAAGCGTTTTAAGTCATTTACTCTGTATTACAGTTCTTGGCTATCTGCTTGAAGGCAAAGTGATGGACCCCAAGGTACATCAGTTATTCTTTGCTGGTGATGGAGCCATCATAAGTGAGGATCCCACATTCCTGCAACGAGCACTTGATGTGTGGGTGGACGTTTTGGAGGGAAATGGGTGTCGCATAAGCTCAAAAAAGAAAGAGTACTTGTGCTGCCCACTCGCTGATCCACTCAGGCCTATACCAGACATTTATTTAAATGGAACAGTGCTCCCCAAGTGCGAAAAGTTCAAATATCTGGGATCTATGATCAATAGCAAAGCAACCTGTAGTGAAGACATCAATCATCGCGTAAGCATAGAGTGGATGAAGTGGCGAGAAAATTACACTATCTTTTGTGACAGAAAAACGCCCCCCTAAGTTGAAAGGAAGGCTATACACCGCAGTTGTGCGTCCAGCGCTCACATACGCTCACAATATTGGACGATGTACAAAAAGTATGAGAGTAAATTAACGGCAGCTGAGATGAAAATGCTTCGCAAGACAGCAGGATTGATAAAGCTTGATCGAATAATAGTTCGAAGATCCGTGGAAGCTTTCACATCGAGGAAACCATCGTACAAAATATAGAGCGCGACCGGCTCAGCTGGTATTGCCACGTTCAAAGAAGTTTTTAGTTGTTTATAAATAAACAGTTTGAATACACAGAAGACGGTTTTATTATTACGCACCCCAGTAAGAGTACTACAATATATAGTATGTAAGGAACTGATTGGAAATAGAACTCTTATAATAGTCCAAGATCTATTAATCAAATCCTTGTATTTCTGATATCATATAAAATAATCGAGATATAGGGCCTTGTGTGCGTTACGACATCTCGAACTGCAACGCTATTATAACAAAGTAGAAGCTAAGTCTGACTAAGACATTCCGAATAACAAGATGAAACATATCAGAAAACATTTGGTGTACATTTTTGATCGTGCCCTCTGTCATTTTGAAAATTTAGCCCGCCATATTTTCTACGCATAACTTTTTTTTTTGTTTTCTGGGACTCGAACTTGCAAGTTCACGCGCAGTGGTCCAACACACTAACCACTTACGCCACGTCGCCTAGGCTGGTATGATAGTCAGAGTAAATACCAGAGCAGAGGTTAACAAAGTCCCTTACTACCTCACAGTTGTAACTGCCCACCTTGGCACTCTGTTAAGTTCGTTGGTGTTGGTTGTCCCATCTTGTTGACAGTATATAGTTGGTTTGGACCTCGTTTATCGCTAAACACATTTTGGCAACTTATGCGTCAATGTTTGCAAACGCACTGGTGACAGCCCACTGAGTTCTTCCAATAATGACAATATCGTCGGCGTATGCAAGCAGTTGTACGGACTTTTGATAGATTGTGCCTTTGGTGTTGGCTTGTGAATCACGCGCAATCCGTATAATATTAAAGAAGCCACAAGACAGCGCAAAACCTTTTTTGATATCAAATGTCTCTGTATGGTCATTACTGAGCTTAATGGAACAGTGAGCGTTCTCCATCGTAATTCAACACAAACGGACAGGTTTGGCAGGTATGTCAAAAATAGGCATGGCTCCATATAGCTGTTCGCTGTAGATACTGCCACATACGGCCTTGAAATATATTAAAAGATGGTGAGTATCGATCTGCACTTCATGGGTTTTCCTCAGGATCTGCCGAAGTGTGCAGATTTGGTCGAAACCGCACTGATAGGGGCCAATCAGGCTGTTGATACAAGGTTTCAGTCGTTCACGCAATATCGCAGAAAAGATCTTGTCTGCGATGTTAATGAGACTGATGCACATTTGAGGGGGTCTCCTTTCTTGTGGATCTGGTAAACGATGCTAATATTCCATTCATCAGGCATACACTCGCTTGACCAAATCTTAGAGATGAGTTGATGTGTGCTCTCTCCCAATTCATCACCAACAGCCTTGTTGGATTTTACCTCGATTTTGCTATCCTCACCTGGTGGAAGAAAATGTTGACTATCATCGTTTATATTGAATTTTTCATTTTGCCTGACAGCGGCATGTTGATCTTCGTCGTCGTTACAGTGTTTCTCGAATTCGCACCGAATTCGTCCCCCAAACGCGGCGTTTCCGCACCTCTTTCACTTATTTGCATTTTGTCTTATTATTTTCAGCCAGATACGTGGCCAAAAAAAAACAGCAGGCCACTTCTTTTCTCAGGGAAAAGCTTTTCCCATCCATCCCAACTCATTTTCGACTGAGAAAAAAAGTTAAAGTGGTTCCAAGTCACTTTGTGTTGTTGTACTCCGTATTAAATCTTACTTCACTGAGAAGCGGCGTTTCACCAAAACGCACTAATGTTTTGCTTAGCACATTTACATGAACTGAATGTGGACAATAGTCTAATCTACATAAAAATATGTAACAAATACTGTGTACGCATATAAAAGCTTTTATATACTATCGCCAAGAGCACATATTTGTATGTGTTTTTTTTTTACACAATACAGTTAGTATGTTAGTTTATTAATATCAGTTTTTTTAAACGTTTTTTCCACGGTACCACCTCTTGCAAACGTCTGACAAACATTCGAGAGTATTGTTGTCACCAGAAAGCTTCTCAAAGCAAATTGCCTACGGCACTAAACTGTAGGTCCCTTCAATTCGTGTGAATATTACGCACACAACACGAGTGGTTGCGAGAAGCTGAGCCCAGGCACTTGACGAGCTGTTGCGCCAAATATTTATAAATTATATTGTATATTTTATATATATGTATTTTATATTATAAATATTTATTTATTTATTTTTATTTCGTGAAAAAAGAAAATTCATTACATTTTCCAGTAAATACGATTTTGTTTATAATTTCCAAAATTATCAAAATTATCAAACGGTCAGCGATGACGGCCGTCTACCTGATTGACATTTACATAATTATCAATTACTATTTTTTCAAAAATATTTGTATTCAAGAAGTTGAATTTTAATTCAATTCAAAATTTTGGGAACATGTACGTAGGTCTTTTTTAAAAAAGTTCCTCAACTATACGGGTTATGTAATTTAGTGCATTTACGGTGAACTTATATAATAAATATCAGTCTCGTCTGCCGATTGAAATATTCATCGTTTCCTCTAACTCCAATACACGCACTACAAAGAACTAACAATACATACTTATATCATGTAATACACAAATTATGTAGCTCGGCACATTTGCACCAAATACCACACATGCTGCTTTTATGTCGTACTTCTTATTGACGTCACGGTACATAATTATGTAGTGAGAAACCCCACCCCCAACAACATACAACATTGGTTGGGTTAGACTCTAAGGAAATCCCGTTCAATTTCATGCAGTAGTTTTTGAATGATGCGTTTGCAAATAAACGTTTTTTTTTATGTATTGTGATAGATAGATAATTTATTTGGTTAGACTGTTTACATTTGGATTTGTTATCGCATATTTTACAGTACAGAGATTCGATATGGTGTGTTTATTATATTTTTCAACTGAAATTCTATTTTACACAATGAACTATATATTAATAATTTCAATTTGAAGGAAAATACCACAAAAACCTTCAATTTAATAAAAAAAAAAAAAAAAATAATAAAAAACAATAAATAAATAAATAAATAAAAAATAAAAATATATAAACACATAAATAAATAAAACGAATAAATAAATATAAACATTTACTAATAAATAGTAAATAACATATAAGAAATAAATTATATATAAATAAATATTAAATAATAAATAATAAACAATAAATAAGGCGAACCCCACAGGCGGATCAGTAGAAATGCGGTGAAGTGGGAGGGTTGTGATCCCTTGTTTTCGGATCATAGCCTCGCTGATAAAAGGAAGAAGAAGAAGAATAAACAATAAATAATAAATAATAAATAATAAATAATAAATAATAAATAATAAATAATAAATAATAAATAATAAATAATAAATAATAAATAATAAATAATAAATAATAAATAATAAATAATAAATAATAAATAATAAATAATAAATAATAAATAATAAATAATAAATAATAAATAATAAATAATAAATAATAAATAATAAATAATAAATAATAAATAATAAATACTAAATAATAAATAATAAATAATAAATAATAAATAATAAATAATAAATAATAAATAATAAATAATAAATAATAAATAATAAATAATAAATAATAAATAATAAATAATAAATAATAAATAATAAATAATAAATAATAAATAATAAATAATAAATAATAAATAATAAATAATAAATAATAAATAATAAATAATAAATAATAAATAATAAATAATAAATAATAAATAATAAATAATAAATAATAAATAATAAATAATAAATAATAAATAATAAATAATAAATAATAAATAATAAATAATAAATAATAAATAATAAATAATAAATAATAAATAATAAATAATAAATAATAAATAATAAATAATAAATAATAAATAATAAATAATAAATAATAAATAATAAATAATAAATAATAAATAATAAATAATAAATAATAAATAATAAATAATAAATAATAAATAATAAATAATAAATAATAAATAATAAATAATAAATAATAAATAATAAATAATAAATAATAAATAATAAATAATAAATAATAAATAATAAATAATAAATAATAAATAATAAATAATAAATAATAAATAATAAATAATAAATAATAAATAATAAATAATAAATAATAAATAATAAATAATAAATAATAAATAATAAATAATAAATAATAAATAATAAAAAATAAATAATAAATAATAAATAATAAATAATAAATAATAAATAATAAATAATATTCATTCATTCACTCATTTTCAATGGCCCACTAATCCTTCATGAGGGTCGCGGGGGTAGTATGCTTAGGTGGACTCTCCATTCTTCTCGATCCTCCGCCATTGACTCCAATTCATCAGGGGGAATCCCTAAGCGGCTCCAGGAGAGATTTCGGACTTGATCCAACCATCTATTTCAAGGCCTTCCGCGAAGTCGTCTACCTGATGCCATGGCAACCATGGCGCGTCTTGGAAGCCGGTCTGGGGGCATACGCACTACGTGACCAAACCTTCGAAGCATAGATCGTTCCGTTCGGAGAAGTAGCTGCTCAACGCTGAGCGCCCCGCGTACTCTGGTGTTGCGCACTCGATCCCTACGAGTTATTTCAACAACACCGCGAAGGAACCTCATTTCGGCAGCTTGTATCCGCGATCTTATTCTTTCGGTCACTACCCAAATTTCATGACCATAGGTGAGAGTTGGAACATACACAGAGTTAAAAACCGATAGCTTAGCTTGAATACTAAGTTCGGCCTTCCTTATAACAGATTGGCCGAGCTCTCTCAAAATTGATCCAGCCTGACCAATTCTACAGGATAACTCGGCATTGCTCCTCCATCACTCGTGAATAAAACCCCGAGGTACTTAAACTTCTCCACCTTGCTTTTTCAGTGGGACTCCACTAACATGCAGAGTGCACTGAATGGGTTTTTTTTTGGAAACGACCATTACTTCCGATTTGTTCACGTTGATCTTCATTCCAGCATCATCACAAACGGCTACAAACCTTAGAGTGCGCGCTGAAGTTCGGTTTGAGAGGACCCAAGGATGACCAAATCATCCGCAAAGAGCAGATGACTAATCCTTAGGTCTCCCACTTTGAAACATTCCCCGCCACGGCTGCGCTGTAACATCCAATCCATATATACAATGAAGAGAGAGGTGACAAAACGCACCCCTTGCGGAGTCCAACGCCCACAGTGAAAGGTATTGATTTAGCACCGTTTATCCGAACACAGCTTCTACATGCGGTTTATATAGAGACTGAATCGCCCTTAACAGGGAACCAGCAATCCCATACTCCTGCAGAACACTCCAGAGTTTGCCTCAAGGAACCCTATCATATGCTTTTTCCAAATCCTCAAAACAAGTGTAGACAGGTTTGGCATATTCCCAGGCCTTCTCAAGAACCATTCTGAGAGTGAACAACTGGTCGGTTGTGCTTCTACCGGGACGAAAAACCGCACTGCTCATCCCCCAAGCTGTCCTCAACCACAGCTCTGGAACGCTTTTCTAGCACCTTAGCGAAGACTTTTCCAGGGAGACTTAAAAGAGATATACCCCTATAGTTGGCGCAATCTCGTTTGTCCCCTTTTTTAAAAAGAGGAAACTATCACCCCCATTTGCCAATCGCCAGGTGTTTCACCGCATTCCCAGGCCACTTTAATGACACGCGAGAGCCATTGAACTCCCTCTTTCCCTAAAGCCTTGAGCATTTTTGGCCGAATTTCATCCACACCAGCAGATTCGCCAACTTTTAGCGCTTTGATCGCCAAAGTTACTTCCTCTACCGTAGGACTGCTTTCCGCCCTACTCTCGACCATAGGTCTGTCATCTTCGGTGCCCTGTTCGGGAATTGAGCAATTCTGAAAAGTGCTCGCTCCATCTGTGTAAGATGTCCTCCTCATTGGAAAGAAGTGTACCGTCTTTGGATTTGACTCCTTCAACGATATTCAACTTTTTCCTCTGAGTCGGCGGACGGTCTGCCAGAACATCTTATTTGTAGATCTGTGGTCACGTTCCAATTTCTCGCCAAACTCCTTCCAAGACTGTTCTTTCGCTGTTTTCACAGCTAATTTGCAAGTTCTTCGCGCCTCAGTGTACCGATTTCGAGAATCGGAGTTCCCCAAGTGAATCCACACCTTAAAGGCTCTCTTCTTCTCTCTGATGGCTTCTTGAACTCCGGGCGTTTTAAACCAAGCAGTTCTTTTCTCACCACCAGCCGCCACACCAAGCCGCTTCACTCCACAAACATCTCCCGCAGAGGCAATAACCGCAAAACCGCCATTCTTCCTCTACATTTGATGGAACAGTTGGAATTCGTTCAAACCTCTCAGATATTTGCCGCGCAAATGTCTCCCGTATCTCATCGTCCTGTAACCTCTTCCATCGTATGCGTGTAATCATCCTTGGTTTACGCTTTGGTAGGGGAGGCACTCTCTCGCTAAGATACAATTTGCACAGCACTAAGTGATGATCAGTTGACAGTTCGGCCCCTGTTAATACGCGAACATCACAAACCATTCTCTTCAGACACGATGGTACCACAAAGAAATCGATCAGCGACTTCTGCTGAAGACTCTGACGGTACCACGTGTATTTGTGAATGTCTTTGTGTGGAAAGATGGTGTTCATGATGGATAGGCCATTTTCACAACAAAAATCCGACAACCTCTCTCCGTTCGCGTTTTGATCAGGATCACCATTCCTCCCAATCACACTCCCCCATGTCATAACATCTACACCCACATGAGCATTGAAGTCACCCATCAGGACAAAAGAATCCATATCTGCAACCTTTTCAAGGGCAACATCAACTTCATCTAAGAAATCTGCGTACTCTGACAGAAGGTTCGGTGCATACACCTGCACCAATGCCAGAGTTGATCTTTCAAGCTTGAGCTTTAAGATCGCAACTCTCCCTTATAATGGTATCCACTTCAATACTCTGTCTGTCAACCTGGGACTTGTGAGTATTCCCACTCCCGCCTGAGCATTGAGACATTGAGTGTGCGACTCCTGACAGGAAGAGCTTCCACCCACCCGAAAGGTCCACAGTTTTAGAACCTCTCTGCTTTGTTGAAGAGACGCCAACTATATCTAGTCGACTTTTAACAGCCTCCCCAACAAGCTCAAGATCCTTCCCTGTGAGCGATGAGACGTTCCATGTGCCTATCCTAAGTCGATGCCGTTGTCGAATCTCAGAGAGTCCATCTGTGCCCCTATCGGTGCACAGCGCGCTCACCCCTTGACCCCCGTAATGGTTCGCGAGACCATTGACAGGAAGCTTGTATCCATTTCGGGTTTGACCCGGCCGGCTGCCGAGCGGGACAAGCCGACCACCAGACGCTCGCATCCTGACACCCTTCAGGCCTGGCTCCAAAGGATGCCCTGGCTTACCAGGCTTGGCAATATCCGAGGCCGGTCATCTTCTTCTTGTCATCATGGGGTGTGCGCTTTGTTAGCCGTGACTGGATTGTATGGATGGGAATAACTATTTAAGTTACCCATCCGCACATCCCAGTCACGTCGCCCGCCCCCCACCTCGAGGAGGTCAGCTGCCAGGGGGGCCAAATATAGGTGAATGGTGCCACGGAAGGTTTAACATCATTTTAAGTACCTTATTTTGAGCAATCTGCAAGCGCTTAATGTGGCGCTTAGCACAATGACCCCATACTTGACAACCGTAGAGTAAGATTGCCTGGAAAATAAATTTATATATTATGATTTTGTTGTCATTACATAACAAGCATTTCCGGTTTATAAAAGGGTACAACATTTTAATTCCTAAGTTTACTTTCTCGATAGTTTTAGTGACGTGTTCACTGAATGTCAATCTTGTGTCGAGATTTATACGAAAATATTTAACAGAAGGTGCCCAGTCCAGCTCAGTCCCATTTACCCGAATTTTTCCACTAGGGAGAAAGCAAGGTTTTCTTTTTCGCAAAAAAAATTGCTTGCATTTTATCCTCATTCAATTTAATTTTCCATTTGTGGAAATATTGCAGAAGTATTTCTATCCCATTGTTTAAATTTGTCTCGATCTTCTTCTTCTTCTTCCTTTTATCAGCGAGGCTATGATCCGAAAACAAGGGATCACAACCCTCCCACTTCACCGCATTTCTACTGATCCGCATGTGGGGTTCGCCTATTTGACCTCAGAAAATATCGGCAGGCCTGCCGATTTTGGATCACTCGGTTACTAAGGCCAATGAAATGCCGATGTCGTCGCATTTGTCTGATCCAGGCGTTTATAGGCCTGCCTTTCCTACATCGCGATGTCTTTGGAACGTGCATTGATATTGCCTTTTTAACAGGGTTCAAATGATCTCTTCTTTGAACGTGGCAATACCAACTGAGCCGATCACGCTCTATTTTTTGTACGATGGTTTCCTTGATGTGAAAGCTTCCACGGATCTTCGAACTTCTTATTCGATCAAGCTTTGTCACTCCTGCTGTCATGCGAAGCATCTTCATCTCAGCTGCCGTTAATTTACTCTCATACTTTTTGTACATCGTCCAACATTGTGAGCCGTATGTGAGCGCTGGACGCACAACTGCGGTGTAGAGCCTTCCTTTCAACTTAGGGGGCATTTTTCTGTCACAGAAGATAGCGGAATTTTCTCGCCACTTCATCCACCCTACGCTTACACGATGATTGATGTCGTCATCACAAGTTGCTTTGCTATTGATCATAGATCCCAGATATTTGAACTTTTCGCACTTGGGAAGCACTGTTCCATTCAAATAAATGTCTGGAATAGGCCTGAGTGGATCAGAGAACGGGCAGCACAAGTACTCTGTCTTTTTTGAACTAATGCGATACCCATTTCCCTCCAAAACGTCCACCCACACATCAAGTGCTCGTTGTAGGGATGTAGGATCCTCACTTATGATGGCTCCATCGTCAGCAAAGAATAACTGATGTACCTTAGGGTCCATCACTTTACCTTCAAGCAGATAATCAAGGACTGTAATAAAGAGCAAAGGACTTAAAACGCGTCCCTGGTGTACCCCGACTTTGATTGGGAACTCTTCGGTTACTCCAGCGGGGCATCTTACTTTTGTCTTTGCTCCTTCGTACATGTCCATAATCATCTGTACATAGGTTTCTGGAACCCCTCGATGTCTTAGCGCCACCCATATCAGATCTCGTGGTTGTCTGTCGAATGCCTTTTCAAAGTCAACCAATACAATATGCAAATCCCTTAAGGAATCACGATGTTTTTCCATTATGATCCTTATACTTTGGATTGCATCTGTGGTTGATTTACCCGAGACAAACCCGCACTGATCATCAGATAGCCGTATTATTTTTCGCAGTCGGCCACCTAATACCCGCTCAACGATCTTCATGGTGTGTGACATCAGCTTGATCGAACGGTAGTTATCACAGTTTCGCGTATCACCCTTCCCTTTGTATACAGGGAGAAGGTAACTTTCCCTCCATTCATTCGGCATTGGATCACCTCTCACGAATTTGGAGATGAGAATTCTGAGCCATCTGAACCCGATATCTCCCAACTTTTGTCCAGAACTCAGAGGGTATTTCGTCTGGCCCAATCGCTTTTCGTTTTTTTTTGAGTATTTGACCACCTCACTAACTTCTTCGACTGTAATGTCGGGTATTTCTTCACAGTTAGGGGTGGCTCTTGGAAAGTATAGCCGGGGAAACTGTTCATTCAAAAGCTCTTCACAATACTGCCGCCACCTCTGCAGAATTTTGTCGTCATCCACAAGAAGCTGGCCATGAGCATTGCTAATGAACTTGGGCGAACGAATCTCCTGAGCATTCTTCCTTCTTTGGGCGGCTATTTTGAAGATAGTGGCACTCTTGTTCATATTGTGTCTTCGCAGCTCCTGGATAGCCTGGTTTGCATCAGCAACCGGGGAAAATATTTTCTCCAGCTCCCGATACAGGCCCTCCGTACTCTCTGCTTGAAGCTGAGCGCACTTCTTCTTCGCTTTTTTTCTTGCAGCATCTGTATTCCATTTCGAGGCGAGCTTTTTCGTCATTATTATTAGAGGGGCACTTTGACCAAGCTTTGAAAGCCGCTTTCTTCTCATTTATCACTTTCTTAGCTTCATCACTCCACCACCATGTTTCTTTGGCGTGTTGATGGTGGCCTTTTGAAGCTCCTAGCAGTGATTTGGCCTTCTTTAAGCAAGTTCGCTGTAGGGAATCCCACATATTTTGTGCTCTGCACTCTTCATCCTCAGCTCCGTTGATGGTGTGAGAGAGTTAATTCTTCATTACGAAAACAAAAGCCTCGCCTTTTTCTTTGTCCAGATTGTACCACTTGATTTTCTCAGAGACCCTTGTTTGTTTGCTTTTCTTTGGTGTTTTCATAAAAAATTTCTGTTAGCAGGAGACGGTGTTGTCGAGCGATTGCCTCTCCCAGGATCACTTTGCAATCTTTTACCCGAGGCTTCATGAAACTGCCTACCAAATGGTAGTCAATCTGAGTTTCATCTCCACCACTGCTATAAGTGATCAGGTGTCGGCTTTGTTTGATGAACATGGTATTTAACACGATAAGACCGTGTGATTTGCACATGCTTAGGATGTCTTCACCAGGAAGGTTCCTGGTGCCATATCCTACTCCTCCATGGCAGTCTTCATAGTCTTCGTTTGACTTCCCGACATGTCCATTCAAATCTCCTGTAACAAACAGAAATTCTTCCTTTGGGATGTTCTTAAGGAGATTGTGGAAATCTAGCCAAAATGCATCTTTATCTATCTGATTGCACCCATTGTGGGGAGCATATGCACTGACAATATTCCACACCTCTCCTTGTATTACTAGTTTGAGAGACATCAAACGGTCGCTGGACTTCGAAATGCTCAAGACATTTCCAAGTAGCTCTGCCGCAAGGATGATACCGATTCCGTTCCTAGCCTTTTCCGTTCCGTAGTAGAACATCTTGTAATCTTTTGTCCTAACGTCCAAGAAACGCGCCCGATTCCCGGTGTTTTTCCATTTCGTCTCTTGGACACACAAGATGTCCACCCGCCGTCTATTCATCATCTCTTCCAGCTCGTAACTTCGACCGGTCATGCTTCCAACGTTCCAACTCGCGACCCTTAAATTGCGTCCAAACTGTTTCATTATGTTGCTAGCCCCCGGAATCCGTATAGCTCCGACCCGAACTTTTCTGCTCGGTCCAGGATCAGTACCATGCACAGCAGTGGTAGTGCCTGGCGGGGTAGTGCCTTTCCTTTTTGCAAGTATTATCATAATGATACAGTTTTGCAATACAATTTTTGCACCATATTGCGATGGTGTTTGTTGTTTGACACGTGCATGCTCCTGTTTTAGTATTGTTTGATCTTTCTTTTATGACACCGGTGATCTCCAGTCGTGTCAACCCACGGACTCGCATGCACACTTGTGGGAGGGTTTTTATGGTAGTATATGTGTCGCTAGGCTCACTTGGGTGCTATATTGCCTAGATCTGATTTGTCCCCTTAGTCGCCTTTTACGACAAGCGCTAGTTGTTGGGGGGCGCTGCAGTGATATTCTTAACCCGTCCCTGCACGGGCTTTAAATTTGTCTCGATGTTGAGAACAAATTCATGCGATGAAAATACAGCGGTATCATCAGCATAAATAGCTGCTTTACACTCCGGAATGAAAGGAAAGTCTGACTTACTTACTCAGGTGGCGCTACAGTTCGGGGTGAACCTGTGCCTCAACTAACAAGCCTCTCCATTTAGCTCGGTCTTTAGCTAATTGCCTCCAGTTGCGCACTCCAAGTTGGTGGAGGTTCCCTTGAACTTGTGCGCGCCACCTACGGCGATGATTCCCTCTACTGCGTCGTCCCTCGGGATTAGATTCGAAGACTCTGTGGGCCGGAGCGCTGGTGTCCATTCGCTCTATATGTCCTAGCCATCCCAGACGTCCAATACGCAGTTTTTTGACTAGGTCGATGTCGCTGTACAGCTCGTATTGTTCGTGATTGAATCTTCTCCTCCAAAACCCGTCAACGCAAACGGGACCGAAAATCTTACGAAGAATTTTTCTCTCGAAGCGACCAAGGATATCTTCATCCTCTTTTAATAAAGTCCATGTTTCAGCACCGTAAAGCAGGACTGGGATGATCAAGGTCTTATATAGAGTCTCCTTAGTTGTTCGAAATAGGGCTTTACTGTTGAATTGCTTTATAAGCCCAAAAAAACAGCGATTGGCAAGAGTTATTCTTCGATTGATTTCTGCACTGATTTGGTTTGATGAATTTATAGCAGAGCCAAGGTAGACAAAGTCCCTTACTACCTCGAAGTTATAGCTGCCCACTGTGACGTTTTGTGCAATTCGTCGGTGTTGGCTGTCCGTTCTTGTTGACAGCATATACTTGGTTTTGCCCTCGTTTATAGCTAAACCCACTTTGGCCGCTTCCGCCTCAATGCTTGCAAACGCACCGGTGACAGCCCGCTGAGTTCTTCCGATAATGTCGATATCGTCGGCGTATGCAAGCAGTTGTACAGACTTGTGATAGATTGTGCCTCCGGTGTTGGCTTGTGAGTTCCGCACAATCCGTTCAAGTAAAATATTGAAGAAGTCACATGACAGCGCGTCACCTTGTCTAAAGCCTTTTTTGACATCAAAGGTCTCGGTGAGGTCATTACCGACCTTGATGGAGCAGCGAGCGTTCTCCATCGTCAGCCTGCACAGACGGACGAGTTTGGCAGGGATGTCAAAACTAGACATGGCTCTATAAAGCTCTTCTCTATAGATGCTGTCATAGGCGGCCTTGATATCGATAAAGAGGTGGTGAGTATCGATTTGGAATTCTTGGGTTTTCTCCAGGATCTGCCGAAGTGTGAAGATTTGATCGATGGTGGACTTTCCTGGCCTGAAACCGCACTGATAGGGTCCAATCAGGCTGTTGACAAAAGGTTTCAGGCGTTCACACAATATCGCAGAAAAGATCTTGTATGCGATGTTGAGGAGACTGATGCCTCTATAGTTGGCGCAATTGAGGGGGTCTCCTTTCTGGTTGATCGGGCAAACGATGCTAAGATTCCATTCATCAGGCATACACTCGTCTGACCAAATATTAGAAATGAGTTGGTGTATGCACTCTACCAATTCATCCCAAGCTGCCTTGAAAAGTTCGGCGGGTAAGCCGTCAGGTCCAGCAGCCTTGTTCGATTTTAGCTTGGATATTGCTATCCTCATTTCGTTTTGGTCAGGTGGACGGAAATTTTGATTATTATCGTCTATGTTGAATGGTTCATTCTGCCTGACAACGGGATGTTGGTCTTCGTCGCCGTTATACAGTCTGCAGAAGTAGTTTTTCCATATTCTCAGCACCGACTGTGATTCTACTACGAGGTTTCCGTTTTCATCTCTACAGGTTTCTGTACGGGTGTTGCTTCTCTGACACGTTCTTTTTACCTTTTGGTAAAACTTCCGTACATTGTTCCTGGAGTATAAGCTCTCGATATCCTCAAACGCGCGCTTCTCATGCTCTTTTTTCTTCTTTTCGAGAAGCCGATTTTCTTCCCGTCTCTTTTGCTTGTAGAGCTCACGAGCAGCTCTTGTCTTCCTTTGCAGTGCCGCTTTGTATGCTTCTTGTTTTGCTGCACATACTCGCCGGCATTCTTCGTCAAACCAGGGGTTTAGCGGTGGTGGGCGAGCGAGACCCAGAACATCAGTCGCGGCGTTTCTGATGGCATGTTGGCAGCGTTTCCACTGGTCTTCGGCACTTGATGCTGGCGGCATAGGGGTGATTGAGGGATTTCGGGATACGCGTTCAGCGAAGAGTCTGGCGGTCTCTTGCGATAGTAGCTTTTCGACGTTAAATTTTCTCACAGTAATTCTTCTTTGTTGCTCAGATTGGGATATCCGCATTCGTACCATGGCTACAATAAGGTAGTGATCCGGGTCTTTGTTGGCCGCTCGGAAGGTCCGGACATCCAGAATACTGGAGGCATGCCTTGCGTCGATCGCAATATGATCAATTTGGTTGATCGTTGCATGATCATTAGAAAGTCTGACGTGTACATATTATACAAAATAGGACTGAGGACAGAACCTTGTGGGACACCGGAAGAGAAATATGACATCTCAGAACACGCTTTATTGACAAGAACTCTGAAACAATGACCAGACAAGAAACTTTGAACTACTTTACATAAATAAACAGGAATTTTGAACTTAAGCATTTTTTAAATCAAGCCATTGTGCCACACTGTGTCAAACGCCTTTTTTATGTCTAGAAGCGCCATGCCCGTTGATTTGCCTAGTGTGCGATTTAGCTTTATATGCTTACAAATCCTAGCTACTTGGTGAGATGTGGAGTGGTATCGCCTAAATCCAAACTGCTCATTGAGAAATATTTTCCGGTCAGTGACAATTTTTAACATTTTTTCCTTAATAATTTGTTCAAATATTTTGCTTAGGTTGCTAAGTAGGCTAATTGGTCTGTAGCTCTTAACATTTTCAGGAGGCTTACCAGCTTTTAATATTGGAACAACCTTTGCAGTCTTCAAAGCATTCGAAAAATACTGCAATTTCAAGCATGCATTAAACATAAATGCCATAAACTTAAAACCTATTTTGGGTAGTTTTTAATGTATACATTTTTGGTACCATCAATTCCACCTACTTTTTTTAATTTTAGGTTAGTGACAAAAAAATGTATGTCATCCACCGTGACAAATTCACTTACTGGTGAGTCGGTTGATAAATTATCAAAGTTAACAACAGTATTGTCAACAAGAAGATTTGTAGATGCAACACCAAGATTTTGGGACACTACATGATTTTCAAGAAATCCGGTTGCAAGTACATACATTTGCCTTCTCTAAGTCAGTGAGGTACAACGAACCGGAGCTTTGGATAGCAGGGATTTGTCTGCTTTTGTTTTTAGTTAGTCTTATTATGTTCCAGAACGGTTTAGCACCTTTGTCAAGACCATTTAACTTCCGATTCCAGGTCAAATTTCGATGACACTGTATATAGTGGGCAATTAACCTATTGAGGAATAAAAATTGTTCCTTATATATCGGCAGCCGATACCTTTGCCAATTTCTTCTTTGTGAATTCCTAATTTTAATAAGCTCTAGGATGAAAGACGGAAGTTTTACATAGTAATCCTTTTTCGATTTCCTTGGAGTGCATGTTTCAATGGAACTCAATATGGTATTGGAAAACTCTTGAACGATATGATCGACATTTTCTTTATTAGTAACGTTTTCCAAGGTAGTTGGAAAGTTCCTTAATTTACTTTTCAGCAATGTACGAAAACGTTCCCAATTTGTATTTTTCAGATCAAGGAAGTTTTCAAAATTGGTTAATCCCAAACAGAGAATTTCACACAGAACCGGGTTGTGGTCTGAGCTAAGAGCATTTATTGAAATTGCCTGTGTTATAACAGAGGAGAGATTAGTAAGAAATATATCTAAGACAGAAGGACTACCACGGTTATTCACAGGGACGTACGTAGGACTAGGCGGATACAAAACAGAAACTGGATACGTTACAAGTAAATTTGCAAGTAAGTTGCCGCTAGAATTTACCCGTAAGCACCCCCAATCCCTATGTCTGCAGTTTAAATCCCTAGAAATAAGGAAATCTCCGCTTAGGCTTAACATTTTCCGTAAGTCACTTTTTAAACTTAGTCGTTTACTTGCCGGGCTAGTACCACCCGGATAATATACGCAGACAATTTTTATCAGTTTTTGGTTACTTAGTTTCACCTCAACAGCTATATTTTCCAGAATGCTGAATTGATCTTCTAATAAGAATTGCAACGCCTCCACCTGTTCTACCGATTCTATCTACATGATAGCATTTGAACTCGGAAGTGGACAGCGTAATGCTCGCATTTAACCAAGTTTCAGTTATTGTTGCAATGTCGATATTATTAATGTTTAAAAAATTCAAAAATTCAATGTGTTTATTCCGAATACCTCTGGCATTCCAATTTACAATTCTTATGTTTCTATCTATCATAGTTACTTACTATTTGAGTATAAAAACTTAGTCGCTAAATGTGCGATAACATTGAATTGTTCAACCTTAGTTTTACATGAATTTAATTTTGTTATCATTTCCATTGCCAGTGCATTTAGTTCTTCATTGGAAAATAAATTGTTGTTGTAGTTGCTACTAGGAATGTTCTGACTGGCGATTCCCGCACTCGTATCATCGTGCGAAAAGTTTTGTTTTTCCCTCAGTTCCAGAAATTTATTTCGACGTACACATGAAGGATCTGTTGATTTGTGGTTCTGACTGCAGTTCGCACATTTTATTAAAGTCGAATTGGTGCATTCGGATGTTTTGTGTGAGCCAGCACAGTTAGCACAATAAGTTTTGATGTGACAATTTCGTTGACCGTGACCAAACATTTGGCAGTTAAAACACTGTGTCAGTCTATTTTTAATCTTTCCTTGCAAGCTCCAGGTTACTTGCGTGTGCAATATGGAGCGATAATGTTTTTTTAAATCGCCGATTTTAATTGATGCACTCTCCAGGGAAACGAGATATACCATATATGGTCCGTATAGTGATCATATTTCTTAACGATTTTCTTTATATCACTGCACTTTAACCCAAGTCTGATAAGTTCAGTTTTTAGTGAATCGGAGTCGATTCCTCCCAAATCATATAACACTACTTTAAAAGCTTTTTCACTTTTATTGTCGTGTGAGAAAAACTGACAAGTCTCTTCTTTAAATTTGTTTATCATGGCGTTGAAAGAAGTAATTGAACCACAAACAATTTTTATTCCAATTGAATTTTTTTTTACAAAATAGTCATTAATATTTGATTTTAGCATTAAATTATGCACAAAGTCACTGTCTTTCTGAAGCAGTTTTATCGGGGGAACATTCACTCTCTTTTCACTATCGTTTGGTGATATTACTTCAGCCATGTGCCGGAAAATAAAGAAAGCAAAAGATATATGGAAAGAGTAAGTATGACCAGCGCACTTTAAAGCTCACGATGAACTGATTTAGATTTATTATAAGTATAGATAAGCTTATTCTACTTTCATCCTGAATAGTACCCTACATATCGACAATGCCGAAAATATAAATAAACGAATCTTAATGCTATGCATTTCTAATGTGAAACTCTTAAGCGAAATGACAACAGTAGGAAACTCCTTTCCTTGTTAAGCAATCAAATCTGTATCCTTGCATTGCGTTACGCATCATGCATACCACATACTCTAACCCCATTAAATGCACATGCATAGTACATGCAGTGTTCGTGTCACTTATCGTTCATCTTACACAATGTTTCACATTCTCTCTCTAGTTTGTTTGGTTATCCTAGATAATCCTCGCCTTTTGCGGTTAACCGGTTGCCCTTAATTGATAAAGTTTCTTTCTGTTTTTTTATTTATTTTTCCGTCCGTTTGCCTTGTCGGTTGTGGCTTGTTATTTTTTTGCTCCCCTCAGCTTGGAATATTATGAAGTCTTCTGTCTACGCATTTAAATGGCCACATGTACAAACATACGTATACAGAATACACATAACGTAGCGAAAGCTCTTGTGTATTTAGTTTGGTCCTTCCAGCCTCTTTAACCCATTAATCTATTCTTTGCATAAATAAAATAGTGAGCTGTGAGTGTGTGATGTGGCGCCTCAGTGTTTCTGAATAGAGGAGGTGAGTGCTGAATGGAAGATAATTTTATTTGACAAAAAGGACATTATAGAGGATGTTATGGTTTTTGTGTTCGCCCGAGCGTGCTGTAATCTTTGTTTCTTTTTTTCACTTTGGAATAGGCTCCTTCTGTAATGAAAGAACTTTAGAAATGCAAATGTTGACCGTTTGTGCAAATTCTCAGTGACATTTGTATCGAGTTTATATTTGCGTGCGGCTTTGGCCTTGTGGTGAAAAGTATTGTAATGAAATTGCATCCATTAGGGCCCCAGTAGAATCGACAGAAATCGCGACAGCCGACGGTTATGCCCGCAAAGGTCGAGGTTACATCCACCTTAGTTCAAAGATAGCAGTTGAAGAAGCAATATAATTATGGGCACATGTACCTACTCGTACACACTATTTTCTATTTTTCGGCGGTTGAGTTGCGGACCGCGGTTAGGTGTGAACACGTATTTTTATTTATTTATATTTTTTTTTTCGATCGACGGGTAGGGGTAAAAATCCTTTATGGATACTTGTAGCCCGTGCTACGAGTTATGCCCGACTCCATGCTCCTGAATGATTACGTGCTGAAAAAAAACCCCTCCGGTTTCTCTATTCTGTTGTTCCCCTGCGCCACCGCTAGTCAAGGCATTCCTTCGCAGGGGCGGGTTTAACATTTCGTAATTTTTTTTTAGCTGCCAGAGCTGGCAGGATCTTCGTTTCTCATGTTTTTTGTTGCTCGTTCCTCTACACGCAGTTACTGCATTGTGGTTCTGATTACTGCATTTGCAGTCTCCCAGCCTTCGCTCCTCGCCAACATAAATGAAGTCAGGCTTTTTGGGGTCAGTTGCCCGCCAATTGCTCTTCCTAGGATGTTCCTGGCCCTGGTATGAACACATATGAAGACAGTAATGTAAATAAGGGCCGCGAGGTTTCTGCCATGTCTGTTCGAGCTCTTATACGTGGAAATAATTTATAGAGATGAATGATCAAATTGGATTTATTTATTTCTACGTATCTACCTAAATACATAAATAATACCTACAATTTTTATGCGCAAAGCATATAAATAAGGTCAATGAGGACATTGCCATTTGTCATTCATATTATAGTACATAGGTACTCTTAATTAAAGCTCACTTTACCATTTCATAAAGTCATAATAGAATGAAAAACGAGTTCATTATTTATTCAGTTTTTCGTGGAACATGGAATTTATCATTTTTTAATGAAATCTATTAGCTGTGCTCGCTGTCCTGCTGCACCACCACAGGGCATTAAACTAGCAAAACGAGCAAATTAAGATTTCAGCGGGTAATACAAGTATTGAGTGCCTCGAGGTAGATTTATAATTTTTAATGAGCATAAAAATAAAATGTACCGATGCATATGAATGAGTAGATGAATATGATGATTTATAATTACGGGAGAACGTCGATATTACAGTGCTGCCTAAAGGTTATATTTTATTCAAGAGAGAGGGCCGATAAGACCGATGTTTCTAACATTTAAAAAATGTTTTTTTTTTCGAAATTCTAACTTTAATTCATGTTGCTATTGCTTAATAGCTATAAACAAATCAAAAACAAAATAAATTCACTGGAATGGAAAAAAAACATATTTTTTTATTATTTATTAAAATCGCCATAAACATGGAGAACGGGTTTCAATAACTTCTCAAAACAATCCAGGTTATTTTGTTTAATCATTCTCCTCCACTAAACTATTGCGAAGGCATAACACTCGCCGTAGGTTGACGTTTTTTAAGATGATTGGTATGCCCATGACATCAGGAGGTCGGAAAGAGCAAACACAAAATAACAATACAAATCTCAACATTTATCTGGACATCTGGAGTTTTTCTAAGATCTAGCATCTGAGTTTTAAACCACTACTTTTTTCTTTCTCTCTTTCTGTCTACCTTTCCAATGCCCGCAATATGTAAGAAACTTTAAGGGTATTCATATCCTCTTGAGTGCTACTCCTAAATGAAGTAAGCAGCACCTCAGATACCGCTTTCTTAGTATTAATATATATAGGTATTTCTATGAGGAAAGGGCCTGAAAAGTTTTGATCTACCACAATAAAGTCTGCAATATGTTATGCCATACTAAAAAAAAAAATAGCAATCAAGTCAATTACCGAGCTTCCCATGATCCCTGCAAATGTCATTTCACCTAGTTTGTCACCTAGGGTACTTTCATTCAAAACTAATCCACTTCTTTCTTCTTGTCACACTATCAACTTTCTTCTTTTACAATGTATCACTGAGTTTTTAGGTTTCCTAAGTTACGATACATAGACAATTAAGTTGACCTACAATTTCGAGAGGTAGGACATTTAAAGAACCGATACTAACATTGAAATCATCAAAAATAATAAAAGTGCTAGGACACTTTGAGTAAGCATATTTTGAACTTTTGTATAATCATCTTCTGTTTCTATTGAGGTACGAATACGAAAGAAAACCCTCAATTCAAAGAACAAAAAAAAAATAAAATATTGTTCGCTTCATAAAACAGAAAATCGAATATGGAATACAATATCAGGTAAATGTCCGCCTCTGCTAGTCTCACAAATGCGAGCCCTTTTGAGCACATTTTTCATTACATTCTCACATATTTCACGCGGTATTTCATTAATTTCATCACGAATATTTTGTTTGAGTTGCTCAAGCGTTTCTGGTTTGTTTGCATAAACCTTGCTTTTCAGATATCCCCACAAAAAGAAGTCAGGAGCAGTCAAATCAGGCGACCGTGGAGGCCAATCAACATCACCATTTTTTGAAATAACTTGTTGTGGAAAGAGGTCTCGCAGTAATTCCATTGTAATCCTGGCTGTATGCGATGTGGCACCGTCTTGTTGATACTACATGTTAATCAAGCCCAGCATGCAGTTGTGGCGTTAAAAAGTTAAAAAGTGCAAAATTGTGGCCAAAGTTGTTCTTTGAAGACCAAGCTCCTGAGCACGGCGTCGAATTGAGGTTGATGGATTGTTTTGAACACTTCCTTGAACAGCAGTAATGTTTTCAGCCGATCTTGCAGTACGTTGTGGCCCATGCTTGGGCCTATCACCTACAGACCCTCTTTCTTCGAAATCATTCACTACACGATAAATAGTGCGTTTTGTTGGCACGTTGTTTCTCCCAAAAATTTCATGTAACTTTCTCATCGTCACAGTAATCGATGATTGATTTGATAAAATGTTTTAACGATTAAAACACATTGGTTTATCGAATATTTTTTTATAATAAATTTGCCACGTGTCTACTTCACGACTGCCAAATATGAACTGTCAAGACTAATGTTTACCAAAATGGCGGCAAAACAAAGTAGTATACGTTCCCGGCGGACACCCTGTATAAAAAAAAAAAATACACTCAAGAATGAAGAGAGATAAAACAATATGTAAATGAACAAATAAATAATTTATGAATAAATAAATAAATAAGTACATAGGTAGATTAATAATACATAAATAAATGAATAAATAAATTTAACAAATAAATAAATAAATTTAAGAAATAAATAAATAAATTTAACAAATAAATAAATAACTAAATATATTTAACAAATAAATAAATAAATTTAACAAATAAAAACATAAATTATTAAAGAATATAACAACAAAGGAATAAATAAAGCAAATAAATATAAATAAATAAATTGAATACAATAAATAAACATAAAGAAATAAGTATAGCCAATAATAAGCTAAACAAATTAAAATGCAATAATAAATTAACGATTAACGATTAACGATTAACGATTAACAATGACGAGTTTCGATGAGCAAATACATGAATATTTGATGGTTTACACTCTTAAGTATTTAATTCATTGACCAGAGGATTGTCAACAAAACTACATCTTGTGAGAAATTTTTCTCTAAGCTGTGTACTGGAATTATATGTACGCAATTTTCGGCTAAAGTTAATTTAATTAGATCCATGGATCAAACATAATCGAAAGTTATTTGTATTCCATTACAAATAATCAGTTTTTTGTAAGCAAACAAGCAACCACCGCTAGCACGACTGTATTTGCATGTCTTGGGACCCGATGTAACTCAAAACCAACAAAATATTCCACAATCACTTTAAACGAACTTTCTATATAAGTTTCTGCTCAAATTAAAATATCGTATTTGTTTACTAATTTGAAAAAAAAAACTTGGATGAATACATTGGCAAGACCATCAATATTGCACGCAATTTTTGAGATAATTAAGAAGTTAACATGTGATACCATATGTTACAAATTATTTACCAAAATAAAAAAATAAAAGAATTTTCTGATTAGAAGTTTATCTGTATCAAAAAAACTCTGTTCACTTTAGATCGGATCAAAAATAGCATCCATTGTATATTTGACTACATATGAAGCAAACAAAGTTCTCGCGGTCAAATACCCAATAGCCACAGACCCAGGCAACTTTCAAGAAACATAGAAAGTTTAGTTCGCAGGATTATACCAATTACGTACATATGTGTGTACACAACTAGAGCATTTTGTTTTACAAAATCCTTCTTTTGAGTAAGAGATCAAAATTGCGTGCCTGCAAGAAATAAAATCCTTTGAGGATTACAGAAGGAAGAAATTTTCTTCCCTTAGATTAATATTCTTAATTAATTCTTATATTTTGCGACATTTGTAGCTGACCACTCGCAGCTGCGCGAGCATGGTTGGCTGAATTTTAGCACACTTGCGGGACTGGATGAGGCATCTATTGTTGACCTGAATGGCCAAAATGTATCTTAGACGTCTAACAAGAGCCCTCAGAAGGAGGAATGACGACGAAAAAATTTTCTCGACGGAATTTATAGCAGAGCCAAGGTAGACAGAGTCCCTTAATACCTCGAAGTTATAGCTGCCCACTGTGACGTTCTGTCCGATTCGTCGGTGTTGGCTGTCCGTTCTTGTTGACAGCATACACGAGTACAAGGTTCTGCTGTCGTATATTGCTAAACCCATTTTGGCCGCTTCCGTCTCAATGCTTCCACCGCACCGGTGACAGCCCGCTGAGTTCTTCCGATAATGTTTATATCGTCAGGGTATGCAAGCCGTTGTACAGACTTGTAATAGATTTTGCCTCCGGTGTTGGCTTGAGAGTTCCACACAATCCGTTCAAGTACAATATTAAAGAAGTCACACGACAGCGCGTCACCTTTTCTAAGACCTTTTTTGACATCAAAGGTCTCGGTGAGGTCATTACCGACCTTAATGGAGCAGCGAGCGTTCTCCATCGTCAGCCTGCATAGACGGACAAGTTTGGCAGGGATGTCAAAACTAGACATGGCTTTATAAAGCTCTTCTCTATAGATGCTGTCATAGGCGGCCTTGAAATCGATAAAGAGGTGGTGAGTATCGATTTGGAATTCTTGGGTTTTCTCCAGGATCTGCCGAAGTGTGAAGATTTGATCGATGGTGGACTTTCTTAGCCTGAAACCGCAGTGATAGGGCCCAATCAGGCTGTTGACAAAAGGTTTCAGGCATTCACACAATATCGCAGAAAAGATCTTGTATGCGATGTTGAGGAGACTGATGCCTCTATAATTGGCGCAATTGAGGGGGTCTCCTTTCTTGCGGATCGGGCAAACGATGCTGAGATTCCATTCATCAGGCATACACTCGTCTGACCAAATCTTAGAGACGTGTTGGTTTATGCACTCTACCAATTCATCACCAGCTGCCTTGAAAAGTTCGGCCGGTAAGCCGTCAGGTCCAGCAGCCTTGTTGGATTTCAGCTTGGATATTGCTATCCTCACTTCGTTTTGTTTGGTTCATTCTGCCTGACAGCGGGATGTTGATCTTCGTCGCCGTTATACAGTCTGCAGAAGTAGTTTTTCCATATTCTCAGCACCGACTGTGATTCTACTACGTGGTTTCCATTTTCATCTCTACAGGTTTCAGTACGGATATTGCTTCTCTGACACGTTCTTTTTACCTTTTGGTAAAACTTCCGTACATTGTTCTCGGAGTATAAACTCTCGATATTCTCAAACGCGCGCTTCTCATGCTCTTTTTCTTCTTTTCGAGAAGCCGATGTTCTTCCCGTCTCTTTTGCTCGTAGAGCGCGCGAGCAGCTCTCGTCTTCCGCTATTTTGTATGCCTCTTGTTTTGCTGCATATACTCGCCGGCATTCTTCGTCAAACCAGGGGTTTAGCGGTGGTGGGCGAGCGAGACCCAGAACATCAGTCGCGGCGTTTCTGATGGCATGTCGGCAGCGTTGCCACTGGTCTTCGGCACTTGATGCTGGCGGCATAGGGGTGATTGAGGGATGTCGGGATACGCGTTCAGTGAAGAGTCTGGCGGTCTCTTGCGATTGTAGCTTTTCGACGTTAAATTTTGTCACAGTGATTCTTCTTTGTTGCTCAGATTGGGATATCCGCATTCGTACCATGGCTACAACAAGGTAATGATCCGACTCAATGTTGGCCGCTCGGAAGGTCCGGACATCCAGAATACTGGAGACATGTCTTGCGTCGATCGCAATATGATCAATTTGGTTGGTCGTTACATGATCATTGGACCGCCATGTCTGCTTATGAATATCGAGATGAGGAAACCATGTGCTTGCTATGGTGACATTTCACTCCACAGCGAAATCAATTAGCCTTAGTCCGTTATCAGACGTGGTGTCGTGTAGGCTATGCTTACCGCCCAATACGATTTTAACGTCGTATTTAGGACATTGCTCATATGTTTTGTCGAGGAGCTCGTAGAAACACTCTGTGGTGGTGGGTCCTTTTCTTTCGTGGGGGCATGAACACATATTAGGCTTATGTTAGCGAATTTAGTCTTGATCCAGATAGACATAATACGCTCGCTCACGTGTCGGAAGCTTAAGACTTATTGCCTAAGTCTGCCGCGTATGACAAATCCGCATCCGAATAAGCGTTGTCTATTGCCTCTGTAGCATCACCGTAGTAGAGTCACAGTTTTTCATACTCTTTTTGCCCGACCCATCCCATCGCACTCCCTGGATGGCGGTAATATCTGCTTTATAGCAGTCTATGGCCTCTGCTAGTTGTTCGGCTGCACGTGGTATATAAAGGGACAGAACATTTCACGTACAGAGCCGAAGGTCGTTGTCCTTATTTCGTTTGCTGCGGTCATCATCAGTTCAGTCATCGTTATCCGGACTTTTGGTTGTTTCGGAACCATTAGCAACATGTTGGCCAACCAAAATTCGTGATCATGCAGATTCCATTAAAACTGTGCGTGATTTCATCAAAGATCAGCTAAAAGCTTCATTGAAATTCAGTTAGAATTGAGCATCTCAAAAACATCAATTTATTTTTTGACCAATCATTTGGGCTACCGAAAGTGTGTGCACGGTTTGTTCCGCACAAGTTGACTGACGATCAAAAATTGCCCAGAATTCGGCATTCGAGGAACACCATCAAGGAGGCCAAAAAGAACAAAGACTTCCTTTAACAAATTTGATTAGTTATGAAAAGTGGTGTTTTCAATATGACCCAGACACCAAGTGTCAAAGTGCCAAATGGAAGACGCCAAACGAGCCAAGACCCAAAAAATTTCGTTTGGAGAAGTCAAAAGTGAAGACAATGCTGATTTGCTTTTACGATTCCAAGGGCATTTTCCACAAAGAGCACAATGCTATCTTCGCGTTTTGAAGCGTTTTGTGCATCGTATTTATCGTATTTGGCCAGAATAATGCGCAGAAGGAAGTTGGCGTTTGTTGCATGACAATGCCCCATCTCATCGATCAGCACTTGCGAGCGATTTTTTTTACTAAAAATCGCATTTTAACTGTCAGCTTTTCGGAAAAATGCATTTGCCGATGAAAAGAAATTTTGTACACGTAGGAGCCATCCAAAAGGCTTGTGCCGAAGGACATCCCGGCCGAGGATCTAAAACACACATTCGACATGCTTTTACACCGTGCAAATCGCTGTATTGAGTCGGAAGGGGACTAATTTGAGTAAAATAATTCGGTTTTGCCAAAGAAAACTTTTTGTTGTTCTTATTTGTAAAAAGTCCGGTTTTTAAAACGCACCTTGTAGTTCACGGCCTATTATTTGCAAGGAAAGTTAGCGTCAACCGATAAGAAACCGGCTTCTGTTAAGTATAATATTTGGAGTAAAATTTTGGGAGAAAGCTTCTTGAAAACAAAATAAAAATTGCCTTCGGATACGGCACAAAACTGTAGTCCCTTTCATTCGTGCGGTTAATACAGCGTATGCAAAACGAGTGATTGCGAGAAGCTAAGCCAAAGGCCCTTTATGGGCTGCTTGCGCGAATTAAGCGCATATATATATATACATATACCAAAGGTGAATACGTATGTAATGGTACTGCAGAATTAGCTAACTTATTTATTACGTATGACTGAAAAGTGATGGCATACAAAGATTTGATGGTCCTTTTTTAATCAATACCTTTCATTTTATGGTATATGAACAAAACAGTAATAATATTTCTTAGGGTACAGACCAAAGCACTTACAAATCTATTCCTCACTCTGAAAATTTTTAAGTTTACGAAGCTATTCAATCACGTATCATGGGACAATGGGGGTTTTAAGAGTATGCTCAAGTTAAAAAACTACCACTACATTTCGTCATTAAAATGTCATATACCTTAACTACTCGTACGTAGTTCACATTTAAGCCATGACTTCTACAGATTTACTAGACACTCTAAAACTGCATTTGCCATACTTGCGTAGAGTAGTTCCGCTCACATAATGGGGTGCCCGGATACTGAGTGAAATAATCATACCCAAAAATATTTATTGGGACAAATTTCCACAGTCTTTTCCACGAATTTAGTTTCCCTGCAACATGGTCTGAATGGGAAGTCTCTCATTTGGTACTTACTAGTTAAACTTACGGAATTACACTGGAGGGAATAATATAACCTAGCGTACATCGATGCTCCTTTCTACTTTAATGACAAAAAGCAAAAGGATATAATCAACTTGATCGTGAACATAGTGGACTGCTTAATTCAAACGCCAAAGCATTAGGAAGTGACACTGTCTGTCTGTACACTATTTTGTCGCCGATGTCGCCGAAAATACTTTTCACTTTCTTAGAAACCGCCAATTTTAAATACATACATATACGAGAAAAAGCTTTGCAAGTAATTTGGTCAACCGTTCGAAGTTCTTCAATGTTTTTTGTCAACTATCTATCTATCTATCTTATAAAATGTCTCACCCACATATCACCTACAATTCGAAATAGTTACATTTCCATTCACTCAAAATTCTTGATCTTCTTTTATGAAGTCCTATTTCAAAAGATTTGAAACATTTCTACTTAGTAAATTGTCCTAGAGAAATACTTCTGCAGGCCCTCACTATTGGAATATTTTGCGACTACGCCAGGAGTCATAGAGCTTTCCTAAGTCATACCCTAACTAAAATACCAAGCTATTCAAAGGAATTTCAGAGAAAGGATGACGTTTTAGTAAACCTTGTTGCTCACTCGTAAACCTCTCTATCCCTACATTTTAGCTTAACCCTTCTGTCAATGAGTAGGTCTGGCCAGACCTCTTCCATTTTCGAAACCATTTCTTCGTAATTAATTGTGTAGCTATCTTTACCAAATTTCCTGACTTTGTCAGCGTACATACTTTTAATGCTTTAATGTGGACAATAAATTGTAAATCTAAGTGGGTGAGAAAAAAAAAGTTTTTCTACTACAACCCCTAGAATCAATGGAATAGGTCTGGCCAGACCTTACTACATATTGTGTGGAGAAACGTATTTATTTAACATTTCATCCGAAAAAAAAAACTCTTACCTAAGTCCGTCAAGTAATTATTAGTTTTGTTTAGTGCATTATATATACACAAAATAATTTATTACGGTATTTTGCAAAAATATGCAACTGCCTGGAGTTTTTCACTAATTACTTATGTTTATGACGTGTGCAGGCCATTGGGTCACTTGAACATTCCGTATTTGATTGTAAATCGTTTATTGCCTACGACTTCCAGATAATTGGATCATTAGTGAATTTTACAGTTAGTTATTTTTGTTCAGTTTCTGGATATACATACAGGGTGTCCGCCGGGAACGTTACTACTTTGTTTTGCCGCCATTTTGGTAAACATTAGTCTTGACAGTTCATATTTGGCAGTCGTGAAGTAGACACGTGGCAAATTTATTATGGAAAAATATTCGATAAACCAATGTGTTTTAATCGTTAAAACATTTTATCAAAATCAATCATCGATTACTGTGACGATGAGAAAGTTACGTGAAATTTTTGGGAGAAACAACGTGCCAACAAAACGCACTATTTATCGTGTAGTGAATGATTTCGAAGAAAGAGGGTCTGTAGGTGATAGGCCCAAGCATGTTCAAGGAAGTGTTCAAAACAATCCATCAAAGAACAACTTTGGCCACAATTTTGCACAAGGATTTGCATTTGTTTCCATTTAAGATTCAGTTGACACAAGAGCTTCTTCAAGAAGACCATTTACGCCGCCGTACATATGCCAATACGATGTTACAGCTAGCCCATGACAACCCCGATTTTCATGAAAAAATCATAATGAGTGACGAGGCACATTTTCATTTGAATGGATATGTGAATAAACAGAATAGTCGGTTCTGGGCAATGGAAAACCTTCAAATTATTCATCAGTCACCTTTGCATCCATTAAAAGTAACAGTCTGGTGATTCGTGATGAAATTAATGAAATACCGCGTGAAATGTGTGAGAATGTAATGAAAAATGTGCTCAAAAGGGCTCGCATTTGTGAGACTAGCAGAGGCGGACATTTACCTGATATTGTATTCCATACATAATTGCCGACATTAAATAAAACATTTATCAATATAAGATCCATTCTCTTTCATTTAATCAAAAATTATAAACAAACAAAGTAGTATACCTTCCCGGCGGACACCCTGTATATGAGTGAAGTAATTCTGTTTTACAACAAACATAAAGTTGGCGTCGACGTCATGGATCAAATGTTGGGAGAATATACATGTAAACGACACACGAAGCGATGGCCATTGGCATTTTTTCACAACATGTTGGATGTCGCAGCATTAGCATCTTTTATAATTTACAAAAAACTAAATGATATGAGTGCAACGAACAAAACCAATGCACGTCGACAATTTTTGCATTCTTTGATTGAGCAGTTAGTAATCCCTCAGATCGAAGCAAGGATGAACGATCCAAGAATAATAGGAGTGTTTTCCGTTCGAAATGGCTTCGAATCTTTCTTCGGAGCACAATTACAAAATAGGATTCCACAGCCCAGCAGTAGCCAGACATCAACCGGGCAGAAAAAGTCGTGTAAAATTTGCAGAATAAACGATAAAATACGAAGGAAAACCACATTTGCATGCACCGTCTGCGAAGAGCCTGTCTGTTTACAACGCAGTATTCAGTTACATACATAAATGCCATAAATGTGTAAATCAAGAAAATACTTCGTAATATTAATGTTATGTAAAAAAAACTTTAAATTAAAAATAAAAATAATAACATGTTCAAAATAACAAAAAAACTTCAATTATTTCATTGAGATCCATAAATTTTCATACAAAATGTATGAAGGTCCAGCCAGACCTATTCCATTGATGGGAAGGTTTTAAAACATCCATTGACAGAAGGGTTAAATTATAAAATCTATGGCGCGGGGACATAAGTCCATAATGGAGTTATGTCCACTCTAGTGGGACATAAGTTCCTATGCCTCACTTTCGATGAAAAAAAATTGTCGACTTATGTGCGCCAAAATCTACATGAATGATTTTAGATACGGATTTTATAGACTGCTAACATATATGTATATACATATGTACAGTAGGTCACCTTTTTTTTTTTTTCTTAAGTGCATTTATTTGAACATAGCTCCACTGCAGGTACTTTTTTTTTTAAACACATCTACTCGTTTGTATGCATGTAGTAAATATGTCATATTCTCCTTATCAGGAGCGTGGTATCCATTCGCTCTATAAGTCCTAGCCATCTCAAACGTTCAATACGTAGTTTTAACCAGGTCGATGTCGCTGTATAGCTCGTATAGTTCGACATTGAATTTTTTCGCTTAATGCTTGCCAAACTTCAACTAGCTTTGTAAGTCATAACTATACGTCGTTATTCCAATTTAATATTACAAGTACAAATTTAAAAATTTATTGTAAATGAATACTTGGGAGAAACACTAAAATACGCAAAATAAAATAATAAAATAAAGAAAAATAGAAGACATCCAACCATAATCTTATCCGGCCCATTGTCTTAAATGTCTCTGGTACCTCTGGTCCTACCACATCAGCCACTGTTAACACTGGTAGTATAGTTACAACCGAAGCTCAAGTAGTAGTACTGGAGTAGATGAAACAATAAATTCAGACCTTCGCGGAAATATAAATTAATTAGATAAGAGATTTCACTGGCCAACCAGGAGAGTTCAACTCTTGAAAAAAGAGTGTGGATTGAATTTTGCAACTTAACGACGGTATAAGGGGAAGTCCCACGATCTTTGGAATATTAAGTGTAATATGGAGCAAAATAGTTGGCCAGGCTGACGTAGTATTGCAATCATACAATACCCCGTTGGACTGGAAATGTATTTCCCATTATCTCATCACGAACTATGCAGACAAAAGAGACATTTCCACACTTGAATATCAAATGACCTCATTTAAAATCTTACTATTCAGGAATTCTACCACGTGGTTTACTCTCATCTTATTTCCCTTATTTTAAATAGAATAGGTTGTATGGAGGTCAGAGATGATATGCATCCAAACTAAAGCCATTAATTGCATGAACAGACCGACGAAAAATCAGACCTTCGGCAGAGACCCCCTGTCGCAGTGGACGAAGCACCTAGACCAAATAAATATCAGAGGTACTTCCACATCTAACCCATCGAAAATAATCGGGAAGCTATGAACGAATTGGAGATTTGTCTTCATCGAACATTCCTTAACGGAATATATAGATAGAACCATACGAAAAATCTGAGGATACACAGCAGGAAACCATCGATTTTACCGACATTCATTTTTTTAGATTAAATAGCTTTTCTCTGCCTTATTTTGAATGCAGAACAAAGGGCAGAAAAATGCTGCAAATACTAATAGGACACCGGCTCGAATAAGAATTGTATCCAAGAAGATGTGGTCATAAATCCTATACCAAACTCACAAGCTTTCTATGCTAATTCCACAGGTGGCAATATTAATATTAGCCATCACACAATGGTTAATCTATTCCGTCTAAAAAGATTTCAAAATCAAATTCTTTCTGTAACCTTTCCCAAAATCTTTCCATGTTATCTTAGGCAACGCAAGCGAACTCTTAGCGGTCATTCATACGAAAGACAACTACTTACATGGCCATAAAGGACAAAGAAGGGATTAAAATAAGACAACACGTCTATACGCAGTAAACAAAATTGATATAAAAACAGACCACATGGGTACAGAGCAAAAATATAAATTAACGACCTAGCTTAAAAATGCCATAACCTTTTCATTGAATCCGACGAGAAATTCACTAGGCGAACCCCACGGGCGGATCAGTAGAAATACGGTGAAGTGGGAGGGTTGTGATCCCTTGCTTTCGGATCATAACCTCGCTGATAAAAGGAAGAAGAAGAAGAAGACGAGAAATTCACTTTCACCACCACCGTTCAAGGTGAAAATCGAGCGAATTCAGAAACACCGGTATATTCCAAATTTTACCATATCCAGCAGCTCTGAAGGATGAAGTTGAGAAACAGCTTCAAAGCGACGCAAGGACATAAGCCCCCTGGACGTAAGTCCATCATTTTATTTCCCTAAAGGAATCTGGTATCGAAAAGATAGCCTTCTCTGTGAACAAAAGAAAGTACGAGTTCACAATGTTGCCTTTTGGTCTCAAAAACGGGCCGTCCATATTTCAGAGGGCACACGATGACATATTACGCGAACATATTGGCAATATTTCATCCATAATAATAAAGACGAAGACACACATTTCGAAAATCTGGAAAAGGTTTTTCAAACCCTGGAAGACGCCAATATGAAAGAAGTTGCATTTTTGGGATTCATTATTACCTCAGAAGTCATAAAAACGTATCTATATATACATATGTATAAAACTATGTGGCCAAATGCGCATGTGTCCCTCTACCGCCCGTAATTTTCAACCAATATAGTTTTTTTTTTTAAATGTAGATAATTAGAGTACAAAGATGATAGGCAAAAAAAAATTACAAAAACGTTCAAAAACATTGAAAAATAAAAAAACACTAAGCCCCAGGCACCTGCCTGACAGTTGTTTCCTTTTTCTGTTAGGCGCAGCAATGCACGCCTAATAACTTACTTAGGTGGCGCTACAGTTCGGGGTGAAACTGGGCCTCAACCAACAAGCCTCTGCATTTAGCTCGGTCTTTAGCTAATTGCCTCCAGTTGCGCACTCCAAGTTGGTCAAGGTCCCCTTGAACTTGTGCGCGCCACCTGCGGCGAGGAGCTCCACTACTGCGTCGTCCCTCGGGGTTAGATTCCAAGACTCTGCGGGTCGGAGCGTTGGTGTCCATTCGCTCTACATGTCCTAGCCATCTCAGACGTCCAATACGCAGTTTTTTGACTAGGTCGATGTCGCTGTACAGCTCGTATAGTTCGTGATTGAATCTTCTCCTCCACAACCCGTCGACGCAAAGGGGACCGAAAATCTTACAAAGAATTTTTCTCTCGAAGCGACCAAGGATATCTTCATCCTCAGCGCCGTAAAGCATGACTGGGATGATCAGGGGTAGATAAAGTCCCTTACTACCTCGAAGTTATAGCTGCCCACTGTGGCGTTCTGTCCAATTCGGCGGTGTTGGCTGTCCGTTCTTGTTGACAGCATGTACTTGGTTTTGCCTCGTTTATAGCTAAACCCAATTTGGCCGCTTCCGCCTCAATGCTTGCAAACACACCGGTGACAGCCCGCTGAGTTCTTCCGATAATGTTTATATCGTCGGCGTATGCAAGCAGTTTTACAGACTTGTAATAGATTGTGCCTCCGGTGGTGGCTTGTGAGTTCGTCACAATCCATTCAAGTACAATATGAAAGAAGTCACATGACAGCGCGGCACCTTGTCTAAAACCTTTTTGACATCAAAGGTCTCGGTGAGGTCATTACCGACCTTAATGGAGCAGCGAGCGTTCTCCATCGTCAGCCTGCACAGACGGACAAGTTTGGCAGGGATGTCAAAACTAGACATGGCTCTATAAAGCTCTTCTCTATATATGCTGTCATAGGCGGCCTTGAAATCGATAAAGAGGTGGTGGGTATCGATTTGGAATTCTTGGGTTTTCTCCAGGATCTGTCGAAGTGTGAAGATTTGATTGATGGTGGACTTTCTTTGCCTGAAACCGAACTGATAGGATCCAATCAGGCTGTTGACAAAAGGTTTCAGGCGTTCACACAATATCGCAGAAAAGATCTTGTATGCGACGTTGAGAGACTGATGCCTCTATAATTGGCGCAGTTGAGGGGGTCTCCTTTCTTGTGGATCGGGCAAACGATGCTGAGATTCCATTCACCAGACATACACTCGTCTGACCAAATCTTAGAGATGTGTTGGTGTATGCGCTCTACCAATTCATCACTAGCTGCCTTGAAAATTTCGGTCGGTAAGCCGTTAGGTCCAGCAGCCTTGCTGAATTTTAGCTTGGATATTGCTATCCTTACTTCGTTTTGGTCAGGTGGATGGAAATTTTGACTATCGTCGTCTATGTTGAATAGTTCATTCTGACTGACAGCAGGATGTTGGTCTTCGTCGCCGTTATACAGTCTGCAGAAGTAGTTTTTCCATATTCTCAGCACCGACTGTGATTCTACCACGCGGTTTCCGTTTTCATCTCTTTAGGTTTCTGTACGGGTATGGCTTCTCTGACACGTTCTTTTTACCTTCTGGTAAAACATTGTTCCTGGAGTATAAACTCTCGATATTCTCGAACGCGCGCTTCTCATGCTCTTTCTTCTTCTTTTGGAGAAGCCGATGTTCTTCCGTCTTTGTATGCCTCTTGTCTAGGGCCTCTGCTAGTTGTTCGGCTGCACGTGGTCTGTAAAGGGACAGAGCATTCCACGTACAGATCTTAAGGCCGTTGTCCTTATTTCGTTTGCTAGGGTCATCATTAGTTGAGTCGTTCTTATTGGATGCTTTTGGTTGTTTCGGAACCATAAGTTTTTTTACGTAGCAGGAAAGTTACTCCGACGGCACAACCCCCAACCTGGAGGACCAGTTCCTTAATTATTCCGCTAGGACGAGGGGCCGTGTACACCGGTGCCAATAGTCCACTAGGGAGTATGAGCGCTGCCGTTGGCCCATTAAGGGCTCCTCCGCCACCATCTCTATTCTAAGGTTCTGACCAACATTGCGAATTCCTTACCAACCTGTGATCCCAATACGTCGAAGCAGCTCGCGCAAGGTATTTACTAAGTTCAACCTAACTGGAACTATAGCCGCCACCGTTGACTCCGTCTAGGAAATTTGTCCGCTGCCGCCTGGAAAAGGAAGAAGTGCTCAAGTGAGAAAGCCACTCTTCCCCCCCTCTCTCATCTGCTGCCGCCAAGAATCCACCAAACAGGGTTGATTACCCATTTCTTGGATTATGGTACTAGGCACCCGGCTATCACCGCGTATAATTAACCGTGTCACCGGCAACGCACGCCGGGTGCCCGGTAGTTCAGTATAAATATAGGCGATAATAAACTTCCATATCCCCATAAAGGTTGAAGGATCTTCGATCTTTTCTTGGGCTTTCAGGGTGCTATCGCCATTTCATGAAGGGATATGCCAACTTGGCGAAACCCCTTTACGTCATTTTAAGGGGGAAGCAGATCAAATTTCCAAGAATCTCTCAAGTAAAAAACAGTTCACCTGGACGATCATGCGATTGAAGCCCTCAACAAAATTAAAAACGCCGTAGTGTCGAATGATTTACTACTGGCTTACCCTGACTTCAGTTAAGAGTTTCAATTAATTATAGATGCTTCAGACTATGCCATCGGAGCAGTATTAGCACAAAACAATGAACAAGAGAGGAGAGCGTTATGCGGCTAACGAAAATTAGATGCTCGCTATAATTTGGGCACTAAACTCCCTAAAAAACGGAAGAGGTAAAACTCGAATATTTACCAAGCATCAACCATTGACTTATGCCTTAAGCATCAAAAATAACAACAACAAGATGAAAAGATTAAAGGCTATACTCGAAGAGTACAACCACGAGTTGAAATGCGCATAAGCCAGGCGTGGCGGACGCCCTATCTAGACCTCCTTTACTTACGCCAACACAACATAGCGGTGAAAGCACTGCCCATGATCTTGTCCCAACCAGAAAAGCACCAATCAACATGTTCAAGAATCGAATAATGCTTACAACAGGCGAGAAATACAACTAGCAGTTGAAGATGCCTTTCAGTACCTACCATAGACATATCTTAATGCAGCTGGAATACTCTCAAGAAGAACAAAATCCATGTTTAAAAAATATCTTAATCCAAGCCTAACTAATAGTTCACAAACATCAGAAAGCATAATGGGCACAGTTCAACAAATATATCCCGAACATTTTAGAAAATATAAAATCCACTTTACTCAGACTCAGTTAGATGATCTTACAGACATTGTCAGATAAGATGAAGAAATTATACAAGAACATTCGAGAGCCCAACAAAACGCTCGAGCAAATAAAGTCCAATTACTAGAGAAGTTCTATTTCCCAAGAATGAATTCCAAAATAAACAGCCTCATCAAACAATATATCACGTGCAGAGAGCGAAAATACGATAGGCACCCAAACAAACCAGAACTAAAAGAGACATTAATTCATACTTTCCCTGGAGAGATCCTGCGAATAGGTACATATGTACATATTTATAGACCAAAAAGAAGTTAGTGCTCACCGCAATAGACAAATTCTCCAAATACGCGCAAGTAAAATTGCTGAAGTCAAAGGCGAACAAAGACATTAAAGAACCACTACTTTTTTTCCGGGGGTAGGTGAAAAATCTTCCATAGACACTATGAGAATAGCAAACGCGTGCTCATAGTAGTGTCCGATTCTTACTGACTAAAAAAAACACCACCCTTCGATATAAATTTGTTAGATATCGCAACTAAGTAATAACTTATCAAGCAATTTTTCTATCACGAAATAAAAACGTTTGGCAGGTTACTTTCCACTGAAAGATCCTGCATATTCCACAATCTAGACGCGGTTAATCATTATCTCGCCAAGTCGAAAGGTTTCGTCCTTTGTAGTCGGCGCAATAAATTGCTCTCATCCAAAATTTGTAGGACTGTATTGTTGACAAGTCCGATTAGTCGGTTTCTATGCTTTCTCGCGAAGCTTCTAGTTTCAGCTTCGATTGTCGGAATTCCGAGATCCCTGTGGATATGGTCGCTTCTACTGTACCACGGTGCTTGGACAATTTCTCTTACCACTTTATTTTGAAATGCTTGTAAAATATTTGCATTTGTTTTCTTGGTACAACCCCAAAGTTGTATACCGTAGGTCCACACCGGCTTTAGCACTTGCTTGTATAAAAGCAGTTTGTTCTCAGTACTGAGCTGGGAATGTTTTCCGAGTAACCAGTACATTTCTCTATATTTGATTTCGAGTTCTTGCGTTTCATTTTCACGTGCGAATTCCATTTCAGTCTTGCGTCGAGTATCATTCCCAGGTATTTGGCCTCGTTTGCAAAAGGTATTCGGGCCGAGTCTACGAAAATTGGCAAGTCATTAGTTTTGTTGTAAGTGAAAATCACGTGAACAGATTTAGATTCGTTGAGGGTGATCCGCCAGCCCCTCGTCCATTCATTTACATTATTCAGTGCGTTTTGCAGCTTTGTAGTCGTTTCTTCGATTGTTTTACCTACTGCTAGGATAGCGGTGTCATCGGCAAACGCAGCAAGGATAGTGCCATCTTCGTTCGGTATATCACGAGTATATAGCAAATAGAAAAGCCGCCCAAGAACGCTTCCGTGTAAGCATACAGGGAGAACTTGTCGTAGTTTGGATCTTAAGCCATCATGCCATACCTTATCAAAGGCCTGCGAGACGTCAAGAAATACGCTCGAGCAAATCTTTTTTTCTTCAAATGCTTTCTCGATTACGCCAGTAATTCTATGCACCTGGTCAATCGTCGAATGCTTGCTTCTGAACCCAAACTGGTGGTCAGGAATAAGATTATTTTCGTCTATAACAGGTAGGAGACGCCTTAATATTATCCTCTCGAAAATTTTCGATATTATTGGAAGAAGCGAAATTCGTCTATACGATTTTACCTCATTTGGCGGTTTTCCTGGTTTTAATACCATATCATTAATCAAAGCTTTTCTAGGTAAAACTTTGAGAATTTCTCCAGTATTCAAATCATAACCTGGAGATTTCTTAGGTTTTGGATTCTCGATCTTATGTTTGAGTTCCCTTAGCGTTGCACTTGTGAGCGTCAAATCGTCAGATGGTAAATCCAGCCTATTGCGGTTGTCGTAAGCCACTTGACCATCGTACGGTTTAAAGGTTTCTTCCAGGTGGGCCGCAAAGACGTCCGCTTTTTCTTTATCTTCCCTTGCCCATTCATTTTGATTTCATTTGATTGGCGGCGCGGGGACCCTGGGCCTTTTGGTGCCTTTTACAGCTTTCCAAAGTGAATAATTGGAATCTTTTTTCGCTGTTAAACTTTCAAGGTAAGAGCCTATTGCACGATTTTTAAAATCCTTAATAGTCTTCTTCAACAAATTTCACAGACGATTCACGTGTGTTTTATGCTGCGGAGCACGACTCTGTTGCCATTTTTTACGCGGTTTTCTTTTTTCCTTGACCAATTCTTTTATTTCCGGAGGATATCGCAAACCGTACCTGTCCGGCATTTTCCTTGAATTGGGCGTATTATTCCAAGAGGCGAGCTGTACGATCTCAACGGAGCGATCAACTTCAAACTCAAGTTCATAGGGTGTCGTAAGTGAAACGCTCAGTTGAACATTATCTTCAATTTCGTTCCTAAAGCCTTCCCAGTTAGTTGTTCAACAAGTAATCTCGCTGGCTCTAGGTTATAGACTAGTTTTTCGCTGATTGTTAAAATAACCGGGGAATGATCAGACGACAGATAAAAGCTGTCTTCGACTTTTATGTGAACCACTACTTGAATTCCTCTTTTCATTTGGTGTCCCACAAATTGTCGTAATTGACAACGAAAAATTCTTGAATTTTCCATCAATGAACTTTGTGCTAGTAGACCAACTCAAAATCCAAATCTTTAAGACCCCTCCTTACAACAGCACAGTGAAAGGCCAGGTGGAAAGTTTCCATTCGACGCTTACTGAGATAATGCAATGTATTAAAGCAGAGCAGTCTATGAGTAAAAGGTAAAAGACCGCTCGAGGTATTCTTTAGAAGATTTGTTAGTACCAACCCCGAAGACTTCGAAAAAATTAGACAGGATGACGTAACTAGGCTTAGACAGACAGGAGGTTGATTTGGGCAATACAAATAAAAAGAAGCAGCCCATTAAAGAATACACCCCTGGCAGTAATTTCTATGTCAAACTAAATAAGCGAAAAGGATTTAAATTATCCCCCATATAAGAAAAGGAAATAGTAAAGGAAAACTGTTCCAAAACCATCTTAACAGAGTCAGGTAGAACCGTCCATAAAAATAATATTAAAAGTTAATATTTCTCCTCTAGGTAGCTTATAGCCCAGTATTTTGCAGAAGTACAAATTCTCAATTCGGAATCCTATGATAAAACTATCCACGAACAAGAGCTGAAAATCCAGCGCGATGTTGACCCAAACCATTCCGTCTACCCATTCCTATGTTATGACACTAACAATATTCTATCCCTAATTGACCAGTTAAAGTCCCGAACTAGATTAAAGAGATCTTTAAATTTCCTCGGAAGCGCATGGTAATGGGTCGTAGGAAGCTCTGATCATGGGAATTTCCAAATCTTAAAAGCAAAATTAACAATATCTTAGAAAATAATAATAAACAAGTGGTAATTAATAAATAATAATCGATAGAATGAACGAAATAACAAATACCTATTACAAACAAAATTTTTAAAGCATATATGAACATTTAAGAAATGCATTGATAACAAGCACTAAACTTAAATTAGAATTAATTATGGATATACTCGTAGTAAACTCTTTTATTTTATCTAATACACAATTATATGTTATCAAAACTTTTTTGAAAATAATAATGTACCGTATATAAATATGGTATAGACGAAGCTATTCAGTTTGCCGAAGTAAAAACTGCAGCAAATAATTATACATTACATTATATTATAAGTTAACCAAACACAAAACAAGAATCTTGTGAAACGATTTTAATTAAACCTGTAAAAAGAGGCAAATACTCGTAGTATACTAAAATAGTATATGAGGAAATTTTGCAAACTCTATGGAATAAAAGAAAAATGTACTACGAATAATAAGCTAAAATGATAATATGTAACGAAAAATAAATAACAGGTTTAAGCGAAACACAATGTATCCCTAATTTGTTCAGGAATCGACCTTCCAACTGCACGGAAACAACTAACCAGCACATCCCAACCACAGAAGAAATCTTCCCTGGAACCTTACTTTTGAACCAATTCAATGGAACGACCTGCATCAATCATGAGGCAAGGGAACTAACAGGCGGCTTTGTCCTGCAATACAACAATGCTACAATAACCATCACCCACCTGCCTTACACTTATAACGAACTCTCCAGTATTATGAAACTGAACTCAATTTCTTGTATTTAAGAAGAGGTTCTAACACTCCAAGCTATGAAGGAACTGCATCTCAATAATACCGGACACATAAAATTAATTGAAGATAAGAATCAAGCAAATTTCATGATAAACTTCGGCCTAACCACCTCCGTAATCATCTCCCTGGCAGGATTTATAATCGTTAGATCATTAGAATTCTGCCGGCACAATCCTACAACCAATACTACTAAAATATAATGAAAGAGATTCCAATAACAGATTCAGCAAGACCGGATACCAAATAAGATCACCAGAGCCACCAGCAAATCCTTCAGGATCAACCAAATACCCTATTTCTGAGAATGAGAACATTCTCCTTTAAGGAAGGAAGAGTTTACACCGAATACGTTCATCTCAAATAAAATTCAATTTTCCATAGAATTAATATTCACACGCTACATGCACTTGCGAACAGTAACACCTGCACTTCAACGAAAATGGCGCATTATTGCTGACGGCATGTCTACGTCTGAGCAAATGAATATGATAAATACTATAGATGTAATTAGAATAATTCAGTTTATTGGTTTTAGCAATAAAAAAGGTATGATCGGTCTTTCACTGACCATACTAAAAATATTTGTTTTTAGTTTTGAATTAAATAAAAATTGAACTTATATAAGAAATGCTTTTCTCAAATATATCAAAAATTAAGTATGTATCTTATTTGTGATGAAAAAATAGAACAAAGTGTCGTAGCAAAAATTGCTTGCTCTAATTGCATCGGTTTTTTTCATTATTCCTATGTTAATATATCCGATATAGACATTGAATTCATGAAAACAAACAATGTTAAATATACAATAGATCTGAGAGAAGTTTAAGAGGGCAGCAAATGTAAGTAAACAACAGCAACATAATAAGCAGAGTGAAGACAGAAGGCAGGCAACAGGGGTGACTATTCGACAGCCGAAAACACTATTAAGCAAGCAAACAGTAACATCTACCCCACCACTAATCGATAAGATGACTGTAAGCGAGCGACAGCACGTATTTCCAACAGCGACTAAGGCTTCAGAAAGAACAACAACAGCGAAACAATCCGATAACTATGCAGCTTTTCTACCAGCAGATTCTCAGTTTGAAAAAGGTTACCATCGATTTTCTTAGCACCATCGAACAATTAAGAGAAGAAAACAAAACTCTCAGACTAAAGGTCAATAATCGTGAGAATAGATTGAACTGGGGAGAACTGAAGCTGCTGGAAAATGCTATTGAAATTGTTGGTGTACCAGATGCCAATAACAATGCTGACGAATATGTGCAATCGGCAAAACTTTGAATATCTCTGTCACTTCTAAGGAAATTAAAAAATGCCGTGTAAAACATTTTCCGAAAAGAAAATCTAGTGAAGCAAAGCAGATATAAGTTAACACAAAATAAGTTCAAAAATAGTTCCCCATAGAGAAGCCCTATATCGCTCCCCGTGAGTCTGTCGTGAACTTCGTTGACAGTACGTCTGTGCTGTATGCAACATAATCCGTTGACATCGCTGGACCCACATTCCATCACGTACGGTGTGTAATGCTCGAGTACCTGCGGGAACACGTCGCCGCTGGATGTTTTCGCCTCCGATAACATTAAGATATGTAGTATTTAAGCCAAAGATTTTAAGTTATCAATATCTTTGTTCACCTTTTGTAGGCAGAATCGCTGCCAATCGGTTATTTGAATTAATAAAGTTTTTCTTTTTTAATAAATACTGTGCAATATAATTTAATTGGCGCCCGGGCAGGGACCACAGGATTCGGTTCGCGTATCAGTAATAAAGTCCCTTAAGTAGTGACAAATTACACAAAAATTTCTTTCCGCAAAGTTCCCTCAGCGAAGAGGCGGCGAAATAAAATACATATTTTAAAAAAATACGTATTCGCGCGAGCGAAGATTTCCTGTGGCCCAACGAGATCGTGTGTGTTGATGGAAAAAAGACATTAAAGTACCCCGTAGTAGCAGTTGCAGCTAACCACTCGCCAGTGGATAAACGGGAAGCGAAGGACGCTAGCCGCACCAGCCATCAGGATCCAGAAAACCAGGACAAGATACCAATGTATCTCCTGCAGTTTTTAGTTATGTAAGCATAGTGTTAAGAGTTTTTTGTTAATCTAAGTGAATTCGATTAAAAGATTAGGAATAAGAAAAATAAAATTAAAGAAAATACAGAGAAAAAAAAAAAATTGAAACTAAAAGTGAATTGAAATTAAAAGATTAAAAATGAAATTAATCATTAGTAAACTTTTTTTTTCTCCCTTTATTCATTTTTTCTTTTTTTTTTTTGCCTTTCGAGAAAATAAATATAATCATACATAACCATGCCAGAGTTACGTTCTAGAGCGTCTACCTACCCTTCATGTAGCGACCCTAGAGGCGATGGTCCCGCCATCAATATTAACCCTTCCTTACTTCCAAATCCTACCCCTTCCACAAGAGCAAATGCTTCTACCCGTTTGAGCGAGAACCTAAATATCTCATCCACGTCTAGCCCCTCACACTCAGATGGTAACCAGGAGGTAAGGGGAACTCCTGAACTGGACATCCTCATTTCGTCCTTCATTCGCAAAACTTTTAAAGAGTCAGGAAAATAAATTATTACTAACATTTTAAACCCAAGTGCTGACTTCTATGCCGGTGTTGATCAGCCTATTGCTGTGCAATATCGAAACAGGTTGGAGGACCTGGATAAAACCCCAGATGTTATACGCTGCCTTAGAAACTTCTCAGGCGATGCGGCAGAATTCAGCTCCTGGAAGAAAGGTGTTGACCGAATCCTCCACATAGATGAGCCCATAAAAGGAATGCCTAAGTACTATGGTATTTTAAGCGTTATCCGGAATAAGATCATCGGAAGCGCCGATGTCGTTTTAGAGTCGTATAACACTCCACTCAATTGGGAGAATATTTCCAAATGCCTTGTTATGCATTATGCCGACAAGCGTGATTTAAACACTCTCGAACACGAAATGTCGTCCCTCGTTCAAGGGAGCAAGACGGTGTCAGAATTTGACCAGGCTGTCTATAGCCACCTCTCTCTTATTCTCAACAAAATGTCCTGCATGGAAATTTCTCAAGAGTCAACTCAACTACTTACACAGACTTATAGAGACAAGGCTCTTGATACTTTCATTAGGGGCCTCAAAGGTGATCTTCCCAGATTGTTAGGGGTACGCGAACCAGTTGATTTGCGACGGGCACTTCACTTATGCCTCAAGTTAGAAAACCAGGGGTACAGATCACAACACACGCAAAACTACGGCAGGACGAGAAGGCATTCCAACTCCAACTCAACGTCAAAACCCCCACGTAGGAATTCGTCTAATAATTACACGAGTCCACAAAATAGACAAACATTGGATACTCAGACAAGTTGTCTGCCTTCCGGCCAAGCACCGCCACGAGCATCGTTTTATCAGCAACAAAACGTACAGAGGTAGCAACATCAACCCCAACTAGGTTTTAGACCACAATTTGCACCAAGGCAGCAACTTCGCTTTTCTTCAAACCAACAGTTTAAGGCAGAGCCTCACCAATTTTCTCAACGAGGACCAACCTCAACAATTTGCGTCAAAGCAACCTCCGTTTAACTCCACGAAGCCACAACCAAATTTCCACATCAACAGTGAATATGATGAGGTTTTACAATCCGAAGATTCTAATTACGATCAAACTTTAGCTGATTACATTCAGCCATTAGAAAAATCTGATTACGTTGCCAACACTGATGTTGATGAAATCACGAATTTCACTGACATCCATTTTTTAGATTAGCCACCTCTTCGTTACCTTACTTTGAAAGTAGGACGAAGAGTGGAGAGATGATTACAATTTTAATAGACACTGGATCAAACAGGAATTACATACAACCCCAACTAGTAGACAAGCCAATACCAAACGATAAATTTTTCTGTATAAATTCAGTAGGTGGCAGTATTAAGGTCACTCACCATGTCGAAACGAGCCTCTTTGGTTTGAACAACCACAAAATCAAGTTTTTCGTTTTACCATCCCTGAAGTCCTTCCATGTAATATTAGGAAACGATAGCCTAAAAGAGCTGTCGGCCGTTATCTACACTAAACAAAATTATATGCAAATTGGAAATGGTATGAAGATCAGGATAAAACAACAATCACCTCAATCAATAAATTCGATAAATCTCAAACATAGTCATATGGTACCCTCCCAAAAAGACGCTATTTTTTTACTTGTTAACAGATTTCCCACTTTATTTTCGGAGCCAGATGAGAAGCTGGCTTATACTAGAAAAGTAGTAGGTGAAATCCGCACTACCTCGGATACTATCCATTCCCTGTATCTCTCAAGGATGAGGTGGATAAACAAATTCAAAGCTTAATAGACGACGGAATATTTAGACCTTCATGTTCGCCCTATAATTCTCCGGTATGGGTAGTTCCCAAAAAACCCGACTCCGAAGGGAACAAGAAATATAGGATGGTAATTGACTATAGAAAGTTGAATTCCGTCACCGTAGCGGATCGCTACCCGATCCCTGAAATTAACGAAGTGCTTGCGCAATTAGGAAAAAACAAGTACTTTATGGTGCTTGACTTAAAGAGCGGTTTTCATCAGATCCCGTTGAAGGAATTCGATATTGAGAAAACGGCATTTTCCATCAATAACGGAAAATACGAATTTACAAGGCTCCCATTTGGGTTAAAAAATGCGCCTTCTATTTTCTAGCGAGCGCTTGACGACATATTGCGTGATGCCATTGGGAAAATTTGCTACGTATATATAGGTGATATTATCATCTCAGCAAAGACCAAGCAGACCACACTAAGCACATTGAAAAAATCTTTAAAATTCTTAATGAAGCCAACATGAAATTACAGTTAGAAAAATGTGATGTCTTCAAAGAGCAAGTCGAACTCCTAGGTTTCGTGATATCCTCCGATGGTATTAAAATAAACCCCGCAATGGTGGATGCCATCAAAAATCTTCCCATTCCGAATACTCTCACAGAACTTCGATCATTTCTTGGACAGTCAGGGTATTACCGTCGCTTTATAAGAGATTATGCGAAACTCGCAAAGCCTCTGACATCCTTTTTAAGGGAGGAGGACGGACGTATGTCCAAAGCTAAGTCCAGCCAGAAAGCAGTTCATCTAAACTCTGATGCTATTGCGGCGTTTAACAAAATAAAAAATTTTCTTGTCTCGGAACATGCCATTCTGGCATATCCTAATTTCGGAAAACCATTCGAGTTAACAACTGATGCTTCTAATTTCGCCATTGTCGCTGTCCTTACACAGGACGACAGACCCATATCATTCATATCGCGAACACTGAGCAAGACTGAGGAAAATTACGCAGCAAACGAGAAGGAACTGCTTGCGATAATTTGGACATTGAACTCCTTACGAAGTTATTTTTTCTTCGTTTTATCAGCGAGGCAATGATCCGAAAACAAGGGATCATAACCCTCCCACTTCATCGCATTTCTACTGATCTGCCTGTGGGGTTCGCCTACCGATGCCTGCTATCCAACACAACAGCAAAAGTTCGTCTCACGAATTAATTGAAACTGTTGAAAGTCCGATAAACGCCTTTAAGAACCAACTGATACTTTCTACTGGAAATCAAGATAACTACCAATTCCAAATTCCTTTTCCCACCTCTCATAGACACATATCTACAAGGAAGAATTACTCTAAAAAAGATTTAGTTCAGCTGCTTAAACGGCATTTGAACCCAAGCGTTATTAATGACATCTTTACAACCGAAGAGATAATGGGTAAAATTCAGGAAGTCTACTCTATACATTTTAAATCGTACAAGATAAGGTTTACTCAGATTAGTGTTAAATACCTACCTAATGAAACTGAGCATAAAGAGGAGATTTTAAAGGAACATAAAAGAGCTCACCGCAATAGTTTAGAAAATAAAATCCAATTACTACAAAAATTCATCTTTCCGGAAATGAGGTCAAAAATTGATACAATAGTTAAGCAATGTGTTACTTGCAAATAACACAAATATGATCGGCGTCCCAATAAGCCGGAGCTGCAAGCCACTCCTATCCCTGACCATCCCGGTCATATACTACACATCAACATTTATTCCACAGACACAAATTTGGTCCTGACGGCAATCGATAAATTTTCTAATTATGCCCAGGCTCGAAACCAAGAGCAATTGAGGACATTAGGGAACCGTTAAGGCGTACGGTGTACCCAAAGTCATTGTCTTCGACAACGAAAAAGCGTTCAATTCTGCTTCAATATGCTTCATACTCAAAGATCAATTGGGGAACGAAATCTACAAGACTACCCCGCATTCAAGCTTTGTCAATGGCCAAGTGGAAAGATTTCACTCGACACTTTCTGAAATCATGCGGTGCCTTAAGACAGACCGAGTCCATAGATCATTCGAAGAGCTGTTAGATCGTGCTATCTACGAATACAACTTCTCGGTTCATTCCACCACCAATAAGAAACCGATTGAAGTATTTTTTGGAAGAAACGTTGGCACTAGCCCTAAACAATTTGAGAAGGCTAGAAAGGAAAACATAGCGAAGTTAAAAGAAAAACAATGTAAGGATCTAGACTTTCACAATAAGACGAGGCAGGCCCTAAAGAATTACTCTCCTGGGGAAGTTATCTTCGTAAAAATCAACAGAGGATTTGGTACCAAGCTTTCCGCAAGGTACAAAAAGGAAATAGTTAAAGAAGAAAACCCCACTACAATCTTAGCCGAATCAGGCAAAGTCGTCCATAAGGCCAATATTAAAACCTGATATCTTCTTTTAGGTCCCTCGTTTCCTTGGGCCTCACAGAAGTTCAGATACTGGACTATAATAATTCAAAACTGGTTACCCTGAGTATAGGAAAAGCGAAACTGCAAACCGGTACATTCAAACTGGTGCAAATAATCGACCTTGCAGCTTATCAAGAGATAATTGATGATATACAGCTCAAAATTCAAACCAACGTAAGTAAAGATAATCCCATTTACCCTTTCCTATCCTACGAAATCACAGAAATCTTTAACTGACTCAACCGCATCAAGCCTATAGTCAGAAAGAAAAGGGCAATAAACATGCTAGGAACTGCGTATAAGTGGATACCCGGTACCCCGGACTACCACGACTTCCAAATTTTGAAGGCCACAACCCGAAATCTATTAAATAATAGTAATAAGCAATTAGTTATAAATAAACTGTAATTGAAAAGGAATGTTAAAATTAAAAACATATATTCTACCAGCATTAAGTATAGAGTGGATGTAATTAAGGAAGAAATAACAAATATAGAATATGCCTTACAGTGGGCAAAAGCTGGTATAGTAAATTCTTTCATACTCTCAAATACTGAAATAAATTTAGTTAAGGCTTCTTTCGAAAAAAATATGTTACCATATGTAAATACGGAGGAGGCATTCGAATTTGCCAATATATGGTAAAAATAGCTTCTAATGGTACATCTACGAGTATGATTTCGACTGTGAGTGTAAATAAAAGAAATATTTGGCGCAACAGCTCTTTAAGTGCCAAGGCCTAGCTTCTCGCAATCACTCATGTTGTGTGCATTATATTTTTCACACGAATGGAAGGGACCTACAGTTTAGTACCGTATCCGAAGGGCAATTTGTCTTGAGAAGCTTTTTCGAGACAACAATACTCTCGGATCTTTGTCAGACGCTCGCGAGAGGTGAGACCGTGAAAAAAACTTTTTGGCGTTTTCTGGGATTCGAACTTGGAACCTCATGCGTAGTGATCCGACACACTAACCACTTACGCCACGGTACCACTGTGAGTGTGATAACCACAAAAAAAGGAGAATGCAAAAAATTATTAGTTAAGCCAATAAAAAGAAAATCTCTTGTAACCAAAATTGATTTTAGTAATGTACTTCAGTGCGAAAATGATTTTTATGGAATTAAAAATAATTGCCAAACTTTTAATGATTCAACTATTTGTAAGATTAATGAAATTATAGACTTAAGCGACACGGGGTGCATACCAAACCTCCTACGAAGCAGACCAGCAAATTGTACTGACATAAACAATCAGCATATTCCAACAGTTGAAGTAATACTTCCCGGATCACTACTCCTTAACCAGTTCAACGGGTCAATATCAGTAAACAATGACACAACCAACATAACGGGAATATTTATAGTTCAGTATTACAATGCTACCATAGTTGTAAACAAGCGATCTTTTGCATGCAACGAAGTCCCCACCTCAAGACCTATTCCTCGAAGAAATGAAAGAGCTGCATTTAAACAACACTCACTACATAAGTTAAGTTGAAGGAAGAACCAAAACGCACCTGATAGCTACTTACAGTGTAACCATCATCATCACCGTGGTAATTTCCATAATACTGTTTCTAGCACGCAGAAAAAACAACCTAACAATATCTACAACAGTTGAACCAAGAGAAATGCAATCAGCAACTGAATTACCATCAGAATCACCTGCAGAGACTTCAGAACGACCATCACCGATCAAAAGAATTGGCATAAGTCAATATCCGCCCCTTTACAAGGTCACGAGTGAGGACACTCGAATTTAAGGGTGGAGGAGTTAACACAGATAAAGTTCAGAAATAGTTTCCCATAGAGAAACCCGAAGCCCAACATCGCTTCCCGTGAGTCTGTCGTGAACTTCGCTGACAGTACGTCTGTGCTGTATGCTACATGTTCCGTTGACATCGCTGGACCCACATTCCATCACGTATGGTGTGTAATGCTCGAGTACCTGTGGGAACACGTCGCCACTGGATGTTTTCGCCTCCGATAACATTAAGATATGTAGTATTTAAGCCATAGATTTTAAGTTATCAATATTCAGTCTTTGTTCACCTTTCGTAGGCAGAATCGCTGCCAATCGGTTATTTGAATTAATAAAGTTTTTTTTTAAATAAATACTGCGTGATATAATTCAATTTATATAACAATATTTCGTATGTATGTATGTGTCCATCTCGCTTCGCTTGATATTAAGCAGAGGGTTATAATGAGCAAACGAAATGCAAAAAAGAATCTGATCTCCACGCTATTTGCCGATGGTAGTAAGAGAAATATATTTATAAACAATTGTTTCACTAAGCACACTCGTACATTATTTATGGCACCTAAAACACTTAAAGCTGATAAAAAATATGAGTAATTATTGTTCAGTAATTCCAATATTATGTTGTATTAAGAAAGGTTAGGTTAGTTTATGTAAGGTGGCTGACCTGACAAAGTCAGGGCACACTTAGACCATTTAGGTCTATTGTGATACCACATGTTGATTGTATCACTGGGTACCTGGGAACCTTTACCTTTCTCAGGACGGTTATGGGTAAAAATTGCTGTGCCTGTTGTAGCTAAGTAGGGTGACTGACTCAATCAACCCTAAGGTCAAAGTGGACCGGGAAGGTAAAGAGTGCAAACGAGTATAGGGGTGATTGATTCAAGCGAACTCCTTGTATTTTTGTGCAAATTGTATTGGCTGTTAGTGGGGCCTGGGTGACCACGAAGGTGTAGGGATGCATAAGAGTATTAAAGTGACTGATTAAATCAAACTCTTGGTACTACTTTGCATTTGGTGTTGGCTAGGTCGGATGACTGATTCAATCGAACCCTTCATACCTAGGTGGACCGTGGAGGTAGTGGGGTGCATAAGAGTAAATAATGTGACTGATTCAATCGAACCTTTGTAGTATTATGCAGTCAAACTATGTGTAATATGGTAATAGGTTTGGCTAGGTAGGGTGACTGAATCAATCGAATCCTTAGTACCTAGGTGCACCGTGTAGGTAGTAGGGTGCATAAGAGTAGTAGAGATGATTGACTCAATCAATCCCTGTTACTGATATGCAGTCGTGGTGCTGTATTTTACCAGTGCTGGTCTAGTATGGTTTGAGGGGGTCATCTGATGGTGACCAATACGGCGTGAGGTGGGGATGGTGACTGATTCAATCGAACCTATTGCTATGCTGCAGGTGACTATGAGTACCCCGCATGAGTTACATTCTGTTGTAAGGAGGGGGCGAAGTGTAAGCTGTTGTGTCAGCTAAACCAGTAAGATTTTGATTTAAATCTACATAAATTTAAAATGCCTATATTAGACAGATCGCTTAGGTCTTCAAAGGAGTATTCACCTAGTAATCACTTTCTTAGAGTAGCTAGCGCTGGGCATGTGCCAAGGAAATGAATGTTGTTTTCCTCTTCTTCCTGTTCTCTGCAACTTCTGCAGAAATTATTTGATAGGACTCCCATTCTAATAGCATGTCTCCCTATCAGGCAGTGTCCTTTGGTCATTCCTACTGTGAGGCTTATGTACCTTCTTTTTAGAGATAGGAGTTTTTTTTTAGTTTTCTTTGCATCTAGTAGAGGGCAGATCTTTCTGAACGATATGCACGTACTTAAGTTGTTCCATCTATTGTTTACGATTGCTAGTGCATCGTTGAGCATGAGAAGTTTCATCAGAGAGTAATGTTGCATCTGTCCGCAATTTTTAATCAACTTAGATTTTGTTGTTGGGGTTTCCAGAGCTTTGATCGCTGACTGACTGTCTATGTGGAGGACGATAGACCTAGCATCTATAGGGCACAAAGAGAGTCTGCGCGCTGCTTCACGAATAGCCGATACTTCCGCTTGAAATATACTGCAGTGGTCCGGAAGTCGGAGAGCTGCGTTTAGCAGAGGTACATCGGAGAAAATGCGCAATCCCGTACCCTCGCATGTTTTGAAACCATCTTTGTGGATTTTAATTGCGGCGTCATTTAGAATATTACCGTTATCCCATGCAGATCTGTCAGGGATGATGGTGTTATATTTGATATTGAAATCATTTAATGAGGATAAGTAATCTGTGACTTTAAGATTGGAATTTTGAAGAATATTCGTGTGGCCAATTTATGAGTCTGACCATTGTAAAGATTCTCTGAGTCTTAGGAGGCTACCAATTTCCCGAAAATATCAATGGGAAAAATGTGTAGTATAGTCTCTAAGGTGGCTGTGGAGTGGACCTAGGAGTCCCTGTGAAGCACGTACATACTAAGCGTTATACTCGTCTATTAGAGTTGGTGTTGCACTTTATCTCAAGTGCAGACCACCAGACGAGAACGCCATAAAGCAGGATTAGTCTAACCACCCCGTGGGCGCCGTTGGGTAAGTGGTTAGTGTGTCGGATCACTATGCGTGAGCCTCCAAGTTCGAATCTCAGAAAACACGAAAAACGTTTTTTCACGGTCCCACCTCCCGCGAGCGTCTGACAAACATCCGAGAGTATTGTTGTCATGAAAAAGCTTCTCAAAACAAATTGCCCTTCGCATACGGTACTAAACTTTAGGTCCCTTCCATTAGTGTGAAAAATATAACGCACACAACATGAGTGGTTGCGAGAAGCTAGGCCCTGGCACTTAAAGAGCTGTTGCGTCAAATATTAATTTATTTGTTTTAACCACCGCCAGGTACAACCAGTGGACTATTTTTGGTTGAAGATCCCATTTAGGGCCTATAGCCTTTTTGCAGGTGTAGATGGCGATTTCTGCTTTCTTGGTTCTGTCTAGAATGTTCTGTTTTCAGTTGAGTTTACTATCAAGGGTTAGCAATAAGTATTTTGCTTTGTCCGTAAAGCTAAGTTCCGTGTTTCTAAGCTTAGGTGGGGCTGGGATTTTATATTTCTTAGTAAGTAGTACTAGTTCAGTTTTGGACGGATATACAATAAGCCCAACGCTATCCGTCCATTTTGCTATTATATTTAGCGCTGAGTTCATTAGATCTCTTAGTATTTGGGTGAACTTTCCTGAAATGGATATGGCAATGTCGTCCGTATATGCAACGACTATATATGTATAGTCGTTTTAGTCTTTATTTCGATAGGGTTGAGAAGGAGTATAATTTTGCCCTTGTTTAAAAAGCAGACATAAGCGATCCGAATAATTATAGAGGAATATGTTTTATGAACTCAGTTACAAAAATATTTGCTGGAATTATTCTAGAGCGTCTGACGGATTGGGTACGCGAAAACGATTTGCTGAGTGAATTCCAAGCGGGGTTCAGAAAAGGATATTCAACTGTAGACAACATCTTTACACTAAAAAGCATCGCCCAGGCATACCTTGATAGGGGCAAAAAACTATACGCGTTCTTTGTCGATTTCAGTGCTGCTTTCCATATAATTGACAGGAACGCTCTTTTCTATAAGTTGAGTAACCTAGGAGTGTCAACAAAAGTGCTTAGAGTAATACAAAGCCTCTATGAAAATAGTTAGATCGCAGTATGGGATGGAAGCAAAATGTCCAACTGGTTTGAGTCGCACATGGGAGTAAAGCAGAGTTGTATCTTGAGTCCTCTCCTTTTTTCCATATTTTTGGATGACCTCACAACGTTCCTTCCGGTAGAGCTAGTGTTTGGTGGAGTTCATTTAAAGGTTTTATTGTACGCGGATGATATTGTCATTCTGGCGGAATCCACAACAATGCTGCAAATGATGATTAATAAGCTACAACAATATTGCAGCTTATGGAATCTCACAGTGAATACCAATAAGTCAAAAATAATGGTGTTTCGAAATGGAACTGGACGGTATTCAAGGCTGGGAAAATGGACCTGGCAAAACGAAGTGCTCGAAGTTGTGAAGGAATATAAGTACCTTGGGGTAATTATTACCCCCCAAATGTTCAAAACGCATTTGAGAGAGAAGCTTAAATAAGCGAAAAGGCCAATGAATTGCAATCTCTGAAAAAAAAAAGAGCTTCAAAATTTTTGAAGCAACTATGAGGTCGATCATGTGCTACGCTGCCCAAGTTTGGGGTATCACTCAGTATGAGCAAGTAGAAGGATTGCTTAGATACTTTCTAAAAAAGATTTTCAGATTACCGGAAAATACACCAAACTACATGCTACACCTGGAAACAGGCTTACCTCTTTATATGTCTTTACTTTAAAGTTGCACTTGCTTTACATCCTAAAAGCTATGGAGCTCCCCAGCCACCGCCTTCCCCATATCATCGCAAATCTTCTGATACACCGAAAATAGGTATCTCCCCATAGTGGAACATAGAACGAAAACATGGAAGCGTACCCTACAGGAGCTGTTGATGAATATTGAAGATTCCACCCAAGTGAAAATTCAGAGTGAAAGCGCAGCACAGCGAGACGAGAATCACTTATCGTTTATCGATCATGATCTGGGGGTTAGAAATTATTTCCACGATCGGCACAGCCTTAATACAATTTCCACCATCTTCAAGGCCAGAGGCGAACTTCTTCATCTTCTACGTAAGCGATGGGAATGAGGAATGCACTATACGTATACGCAACCTTGGTGCGAAAAAGGACGTTCTCCACTTAATTGGAATATGTCCTGTATTAAAGGAGATTAGTCAAGTCTACTTGGGTAAAAATACACTAGCAGAAAATGAGGTCATCGATCATCATCAATGGACTGGAATTTGTTAGCCAACTATATTAGATCTGCATCAAAATATCGTCAGCAAATACTAAACGAAACATTTTATATATGGTCATAAAACCAAAACAAAAATTGCATTTTTATTTTATTGGAAAATTTGTTTGTAATTATAAATATTGATTAAAATTCTCTCTTTTTTCGGCTGACGGCAATGGCCACTGTCATTTATTGTGATTATCGTAACAGACTAAATTATTGTTAAATAAAAATCTCAATTACACAATTACTAGTCTTTAATTTCTAATGAAGTGAGTAGTTTATTCACTACTAACATTCAATGTAGCGGAGAGAGAAAATCCCCCTGGGGTGTGCCTCTGTGTGCTGACCTCTTGGTAGAATAGTACCCGAGCTCGGACAGAATTTGTCTGCTATCAAAGTATCCAATTGGGTCCGCTGATTTTTATATTGTCAACTAATGACATTGACCGTATTATCAAAGCCACAAATATTTCCATCTACGCTGATGACATGAAATCTTCAGACTCATATCAACCCCCGCGGTATGCATCTCAGACTTCATGCCCAAAAGAATCCACCTCAATCACCCCTTCACAGTAAACATACCTGACCGCAGCTACTGGGACTATCCTTAAATCCCCCAATCAAGATCTCAAATCAATTGGTACACTGTTGGTTCAAAAATGTCAAATGGGGTTGGAGCTGGTATCTTTGGCCCCAACTACAAACTCTTTACACCACTAGGCCAATCCACTACTATCTTCCAAGCAGAGGTCTATGCCATCGAGCTCTGCGCCAGAGAATGCATTAGACGAAACCTCCGAAGATCACATATTAATATAATGTCAGATAGCCAAGCAGCACTCAATGCTCTCACGTCCTTTGACTATAAGTTTAAGCTGGTTTGGAACTGTCTCCAGACGCTTTTGCAGCTTCCTGCACACAATAATATCACACTAATGTGGGTCTCCGGTCAAAAAGGTATCCCTGGTAATGAAGCGGCTGATAAGCTTCCCAGACTAGGTGCCCAATCACCTTATATTGGACCTGAACCCTTCTGCGGCTTACCCACCAGCCAGCTACTCCGCTGGGAACGCGAACAAATGCTCTCTTACTGGAATGCTCAACCCGGCCTAAGGCATTCCAAGAAATTTATTAACTTCTCAAAAAATTGAACTAGAGACATTGTATCAATAAGCAAACAGAATGCTAAGATCCTTACTGACTTCCTAACTGGACATTGCTCTCTCAACTACCATCTCAAGAAAATGCGCCGTGTTCAATCGGATACGTGCCGTCTCTGTCTTGAAAACAACGAAACAGCCCATCACATACTCTGTGATTGCCCGGTCATAGCCAGACTTAGGCTAAAGCACTTTAATAAAGGCGTTACATCACCTTCTGACGTCACCTCTTCTTCAGCTCGAACTATTCTTAGCTTCATTAATGAACTTGAGATCAGCTAGTTGACAAATTCAAAATCAATTAACCAGGGGATAGCACAAAAGATTTTTTTTAGGTCGCAGTGCTCCAGGGGTCAGTCTCTGCCTTCCTCCCCTGCTACCTCAAAAAACCTGAATAACTTTTCAAAATAGCACACAAAAAAATGTCTGTGAGCTTAATATTAATAAATGTCAAGCTATCACATATTTCCATCAGTCTTCCATCAGTCCTTCAATTATATTTCATCGGTGGCGAGCTTGCTCCTCCGTCTCTCTATTGCGCGATTTGGGTGTCGTCTGCGACAAAGAACTAAATTTTCGACCAAATTGTAAGCCGAACCTATGTTCGATGTTGTAAGAATCTGGTCTAAGGAATTCTTGAACCCGTATGTGAAGAAATCCCTCTACGTCACTTTTTGTGTGTGGTGTCGCTACCACGATATTCATCTCTTCAAATTAAAGCTTTTTAGCACAGATTCATCCATTTTGCTCTACGGGGCATCGAATTGAACGATAGTAATAACTTACCCTCATATAAGGATCAATTAAAACTGATCAGTGTACAACCACTGGAAAAACGTCGTGAAGTAGCTGATATACTCTTTATCCAACAGGGAACATTGACTGCCCCGCATTGTTCGAAATGATTTCCCTTAACACAAACCCACACAACTTAAGGTCTATGCCATTCTTCCGTCTTCATTTTCAGCGCACCAACTGTGGCTGTAACAGGACAATGTCAAGAATGCAAGGTTCCAATGATTTTCATTGCAGCAGACTTGCACTGAGAAATTCCCTTAAGTCAACATTCCCCTCCCTTTCTTAGAAGTTTAGTATCTATAGCTTCAGTTAAAAAAAAAAGAAGAAAAGTTAACATGGCAAAAGTGCCGTCTATTAAGAATTAACATTACATTACTTTTAAGAAAAAGAAAAGTACATCTTTCTTTGATACAACGAGCAATTGGTAAATTTTGGACATAATTTGTTCGGTGTATTCTTTGCCTGAAGTTGAACTGGCCACAAAGATTACTCGAAGGTGAATGCATAATAATGAAACAGGACATTCAATTTGATTATGAATTAAATCTCTTATAAGCATAACACAAAAATATTTACGACGACATTCAAGAGAACTAATATATATTAAAGAGCACTGCTAACTCGGTTTAAAGAACATGAACCTAGTGAAACTCTCTCTATCCCATAAGAGTCTAAATCATAGGACATATTCCAAATATTACATCAATACTCTAAATGGGGTCTAGCAAGTGAAGTAAGCTAATTTTTAAAGATATAAGGATCCGAAAATTCTTCTGAATTCCTTTTGATGAAGCCTAACATAGAATTAACTTCACAAACGATGTAGTCAATGCGTTCATTGAAAGTAAGACAGGAGTCGAAAATAATTACTTACCCTTTCTTCCAGGTCATTCTAGCGCACTTGAAGAAAATAGGTTTATAAGCCCTAGAAAGCGTATAGCATTGGCATTTAAAGGTATTCAAGAGTAGATTATTACTATCACAACATTTATCAACAGCGGAAATATCTTCCTGTCAAAGATTATAGTCACATTCCTATTTAACGAAGCGAAATACCTTGAGGCCATCTGCTATCAAGAGACATTCAGAGTGTTTGATCACAAGGGGAAGATCATTAATAATCAATAGGAATAATAAAGGGCTCAATTGGCTACCCTGTGGAAAATCTGACGTTACTTTTATTGACTTAGAGAAAGAATCGTTAATTTTTACAACTTGGATCCGATTTATAAAATACGGCTCTAACCAATTAAGTAAATTCAAGCCCAGACAATATAACTTACGGATTAAGTTCTTATTACATCCGTTTGCAAACCCTTTTCCAAGTTCTTTATAACAAAATTTGGAAGGTAAACGACTCACAAAGGCCTCGTAGGATGAACATCTCCCGATAGGTGTTGGTCCGCTAAATAACGAGAAAGAGCCACTGCAGCCGAACAACTGTGGTCCAGCGAGCCGCAACCGTAAAAACAATAATTGCTCCGAAATGAAAACTAATGCCTCGGATACGGACGGATAATTTGATGACGGCCTTTGACTATCGAACATGAACAAAAGACCGGATATTGACGGCTAGGTTCCACAGTAAAGTAAGAAAAATTACCTTCATACAGTGCTATGCTCCGAATAACGACAGGGCTAAGGATGAAAAGGATGATTTTTATAGCGAGTTAAGCGTCGCCTACAAGCAAACGCCTAATGGGGACATCGTAATAGTGATGGGGGATCTCAATGCGAAGGTAGGTAGCGAAAACACCATGCTTAAACACGTGATGGGAGTTCACGGCCTTGGAGACCATAATAATAACGGTGAGCGGTTTGTGGACTTCTGCAATACCAACCGCTTAGCCATTGGAGGTACGCTGTTTAGGCATAACACCTGCCACGAGATCAGTTGGATCTCTACTAATAGGCAGAGAACATCCAACCAGATCGACCACATTGCTATCAGGGGTCGCTTTAGAAATTGTCTCCTGGACGTCCGAAATAGACGCGGAGCAGACATCGAACTAGAACAAGACGACCATCTCTTGTTAGCTCATATACGCCTTTGTACTGCATCCGTCAATGGCAACAGCTCAAACTTACTTAACATGACCAGGTTTAATATCGACAGGCTCAAGGTTCCGCAACTGCGACAACAATTGCGGAACCTCCTTGCCTTAGAACCAGAAGCAATCAGCAGCACAATGCACATGGAAGACCATTGGAATGCTGTGAAAAATGCTTTTACAGCTTGGGCATGCACCTACACACAGTCCAAAAAGTCTCCGTACAGCAGCTGCCTTTTTATATGATCGCAAAACTGTATGATAACATCTAATGTAAGCGCTAAAGTGGTAACACTAACAGATATGTTGTTTTTGTCCTCATCTGTTCTCCGAATCGCAAGTTTTTTGTGCGCTCACAATACCGTTATGGCCATATTCATCCAAACTGTCTGTCAGACAATGACAGAAGTCTCCGTATCATTTCTTTGTAACTGTTGCCATCAGAAAGCGTGTGGATGGATAAACCCTGCGTATTTTTTTTTTGTTAATTTTCAGTGTTATTAGTCGTTTTTACATGAAATTGTTTTTCTCTTTAAAAAAAATAAAAATAAAATTGAGAATAAAAATACACAAATTCCATTGGCTAACAAAAAACGTATTATTTTATTAATTTTTTATTTTATTAAGTCCAACGATTTGCTACTATACAGTAAGATACAACATCTTATAATTAGTGAAGAGCATATAATAGTTCATAATTAATTTAAATTAAAAGCTACGTGAGTTTAATTTATAGATTTAAAATCTATCAGAGAAAAAGAAAGAAAAAAAAAAAAGAAAAATTAACAAAATATAATTAAAGGCAAACCAAAACCATATGTTCAAGTACTATTATATAAATGTGTTTTTAGTTCACTTTTAAATCTTGATGTGTTGTCTATCTTTCTAATACTGCGAGGCAAAGCGTTCCACAAACGAATGGAGTTAACAAAAAACTGACGTTCCGATATCAGACAAGAATGCCGAGGGAGAATTAATTGGCCGGAGCTGTTTGAGGAAGATAATCTAATTTTTTCATAAAGATAGGCAGGCTGACGAGTAAGTAGAATATCTGAAAGCAGGCTTAGAGTGCGAAACTGAAGAAAATTATCGAAAGTCATCTTGTACAGGTACTTAGTGTAATTTGAAATTCGAGCTTGTCGTCGCAAACCAAAGACGTAACGTGCTATGCTGTTAAAAGCAACATTGAGTTTTATTTTGGAGATGTAGCTGCAGTTTTGAAATATTTCGCAACCGTAGGTAAGTATGGGTATAGCCAGAGTTTTAGCGAGTAGGGTTCTCGTTTTGATTGGGCTAAAAGAGTGACAGGCCCACAGCATACGAAGTGCCTACACCGTACGTTTTCCCTACGGCCAGATTGACGGGATTGTCCTAGGTTAAATTTCGATTGAACGTCACCCCGAGATTTTTGACTGATTCAACATACTCAATAGGTACATTATTCATAATGATGGGGGGAAAGTATGAGAGATCTAAGGACGTTTTTGAAATAATAATACACTTTGATTTTTTTGGGGTTTAAAAGAAGACAATTGCTATTCGACCATTGCGCTAAGTCCGCAAGATCATTGTTGATGCAAGTCGCAGCGTGCTCTATTAAATCCAGGGGACAACTTAAAGCGAGTTGTACATCATCAGCATACATGTTTATTGAGCAGTGTTTCACATGACTCGGGAGATCGTTAATGTATAGGGAGAACAGTAAGGGTCCTAGTATAGATCCCTGAGGCACGCCGCTGGTGTTAGGAAGAAATTCAGATAAAGTGTCATTTATTTTCACAGCTTGCTTTCTGTTTTTTAGGTAAGAGGATAATAACTTGACAGCACAGGGCGAAAATTTATGTTACAGCGATAGCTTCTGACATAAAATAGCATGGTCAACCGTGTCGAACGCCTTAGAAAAGTCTAGTAGGACTAAAAATGATACATGTCCTTCATCCAGGGCACACCATATATCTTCAGAAACACCTATAACTGCAGTGACACAGCTATGTTTTTGTCGAAAGCCTGATTGCTTGGAAGACAGAATGTTGTTGATCGTTAGATACCGAGTAATCTGCTTTTGCATAATTTCGACAAAAATGGCAGTATGGAAATCGGTCTGAATTCGTCACTTCTAGGTGTCTTGGGAATGGGTATGACTTGGCCGATTTCCATTGCACCGGAAAAATCCGTTTGGTTAATACTGAGCTAAAAATATGCGTTATATATAGGGCAATATAACGGGCAAGACAATTTTAAGAAAAGGTGGATTTATTGCATCAAGGCTAACAGCATACGATTTGACACTGAGTAAGCTTTCAACTAGATCAGCGCTGTTCAAAGCTGAAAAGTAGAAACTTAGATAGCAGGAGAGAGAGGTTTTCTAACAATAGAGGAGTACGATTGTTGTCACCAACAGTCTGTGAGAATATAAACCGATGATTCAAAGCATCAGGGTGTATTCCATCAACATTATATTTTTTCAATTTTCCAATGCCAGCTTGACAAAAGTTTACCACCCATAGAAGCATTGAATCGACTGGAATAGATACGTGATTTTGCTGCGCGTATCTCCAATACAATTTTATTACGGAGCAAACAGTAAGCAAGTTATTCAGCTAAAAAACGAAGGAAAATCTATTGCCGATATATCCGCTATAGTAAAAAGACCCCGTTACTCCATTTATTATGTTTTCCAACAATTAAAAAAAAAAAAACAAAAACAATAGTCAATAAGCCGAAAATCTGGCCGTCCGAGGAAGATTGATCATCGTCTGAAGAAGCGAATCGTTAGAAATGTTATAGCGGACCCAAAAGTGCACTTGTTATTGGCGGTAATTTGAAAACAACAGAAGGAATTAATGCGTGTGCTCAAACCATTAGAAACGTGCTTAATAGAAATGGATTTAATGGTCGTGTAAGCCGGAAAAAAGCCATTGATTCGAAAATATAATAAAAAAACCTAGATTGGAATATCCTATTGAACCTTGTAGAAGGATAATTTGTTCTGGGATCGTGTTATGTTTACTGACGAAAGCAAATTGTACATCTTTGGCTCAGATGACCGTCGCATGGTATGAAGAAAGCCAAACAGTTTGATGCATCCAAAAAAATCGCACGGCGGTGGCCATGTAATGGTATGGGGATGTATGGCTACTTCCGGGATCCGGAATCTAGTATCTATAGATTGCACGATAGATAAATATGGGTACTTGAATATGCTGAAAGAAAATTTACATTCAAGTGCCTATAAACTGGGTCTTGGAAACAGTTTGGTGTTCTTGCAAGACAATGACACAGATAAAACATCCCGCACAGTCATCAGATCTCAACTCTATTGAGCATCTGTGGGATCACATTGAAAAAAAAAGTTCGCCAACATACAATTTCCAGCAAAAATGAGCTAAAGTCCATCTTGCTTGAGGAATGAAACCATATCGCGCCAGATACGACCTGCAAATTAGTCCATTCCATGAAAAATCGCTTACAATGAGTCGTTAAGAATGAAGGAGGGCCAACGAGTTATTAAATACTGTTTTTTTTTAAGTTGCGTTAATTATTATAAAGAAAATAATGAACTGTACGGAGACTTTTTTGTTAGCGCTTTTTTGTTTTAAGTGAAGTGAATCGTAATTTTTTTAGTTTTTTTAAATAAAATGTTATTGTTTTTTGTTCAATGATGGTAACTGTTGTTCGCATCTTTAATTTTTAGTAACTTTTAAGTTCAAATCTTTCTTTATTTATGTCGGTAAAGGCAGAAAAATCATCGCACATGGCTATCTGCAGATACCTGGAAACGGATCGATGAGCGTACAGCAATCAAGGCTCGGATTGCAGTAGCCTCAGGAGTAGAGAGAGCTAGATACGCGAGCTAGATGCCCAATACCATGCGAAGAAGAAAGAAGTGCAGTGTATTGTGAGATGTGACAACCGTCAGCATACCAACTCATTGGCATCAAGGGCTGAAGAAGCAGCGAGCAGGTGCGGCAGTAGGACTGTTTATAGAATTTCTAAGATCCATAAAAGAATTCTAAATTAATACATTATGATAATAGATACATGCATAATAATGTAGACGAATTCTGGGTATAATAATCACGAAATATTGAAATAATATACTTTGTGGTATAATACAACCAGTATCAAGTGTATGACAATTAATAATATTAAAACGATATGATTAAAGCTGAAAAGAGAAGACGAAAAAGGAGAACGCGATGTACAGCGAAATGCAAATAACATTTTTATTATGTAAATAATTTTTTTGGAAAACAAAGACGAATATAAGAAGAGAAGAACAATCGTAAAATGTGAATTAAACATAAATAAATAGTACTTGAAGTAGAGTCTCAACTTCAGATCTTGAAATTAACCAAGCTTTAAGTTTGTTTAAGAATTGATTTCCATGTGCCACTAGAGTGGATATATCTGCCGGCAGTTTGTAAAAAATCTAAGGTGCTATAGAAGTCAGAAAACGTCGATTGTGCTCCTTATTAACCCTAGGAACATCAACTGTAGACCCATTTCTCATTGAATATACTCCATTTCTTCTAAAGTGAATATTACCACTTCTAACAAAAAATACTTTAAGCGCTTTGCAGATAAAGAGGTAACGAAGTGGTAGTATTTTCGCTGATTGAAATAGGGGCAATGAGCACACTGCTGGTTGGAACTCCAAACAACACCCAGTGGTGCCCCAAAAGTGTAACCTTTTGATTTCGTATGAGGACCAGCTCACTAGATGGAGAGAACATTCTGCTACAGTGCTGAACCACTTAGACGATGGCGGTATGATCTCGAAGTCGAATGAGCAGTTCGAAGCAAGAAATTCCCGAATTCGCAGCGTACCTCCCAGTAAAACCGAAATAACAGCAAATTGAAGTCCCTTAAGAAGAACAAGGCAGTAAATATTGATGGCATCACTGTCGAACTATTCGACTATATCGAACAAGCACAGTGGGTTGTTTAGAACAATCTAGCTGATCATAATTCAAAAAATGGTACCGCTTGATTTTAATTTTAACGATTTCTAATTATGACCTATGAACTCACTGATCTTCGAAAGACAGGACAGGTTCGTCGGCAAATTTTGTAGGGCAAGAAAACGGTTAGTAAACGGAGAGATTCCATCAAACGAATAAACACTTGATGAAAAAAATATTATGACACCTCTTAAAATGAGGCAGTTTCTGTTTAATTAGCATTCAATAAGCAAGTGGTTTTATTTGTTTTCTAAAATTTTACCAACGTGGTCAAAATATGAATTCTTTGAAAAAAGGTTTGTATTCGCATTTACGTAAATAAAGACTTGAGAAGTCTGAGGAAATTAATATCATTATATTCGTGTTGGATTCAATTTCCAAAGGCTCCAGTTTTTTAGTAACTAAGAGTAACTACATAAGATGCATATTACTGTACTCCATCATCATTGGAGTTTCAGTCAGAACTATTTTCATCTGTGATTAAAAGAAAAATAAATATTTTATTGTTTTCAAAAAGAAAAATTATTGTTAAACGGAGGCAATTGTTCCAGTGGCTGCGGGGGAGCAGCTAATGCCTCCTCAGTTTTGCTATTGGAAGAAATATTCGTCTTGAATATGTTAAGGAGAATTGAACGGAGAAGTAACAATAATAGATTGTAGTGCATGCCCATGCCTAGTACTAGTTCAAAAAATCGTGATTGCCCTAAGAAAGATTTTACCCTTGGTGGTCCTCCAGCTAGAAAACGAAAAATAAAAATTTTGTGGAAGAGTGCTATTTGAATGAACTCTGCATTGCTACGGAGCTAAACTTAAATATATACTTCGTTTGTACCTATACAGCTATGTGGAGTTAATAAATGTCACCAAAAATGTATATTGTGGCAGAATCCACGATCATCTTCAACAAGATTCCGTCGCCTTCTACCATTCAAATTCATTAAAGAAACAGAAAACGAAATAGTAAATGAAGTCTCATACTTAAAACACTAAATCGAAAGCATACAGTCTACGGAAGTAGAAGTGACTGGAAAAACTATAAAGATTAAATCGGAGTTTTAACTAAAAATGGTAGATAGTAAAATGTGCAATGCCTTAGCATCGAATTTCTAAACTCAAAAATGCTGCATATGCGGACTAACTCCTAAAGACATGAATAACCTTAACAAACCCAAACAACAAGCATGCAAACAAGATTGCGTTGAATGAGGGTTGTCTTGCCTGCATGCATAAACATATGTATACCGTTTATGGAATGCTTGCTCCATATAGCCTATATATTGGACTTTAAAAAATCGCTGGCACGGACTCCAGAAGATAAAGTGTAAAGAACAAAAAAAAATTAAAAATAATTATTAAAGACAGATTTAGATGTGAGACTGGACTTCTACTTGATATCCCTAAGCAAGTTGGAGGAGGAAGTCGTGAGAAAATTTTTCCGAAAACCTCAGATTTCTTCAAACATCACTGGAATCGACGAAAATTTAATTGACAAATTTAGTGTAATATTGCAAACATTCGCCTCTGGAATAGGTATAAACGTACCCACTTTTAAGGTCTTCATTTCAAAAACTGCAGAACTATTTGTGTGCCTGTATAATTGGTACCCAATGTCGGTAACCATTCACAAACTCCTTATACACGGATTGCTTATAATTAATCATTTTCTTATTCCAATGGGATAACTGTCTGAAGATGTTCAGAAATTACAAAAACACCAAAAAGTTTTTATGCCTCCCATCTCTCGCGAGCGTCTGACAAACATCCGGGAGTATTGTTGTCACGAAAAAGCTTCTCAAATCGCCGTTCGGATTCGGCATTAAACTGTAGGTCCCTTCCATTCGTGTGAAAAATATAACGCACACAACATGAGTGGTTGCGAGAAGCTAGGCCCTGGCACTTTAAAGAGCTGTTGCGCCAAATATTTATTTTTATTTTAAAATAAGAAATTGCGTGAGATTTTCTCAAGGAAATCTTCAAGAACCAATACAAATGTGGATATTGTGCACAATTTATTGGCTAGTTCAGATCCGCTTATCCACTTATCGACATTTGCCTCAAGCGAAGAGTTATTTAGAATACAAAGAAGATGTTTTGGAACTTTTAATGACCCCTGATAATGCAGGCGAAATTGAAAGCGATTATGAAGATGAATTCGATGATAGTGCAGAATCAGCATAGCTCCATATTTTTGTTTTACTTTGAGTTCAATTTATTTTTGTTTGAAAAATTTATTGTACTGAAACTGTCCAACAGAAAAATATACTTTCGTTGACATAAAAAGTTATCATCAATCTTTAATTAATTTTGATCAGCTAGATTGCATAAACGTCTCACTGGGAAGCGGCACCAAATACATCAGCAGATTTGCTGCAGCTTCTAATACGGAGAGCTTGGGATAGTGAACAATTTCCGCAGGGGCGGAAAAGGGGGATGCTCATTAAGCTTCCGAAAAAAGGAAACTTGACTGAATGCGGAAACTGCAGAGGTATTTGCGTTCTTCCAGCCGTAGCCAAAATAACAGCTAGAATAATTCTGGAACGAATCAAAGAGCATTTAGATTCAGCCCACGGCGTCGAACAGGCAGCGCGAAGCCTTCCTGCATCGACCGCATAAATACCTTACGGATTATAATCGAACAATGCGTTGAGTACAGGTCACCGCCAAATTTGCTGTGTAACGACTTTGAGAAGCCTTTCGACAGCTTGAATCGAGATGTTATCTGGTTGGCCTTGCGCAGGAGAGGCATCAAAAAAAAGAGTTATAGCTATAATCGCGGCTACATACGAGGGCGGTAAGTGTGACGTATTACACAATGGTAAGGTGTCGCAGGATTTTCAAGTCCAAAGTGGAGTACGTCAAGAGTGCATACTGTCGTCACTATTGTTCTCGCCGGTTATCAGCGATGTACTCCGTACATCATTGACTGAAGCCAACTATGGAATTCGTTGGATTATAACATCTTACCTTAAACACTTAGATTACGCTGACGATGTTTCACATCGTATAACAAGTCCATTCGAATTCAGAGTTTATGGAACCCGAAAGTAATTGCTATTATGCTATTATATACGTATGATATATATATCATACATATGTATTTTGCTCCCAAATCCACCAATGACAGAACACGATCCCAATATAATGAATCCAAGCAATTGTTAATTCCATCAAAATTAATAATATTGTAATCTTTACCAAATTTATGATTAGCAAAAGGTTTCGATAATGAAAAATTGAGAAATCGACTTTAAACCCAGTATGGAATATAGGTAGAATTCTTAAGAATAAAAGAAGGTTTTTCAACATTAACAGTAAATTATTTGTCTACAAACATGAGATCCAAAATTCAATTAATATGTTTTTAACGTAATTAATTATTTCACGCTTTTAAGTAAAGCGGAGGGCGGAGGGCCCTTATTTTCATGATATGTGTAATATTTATGCAATTCAAACCAAAGATTTTTAAATAAAATTAATAATACGTAAATCTAAATCTAATCTGAATATCATACTAATCCGAATCACCCACTACTCCCCATTACATATTACGCAGTCCAAATCAGCACCTAGATGTGTATTCTATAATCAAAATTCCATTAAATCTACATGTAAGTCCAGATAATTTTATTTCATGTCTTGTGATGAATTTAACCGAAATAATGTTCAGACCCACCCAAATAGTAAAAATTAAAATAAGCATTTTGTAGCTATAGTATAACTTTTTTATTTTTTTTTGTACGAATGGATGAACCTCCAGTTTTGTGCTGTGTCCGAAGGACATCATTTTTGGAAATATTTCTCATGACATGACATCGCGATTCGAACCCGGAAAAACCTGCAGCTCAGTATTCCTAATTCTACCTGTTAAATGTTCATCCTAGCTTTGAACGATTGATATATGTACGTATGTACATGCATAGGTTTCAATCCAATCAGTGGTTTTGAAAATGCCGCCAATATAAAAATTCACTCCTCCTTTGTTGGCGAAAAGTCATGGAAAATTGTACTTTGCAAAGTACTTTATAATTTCTTAGAAATTTAAGAATGAAAATGATGTAAAATTCGGCAACGTGTATTTGTAACCTATTAAAGCTATGAACTCTCCAATTATTACGTAGTCCGATTTACACCTTTCGCAACAATTAATTCAGATTAAAAAACGATTTAACTGTATATGCGTCAAGTGAACAGCTTTGGGTGTGTCGATTGAAACGGATCGGTCGCATCCCTCATCAGCCCTAAAGAAGCGGAAGTTCCTTCCATTCGAAAAGAAAATATTACCAACAGACACATTTAATTTTGATATCACATGCGATTATGTACCCATCCCCTCCTACCATAGACATAGTCCACCCTTGCTTTGTTCTTCCAAAGTCATATTAACTCGAAGACAGATCACAATCTTGAAATCAAAAATAAGGACAAAGGAGCTCTTTAAATCAAACAAAACGCAGAATCACTTCAATAGCTTTCAACTCCCCTATTCTATAAAACATTAAACATTTTCCAGGATCACAACCTGAATCCTTTCGACACCAGGGAATTAAGTCCCCTTTCGCTTTATATTCCTAACACGTTCATCCTTAATTGCCAACCAGATCGCAAAACTTTAAACGGGCCCCCTGTATGAAGTGTGTATCTAACAATTCATTTTAGCTAAATTGTCATTCATTTCAAAAACTTTATCTCTTTCGAAAACTTTCTTGCTGTTTATAAATTTTCAATGACAAACTGACCCACATTTGTGTTATCCTTTTTGGAGCCTTATATGTATTACGATTACATTATGTGTCTCCGTGATGATTCCATAAGAATTATTGCAGTCATTAAGTATTGAATGGACTTTTATTTTATTTTTCACAGAACTCCCACTTAAAAAACAAGGGGACAACTGAGACTAGATGATATTCTTACTGGAAAATTTATATCCCATTAACTTTATATGAAGACGGCTTAAAGAGAGAGAAGTTTGTAAACTTTATTACTACTTTTTTTTTTTCTCCATTAAAATGGTAGCGACATAATCCACAATTTCACTTTAAGAATAAAACAGAAAACTATATTCTCTTGTTGAAAAATATTAACCACGAGAGATTTACACAAACGATTCACTTGGCACTCGGAACACAAGAACCGTAGTTTTTGAAGTTTGCTTGTTTTACTCGCCCGGATGCAAACTTATCCGTCAGAAGAACACCGATAACTGAATTCTAGTCTGTAATTGTTTGGATAGAACTATTTGCTGTGATCTATGAATGAAATTGTTTGAATATCCTTGCGGAAATGGACGAGAATATGGAATGAAACATGCGCATGCGGTGGATAAATTTCTCCTGCGTATAACAGTTTTAAGAGGATTACATATAGAAACGGAATTCAACAAGTGGTTGTAGTGATAAGAATTTAATTTGCTAAGAACGCGGTATACAAAATGAATAGAATAGTTCGGCTTTGTTGTTGTAATTAAAAGTGCACATATAGGGTTTTTCATGAAAAGTGCCCCCTTTTGTTCTTAAAAAAAAATAGCTTCTGTTTGAAATATCGAAAAATTAAGTATTTAGGGTTGAATAACCAGTAATGCCCTTAATTACGAAACACGACATCATTTAAAGGACTTCTATAGAAGTCCCTGCATGATTGAATGCGGTGAACTCAATTTCCATGATTTTTTCGCACAAATCCGCTGTTACTCGTATGTTTCGACTTTGGTCCTGGGGTCGTCTAAAGTCTCTGGGTTATTGGCATAGACCATGGACTTGACATACCCACAAAGAAAAAAGTACAAAGGCGCCAAATCACATGAACTAGACAGGCTAATTTTTGGAGATAACACGGCTACCGAAGTTTTACTTCAATAACTCGATTGTTTGACTAGATGCCACAAACGAACGCGAAATTTGATAAAAACGTTGTTGAATTGTGTACTTTTCCATGATTAATTGGCAAGCATAGACGAGTCTAAAAGTCAAACAAACCAGCAGCTTACTTGACTCATAACCGAGAAACCCTATTAGAAAATTGGAGCGTCTCAAATGAAAAACCCTTTATATACATACATATGTCCAATGTATATACTAGTTTCTCGTGACTTTGCTGCGTAGTCCTTTTTACGTGTAGGCTGAAATTGCAGGTGCGGGTTGTTCTAGACTAGGTGCGAGTACCTAGCGTGGGCCAGAAACCTGCGTTACCGAAAATTGTCCGCTACAGAAAGCAAAATTACGCCTCGGATAAGAAATGATCACATGTTGACGACTTTTGGCTATTGTACCCGGACAAAGATAGGATGCTGGAATGTGAAGCCGCTCCTAGACTAGGGAAGCGAAGGACTTCACAATGCCAGATTCCTCCGACTGGAGATTCATGCGATATAAGCTAAATATTTTTAGAGTAGGTGAGATAAGATAGTTAGCAGCGGGAGAGTGCCAGTCCCGTAACACTTACTGCTCTATTTCGGAAGACCATTCGAATTTCCGCGGAATATGGAGTCGGACTACTGCTAATACAAACAACACACAAGGCCTTAATTTCCTGGCGGCTTCATGATGATATGATTCTGACAGGCGAGAGTACGACACGTCAGCATTATACAGTGTTATGCCCCAACGGATGGCTCGTCTGAGAACGAGAAGGAGAGCTTCTATAATCACCAAAGCGTTATCTTCAACACAACACCAAATGAAGATATTGTTATAGTGATGAATTTGAATGCCAAGGTAGGCCACGACAACAAAAAGCTCAAACACGTTATCGGGAAGCATGGACTAGACAAAAGCAATGACAACGGCGAAAGGTTCGTGGATTTCTGTCGAATTAACTAGTTTGCCATCAGCCGCCGGCCACTTGAAGAGTGGTCTCATGAACGTCCGAAACAGACAAGGAACAGATGCGGGGATAGTACGATATCAGTATCTTATGGATACTCTATAAATACGCACTGCGGTTCGAAATCCTACGACAATACAAGAATGCCCCGGTTCAACATTGGCAGACATAGTGATCCCTCAGTGCACCAACAAATAAAGGACCCCCTTTTGCAAGGTGTACAAGCAATCAGCAGCTCACTGCCCGCATCCATCCAAGACCATTGGTTTGCTGTGAAATGTGTTTTTACATCTGGTGCTGAAAGAATTGTCGGTCGATCGCAGGGAAGACATAGGGCGTGGCTTTCTGTAAAAACCAGTAGGCGGATCGACGAAGGAAAACAGTTGAAAGCTCTCATTGAAGCTACTTCAGCAGCAAAGAGAAACGAGCTATAGCAAAAAGCTCAATTGTGACCTGACCTGCGAAACGAAAAGAAAACTCATTGCTGCTTTTAGCAACGTTGTCAGGTACATTAACTATCTTGAGCGCTTTGACCACGTATCGAACTTCTCAAGAAATATTTTAGAATGTAGCCTACACACATATATATCAAGAATACTTCGTGTATTAATAATTTGTCAGAAACTAGAGAGACGTATTATCTTTATGAAAAAATCTAAATGCCAGTGTCTTATCGCTTTTCCATATCTTCGCAACCCGGGTTTAGATGCATGACTTCAGAATGGCAAATTCTCGTTTATGTCATCGAGCTCCTTGCCCCTAGACATATTTTTTTTTTTTTTATGAAGGTGAAAATCTCGAAAGACACAGTGGGGTTAGAAACCCAAAGTAGTGTGGGACTCTAACCGCACTAAAAACACCTCCTTGATCATGACCAATCAACTAGTGATCGACAAAGATTTTATTTTCAACGTTAAGTCGGGTTTGAGAAGGTATTATAATTTGAATACCGGCTCTCGTAATTGTCAAAAAAGTTCATGGGGCTTGGTTCTTCTTAACCTACGAATATTATTTCGTACATTTAAGACATCGTCTATCTCAGGATTGATATGCATCTGCAAACGCTCGTTGTGATGCATTGCGTACTTTTTAATTGTATCTGCTACGAGGTCGATCTGCAAATCTCGATGCAAGCCACTATTTCTAATGTACCATGGGGCATTCACTATTCCTCGAAGGACCTTATTTTGAAATGTTTGCAACATTTGAACATTTGTTTTCTTTGTGCAACCCCATAATTGGATACCATATGTCCAAACGGGTTTTAATATCTGATTGTATAATAGGATTTTATTCTTAATGGACAGTTCTGAGTTATATCCTAACAAGCAATAAAGTTTTCTATATCTAATATTTAGATCTTCTACTTTCTTTTTCACATGTTCCTTCCATTTCAGTTTAGCATCCAGATTCATACCGAGATACTTAGCTGTGTTAGAGTAAGGAACTACTTGATTATTAATAACCACGGGAAGATTCGTTATTTTTTTATTTGTAAAATTGATATGGATGGACTTTGACTCATTAAGTTTAATTCGCCATCGCTGCGTCCAATCACATATCTCGTTAATTGAATTTTGTAGTTTTTCTGTAGCTTTAGCCACACATCCATCTGTTGATAGTAGAGCAGTGTCGTCTGCAAATGTGGTTATCATGGTATCACTCGCATGCGGTATATGACTCGTATATAATAAATACAGGGTGGGCCCTAGAACACTTCCCTGTGGAAAACCTGCTTGTATTTCTTTAAGTTCAGAATATGCTGAGCCATAACGAACTCTAAAGAATCTATTTCCTTTATAAGATTTAAGGATCTCATAGTACTATCTAGGTAGATCCCTATGAATTTTATACTCTAAACCCTTATGCCAAACTTTATCAAAAGCCTGTGCAACGTCTAAGAATATTGCGGAACAAATTTGTTTTTCTTCCAGTGTCTTTTCTATAACATTAGTTATACGATGCACCTGGTCTATCGTCGAGTGTTTATTCCTAAACCCGAATTGATGGGTAGGGATAAGCTTTCTTTGCTCTATAATTGGGTCTAACCTTTTAAGAAGGAGTTTCTCGAAAAGTTTTGAAAATAACGGTAAAAGTGAGATTGGCCTATATGAGGTAACCTCTGATAAAGGCTTACCTTGTTTAGGAATAACAATAATTTCTGCTATCTTCCAGTGATGTGGGGCATACCTTTGTATAAAGCAAGCATTAATTATAAGCTTGAGTTTCAACAATGTAGTTGAAGGAAGTTCCTTCAAGATTTGAGCAGTTATAAGATCATAACCTGGCGATTTTCTATTGTTTAGTTTATGAATACATGTCTCAATCTCTCTTAACGAAACATAAAGAATTTCCTTTTCGTCTACTCTGTTATAGAAATCAAGATCTTCATTTGCTACCCTAGGTGGAAACGGTTTGAAAACATTTGAAAGGTGCTGAGAAAAGAGTTTAACCTTTTCCTTTGGATCGCCGATCCATTTCCCATTATATGTTTTCAACGGGGGATCTTGCGCTGAGGTCTCTTTAAACGTCTAGCAGCCTTCCAAAGGGAGTAGTCTGTGACTTTATCAGCCGTGAGATTACAAAGGTATTTAGCTAGAGAATCATTTTTGAATTCAGTAATAGTTTTTTTAAGCCTATTATTGAGTCCATTAAAAATGGTTTTATCGCCAGGATATCTTGTCGCTTGCCATTTTCTACGAGCTCTTCTCTTTTCAAGTATAAGTTGCTTGATTTCTGTGGGGTATTTCACCGAAGTCGGTTTTTTTATTTGATAAGTCGGTATACTATCTTCTGCTGCCTGTTGCACATCGGCAATGAATTGTTCTGTTTCAATGTCAATATGTTTTGTTGTGACTAGTGGGGACCTAAGGTTAATGAAACCTTCGAGAAGTTCTCTGAATTTACACCAGTTCGTTCTTTTGTTTGTTAGTCGTGTGTTTTTTATCTGTTCTATCGATAAACCATTGACTGTTAGAATTACAGGTGTATGATCCGATGACAGATCATCACTGCTTTTAACTTTAACTTCTTTTCTATTAATACCTTTCGTTATGAAGAAATCGATAACGTCTGGTATTTTCGTTGGGTCAGATGGCCAATAAGTTGTTGATCCAGTCGAAATAAATTCACAGTTAAAATTTCGCCCTGATTTGTAGAGCTTCCTGCCTTTTGTTGTTATTAGTCTTGACCCCCAATATGTACGTTTTGTATTAAAATCGCCACCGATGATGAAGTTGTTACCTAACATTTGGAAGAGATCAATTAGGTCTTCCTCTGTAGGCGAGTGCTTGGGTGGGCAGTATACCGCAGCTACTTTAAATTCCTTGCCTTTAGTTTCTATGTTTATTGTCGCTACTTGCATTGTTTGTTTTGCTATTTTTGGCAATTCGTAGTAATCCAAGGTACTTTTCACAATCACAGCACTCCCTCCCCTGCCACTGCCAGCTGGATGAGGAGAGTGAAAACAAAGATACCCAGGAATTCTAATCTTAGTTCCCTGTTTGAAATGAGTTTCAGAAATCAGGCAAACATCAATATCTTCGTTACATAGAAAAACCTGAAACTCAGGGATGTGTTGGAGTAAACCATTTGCATTCCTCGTTGCGACATTTAGATTATTTTTAATCATTAATATTTTTTTGTTTTTTTCCTGCATCTTTGCTTAGCAGTTTAATAATTTTATACTGATTATCCAATCTTTGGATAATAGTAATAAGCATTTCCTTTACAGATATTTCCTCTTCCTTTCGTGTATTTTTCACAATTTGGGAATACGATTTACTTTCTACAGTTGGTATGTTCGTTTTAGCAGCAATTGGCACTTGTTTTCAGCGTTTATTTGTTGCTTGCTTTTATTATTGGATGCATTTCATTGGTTGATTTTAGTAGCTTTACTTTTCCTTTCTTGGTATTCTTTTGCCATCGGACAACCCCTATAATTTGTTGGGTGATCACCATGCTAGTTGATGCATTTTACTTTCTCGTCCTTCTTACAAATACAAATACAAATTTTTGGCGCAACAGCTCTTTAAAGTGCCAGGGCCTAGCTTCTCGCAACCACTCATGTTGTGTGCGTTATATTTTTCACACGAATGGAAGGGACCTACAGTTTAATGCCGACTCCGAACGGTGATTTGAGAAGCTTTTTCGGGACAACAATACTCTCGAATATTTGTCAGACGCTCGCGAGAGGTGGGACCGTGAAAAAACTTTTTTTCCTTCTTAAGAGGACAATTATTTGTGGGATGTTTTCCTTCGCATTTAACGCAAGCAAAATCTCTTTCAGAATAACTTTGCGTATGCCCGAAAGCTTAGCATCGTTTGCATTGGGGTATTGAGTTTGAATTCTTTCGAAGTGGCTCGATCTTAACAACAATACCCATTATTGATTTTATGTTATATATCTTTTCGACTTCTTCTTCTTCCTTTTATCAGCGAGGCCATGATCCGAAAACAAGGGATCACAACCCTCCCACTTCACCGCATTTCTACTGATCCGCCTGTGGGGTTCGCCTATTTGACCTCAGAAAATATCGGCAGGCCTGCCGATTTTGGATCACTCGGTTACTGAGGCCAATGAAATGCCGATGTCGTCGCATTTGTCTGATCCAGGCGTTTATAGGCCTGCCTTTCCTACATCACGATGTCTTTGGAACGTGCATTGATATTGCCTTTTTAACAGGGTTCAAATGATCTCTTCTTTGAACGTGGCAATACCAACTGAGCCGGTCACGCTCTATTTTTTGTACGATGGTTTCCTTGATGTGAAAGCTTCCACGGATCTTCGAACTTCTTATTCGATCAAGCTTTGTCACTCCTGCTGTCATGCGAAGCATCTTCATCTCAGCTGCCGTTAATTTACTCTCATACTTTTTGTACATCGTCCAACATTGTGAACCGTATGTGAGCGCTGGACGTACAACTGCGGTGTAGAGCCTTCCTTTCAACTTAGGGGGCATTTTTCTGTCACAGAAGATAGCGGAATTTTCTCGCCACTTCATCCACCCTACGCTTACACGATGATTGATGTCGTCATCACAAGTTGCTTTGCTATTGATCATAGATCCCAGATATTTGAACTTTTCGCACTTGGGAAGCACTGTTCCATTCAAATAAATGTCTGGAATAGGCCTGAGTGGATCAGAGAACGGGCAGCACAAGTACTCTGTCTTTTTTGAAATAATGCGATACCCATTTCCCTCCAAAACGTCCACCCACACATCAAGTGCTCGTTGCAGGGATGTAGGATCCTCACTTATGATGGCTCCATCGTCAGCAAAGAATAACTGATGTACCTTGGGGTCCATCACTTTATCTTCAAGCAGATAACCTTTTCGACTTCTTCTTGATTATGAAATCTTTGTTTTTGTCAATTCTTCAGTGATTTCTCTATTTGTGTCACTGTCTTCGACATTTATTTTCCATTTATTGTTATTATAGGATGTGAATTTACAAGCCTTTTCGTTTTTTGTTCTATTACTTTTTTTAACTCACCAAATCTGTCCACTCCCGAGATCATTATTGGTGGTGGTAATGGCTGTTTTTTCAAACCAGTGGTTAACTTTCCAAGCCTTTTATCACTTGTCTTACCTTGTAAATTTGCTTGTTTAGCATCCTGTCTTCAGATAAGATAATTCAGGACTGTCTTCTGTCTTGCGCTTTTTCGTAGGCCTTTTGTTTTTCTTTAGATGGTTGTCTGTTTCCAGTGCGAGCTCCTCTTCATCTGTGAGGTTTTTCTTTTCTGTATTTTGCTTAGCAGGTTGGGCCGGACAATTAATAGAGCAGTTCAGAATGGTGACCCTTTTTTCCAGCTCTCTTATTTGGTTTTGCAAACTTGCAACTATTATTTCAAGATTTTTCCTTGCTTCAAGTTCAGCTTGCCATTGCCTAGGCATATGGAAACTCTGTTGCACAAAACGTTTTGAGGCTGTTTTATTCACACACTTGGTTGAAAATGCATAAATAAAAATTTAAATTACAATTAATTGAAATTGCATCTTTTCGTTTTTTTTTTCATTATTCGAAGCATTGAATTATTTGAATCAATTAATTATTATGTTTTTTGAATTGTACAACTGAAAATTAACATCTAACTTTTGTGTTTATTGCTAAAGATGTTTTCGACATAGTGGATAAATAAATACCCGGGATTATCCGAGAGTCTAAGATGGAATCCATTTAGATTAGATTTTAGACTAGATTAGATAGATTTTATTCATACTTCAGTTTGTTACATACATTTAAAGTTTGCAAAAATCAAAGACATGGCCTATGCCGTCTGCCAGATTGACAACACTGTTAACAATTAATATACCTATTGCGCTATTAAGATAGTAAATTTATATACATAATTACTTTACAACAGAGAAATGTCCAATTTGTTTTTGTCTTTTTTTTTACATTTAGATTTATTAGAAGTTTTCGTTTAGTACTCGGTCCCTATATGCAATTGCTGTTTTACAGTATGGATAAAACTTGTGGACATGCAGCTCATCGAGGAGTTCAAACACCTGATCGTCTGGTAAAAAATCAGCTCCAAAGATTTGTCTTCTTATTTCTCGTAGGGTAGGACACCTGCCCATGAAATGAATTATATCTTAACCACCACACAAAATTTGGAGGTCGTTCCGATGAGGTACGTAGTTCAATGGAAGAAGTTCTCCTCGTAGTCTCACCATCATAGATATTTCGTGAATTCTCAGCTCATCTCGAAAGTAGTTATTGTTGGGTTGTAAGTCATGATTTAGCCTGCTATAGATCGATCTATGTACAGAGCCCGAAGCATTCTCTAGGAATCCGTTTCTGCATTGTTCGTCCACTTCTTCTATTAAAAGGTATAAGTCAGCTTTCCAGCTTGCAGTATCTGCTTTCCTGTAGTTCAGAACCAATCCACATTTTTGTGCTAGCTCCAGCCATTCACCATACCAGCTGCTCCTATTAGATATAGTTTTAAGGGCTGCGATCTTGGGAAGTCTCTGATTTGGCATGTTTAGTACTTTGAGTATATAATCGACTTGCAACTTTAAGGTCTTAATAAAAAGGGGGGACAGACCCGTTTCCAACATTATCATGTAGTTGGGAGTGTTAGCAGGAAGATGAAATGACCTTTTGATATAATACCGTAAGAGTCTCTTGACAGTTTCATATTTTTTATGTCCTCATACTTGCGCTGCATATAACAAAATAGTTTCGGAGGCAGCTTCGAATACTCTATACTTGCTACTGTGGGCTATATTCTTATTGGTGAAACATCTTTTCCACGTTATATTCACTGCGGTTTTGGCTTTGATCAGTTTTTCTTCTAGATGCTTCTCCATGCTTAAATTACTCATAAAATAAACTCCAACGTATTTGTAGTCCTTAACCACCTCAATGATTTCGCCATTGTAGGTCGATCTCTCCTTCAAGGAAATTCTACCTCCCCTTTTCTTGAAAATCATGACTTTCGACTTTTCCAAGTTGACTAAAAGACCCCATAAACTGCAGTAATTGTATAGCCGATTCTGGTGAATATGCCAACATGACTATATCATCCGCAAAAGCAACGCCTTGATGAGTAGCCCAGCAAATTCAATGCCTCCTGGCAGGGAGTCCACTACGTCTTCTATAAATAGTGCAAATAAGAGCGGACTCAATGTGCCGCCTTGTCTTACTCCTGATCTTGCTTGGAACCACTCGGACTTTTCCCTTCCATTCCAAACCGACACCTGTGTATCTTCATAGAGGTTCTGGATGACTCGACCCAACTTCCGCGATAATCCCATGCCATACAGCTTGTAAATTAAAGTTCTGCGGTCTGTAGTATCAAAGGCTGCTTTGAAGTCGACGTAAAATATGTAGAGTTTTTTATTTTTCGAGATAAAAGATTCTGCAATGCTACACAAAACGAAGTGGTCTATTGTGGATGATTCTAGTCTGAAACCTGCCTGAAATTCTTTTAACAGCTTATTTACGCGAATCCATTCCGTAAGCCTGCTTTGCAAAACCGAAGTGAAAATCTTGTAAGTTGCATTTAGGAAGGAAATACCACGATAATTTCCTGGATCACACGTGTAGCCCTTTTTATGGATAGGGAAAATTAAAGCTTCCTTAAGCTGTTGTGGTATATTCCCATTATCCATCACATCAATAAACACACGGATAAGTCTGTGAAAGAGCTCATTGGTCCCATCTTTCAACCTATTTAAAGCCGTGATCAATTCTGGGTATGATATTCTTGAGTATAATAGTTCATCTGCAAAGTCCGGTGTGGCATATTGGAATACGCTACTACTAACCATAGGATTCAGCAACTCATTAAAGTGTGTAAACAGGACAGTAGGACTAAGCTCTTGATTGATTTTAAATTTTCTACCATTAAGTTTTGCCGCTAGTCTCCAGAAATTTGATGAACTTCGACAATTAGCTAACTTCAAAGCTTCTGCTTCGTAGTAGGTCTTCTTCTTTCTTCTACATAGGGCTTTGAATTGGCTATTAGCTTCAATATAAAGAAGTTTAAAGAAACCGTCATTGGCTTCGCGGAAAGATTTCAGCCATGCAAACGATAATTTCCTTGCCCTTTTGCATTCTACATCGAACCATGGTTCCGGCACTTTTTTTCACCACTTTTGTTGTTCCTAGGGGAGGGATACGATTCTTTTATAACTTCCACAATTGTGTCGAGATCAAATTCATGCACCCTTCTCAATACTACGCCGAGTTGTCTTTTATAATTGAAAGCATTGCCTTCATTCCACCTCAATTTGGGAAGGAGCATCAAGTCTTGAATTCCTTCGCTCTCATGTGCTTCGAGTCTAAATGTTAAGATTATTGGCAAATGATCCGAATATGGTTTTTGGCCTACCTCGAAGTCAGTGACATATGAATTCCAATCGCCTCCTATGAGACCGTAGTCTATGACCGTAGTCCCTTGCTTTCCCACAAATGTGAACACCCCCACATTATCTGAAGTACTTGTTCCATTTTGAAGTCGAAGCCAGTGCAACTTACACAACTCTAATAATTAAGCACCTCTCGTATTCATTATTAATCTTTTGATTGTCGAACTATTCCAGCTGAGTTGTTTTCAGATCCTGCTTCATTACCTGTTCGTGCGTTCAAGTCGCCTACGATTAATATATTTGGATTACCGCCACACAATAGAGTCTCTTGTAACCGGTCGAAATCTTCCTCCCAACGATTATAATTCAGATATGTTGGAAGTATCTAAAAATTCGAGTTATTAAATTGTAAGGTCAGGTAAGTTAATCCATTTAATTGTTTGAATTCACAGCTGATTCCCTTAAGATCTCGTTTAAATAAAAAAACACAACCTCCACTCGCTCTACCCCTAGCATATGTTCTTGTTGCACTTATCCATTCAAATTTGTAATTCATAAATCCATTTACAAATTCCATATATGTATATTGTGTATTTATGTATATATGTACGAGTATTCATATATAATCAGTATCATTTGCCTGATACTGAAGAAATGAGACCCTTTGAACTACGCCAACTACAGAGGTATAAGTCTTCTCAACATTGCATATAAGATCCTGTCTATAGCATTATGTAAGCGCTTAAAACCGATCGTCAACAACCTGATAGGTCCTTATCAATCCGGTTTCACTCCGTGAAAGTTCGCACTACAGCAGATCTAGGAAAAAATCGCCTCTTCATCGATTTCAAAGTTGCCAATGAGCGTGTATCAACAAGCTATAAATCAACAAACTAACAAAATTGAATGCCCTCTAAGGATCGTTTTTATTGAAATTGACAAATTAACAAAAATAAATGTCCTCTATGAGCACGGTTTTAATTCGACTCCAAAACAAAACTAAACTGTTCAAATTATTTACACTAAGAAAGATAAAGAAAATGAAAAATTTAATAAACAAATTCTGCCGCGAATACATTAAAATAAATTAACCAAACGGAAACTCTTAAATTTCAGCTATAAGCTGAAGGTGGGTTCAACACTGGGTTCTGTTTATCGAGGCTGAATTTGGGTACATTTCAGTTCAAAAAAATTAGGATAATTACAGTTCAATTACAGTGGAGAAAAAAACGTATAACTTATACAGACCCATGTCTAGCATCCCTGCAAAGCTCGCCCGTCTACGCAGGATGACAATGGAGAACTCTCGCTGCTCCATCAAAGTCAATAAGAACATTACCGATCCGTTCGATGGGCGCCGTGGCGTAAGTGGTTAGTGTGTCGGATCACTACGCATGAGGTTCCAAGTTCGAATCCCAGAAAATATCAAAACGTTTTTTCACGGTCCCACCTCTCGCGAGCGTCTGACAAACATCCGAGAGTATTGTTGTCACGAAAAAGCTTCTCAAATCGCCGTTCGGATTCGGCATTAAACTGTAGGTCCCTTCCACTCGTGTGAAAAATATTTTTTTTTTTTTTTTTTATTCCAAACATAATAAGCTGCAAAGGATTACAAATGTTTGTTAACACTGCGACTAGTTATGAAACCAACAGGCAGTTTGCTTTTCAGTATAAATAGTGAGAGAAAAGTAAATGGCTAACAGTTTACTATTTTTAAAGTACAATATAATTTTAATTTGTTGTATGTCATTCTTAACTTTTAATGAAAGTAACAAGAGCATAGATGGGATTTAATCCATCCAAAGCGTTGGAGGTTAAATTCACTCCGAGCGCCTCTTTTCGCTCGTTGTTGTCGCTCTGTCACTATCTAGTAGAGGATGTGGTAAGTCGTCTGGTTTGCGGCTGCCTTGCAAGATCTGACGGTCTTATATGTTGCAGTCGTCTCACGCCATACACGTTTAGAAGAATTGTTGCTTCCTCGTTAATATATGTTCCTGGAGACTCTTCTCGTGTGCTTTGGCCCTAGTGTTGATTTCTTCAAGAATAGTAGGAATCCCTAGGTCCCGATGGGGGTCGCTGTTTCTGATGTACCATGGAGCGTTCACAATACTTCGAAGGACTTTATTCTGGAATCGTTGGATGACTGCAATATTAGTTTGGCTGGCACATCCCCAGAGTTAAGCGCCATAGTTCCACACTGGTTTTAGGATCTGGTTATATAAAAGAATTTCATTATTAATTGATAGTCCTGACTTTCTGCCTATAAGCCATTCTAATTTTCGCCATTTAATATCTAATTCTTGTCTTTTCATTTTAATATGCTCTTTCCAACGAAGCTTGGCATCTAAAGTCATACCTAGATACTTCGCTGTATTAGCGTAAGGTATTGTCGTGCCTGATATTTTATTTAGATTTATTTGTGAAGTCAATATGTACAGATTTGTTCGAATTTAGTTTTATACGCCATCTTTGAGTCCACCTGATAATTTGATCTGTAGCAGCTTGTAGCTTTTGCGTCGATTCTAGCATTGTATCTCCCACTGCTAAGACTGTCGTGTCGTCGGCAAAAGTTGCCGAAAATATAACGCACACAACATGAGTGGTTGCGGGAAGCTAGGCCCTGGCATTTTAAAGAGCTGTTGCGCCAAATATTTGTATTTTTGTTTTTTTGATTCGTTCGATGTCAGGAAAGGACTTAGACAAGGTGATGAACTGTAATGCGATGTCTTTAATATAATAGTTGAACAAATTGAACGAAACTCACAAACCAACACAAGAGGTACAATTCTTTACAAGTCTGTACAAAAACTCGCTTACGCCGATGACATTGACATAGTCGGAAGAACTCAGCGGGCCGTCTCAGTGAGACGTTTGCGAATGTTGAGATCGAGGCAGAAAAGAGGGGTTTAGCGGTTAATGAGAGCAAAACAAAATACATATATACGTGTGCTGTCTACAAGAAAAAAAACCCAACATCGGCGCCTTGGACAGAACGCCACAATAGACAGATATAATTTTGAGGTAGTAAAGGACTTTGTCGCGAACAAGAAGAGCGGGACCTCAACCAACTTGGTGTGCGTACTTAGGGGCAGCTGGCTCATAACCGGGCTGGCTGGAGTAGTTTGTTTGTTGAGACCTAGGTCCAACCCGGACCTGACGCCACCTAAGAAGAAGAATATGTATACATTGCGTCAAGATGTCTTATTTCTGTTTTAGAATTTTATTTCCTATCGATGGTAAATCGATGATATTTCGAAATACTACTGTTTTCATTACTCGCCTTCCACAGAATATTTAGACCACACATTGATTCCGAAAATGAGTGCCCAACTAAGTTCTCGCTGTTTGTCAATAGATGGCTCCAGCAGTAAGTGGTGGTCGATTTTGAAATATCCAAAACGTCATGAACCGAGCTTAGACATATGGTAAACAAACAGTTTTGACACATTAGTGATTTTGTTTTGGCGTCATATACTTTTGGTTGTGTGAAAATGTCAAATGTGTACCAAATAATCGTCATTTGCGGGAAGTGTTAATTTTCTTCTTTCATTCGAAGAAAACGGCAGCTGAAGCGCATCGAGAGCTCCAGAAAGTTTACGGAGATGCTGCCCTAAGTGAAACAACGTGCCGTGATTGGATCCGTAGCTTCCAAGACAGTGATTTCGATGTTGACGACCGTCCGGATGAAGGAAGACCAAAATCCTTCAAAGACGCTGAATTAGAGGCATTGCTCGATGAGGATCCGTGCCAAACGCAAGCCAATTCCAAGCGAAAAACGGCCACAATACGAGCAGAGGCACGAAAAAGTGATTCTACAGCATGGCAACGCTCGGCCTCACGTTGCCAAACCTGTTAAAACCTACCTGGAAACGCTTAAATGGGAAGTCCTACCCCATCCGCCATATTCCCCGGATATTACACCGTTCGATTATTACTTGTTACGTTCGATGGCACATGGTCTGGCTGATCAGCAGTTCCGCTCATATGAAGACATCAAAAAATGGCTTGATTCGTGTATAGCGAGTTCTGCCAGAAAGATGGGAAAAAGTTGTAGCTAGCGATGGGCAATACTTTGAATGATTCATTTGTAACCATTTTTTCACAATAAAGTTGCATTTTCATAAAAAAAAAAACAGCGATGACTTAGTTGCGCACCTAATAATAATTTTATTATACTTTAAAAATTAAAAACTTCAAGAGTTCATCAATATTCAGTTGAAGATTTCGCTGTTACTTCAGTTTACTGCGAACAACTATCGTACCGGACATTACGTAGAATGTGCATGTTATATACATAAGTTCTCTTAATAATATTTTTTGTATACAGCTCCACTGTACTCTACTGTAAAACGCATAAGAACACAAAATTATTATCTTAGAAAACAGAAGTATTACATTACAGAATAGCAAGCATATGAATTAAAAGTTCTTGGGAAAAATTTTAACTTAAGCATTAAAAGTTCAATTAAAAGTTCTTTGGAAAAATTGAAGTTAAGCATAACAATGAGTGCATGAACTTTATTATTTGAATTTTTAAATCTAATATTACTGCATGTGTTCTGTGTATACTGGCCCTGTGTACACAGCCGTTGTACGTTCAATCCTCATATATGAGTCAATAGTATGGTGGCCGGCTTTAAGAAAACAGTAACCAAATTTAACAATGTACAAAGAAGAGCATGTAAAGTTACCACAGGCGCTAAATGGTCAACTCCGTCGGGTGCTCTAACGGTTTTCCTGCATTTTTTACCAGTAGATTTTTTATTTTTATTTTTGTTATAATTTGCCCGCACTCAAGGGGCTATAAATACCCTAAACAAGTTAGCACACAATGCAGGCGTTAGAAAGGATAGAGAGAGATAGAGAAGGATTGGTATAGTAGCTTTAAAACTCAGATCTTATGTCTCAGATCAACACATACCAAACATTACAGCTGCATTGTGAAACCCTACGACCATAGTAATATTCTGGATTCTCTACCGTAAGAACTCGAATTGACTTCAACAGATTACATTATCTGCAAAATGATTTTTAAAAGCATTGCCAGTGACACAGCCAGTGTTTTCTAGGCGAAATAACTCGCTATCTGCGAAACATCTCATCAGATCAAACTGTACCCAAACATAACGCGAATGCAAAAGGTCGCCATAGTCATTGATAGCCAAGCTGTTATTAACGCCATTGCCTCGCTTACTATATTATCTAAACTAGTACAAGAATGCCGAAGAGAGCTATCCTCACTAGACCGTTAATTTAAGGTAACCCTGATTCGGGTTCCAGGGCACAGGCAAGGCTCAGCCCTCTACTGTTCACGTACAGAAGGCAGTGTTGACCCTGAGCTCGGGGATTCCCTCAAGCTTGGTTCGCGCTCTTATAGATAAACGGCTGCTGTCAAATCTGGCGAACGCGGTGGATTTCCGCACTTTTGCAAATGATTCACTCTCCAAAATTTACATTAAACGTGCAATACTTCTGAAACCACTTCTTAAACATGTTTTTAACTGCAGGACGTAAACAATTTCCAATCATGAACCGAATGAATTGTTAAGCCCCAATGCGATCTATGGCCCACACTGTACTAAAAGTCTTATTGTCCTGGAATTATCAGCCATGAGTTTTTAATGCAAATTGTCATTAACTTCTTTAGCATCGGATGAATGCAAAAGGACAATAGAAGCGAGTGTTGTTCGTTTTGTCGTTTCTGTTCCTGTAAATCCTCTTGATCCCGAAAACTAAATTACAACCGAAATAAAATCCATTTTTACTTCATCCAAAAAGAGCACAGTCATGCAATATGTCGACACATGCAGTTGCATGTGTTGCCTGCCCACAAAAATTCCGCCCTGGGTAGAATATGCCGCTTAAACAATACGGTTTGCTCGTAATTCGCCCCTAAAATTACGGACAAAAGGATAAGATAAAACAAACGAAATCCCTTAAAACAGCTCGAAGGACATGCCATGCACACTTCTATCATCAACTCCTGTAGAGAAAAGGATAATTTCACTCGGGCGATTTCATCCTTTAAATTTTCGTGTTTCTTCTTCATGGTTTATTTGTTTTACTTAGTTTGCCTTCTTTAGACCTTGTTCGGGTATGTAGATAGACAATTTATTGGCTTTTCGAACTATAGACGTTTTATGCTATGGGAAGTTACTCGATCGTTAACAAAGGAAGAGAACACGCGGCAAGCAGAAGAAGAACGCCACCACGACAAGTACGACGACACGAGCATTAGGGTTGGTTTATTTAAGAGCTTTTTTGGCTTTTGCAGACAAGAATTATATTTCCATTAGAAATTGGGTCAAAAGCAAAAACGTGCTGCTTCGATATGGAAGACTATCAGAGTCCTTTGTGTTGGCTGGTGGATACATTTGGTTGGTTTTATGTGAATGAACGAGCGTCTGCACAGCTGGATGTTTAGTTCTTTGGCAATTTCAATGCAGTGCATCCTGAACGTGTGCAGTACTTCGCAGGAGGATGTTTAATTATTGAATGCATTGTGAGGAAGTAATATATGTATGCTCGCTTATTCTTGCAGGTATTCTTCATTCGGTTTTTAATTTTACTTGAGGTCGTGAAGGGTGAATTTAATTGTTACAGCAGAACAAAGGCAGATTTTGTTGATCTAGGTAGTATTGGCTAATATTACGTAATACAAAGAATAATAAACACAGTCCATGTTATACGGGACTTACACGGATCGATTTCTGCCGCGTTGCTCCGCCCGCCGCCACATCATCGTCGTGTGCATTGTTTAGCATTTGTTTTTTCAACGATGAATAAAGCTAATATTGTGCAGTTTGGGGACATGGATTGCGATTGATCGGGAAACTACTGACTGCTCAAAACTTGGCTTGGACCAGTAACGCAACAATTAAGTTCGTGATGAAGTGCTTACTTTACCTCCTAGTGGTGGTCCCCGGGCAGCTATACGTATAAACCCTTGTACGTGTAGGCTAAAATTGTAAGTACGGGTTGTCTAGGGCCTTGATTCTAGACTAGGTAGCGTGGGCCAGCAACCTGTGTTGCTGAAAATCGACCGCTGCAGAAACCGACACTATGCCTCGGATAAGGAATGATCACATGTTGACGACTTTCGGCTATTGTACCCGGACATATATAGGTTTCTGGAATGTAAAGACGCTCCTCGACTCGAGAAGCGAAGATCCTTACAATGTCAGATTCCTTTAATTGGAAAAAGAATTCATGCGATGTCAATTGGACTTTTTGGGGGTAAGTGAAATAAGATGGTTAGAAGCGGGCGAGTACCAGTCCCCAACGCGTAACACTGTACTACTGTATTCTGGAAGACCATCTGGAACTCCGTGGGAATATGGAGTCGGACTAATGCTTACAACAACAGCACGCAAGGGCCTAATTTCCTGGCAGCCTCATGGTGATAGGATTATTACGACCAGATTCCGGACTAGAATACGACGCGTCACCATCATACAGTGTTACGCCCCAACGAATATGGTAGTTCGTCTGAGGACGGAAAGGAGAACTTCTACAATCTCTTAAGCGCCGTCTTCAACACAACTCCAAATGGAGACATTGTCATAGTGATGGGGGATTTCAATGCCAAGGTAGGCAACAAGAACGAAGGGCTCAAACATGTAATCGGGAAGCATGGACTAGGCAACCGCAATTACAACGGCGAAAGGTTTGTGGATGTCTGCAATGCCAACCACCGTGTGATAGGTGACACCATGTTTGAGCACAAGACCTGCCACAAAATCAGCTGGGTTTCCAACGACAGGGAAGCAAGCGGCAGATGTGGGGATAGTACGTGATCACCATCTTATGATAGCTACTCTCCAACTACACACTGCTGCAGTTCGAAGATCCCACGACAACACAAGAATGCCCAGGTTCAACATCGATAGACTTAGTGATCCCTCAGTGCGCCAAAAATTAAGGGAGCACTTTTCGCAATGTGTGGAAGCAATCAGCAGCGTGCTGCCTGCTGTAGCTGAGATATAGCTAAAATCATCCTTGAGCGAATCAAAGAACATCTCGAAGACACACTCGATGCCGAACAAGCCGGTTTCCGCTCTGGATCCCCCTTACCGGCCACATCAACACCCTGTGGATTATCATCGAACAGTGCGTTGAATATCGACGGCCACTCCACCTGCTGTTCATCGATTTTGAGAAGGCGTTCGATAGTGTCAACAGGGAGTTTATTTGGCGTGCCTTACGCAAGAGAGGTATTCCCGATAAACTAATTGCTATTATTAAAGCTACATATGAAGGCTCCAAATGTCACGTTCTGCACAGGGGGAGGTTGCCTGAGGTATTTGAGATCCAAAGTGGGGTATGACAAGGCTGTATCCTTTCACTAATATTACTCCTATTGGTGATTAGCGATGTGCTTCATGCAGCTTTGTCGACGGGAAACGGAGGAATTCGACGGACTCTTACATCTCAACTGAAACATCTTGACTACGCTAACGATGTATGCTTCCTCTCCCACACAATTATGGACCCCCACCAAATGACAGCAGATGTGGAGAGGGAGGCAGGTGTCGTCGAGCTGAAAATTAATACGGCAAAAACTAAAATTCCATCCACAACAAAGGAGACCCCCTCAACTGCGCCAATTATAGAGGCATCAGTCTCCTCAACATCGCATACAAGATCTTTTCTGAGATATTGTGTGAACGCCTGAAACATTTTATTAACAACCTGATTGGACCCTATAAGTGCGGTTTCAGGCCAGGAAAGTCCACCATCGATCAAATCTCCACACTTCGTCAGATCCTGGAGAAAACTCAAGAATTCCAAATCGAAACTCACCATCTCTTTATCGATTTCAAGGCAGCCTATGACAGCATCTATAGAGAAGAGCTTTATAGAGCCATGTCTAGTTTTGACATCCCTGCCAAACTTGTCCGTCTGTGCAGGCTGACGATGGAGAACGCTCGCTGCTCCATCAAGTTCGGTAATGACCTCACCGAGACCTTTGATGTCAAAAAAGGTTTTATACAAGGTGAAGCGATGCCATGCGACTTCTTTAATATTGTACTTGAACAGATTGTGCGGAACTCACAAGCCAACATCGGAGGCACAATCTATCACAAGTTTGTACAACTGCTTGTATACGCCGACGATATGGACATTATCGGAAGAACTCAGCGGGCTGTCACCGGTGCGTTTGCAAGCATTAAGACGGAAGTAGCCAAAATGGGTTTAGCGATGAACGAGGGCAAAACCAAGTATATGGTATGCTGTCAACAGAAGGGACAGCCAACACCGATGAATTGGACAGAACGTCACAGTGGGCAGCTATTACTTCAAGGTAGTAAGGGACTTTGTCTACCTTGGCTCTTCTTTAAACTCTGAGAACAACATCAGCGCAGAAATCAAACGAAATAAGTCTTGTCAAGCGCTGTTTTTTTGGGCTTGTAAGGAAATTCAACAGTAAAGCCCTATCTCGAACTACTAAGGAGACTCTGTATAAGACCGTGATCATCCCAGTCCTGCTTTACGGCGCTGAAACATGATCTTTATTAAAAGAGGATGAAGATATCCTTGGTCGCTTCGAGAGAAAAATTGTTCGTAAGATTTTCGGTTCCGTTTGCGTTGACGAGTTTTGGAGGAGAAGATTCAATCACGAACTATACGAGCTGTACAGCGACATCGACCTAGTCAAAAAACTGCGCATTGCACGTCTGAGATGGCTAGGACATATAGAGCGAATGGACACCAACGCTCCGGCCCGCAGAGTCTTCGAATCTAATCCCAAGGGACGACGCAGTAGAGGGAATCATCGCCGTAGGTGGCGCGCACAAGTTCAAGGGGACCTCGACCAACTTGGAGTGCGCAACTGGAGGCAATTATCTAAAGACCGAGCTAAATGGAGAGGCTTGTTGGTTGAGGCCCAGGTTCACTCATAGGCTCAAATATGCATTGCTGGACAACCGGTAGAGAGAGTAGAGGATTTCCAGTATCTTGAGAGTATTGTCTTGACCGATATAGCCTACAGGATCGCCAAAGCAAAGTCCACGTTCGGGATGTTGTCCAAAATATGGCGAAGCAATGCAATCAGTCTGAACAGTAAGATAACACTGTTCCGCTCCAACGCTGAATCCGTGCTGTTATATGGTTGCAGTACTTGGAGATTGACCACTACCATCACCAGAAAGCTGCAAACGTTCGTTAATAGGGGCCTGCGTAATATCTTAAGGATTTTCTGGCCCAATTGTATCTCTAACGAACACCTTTACGAGAGAACGGGTCAGGAACCAATAGGCACAATCATTCAACGACGGAAGTGGCAGTGGATTGGTCACACGTTCCGTAAGGGTGACAGTTCCAAAGCGAACCATGTTATGCAATGGAACCCTTTAACTCAGGATGGCAGAAGACCTGGCGGTCCAAGGAAAACATGGCGCAGAACAGTTGAGAAGGAGGCACGGCAGTTGGGGAAAAGTTGCGGAGAGCTCAGACACATTGCCAGAAATCGTACACAATGGCGCGTAGGCGTAGTAGAGGCCCTAGGGGCCTCAGGAGATACAGGGGATACAGGACATAAGTAAGTACGTATTGTGTTGGTTTTGGAAGTTATGGAAAACATCCATGCTTGTGGAACCCAAGAGAATAAGAAAACAAAACTATAGGAATAATAATACATATTCGTATTGCCTCTCTTAAATCTACAATATTATGCAAGAAATGAATTTACCATAACAATAGAAGAGCTTAAAATGAAAATTGAAAATATCGGAACCACATACAAAAGAGAGATCAGCAAGATAATAGAATCCAAAAAAAAGTGGAATTGGTACTAATGATGTCTACAAATCCCAATTAACGTAATTTTCTACAGCAGACCGCCATTTGAAGCCAGTGATTGAAGGGAGAAACAGCACAGATAACATGGTATTTGAAGTCAGGGGTGTTGTAATTTCCTCTACTCCATCTGTAGGATTGCTTCTCCAAATTCATTTGTACAATCCTGTACTTAAGTCCTCTTAATTGACTGAACCGGGAGTGTTCATCTATATACTGTAAGTTCGAACCCAATTATGCAACGCAAATACATGCTATTTAACAACTGAATCTGTGGCAAACTGATCAGTAGTCATTCCTTAACGTTACTTAAAATAATCAGGATCTTCTAAAGTCAGTCCCAGCAATCAATCCCAGCAATAAAGTATCCGAAGCACCCGTCGTCGAGAAATCCATTTGCGCACCTAGATTTCACGTTTCTACCTTTCGTTCTTCGGTTTCCCTTGTTTTATAAGTAATTCTTGAATAATTGATTCACGAATTATTTCGACACCAGCACGTAAAACATCTGTTCTGCCTAACATTTTCAAACAAAATGAACTAGTCGCATGCGATATTTATCACCGGTGAAAATGCTATAGCTGTGCGGCTTTGTGAAGCGGTTTGGTTGGTGAATAACCGCTCGGTGGCATTAGGCGATTATAGTCCTTAACTGTGGGTCAATCAACTTCATCAACGAGTTCATTTTCGAATTACAGACGGAAAAAATACCCAAGAGAAAAAGAGTTCAAACAGCTAATAAACACAACTTCATGTAAGAACTACAAACAAACTAACAGCGCTACCAATATAGCCCAGAGAGTCAATTCTCCATCTTATTTGCACATAAAGCAACCCGTACAACACTCCAAATCGTGGCTAGCAACGAAAAGCCAAAAACAGCTTCCGGCAACCAACAGACCCCCTTTCCATTCACGGATCGTTGCATATTGCCTGTGGCCCATCGCCCTCGCAACAAGCTGTAAAAATTTATTCACTCAATAGATTTTGAAATTCTCACGTGTACAAACCTATTGCATTGAAGGAACCATCTACCCACCACCAATCTGGCATACCATGTCGGTGGTGCACTACTACCACAGTATAGTCATTCCAAATCCTGTAGAACAAGGCAATCATTTTACGCCTCTTCAACACTATGCGAAGAATATTCAATGGCTGGGTGAAAACAAGAAATTCCTAGAAAATTACATCCAAATGTTTTATTTTTGCGCAGCAGGATCTTGTTTTAAAGGATATTCTGGCTGTTCGTGAGAGAAAACGAGTCAAATTGGATACCAGATTGGATTTGGTGGATTGCGGTTTTGTTCAGGTGCAGTCGAATGTGCAATAAATATAATTATGTAACATATTGGAGATCGCAATTTTGGCAGACTACGATGGAGGTGATGGCGCAATTTGTACAGAAAATATACCACTCAAATGAATGCCAATTGCATATCTGAATTAAAACCTTGTGGGAGTATAAATTGATTCAGAACGATAATTTGTCTTGTGTGGGAAAGTTGGCAAATAGAGACAGGTTGACGACGAATGCTGAATGAGCTTAATATGACTTCACACTCGTCATATAGAGATAAAGTTGTGGGTGGCTACGTTGTAGTGGTAACGTCTTCGGCTACTGAATGGTTGGTTCAATCCAAAACATAAAGATTAGCACACTCTTCGCGGAAATTGAATTTTTCTTTAAAAAAAAATGGTGTGTCCCTCACCCACATAAGCCCATGGTTAAAGTGAAACTTCAGGTCATTCCGATTTACTAGTCACGCAAAAGAAGTTTCAATTACAAAATGTCATCATCAAAACTCAAATGGAAATGTTCCTCTTGAAAAATAGTTTTGTTCAAAACCGAATATATCCACACTGATTCCTCGGGCATTTGAATGCTACACGCTTAAAATTTTGACATTTAGGGATAAAATATGTATGTAAAATGTTTTCTTTTCTTTTTTTGCTTTGTTTATAGGCGAGTTAATCGATTTCTTACCCGGTGAAATTGAAATTTCGAAAATTATAATAAAAGCCATTTTTTTGCTAATGATGTGGTCCGGTAAAACACCCAGGAGCGAGAAAAGGAGTTTAAACAGTGAGCCTATCGAAAGCCTTCAAATATCTAGGAGTAACGATATCTTTCAACCTGAATATGGAAACTTGCCTCAAAGACGATGGGGTGGTGATGGTGTAGTGGTACGGTAGTAGTGGTAGTGCAGTTGTTACGCTAATGGTTGATGGTACAAATCCCGGTGTCAGCAAGCATTTACATATTTATTTCTCATGATATAAAGATTCAGTCCAATCAATTGCGAAAGCTTGTGTGAACACTACTGCAAAGGCATAACAATGGCAGTAGCTTAGTCATATGGGTGGAAAAATTGTTCGCTCATTATGACATTAGGTGGTCGAAAAAAAAAAATTAGGGCAAAGACAAAAATTACAAAAATCTCCGCAGTGAGTTTCAAAATAATATACCAATTGTTCTATCTCTCTATCCTTTCCAACGCACTTTGAAAACCATATTTAAGGATAACCCCTTGATTGCGGACAAATTATAAAAAGAAAAAATAAAAGCTAGTTCAGGCTAAAAGTGCAATAAACGCAATATGGAAGAAATGATTTTTTAACAAAAACACCCCTAACTAAATATATGATCACGCTTGAGACAAATCTGTCACCACTTTTCATTAAAACCCTTAAGTTGTTGCAGTAAAATTAATAAAAACTAAGCTGGGAAAGTGGAGGGCGGCCATGGTTCCATCGGCCATAGGGCCACTCCCCCAGCATCTTGCAGGGACAACCTGTGGATGACGTAAAAGATATTCACCCTTTTCTCCACAGGGTTTAGCCGCTCGCGTAATTTCGTTGCTCTGCGCAAATTCATTTTCTCAAATATTTTGATTTTTTCTTTGACAAAATAACAGTAAATTTTTTCTTATTACAGAACCTGAACGCTTTATGAGTATTTTTACATTTTGTTTGAGAGTTTCAATTTATGAAAACAACATACCCAAACAATCGAGTAGATATATTGTCTTATAAATTGAAAACGACCCTTACACCATTTCTAAAATTCTAACGAGTTTTACGGATGATTACCTGTTGTACTAAGCCATGTTAATTTCAGGTTTTTCCGTTCATTTATATATTAATGAGTCATAAATCCGAGCTTATGTATCGCCATGCATTTCAGTACATAGAAGCAAATTTGTTTCAATTCAAAGCCAATTCTTTTGTCACGGATTATGAGAAGGCCTTAAGGAACAGCTTGCAAATAGTTTTTTCCAATGGCAAAGTGTACCACATGTTGGTTTCATTATTGCCAAGCTTTAAGGAGGAAAGCTTCAAAAATAGTAACTTTTGTCAGCTCCCTCAACAAAAACAAGGAGACGAATAGACTTTTCCGGAAGTTTTTGGTACTTCCGCTCTTGAGGCCTGATGATATGTACTCAGCTTTTCAAATTCTGAATGCAGAATCGAATGGTGCACATTTAAAAATAAATGGCGAAAGTGTGTTCAAGGAGTTTTTGACGTATTTTAGAAGGCAATGGATGGAGAAGGTAATAATACACCTATTGGTTTTAAAGGAATTTTGTAGAGAAAGAAATTAATACATATAAATTTATAGGAAACCCCTCTAGTTGTCTCCGTATTTAACGCCCAAATGAGGACAACAAGTGCTCTTGAAGGCTATGACAGTCGCCTTAGTCAAAAGCTCACAAAGCATGGCAATTTTTATAAATTTCTTGATTGCTTGTTGGATGAAGATCGAGTGAAATCAAGGGAGTTTATAATGTCCTTAGATGGAACGTTCGACATTTTTAAACCTCCAAAAAAGAGATATAAGGACAAGCAGGGACAAGTTGAAGCTGCTTTGAAGAAGCTCGATAAGAAAATCATTTCCATCAACGATTTTCTTAATCAGATGACGAATGAGCACAACAACCTTATTACGGATGAGTCTGCAACTGCATAAGTTGCGTATCATGAAGATGATGAAAGTGGAGAGGGGGAAAATAACACGGATGATGAAATATTAAATGCGGAAGAAACAGAAATCCTTCGCGTTATTTGTTGTGAAATCACTCGCACTATTCTCCTACAACCGTGTAATCATTTTAAATTATGTTTAAATTGCTTTACACAGTTGTCGGAAAAATACATGAAAAATAATAACCCAATTCTGTGTCCAATTTGCAGACAAATTGTTGAAAATAGCACAAGAATATTTTGTTAAAGTTAATAACGATATACAGGCATGAAAAACATCAAATATATTAAATTAAATAAATTTGTTGAAACATCAACTTATTTTGTCAAGACTTCTTAATAATTTCCAGCTCTCAGAATAGTTAATGAAACGTATATACGTATCAGGTAAGCAAAATCTAATATGCAATCGAAAGTGCCATAAAGCCAAATTGGCCTTATGACGCTTTATCAAAGTGTCATAATGCCAAATGCTAAAATTTGGCCTTATGACGGTTGGCCTTATGTCACGGCACCGTACGCAGCGCTGTCAACGTTTAATAGCCACACATCCAATACTGCGAACACAAAGTGAAGCCAAAGTGATAAGTACGCGATGTACAGTCAAACCGTTGATGCAACAGTTGTGTCGTGTATTCTTCACTTAAATCTGTAGTACGATACAGCCACTTTTTGATATTTCAAATCAAAACAAAACAAAAAAGATGGCAGATCAGCCACCAGAAAAACTAATCGAACTGGTAAAAAGAAATAATATTCTGTGGGATTTGAGAAATCCTCAATATAAAAGTATAAAAAAAGCGGAGGCACGTAGACAATTTTTCCTTTAATGAAACTTCTTTTATCAGTAAAACTGCAACAGAACTTTGCAAGCGTAAGAGAAGAAGTGTTCGAGATAGCTGTCCAAGGGATCTCTGTAAAAAGCAGACTTCGGACCAGGGCACTGAAGAACCTAATTGTAGTTGCAAGCAGTCCCGTCACTTGGATTTTAATAAAAAAGTGGTAGATTGAACAAAAAATGTCGTAGATTTGGTTGGTGGATCGTTACATGATCATTGGACCGCCATGTCTGCTTATGAATATCGAGATGAGGAAACCATGTGCTTGCTATGGTGACATTTCGCTCCACAGCGAAATCAATTAGCCTTAGTCCGTTATCAGACATGGTGTCATGTAGGCTATGCTTACCGACTGCCCTACCAAAGACGTCCTCCTTTCCTATTTTGGCGTTAAAATCGCCCAATATGATTTTAACGTCGTATCTAGGACATTGTTCGTATGTTTTGTCGAGGAGCTCGTAGAAAGACTCTTTGGTGACAGGGCCTTTTCGTCCGTGGGGGCATGAACATATATTAAGCTTATGTTAACGAATTTAGCCTTGATCCGGATAGTCATAATACGCTCGCTCATGTGTCGGAAGCTTAAGACTGCTTGCCTAAGTCTGCCGCGTATGGCAAATGCGCATCCGAATAAGCGTTGCCTGTTGCCTCTGTAGCAATCACCGTAGTAGACGTCACAGTTTTTCATCCTCTTTTTGCCCGACCCATCCCATCGTATTTCCAGGATGGCGGTTATATTTGCTTTATAGCAGTCTAGGGCCTCTGCTAGTTGTTCGGCTGCACGTGGTCTGTAAATGGACAGAACATTCCACGTACAGATCCGAAGGTCGTTGTCCTTATTTCGTTTGCTGGGGTCGTCATTAGTTGAGTCATCCTTCACCGAAGCTTTTGGTTGTTTCGGAACCATAGGTTTTTTTACGTGGTAAGGAAGCTACCCCGACCGCACAACCCCCAATTTGGAGGGCCAGTTACTTAATTATTCCCCTAGGACGAGGGGCCTGGTACACCGGTGCCAGTAGTCCACTACGGGAGTATGAGCGCTGCCGTTGGCCCATTAAGGGCTCCTCCGCCACCATCTCTATTCCAAGGTTCTGACCAAGGTTGGAAATACCTTACCGACCTGTGGTCCTACTACGGCGAAGCAGCTGCCCCAACCTCATCAGCTGCTTCGGAACTCGATGAGGATGAGTTGTTTTGCCAGTCGTTACCACAAAACCTAAAAAAAATGATAAAGGGACTTTAAGAATGATGCCAAGGTTTATATGCTGCTATACTTACATTCATGAGAAACCCAGCTACCTTCCAAAGAGTTCCTTAGTGAAATAAAAAACATATTTTTCAATTAATGAAATAGATTGAGTTTTATTTTTCAAAACGTTTCATAATCTGTGCGGTCGAAAAAGAACTTAACCTTCGTTTGAAAAATAGCTTGTCAGCGTGTTACGATCTTCAAACGCCCCTTCTGCTCGATTGTTGCTTCCACATCTTCGGTTTGGTAATAAATCGAGGCTTTCCTGTCCCCACATTCCATCAATTTGTTGACTTTGATTGTCATAATAGTCCCAATATTCTTCTAGACAGTATGATTGGGAATTGTAGACTCCATCAGTTATTTTGATGAAGTTTTGGAGTACAAAACATGTCGGAACGATTTTACATGCATTCTTTGGATGAAATTTAATGTATTTGTTTAATAAATAAATAAATAAATATGCTATAAAAATGTAAGAGGATTGCGCACCAAAACATCAGTGATGTGTTTCTTGGTTCCCATAAACTGCCCTACGATATTTGCGCATATTTCTACATTAAACTTTCGCAGTGATGGTGTTGATAATGAGGACAACTCTCATGGGCGCGGCGTATTATTGGCAATACCATACGTAATCGCTATGATGCAAACACTACCAACATTGATTTTTTATGTGAAAATAACTTCTCTAAGCGTAACTTATATCTCTGTTGCTATACATGACCATCTCAACTTATCGAGTTCTAACAGCTTGCAGTGGATGTGATTAATTCGGTATTTGACATCGTAAACCCTCGTGATGATGTCATTACTTTAGAAGATTTTAATCTTACTTATTTTGAATGGACTCTGTCAGAAGATGAGTCCCATTTTGTGCCCAGTGCCACTTCCGAATATTCTAGTGGTATTAAATAAGTGTTATTAAAAACAATCTACGTAGGAAACTTAATCAAGTTTTCTTCTCCGATGCCTATAATACTGTAGCATAGACTCAAATTAATGCATGGTTTGTGTTCCAAACTGTAAGCAACGCCATCTATTCGCCGAACCTGCGAGCAGCAAATAATTCCACCAAACCTAGTGTGCCAATGATCCACAATTACCACACAATGTTCCAATTATTCCACGATCATCAATTCATCCCGAGAGACATCTAGCATGTTCTAGAACTTCTTGTATTTTGAATAAATACACATACCACAACCACCGTCGACACAGTTGTTAATAAGGTAATACAGCAATTACAAGAGAGACATCACCAGTGGTAAAAACAAGCGACATTGTGAAAGTAAATCTGTAGCGTTTGATTTGAAATAAATAAAGAACAAAGTGATTTAATATTGTATTGAAGTAAAGTTCGTAATTGATAATAGATAAACAGTTAAAATACACAAAAGACAGTTTTATTTGAACGAACCCCAGCGAGAATATTACAATACTATCATCTCACAAAGGAATCATCTTCTTTCTAAATTAGACCGTTATCACCCGCCTAACCTCCCTCAGAGCATGTTTAACTTTCGTAAAACTGATTTCGTTAAACTTAATTGTTTGCTTAGTAGTAAAAAACCAATCTCTACACATCTACCTATCGGTAATGCTTTGGCGTTTTTATATGCCGATATCTCCTCCTACCTTATCCATTCAGCTCCTTATCTACCTAAAAAATACTGTACGTCATCTCCACCCTAATATAATAAAGACTTACGCTCTCTTCGCAACCTCAGAAACAAGCAGTGGCAGCTATATCTCAAATACAAATCTGACTTTGACTTTTCGAAGCACCTACACGCAAATACCCAATTTTCCCAACTTTTTGAAACTCTCTATCTTGAATATCTCAGTAGGATGCAATTCAACCTTATCACTGACCCTAAGGCTTCGACCAAAATTAATATCAAACGTAAATCCGATGGTTATCCTACCACTCTCCAATTCTCGAATATTTCTTCAGCGGGTCGCAAAATCATCTCAAACTTATTCGCTTCTTTCTTCAGCCAGTCATTCATTGACCACACTCCTGAACCCGATCTCAATTATTTTTCCTACTTGAACAATTACTTCTCTAGTCTCAGTTGATATTACTTCATCAATGGTGGCTAACAAAATTAACAATTTCGAAGATGATTACTCCCACAGTCCCGATGGATTGCCCTTTATAGTTCTGAAAAAATTGTGTAAAATACCTGATCCAGCCACTCACTGCCCTGCTTCAACTTTCGATCTCACAGGGAGTTTTCCCTCAATCGTAGAAAGATTTGATCATCATCCTCATTCATAAAAAATTGTGTAAAAGTGATATATCTAACTATCGGCCTATAACAAAACTCTCTTGCATACCAAGGTTTTTGAAAGCATCGTGTACGATGCAAAGTTCTTCCATTGCAAGTAAATTTTTTCTACTTAGCAACTTGGATTTCGCAAAGGCAGATCGACCACCACCAATCCAACTAAATTTATATTTAACACGTTATTAGCATTGGAGGACGGTCAAGAGATGTTATTGCGACATATTTTAATAAGATCTTTGAATCTCCCACAAAGTTATTCTTTTCAAGCTCAAATCTCTCGGTTTTCCACCGAAATTCACCTAATAGATACAATCATATTTAGATGAACGCCAGCACTCAGTCCGTTTTTAATCCTCAGTATCTGATCCCTTCAAAGCAACTTATGGGGTACCTCAAATCAGTTATCTTGGACCTTTAATCCTTCCACATCCTAGAGCCTGCCACACTCGAGGCGAGCTTATTTCCTTAGTTACCTCAGCACGTGATCTGTGTGTTATCTGCGATAGTGAACTAAACTTCCGTTCTCATATCGATACCATTATATTCAGCTGGTCCAAGGAATTCTTATTACATTAGAATCATTATATATTACGTTTGTAAGACGCCTACTTGAGTATGCCAGCCAAGTTTAGTCACCTTATCATGAAGTCCATATCTTGAGAATCGAAACTGTGCATCCTAGGTTCATCAACTTCGCCTTACGCGGTCTTCCTTGGACCGATAACCATCTCCCTACGTTGGTCGTCTGAAACTCTTAAGCCTTCAGTCGTTCGTGAAACGTCGCGATACTGCTGACATTTTCTTTGTCCATCAGCTGCTGGCTGGGAATATTGACTGTCCTGCTCTGCTGCAAAGGATTTCCGCGAAGGGCCCCTGCAATCTACGGCCTGCATCTATTTTTACCTTGCTTATCACCGCACACATTACGGATACCATGAACCTATGTCGAGAATGCTACACAAAACTAACAATTCGTTATCCTTTTCCAGTCTGAATAATAATAAAATTAAGCTTCGTAATGCCCTGCTCTCCTAACTGTCCAGGCCTTAAATTCTTTTAACTCCCTTCTCGCTTATTAGATGTTAAGTTTTAATTTTAATCTGAACACCTCTATGGAGATGGATGAGCGGCTATTAGCAGATTCATCCGAAGGTTTCCGGAAAACGTAGGTGGGGAAGAAGAAGTTTAATTATATCCTAGAATCCAATCTTATTATATGTAATAAAGGTAATGACCTCACCTTTGTGACGTCTACTAGGAAGTTGAAGTTGTTGATTGGAGAATCTCAAACAAGTCGTCACTATCTGATCACTGTTGGATCTCTTCAAACTACAAATATCAACTCGTGAGAAAGGGACTTGTAGAAATCCGCGGAGGGCTAACTGGTCAAATTTAAGAGAGAAATGAAGAAATCAGTGAATCACTTCAGCTATGATCTCAATTCTACAGAAGCAGTTCACAATGCAGTCAATGCACAGACCCGTTCCCTCACGTGATCCTTTGAAAAATCCTGCCCGGTTACTAGGCATAGCGGTAAAAAGCATCCGCCATTGTGGAGCGATAAAATAGCGGAACTCATTGACATTTCAAGAGTAGGGTGGAACCTCTCTAAAGAGGAGGTATTCGAGTGGTCCACGTATAATAAAAGCATAAAGCTCGTCAAGAAAGAGATTAGGTTTGCAAAAAGGATTGGAGTTCGTTTTGCACATCCATAGAAACAACAAATGAAGCGTTCCGCCTAAGGAAGATCCTTGTCAAGACACCAATTTCGGCACCGAATATTAGGAAAAGTGATGGTATTTGGGCAGAGTTACACGAGGAAACGCTGGATATTTTATTGAACACTCACTTTCCCGAATGTGTATCAATCTCCGGAGATGATCTACACATTCCAGAGGCGACATCGGGAATAAGCGCGGAAAAGGTGGGAAATACAATAGATAATGATAAGATAGTTTGGGCAATTAAATCATTTGCTCCTTACAAGGCATCAGGAATGGATAACATTAGCCCTGTGATTTTGCAAGAGTCAGTGGATATTGCTATTCTATGGCTTAAGCGTATTTTCAAAAGACGCCTTAAGCTATGATATGTCTTTTATGCTGAAAAAAAACTATCTATCTTAATCACAACATGCATACATCTGCGGCAGAACAGTAGATACAGCCCTCCACAGGGTCATATTAAGCATAGAAACATCCCTTCACCTCAAGGAGTTCACTCTTGGGGCGTTCCTAGACATTGAAAGCACTGACTCGATCCTGAATTGCCTACATAGAGCTCGTCGCCTCTGCAACTGGATTGCACAGATACTTCAATCAAGAATTACATATATACTCAACGCAAGGAGACGTAACCATCCGAAGAAGGGTCTGCAGAAGAGCCCCCTAAGGCGGAGTTCTGTCTCCTCTAATATGGCTTGTAGTGGATGAGATCTTGGTAATACTGAAGGAAAACGGGTTCAACGCGACGGCCTATACTGGAAGGATAACATTGCCGACAGCATCAAAAAAGCAAGCGTAGCTTTCTATTCTTGCAAAAACACATTCAGATATACACGGCGGTTGTAAGACCTATCCTCACGTATGGTTCCCTAGTATGGTAGATGATACTTGAGAAGCAATACCTGTTTTCAAACCTCACCAAAATCGAACTGAGAGAAGGCCGATTCTGCTCATGGAGCCTTTACGGCCATGCCTTCATTCTGTCCCGATGGGGGACTACTAGTGGATTGATGGAAACTGATCACATGAGCCCGATGCTAGCATTTGAAATAAGATTCACTAGAAGAATTCCTGACAGAATACTCGTATACTGGCGTTCTATACCGACGGTTCTAAAATGGACGTTGGCACGGGAGCCGGAGTTAGGAATAAACGACGACTGCAGCGTCTTTCAGGCCGAAGTCACAGCCATCTGCTGTAATTAGGTCGGGGCTTGCGAAAATCTGCAAATAGCTCATAAACGAGATATCTAGAGCCAATGCGGTGAACGTCTGCTTGGTACCGGAGCATATGGACATCGAAGGAAACGAAAGGGCTGACGAGCTTGCTAGGAAAGGGTCGGCACTGCACTTATCACCAGCCCTGCCTTTTTGTAGTAACCCCAATCAGTTCCTTATGGAAGAAGATAGAAGATGAAGCCACCGGTGGAGCAAACAGACGCTGGGTTCATCGGGAAACATATGCAACGGCCAGGGCGCTATGGTCGGTCTTCAGCAAGAAGAGATCAACCTCTCTGGTAAAACCTTGTCGTTATAACGCTCGGGTCGTTTCCAGCATAATTACTGGTCATTGTGACATTCCCGTTCACGCGGAGCGACTCCGTGTGCTGTATAACGACTATTGTAGAAGTTGCAGGGACGAAGAAGAAATTGAATTTGTTCGTCGTCTGCTGTGTGATTATCCTGCCCTATCGGTCAGAAGAATGAGGACTCTTGGTAGAAACTTCTTCTCGGAGCTGGATGACTTAGAGCTGAAGGACCTCGTGAGATTCATGTCACTATCTGGGTAATTCTAACGGCGGACTGACTTTTCAACGTTTCCAGGGTTAAATGACCCGTATTGTTGGTCTTAGTGAGCAGTGACTCCATTGTCACAAGGCACCTCTACCTAACCTAACCATCACTCTGGCTAACATGCTCTTACATCAACAGCCGTGAATGTGTACTCGTGCTTGGCATCACATATTGCAAGGAGGACAATGCTAAAGTAACCATTATAAGTTATGTACTTAGAACCAGATTTCGTCGGACACTTAATCTCAACACGTTTCCCGTGCTTTCAACGCAGCAGGCATATGCCAACTGCCTTTGAAGTCGGTACTTGTATTTTTGCAGTCTACAGGATTTAATTTTGGAATGGACACCTATGATAGGACCGCCCAAAATGCCTGACACACTTCTACAATAATTTTTCGAACTCTAGATGCGCCCATTCGGAAAGACCATACAAGGTAATTAGGTGAGATTAGATTCCTTGCGACAAGTACCTGGGTAAATTGCATATATAAGTTGAATCATTTATTTTGTTGTTTTGCATGAGTAACGAGTACATTAAAGTTACGACCATTCTGCTCTCTGGACTTACTGCCTTTCTGATAGAAGACCTTTTTAATTTAACTAAAGACAGTAGAAGGTAATACTGCAACCTAGTCAATCTTGTCATAAATTGGAATGTTGTGTGGAAGAATCCTTGGTTCTTCACTCCTGATACAGAGGGCGCATCCACCACCTAAGTTTTTTTATGCTTCAGTAGCTTTAGTGCCATATAGCACATCTGCACCAGCAAAACAATAAAGGCTATTTCTTTGTTCTCAATCATATTAACATGTAAATGAAAATAAATGAAATAAAATCCAAAACAATCAAGACGGCAAAAGTCTTAAGAAATTTAAATGTCATTGATTTTGACAAGCAGTCGAAAAGGTCTACTTTTTTTTAGTACAGGAAAACACAAGTGCAGCACATCACGATTGTGTTCCAAGATATATAGAAATAATGGTATTAACATATATTCCGAGTTCGATTTCTGTTCCGTTCTGCGCATGACGTGATGTGGTGACCATCTTGTTCCGTAAAACGCTTTTTGCTGCCCCCTGAAAATCATACCAGCCGACATAAGATATTTATAATAAAATAGCCGAAATAAAACAAATCTGTACTAAATTTTATTTAATTGTTTTGTTATTTTTTCGATTCTCTGAATTGGCTTCATCACCGATCTTTGCATTTAGGATCCTTATTTTAAAAAATAGTTTACATCGAAAGAATGTTTCTTTAAATTTTAATTCTAAATTCACTTTTCAGATTTTGCTAACAATGTTTGAATATAAAAATGGCCGGCTTTAAGCGAGCCCCCGTTGTGTTCATTGAAAGTATTTTCCAACTTCTTTAACAATTGCATGAACTTCATAGTTGGTTCTTATAAGCTACCTTCTGATAATTTATCAGTCCATGTATATGTATAACTGGTAGAATTATTTTCACTGTACTTCTTGAGCATATCCGGAATTTTCTTTTTATGGCGGTAAATAATATAGCCACCAACATGTTCAAGTCCATCATAGTCCAATTCAGTTATATTCATCATACGATTTGGCGGTTTTGGAGAGCCTTCTTTTTCGCAAATGAGATCGACAAGCATAGTAGATGTAAGACTTTGTGTAGAACATTCTTCTGTATTATCTTTCGGTAATTCAAAATAGTTATCTGTTAAGCTTTTGTTTTCATTAGGATTTAGTACCTCTTCTACGAGTACCTGCATCTCTCGCTGATCGCTGCTATCACACTCTATATTTGAATATTCTGAGATGATACTCTCATATCAGGCGAACCCCACAGGCGGATCAGTAGAAATGCGGTGAAGTGGGAGGGTTATAATCCCTTATTTTCGGATCATAACCTCGCTGATAAAAGGAAGAAGAAGATACTCTCATATTTGCCGAGTGTATAATTGCGAAGCCGAAATTTGAACTGTAGACTACTAGGATGGTCGTAAAGACCACCATTTTTCCTTAAGATGCCAAAAAATATTTCTAGTGGGTCTTGATTTAGTCGATAAGTCAACAGGTACTGCATGTTGTATTTTCCTTTCAAGTTATTGAAGAGCAACTTCATTGCTGTAATATTTGAAAGAATACCCTTTTGGAAAGGCAGCAAAGATTTCTTGCTTCCAACCCGCACTTGTCTCATAACCTTTTCCATTTTATCGAGAATGATTTGATGTTCCGCCATTTCTAGCCCATATGCTGCTACTCTTGGTCTTAGATCTATTCGAGGCACACGAGAATTAAATAAATCGAACCAGTCGTTAATCTAAAATAGAAAAAAATAAAATGAAACAAAAAGTAATAAACAATATAGGCTTACGTCTTTTAAAAGGATAGACAGCTCATTCCGTAAAGGGGATTTTAAAATTCCCAGAGTGACAGGCCTAAGCAAGGCTTTAGAATATGTATGGGAAAAGAACTGAGTGGCGTATTTCACTAGCTGCCTTTTCCCATACTTGCAGGTTAATCGGCTGGCGATCTTTAAATCCAGTCCAGACTGATTATCCAGCAGTTCAAAAAGTGGTTGTTTCGTCAAAACTTTGTCATCCACCGAAAATCCAGAATCGAGGAAATGGTTGCGTAGTAGCTTTATTAAATGAGGAGTGTCGCTGAAGACATATACTTTATTTTCCTTATTGCAAGGGTTAGCAAAAAATGGCTGGAGCTCGTTTATATTCATTGACCTTCACAGCCTTTTACTGCCGCCTCCCAAATCCGAAACAACAGCTGCGACATGATAACCAATTCTGTGAAGTTTAGCAATAGCAATTTTGATCATCCACTGCGTTGATTGGCCTATTATTATTATTATATTAGTACCTAGTAAATGGGTTGCTTCCAGTTTTCAAATAATCCTGCATATAATTCGCAGGAACAAGGAAAATATCGCCTTATTGATCGTACTCATGAGATTTTTGGATTTTCATCTCATCCATCATAATGACGCAAACTTTTTGATACGGCATTAGTTCTGCATTTCGCATTAAAGTAAAAACTGGCTGGCAATTGCTCTAGAAATGTCTTCGACATGCCATCGAATCATTTTCCCTTCGTCTTCGTTTTGAAGTGGGCGCCGTGGCGTAAGTGGTTAGTGTGTCGGATCACTACGCGTGAGGTTCCAAGTTCGAATCCTACAAAACACCAAAAAGTTTTTTCACGGTCCCACCTCTCGCGAGCGTCTGACAAACATCCGAGAGTATTGTTGTCTCGAAAAAGCTTCTCAAATCGCCGTTCGGATACGGCACTAAACTGTAGGTCCCTTCCATTCGTACGAAAAATTTGACGCACACAACATGAGTGGTTGCGAGAAGCTAGGCCCTGGCACTTAATGAGCTGTTGCGCCAAATATTTATTTTTTTTTTTTATTTTTTTATTCGTTTTGAAGTTTTCTTATTTGGCCAGCAGTAAAGATTTCCTTGATGCGCTAATTCTCCTTGCGCCATAAATGGCCTTAATAGTTCCTCGATTTGTTTTTTAATCATACCAATTTGCGAAGTTGTGCTGTAATATAAAATGTCTACATTTTCGGCATAATTTTGAGAAAGTACACGATGTTGTCTACCTAGGCTCTATGGTGAACTCCGCAAATGACATCAGTAGGGAGATCACACGAAGAATTACTCTTGCCAATCGTTGTTTCTATGGGCTAATACGGCAATTGAGTAGCAAATCCCTATCTCGAACTACTAAGGTAACTCTTTATAAGACATTAATCATCCCAGTCTTTGACAAAACCGGATAAGGATGCCCTTGGTTATTTCGAGAGAAAAGTTCTTCGAGCGATCTTTGCATAGTCGGTGAGTGGAGGTGAAGGTACAATGCCGAACTATACGGCCTATATAAGGACATCGACTTAGCCAGAAGAGTTCACATACAGCGACTAAGATGGCTGGGTCTTGTAGAGCGGATGGAGTCCAACTTTCCCGCCAAGAAAGTCTTCCACTCCACCCCGGATGGACGGCGCAGTAGGGGACGACGTCGCGGTAGGTGGCGAAAACAAGTGGAGTGGGACCTTAACCAACTTGGCGTGCGTAACTGAAGGCAGCTGGGTCGTAACCGTGCTGGCTGGAGAGGTTTGTTGGTTGAGACCGAGGTCCACCGCCGACTGTAGCGCCATCTAAGTAAGTAAGTATATTTTCAGGATAATTTTAATCTTCCGTCCCCACACCTATGTTTTACTTACGCTGTCCTCACACTGGGGTGTGACATACCCCAATTATAAATGTAGAAAAAAGATGTGTTTTTGTTCAATTAAATTTTTATTCGTTATTTATTTTTTTAAGACACCCAAATAGGGTTCAATAATCCACGCACTTACAAAAAAAAATATTTATTAAAGAAAAAAAGTTATTTAAAAATTAGATTAATAAAAAAATAATAAAAAATTAGCTGTTCAATAAAAGTCAAATTTCTCAAAAGTTATATGTAATAGAAAAAAAAATACCACATAGCGTAACCGATACAGTTATTGACACCCATAAGAATTTGTTTTCTTTAAATCGCCGTAAAAAATTATTGACGGGAGTTATTTGAAAACTCTTGGGATTTCGAAATATGTTATATTATTAGAATTCATTTAGTTTTTATATAAATTAAGGAAAATTGACAAAATAAAGTTTAATCACAACATTTCAAAGTGCTTATCAAATTGTATATTAATTGACACCCATGTACAATTGCTGACACCACGTAAAAGTACAATGGTTGAGATTTATATACAGCTATTGACACAGTGTAATGATATAGTTATTGGCATATCTTTAAAAGTTTTACACGGCAGGAAAAAAAGGAAAAAATGAATTACCTTGATTCGTTTATCTAAGAGCAAATATACGTTTTGAATGCAGCGATTTAAAATTAAAAAGCATGTAAACATTTTTGTTATATTTCAAGTTTATTAAAGTGATATTCATTTGGGTTAAAAATTATGTTGAGTTTAACTTAACTTAAGATCACATTCGTTTGCATAGGTTTTAAGCATAAAAAAACAAAACAATTTATTTGGTAACTCAAGGAAGCATATACCAGTTCATAAGTCGGTAGGTGTTTTAAATTAAGTAAATAAGTTAAATAATTAAATAAATTTATCGATAAGTGGAAGGAAATATCCCACATGCTCTAAAACCATTTTGGATTATTTAGGGTGAAATGCATGAAAGAACCACTTCGTCAAGCAATGGAGCGAACTTTTGTCTTGTTAGAGACTCACCATTGTTTTCACGACGCCACTCAGCAACTTTTCTGTTCCAACCATTTTTTAACGGCTGGAATGCCGCAACATCCGCTGGCTGCAATATTCTCGTGGCATTTGGGTATAATGCAATTAATATGATTCCTAGCTGAACACATAGTTTGCTGACAGGTAAGGTTTGATGTGTGCTATGACCATCAACAAAAAATATGACTGGGAATTTAGTTCCAATACTGACCAGATGTGGATGAAGGACTTTGGAGATATATTCATAGAATACTTCTTTGGTCATCCAACCATTGTCGCTTATACCCAAGCCCCATCCCTTAGGTAATGATTTTCGAATATCATCTGGTATTCTCTTGTATGGATATATAACCATGGGTGGAACCAAACTGTCCAGGGCTGAGAATGAGAACATAACTGTTAGGTTAGATTTCGGCAGTCCTCTATCAATCTCGTATATATTACGAGCACCTTTTGCTGCCAACACGTTTTTGGTTTTAGGACACAGTAAGAAGTTGGTTTCATCACCGTTAAAAATCCTGCTACTGTCTTCTAGAATGTCCCGCAAATCCTTCTCCTTCAGGAAATCTTCAATCTTAACAAACCACGATCTTATGTCCGAAGGTCCCACTGTTGCACTTGCCGATGTAACCGGGTCTGGTGTTCTTAGTGAAATGGAAGGGTGTCGACTTAAAAACGCCTTAAACCAACCATACCCCGGCATGTTTTCTGGCCCAAATGGATGGTCCCGTTTTTCTCCATCGAGAAACTCTTTAGCGGCATTGAGCACATCCTCTTTTCTTTTAGGAAAACCTTTTCGCTGGGATGTGGTTATCCATTCTTCCAAGGCTTCTTCTTCGATGGCAGTTAAAACTGTCCTAGGACCTGGTCTTGTTTTAACAAATTTTTCGCTTAATCGAAATATAAGCGTTGTTCGAGGGACCCCATAAATTTGGCCGCTACCTTTTTAGTCATAGCTTGCGTCCTGACACTTTCAAGAGCTTTTTGGAGGTCATTTTCATGGTATTTATGGCTGCATTTAGGCATTTTTTCAACTAAACATTTATTTAGAGAAAACAACTATAATTGACACCCTCCAACAGCATAATTATAGACACGGTGTCAACTTTTGTATTCCCATAGAAGGCAATTATTGACACCATGATGTCAATAAAAGGAATTGAGCGAATACTAATACAATAGTTGACACCCCATTTATTTAATTAAATATCAGTAGAAAAAAAAAATTAAACATAGAAAATCATAGCTGAAAGCATGATCTTTTGCAAGAAATGAAAAATTTGATCATGGTTGTATAAAATAAATCATATAAAGTCACTTACTTGTTTCAGTTCCTTAACGAATTGTTCTTGTTTCTGCTCACGATTTATGAGCCACGAACCACTGATATTAACTCACTGAAATTTTGCACTACACTGACAGTCTCTCACAGCTCAATAACGCACGAGTGCAGAGAGGAAAACAATAAACGATTTAAAAAAGCCGTCACTGGTATTGCTCCGCATTTAAACCAGTGAGACCTTGTGTTTGAAGAGGGTGTCAATAATTGTATCGAAATTTTGCTGTGTCAATAATTGTATACGTTGCGCTATGTTGTGCTAAATGATGTTATATAATAATGTAAAATATTACACATTTCTTGTTGCAAACTATTGTTAGCGGAGTGTTGAAATGCATGTACCAAAAACGAAATTTTATGTACTGCATTCGATACAAAGCAGCGAGCGATGCTCTTCGCGCATAGGCTGTTGACATGCCCCACACCCTTTTTTCCTGTCACAGAAGTTGCATCGAACATATTTTTCTAAATTTGTTGGTTGTCGTACTTCAAAACTGGTTGTCGTTTCATTTTGTGATTCACTGTTCAATACTCCTTCCATAATTTTTTTCAAACCCCATCTTAAACTTAATTTTTATGATTAAACAAACTTCACACTTGCAGATCAATGTATTCGTATTTTTGTTTTATTCAAATGTTGAATAAACTTCTAAAAACGAAGTAAAAACATTTAAACATCTTTATTCACAAACTGTAAAATATACATACATGAACTGCACACTGGGGTGTATGATACCCAGTATAAAATGTTAAAGTAAAATTATATATGTAAAAAAAATCCAAATCGCTCAAAACCACCGCCTAGTACTGGAAAGAATGTTGAATTGAATTTACATGGGCATGCTATGACTGACAAAAAATTGTAATGGTAACGGCAAGGTTTGAAATTTTTTGTGGGGTATCTCATACCCCAGTGGGAGGAGGGAAGGTTAAATAACTGTGATCTGTCTATTAATATCTTCTTTGAATCCATCCAAGTCTGTGGAATTATCAATTTTGGTGGCCGTCTCTTAAAAAGAAAGATTCTCGGTATTAGCAGTGTCGAACGAAGGATCGGGCGAAATGTGTGGTTCGTTGCCAACTAATTTTAAAAGCCCCGTAACTGCTCTCCGTTGCCTGTTTTATAGAATAAGTTACTCTGTTTAACAAAATACATATGAAAATAACTTACAAAATTTCGTTTGCTATCTTCTTCGAATTTCTGTTAGCTATCCTTTTTCTTCGTTTTACTAAAGATTCCTGATTTGCTGTCGATATTTGAAAATTATAGCATACAGAAAAATGCCTTGAACAAATGCGAGCATTCTCTTTATTTATTTTATCTTTTCTACCGCACTGAAAAATAAGTCAATTGATTGTCATGAAGAACGGACGTGTTTCATTTGTTGCTCGGCGATAAGTTAACCCTCGATAGGATCTTACCACGGGAACAAAGTATTACAGTGCGTTTGCGAAACTTAAAGTGTAAAAGCAAAGTGAAAATCATTTGACGATTAAATTAGTGTTTAATTAAGATTTAAATAAAGAAAATTGGCGGAAATCTAATTAGAAAAAGTGTGAAGTGTACTCGTAGTATAGAAAAATAAAGAGAGTAGAAAAGTTAAAGAGAGAGAGAGAGAAAAAAAAGCAAGTAAATAAATAAATAGATGTTTTAATGTGTAGGTGTGAGAAGCAGTGTAGACAAATTTTTATTTTTGTTGTAAGAGAAAACAAGGAAAAATTGACAGTGCCGGGGTACGAAAAGCATACTCAATAAGAAAGAAAAGAAAGTGAAAAAAAAGCGTTGGTTTTGAATGTGCATAAAGTGTGTATAAAAAATATAGTGGTGAAGCAAAAAGCTATAGAGGTAAAAATTAACGGAAAAGTAAGTACCTAGAAGTAAGAAAATTTAAAAGCTATATATAAAAAAATCGACAAAGAAGTATAATGAGTGAAGAGTACGCAACATCAGACGAAGGGAAAAGAAAAAGAGAAGATCTTGCCGTGACAGACATTTTCAAGAGAAGCAAAAAAATGCAAAGGTCCCCAACGAAGGAAAGCAAAGAAAGAGACTCAAAATAGACAGCCTTACAGAGATGATGAAGGAGCTCCTAAGTGACACTCAAGAGATTAAGAGAGATCAGAAGAAGTACCAAAATGAGCTAATGAAATTAAAGGAAGAGAATATGCAGCTAAGGGAGGAAAACAGTGTCATCAAAAAAGAAATGGACGAAATGAAGAATAGTGTAGAGAGGTTAGAAAAAGAAAGTATTAAAAATAACATCGTGATGACAGGCTTAGACATTAACACAGACGAACGAAGTGTACTGAGAAACGAAATTCATAAATTTTGCCAGAGAGAAATGAATATAAACCTAAAAATAAAGGAAGTCATTAAGATAGGACCAAAAACATGCAAAATAGAACTTGAGAGAGAGCTATAGAGAAAAGCAGTTAGTCATGGAGAATAAGAACAAATTGAAGAGTTGTAGAGAAAGGGTGTACATGAACAAGGAAATGACAAAGAACGAAAAAGAATCGAACGCAAGTTAAAGGAAATAGCAGATGAGGAAAGGAAAAAGGGAAGAAAAGATTGGAGAACAAAAGCTGATTACGGATAATATTGGAATAAAAACAACAATAAATTAAAAGAAGTAGTAAAAGCTTCAAGGTCGCAAGGCCGAAACTACATAAGTAGAGGAAAAGAAGAGAAACAAAAGAGAAATTCACCAAAAAACTAGACGTAGTAAAGAAGGATGAGACCTTAGAAAAGTACAATACAAACATCGGATATAGAGAGATAAACTATCAAAACAAAAGCCAAATCAGAAATAATAGTAAGAACAGAAAAACAGACAGTTGGAAAATAGGAACCTGGAATGTGCGGGGACTTAAAGGGAAAGAGTATGAAATTGTAGACAGTATGAATCAAACCAGAATAGAGATACTTGCTGTGACTGAAACTAAGAAGAAAGGAAAAGGTAGCATATTGCTCTACAGCGGAGTCCTAATGATTTATGGAGGAGTGAAAGAAAGCGATCAAGCAAGAGCAGGTGTAGCGTGCATAGTCAAGAGAAATATAATAAGTGACATTATATACTGGAGAACAGAAAGTGAAAGAATTTTAGTGGTGGAAATAGGAAAAAGTCGAAGGCTTATAACAATAGTAGTAGCATACGGGCTAAATGAAGATGACAAAAAAAACGAAAAAGAAAAATTCTGGGAAAAAACTTCAAGAGGTGTGCGAAAAAAGAAAAGGAAACTTGATAATAGCCGGAGATCTGAATGCAAGAGTGGGAAAAGAAAAGGAAAAGTGGGAAGGGATGATAGGAGGTAATGGAGAAGAAAAATTAAATACTACTGGAGTTCTGTTTAGTCAACGATCTGGTCATAACAAATACCGTTTTAACACATAAAGATATACACAAATTCACAAGAGAAATGACAAGCAAGGCTGAGAAGTCCATTATAGATTATATCATCATAGAACGCACTAACAGAGGAGTCTTATTAGATGTGAGGGTTAAGAGGGGCTACGAAATCGGAAGCGATCACTACCTCCTGGAAGCAGTGCTAAGAGAAAAAAGTACTTTACAAGTCTCAGGATATGAAAATAAAAACGAAAGAAAATCTCAAGAACGAATTAAAGTATACAAATTGAGAGCTGAAGAAATAAGACATGTATATCAGAATGAGATAACGGAGGAGGTATTCAGATACTCGGAAATACAAATAGATATCGACATGAAATGGAAGAGATTTAAGGAAACAGTGTTAAAAGCGGCAGAGAAAGTATGCGGGAAAAACAAAATAAGCATCAATAAAAAGAGAACTGCATGGTGGACTGAAAATGTGAAGAGAGAAATAAAGATAAAGAAAAAACTATGGAAGACTACCTACAAAATAAAAGCATCGATAAATATAAAGCCTACAAAAGACAGAGAAACGAAGCCAAGAAAATAGTGCTAAAAGCCAAACAAGAAGCATGGGAAAGCTTTGGAAAACGCGTAGAAGAAAACAGCAAAGAAAATTCGAAAGTGTTCTACAGGATCGCTAAAAAATGGAAAAGACTTTAGGCTACAAACAATTAAAGCAAAAGATGGAAGGGTGCTGACAGAAGAGCAGGAAATCGTGTGCAGATGGAAGGAACACTTTAAGGAACTTTTGAATTCAGAGGAGTTAGGCGAAAGTACGGATTCCGAAAAAATCTTGGAGACAAATGAAACATACAGGGGATGGTTACACCGAAAAAGCCACATATCTAAAGAAGAGATAACCGCAGCACTCAAAAGAATTAAACTGGCAAAGGCACCAGGAATCGACGAAATTGCACCAGAGTACATTAAATACCTCGGAGAAGATGGAGAGAAGGAACTGAGAAGGATACTGAGCATGATATGGATAAGCCATAAAATCCCACAGGAATGGAAATATGGAGTGATTCTGTCTATATATAAGAAAGGAGATGCAAAAGATTGCGGGAACTACAGAGGCATAACACTGCTTACCACTGCTCTCAAAGTATACGAAACAATACTCGAAAAAAGATTAAGAAGGACTGTGGAAAGACAACTTTCGGATGTACAAAGCGGATTTCGACCAGCACATAGTATACAAGACCATACCTTCACAGTGCAGCAAGTTCTGGAGAAAAAACTAGCCAAAGATAAAGATGTTTACATATGTTTTTTAGACATGAAGAAGGCATTCGATCCAATAAGTAAAGGGAAAATTTGGATGAGTCTAAAAAATAAAGGAGTGGAAGAAGAACTTGTAGAAGAAATTGAAAGTATATATAAAGGGACATATAATGTAGTAAGAACCAGTAACAGGATGTCTGACGCATTTAAAACATTTGAAGGAGTCAGACAAGGGAGAACACTAAGCCCACTTTTGTTCATCTGCGCCATGGACGATGGAATCAGACAGTGTCAGAAAAGGATGGACATTTTTAATGTGGGATATAGGCGCCTAGAATCCATCTCTTTATGGGCATGTGCTTTTGCCGATGACGTTATACTCTTTGCAAACTCTGAAAGCAAGTTAGAGAAAAACTTTCAAGTATGGAAGGAGGTCCTGGAATCTCAAAATCTGCACCTCAATGTCGAGAAAACTCAGGTGATGGTCGTAAGTAATAGAACAGGGACGATAAGAGTGAGTGTGGACGGAGTGACCTTCGAGCAAGTTGAAAATTATAAGTATCTTGGAAGCGTTATTAACAGCAAAGGTAACTTAGAGGAGGAATTGAAGGCAAGGATCCAATCTTCAAATAGGCTGTACGCAGTGTTGCAGAAAAAAATTCTCGATCATAAAGAAATAACTCGAGCCACAAAAATATCAATCTTCAAGTCTATGTAATTACCAGTACTGTTGCATGGAAGAGAAAACTGGATCCTTACTGAAAGACAAGAAAGGCAAATACAGGCCATGGAAATGAAATACCTTCGAAGAGTGATAGGAGTAAAGAGAATCGACAGAAAAAGAAATGAAGACAATCGAAAAGAGCGAAATTTGGAATCCGTGAAAAAAGTTATATGTAGAAGATAAAAAACTTAGATAGTTTGGACACCTAGTGAGGATGGAAGAGAACAGACAAGTAAAAAAAATCTGAGAGGCTAGAACTGAAGGGAAGAACAAAAGGGGAAGGCCCAAGACAACATGAAACAGCGCGCTAGAGATAGTACTAAAAGATGCGGGAGAAAGCTGTAACTCGGCGATGGAAGCAGCTAGAGACAGGAAGAAATGGAGAAAATTTATTAAAGAAAGGATGACGGAAACCAGAGACAGAACCGCGACACCGTAGGATACAAGAGGACCGGATTATGTATGTATGTATGTATGTTCTACCGCACTTTTGTCCCTAAATATTAGATAGCTCTAAATTTCCGGGGAATCGAAAAAATGTAACTCTTTCACAATAAGTTTTATTGTTACTGAAACAATTATACACTGCACAATTGGCCATTTTAAAATTTAAGCATTATTAATTTCTGCAATTATCAATTTTGTTCTTTTGCAAAGAGACGCTCGCTTTCTGTTGTGTGCACTACGTGATGCAATTTAACAGCTTAATGCGAGAAAGAGTATGAATGCTACATATATGCGCAATATATTACCATCATAACTATATATACTCGTATACCTTGTATACTCGTATATGCTGTGGCATCTTTTGATGGTTTCAAAACGCCTGGCACCGATGGAATATATCCAGCTATGCTGCAACAGGGTATAGATCAGCTATTGCCAACTCTGAAAAGAATTTTCACCGCTGGCTTGGCGCTGGCATATATTCCTACACCTTGGCGGACAGTCAGAGTAGCTTTCATACCGAAAATTGGTAAGGAAGACTATTCGCTCCCCAAGAGTTTCAGACCTATAAGTTTGACATCCTTCTTACTGAAAAGTATGGAGAGACTGGTAGAATTTCACGTGCGCAAAGTTGCTTTGAAACTGCATCCACTATCGGAGATGCAGCATGCTTATCAGCGTGGGAAATCCTGTGAGACCGCACTTCAAAATCTAGTGGCCAGAATTGAATGCGCGATTGATAGGAGAGAATACGCGATGGGTATCTTCATCGACATTGAGGGTGCTTTTGACAATGCGACTTTTGACTACATGTGCGACTCGGCCAGACAACACGGGGTAGATGAAACATTAGTGTTGTGGATTAAAGCAATTCTAATGAATAGAACTTTGGTAGTGTATGCGGATTGTGGCCAATATGTTATGGCAGGGGTAAACAGGGGCTGTCCGGTGGCGTTCTGTCTCCATTGTTATGGTGCATGGTGGTCGACTCTCTGTTGAACACTCTAAATAGTTCTAACGTCTATGCTCAGGCATATGCGGATGATATCGCCGTACTTTCTGTCGGGCCATGCCTGGCGACGGTCTGTGCTAACGCGCAGGCGGCGCTGGACATGATCGATGAATGGTGTACTAGGAGTGGGCTTTTGGTGAATCCTCTTAACACTGAGGTTGTTCTTTTTACGAGAAGGAAGATTTTGACCGGTCTGACTCAGCCAGTACTAAAAGGCGTCACCATTCGCATTTCCAATGAAGCCAAATATCTGGGAGTGATTTTAGATAAGAAACTTTATTGGTCCAAACACGTCGAGTCGAAAACATCCAAGGCGCTCTCAGTCTTCTGGCAGTGTAAGGGTGCTTTTGGCAAGACTTGGGGCTTATCACCGAATAAGGTTCTCTGGATCTACACGGCTATGATAAGACCATTCCTCGCATATGCGTCGGTTGTTTGGTGGAAGGGGCTCTTGCGTAAATATGTGGTTACCTTTTGTGCGAAACTCCAAAGAACGGCTTGTCTCGGCTGCTCGGGAGCTTTCCCGAGTACGCCTCGCTCTGCTCTAGACGCTTTGCTGAACTTACCTCCCCTTGATACTTATATCATGGGTTGCACTATCAAAGCCATCCATCATCTTAGGCGAGGCGGTTTTTGGTATACTCCACACTGGAACTTTGATGAACTTGCGCGACACTTATCTTACGACCCCTGTCTTATAGATATGCCGTCTGATGCAATGACACCAGAACTCCAGCTGATGCGCAAATTCAGAGTCGACTTTCCTTGTTTCCAGGACTGGCTTCGGCCAGAGTCTGAGCCGGGAATGGAATGTAGTCGTATTTTCACGGATGGTTCCAAAACCAGTCAAGGGTCTGGCGCTGGTGTCTTCGTGGAAGTCGACAACATTAGACTTCACTTCTCGTTAGGCAAATATGCGTCTGTTTTCCAAGCGGAAACTTATGCAATCCTAATGGCCATGAACTATGTTGTGAAGAACAGGTGGAAGGGACGTAGCATTTGTGTCTGTAGTGGCATTCCAGGCTGCGCTTAAGGCCTTGCTTAACCCTTTAACCACTTCCAAAATAGTTCGTGAAACCAAAAAATCGTTGAACTTGGTCGCAAGGCTGAATTCTCTGTCTCTTATCTGGGTCCCAGGTCACACTGGGATCTTGGGGAACGAGATCTCCGATGAGATTGCTAGACAAGGCTCAGAGGAGGCTTTCTCAGGTCCCGAACCCGCGTTGGGTCTTCTAGCGTCTTCGGTTAAGGCTTCCATTGACGATTGGGTCTCTCACGAGCACAATTGTGTGTGGCATGACTCTCCAGGTTGCAGGTTGACTAAACGCATGCTCCCGGACGTCTGTAAGAAATCAGCGGCATTCTTGCTGTCTCTCAGCAGAAAAGACTGTAGACGACTTATTGGCGTCTTGACAGGCCACTTCGCTTTTGCCAAGCACCTTAACGTGTTAGGCTTAAGTGACATACGCACATCTCAGCACGAAGTTTTGGGAGTATCACCATATTACTCCAATTTTGGTCGAGGAATGGTGACTTTTGCTGGTTGATCAGGATCGCCCTTATCCACCATTCCGCATGATAAGGAGAGTGATACGCCGGGAACAGAAGAAAGGTTTAGACAGCTTAGGGAAGAAATAGGGAAAAAGCTAGAGTTGGCAACCAAGAAGGCATCACATAATTATAACCTTCGCAGACGGGATGTACAATATTATCCCAACGAACTCGTCTGGCGAAGAAACTTTATCTTATCGGATGCCGGGAATTATTATACGGCTAAACTTGCTTCGAAATATGTTGACCCATTTCGAATCCAGAAAAGGGTATCACCATACACATACGAACTGGTTAATGAAGATGGCAAGGTACGTGGAACGTGGAATGTTAAAGACCTGAAGCCAGTCGCACAAGAAAAAGGAATTGTGCTAAGAGGAACTGAGAGCCCCGTGCTCTGTGATGTTCACTGGCGATCGCCAAGCGCGATCAAAATGAAGTAGTTGTTTCTTGTCTTTTTTTTTACTTTTCGTTCTCCTTTGTTGTGTTGTTTTACCCTGGGGAAAATATGTATCTTAAGTTACTTCGGCCTTTCTTACGAAAAGCCAACTGCCTCTCTTCGGAGGTAAGGGTGGGGTTTGTTACGTGCAAATTTCGCACGAGGTCCTTGGTCCCCTCCATCCGTCCACCATTTTTGGCCTTTTATTTTTATTCCGTTGTCTTCTTGAAGCAGTGGTCTCGTTAAGCGTTCCTGGATGGTTCCACCATTCAGTGCTTATACCTCTCCACACGCTTCAAGGGGGCAACAAAAGCAGGTACTCCGGGAAACAGAGCCCAACGGTCGGTTGGCAACCCTCTGATGCGGATGGACCGTCCGCCAACGGTGTAAATTAAATCAGTGACGAGTGAGACGAGCGACGATGAAGAAGAGGGTAGACTGCCCCAATATCTTGCCCACACCACCAGGGCATATGAACCTACAACATAAAGGACGAGTACACGACGAGATACATCATGAACATCACACAGTTACCCAAGCATCCCAAACATACCAACACATACACACATTAAACACAACTTGTACGACCATGAGCAGCGGTCAACGGACTGAAGGAGGTTCAGTCCAAATTCATAAATTCATCGATGGCCGAGAGCCCGACGCTTATATTTTATTATTTGAATGGGGTGGCACGTCATCGGCTAGTCCCTTTTCCCCAAATCTGCGTGAGATTCCACCGGGATAGCTAGCTTTCGCGGACTTAATAAAATAATAGGAATACGAGTGGGTACTCAGGCTTCTTCCTCCTCAGGAGTGTCCAACGCCAAGCGTTGTTTGACAAATTTCCTTTTTCTTCTCATATTCCTTCTTCGCTTTTGTATTTCTCGCGGTATTGTTTCGCGTATTTAATTTTACGTTCACTAGCCCCTCAATTGCTAGCGCTTACTGTGAACGTGGCACCAAGGTAAAGAGCGAACCTCGGGAATGCGTAACCCGACCCTCTGAACTGCCAGTTGGAGGCGATTTCAGAGAGAGAGAGAGCCATTGGAAAAATGGGCAGAGCTGCTGGATAGCGGCGTTCAAGGAACGGTTGCATGCTTCAGCAAAAGAGCGGTGTACTGCACATAAAGCCGTCTTTGAACTTTTAATGGCTGAATAAGCGGTAGGCCAATTTACAGAGAGAGGCTCACGGTCAGTTAGGCAAAGTCCTGAGGCGAGTTCAGCACTTCTTGGTTGACCACGATCGAGTGCGAACTAGCGCTAGTGTTTGAGGAGTTTTTTTTATTGTGAGTTAGTGAACAAGTTTTGTTCCGAGTTATTTTCAAGCGGAAAGGTCCAGAAGGGACCAAAGGAAAGGATACAAAAGCGAAAAGGATTCAAGGAGGAATACAAGGAAGGAGCAGAAGGGAAATTTCGAGGAGAAACAATCTGGAAGCGAGGAGTAGGAAGCAGATTATCGCCCAGGAAAAGCCAGATAAGTTGCATTATATTTTACATTCCTTTTTTCGATTAGTGTAGGATTTTGTGTGTCATAAATCCCGGTAGGGTCTCATACCGTGACAGCGGGACACGCGACCGCTAGTAATACGTTTCTTTTTTACAACTGTGTTCGGGACCGGTGATAGCGGGCCACCCCCAACGGCTACGTACCTTTCGGTATTTTCAAGCGGTTTTCCGGTTTTCAACCTCCTTTGTTCATATAAAACCTTTTCTAAATTAAATAAATTGGCCGTGCTCCGAATTATAGAGCATTTGTAACGCACGTTCGTTGTTTTCTTTCCTATTTGTACAATTTCAGGATCCCCACCCCATTCATTTTCCCAAGGTTTCCCGATCCCTTTCAAAGATCTGGTGGCGCCCATTCTCCGTATCGCGTGTAAACACCCAATTTCGCTAATTCCAGTGAACTCACCCCAGCTGAGTAACCGGGAGAGCAGCATCCTACAGGCTGCTATTGTTGCACTTTCCCGATTCTCTTGATTTTATCTGTGGCTATCTGTCACTCTCGTGCGCGGCCGGCTTTCGCTTTGTGTGTTTTGTTATTCTTTTTTAAATAATTCGGGAAGAATTCTGTGCGACACAAACAATCGTGATACAGGCTATAAGAAGTGGAAATTGCATTTCACCGTGAGAATCGCTTTCAATGTGACATCTTTTGCGTTGAAAATACATTTCGACATTCTTTCAACCGAATCCATTCTTTCTTTCATACGAAAATTTAACAGCTGCACAGCTGTGAATGGCTATGAACCACACAATTGCTTCCGAACACATACGCCTATTATGGGCTACTTTTGGAATTGACAATACTGAAGGAAACTTAACGCAGAATTATGACATTAGCTAACCGATTGCTTCCGAGTATTATAATTCAGCCTTTGCTCGTTCACTGTGAACGTGTATAATACTCGCCTGCTGTCATCGTACAGTCTAACTGTCTAATGTTCGCCACATAGCAAATTCAAAATATTATATACGTTAGGAATTTTGCATGAAAAAAAGGATTTAGAAAATTTTCGCGGGATAGGGTTTTGGGAGCTGAAAAAAATCAGTATCCCGCGAAAAAAAGGATAGATGGCAACATTATGTATGCTTCCATATTATATTCCTTCCATTCGTGTGAAAAATATAACGCACACACCATGAGTGGTTGCGAGAAGCTAAGCCGTGCCACTTAAAGAGCTGTTGCGCCTATTTATTTATTCATTTTTATATATTTTGTTTTGCTTTTATTGACCGCTAAACCCATCTTTCCTGTCTGGATCTCAATACTTGCAAGTGCTCCATTGACGGCCCGCTGACTTCTTCCGATTATGTCAATGTCATCGGCGTAAGCGAGTAGTTGAACAGACTTGTAAAGGATCTACCACCAGTGTTGGTTTGTGGGTTTTGTACAATTCTCGCAAGTACAGTGTTAAAGAGATTGCATGATAGCGCGTCATCTTGTTTAAGACCTTTCCTGACATCGAACGGTTCGGTGCTGTTCTTACCCGTTTTGATGGAGCAGTGAGATTTTCCATCGTCATTCTGCACAAACGGACAGGCTTGGCAGGGATACCAAGACTAGACATGGCTCTGTAGAACTCGTCTCTATACCTACACGCTATAAATAAACTTTAAACTCGATGAAGAGGTGTGCGTATCGATTTTATATTCATGGGTTTTTTCCGAGATCTGCCATAGTGTGAATATTTGGTGAAATTTCTGCGAAACCTGTAGGATTCGACTCCGTTTCCTTTTTGGTATTTCCCGGTGAAAGCGGGCACGCGAATCCGTAATTTTATATCTTTCTTATTGTCCGGGACTTGCGGTAACTGGCCCCTTTAATTGTGATATTTTCGTTAATTTGGAGATGTTCGATTTTCCTCTTCCAGGTTTTTTCTTCGATCCCCATTAGCTATTTAGTTGTCTTCCTTTTTGATTAGTTTGTTTGCTTTAATTTTCTTTTCTTTTTAATAAATCACCACACTCAAGAAGGGCATTTATTAAGTGGTGCAAATCTTGTTTTTTTAGTCTGCAGATTCTCTTTTTTTCCAGCACTCATTGTACCGCCTATCATTCCCAAAACCCCCCACAAAGGTTTCGTAATTTCTCCCTCTTACCAAAAAAAGGAAAAGTCCAATCCCCTTTTTGCGATCATTTTTCTATTCCCATTCGCAGCAATTTACCCTATTTTCTTTTGCCTTCCCCAATTCCAACATTTAGTTTAGTGTGTGTATTGCTTAGACCTTAATTTGAAAGCAATTTGAATTTCGTATTTGGGTATAATTGTGAAGTACCTATTCATGTTGGAAAGTCGTCTTCTGTATGCATGCAGTGACACTTTTCATACAACTATGATCGTACATCGTTACAGTGTGTATGGGATAATGGAGAATTTCAATTAAATGGCAATACCGGTCACCCATATATTTGAAAAACTGCGGTAGCTTAACACTATATCATAAAGTGTAATTACTGCGAAGGCCGAATAGTCCACTACGACCGATTCCGTTCAAATGTCCTATCGCTTGTGTGGAGGAAACGCATTATTTGTTTTAACGATTGGTTCTTATAATATTCTATGCACACCAAGTAGGCGACAAGTACAAACGCATGGTTTCTGATGAGTTTGGAAGCGATGACGAGCTTTGGTATTCGGTCATATGATGAATGCTCTGTGCAGATTAGTCTATCAACACCGATATTTATGAGATGTGCAGTGGCCACAGCTTACCGACATTATCTCCATGGACTACCGTTATTGTCCGCACATGCTGACAATGTCGAACATTTTAACTGATTTTAATTTTCGTTTCAAATGTTATTTTCTTTGTTTGAATGAATTATTTTGTATTAACTATTATAGATCAAAATATGAAGTTCATACAGATTGAATTAAAACACGGATACAATGAAAAGATGTCTTTTAAAAATTTTTTGTCCGATGGCCATCATTATCCCGTCTTACACTATTTGTTCTGAAATTTGCAGCAAGTAATTAATTTAATTGGACATATTGCACCATTACATATTCCGGAATGAGTATTCTATCCAACACTCAATGGAAATTGTAATCCTTACCTTTACAAAAGTATCCCCCTCTCCCCCAAATGATTTGAAGTTCCTTTTAGTTTGTTGTCTTGGAATTTAAAGTTTTTTACCGAAGGTCTGCGGTAACACTGCCTGTTACTAGCATCATAAGTACGTACTTATTCTGTAACACGGTTGCTAGTTTATCATGTGTCGCCTCGAAAATTGACATTATGGGTAAGCACTAATTCCATTAATGTATGACGATAGTGGTATAACGCCGTCGAACAAAGTTCACACACCCATCGAGTGTGCACACTAGACATTATCCTGCGCATAATGATTGGCTGTGTCTCTCGTAACCATACATTGTCCTTATAAATAATGTGGGGACGCCACGGAGGTCCCTTTCAAATTTAAATTTATCCAGAACAATAGCCAACAAATTTTCATTATCTGCATAAGCATCCGCGCGGTCAGCCTCACCAATGAGTCCTTTTCATTTGCCCAAATGCAACGTTATGTTAATTATTTATATAATTACGATCGCCGATGTACTAAAGTATCTGTAAGTCCTTAGCACAGGCAGGACATGGCTTCTCGTTATAAAGGCACCACTCCGCCTATTCACCAAGAATAATCATCCATTCATAAAATTTTCATTGCGCATTGTTCACCAAAAACAGGATACTCGGTGGATAATGCTTATTCATACACATTTGCATGTGTGTACAAATTGTGTGCGGGAGTCAGATGATTCGTGGATCACAAGAAGGATATTCTTGTGCCCCTGTTGAATAGTTTATGATACTTGCGTGTGTTTAGGTTCCCATGTCATCGAAGTTTTACAGCTTGAACAAACAAAACTTTTATCCCAGCTGAATTTTTATTCTCATTTTCATGTTCTTTTTACTATACATACATACATATTTGGTTTTTGTTTGAACATCCTGCTAAACATAGCACGTCTGTGCGCCAGAAACCTTTCCAAGATTTATGTATGTGATTTTTTCTTGGTCGTTTTTGCACTCTATCCGATGTGTACACAGGAAATGAGGCTGCTACCTATATGATGTGTTTCCTGTTTGCCAATGGCGTTGTATGCAGCACACCTTCAGAACAGCAAGGACGAATGTAGTCAGTATATGAATAAGTGAAGACGAAGAGAAGATGTTGCTGTTACAAGCATTCTGTTATCCTCAGCATGCGGTTGTTGAGTGTGTTATTGCGCTGATTTATTAGATCCCTTAAGGAACAAGACAACAACTTCTTACCAATGATGGTTAGGTGTGAAGTCTTAAATGCTGTGTCAAGAGATATGAGAAACACTAGAGTGACGCGCCACTGAAATCAATCATAAGTGGCAGTATGCTATTCTTCTTATATGGGATGGCAGACAGATGATGACGGTGTCAACGACATTGTGGACTGGTTGTCATGGTTATAATGGCTGATAGATGAATCTAGATAGTTTGCAGGAGGACTGCAAATGAGTTTTGACATCATTTCATGTCTAATATGTTTGAATAACTTCAAATATCACATCAGTGTGGGGCTCTATTGGGTCATATGCATGGGTGCTTCGCTCTGGCAATGCTGAAAGACAGGCATTTAATGTTGACACAAGTGAAAGAGATTTCACTTAAATGTGGACATCAAATTTTGTGGCTTTGGATTGGATACACCGGAAGTGTGGATATGACTGTGTGGCGCCAGTTATCTTCAGTCAATATTTGAGGCGATGGGATTAATTGCATTCGACGGAAGTTATGTGGAGCAGGAGGAAATAATTGAACTCAAATTGGTATGGAAAGAGATCCAATATTTCTAGTGTGGATAATATGCAGAAATTTGATGGGGCGATAATTTTGTCAAATCAAATGAACTCAGTTGTTTGTAAACGAGAAGTAAAAAAAAATAATAATAAATAAATATTTGGCGCAACAGCTCTTTAAGTCCCAGGGCCTAGCTTCTCGCAACCACTCATGTTGTGTGCGTTATATTTTTTACGCGAATGGAAGGGACCTACAGTTTAGTGCCGTATCCGCAGGGCAATTTATTTTGAGAAGCTTTTTCGAGACAACAATACTCTCGGATGTTTGTCAGACGTTCGCGAGAGGTGGGACCGTGAAAAAACGTTCTGATGTTTTCTGGGATTCGAACTCGGAACCTCACGCGTAGTGGTCCGACATAGTAACCACTTACGCCACGGCGACCACAAGCGAGAAATAAACACCATATTAAAGGAATTATGAAAAACTTTTTTTAATTGCTAATTTGTGACACCTAGGCCCTCATATATTGCCTAGATACTAGCCACCAATTTTTTTAAGATGAGTTTTTTGCGCTAGGCAGTCTGGTATGCTGCCGAATTTCTTGATAAATGGTATAGTGAGAAAGTCCCAAATGAAATATAAAAATTGGCGTGAGCAGTAATCGAGGACATTTCAAAGACATCAGTCTGAACTGAACAATAACTATGCCATCTGTATAAGAACCTTCTGTTGATATTCGTAAAGAATTTTAAAAATCTATGAAAAGCTGCTGTAACGGAGACCTATACCAAATGTGATCTGATGTTTTTAATGCGTTCGAAATAAAATTTGGAAATATTTTTGGTAATAGCTGAGAGCACGGGAATCTTCCTTGAATTTAGATACTATTTGCACTTGTTTTGCTTCGGGTGCGAAAAATATAACCGCCACAACACAAATTGTTGCGAGATGCTAGGATGGGCAGTTTGTGTTAACTACTAAATTTTAATTTTTTTACTGTTTTGGTTATCGAAAAGGTTGTATGCTAAATTGGATTTTTCTAGATCAAAATTGGAAGCTCGAAATCCAGTGACATAGAGATGGACAGACAGACGGACTTGTTCAATTCACTATTCTGTTGGTACTGCTTATTTATATGCATACATATATCCGAGGAAGCCAACTGGAACGGTCTGAACAGCTTATTCAGGAGATTTAACCATGCTTCCTCGATAGCGACGTGGGTCCTGCCGCCGACATGATCACAAATACCGTCATCGTTGGCATGAAAACCTTCAATCCTAGCAGAGTGAAGAACATAAGACCAAAGAAAAATGGTTTGTATGACTTGAGCTGTAAGGATGCTGTGAGGTTGAGGGACTTCATTTTTCGGTTTTGCAAGGCCGACCTACTGAGAAAAACTAGAAAAAAAATCAAACACCACAGAAATGAGTGTAATACCCACATTCGTCGTGTGAAATTCAAGTATAACCAAAAATTGAAGAAACAAATTCTACATTACCAGTGGTAGCAGAAGTTTCGGGTTGTTCGTCAAAAATGTAAAAACAATTGCCTCATCTTCCATCCCATTGCTCGTTTACAATGACATTGTTCCCTGCGTCCCCCTATACTTAGGCGCGTCGAATATTCAATGGAACAAACCCACTTTCATTTTTAAATCCGCTGGCCCAGATGACCCATAATTCTGAAGAGGTAATCGTCCACATTGGCAAAACCGCTGCATACATTTTTCCATCTATCCTACCGGTCCAGACTCTTTCCGAGTAGATTGAAACCATCATCTGTCCTCCATGTTTCTGTAGAAGGCGAATCTTCTTCTCCCTCCAATTATCGACCCCTCTCTTCTTTCTAAAGACATGGGAGCGCTGAAATTTCGTCAGCTTATGAAATATCTTGACTCACAAAAGCTCTTTAATGACCGCCAGTACAACTTTCATACCAAAGGGTCCAATGGTGATTTGATGACATCTCTCAGCGAAATATGTAACCAATATCTTCACCACACTGCTGAAAGTAAAATCGATATTTCTAAGGCATTTGACAGAGTTTAACATCCAGTTCTCTTGTCTAAAATGCATGCATTTGATATCTTCTTCAATGTTTTAGAAATTACTTTCCGGACCATTTAAATCAAAGTTGTTTTGGATAAGTTCAAGTCTGCAATTCACAATATAAATGTGGCCCAAAAGGTTCCGTTCTGTCTCCCGACTCTGACTACGATATATACGACATACGGATACATCCGCCCAAAGCTCGAGTATAACGTCCACGTCTAGTCAGGTGCACCTAAAACCACATTCCACCTACTGGATCGGGCTTAAAACCGTGGGTTAAAGCTAATGGTGGACAGAAGCATTGTGGAGTCAATAGACTCGCTCAAACACTGTAGAAATGTTTCAAGCCTATTTTCGGACGTACTGTGAAATGCAGAGATTCTTTATTGTTTGGTAAAAAAAAAAGTTCGCATTGAGAAAATATTGCATCATGCACTATGCTTTAAAAAGCTTAGTTTCACATGAGAGTTGAGCTATTGATCTATAGTAAGATAGTACGAGTTACGAGTTATTCCTCAATTTAGGGAAAACTCCGTGTGACATTAATAGTTGAAATGGAGCAAAGGGGGGATGTGTTAGATGATTCGCATATTGTCTCGCATATTTCGGGACATGCATTGCGATTGATCGGGAAACTAGTGACTGCCCAAAACTTGGCTTGGGCCAGTAGCACAACAATCAAGTTCGTGATGAAGGGCTTGTTTTACATCCTAATGGTGGTCCCCGGGCAACTATACGTATAAACCCTTATACGTGTAGGCTAATATTGCAAGTGCGGGTTGTCTAGGGCCTTGATTCTAGACTAGGTAACGAAGGCCAGCAACCTGCGTTCCTGGAACCAGCTCGCTACAGAAACCGACACTATGTCTCGGATAAGGAATGATCACATGTTGACGACTTTTGGCTATTGTACCCGGACAAATATAGGTTTCCTGAATGTAAAGACGCTCCTCGCCTCGGGAAGCGAAGGTCCTTACAATGTCAGATTCCTTCAATTGGAAAAAGAATTCATGCGATGTCAATTGGACATTTTGGGGGTAAGTGAAATAAGATGGTTAGAAGTGGGCGAGTACCAGTCCCCAACGCGTAGCACTGTACTACTGTATTCTGGAAGACCATCCCGAAGTCCGCGGGAATATGGAGTCGGACTTCTGTTAAAAACAACAGCACGTGAGGGGCTTATTTCCTGGTAGTCTCATGGTGATAGGATTATGACGGCCAGATTCCGGACTAGAGTACGATGGCTCACCATCATACAGTGTTACGCCCCAACGAATAGTTCATCTGAGGACGAAAAGGAGAGCTTCTACAATCTTTTAAGTGCCGTCTTCAACACAACACCAAATGGAGACATTGTCATAGTGATGGGGGATTTGAATGCCAAGGTAGGAAACGACAACGAAGGGCTCAAACATGTAATCGGGAAGCAGGGATTTCTTCAATGCCAACCGCCTTGTGATAGGTGGCACCATGTTTGAGCACAATATCTGCCACAAAGTCAGTTGGGTTTCCAACGACAGGCAAGCAACCTCCAACCAAATTGACCATTTTGCATTCAGCCGCCGCTTTAGAAGTAGTCTCCTGGACGTCCGAAACAGGCGAGGGCAAGATGTGGGGATAGTACGAGATCACCGTCTTATGATAGCTACTCTCCAACTACGCACTGCTGCAGTTCGAAGAATGAGCAGGTTTAACATCGATAGACTTAGTGATCCCTCAGTGTGCCAACAATTAAGGAAGCACTTTTCGCAAGGTCTGGCAGCAATCAGCAGCTCAATGTCCGCAACTATCCAAGACCATTGGTGTGCTGTGAAAAACGTTTTTACATCTGGTGCTCAAAGAATTTTCGGTCGATCGCAGGGAAGACATATGGCGTGGCTTTCCGAGGATACTTGGAGACGGATTGACGAACGAAAACAGCTGAAAGCTCTCGTTGCAGCTACCCCAGCAGCAGGGAGAAGCGAGCTAGAGTCCCTATATCGGATGAAGATGAGAGAAGTTCAGCGTAGCGTGCTACGTGACAGGCGCAACTACATCAACGCGATGGCTACAGAAGCAGAAGAAGCTGCACGGAGGTGTGACAGCAGGACCGTCTACAGAATCACGAAAGAGCTGACAGCTGGTCGCAGCTCCAGCCAACACCCAGTGAAAAGGCTAGACGGCTCCTTGCTCATTTCAGATGAAGACCAGCGCAAGAGATGGAAAGAGCATTTTGCTACGGTTTTAAACCGCGTATTTGCTATATCGCTAGCAAATAAAATCAGACTGAGATGCCCAAGCTGAGAAGTTCCCGAATACGCAGCACGACTCCCAGTAATGATGAGATAATTACCGCGATCAAGGCACTCAAAACCAACAAGGCGGTAGGACTTAACGGTATTCCAACAGAGCTCTTACAAGCAGCGCCAACAACATAGGCTAAGCTTCTGCTTCCACTTATAGAGAGATTTTAGGAAGCTGAGAGCTTTCCTAACGAGTGGAAAAAGGGAATGATCGTCAAGCTTCCTAAAAAAGGAGATTTAATGATGTGCGGAAACTGGAGGGGTATTTGCGTGCTGCCTGCTGTAGCCAAGATAACAGCTAAAATCATCCTGGAGCGAATCAAGCAACATCTCGGAGACACACTCGATGCCGAACAAGCAGGTTTCCGCTCTGGATCCTCCTGTGTCGAGCACATCAACACCCTGCGGATTATCATCGAACAGTGCGTTGAATATCGATCGCCACCGCACCTGCTGTATTGTCTCGACCGATGGTGGAACCAAACAGGATCGCTAAAGCAAAGTCCGCGTACGGTATGTTGTCCAAAATATGGCGAAGAAATGCAATAAGTTTGAACACCAAGATAAGACTGTCCCACTCCAACGTTGAATCCGTGCTGTTCTATGGTTGCAGCACATGGAGAGTGACCACTACTATCACCAGAAAGCTGCAAACGTTCGTTAATAGGTGCCTGCGTAATATCTTAAGGATTCTCTGTACCAATCGTATCTCTAACGAACACCTTTTCGAGAGAACGGGTCAGGAGCCAATAGACACCACCATCCAACGACGGAGGTGGCAGTGGATTGGTCACACGTTCCGAAAGGGTAACAGTTCCATAGCGAACCATGCTATGCAATGGAACCCTTTAACTCAGGATGGCAGAAGACCTGGCGGTCCGAGGAGAACATGGCGCAGAACAGTCGAGAAGGGCTGTTCTGCGCCATGTTCTCTTCGGACACGGCAGTTAGGGAAAAGTTGGGGAGAACTCAGACACATTGCCAGAAACCGTACCCGAAGTCGCGTAGGCGTAGTAGAGGGTCTAGGACCCACAAGAGGATACAGGACATAAGTAAAAGTAAGTGTATTGTCTTAGAACTATTACGGGCACTATTAGATTATCTCAGGATTTGTCGAAGATTTATCGAAGAATTTGAGAGTAGATGCACAGAGGTAGAAGCACTTGAGGTGGTCGATAAGATTTAATTGCATTCGATCGAGGTATTTGAGATAAAGGGTTACGCAATGTTCAGGAAGACGGATGAAAGCACGTAAGTAATTAAAAAAGTCGGAGCCGGATTTGTATTTAAGGTACAATTGCCATAACATTTTACAACGGTATATCTTTCGAACCTATCTAGAAAGCAGACTTTTCTGCGAATTTAGTAAACTAATAATATGTGCATTTACAAATTTTTGTTGGGGAAGTTGTATCAATTTTAGGAGTCAACCACAAATTTGAAGCAACCACTTGTTATAAAATTTTTTTTATTATGCAAACAATACTAAAACAGGAGCATGCATGCACGTGTCAAACAACAAACACCATCGCGATATGGTGCAAAAAATTGTATTGCAAAACTGTATCATTATGGTAATACTTGCAAAAAGGAAAGGCACTGCCCCGCCAGGCACTACCACTGCTGTGCATGGTACTGATCCTGGACCGAGCAGAAATGTTCGGGTCAGAGCTATACGGATTCCGGGGGCTAGCAACATAATGAAACAGTTTGGACGCAATTTAAGGGTCGCGAGTTGGAACGTTGGAAGCATGACCGGTCGAAGTTACGAGCTGGAAGAGATGATGAATAGAAGGCGGGTGGACATCTTGTGTGTCCAAGAGACGGAATGGAAAAACACCGGGAATCGGGCGCGTTTCTTGGACGTTAGGACAAAAGATTACAAGATGTTCTACTACGGAACGGAAAAGGCTAAGAACGGAATCGGTATCATCCTTGCGGCAGAGCTACTTGGTAACGTCTTGAGCATTTCGAAGTCCAGCGACCGTTTGATGTCTCTCAAACTAGTAATACAAGGAGAGGTGTGGAATATTGTCAGTGCACATGCTCCCCACGATGGGTACAATCAGAGAGATAAAGATGCATTTTGGCTAGATTTCCACAATCTCCTTAAGGACATCCCAAAGGAAGAATTTCTGTTTGTTGGAGGAGATTTGAATGGACATGTCGGGAAATCAAACGAAGAATATGAAGACTGCCATGGAGGACTAGGATATGGCATCAGGAACCTTCCTGGTGAAGACATCCTAAGCATGTGCAAATCACACGGTCTTATCGTGTTAAATACCATGTTCATCAAACAAAGCCGGCACCTGATCACTTACAGCAGTGGTGGAGATGAAACTCAGATTGACTACCATTTGGTAGGCAGTTTCATGAAGCCTCGGGTAAAAGATTGCAAAGTGATCCTGGGAGAGGCAATCGCTCGGCAACACCGTCTCCTGCTAACAGAATTTTTTTATGAAAACACCGAAGAAAAGCAAACAAACAAGGGTCTCTGAGAAAATCAAGTGGTACAATCTGGACAAAGAAAAAGGCGAGGCTTTTGTTTTCATAATGAAAAATTACCTCTCTCACACCATCAACGGAGCTGAGGATGAAGAGTGCAAAATATGTGGGATTCCTTAATGCCACCATCAACACGCCAAAGAAACATGGTGGTGGAGTGATGAAGCTAAGAAAGTGATAAATGAGAAAAAAGCGGCTTTCAAAGCTTGGTCAAAGTGCCCCTCTAATAATAATGACGAAAAGCTCGCCTCGAAATGGAATACAGATGCTGCAAGAAAAAAGCGAAGAAGAAGTGCGCCCAGCTTCAAGCAGAGAGTACGGAGGGCCTGTATCGGGAGCTGGAGAAAATATTTTCCCCGGTTGCTGATGCAAACCAGGCTATCCAGGAGCTGCGAAGACAAAATATGAACAAGAGCGCCACTATCTTCAAAATAGCCGCCTAAAGAAGGAAGAATGCTCAGGAGATTCGTTCGCCAAAGTTCATTAGCAATGCTCATGGCCAGCTTCTTGTGGATGACAACAAAATTTTACAGAAGTGGCGGCAGTATTGTGAAGAGCTTTTAAATGAAGAGTTTCCCCGGCTATACTTTCCAAGAGCCACCCCTAACTGTGAAGAAATACCCGACATTACAGTCGAAGAATTTAGTGAGGCAGTCAAATACTCCAAAAAACGAAAAGCGGTTGGGCCAGACGAGATACCCTCTGAGTTCTGGAAAAAGGTGGGAGACATCGGGTTCAGATGGCTCAGAATTCTCATCTCCAAATTCGTGAGAGGTGATCCAATGCCGAATCAATGGAGGGAAAGTTACCTCCTCCCTGTATACAAGGGGAAGGGTGATACACGAAACTGTGATAAGTACCGTTCGATCAAGCTGATGTCACACACCATGAAGATCGTTGAGCGGGTATTAGGTGGCCGACTGCGAAAAATAATACGGCTATCTGATGATCAATGCGGGTTTGTCTCGGGTAAATCATCCACAGATGCAATCCAAAGTATAAGGATCATAATGGAACAACATCGTGATTCCTTAAGGGATTTGCATATTGTATTGGTTGACTTTAAAAAGGCATTCGACAGACAACCACGAGATCTGATATGGGTGGCGCTAAGACATCGAGGGGTTCCAGAAGCCTATGTACAGCTGATCATGGACATGTATGAAGGAGCAAAGACAAGAGTAAGATGCCCCGCTGGAGTAACCGAAGAGTTCCCAATCAAAGTCGGAGTTAACCAGGGAAGCGTTTTAAGTCCTTTGCTCTTTATTGCAGTTACTGATTATCTGCTTGAAGGTAAAGTGATGGACCCGAAGGTACATCAGTTATTCTTTGCTGACGATGGAGCCATCATAAGTGAGGATCCTACATCCCTACAACGAGCACTTGATGTGTGGGTGGACGTTTTGGAGGGAAATGGGTATCGCATTATTTCAAAAAAGGCAGAGTACTTGTGCTGCCCGTTCTCTGATCCACTCAGGCCTATTCCAGACATTTATTTGAATGGAACAGTGCTTCCCAAGTGCGAAAAGTTCAATTATCTGGGATCTATGATCAATAGCAAAGCAACTTGTGATGACGACATCAATCATCGTGTAAGCGTAGGGTGGATGAAGTGGCGAGAAAATTCCGCTATCTTCTGTGACAGAAAAATGCCACCTAAGCTGAAAGGAAGGCTCTACACCGCAGTTGTACGTCCAGCGCTCACATACGGTTCACAATGTTGGACGATGTACAAAAAGTATGTGAGTAAATTAACGACAGCTGAGATGAAGATGCTTCGCATGACAGCAGGAGTGACAAAGCTTGATCGAATAAGAAGTTCGAAGATCCGTGGAAGCTTTCACATCAAGGAAACCATCGTACAAAAAATAGAGCTTGACCGGCTCAGTTGGTATTGCCACGCTCAAAGAAGAGATCATTTGAACACTGTTAAAAGGGCAATATCAATGCACGTTCCAAAGACATCGCGATGTAGGAAAGGCAGACCTATAAACGTCTGGATCAGACAAATGCGACGACATCGGCATTTCATTGGCCTCAGTAACCGAGTGATCCAAAATCGGCAGGCCTGCCGATATTTTCTGGGGTCAAATAGGCGAACCCCACAGGCGGATCAGTAGAAATGCGGTGAAGTGGGAGGGTTGTGATCCCTTGTTTCGGATCATAGCCTCGCTGATAAAAGGAGGAAGAAGAAGAAGAATTTTTTTTATTATGCCAGAATATTGACCGAAGGCTTGACACGTTGGCTGCCACGTGTATCACCGGTGATCACAACAAAAATCTTTCCCTAGCCAAGCCGAAATATGGTATATATGTTACGATGAGTTGGTGGCTGAGATCTTTTGCACAAGCAATAATGGGTATGTCAAGACATACAAATACAAATATTTGGCGCAACAGCTCTTTAAAGTGCCACACTCATGTTGTGTGCGTTATATTTTTCACACGAATGGAAGGGACCAACGGTTTGATGCCGACTCCGAACGGCGATGTGAGAAGCTTTTTCGTAACAACAATACTCTCGGATGTTTGTCAGACGCTCGCGAGAGGTGGGACCGTGAAAAAACTTTTTTGTGTTTTCTGGGATTCGAACTTGGAACCTAATGCGTAGTGATCCGACACACTAACCACTTACGCCACGGCGCCCACAAGACATGTTTGAACATATTTTCATATTTATTCATTTATTCATTTATTCAAACAAAAGAGTTTAACATGATACTACTAGATATTAAATCTTATAATAAGCATCGAGGTAGAATTTGCAAATATTAAATTAAAAAAAAATTAAATTAAAAAGGATAAAAGTAATCTATGTTAATTGAAAGGAGCAAAGATTTAAAATGATTTTAATGACTTCAGAAAATGCATATGTAAATTGCTTACAAATTAATCATAAACTGATTCTCAGCAAAAGGAAATAAATAAGAATAGATGTAATAGGGCTTCAATTGGTGTTAGAAAAATGTGAAAATAGCCTCCTCTGAAATTCGGCTGATGAGCTTATTCTCTGCAATTCAACCGGAAGTCTATTCCATAGTCGAATTGCTGAGACGAAGAAGGATCGCTCAGCAGTGGTGTGTTCGAATCGGGGTAAGATTAAGCGCAGACCCCTACTGGATTGGGCAAATCGGAGCATTTCGTTCAGATACACAGGGCAGTTATTATGAATAATGGCATGCAGCTTTAATAAGTTACGGAAGTCATAGAAATCATTAAGACATATTCCTAGAAGAGAAGTCTTAAGATGTGAGACACTGGTATATCTCGGTTTATTATATACAAAGCGGAGACAGTCATTGAAAGCTACATTTAATTCGTGTTTGCATTCGTAGTCTAGAGTGGCATATACGGAGCAGTTAAATGAGAAAAGGGCAAAATAAGGCTTTTAACCAAACGCAGTTTCATATCTGGGAGAAGAAGACCAGCAGAGCATCTCAAACTGCGCAACCCAGAGTAGATTCTCCCAATTGTTGTCGAAATGGCGTCGCAACAGCTTAACTTGCTGTTTAGCGTAAATCCAAGATACTTCACTTTATTCATATATGGAATAACTTCTCCGTTAAGAACAATGCGGGGAAATGCAGTAGCTTCCACTTCTCTCCTTGAGCATAGCATTGCTAGAGTCTTAGCGGGATACAGTTTAAGCTTGTTGAGGTTAGACCAGAGTTGGATACTTTTTAGATCCTCATTCATCCTAGCGACTAGGTCCTCCCTCAGGCCTACTGAACGACATAAGTTAATCAGGACGTCGTCCGCATACATTTGTATATTGCAAAAGCTTATAGCATCCGGAAGATCATTAATATACAATGAAAAAAACAGTGGTCCCAGAACTGAGCCCTGTGGAACTCCTATATTTACAGTAAGTGGTCTGAAAATTCTACTATCAGTATAAACTGTTTGAACCCTGTCCCTAAGATAGTTGTGTACCAAACGAAGAGCTGTACTGGAAAACCTAAATTTATTCTTCAATTTTGACATTAATATTGGGTGATCAATGCAATCGAAAGCTTTTGAAAAGTCTAATAGTAACAATAAACCAAGTTTGTCTGAATCCAGTTCCATACGTAAGTCTGTAGTGACTTTATAGTGATCACCGGTGATACATTTGTGTTTAAAACATAAATTTTACTTTTTTTGTGCACGTTTGCACTGACAGCCAACGTGTTAAAATATAAGCGAAATCATAACTCTTTGTGTATCCAGTAAAACACGGATGTTTATAATAGGAATGTTGAAAGTAGACTGCGATAGAGTTGCGCGAAACAGTTCCAATCAGGGTTGCCGCTGAGAAATTTGAAAAAGTCACAAAAAAAGGCTCGCAGCAAAAACAAGTCCCAACAAAAACAAATAATGCAAAAATTGTAATGAAGTTAGAACCAGAGAACTGCATGAATCCACTCATTTATAGTTGTGAATCATTCACAGTCTCTTACATAATGAAAACAAACAAGTATCAATCGACACTCATGAATATTTAAATGCGTAGTAAGTAGGCTCGCTCTCAAAGTATTCACTCAATCAGAGTATTCACAAATGTATAAGTGATAGGATGTAATAAAGTGTGAGGATAGCTTATCATTTCTTGGAATGAATGTGAATCTGTGAAGGCAGTGAATGGTTCGAGTGGCTTATAAAACGAGCTAATTGCTGCAGTAGAATGAATATGAATGTGTATGAGGGCAGTGAATGTTTCGAGCGGCTCATAAAATGAGCTACTTGCTTTAGTTTTCTAGTTAGAACTCGATATTCATTAGATTGAAAAACTAAAATAAAAGCTTGTATTTCACAAAACAAAACAAAAACATAAATAAATAATTAAAAATAATAAAAATAAAACGCATTCGATTATACAAAAAAAAAAGTCAAATTAAATTAAATCAGTACAATTTTGGTGTGAACGATTGTGGTAATGCTGAGCAGTAAATGGAATTTTTGTTAGAAAAATATTTTTTATACAAAAACGTTTAAAAAAAAAGGGTGAAAAAGAGATGTTTTTTTAAAAAGTCGGGACATTGTCTGTTTGTGTCAAAAAGGGTCAAATTGCGACTAAAGTCGCATAGCGGCAACGCTGGTTGCAATGATGGAACGAACAATGAAAGTTTCTTTTTTTAAAAGGAACTGGTTCCCAGAAACATGTCCACGGAGCTACACAGTTCCAGCTACACTTTCCATAGTCGAAACGTCCCATTCATTCGAATTGGAGTGGAACTGCGAGCGAAAGGAACTATGGCTCTTTAAGCGCGAGATAGCTATGAATATATCGCCTATAAGAGCGATTACGATGTACATATGTATTTCATTCGTGAACTATCGTTTTTATATATAGGATTATGATTTGCTTTCTTTCCTTACAGAACGCATATAGCTCCGATTCAATTAATGCGCGAATTTCACACATAGCCATGGGCATAGTTTTCGTTCAAAAATTCAAAGAGATATATAGTATGTATATACATATTTCTTTTCTTTCGTTTGTTCTGTGAAGTCGGAACTATATGGATATACTTATGTGCAGTTTACGGAAAGATATGAAATGTTTCCGACCGAGGATATAGTTCCAGGAGCTATAAAGGTCCGAAGCGACCCAGCACTAAATAGACTGCGAAAATCAAACACAGAAAAAGTTTGGTCCAGCGAAAAGGTTGTTTCAGTCGCAGAATGTGCAGAGTTGCATTGGCGTTTCCTGGGAAGAGATAAGCAGTCAACGTTTGCTCAAAAACAGACGAGCAGGCGAAAACCAGACACATGAGAAAACAAACAAAGCACCCACGGGTGATCTTATAACCGTTGAAATGGGTGTCGCATCGTGTTCCGCACGTCCGACGCTCACACACGCCCATTTCAAGTTGTTATAATACTTTGGAATATGATTTTTGTTTACAAGGTCCAGTAGATCTTTTTTTTTTCTGCAAGTCCCGGCCTCTTGTTACAGGCTTTTTGAAGAGAAACTTCATCGATTTTCTTCTTTTTTATTACAACGACTTCCTGGAAGTCATTAGCATAAGAAGTCTTGTAAAAAATTGACTTGGGGTTGTCCCTGTTAGCCTTGATGACCTTTGCATCATGTTGTTTTAAATTTGCCATGTTCACTGGACCCATTTTTGTTGGCAGATCCTTAATGTCATAAAAATCTTCGTGATAAAGTTTGTTGACAACAAAAGGCGGCCCCTCTTTCTTTGCTGACTTAATTGCTGAAATGAATCCATCGGGTGAATAAATCGGCCCACTCTTAAGCTGACGCTCAACCTGCCGTTCAATGGGGGAGTGAGCGGAATCACCTTCATTTTATGTATGTCCTTTTATTAAAAAAGGGTTATCTCTTTAACATCCAAATATCGGACAGTATACAGATAAAGCGCCAACATAAATTTATTTTTCTGTTGTCCCACACAGTTATCCGAATAAAAAATGATCTCTGCATCCATTCTTGCTTTTTTGGAGATACTTAAGAACGCAGGTTCCCAGCTCGTTAACTCCTCGATGCGCATTGGCCTCGTCCCATACAAAGCATTTGCTGCTATTATTTTGAAGGTCATAAATTGTAAAATTAAAAACATTCAATTTAGATTTATAATAAAATACGGAGACATCCCCTTTCGGTATCTGCATAACAGCTTGCAGGTCATACACCGCTATTACACCGTTGAAGTTGGTGTTCTCTTTATTTTGCTTTTTTCCGCCCTCGAAAGTATCTTTTCAGATTGATGCAGGTCGTAGTTTTCTTTTAGACTTTCTTTTTCATCAGAAGTGGCGTTTTCATAGGCAACACAAGTTTCGCACAAATCTTTCTTGGGCGTGAAAAATGAGATGTTGAAAGATTCGGTAAATAAGTTATAAAATATGGAATAGCTTCCATAGGGCTCATTTTTTGCCTTACAATTGGATACATAATCTCTATGTATGTCCGCTAGTGACCTACTCCCGTCAACTAACGTCCGAGTTGAATTTGCCCTGGTGTAGTGGCTCTCAATTTTTGGGATGGAATTTATGTGATTCTTAATACCGTCTCTGATAGCTGGATCTGGACACCTATGGTTCCGATGCTGACGCCTCAAGTCTGGCTCAAGTAAAACATCAACCATCTTATTTCTTTTTTCATGAACAGTTCGGATTGTCCGATCATTGATATCTAAAGTGTTTTTGAAAAAAAATTTACAGACTCGAACTTTTTCAACATCAGACGTAGAAAAATAGTAAGCATTGCTGTTGCTTCTTGGAGCTCGTGTTCCTCCTTCACGGGTATACCTGTACCTTGGAGCTATGACTGTCATAGAGTTGTTTATAAATTGTCTTTGCCTTTCTATATTACCTAGGGACCAATAATTTGAAAAGAGTCGCTGCTTGTCATCTGGGCTAAACTTAGAGCCGCACTTAAGCTTACATTTTTCCCACAAGAAGCTTTCAATTCTCTTTTCACCCTTACATTTTTAGTTTTTGAGAGGGTTTGGTATTCCTCACCGAGATTTCTCTTTTTCTTTAAAACTTTTTTTTTTCCAGTTCTCAAATTTTTTTTTTCTTACGTTGAGTGCCACCATACAATCCGAAAAAAAGTTCCCACAGGCCACCTCATTTTTTTTGTATTTATATTTAGACTTTACGTATTATAATCGAAAATTGATTTTAGAAATTTTTATTTGCTCTTTTATACCTGAATTTTACCGTTATTATTTAGCGGTGACACATTGGTCTCGCGCGGCCCCCAGATATAAAGTAAATCTCGAAGGGCCGCATGAGTCCAATATGTCACCGCAAATTGGAATGGGAGAAAGTGACATCAGTTCGTGTTTTTTTATTCTTATAACCTAACGGGATCAAGTGATTCTAGTTTGTGTTTGAATAAAAACAACTCGATCTAGGTTTACATGAGGATGAGTCATTTCTTGTCATGAGTGCATTTCAAACACTGAGAGGTAGTTTTCCCAGTTGCAAAAATCGGCGAACGAATAACAATTGTGTTGTAGCAAGCAAAGTGAATTTACCAATTTGGCAAAATGTCGCACGAGAAAAGAGAAAAGCGCTTGAACAAGATGTTGCAAGAAATGATGTCAGATGAAGAAATTTAAGGAGTGGACGCATTTGAAGGAGATGGCACATCTGATGAATGCCAACCGGACTCCCAAAGTTCCGATTCGGATTCGGATTATGAACCTCCAGCGAGAAAAGTCAGGCAACAATTAGCTGATTCAGTGGCATCAACTTCCCAAGCAGCAGAGTCCACAGGGCAGCTTCAAGAACCAGCATCACCAGAGCCTGCAAACAGTATCCAAGTTCTCAATACTGTGGATGAAATAATAGACGAAGTAGTCGGAAACGCAGTCTACAGCGATATTGAGAACGATAACAATGCTGAAGAAATGCGCAACCCGACCGTTGACTTTTAGTGGCAAACAGCAACCGGTGAGCATCTAAAGGACATAGCTTCAATGAGCAACCAACGCATGGCTTCAATGTTCAACTTTATGAACATTATGGCAAATCCCCCTATGAATTTTACAAAATGTTTGTATCAGATGCAATCATACAATTCGTAGTAAGTATTTTTCGAAAAGTGACTAACTACATTTCTAAATAAAATAGCAATAACTATAATTTATTTTGTTTGGGTGGATGAAACCAATCGCTATGCTGAACAATGTCTTCAGCAAACCTCTCGTCCAAAAGCACGGATATTGAAGTGGACACCAACAAACTCCAAAGAAATTGAACAGCTTCTGATTGTCGTGATATGGATGGGCTTATGCACTCTATCAACCATTCAAGGTACTGGCGAAAACACAAGCTATACTCAACAGCAATATCAACCGCGATGTCCCGAAATCGGTTTCAACTATTGCTCAGAACAGTGCATTTCTGCAATAATGGAGAAGTTACCGAAGACAGATTGAGGAAATTGACACCACTTTTGAACAGGCTACGGGAGACGTTCCAGAGTGTAATAACACCCAGCGAGTACATTTGTATTGACGAAACTCTTGTTCCCTTTCGGGGGAGATTGAGCTTCTGACAATATATTTCCAACAAGAGACACAAGTTTGGAATTAAAAAAAAAAAATAAAAATCTGAAAGATGGTTACACGTTTGACTTTCAACTGTACTGTGGCAAATCAAAAGATGCCAATACAATGGTACCATCAAAGGTTGCTATGGACATGATGTAGAATCTCTTGGACAAAGGACGAACTCTGTGCACTGACAACTATAATACAACCGTAAGCCTGGCATGCTCCCTCCTGCAGCGCAACATCCATCTAATTGGAACTTTGAGAACAAATAGGAAAATCTACCCAAAACAAGTGATTGAAAAAAAAATTAAAATTTGGAGAATCTATTGCTCAGGAATGTAAGCAAAAGTGGAAAGACAAGAGAGATGTCCTCATGCTCAGCACAAGATACGGAGGTGAGATGATAACTATGCAGAAGAGGGGCAAAGAAAAACAAAAGCCCAAAAACGTACTTGAGTACAATAAATACAAAGCATATATCGACTTGTCAGACCAACTAAAGTCATGTAACACCGCCCTTCGACGCAGCGTAAAGTGGTACCGAAAATTAGCGCTTGAGCTGTTGACGGGAACTGCAATTGTAAACGCCCATATCGCATTCAGAGAAATCACAAATAACAGAATGAGCATAACCGAATTCAAGGAAAAGATTGTTGAGGGTTTGCTAAATACGGAAGAGGATGACCAGAGTGTACAAGAAGAGAACCAGCCAGAGCATAGACTAGAAGATGTAACCCATGCTAATAGACGAAGATGTGTCGTCTGTTACCAGAAAATTACAGCATAATCGGGAGAACATTTGCATCAAGGAGAACTCCGCAAACAACCTTGAAATGCACTGCTTGCGACAATTTTTTTTGTTTGGAATGTTTTTTTGATATGCATAAGGCCAAAAAAAATATTATGAATATATTCCTATGTAATTTGCAGTATCTATTATTTTTTTATAACCTCCTTATTTATGCTCTAATAAATGTTATACTTAGAAAGTATTGTTTTTTTCTATAGCAAGTTCAAAACTTCGTATGGTGACACATTGGTCTCACAGCCTCAAACCAAGGCAACTCAAACAGTGTGCTGGGTGTATAGCTACGATGGTATTATATACAATACATGTTGTGAGTCCAATACAATGCTGCGTAGACAAATGCGTGTGAACCAACTGTGAGACCACTCTGGTCTCACGCGGCACAGGTGTCCGAAAGTCGTGTGACGCCACGTTGGTCTCACGTGGCACTCAACGCGTTAATGCATTTTTTGGGGGACTTACCAAAAGTGTAACATCTGGCTGACTAGATGAAGACGCGATTTGTGGACTAGGATTGGAATTTTTGTTTTTAGATGAAGAACTTCTAGGACTAGCAGTGCTTTCTAACGAAGTATCACTTTCATCACTTTCGGAGGGCTTATATGGTTTGTCGTTGGGTATGTCTTCGTAATCTTCAGTTGAAGGTCCACTGCTGTCAGATGATGAAGAACTAGAGGAGGAAGGTCTTGATTGTAGAGACTTGTCATAACGATCAACAGAAGTTGACGAAGCGTTTTGATTTATATATTCTAAAAGATAAGATCGTTATGAGCAAATCTTGCTTAAAAATGATTTGAATGTTCTAATAAATGCATACCTATACCAGGTTCACTCGAAGGTAATGGAATATTACTTATATCAGCTGCAGTAGAATTACTACCTGGATCATTAAAATCTTCTCGAAATAGTTTTTGATAATTTGTATTTAACAGCTGTGCTTTTGCAAGCTCAACGAGTTGCTTTCCACGGAAATGCATTTGTAGGTATTATTTAAAAAAAGCTATTCCTTTTTGTGAAAAAAGTGACATAAATTAAAACAACTCCAAAGAATTTATGAATAATGTAATATTATTTGCAACAAGAACATCATATCATGACATAGTCAAAAAAAAAAAATTCTTAAAGAGGAACACTTTTCTACCAAAAACGTACAAGACAAAATAATACGATTAAAAAGTTGGTCTTTTAATTAAAGACTGTCATATTTCGAAATACCATATTACGTTTGCAAATCTATTTTATTTTTTGTTCTATAACGTCATAACACAAAATAAAACGTTTTAAACTTGAAAAACTAGTACACATATTGAACTAACCTGGGATAGAAATCAGTTTTATTACAAAATATGACACTTTTTAGGTGGAGGTACAATCTTCTTCAAGTCTGTACAACTACTCGCTTATGCCGATGACATTGACATAATCGGAAGAACTCAGCGGGCCGTCAATGGGGCATTTACGAGTATTGAGAACGAGGCAGCAAAGATGGGTCTAGCGGTCAATGAAAGCAAAACAAAATATATGCTGTCTACAAAAAAGGACACTCAGCATTGGCGTCTTGGACAGAACGCCACAATAGATAGATATAATTTTGATGTAGTAAAGGATTTTGTCTACCTAGGCTCTATGGTCAGCTCCGCAAATGACATCAGTAGGGAGATCACACGGAGAATTACTCTTGCCAATCGTTGTTTCTATGGGCTAAAATGGCAATTGAGTAGCAAAGCCCTATCTCGAACTACTAAGGTAACTCTTTATAAGACATTAATCATCCCAGTCCTGCTGTATGGCGCAGAGGCATGGGCTTTGACAAAACCCATGGTTATTTCGAGAGAAAAGTTCTTCGAGCGATCTTTGGTCCCGTCTGCATAGACGGTGAGTGGAGGAGAAGGTACAATACCGAACTATACGGCCTGTACAAGGACATCGACTTAGCCAGAAGAGTTCACATGCAGCGACTAAGATGGCTGGGTCATTTAGAGCGGATGAAGCCCAACGTTCCCGCTAAGAGTGTCTTCGAATCCACCCCGGACGGACGGCGCAGTAGAGGACGACCTCGCGGTAGGTGGCGCAAACAAGTGGAGGGGGACCTCAACCAACTTGGCGTGCGCAACTGGAGGCAGCTGGCTCGTAACCGTGCTGGCTGGAGAGGTTTGTTGGTTGAGGCCCAGGTCCACCCCGGACCGTAGCGCCATCTATGTAAGTAAGTATGACACTTTTTAAATAATAAATGAATAGTTTTTACATCAAAGGTCACTGCGTAAATGAGAATAAAACTGTATTTCAAAAGTGACAGTCACCACAACGACACAAGTGCCCTCTAGTCGTTAATTTTTAAGTTATAGAAATGACGGTCTTCCATCATAAACTTTATAGAAAATGGGTTTGAAGTGTATCATTAAGTAAAAATTGTTGTTTTTTGAGATATGACGGTGTTTTTTCTAATGAGCGATATTAAATATCTCTGTTCAGAACCTGCTACCACCGAAATGTTGATACAATTACACAAAGTCAAAAACCTTCAACTAAATTTATCTCATAAAACTTTAACAGGGAATCTAAAAAATAAATGAATCCATTTCCGCCGACGCACTCTTATACAAAAAGAAATAAATATCCCTGTGTGTGCATTTGTACGAAAATTCAACAGCTCAAGTTAAAAAAAAAAAACAACTTTTGTAACCAGGAAGTGCCGCAGTACATCCAAATATACAAACTCTTGGGAAGGGCAAGAACGACCTACATAATCATATCTCTCCCGCTCGTTCTTACTCACTCAAAAATAAATAAATTCTTGTAACTTCCACGAGGGGCAGTATTAAATTTTCAATTTGTTGAAAAACTTTCTCAACCGCATAGTTTTGTATTTCATAAATTTCATTCCAACCAGACACGAGGAAATGGGAGAAACCCAAAAGATATAGATACCCACAGAGGAACCCCAAGAAGAACAACCAGATAAAAAAGTTTAATCGCAGCTGAATACGAAAAGGACGAAGGAAAGCAAGTAAAACGCTTCGCAGTAAATGCAACGGATCACTATGAAATTAACGCAAGACAAACTACCAACCACCACTCGTACTCGTTATCCTTTGGTTTTGTATAAATCCTGCCATGTAGTGCAACACTGGGTACTACAAGAAGTAAGGTGTGTATGTGCGTCTAGTGCAGTGTAGCGTGTTGGAAATTGCTTTGGCGTTTGTCATTTTTAACACGGCACCGACATACATACATGCATACATATATCATCAGTTTATTATTCTAAAAAATAAAACTTTCTGCGGCACTTTGATATGGTGTGGCAATTTGTAGCAGTATATTCAACAACGAACCCAAAATTTACGTTTAACTGGTGTTCTATTTTCGCTCTTTATAATTGTCACAAAGATAGCCGTTTTAACTAATTTGTTCTTTATTCACACATAATTGAAAAGAAGAGAAAAATATACATGGAATACATATATAAAAGGGTAGAATGTTGTGGAAACCCAGCGAAACGCGTCTGTCTTCTCCGGTAGCTCAATCGACTCTCCCTGACAGCTCGGCCTCTCCCGACTCTTCGTCGTCCCACGTTGATTCGTCCTCAAAATCTCCAGCTTCTTCTGGTTCCAATGTACACCATGGCTTCATGTTGTCGCTAGCAATTACAACTGTATAACGCTTTCGACTTTTTGGAACATACGGCAAATCTTCGACGATGTATCTATCGTTGTCGAGAAATCTTGTCATCACGTATGGTCCTTTATATCGTGGGTCCAATTTGTGTGACGTCCCGGTTGGTGATGGCACATAGTCAATAACGACCAGATCACCCTCAGAGTATGTTCTCGGGTTCTGATATTTTGCATCGAACATCTGATTCCATCTATGCTTCTCCCTAGTCATGTTATCGAGAGCCGTCTGCTTCTGATAATCCACATCGACAATTCCCCCGGGATCATCTTGGACCACCTGAATCATACGATTTGTCATCACATCTCGCGGATTATAGTTGAAGACCAATTGGCTCGGACTGAATTTTGTTGTTGCATTTACTTGTGAGTTCAAATTCCATTGCAGGGAAAGCAGTGCAACGTCCCAATCCTTATCGTTTTGAACCGAACGCTTGAGAGACTCCAGCACTGTTTTGTTGACTCGTTCAGCTTGTCCGTTGGCTCTTGGACACCTGACTGCTATCTTCACATGCTGGACCCTGTAGTTTTTTGTAAAATTTTCGAATTCTTTTGAGGTAAATGCAGTCCCCCGGTCAGTGGTTATTCGTAGTGGACGACCATATAGCGCCATTAAACAGAATAAGACGTTGACAACTGGTTTAGTCTTAGTATTACGACGTGCTTTCAGCACAGAGTATTTACTGAAGCCGCAAACGATTACAAGAATGTAGCTGTTACCCCGTTTGCTTCTCTGGAAAGGACCTAAGTGATCCATATGTAGACCTCGCCAATGTATAGTTGCCCCTCTGGCTTACCGCCTTTCGCTTTATTCAAACAACACTCTGGACATGCTTGTATGTAGGATTTTACGTATCTTTCCATACGCGCGAACCAAAAATCATTTGATAGCCGTGCTAGAGTTTTCTCTACGCCAAAATGGCCAGATTCGTCATGGCATGACCTTGTTACCCGCCACCTTACTGCTTTTGGCACCACTAGTCTGCTTTGCCCATCTATCTTACGAAACAGCCGCCCTGTGTGCATTATGTAGTCCTTTCTTACCTGGTCAGCATTAGGCAGTTCTTCTCCTCTCAAAGTTTTACCTATCTCTCGAAGGTCTCCATCTTGCATTTGCATCGCCATCACCCAGTCGTCATTATAGTCGGGAATTCTGAATACATTCTCGGCAACCGTGACAAGTGGTTCCGGTGGAAGAACAGGAACTCGGCTCATGTTATCAACGTGAGTCATCTTGGCTCCAGGCCTGTGAATACATTGGTAGTCGAATTCTTGGAGTTTAAGCCACCATCTGACTATTCGCGGTGGAAGAGATGTGATTGCCTTTGTGGTAGCTATCGCGTTGCAAACTGTAATTACATAAAAATGATTGCCAAGAAGATACATTCGAAACCTTTGCATTGACTCCACGATGGCCAGCACTTCCAATTCGTGACTGGAATACCGTCCTCCTGCTTCGCTGCATTGTCGAATATAGTAGAATACCGGCTTTAAGTCTTTTTCACACTGAAACAGAACACCCGAAAGTCATACTGAGCTGGCATCCATATGCACTTCATGTGGATGGTTGGCATCAAACAGCGTTAGAATGGGTTGCGTTGTGATCAGTTTCTTCAATTGGTTGAATGCCTCTTCTTGCTGTGGTCGCCATTCGAACTTAGCTTGCTTTTTCAGGAGCTCTGTTAAAAGAGTTGCGATTAGAATATACTTACAGACAAATTTTCTAAAGAATCCAGTGATTCCTAGGAATTGTCTCACTCCCGTTGCCGTCGTTGGTGTCGGAAAGTCTTCGATGCATTTTGTCTCAGGACCCGGTCGTATACCTTGATTGTCGATTATATGACCTAAGAACTTTACGGTTGTTAATAAAAAAAAACACATTTTGACGGACGTAGGGTCAATCTTGCTTGCTCAACTGCCTCTAGAGCCTCCCGCAATATACTAATGCCGCAGACTTCGTAGCTATGATCACCTTGTCGACATAATTGATGATGCGATGTCGATTCCGTAGAGCTCTTATAATGTTGACAATCATTTCTTGAAACACCACTGGTGCCTTGACTAACCCAAATGGCATAACGTTGCGTTCGAACAATCCCTCATGCGCCAAGAAAGCGGTGAACTTCCTGGATTCTTCTTCTAATGGGGTCTGGTAATATCCCGACGTCATATCCAGAGTCGTGAAGTATGTGTTTCCAACCAAACGAGACAATTGTTCCTCAACAATAGGCATTAAGTACTGTTTTTTAACGGTTACAGCATTCAGCGCCATGTAGTTCACACACATCCTGCTTTCCCCATTCGATTTTCTTATTAGAAGTACCGACGCTGCGTGGGGCGATGAACTTGGGCTTATGATGTCGTTTTCTTATAGATTCTGCAGTATTTCAGAAAGTTCAGCACGCTGCGAAAAAGGAACTTGATAGCGTTTGCCAATTATCGGATTTTCGGTGTTGACTTTGATGTTCACTTTCGTAGTGTTACATCTTCCCAGACCAGCCAAATTCTCTGAAAAACTACTTTTAAATTCGTCCAGTAACTGACGCACCTGCCGTTAGTTATCAATGTGAATTTCATTCCCAATGGTAAAGCTGTTGTCCTCAGTTGCATGAAGTTGAAGCACACCAGATTCGACCACCATACGAGTAGCATTCTTGCAGAGCACGTCACGTCCCAAAAGTATCTCGTAAGGAAGTATTCTGTCTGGAACAATGTACAGTGTGGCGTTGAAGTTACGTTTGTCCGTTGCAATGAGTGTCTTGATTTTTTCTGCAACTTAGACTTCGGATCCTCCAAACCCAATCAAGCGCTTCCTTGTTGGATATCGTTTAATATCCGCAACTTGAGATTCTGGTGGGCGCCGTCGCGTAAGTGGTTAGTGTGTCGGATCACTACGCATGAGGTTCCAAGTTCGAATCCCAGAAAACACCAAAAAGTTTTTTCACGGTCCCACCTCTCGCGAGCGTCTGACAAACATCCGAGAGTATTGTTGTCACGAGAAAGCTTCTCTAATCGCCGTTCGGATTCGGCATTAAACTGTAGGTCCCTTCCATTCGTGTGAAAAATATAACGCACACAACATGAGTGGTTGCGAGAAGCTAGGCCCTGGCACTTCAAAGAGCTGTTGCGCCAAATATTTGTTTTTTGTTTTTTTTTCTTGAATGAGAGAGACATCACTGCCCGTATCTGCAAATCCTGAGTACTCCTTTTGCACTAGTTTAATCTTCATCATCACTGGGGGTACGAATTCTTCTGATGACGACGTGACTTCGATTTTAGAAACGCTTGTCTTAGTGGGCATGTGATAATTTTTCGCTTCGTGACCCAGCTTGCCGCATTGTTGGCAGCGAACTTTACATTGAGGTTTTGGGCATTTTGCAGCCTTGTGGCCAAACTCGTTCCAGTTAAAGCATTTCACGCCCTTGCGCTCGTTGTTGTGTAGGACCTCTTGACCTTCTGGCGCTGATTCCATTTCCGGCATACTTCTTGGTGAGGCTGACAAGTTCTCCAGCGACCGTAGCAAGTCGTTGCATGATTGGAGATTTATGGCAAGCAGTGTGCGTGTAAGTGAGATGTCGTTAATACCACTGAAAATGTGTATCAAAGATGGTTCGTCTAACTTACCCCGCCGTCCAATGTTTACCATCGTGTAGTAGTATTACCTCAAAGACTCGTTTGTTCTGCGCCTACGTTTTACCAACTCTCGGTGCCCCTCAGCCACATTAACGAAGCTTGGAAAGTCCGTTGTTAGAGCCTTCGTGAATTGTAACCACGTTTGAAATACCGGCTGTGCATCGGCCCATTCTTTAGCTACACCCCTGAGCTTGTGCTGCACTGCAAGTAATATCGCTTCTTCGCTCCATGAGTACCGTTGCCGCATCTGCTCTATTTTATCGATGAACTGGTTTGACGTTATGGTCCCTTTAAGTGGGTCGAAATCTGGGAGTACTCCGACTATATCCTGAATTCAATTGGATTGTTGCCATTGCCCGATATTGCCGTTGTTGTCGTTTACATTCCGAGATATTGTCGTTTGCCTTAAAGATACGGAGACAAGCGAAGCTGATGATGTCATTGGTCCTTCCTCCTGCTCGTCATAGACTCCATTGTCTGCTTAGTTGGCGGTCTGTTCTGTGGCTGGCGCTGTTGCTGATTCTTGCTCCTTTTAAACCATGTCTTTGCTTGTACCTGCACGTTGTACATTCGCTGGTTCATTTCGTTCAAAATTTGCAGCTATCGCGCTCACAGCTTTTGCCAAATTCACAAAAATGTCCCCCAAATCACCCATCTTTGGAATTCTAGAACTTCTTCTTCATCGAATTCGTCATTGCTGATTTTATCTGCCTCATAGGCCTCCATCAACTTTGCAACTTTTGCAGCTTTATTTGCAGCCAGTTGCAAATTCTGGTTTCTTAGTAAACGATTTAACCGTGACACTTTTAAGGAGTTTAATTTCGGCATGATGTGTTCTCTTTCACTGTGTCAGCACCAATCCCCAAATTTTCCTTTTTTTTTATTTTGTTTTTTTTTTTTTTTTTCCTCGTTCTCCCATATCCTCCGTGTGCGTACGTGAGTTACCCTTATACCTACATAGAAAAAGTCTCGTTTCTTTTATTTTTCTTTTCCCTACTCCGTCGGCGTTGTCGTTTGCCCGTTTGCTACCGACCGTTCGTCTTGAATGTCAACAAGGATCGCCTCTGTATCGCGTGCGCGTCTGCTCGCGACCGTTTTTCCTTTTGTAAAATGAGGATCGTTTTGTGTTGTTCGCCCGTGTGCTTGCAACCGTTTTTCTCAAAAGTAAACAAGGGTCGTTTTTGTCGTTCGCCCGTATGCTTGCGACCGTTTCCCCTTATCTGTTTTTATATTGGTATACCTCACTTCTGAGTTGTCACAAAGATAGCCGTTTTAACTAATTTGTTCTTTATTCACACATACATAATTGAAAAGAAGAGAAAAATATACATGGAATATGTACATATATACATAAAAGGGTAGAATGTTGCGGAAACCCAGCGAAACGCGTCTGTCTTCTCCGGCAGCTCAATCGACTCTCCCTGACACAATCCAATTGTTATGTTAAAGCCTAAATATTACATCATATATTTGTAGATTAAGGTACAACTCTTCTCAACATTGCATATAAGATCCTGTCTGCCATATTATGTGAACGCCTAAAACCAATCGTCAAAAACTGATAGGTACTTATCAATGCGGTTTTAGACCCGGAAAGTCCACCATTGACCAAATATTCACACTACGGTAGATTTTAGAAAAAACTCATGAATATAAAATCGATACGCACCACCTCTTTATTGATTTCAAAGTTGCCTATGATAGTGTGTATAGAGACAAGTTATACAGAGGCATGTCTAGTATTGGCATCCCTGCTCCATCAAAGTCGGTAAGAATACCGCCGAATCATTCGATGTCAGGAAAGGTCTTAGACAAGGTGACGCGCTATTATCCGATCTCTTTCACATAGTACTTGAAAGAATTATACGAAACTCACAGGCCAACACCATAGGTAAAATCTTTTACAAGTCTGAACAACTACTCGCTTACGCCGATGACATTGGCATAATCGGAAGAACTTAGCGGGCCGTCAGTAGGGCAAAACGATGAGTTTAGCGGTCAATAAATGGAAAACAAAATATCCATATGCCGTCTACAAAAAACGGAACATTGGACAGAACTCCACAATAGATAGATATAATTTTAAAATAGTAAAAGACTTTGCTTACCTAGGCTAGTTTGTGAGCTCCGCAATGACACCAGTGGAGAGATCGAACGAAAAATTGCTCTTACTTATGGGTGTTTCTATGGGCTAAGAACCCAATTGAGTATCAAAGGCCCATCTCAAACTACTAAGGTAACTCTTTATAAGGCACTAATCATCCCAGTCCTGTCGTATGGCACAGAGGTATGGACTTTATCAAAATCGGGTGAGGATGCCCTTAGTTATTTTGAGAGGAACGTTCTTCGAGCGATCTTTGGTCCCGTTTGCATAGACGGCGAGTGGAGGAGAGGGTACAAAGCCGAACTATACGCCCTATACAAGGACATCGACTTAGCTTGAAGAGTTCACATACAGCGACTAAAACGGCCGGGTCATGTAGAGCGGGTGGAGCCGAACATTCGCGCCAAGAAAGTCTTCGAATCCACCCTGGATGGACGGCGCAGTAGAGGACCACCTCGTGGTAGGTGGCGCAAACAAGTGGAGGGGGATAAGATTCGAAGACTCTGCGGGCCGGAGCGTTGGTGTCCATTCGCTCTACATGTCCTAGCCATCTCAGACGTCCAATACGCAGTTTTTTGACTAGGTCGATGTCGCTGTACAGCTCGTATAGTTCGTGATTGAATCTTCTCCTCCAAAACCCGTCAACGCAAACGGGACCGAAAATCTTACGAAGAATTTTTCTCTCGAAGCGTACAAGGATATCTTCATCCTCTTTTAATAAAGTCCATGTTTCAGCGCCGTAAAGCAGGACTGGGATGATCAAGGTCTTATAGAAAGTCTCCTTAGTTTTTCGAGATAGGGCTTTACTGTTGAATTGCCTTATAAGCCCAAAAAACAGCGATTGGCAAGAGTTATTCTTCGATTGATTTCTGCACTGATTTTGTTTGTAGAATTTATAGCAAAGCCAAGGTAGACAAAGTCCCTTACTACCTCGAGGTTATAGCTGCCCACTGTGACGTTTTGTCCAATTCGTCGGTGTTGGCTTTCCCTTCTTGTTGACAGCATATACTTAGTTTTGCCCTCGTTTATCGCTTAGTCCATTTTGGCCGCTTCCGTCTCAATGCTTGCAAACGCACCGGTGAGTTCTTCCGATAATGTCTATATCGTCGTCGTATGCAAGCAGTTGTACAGACTCGTAATAGATTGTGCCTCCGGTGTTGGCTTGTGAGTTCCGCACAATCCGTTCAAGTACAATATTGAAGAAGTCACATGACAGCGCGTCACCTTGTCTGAAACCTTTTTTGACATCACAGGTCCGGTGAGGTCATAACCGACCTTGATGGAGCAGCGAGCGTTCTCCATCGTCAGCCTGCACAGACGGATAAGTTTGGCAGGGATGTCAAAACTCTACATGGCTCTATAAAACTCTTCTCTATAGATGCTGTCATAGGCGGCCTTGAAATCGATAAAGCGGTGATGAGTATCGATTTGGAATTCTTGGGTTTTCTTCAAGATCTGCCGAAGTGTGAAGATTTGATCGATGGTGGACTTTCCTGGCCTGAAACCGCACTGATAGGGTCCAATCAGGCTGTTGATAAAAGGTTTCAGGCGTTCACACAATATCGCAGAAAAGATCTTGTATGCGATGTTGAGGAGACTGATGCCTCTATAATTGGCGCAATTGAGGGGGTCTCCTTTCTTGTTGATCGGGCAACTAAGACTCCATTCATCAGGCATACACTCGTCTGACCAAATATTAGAAATGAGTTGGTGTATGCACGCTACCAATTCATCTCCAGCTGTCTTGAAAAGTTCGGCCGGTAAGCCGTCAGATCCAGCAGCCTTGTTCGATTTTAGTTTGGATATTGCTATCCTCACTTCGTTTTGGTCAGGTGGGCGGAAATTTTGACTATCATCGTCTATGTTGAATGGTTCATTCTGCCTGACAGCGGGTGTTGGTCTTCGTCGCCGTTATACAGTCTGCAGAAGTAGTTTTTCCATATTTTCAGCACCAACTGTGATTCAACTACGAGGTTTCCATTTTCATCTCTACAGGTTTCTGTACGGGTATTACTTCTCTGACACTTTCTTTTTACCTTTTGGTAAAACTTCCGTACATTGCTCCTGGAGTATAAACTCTTAATATCCTCAAACGCGCGCGTCTTATGCTCTTTCTTCTTCTTTTGGAGGAACCGATGTTCTTCCCGTCTCTTTTGCTCGTAGAGTTCACGAGCACTCTCGTCTTCCTTTGCAGCGCCGCTTTGTATGACTCTTGTTTTGCTGCATGCACTCGCCGGCATTCTTCGTCAAACCAGGGGTTTCGCGGTGGTCGGCGAGCGAGACCCAGCACATCAGTCGCGGCGTTTCTGATGGCATGTTGGCAGCGTTGCCACTGGTCTTCGGTACTTGATGCTGGCAGCAAAGGGGTGATTGAGAGATTTCGGGATACGCGTTCAGCGAAGAGTCTGGCGGTCTCTTGTGATTGTAACTTTTCGACGTTAAATTTTCTCACAGTAATTCTTCTTTGTTACTCAAATTGAGATATCCGCATTCGTACCTTGGCTACAACAAGGTAATGATCCGAGTCTATGTTGGCCGCTCGGAAGGTCCGGACATCCAGAATACTAGAGGCATGCCTTGAGTCGATCGAAATATGATCAATTTGGTTGATCGTTACATGATCATTGGACCGCCATGTCTGCTTATGAATATCGAGATGAGGAAACCATGTGCTTGCTATGGTGACATTTCGCTCCACAGCGAAATCAATTAGCCTTAGTCCGTTATTAGACGTGGTGTCGTGTAGGCTATGCTTACCGACTGCCCTACCAAAGACGTCCTCCTTTCCTATTTTGGCGTTAAAATCGCCCAATACGATTTTAACGTCGTATTTAGGACATTGCTCGTATGTTTTGTCGAGGAGCTCGTAGAAACACTTTTTGGTGGCAGGGCCCTTTTCTTCTGTGGGGGCATGAACACATATTAGGCTTATGTTAACGAATTTAGCCTTGATCCGGATAGTCATAATACGCTCGCTCACGTGTCGGAAGCTTAAGACTTCTTGCCTAAGTCTGTCGCGTATGACAAATCCGCATCCGAATAAGCGTTGCCTGTTGCCTCTGTAGTAATCACCGTAGTAGATGTCACAGTTTTTCATCCTCTTTTTGCCCGGCCCATCCCATCGCACTTCCTGGATGGCGGTAATATCTGCTTTATAGCAGTCTAGGGCCTCTGCTAGTTGTTCGGCTGCACGTGGTCTGTAAAGGGACAGAACATTCTACGTACAGATCCGAAGGTCGTTGTCCTTATTTCGTTTGCTGGGGTCGTCATTAGTTGAGTCATCCTTATCCGAGGCTTTTGGTTGTTTCGGAACCATGCGGTTTTTACGTGGCAGGGAAGTTACCCCGACGGCACAACCCCCAACCTGGAGGGCCAGATCCTTAATTATTCCCCTAGGACGAGGGGCCGGGTACACCGGTGCCAGTAGTCCACTACGGGAGTATGAGCGCTGCCGTTGGCCCATTAAGGGCTCCTCCGCCACCATCTCTATTCCAATGTCCTGACCATTGGAAATTCCTTACCAACCTGTGATCCGAATACGTCAAAGCAGCTCGCGCAAGGTGTTCACTAAGTTCAACCTAACTGGAACTATAGACGCCACCGTTGACTCCGTCTAGAGAATTCGTCCGCTGCCGCCTGGAACAAGAAGAAGTGCTCTAGTGAGAAAAGCACTCTTCATCCACCACCATCTCTTTTTCAGTACCCGGACGCAATATTGAAAATCCTTACAGACCTCAGCTGCAAATATGTCGAAGTAGCTCAAGTAAGGTATCCGCTGGCCTGTAGACGTCACCGTTCATTCCATGTGGAGAATTCATCCGCCGCACGTCCTTCTTCTGAGGAGCTCTTGCTAGACATATTTCAGCCAATCAGGTCAACAAGAGACCCCTCGTCCGGTTGAACATATGCGTGCTGAAGTTTACCCATATGTGCTTACGCAGGTCTGAGTAATCAGCTACACATATATCGTCAGGCTCAGCGTACGCTCATCATTAGTTCACTATCAGATAGCTATCCAGCGGGCACCGCGAGGAAGTGATGATGCGATTTTGCCACGCCATGACATAATTGGTACCATTAAACCACCAAAGTGCATGGCTAAGGGAATTATCCTTGATAGAATCATCAATGTTGTTGATCTTAGATGGTCATAGGGTGTCCAAGGCCTTGTGGCTTGTGTTAGATCGCAGAAAATCTGAGGAGATCACAAAAGTAGAAATATCAGGCAAAGATTAGAGAAATTAAGTAGCGTATGGGAGAATTGGTTTGGGTTTTTTTTACCGGGAAGGTTCCCGGGGAATCACGAATATCACGTCTTGGTGCGTACGATTTTTATGATAACCTCGTAACCCTACTCAACCTAACTTAACCTAACCTACTATGTTAAGATCGGTATTATCAGAGCTTTAACGAATATTAGTCTTGTATTTATTGGAGTACTAGCGGGTACCCGGCGAGGGTTGCTTCGCCTAACAAAAAAGAAAACAACTGTCAGGCAGACGCCTGGGGCAACAACTGTCAAGCAGGCGCCTGGAGCAACAACTGTCAGGCATGCGCCTGGGGTTAAGTCTATTAGAGAATAGTTTTGCGCCGGCCAACAGTGAGTAAGTGGTCCAACCGTAAATATTGTATATATAAAAAAAAAGTGAATAGTAAAGTACTATAATACTAAAGTAGTCGGCAAACTGCTGGACCGATGGTACCCGACGTGCTCTGTTGCGACTAACAAAGGAGCAGTTTTTGAGTACTATAATACTAAAGTAGTCGACCGATTTCGACCAAACTTCATAGGAATACTTAGGACTACTACCACTACCGAAGATTGCCTTAAAATTTGAGCTCAATCGGTTCTGTGGTTTCGGAGCCCATAGCATACAAACATAGGTGGACACATTTTTTCCCATGAAAAAAAGCACTTTCATTTTTTTCCGAATTTTCTAATTTTCCGGAAAATTTTTCTTTCCACAATAACCTTATTCGAACTATTACGAACATTTTAAAGAAAAAATGAGCCAAATCGGCTCAGCCGTTCTCAAGTTATGCGATGACCAACGATCAGCATTTCATTTTTATTTACCGTATATAGATAACACTGTGATCTATAATAAATACTTTTCTGAGCGCTCCATATATTTTCACCATCACTGTTCACATATGGTCATCCCATCGTAGCGTATTGTTGAACCATATATGTATGTATCTTAGTTCTTTTACTTGTTAGCGTATTCGATATGTTCATTACCAAGTGTAATAGGTGGAAAGTAAGACTTATTAAACGTCTTTTCATACTCGTAGTTATTACAAGTTCTTTTTTTTTTTTTTTTTTTTTTTTTCCGAGGGTAGGTGAAAAATCTTCCATAGACACTATGAGAATAGCAAGCGCGTGCTTAACGTAGTGTCAGATTCTTACTGACTAAAAAAACACCACCCTTCGATACAAATTTCTAAGATATCGCAACTAAGTAATAACTTATCAAGTAATTTTTCTATCATGAAATAAAAACGTTTGGCAATTTTTTTTCCACTGAAAGATCCTGCATATCCCGCAATCTAGACGCGGTTAATCATTATCTCGCCAAGTCGAAAGGTTTCGTCCTTTGTAGTCGGCGCAATAAATTGTTTTCATCCAAAATTTGTAGGACTGTTTTGTTGACATGTTCGATTAGTCGGTTTCTATGCTTTCTCGCGAAGCTTCTAGTTTCTGCTTCGATTGTCGGAATTCCGAGATCACTGCGGATGTCGTCGTTTCTACTATACCACGGTGCTTGGACAATTTCTCTTACCACTTTATTATGGAAAGCTTGTAAAATATTTGCATTTGTTTTCTTGGTACAACCCTAAAGTTGTATACCTTAGGTCCACACCGGCTTTAGCACTTGCTTGTATAAAAGCAGTTTGTTCTCAATACTGAGCTGGGAAAGTTTTCCGAGTAACCACCACATTTCGCTATATTTGATTTCGAGTTCTGTACGTTTCATTTTCACGTGCAAATTCCATTTCAGCCTTACGTCGAGTGTCATTCCCATATATCTGGCCTCATTTGCAAAAGGTATTCTGGCCGAGTTTAGGAAAATTGGCAAGTTATTAGTTTTATTGTAAGTGAAATTCACGTGAACAGGTTTAGATTCGTTGAGGGCGATCCGCCAGTCCCTCATCCATTCATTTACATTATTCAGTCCGTTTTGCAGTTTTGCAGTCGTTTCTTCGATTGTTTTACCTACCGCTAGGATAGCGGTGTCATCGGCAAACGTAACAAGGACAGTGCCATCTTCGTTCGGTATATCACGAGTATATAGCAAATAGAGAAGTGGCCCAAGAACGCTTACTTGCGGTACGCCGGCCAAATTTTCTTTGAGCTCGGAGTATTCGATTCCATGTCTAACACGAAAAAGTCTATTCCCGAGATATGATTATAGAATATCGTATAAGCATACAGGGAGAACTTGTCATAGTTTGCATTTCAAGCCATCATGCCACACCTTATCAAAGGCTTGAGAGACGTCAAGAAATACTCTTAAGCAAATCATTTTTTCATCAAATGCTTTCTCGATTACGTCAGTAATTCTATGCACCTGATCAATAGTCGAATGCTTACTTGTGAACCCAATCTGGTGGTCAGGGATAAGATTATTTTCTTCTATAACCGGTTGGAGACGCCTTAGTCATGTCCTCTCGAAAATGTTCGATATGATTGGAAGAAGCAAAATTACCTCATTTGGCGGTTTTCCTGGTTTTAAAACCATTATAACTTCCGCAACTTTCCATTGGCTTGGCACATGTTTTAATCTGAGCGCAGCATTTGCAACATGGAGAAGCTTAATCAATACTTTTCTGGGTAAAACTTTGAGAATTTCTCCGGTAATCAAACCATAACCAGGAGATTTCTTAGGTTTTAGATTCTCGATCTCATGTTTGAGTTCCCTTAGCGTTGCACTTGTGAGCGTCAAGTCATCAGATGGTAAATTCAGTCTATTGCGGTTGTCGTAAACCACTTGACCATTGTACGGTTTAAAGGTTTCTTCCAGGTGCGCCGCAAAGACGTCCGCTTTTTCTTTATCTTCCCTCGCCCACTCATTTTGATTTAATATATTTGGCGGCGCGGGGACCTTGGGCCTTTTGGTGCCTTTTACAGATTTCCAAAGTGAATAATTGGAATATTTTTTCGCTGTTAAACTTTCAAGGTAAGAGCCTATTGCACGATTCTTAAAATCCTTAATAGTCTTCTTCAACAAATTGCACAGACGATATGCTGCGGAGCACGACTCTGTTGCCATTTTTTACGCGCTTTTCTTTTTTCCTTGATCAATTCTTTTATTTCCGGAGGATATCGTAAACCGTACCTATTCGGCGTTTTCCTTGGATTGGGCGTATTATTCCAAGAGGCGAGCGGTCGATCTCAACGAAGCGATCAACTTCAACCTCAAGCTCATAGGGTGTCGTAAGTGGAACGCTCGGTTCTACATTATCTTCAATTTCGTTCTTAAAGCCTTCCCAGTTAGTTGTTCGACCAGATAATCTCGCGGGCACTGGGTTATAGACTAGTTTTTCGCTGATTGTTAAAATAACCGGGGAGTGATCAGACGACAGATCAAAGCTCTCTTTAACTTTTATATGGTTGGTATTTGCGAAGTATCAGTTGGCCAGCAAGTCGGTTTACCCGTCGAATGGAAATCACAAGTGTACTCCACACCTGCCCCATAGAGCATTATACCTTTTTTCGAGCTGTATCTTGAGCCCCAGAACGTATGTTTCGCATTAAAATCGCCGCCAATAATAAAATTAGGTTTCAGCGATTCAAACAAGTTCGTAAAATCACTTTTTTCAAGCGCGGAATGCGATTTTAAGAGTACGCTGACTATTTTTAACTCGAATCATGCAAGCGAGTTTGATTGCAACCAATTGCGTATTATGTCTCGATCGCAATTGAGTTCGAAGACCGTATCTTCCACTAAGTCCACCGTTCTGATATAAAGCTTAACAATATCTGCATACATATGAATTAATGCTTTTTTTAAAGCTGGAAGTTTGTTTATAGACATGTGGAACACCGGCGGAATCGCAACTGCTTGCATCCTAGCAGACAGGTAGGGAGTTTATTGGCAGTGCCATAAACTAAAAAATCGGAAAGAGTTTGAAAGCTTCTGGGCTAGCAGGGAGTGATTTACAGTGTCGGAGTCTTAAGTCCTCATCCATGGCGGTTCTAAGATCATCAGTTACTTTAAGCTGTGCTTTTGCTGAGGGAATCCTGACTGATTAAAATACATAAGGTTTTTATGCTCTAGATATCTAAGTACCTGAAAGTGTGCCCCGCGGCGCATTGGATAGTGTGTCGGACCACTGGGTGTGAAGTTCAATCTTCGAATCCAGGAAAACAGCAAAACGTTTTTTCACAGTCCCACCTCTCGCGAACGTTTGACAAACATAAGAAAATTACCCTTGGGATACGGCACAAAATTGTAATCCCTTCCATTCGTGCGAAAAATAAAACCCACACAGCACGAACGGTTACGAGAAGCTAGGCCTTTTGGCCTTCATAGGCTTTTTGTATGTGTATGGAAGTAGGTAAGCTTTTCCATGACTTTCGACAAAGACGGTCAAGAAGAAAGAAATAGGTCTAAACTCTGCGGGTGCGTGTTGTGTATTACCTTTTTCCAATAGGGATAACTTTGGCAATTTTCGATTCATTAGGAAAGGAAGATGTTAAGAAACAGTATTGAAGACATGGATCAAAGCTGAAAGAATGTGAAGAAGATCATTTTTATTAAGCAAGGATGGATATCATCCAAGCTTGCAGCTTTCGACCTTACGCTAAGAATAGCTTTTACCTCGTCATCCGTTTGTTCTATTCGGCTGAATTCAAATAGATCCGGTTGCAATTGAGTGGGTGGGTAGAGCAGCATAATAAGTTCTACTCCGGAAGAAATATAACTTTTAGTAATCATGTTTTCTATTAAATTGCAAAATGCTAGGATTGATAGCTAGTACTCTACTAACCAAATTATATATCGTTAGATTTATTTTATGTAAATAATCTCTACGCACATATTCCGAAGGAATGTGGCTGGATTCCCGCAAGAGGGATCCAAAACCTGTCATCGACGGTAGCAATTTACAGTTCCCGGAATTGATATTTGAGAGAGGATGTGTTTGAGTATGAGTTTGAAATCCTACCCTGAAGCTGAGTAGACTAGGTTCTCACTGCGGGAATTTAGCCACCTTTATCATAAAGCTCAAGTGTCAAATTATAAGACGTGTGTTACGAAGATAGTCCAATTGCATCTGACAGTACTACGAACTGGGAACTTCTGAAGATTTATTTCAAAACACACGTCTGAGAACAATCTCATAGGTATGTATTATAATTGATGAACTAAGAACTTTCGAATTTTATTTCAGTGAACCATTGATGCCTAAGATACCACACACAACCTATTGGATATCGTAGATACACATACTCGTATATATGTATTAGTTTTATGTCCTCAATTACATTAGTTCTTCCTATTTGAATAAGTCATGCCCACATGCAAGTGATGCATTAATCAATGCCTCACCAAGTAGCTCTGAAAATGTGTAATCAATTTACGCCTTACTACTACTCCCATCGCCAATGCACTAAGTAACGCATTTAAATGCAAATTGTGGTAACGATGCAAGCAGGGAAATGCACGTGCAGAAGTGATTGAATTCACTAATGTTACCGTAAGTATGTGACAGGCAATTTACCTAAGGCAGCAAGGGCTATCTCTAGAGCTTTTACGGAACTAATCCGATCGGCATGCAGTCAGACGGAGATGCACAATTGCACACAAATTGTATTCCGGTGTGTGGCAGTTGTTCTATCAATTATCTTAAAATGTCCTATTATCATTATAAATCCAGGAAAGGCTCAGAATGTTTTGATTAATTATGAAAATTAATGTTTGTTGTTGAATTATTTGAAGTGCGGATGGAAAATGGTAATAGATTGTACACGGAAACCCATCATAATTTCTAAAGGATATACATTTACCTAATAAACATATGTTCTCTTTCTGTGGTTTGCGTAATGACCACTTCTGCGCGATACAATAACGCATCAGATGCAAGAGTAATAGCATGTTCTAGTGTACATACATACACCCATGTGTTGAATCGACATCAGTATCATATCAAATAGATTTGTGTGGTTATGTTCAGAAAGCAAGGATAAAAATAACATTTTATTTCATCTACAGGTTGTGGCATTATGCCTGTTTGTATTGCCTCGTCATCTACAGTCTTTTGAGTATCACGAGAACATTTTTAAAATTAATTCCTACAATCCTGCTTTAAGTTAATGTGTTAAGGCTGCATCAAGGTGACAAACTCACCATGCGGATGATCTTTCAATCTCAACAAATTGAGGCCTCAACAATTGAGTACATACTTACTTGATACACCCTCTAAATGTTAGACCCCGTCTAAGGTAAAGAAAAATCATTTTTTCTTTAAGTAATGGCAAGAGTACCACAAAGATCAATCCTTGACCTGGTACTATTCTCTCTGTACGTTAATGAGCTTCCCCAAATAGTTAAGTACTGCCCCACCCATATGTATACAGATGATGTATATAACTCTTTTTTGAGCAGTAAACCTTATGCTATAACGGCCGTAATCGAAAATATGAATTTGATTTGTATTCCATTCAGCAATGGCAATAAAGCATAACTTATCTCTAAGCGCGCGCCGCAAAATCGAGGATATTATGCATATGTAAATAAAATATAATAGATACTGCGTGCTTCCCATCAATTAAGTTAAGTCAAACAACAATAGAATATGGTCGTACAACTAAGAATCTTGAATTAGTATTTAACCAGACTCTCACTTGGACAAACCACTTAACTTCCACTATTGGAAAGGTTTATTGTGGACTGCGTTTGTTGTGGTCTTCTCAAAATGTTTTGCATAGAACCATCAGGATGGTCTTAGTTGAGTCGCTGCTCCTACCAGTTCCGCTCTATGAATGTGGAGTTTATTGTAAAGTGGATTATAACACTAATAGGAAACTCAATGTGATATATAACAACGTCGCCAGATATGTTTTCAATATACAGTCGAGAACGGATAAGTGCACAACGTCCAGGGATCGATTTGATGTGCACTTATCCGGTCTGTGCACTTATCCGTAAGTGCACATTTTTCCACTTATATGTACCTACTTACTTAGTAAGGTGCACCGTGTTTACACACTCAAAAAAAGAAACTGCATATATTTATACTATTTGGAATTCTTTTATTAAAACTAAAGTGAAAATTAAAAAAATTAACAAAAACAACACAACGACAAGAAAATCAGATTCCATTTTGAGTTAAGTACCTGTATAATTGCACGTACATATGTATATATGTACCTTTTTCCATACGTCCATGTAGATATTATATCAAAAATGATAAAATTATTAATACATACTACTACTATTGGGGCTCCGTGGCGTAATTGCTTAGTGAAAACACCAAAAAGTTTTTTCACGGTCCCACCTCTCGCGAGCGTCTGACAAACATCCGAGAGTATTGTTGTCACGAAAAAGCTTCTCAAATCGCCGTTCGGATTCGGTATTAAACTTTAGGTCCCTTCCGTTCGTGTGAAAAATATAACGCACACAACATGAGTGGTTGCGAGAAGCTAGGCCCTGGAACTTTAAAGAGCTGTTGCGCCAAATATTTATTTATTTATTTTTATACGGCACTAAACTGTAGGCCCCTTCCATTCGTGTGAAAAATATAACGCACACAACATGAGTGGTTGCGAGTAGCTATTCCCTGGCACTTAAAGAGCTGTTGCGTCAAATATTTATTTATTTTTATATACCATGTACACGACGTGCAATGATTGCCTCGCCATCAGGTAGCCAACTCCCCGGTAGGCCTAGAAATAGATGGTTGGACCAAGTCAGACATCTCTCTTGAAGCCGCCTACTGATTCCTTCTGATGGGTTGGAGTCTGTGGTGGAGGATCGAGAAGGATGGAGGGTCCAAATGAACATCCTACCCACGCGACTCTCATGAAGGATTAGCGGGCCATGAAAATGTATATACTCGTATGTATGTACTATGTATGTAGTTTTAAGTGTTGCCACAAAATGTTGTATTAATGTAAAAAAATAAAAATTTGCATTTGCACTTATCCGTTTTAAAAACAGCGAAAAGCTTTATTCGGCATTTTGAAAAGATGTTCACTTATGAGGAATTTGCACTTAAACGTTTTGCACTTATACGAACAAATTTGTATAGAAATCGCGTGAAATGGCTAGGGGCATCTAAAGTTTTTGCCCTTGTGCAATTTTTCCACTTATCCGTTCTCGGCTGTAAAGAGACATGATCATATATCGGCTTATACCAAACTCGTATGGAACTCACTACCTCTAGCCCTAAGAAGAATCAGAAACATAACCGATTTCAAAACTCATCTCTTTAAAGACTTAGCCAATGATGCTTAACTACTTTTAAATATTTTTCTTTTTTTCTTTTTCTTTTACTTTTCTTCTATTTACATACACTCGTAAATTTGTTTAATTACACTGGACAACAAATAAAATATTTTTTTGTTTTGCCGTTCTACACCCTGGCATGGACGTGTTTAAAATACGCCTGTAGAAAAATTATGAAACATCCATATTTAAAAAAAAATCAGTTTATATAAAAAAATGAAAATACATCAAAAACATTCTCGGCGACCATTTTCCTTGATATCGCTTTTCCATCGCCATTATGTCTTGGTGAAATCTCTCCTCATGCTCGTCCCTTACGGTACCTAAGCTTTCAGGAAAAAACTCCAAATGGGAATTAAGGCAATGTACGATTCAAAAAATGTATAACTTAATTAACGGCAAATAATCGTGTTGACCAGTGTAATTAGGACCTTAAATTTACTTGTATTAATATGATTATTGTTATATTGTCAGTGTGACATATCTTTTTTCAATTTAAATAAATAAATAAAATACGTATGTAGAGGACGCATATACCACACAATACATATTAGAACAAAATTACCCTCTCTCTGTTAATATATTATAGACACAACAGCTGCGCCCTGAAACCGATCCCTGGAATCATTTATGTTCGACAGAGTTTAGCTGAAAAGTGTGCTCAAAAAAAAAAAAAAATTTTAGAAAAGAAGAATAGTCATCTCCACCAAAATAGTGCCAACCGTTTTCGCTTCTTGAGCCATGACAATAGATGTTACAGTTACACGGCTTCACTTACGAGTATAGCACCATTTTCTGTTCGAAAAAAATTGTACTTACTTACTCAGGTCCAGGGTGGAGCTGTGCCTTAACCAGCAATGCTCTCCAGTCAGCGCGGTTACGGGCCAGATGCGCACACCAAGTTGGCCCCCCTTCACTTTAGATTAAGAGCAAGTAACGTAATTTCTCATATAATTTTCACAACCTATAACTTTGTGAGCAAAGTTCGTGGCGCCTACTGCAAATGAAAATACAAGTGTGTCAGCGCTGCGCTTGTTTTTTATGGAAATGCCATAATCTCAAAAGTGAAAAAATTAGAGTGATCTACCTCATTTTAACAAACTTAAGACTTTGGTATATGTTAATTTATGACAGATATAGGCAGAAAATACAACTGCCGGACCAGTTTGTGTAAAATAAAATCTTCCATATCTATGTTGTAGGTACACACTATCACAGACAATTAATTATTGTTGTCAATGACACCTTCTTACGCTACAGGTCGGGGTGAACCTGGGCCTCAACCAACAAGCCTCTCCATTTAGCTCGGTATTTAGCTAATTGCCTCCAGTTGCGCACTCCCAGTTGGTCGAGGTCCCCTTGAACTTGTGCGCGCCACCTACGGCGATGATTCCCTCTACTGCGTCGTCCCTCGTGATTGAATCTTCTCATCCAAAACCCGTCAACGCAAACGGGACCGAAAATCTTACGAAGAATTTTTCTCTCGAAGCGACCAAGGATATCTTCATCCTCTTTTAATAAAGTCCATGTTTCAGCGCCATAAAGCAGGACTGGGATGATCACGGTCTTATACAGAGTCTCCTTAGTAGTTCGAGATAGGGCTCTACTGTTGAATTGCCTTATAAGCCCAAAAAAACAGCGATTGGCAAGAGTTATTCTTCGCTTGATTTCTGCGCTGATCTTGTTCTCAGAGTTTATAGCAGAGCCAAGGTAGATAAAGTCCCTTACTACCTCGAAGTTATAGCTACCCACTGTGACGTTTTGTCCAATTCGTCGGTGTTGGCTTTCCCTTCTTGTTGACAGAATATACTTGGTTTTGCCCTCGTTTATCGCTAAACCCATTTTCGCCGCTTCCGCCTCAATGCTTGCAAACGCACCGGTGACAGCCCGCTGAGTCCTTCCGATAATGTCGATATCGTCGGCGTATGCAAGCAGTTGTACAGACTTGTAATAGATTGTGCCTCCGGTGTTGGCTTGTGAGTTCCGCACAATCCGTTCAAGTACAATATTAAAGAAGTCACATGACAGCGCGTCACCTTGTCTAAAACCTTTTTTGACTTCAAAGGTCTCGGTGAGGTCATTACCGACCTTGATGGAGCAGCGAGCGTTCTCCATCGTCAGCCTGCACAGACGGACAAGTTTGGCAGGGATGTCAAAACTAGACATGGCTCTATAAAGCTCTTCTCTATAGATGTTGTCATAGGCGGCCTTGAAATCGATAAAGAGGTGGTGAGTATCGATTTGGAATTCTTGGGTTTTCTCCAGGATCTCCCGAAGTGTGAAGATTTGATCGATGGTGGACTTTCCTGGCCTGAAACCACACTGATAGGGTCCAATTAGGCTATTGATAAAAGGTTTCAGGAGTTCACACAATATCGCAGAAAAGATCTTGTATGCGATGTTGAGAAGACTGATGCCCCTATGTCAATGACACCATCACAATACTATTTCCTGAAAGCCAGACCGAAATTTCCCGCCAGACCATCAAGATGTTCTTCATGACAAGGTACTCTTTTGCGTAAGCATCTGAAACAGACTCTATATAAAACCTATATCTTATATCAACAAGGATATTCTTTGAATGTGTTAAATCTGGCTGAGCCTAGAATCAACAAATATAACCGTTAGACTTGTAATCCAGTTATAAAGTAGTACCAGACGTCATTGAAAAAACAAAAGGACGAAGGCTGGATTTGCGCTAAGTTTGATATTTTTTCTATGTTTACAACACATAATTTTGTAGCCATCACAGAACGTGCTTTTCAACACTACTGCTATCTGTCAAAACTGCCATCATGCACAGCAGTTGGTTCCATATTTCATATTCCACAATTCATTCCTAGTGACATCTAGCATATTCTACAATGCTCTAGAGGTTCTTGCACTTGATATAAATACACCAACTACTAGCAAAGAACACACAGTTGATAAAGGTGAAAATAGCAATGAACAAATGCGATTACTGTGTTCTCACTTCAATTGATGTTAAGAATAGATGATAGTGTGACTAAAAGATAATTTGTCCAGCCGGTTTAAGTTCAGATTAACCTATCTATGTACATATATAAAAATCGCCTGTTCGTATGTAAGCTATGAACTCAAAAACTAACCATCCGATTGAGCTGCAACTTACCTAATATATTTATTATGAAGTGAAAAGTGCTCGTAAATCAAAAGTATTCAAGTTTTCCGATTATGGCGCTGAACATCAAAATCTCACACTCAAAAACTAATTATCGGATTGAGCACAAGTATTTGCAAAATTTATTTCATGGGAGGAGCGGATGATGTCGCACAAGAAGCCCAACAGAGCAAAAGATACAATCCAGGCGCCGAACATCAGATAATAGCCGAACTGCAAATTTTTTTTTTTAATGACCACAATGAATTGGTTCGATTGATTGATTCCACTGCAATATCTGGCAAGATGGAAAATGGATATCGCTTCAACATCAAACAAGCCAATGAATCTACCAGTGACTGAAATAATTATTATATAAACACACTTCAAACATAATTATTATTTTTTATTTCGAATCGATTACAAATAATAAAAACATAATTTTTGTTTCTGCGCGGCGGATACGAGAAAAAGAGAAAAAAAGTGTCATTATTAACACAATAATATTTCGCAGGAAATGACAACCAACACTACAAAGAAATTTCTCACGCTACAAGTGAAATATTAACCACACGACGCATGAATTAAAAATTCAAGTTTGCTAATCGTTCAATAAAAAAACATGCACACACAAAAAACATCTACCATATTTCATTCCATTAAATTTCGTTGCAGCGCACACGGAGTATCCGCTAGTAAAGAATAAAGTGACTTGATTATTTGAGAGTATATCGAAAGTGTAGTCGATAGTTGTTTATAAATAAACATATTAAATACACAGAAGACGGTTTTACCTAGTCCTGTCATAACTTCTGTAACAAAACTTCCAGCGCAAAGTGTATGAAGTTAACTTTAGGAATGATCTGTTCACTTTCTTTCAAAACACATACTCCAAAACGCAACACTTTTTTTTTAATCGTTTATTTTTTTCACTGATACACTAATATAATTCATAGTTCAAATAAACTTAGAACTGCACTATTATAATGCCTTTAAAGTAACTGACCTGAAGGGTGCTCAATACTTATTTTATAATTTTTAGAAAACTTAATTTTAGCGCTTTTTACTACGCTTTCTTTACTTTTTACTACTTTTTTGTTATTTTACAATATATATCTATTTTTTTTATTTCACTTTAAGGGAAATCCTTTAAGAATACATACCTATTCATTTATTTTTTTAAAAATCTAACCCGTCCTACTACAGGGGTATTTCATTTCTAAATGCATAGTATACAATTTTCACGACGGCTTTACAAAAACGGCTTGTTAGGTGGGTAAATACAGAGCATCTTTTAAAGGAATATCAAGCGGGGTTCAGGTCAGGCTATTCCACTGTTGACCATATCTTCGTACTGAGGAGTGCAGCTGAACATTTTCTGGCCCAAAATAAGAAGTTTTATGCATTTTTTGTTGACTTCAAGGCGGCGTTCGACTCTGTAAACCGAAATGCATTATTTTATAAATTGCTCAACATGGGAATAACGCTTAAATTTAGAAAAATTCTTCAAGGCCTATATGTAGATACCCAACCAGCAGTGTGAAATGGTAATGAGATTTCGGATTGGTTTCAAACAAAGTCTGGTGTGAGACAAGGTTGTGCATTAAGTACCTTTCTTTTTGCGCTTTTCATCGAAGACGTGGTTGACTTCTTACGGGGAGCCATTGAGTATGCAGGAACTCTTATTAAGGCCCTTCTATTCGCCGATGACATAGTGTTGCTGGCACAATCCCCGGAAACGCTACAGTTAATGATAAATCACTCTCAGAATACTGCAGCTTGTGGAGCTTGATTGTTAATCTGGAGAAATCAAAAGTAATGATTTTTAAAAAAGGGGGAGGCAGGAATTGTGGCAACGAAAAATGGAGTTGCAAGGGAGAAGCCGTAGAAGTAGACAACGAGTATAAATATCTTGGGGTCTATTTTACCAAAAACTTAAGCATGGAAAGCATCTGAAGGAGAAGCTCTCCAAAGTGAAAACCGCTATTAATATGACCTGGAAAAGAAGCTTTTGTAATAAGTACATTGCCCATAGCTGTAAATACAGGATATTTGAAGCAGCCTCCGAATCCATTTTGTTTTATGCGGCTCAAGTACAGAGAGCTAAAAAATATGATACGGTTGAGAAGCTTTTGAGGTACTTCATAAAAAGAATATTTCGCTTGCCACCTAGTACGCCGAACTACCTTATTATGCTGGAAACAGGGGTAGCTTCTCTCCTCATTTTTTTTTTTTTTGTTTTGGCTGCGCCTGGAGGTGCAGGAATCTTCAAAAGATACCAATGGTCCGTACCATTGGTTATGCCCGATTCATATATCTGACAATGCCATCAGTTCTAGTCAGTATATGCCTTCGGGCTAAACCTCACCCCCTCAGAGAGGCACTATGAGAACCGGCTGCGCGTACTCATAGCAGTAGAAAATTCGTTCCTCTCATTTTTTCATTTTTGTGATGACTACGACTAAGTTGCCTTAACGAGTAGTTTACGCTTCTGTAGTGTTAATCGCTTTAGGTAGGTAGCTTTCCAGTGAAGGCACCTACTAATACCGTCATTACATGCGGTTTTTCCTTACGGCGCTAGGTCGAAAGGTCTTGTTCTTTGTAGTCGGCGCTCAAGGTTTGTCACGTCCATAGTACGGATTATTTCATTATTGCAATGAACATGAAGACGGGTACGAAGTTTGCGAGCAAAGTTTGTTACTTCGTCCCTCACGGTAGCAATTCCCAGATCTCAGTGAATATCACTATTCCTTATATACCAAGGAGCATTCACGATTGCTCTTAGCATTTTATTTTGAAATGCTTGCAGTAGAGCCATATTGCTTGGTTTGGTACAACCCCAAAGTTGTATACCATATGTCCAAGACGGTTTTAGCACTTGCTTATACAGAAGCAGTTTGTTGTATACGCTTAACTTCGAGTATCTTCCGAGTAGCGAATACATTTCTTTAAATCTGATTTCGAGCTCTTCGCGCTTCTTTTTAACGTGTGGTTTCCACTTAAGTTTTGCGTCTAGGGTCATTCCTAAATATTTTGCCTCGTTTGCGTAAGGTATTTGTACCGAGTTAATGGATATAGGTAAGTTGTTTATCTTTCTTAACGTAAAATTGACATGCGTTGATTTTGTCTCATTGAGGACTATTCGCCAGGTTTTTGTCCATTCGCATACATTGTTCAAAGCTCGTTGGAGTTTTCCCGTTGATGATTCGACTGACTCATCCGTTACGAGGATAGCCGTGTCGTCTGCGAACGTTGCTACAACGGTCCCTTCATCTTGTGGTTTATCTCTTGTGTAGAGCAGGAACAGGATTGGACCGAGAACACTTCCTTGTGGAACACCGGCGTAGATTTCTTTGAAATCCGAATATTCACTCCCGTGTCTAACACGGAAAAGTCTGTTTTCAAGATAAGATTCCAATATTCTGTACAACTTTTCCGGTAAAATTACCCTTAGCTTATACCTTAGGCCTTCGTGCCATACCTTGTCGAAGGCTTGCGATACGTCGAGAAAAGCGCTAGAGCATATTTTTTTCCTTTCTAGAGCTTTTTCAATCTCGTTCGTTATTCGATACACCTGATCGATTGTGGAATGTTTGACCCGAAACCCGAATTGATGATCCGGGATCAAGTGTCTTTCTTCAATTACTGGTTGCAATCGTTTCAGCAGAAGTTCCTCGAAGACCTTAGATATTATTGGCAGAAGTGAAATGGGTCTATATGATTTCTTGTCATTTGCACATTTCCCCGGTTTCGGAACCATAATAACTTCGGCGACTTTCAATTGCCTTGGAACATATAATAGTCTTAAGGAAGCATTTATAATGTAGAGCAACTTAACCAGCACTTTTTTCGGTAGCTCTTTCAAAATTTCGCCAGTGATTAAATCATATCCCGGAGCCTTGTTATTTTTCAATTTTTTTATTGTCATTCGAAGTTCGGACAGGGATACGGTTTTTACTCTAAAGTTGTCGGGTGCCATATTATCATTCGGATCTTCGATCAACGGTTGTCCATCGAACGGCTTGAACGTTTCCTCTAAGTGATCGGCAAATAAATCTGCTTTCTCTTTGTCTTCTTTTGCCCATTCCCCGTTAGCTTTCCTAATTGGCGGCGAGTGCATTACAGGTTTCCTTGTGGACTTCAAGGCTTTCCATAGAGAGTAGTTTGAATACTTATCAGCGGTCAGACCCTCGAGGTAAGTAGAAGTCTGGTGATTTTTTAGGTCCTGCAGCACTTTTTTAAGCTTGTTACAAAGATGGTTCAGATAAGTTTTATCCTCTCTTCATAAAGACCCTAAAACTGCAGGTTTTAAAGTTCTACGAATGACAGAGAAAAGACTGCATAGAAAGGCAGCTTGTAAGATTATATCCAACGGGAGCAGCTGGTATGGGGATTGGCTTGACCTAACCCAAGAATGTAGGATGGAATTAAACTTGCAAGCAGCGGATTATACGACCTGGAAATCAATGCTGTACGAACTAATTATATATATATATTTATTTGGCGAACGAAATAATTGCGAATATGGATTTAAAGTACCGTGAGAAATTCTTAGAGGAGGCGTCAAATTCGCTACATAGAACAGTCTACAGGCGCTTAAGTCACAATCTGGGGCATCTTAATTATTTCCGGGACGAGCAAAAAGTGGAGGAAATATCGATGATTATCAAATTGAGAGGAGAATTGTTAAATCTAAACTATATACCTCATAGGGAAGACCTTTGTACCATATGTGGCATATGTAATGTAGGTGAATGGGAGGATAGGATACATTTTGTTGGAAAGTGCCCAACTCTGAGAAAAACTCGGCGTAGTGTCTTCGGTACCGATTATCTCTCCGACGAACAAGTTATCGATATGCTTAATGAGTTGGATGTTCCTCAATTAAGCGAATACTGTAAAACTGCATTATCCTATCGTGCGAGAATAATTGAAGAAACTTTTTGAAGAAAAAGCGTGTATTGGTGTATTTCGTATTGGTCTCTATTTTTATTTTTATTAAATTAGAATCTAAATATAAAATGCTAAAATCTAGTTGTCAATCGGCAGACGGCAAAGCCATGTTATATTGATTTGTTTTTATAAGTTAATGATGAAAAAATAAAAATCAATCAAATTCAAATTCAAAATTAATCTGGAAAACTAAACTTAAAATTACTTTACACTTAATCCCTAGCCTGACCTTAACATGTGATTTCCAACTTGCCACTGAGAAGACTAATCAAATTATAGTTAATCGAGTCAATCGGCCGTTCAGTGGTATGCTGGAACCCACTTATCAGGATCCGGCCCTGCTTAACGTAGATGCTAGTCCCAATCCAGTTAAGCTACCAATATCTCACTCTGTTCAACCAGTCATCGTTAGTTGAATCCCTCTGAGGTATGCTTACGCAGTAGCTCCAGTCAGCGTTTCCTTCTCCTGAGTCCATCGGCTCGTATAGGATGCGCTTATCGGTAGCCCTACTAGCAAGATGGTGATGGACGCTAAGGTTCAAAATGCAAAGAAATTTAGCTCCCAGTTCTTTTCATATTAAAATAGTTCCAATCGTTTTTAATTGAAAGTAAAAGCTCAAGGCAAAAATAAAAAATGCGCTCAAACCAGACAGCTGAATTAAAGACGTAAGGTGAGTCGAAATTCTTTCGATAGAAGCAAAAAAAAAACGTACAAAGGGATTTACAATGAACGGGCATACCTTGCAACGGACCCCAGTTAAACAAAGCGGGAACAAGACAGCTATAGCCGCAAAATCAAACAAAAGGGGAGTAATGGAAATATCTCCAGAATACCCTAACTGGAAAGGTTCGGCTTGAAATTCAGTTTCTGCTGTAGGGATCATGCCAATAACCGACCTAAAGTTCCTGATTGAAAATACTATGGCAGCTCTTCTTGATGTCAAACTTCAAAATATGGCGACAAAAGATGACATTGTAGGTATAAGTGCCGAAATGCAGACACTGCAAGAAAACAACAAAGCGCTCCAAGTACAATTACACCAAATGGAGGCTCGTTGCATTTCATTGGAACCACAGGTTGAAATGTTAGAGAGTAAATCTAAGGAAAAAAATATTGTCGCCCATATACCTGCACAGGAGGGAGTTAATGCGGCTGAAAAAGTAAAAGCACTATGCCTGGAACTTCTGCAAAGAAATGATGATACATTAGTGGGAACAGCGCGAGAGATGTACTCCGGACACAAATCAATTTCCAATGTGTTGGTCGAAATGCAGAGCAAAGAGGACGTTGGGCGCATTTTAAAGGCAACAACAAAATTTCGGAGCACAGGCAAAGAACGAGATTTCTGCGAAAAACAATGGCATCCATGTTCAAATCCGAGGACACAATCTAGAAGTCGGCGAAAAAAAATGTTATTATGACAGAAGCAACTCTCTCAAATGCGATGGAGACGACGGCGAATTGGCGTTGCAGCAGCTGTTAGTTGACAGACATCACTTAACAGTGACAGTTGGGAAAAGATCGACGAATGGTGAATGCTCTGGTGCAGAACACAACATTGGCTCTCAAACTGTAGGGGCTGTTCAATAACATCGTTTTTTTTAATTTGAGTGCCGTCTGCCATAGTAGTAATAAATACATTGAAAATATTAAACTGATGAATTTCAGAATATTAGCTTATAACGTATCGGGATTATCGAATAAGTCTTTATATACAGATTTTTTCAATTTCATAAATCAATTTGAATTTTTATTTTTATTTGAAACATTTTTAACAGAGAAATGCTTTAAATATTTTGAGAGTCGAGTTATGAATTATAAATTTGAATGGATAAGTGCAACAAGAACATATGCTAGGGGTAGAGCAAGTGGAGGTTGTGTTTTTTGGATTTAAATGCGATCTTAAGGGAATCAGCTGTGAATTCAAACAATTAAAATATATTAACTGTAGGTGACTTGAACGCACGAACGGGCAATGAAGCAGGATCTGAAAACAACTCAGCTGGTATAGTTCGACAATCAAAAGATAAATTAGTGAATGCAAGAGATGCGAAATTATTAGAGCTGTGTAACTCGTACGGGCTTCGACTTAAAAACGGAACAAGTACTTCGGATAATGTGGGGGAGTTCACATTTGTGGGAAAGCAAGGGACTAATGTCTCATAGGAGGAGACTGGAATTCGTATGTCACTGACTTCGAAGTGGGCCAAATACCATATTCGGATCATATGCCAATAATCTTAACATTTAGACTCGAAGCACATGAGAACGAAGGAATACAAAACTTGATGCTCCTTCCCAAGTTGAGCTGGAATGAAGACAATATTTTTAATTATAAAAGACAACTCAGCGTAGCATTGCGAAGGCTGCAAGAATTTGTTCTCGACACAATTGTGAAAGTTATAAAGGAATCGTATCCCTCCCCTGGGAACAACAGAAGCAGTAAAAAAAAATGTGCAGAACCATGGTTCGATGTAGAATGTAAAAGGGCAAGCAAATTATCGTTTGCATGGCTGAAATGTTTTCGCGAAGCCAATGATGGTTTCTTTAAACTTCTTTATATTGAAGATAATAGCCAATTCAAAGCCCTATGTAGAAGAAAGAAGAAGGCCTACTACGAAACAGAAGCTTTAAAGTTAGCTAATTGTCAAAGTTCATCAAATTTCTGGAGACTAGCGATAAACTTAATGGTAAAAAATTCAAAATCAATCAAGAGCTTAGTCCTACTGTCCTGTTTACACACTTTAACGAGTTGCTGAATCCTATGGTTATTAGTAGCGTGTTCCAATATGCCGCACCGGACTTTGAAGATGAACTATTAGACTCGAGAATAACATACCCAGAAGTGATCACGGCTTTAAATAGGTTGAAAGATTGCAAAGCGGCAGGATCTGACGGAATATCGGTCGATTTCTATAAGTATGGGACTAATGAGCTCTGTCTCCGACTTATTCGCGTGTTAAATGATGTGATGGATAATGGGAATATACCACAACAGTTTAAGGAGGCTTTAATTTTCCCTATCCATAAAAAGGGCTGCACGAGTGATTCGAGAAATGATCGTGGGATTTCATTCCTAAATGCAACGTACAAGATTTTCACTGCAGTTTTGCAAAGAAGGTTTACGGAATGGATTCACGTATATAAGTTGTTAAAAGAATTTCAGGCAGGTTTTAGACCAGGATATTACACAATAGACCACATCTTCGTTTTGCGTAGCATTGCAGAATCTTTTATCTCGAAAAATAAAAAAACTGTACGTATTCTACGTAGACTTTTAAGTAGCCTTTGATACAGTTGACCGCAGAGCTTTAATTTACAAGCTGTTTGGCATGGGATTGTCGCGAAAGTTCGGAAGAGTCATCCAGAGTCTTTATGAAGATACACAGGTGTCAGTTTGGAATGGAAGGGAAAAGTCCGAGTGGTTCCAAGCAAGATCAGGAGTAAGACAAAGGTGCACATTGAGTCCGCTCCTATTTGCACTATTTATAGGAGACTTAATGTACTCCCTGCCAGGAGGCATTGAATTTGCTGGGGTACTCATCAAGGCGCTGCTTTTTGGGGATGATATAGTCATGTTGGCATATTCACCAGAAGCTTTGCAGCTGATGATTTATCGGCTATGTAATTACTGCAGTTTATGGGGTCTTTTAGTCAACTTGGAAAAGTCGAAAGTCCTGATTTTCAAGAAAAGGGGAGGTAGAATTCGCTTGAACGAGAGGTGGACCTATAATGGCGAAATCATTGAGGTAGTTAAGGACTACAAATACCTTGGAGTTTATTTTACGAGCAATTTATGCAGAAGCATCTAGAAGAAAAACTGATCAAAGCCAAAACTGCAATGAATATAACGTGGAAAAGATGTTTCATCAATAAGAACATAACCCACAGTAGCAAGTATAGAGAATTTGAAGCTGCCTCAGAAACTATTTTGCTGTATGCAGCGCAAGTATGGGGACATAAGAAATATGAATCTTTGGAAAGACTCCTACGATATTACATCAAAAGGTCATTTCATCTTCGCGCTAACACTCCCAATTAATAATGTTGGAAACGAGTCTGTCCCCCCTTTTTATTAAAACCTTAAAATTGCAAGTCGATTATATATACTCAAAGTACTAAACATGCCAAATGAGAGACTTCCCAAGATCGCAGCCCTTAAAACTATGGTATATATAATAGGAGCAGCTGGTATGGTGAATGAATGGAGTTCGCACAAAAATGAGGATTGGTTCTAAACGACAGGGAAGCAGATACTGCAAGCTGGAAAGCTGCCTTATACCTTCTAATAGAAAAAGAGGACGAACAATGCAGAAACGGATTCCTAGAGAATGCTTCGGGCTCACTACACAGATTGATCTATAGCAAGCTAAATCATAATTTGCAAACTGACAAAAATTACTTTCGAGATGAGTTGAGTATTCACGAAATATCCATGATGGTGAGACTGCGAGGAGAACTTCTTCCTTTAAACTGCGTACCTCATCGGAACGACCTCCCAATTTTATGTGGTATATTTATTCATTTCATGGGCAGGTGTCCTACCCTACGAGAAATAAAAAGACAAGTCTTTGGAGCTGATTTTTTGTTAGATAATCGGGTGTTTGAACTTCTTGATGAGCTGCATATCCACAAGCTTTATCCATACTGTAAAACAGCAATTGCATATAGGGACCGAATGCTGAACGAAAATTTCTAATAAATCTAAATATAAAAAAATAAAAAATTAAATTCGGGTATGTCTCTGTTGTAAAGTAATTATGTATATAAATTTACTATCTTAATAGCGCAATAGGTACATTAATTGTTAACAGTGTTGTCAATCTGGCAGACGGCATAGGCCATGGCTTTGATTTTTGTAAACTTTAAATGTAAGAAACAAACTGAAGTATAAATAAAATCTGTCTAATCTAATCCAATCTGGTAAATAATTGGAACATTCATCGAATCGGACAATATATAAGAATGCTTCAGGGGGTATGAACGCACTCAACGTAGTGCTTCAGAAATACCCAGGGTTAGGATAAAGTAAGCCCGACACAAGTTCGTTTTCTGTAACGGTCGCTAACCGCGCGAAATAGTTTTTAACAAGATCAAGAATTTTTGATTATTAGAAAAACCTTCGATGTTTTTCAATAACTCGGGAAGTAGGAGTAGCAGTTGTTTAACAAATTATTAAATATAGCGCAATATTACCGTATAATTTCGTCCGGTATATGCTTTAGGATTATATTAGGAATGCTATCTAAACAACTTGACGTTTTTTTATTTGGTTTCTTGAATATGTACGATGTGCATATGTCAGTTCGTCTAATGTTGTAAAGTAGTTGTTAGTCTGTTCATCTGTTAGTTGGTCGGCTTTTAATCGCTCAGAGAATCTCAGAAGAGTTCGTGTTTCGCCGTTGCGAAACCTCGACAATTCGTCATTTAGTTCGTTTGTTTTGTAGCTTGGTAGATCCCTAACATGGATTGCCTCAAAATGAGAGCCGATTAGGTTTCGCTTATCCGCCCCACTATCTATAAGGAAATGGTTATCGATAATGAGTAGTTTTGACTATTGATCTCCGCCTGAGAGAGAAGAGACTGGGAAGACAGTGAAACTTTCAAATTTGACATTTTGACAACGTACGGGGGCTGAAAATCTGACTAGTTTTAGGAAACATGCTCCTTGGAACAGACTCCAATATGCTTTCGGTGCGTTGCCTCCAATAATCTTTGACACTATTCCAAAATTGCTGACTTAGCAATGCATTCACATTTCTTAGGAGAGATATTAACCTTTGCAGCTTTAAATTGGACATCTGGGAACTGACGTCGTATTCGATTTATCTGAGTGATTAAAAAGATTTCATAGGTTTATAGAGTCTTATTGTCACGGTTTAGATAGCATTCAATTCCCTCTTCGTCATCCCTCATACCACCGTATTTAAATTCCCGATATAGGAATCACATTCCTCATTACAAAGATTCCTATTACTAGAAATATTCGAAGACGAAGGGCAGTTCCTATATTTTCTGATGGTACAACGTTGAAATTTGCACCAATCAATCTGTCTAAAATTTAATTTAGGGACTTCGTGTTGCGTTGCGAAGCTAAACGTAGAATTGTCCGCAAATGTCACCGGCATAACTATTGCATTACGGTTGCTATCATACGGAAATATAGAAAGTTTATTATCGCCCATCTGCAATGCAAACATCAAGATATGAATTTCCAGAAGGGAAGCTTGGTGTATAATTTTATTTACTATTCTACCTGGTTTTCCTCAATAAAGTGGTTAAGCAAGTTACCTCTTCCATTCACCCTTGAGTTGAACCAGGCCGAGTGCTTCGCGTTCAAATCTCCAGCTAAGACGAAATAGTTGTTTAAACTATCTAGACTTTCTATTTCGAATATTTTCTCGATTTCTGCTTTAAATGGATTGACGGTACCTTTAGCCGCATATGCTGATATTAAATACAGAGAATCATTACCCCTTTAAGGTAGATAATAGTTGTCTCAAGACAACTGAAGCTCCTAATATCACTTCGTTCAATTCTAGTGTATCGAAGTGGTTTCCCAGCAAGAATTGCCGTATCGTCACCACGAATAGAGTCACGTCCATATTGCGTCATAGTTAATGAACTCTAAATGATATCTGTCATTAAGCTTTGTCTCGTTTAGAAAAAGAGTGTCGGGCTTATGATCAGTCAAAAGGCGCAATAGATCACCGCCCCTACTGATGTCGATTGTGAAGTTCACATTTAGAGCAGCTATTTTTAGGATTACACAATTAAATCTAATCATGTTGACGACTACCTATGTTGAGAAGGGCATCTACCAACGCCGAGAGATCTGTATCAGATCTGTCTTGGCCCAACTGTATACTTGGATTTGCAAATTATCGTTCGCGGGTTGATCAATACTCTTGGACACAACAATATTGGATCCAATAGCACTGAAGCGCGCAGGTTTGGTGCAAGAAGGACTTGAACCAAAACTGTTGCCTACCACGCTTGCAAAGGACATCCCTCCTGGAACATGATTGTCAGTCATCCTGGCTTTCTGTGCAACCTTTTGTTGTGCTTGCCATTGCTGTGCCTCAAGCTGGTTTGCCAGTCGTTTATAGCTTTTTGGTTTTTTCCTTTTATTATTATTTGTTTGTCAGGACAGTCATTGTCGCTACACTGCATGTCACTTAACTTTTTTTTTTAACTCCTGCACTTCTAACCTGTACTTTTCTGCCATTTGTATGCCATTTCGATTAATCTCGAAAGTATCCATATTTTCTTCACCGCTCGAGAGGACCCCATTTTATGGTTTTTTTGTTCACTTTTGTCGTTTTTTTTTTCTTTTTTATTATTCTGTGCAATTTTTATTATAAATCTTATGTAAGATATTTTAAATATTTGAAATATTTTCTCTTGTAATTTTTTTACATAATATGTTTTTTCTTTTTTTTTTATCGGAAATAAAATTCAACCATCCAATTTAAAAATCAAAGACTACTGTATTATTGTATGTCGTACCGTTGCAGACGAGCTGAAAAAATGCTAACCAATTTTTTGAATAACTAAAACCGCTCTGGGCACCGTGGCGTAAGTGTTTAGTGTGTCGGATCACTGCGCGTGAGGTTCGAAATTCGAATCCCAGAAAACACTAAAAAGTTTTTTCAAGGTCCCACCTCTCGCGAACGTCTGACAAACATTCGAGAGTATTGTTGCTTCGAAAAAAAACTTCTCAAAACAAATTACCCTTCGGATACGGCACTAAGCTCTAGGTCCCTTACATTCGTGTGAAAAATATAACGCACACAACATAAGTGGTTGCGAGAAGCTAGGTCCTGGTTGCACTGGCACATGGATAACGGTCACGAAAATATCCTTTTTCCGTCCGTCGAGAAAGTTTTCAATAACAAAATGATAACATTTATACAAGGGCATTTAAAGAAGCAAAATATAAAGTTCCTTAGGTCCAGCACGGCCATCATCCTGCTTCCGTAATGGCTTGGTGGAAGATATCACACATCAATAAGTTACTGCTCTCCATATGTACAATACTTGTGGAAAATGTTTCCTGTGAATATTTTCATGACGGTGTTCATGAAGGAGATACCTCGGTAGTTGGTGGGATCGCTTGGTACGACTTTCTTAAACAGAGGAAATATTATGTTTTTTTCTAAAACTTTCCAGAAATTCACCTGTATTGTAAGTGTAATTATACGCATCTGTGAGTTCTTGTATAAATCGTTCAGTTGCGTTTTTGCAGAATTCATATGGCACCCGATTTTCTCCAGGAGCATTATTTGACGGGCATGACATTTTTCATTTCTTGAACTAAGATTATTTGATCCAGATCAGTGTTCTCTATAAGGGGGAGAGCGCTACATATTTGTCTAGGGCCATGCGACGAGTTCAGCAACTGCCTAATATACTCAGCCAAAACGTAGACTTCGGGTACCCCGAGCAAATAGCACACCGTTTAAAGTTTTAGCCAGTTTCCAAAACGACCGACTATCTTTTACTTCCGACAGCGACTGCATCAGACGGAATGTGTATACATTCCGTTTTTCCCTACAAGTGGCTTTATGGTGCATGTTTGCTTCCTGATACAATGTTTTAGCAGATAGTGTTCCGGAATGTCTTATCATTCGGAGATATGCGTATGATTTTATCCGAGCTCTTTCGAAGTCTGCGTCGAACCATTTTTGCCGCTTATCAAATCTTCGTGTTGATTGAAGAGGCTTGGCAGCCTTAAGGATGAAAGATACTAGGACATCTGTTCTTTGGCCAGGTTGCAGTTCACCATTATCTGCAGGATTAAGAAGAGAGCCTAAGTTGCTTTGGTACCTTTCTGAGTAAGTATCCTTCCATTGCAGTTTTGGTAATAAACTCATTTCCTATAAGAACGACTCTTAGCAGAGGTAAGTGATCAGAAAAGACCAACTCACAATCTTCTAGGTTGTCTACACATTCAAGCCAATTTCTGCGTGCTAAGCAGTAGTCAATCGTTGAGCAGGAAATTCGTCTGAAGAAAGTCAGGTTGCCCTCCTCATCACCTTCAGTTCGCCCCTTAAGCATTGTGAGGCCAACCGATTCGCACACCTCGATAAATTTTCTCCGGGTATAAATTCTGGTTCTAGCTGTAATAGTTGTGTAGTTTCAACTCTGGCATTACAATCTCATATCACTATCAAATTGTTCCGTCCAAATTGCAATTAGAAATCGTACGGGTCCGAAACCTCCCTCAAATATTTGTTACTGTTTATGTAAACAGGTATTATATAGAATACTTTGCTTTTCGGCGTTATCTCAACTAAGGTTCGATCTAATTGACTTATAAAACTGCATTGAAGGCTTTTGCTCAAGCTTTTTTTTTTTATACCATAGAGGCAACCTCCACTGCCTCGGCCGTGGGCGTATGTCCTCGTAGCTAGTATCCAATGCAGAGTATAGCTTTCGAAGTAAGTGTTAAATTGTTCCGTTTCTTTGTTAATGAACGTTTCAAAAAGGAGAAACATGTAATATTGGTTTATTATTTCAAAAAATTCATTAAAAAGTATTTTTTTTTGCGTAAATCTGCTATATTATATGAAATTATTTCAAAATGACTATAACTAATATCTTAATTACTAGCTGACACCCGTTGAAAACGACGAGTTTAATGGGCAGAAATCTTATATCTTATATCTTCCTATATCTTATATACAAAATACAACGTTTGTTTGTTTGTTTGTATGTTTGTATGCTATGGGCTCGGAAACCACTGAACCGATTGACCTCAAATTACAGGCAATGTTCGGTATTGTCCCGAGAGTGTTCCTGTGAAGTTTGGTCAAAAGCGGCCCACTACTTTAGTAGTAATTTAGTAGTAAAGTACTTTAGTACTACAAATTATTTTTTTCGGTTAGATGCAGCAACGCACGCCGCCAGGTACAATTTGTCAAGGAGTCTATCCACTACTTTCGTATATAGTACTTTAGTATTAACAAATGTTTATATATATATTTAAGGTTGGACCACTTACCCACTATTGCCCGGTACAAAACGGTTCTCTGACAGAGTTAGCCCCAGGCGCCTGCCTGACAGTTGCTTTTACCTGCTACCCGCTAGTATAAGATATGAAAGTAACTTTTTGAATTATATTTACCAATAAAAGCTCAGTGTAAATAGAATATTAAATGCCTACCTCTGTAGTTAAGACTTCTGAATGCACAACATTTTTTTATTTTTTAGTTTTTCCTGAACATATTTTTAAAATTTCTACACGACGAACTCGAGACATTGCCACATACAGAAAATAAAAATCTTCAAAAAAATATCTAAAAGGGAAATATCTCGAAACCAAAAATCTCGTAAAAAAATTTCGAAAACCTAAAATCCAGAAATTTTTTTTTTTTTTCAAATGCCAAAAATTTAGAATTTATATTGATTTCGGAGACAATGGTAACAATTCGCCACCAGCATTTCCTTACCCCTGGTCTCCACTGGCAATAATTCATTGCAAGAAATATGCCAAGCAATTGAACCCCACAGGCGGATCCCTATAAATGCGATGAAGTGGGAGGGTTGTGATCCCTTATTTTCGGATCATAACCTCGCTGATAAAAGGAAGAAGAAGAACGCGAAGCAATTGAAATTTCCAATGGAGACCGCAAATTTCTTAAAATAATTCATTTCATGAAACCAATTTCTGCTTTTATTTCTTGCAATCTCTGTGGACATAAACCCTGAAATAAATTTGAGAGGGACTGTCAATTTGAGCTTTACTACGAAGAAAACATGGCTGCTTGCTGCCTGACATTAAGTCTGAAAGAAATATGTCTCGTGGAGGCTCGGTGCCAAAGCAATAGTTGGTCGTTGCTTACGCTTATGCGATATGTTTGAAAATGAAATGTCTTGACGAAATTTGCTCACCAACTAAAATAATTAAAGTTTCTGACATGAAGTCAGACATAAAGTCTTAAAGAACTATGTCGCGTGGAGACACGGTGTTCGTAACGCAAAAGTTTTATTCTTCGGTTTCAGCATGTTAGTTATTGCTCTGAGGTATTCGTCACCAGGTTCGATTTGACCGCCATCGATTAGATGCCGCATAAATTTAACATGATTTTTTCTATACTGAATTTTCTGACTTTTAAACTTAATGCCATCGCTCCTTGCTCGCTCAAGAACCGTTAACAATGCCCTGTCATATTCTTCATTCGATTCCCTGATATCGTCGAAGTATACTTCGACACCTGGATTATCACCGAACACTGCAATGATGCGTTTTCGAAACAGTCCAGGAGTATTATTAAGGCCAAATGGAACACGGTTTCAACGATATCGTCCAAATGGCGTCATAAAAGTGGTCAAGTCTGAGCTTTGGCGATCCAGTTCCATGTGCCAAAATCCATTGCACAAGTCAAGCGCAGTAAATACACGCTTGCCAGCCAAATGACTTATGATATGCTTAACGGTTGGGATGAGAAAATGCTTGCGTTTATTGCACGCGTTAAGCGCTTTTGGATCTAGGCAAATGCGTACTTTTCCGTTTAGTTTTTCAGCGAACTGTAAATTGTTTTTCCAATCAGTTGGATAGTCAACAAAATTATAATACCGTCACTGATCACAGCATCAAGTTATGCTTTAAAAGTTTTATACAAGCTCAAAGGAATTCTCTTTTTGTAGTGAAGTGTGGGAACAGAATTTTCTTTTCGAACACTGACGCGGCAACTTGTCTAACCCATCGAACACATCCGCCTGTTCTTTAATAAATTCTTCTGTACTTGGGAAACGCTGACTGAATTGCATGAATGCCCTTCACCAAACCAAATTTAACGCTAGACTCAAGACCTAAAATGGATTCATTGCAACCATCAATTATAATGAAATTACTAGTATGTTTGGTCTTCTTTAAAATATCGAAATACGTTAGTTCAACTTGGAGATGCAATTTTATTTGAGCTATAATCAATGACTTCACAGTCGATGTGTTCGGAAATTGGAACTTCAATTTTGTTAATAGGAACGCAGGTGCCGTCCGAGCCGGTGTCAATTTTGAACTCTTTTGGTCAGTTCTGAACAACATAACGCTTCTTCCATCGATTTAAGCGATTTACTTCCATTCTGTTTAACAAATGAAGTTATGTCCACTTATTGAACTAATTCTATTAAACTAATTGTATTGTCAGCCTGATCTAATTTAATTCTAATGAAATTACATTCAGCACCCCAGTTGAGAGCATGCACTTTTGCTTGGGATTTCGGCTTTTCTCGCCTTCACTGTGTTTCATTTTCACGGCCGCTACTATCCACAGCTGGTTCAGAACGAACAAGAACACCCGGCGATGATCAGGCCAACCGAACATGACGACTTCTTTCAATCTCATTGACCAAGTTGTTTGTAAAAGTGAATCGCATTCACATTTGCTTTTTGCAGAAAATTATATAAGGCAGAGATTGAGAGATGTAGTCGGGAGAGTTCCTCACCCAGTTTTATGGTACCAATCCCATGTACTGAGTCAACTCTCCGAAGTCGGTATACTACGAAATTTTCGACCGTCTGTTCTAAAGACTTGGACGATATATATATCGGACCTGCTGCTGACACAGCCGACCCGTGATCGTAAGTTTTTTTGGGCTCATCCTCCTTTAGGAGAAGCCATTGCTGGTCCTGTTCATAATCCTCTAGTTGGAGGATCCGATTCGTACTCCTATGAGTTTACCGAGCTGTTGATAGCAAAGTACCTGCCTTAAGCAGGTACTACCAAGTGATTGCCCTTAGCCGTTGCTGGCAAGTGTCTGCCACAAGCAGACGCTGCCAAGTGACTGCCACAAGCGGATGCTGCCAAGAGTCTGCCACAAGCGGACGCTGCCAAGTGACTGCCCCAAGCAGTTGCTGTCAAGTGTCTGCCACAAGCGGATGCTGCCAGTGTCTGCCACAAGTGGACACAGCCAAGTGACTGTCCCAAGCAGTTGTTGCCAAGTGACTGCCACATGCGGTTGTTGCCAAGTGTCTGCCACAAGCGGACGGGGCCTACGTGTCTGCTACAAGCGGACGCTGCCTAAGTTCGTGCCACAAGCGGATGCTGCCAAGTGACTCCCCAAGCGGTTGCTGCCAAGTGTCTGCCACAAGCGGACGCTGCAAGGTGTCTACCACAAGCGGACGCTGCCTAAGTGTCTGCCACAAGCGGACGCTATCCAGTAGATAGTTAGATAGTAAGTAAGAGAGTAAGGCCGACGTAGGTGTGAGAATATTGTTAAGGTCAGCTTAGATCGGGCCTCATAAGGTCATATACGAAATAGGACTCAATTCGGTTGTTAAGTAGCTTCATATTGTTAAGGCGAACTTAAATTGAAAATTCATTGTATTACCGAATAAATAGTCTACCTCTTAACCAATAGTTTCGGGTATTTCCTTGGTATACCCTGGATCCGACGAGCGGAACCTCAGCCTTTAGAACACGCCATCACAATTTTGACAGCTGTCGTTCGGGAAAAGTGTGTTGAATATTTCCATGCTGCATTGTCCAATCAGCCATAGAAATGTAGCGATTTTATTTTGCTCCGACTCGTTCGACTTATTGTTTGCGATCAAGTAAATAATTCAATTCAATTCAATTTTATTTGGCTTTTAAAAATTCATTAATTACAAAAAGAATCTGCGAAGCCCTGTTAGGCTTTTCTGCAGAAGATTGTTTTTACAGTAGTTGTGTATTTAATCTTATATCATATCAAGCATAGGTATCAATGAATTCACTTTTCTTTTTATTCTTCTAATTGGGATTTTATGGTTGACATAGTAGGTAGTTCTTTAGTAGTTTCTTCCTTAAGCCATCTGTAGCGATGTTTAGTAGTTCTCTAGGAAGTCGGTTGAAAACATTTGGAACGATGACCGATAATTGTTGTCTGCCGTATGAGTTCCTGAATCTTGGCGTCTGCAGGAAACCATGTGCTCTTCTTCTAGTGTTGACTTCGTGATCGATTGAACGCTTGTACTGTTGATCGTAGTAGTATTTTTCGAGAATGTTTAGTTCGAAAAGTTGAGATACGTTTAATGAGCCAAGCTCTGCATAGGTTCTTCGCTGATTGATGTTAGCTTGCCAGTTTCTTCCATGTTTTGCTCTAATTAATATTTTTACAATTCGGTTTTGTATTTTTTGTAAATCTTGCAAGTAACTTCGCGTAGTATTTCCCCACGCTAATATTCCATACCTTAATATCGACTCCACCAATGCAAAATAAACTTGTTTAAGGACAGTGTAGCTAATATGGATACTCAAATGGTGAAGAACATACACAGCTTTCCGAAGTCTTTTACATAGCTGCGCTATATGTAAATCCCATTTGAAAAAGCAGTCAACTTCCACACCGAGATATTTTAGATGTTGTACATTTTCAATAAAGTGGCTACAGCTATCGTCGTAATTTAGACTTGCCTTGTCGGCATTGTGATGCAGGCATGTTGTTTCATGGCATTTGATGTAAATTTTGGTTTTTAATACATGTGTTGGTCTGATGTGCATTAACTTTGTTTTTTTAGAGTTTATGATTAGTCCGAAATCGTGACACCATCATACTATAGAGTCAAACTCGACTTGCATGATGGTGGTCGCCGTTGGTAAATCCCTGTGGCTGACTACTACCGCTATATCATCCGCAAAAGCAAATCCAACACTATTTTGTAGCACAGTAAGTATTTGATTTACATATATAATAAAGAGTAAAGGTCCCAGTATAGAGCCTTGGGGAACCCCGTATTTGATATATTTTTCTTGGCTATATGTGTTTGAAATTTTAACTTTCATTCCTCTGTTTTTCAAGTAGCTTTCGAACCATTCCAAAATATGCCCTCGGATCCCGATTTTCTTTAGCATTTCGAACATTTTCTCATGTCTTAAAGTGTCGAAAGCCTTTTTAAAGTCGATGAAAATTACAAGACTATGGTAGTTTTTATTGAGATTGACATTAATTAAGTTGGCGAATTCCGCAAGAAGTTTACCTGTGTTTTTATTTTTTATAAAGCCATATTGGTTTTTGTTTATGATTTTATATTTGTCAGTATAATTTTGAAGCCGATCTGCCATTACTTGTTCGACTATTTTATCAATAGCAGGGAGGATTGAGATGGGCCTATAATTGAGGACGTCTGATTTCGTCCCAGCCTTATAAATTGGTCGTACTATTGCTACTTTGAGGTCTTGTGGAACACATGACTGCTCCAGGCTTAAGTTGACAATGCGTTCTAGTATCGGCGCTAGAGTTTCTGCGTTTGATTTAGGATCTTTTGCCCGAATTCCATCCACTCCTGGCGATTTGTTAGTTTTTAGGTTCAAGCAAGTCTTCAGGATTTCTTCCCTTGTGACCGGTTGTACATAGATGGATTGCTCCGTACTCGGTACTTCTGTATGATATGTCTTTATGTTGCATGTATGTACAACATTTTCTAATTCGTTTATGAAACTAGAGGCGAATTTGTTAGTTAGCCTGATAACACTTCTTTCCATACCGAAATTAGTTTGTATAATTTCATCCAGATTTTTAGTCGTTCTTCCTATTATTTCATTGATTAAACCCCACGTCTTTTTTGGATCCATTCGGAATTCGGAAAATTTGTGCCGGTAAAAATGTAGTTTGGTTTTTTCAATTCTTTTGTTCACGAAATTTCGGTAACTTTTGTATTCAACTTCGTATTGTATGCACGTCCTATTATTTTTCCATCGCTTGTACAGAAGGAATATTTGTTTCCACTTCAGCCATTCTTTGGCCAGATCCAATCAGTCTAATGGTTGCGGAAGACGTAAATCCACTCGTCTTGAAATTTTCACGAATATGCTATATCTATACAGCGATATATAAATTTTAATTTACTTCTGACACAATGTAAAAAGTTTGGGAATAGGAAGAGCTTTTTAGTTTATTTGAATGCCGTAATTTCATTAAGAACTTCACAGTTCGGTATCTAGTGCCTAACAACCTTTGCAGCCGCTGTACATGAGTGTCTGACAATACAAAACTTAACGATGAATGGTGCGTTCACTATTATTACAATCCTTTAATGTATGAAATGTCATCTGTCTCGTTGACGAATGGTTCCAATTCTACAGTGACTGAATTTGGCCATCCACTTAATGCCCAGTGTGAAACACGGAAAGAACTTTGTCCTTTTTTGTTCCTTTCGTAATATCACTGGCTTTATTATTGAAGTGTCAAACATTTCAATCATTAAAACAACTTCTTCTTCTTCGGAAGATGTTAGTGCCTCAACAACGGCCAGCCTTAAAGTCGATAAACAGGTGGCGAGTTTCGACTTAAGATTTGTTGATCTTTTCCAGGATTTGCCTCAGTGTGAAAATTTGGTCTATCGTCGATCTACCGGGCTGGAAGCCACACTGGTACGTACATACACTATGGCCGCGCCTCTTATTTTAACGCACATACTTATTAATTTGGTCAACTTCAGTAAACTACAACCGTCTAAGTAAGAATAATTATTATTGGTGCTTGTGTATATGCATGTACTGTACATATCACAGCAAAAATATGAGTAGTAACATTTTAACATTCCTAGAGGAAAGGGAGGACATTGTGGATTTCCTGGAGAAATGCCCAGTTTTGCGTGAAACGAGGAGGCATGTTTTTGGCAATGAGTTTTTCAGTGAGTATCCCTCCTAAATGACATTAACGTAAAAAAAAGGATAAGAGTATCGGGAGAGAGTAATGAATGGAAACTTCTAATAGTAAACTAATAATTTCAAGTCCTATCTTTTAGGTTTAGGTAGAAATTGAAATACTTTTGATATAATTAAAAATTATGCCAATCAGGCAGACGGCAAATTTATGTTTACTAATTTTTGCCATAATCTTTTCTAACCATATAAAAATGAATACTTAAAAATAAATCAAATCTTATATAATATAAAATCTACATTCTAACAAACAAATTGGAAGTTCTCTATATGAATTAAGTATGTGTGTATATTTCGTGGTTAACTTACACCTGTTTCTGACTAAAGTGACCAAATGCATCAAGCTTAATAATTAATCAGACACATGAATGCGTAACCACTAATAAACATGTCAGGGATACTCGAATTAGGACCGTAATCGCCGGGATTATCTTTTATCTCAACGTGAATGTATGATACGTTCATCAATTTCACACCAATTAACCACAACTCACACGCAACCTAGATCGTTCGGCTTAACCACAATATACTCGGATACAACGTAAACCTACGGCAGGTTATCTGAAAAACTTTTAATCAAATTGTGTGCGGTTATTATAGATTGCTTGTGGCCTTGTTGTAAGGTGTTAAGTGTTGCGTTTCACTCTGCAGTGGTCTTTACGTAAAGTTATCACAGAAGAAAGTGATAACAATCTTTCAGTTAATTTATTCAGATACACTAGTTCCATTCTGTATGCACGCTGTAGTTTCCCAACACAGCTTCCTTTCATACACGTGAACTTTTCTATATAAATACTTAATGCAGCGATATAATTAATTGCCAATACCCATTCCGGCACATCTGTGGTATGTGAGTACACACGGATACCATTATATGTAGGAGAGTTCACAGAACTAAATGATAATCATTTGCATAAGAAACCGGAGAAGAGCACTTTAATGATATACAGTAGATGCAGCGATTTTGAATTTTAACAGCGGCACCGTTTGCTGTTCTTGAAAGGTTCTCAAAAGTATTCTCCTTCAACTGGCAATGAAACCTTAAGAGAATATTTACATAATTATGCTAACAAAACAATTGCATAATCTCGTGGGTACTGCACGCCAAAATCTTATTCATAGAAGGATATTCTCGAGTTCTTTGGCAAGCTCCGAGGAGTATCTTAATCGTCGCTGTTATGTGATCATAACTTTTTATATCTAGCTAAAGGCGTTTTCAATAAAAATTTAGTATGTTCAAAGAGCTCTGAGATAACAGTAGGTATCTATTAAAAAACGACACGTTTTTGTGTGGGATATAAAATTATGCTTAAAGCATCAATCATTTTTACATTGAAGACAGCAGTAATCGCAAATGTGTTAAAAATTCTATTGAATTGTCTTTCACGGCACCTACATATTTTTTTTCTAAAATGTGTACTTTTCGGCGTGGAAAATTCGGAGAGAAAATTTATTCACGATAGGGCTGATTATGACTCTATATTAACAAATTTGGGGTGTTTTTTGTTTATGCGCAAGTAGAGGTGAACATCATTTACAGATACTTGTAGCCCCTGCAACGAGTTATGCCCGACTCCATTGCGTGCTTAAAAACCACTCCTTTTGCTCTGTCTTGTTATTTGCCTGCGACACTGCCAGTCAAGGCATTCCTTTGCTAGAGCAGGTTTGGCATTTTGTGACTTTTTTTTTCAGCTGCCAGAGTTGGCAGATTCTTCGTTACGATAATCGTTCCTCATTGCTCTATACGCACTCGCTGCCTCATGCTCGTGATAACTTCGCTTACAGTCTCCCAGCCTTCGCCTCGTGCCAACATAACATAACTACCATTCTACCAAGCGGATGTTACACACCATGAAGATTGTCGAGCGGGTATAAGGTGGGCGACTGCGAAAAATAATACGGCTATCTGACGATCAGTGCGGGTTTGTCACGGGTAAATCAACCACAGATGCAATCCAAAGTATAAGTTGACATTAAAAAAGCTTTCGACAAGCAACCACGAGATCTCATGTGGGTGGTGCTAAGTTATAGAGGGGTTCCAGAAACCTGTGTACAAATGTTCATGGACATGTACGAAGGAGCAAAGAGTAAGTAAGCTGCGCCGCTGGCGTAGCCGAAGAGTTTCCAATCAAAGTCGGGATGTACCAGGGAAGCGTTGTAATCCTCATTTGCTTGAAGGTAAAGTGACGGATACCAAAGTAGCATTTGGTTTGCCTCAGTACTGAAGTGATCCAAAATCAGGAGGTCGGCAGATATTTCCTGAGATCAAACAGGCGAACCCCACAGGCGGATCAGTAGAACTGCAGTGAAGTGGAAGCGTTATGATCCCTTGAGTTCAGAACAAAACCTCGCGTAAATAGGAAAGAAATACCTGTTTATTGTGTTTTGGATGTCCCTTTTGCTTAAACTTCTAAAACTTATATGTCATAAGGTGGCATTAGGTCGAGGTTTGTGAGGGCTTGCAAATCACTTTTAAGTGAGATATCTAGAGCCAATGCGGTGACCGTTTGCCGTCTGTACCAGGACATATGGATATCGAAGGAAACGAAAGGGCTGACGAGCTTGGTAGAAAAGGGTCGGCGCTGCACTTATCGCGTACCTTCCCATTTGTAGTAATCCCAATCAGTTCATTACGGAAGAAGATAGAAGAAGAAGCCACCGGTCGAGCAAACAGACGCTGGGTTCATCTGGAAACATGCGCAACAGCCAGGGCGCTATGGCCGACCTTCAGCAAGAAGAGATGGTAGAGAGGTTTTACAAGAAAATACTTTTTTGTCTTATAAGTTGCAGGCGGGCGAAGCAAGACGAAAATGTGTGCCAAAATAAAAACATTTCTGACGAGCTTTTCAACTCACTAGATCCTATAATTAATTTCCTCGACTCTAGAAAAGAACTCTTCAAGCAGAACTTCTTAAGGATTTTATGAAAATTCATTTCCATCAACGATGTGCTACATTTTTACTCCATTAAATTATATCCCTGACTGAATATCAAAGCAGCGAGTCCTTTAGTTGAAATAGGGGGAAAAGGGAAACAAAATAAAACACCTTGCTATTTTTTTGTTGAATTTCAATTGCTTTTGCAAGATTTTCCTTGCACTTGACAGCTTGTTTCCGCTTTCGCCTTCCACTGGCATTGGAACAGCCATCTTTGCCAGCGTCTGTAATGATCTGCTTAGCTTTTGTTGCGCATTTGCATGATTCCTTATAGTCGTTGAAATCCATCTAAAGTCAATCCTTTTAAATGTTGAAAAAGATGTGATAATTTATTCATCCTGTTGTAGAAGCTGCGGGAATTCTTCTTCAGTCTGTTCCAAGAGTCTTTCTTTCATTCATTTTCGTCTCATGCCTTTATTTTGGGTGTCGAGAAAACATATCGATGGGATTTGTGCTCCTTTGTGTTCTTATACATGTTGACTTTGGTGCATTGTTTCCAATCCAGTGGAACTACCGGATGATAAAATTTTCATCCATTATGAAGTGTGAGATGTAACAAGGGGAAAGTACATTATAAAATAATAAAGAGTGGGGCTTAAGCAAAGACGAGGAGGGCTTTAATTTTTTAGTGCAATACCATTTCAGACCTTTAAATGCAATTTGATTATAACTGAAGAGTTTCCAATCAGAAATCGGAATGTTAAAGGAACTAAACAGAAAACTCATTTCATTCATCCTCCTTTTCACCTGCTCTTAAGGGTATGAAATTCAAAATAGCCATACCTTCCGCTGAAGCCCTTAACCGAAGCTAATACCACAAATATTTCTAACGGCTCTAAGTAGATACCCAAAGGAATCACTCTGTGCAAGCAATCTCCGCTGGGTTATAACAGATGCTCTCATCAAATGCAAAACTAAGTAAATTATAATCATCAGCGGTCTTCCGCCGCTATTACTTCCTGTCCACCTTCCAAGTGGACAATAGGAGATCGACAAGCATGCACACCTAACCACACTTCTGCGCAATTATATGTACATCTATAATATTTGTAGTCAGCTCGTTGCCTTGAGGTGTCAGGATCCTTGTGCATAAGAAGTGGAAAATATTTCTCAAGATTTTTCACTTTATTATATTTAGGTATCTACATATAGCACCACCAGCATTGAGTGAGATGCATTTTACCATAGCATTCGGTAGGAAAATAACAAAAAGTAAAGAAGAAAGAAAAACCAGTAAAAGCGCAGTAAGAAAAAAGTCAAGCAATTTCGTTTAACGTTATTTTCAATAAGAAAATCCTTGATGATTGCATGGTTGGAATGTAAGTCGTAGTCGTCGTCATCATCGTCGTCGTCGGTTGTAGTCTGTAAGAACGGAACCAGGAAATTGAACTTCCTTTCGGCAGAAAAGTCGGTCACTTTGAAATTTCCTTCAAGGAGTACCAGAGCCCCCGCTTCTATTCAATTCTACCCCTTTAGTGTGTAATCATCATCAACATCATCTGAACAGTCGTTATGGGGTTGAGCCTTGGTAGGTATTACGTACGTAAGTAGTATGAAGGTTTCCTTACCATTACAGGATGTTATAGGAAAATGTAAAATTTTCCTATCAAATTGCTAATCTAATTTTTAATTTGATTTTAATATGCTCATAAGGAAATTTAACAGACAAATATATAAAATTTATTCATTTTTACCAGAGACGAGAGTTTTCGTGATGAAAATTACTTGCCATAGAGAGGATACTGTGTAAGGACGTTGTAATGGGTTACGTTCGTATAATACTCGTACATCCAAAAGGAGTTATCAATTAGATTTAGTAATCTTAGAGCGGATATTATACATAATGTCATAGAAAATTTGTCATTTTGCAGTCTATAGAGTCAGCTAGGAATGAATTTAGATAGGAATGAGTAGAAAAATAAATATATAAACACATACGTATGTACTGTATATAACGACAAAAGTGATTCGGCCTTTCAGCTGCAAGAACTGGACTATCTTCTTCTTCTTCCTCTTCTTCCTTTTTCAGCGAGGTTATGATCTGAAAATATGGTAAGGGATCACAACCCTTCCACCTACTGATCCGCCTGTGGGGTTCGCCTGCAAGAACTGAATTATAGGAGCAGGATATTTTACAAATCTTTATAAAACCCGCATGTCGTGATTGCCATGCTATCAGATAAGCAACCCCTCGGTAAGCCTAGGAATAGACAGTTGGATTAAGTCCGACATTTCTCTTGGATCCGACAGGGCATTCTCTTTGATGAGTTGGTGTCTATTGCGGAAGATCTACAAGCATTGGCAGCCACGCTCCATCGCAAACCCAAGTGATGTTGGATGCATAGCGGTCGTTTATTAATACTTCCACAACAAATGTTCGGATGAAATATATACTTTGAACGTCAAAAGTGAGTAAACACCAATATGATATCTGGAGTTACATGCGATTTAAGCAAAATATTAACAAAAAGTAGATTCCAATGATAGAACATTTCTTATTTTTTTTCGCGAGGGTAGGTGAAAAAAAGGCGAACCCCACAGGCGGATCAGTAGAAATGCAGTGAAGTGGGAGGGCTGTGATCCCTTGTTTTCGGATCATAGCCTCGCTGATAAAAGGAAGAAGAAGGTGAAAAATCTTCCATAGACACTATGAGAATAGCAAGCGCGTGCTTACAGTGGTGTCAGATTCTTACTGACTAAAAAAACCACCACCCTTCGATATAACTTTGTTAGATATCGCAACTAAGTAATAACTTATTAAGCAATTTTTCTATCACGAAATAAAGACGCTTGGCAGGTTACTTTCCACTCAAAGATCCTGCATGTTCATCAAACTAGACGCGGTTAGTCATTATCTTGCCAAGTCAAAAGGTTTCGTCCTTTGTAGTCGGTGCAATAAATTGCTCTTATCCAAAATTTGTAGGACTGTATTGTTGACAAGTCCGATTAGTCGGTTACTATGCTCTCTCGCGAAGCTTCTAGTTTCAGCTTCGATTGTCGGAATTCCGAGATCCATGGATATCGCCGTTTCTACTATAACACGGCGCTTGGACATATCTCTTAGCACTTTATTTTTAAAAGCTTGTAAAATATTTGCATTTGTTTTCTTGGTACAACCCCAAAGTTGTATACCGTAGGTCCACACTGGCTTTAGCACTTGCTTGTATAAAAGCAGTTTGTTCTCAGTACTGGATAGGTTAGGTTGGCTGCCCACACGAGAGTGCAGACACTCGTAGACCAGTAAAGGTCCTTTGTGATAACATGGGTCAAACCATTAGGCCACTTAGGGACTAACAAAACCAACCGGAGCTTTTGACAAAGCGATGGATGCTCATGACGTCCAAGGACGCCAGATCGCAGAGGTCGTCAAAGAAGGCGGACCCTAGATGGAGCATTCTTTTATGCGACAGGACTCGATATGTGCATAGGAGGTGGAAGATGGTTTCCTCCTCCTCCTCGTCCCTACAGCTTCTGCAGAAGTCGTTGGAGAAGAGACCAAGTCTTTTGGCGTGTTGGAGTATAAGACAGTGTCCAGTGAGAACACTGACAATGCAGCTGATTTGTGTACGCTTTAACTTGATCAGATCGGCACTACGTTTTTGATCCAGCTTAGGCCAGATCTATCTCGAAATGTGACACGTTGAGCCGTTTACCCATCTGAGGTTGGTCGTGCTAATAGCGTTCAGCTTTAGTAGATACTTACATGTAGCGAGGGGCATACCCAGGGCTTGCCTTTCAGGCAAAATCGATAGAGTGGTACCTTGTCTGGAGAGGTCGTCAGCCCTGCAGTTACCTGGAATGTCCCTGTGGCCCGGTACCCAGCACAGGTGAATGATGAACTGCTCTGCCATCTCCATAAGAGATAGACGACAGTTTAAGGCGGCCTTTGAAGTGAAGGAGAACGATTTCAGGGACTCGATTGCCGCTTGGCTGTCAGTGAAAATGCTAATATCCCTGACAGATAATACATTACATTTCAGCCAGGACAGGGCTTCTTTAATCGCCATGATTTCCGCCTGGAAAAAGATGCTCAGATTGAGCTGTTCGGAGAAAACACCACAACCCACCCCATCCTCCGTCTTAGATCCGTCTGTAAAGAAGTGAACCGAACTACCATCGACAGGGGGGGAAGTGTCCCATATATCCTGGTTAGGGATGCTCGTACGGAAGTTACGGTCAAATCTCAGTTTCGGCGGGGTGTAGTCCGTGTTTTCGTGTTTGAAGTTGAGGAGATCAAGGATCGAGGAGTGGCCAAAGCGATAGCTGGACCATTGAGAGGAGGCTTTCAGGCGGATAGTCGCACAGGCAGACATCTGTTTGCCGAAAATATCTAAAGGTAGCAGGTTGAACAAGATGTGCAGTGCCGCGGAGGGAGTAGTTCTCAGTGCACCATTGGAAATCTTTCCAGCTTAGCTAGTTGAGTGAGGTGGACCGCCCTGTCAAGAGCAGGCCACCATACGATCACGCCATATAGTAGTATAGGCCTGATAACGGACACGTATAGCCAATGAGTGATTTGAGGTTTAATACCCCAGCTCCTACCTATAGCCTTTTTACAGGAATAGAGAGCTAAATTAGCTTTCTTGACTCGGTCTAGTAGATTGGCCTTCCAGTTTAATTTTCTATCCAAAATAAGACCCAGATATTTTGCGTTTTCAGAGAAGGTGAGACTGGTGCCATTTACCATAGGAGGGTCTATGAGGGGAACTTTATATTTCGTCGTGAAGAGAACGAGTTCCGTTTTATGGGGCTTAACCCCCAGACCACATTTAGAGGCCCATTTGTTGAGCCGAAGAGGAGCATATTGGAGGATTTCCCTGAGAGTGTCCGGGTGTTTACCGGAGGCAGCAATAGCAATGTCATTAACATAAGCGATCACTCTACAACCTGACATATCCAGGTCCATCAGTAGCTCATTAACTAACAGATTCCACAGAAGAGGTGACAAGACTCCACCTTGAGGTGATCGAAGTATCCACTTTCTGATTTGCAAGTGCGTCGGTAATCGCCTTTGATTTGGCATTGTTAAAAGCTCCCTCAATGTCAAGGAAAGCCACCATGGTGTATTCTTTGATGCTCAATGATTTTTCGATGATGCGCACAAGCGAGTGTAAGGCAGTCTCAACCGATTTGCCTTTGCAGTACGCATGTTGGGACGGCGAGAGCAGAGCTGGGCTAATACTTTGCCGAAGATGGATATCAATTAACCTTTCTAACGTTGTGAGCAGAAAGGACGATAGACTGATAGGTCGGAGATCCTTTGGTTCCACGTGCGAGCTCTTTCCTGCCTTAGGTATGAATATGACTTCAACCTCGGTCCATAGTTTGGGAATATAGACCAGATTTAGACAGCCTGACAAGATGACTTTGAGCCATGGAAGCACAATGTCCTCGCATTGCTGAATTTCAGCTGGCATAACACCGTCAGGTCCTGGGGACTTAAAGGGTTTGAAACACTTGCGATACAGAAACCGGGGATCTACCAGGAAAGTAAGTATCCAGTAAGAGGTCAATGGATTCCTCAGCAGAGGAGGTCCAGTGACCATCCGGATGCAAAAGGTAGCTGGGTATAGAAGGGCTTTTAGAGAGGATTTTCCGCAATCTGGAAGCTTCCGAGGACTCTTCAATGCTGTCGCAGAAGAGCCTCCAGGATCGTCGTTGCTGCTTCTTCAGTGAGATTTTGTATTTCCTGAGAGACAGTTTATAGGAGTCCCAATCGGCCGTCTCACGGGAGCTTTTAGCAATATGAAAATGGAGCCTACTGTCTTTCCTAAGAGTACTGATATTTGCATTCCACCAGGGTGATTTCTTTTTACCTCGAGGTTTGCGAAGTGGACAGGCCTCGGACATCGCACCATTTAGTGCCGATGTTAGGATGTTTACTAGTTTGTCAAGGTCCTCAGTGCAAGAAGGTTCAGTAGGCTGGTTCCTATAAAGGGACCAGTTGGTTTTCCTATAATTTCTAAAAACCTTCTGATCAAGACTAAATTGGAGGTAACGGTGGTCTGGAAGAGAATTCTCTTCAGAGACTCTCCAGTCCTTACAAAAAATACAAATATTTGGCGCAACAGCTCTTTAAAGTGCCAGGGCCTAAGCTTCTCGCAACCACTCATGTTGTGTGCGTTATATTTTTCACACGAATGGAAGGGACCTACAGTTTAATGCCGAATCCGAACGGCGATTTGAGAAGCTTTTTCGTGACAACAATACTCTCGGATGTTTGTCAGACGCTTGCGAGAGGTGGGACCGTGGGACCAGTCCTTAACCAAGTTATATAAGTGATCGGAGACAAGAGTGATGTGCAGGACTTCTTGGCGGTTGCGAGTAATGACGGTCGGTTTGGACCCCCGGTTACAGATTAGGAGATAAGTACTAAGGATAAAATCAAAAAGTTTCTCAGTACTGAGCTGGGAACGATTTCCGAGTAACCAGTACATTCCTCTATATTTGATTTCGAGTTCTTTTCGTTTCATTTTCACGTGCAAATTCCATTTCAGCCTTACGTCGAGTGTAATTCCCAGGTATCTGGTCTCGTTTGCAAAAGGTATTCGGGAAGAGTTTAGGCAAATTGGTTATTAGTTTTCTTGTAAGTGAAATTCACGTGAATAGATTTAGATTCGTTGAGGGCGATCCGCCAGCCCCTCGTTCATTCATTTACATTATTCAGTGCGTTTTGCAGTCATGTCTTCGATTGTTTTGCCTACTGCTAGGATAGCGGTATCATCGGCAAACGTAGCAAGGATAGTGCCATCTTCGTTCGGTATATCACGAGTATATAGTAAATAGAGAAGCGGTCCAAGAACGCTTACTTGCGGTACGCCGGCCGAAATTTCTTTGGACTCGGAGTATTCGACTCCATGTATAACACGAAAGAGTCTATTCCCGAGATATGATTCTAGAATATCGTATAAGCATACAGAGAGAACTTGACGTAGTTTGCATTTGAAGCCATCATGCCACACCTTATCAAAGGCTTGAGAGACGTCAAGAAATACGCTTGAGCACATCATTTTTCCTTCAAGTGCTTTCTCGATTACGTCAGTAATTCTATGCACCTGGTCAATCGTCGAATGCTTACTTCTGAACCCAAACTGGTGGTCAGGGATAAAATTATTTTCTTCTATTACCGATTGGAGACGCTTAAGTAATGTCCTCTCGAAAATTTTCGACATGATTGGAAGAAGCGAAATTGGTCTATACGATTTTACCTCATTTGGCGGTTTTCCTAATTTCAAAACCATAATGACTTCCGCAACTTTCCATTGGCTTGGCACGTGTTTTAATCTGAGCGCAGCATTTACAATATGGAGAAGCTTAATCAATGCTTTTCTAGGTAAAACTTTGAGAATTTCTCTTGTAATTAAATCATAACCAGGAGATTTCTTAGGTTTTAAATTCTCGATTTCATGTTTGAGTTCCCTTAGCGTTGCACTTGTGAGCGTCAAGTCGTCAGATGGTAAATCCAGCAGTTGTCGCAAGCCACTTGACCATCGTATGGTTTAAAGGTTTCTTCCAGGTGATCCGCAGAGACGTCCGCTTTTTCTTTATATTCCCTCGCCCATTCATTTTGATTTAACTTGATTGGCGGCGCGGGGACTTTGGACCTTTTGGTGCCTTTTACAGCTTTCCAAAGTGAATAATTGAAATCTTTTTCCCTGTTAAACTTTCAAGGTAAGAGCCTATTGCACGATTCTTAAAATCCTTAATAGTCTTCTTCAACAAATTGCACAGACGATTCAAGTGTGCTTTATGCTGCGGAGCACGACTCTGTTGCCGTTTTTTACGCGCTTTTCTTTTTGCCTTGGCCAATTCTTTTATTTTCGGAAGATATCGTAAACCGTATCTGCCCGGCGTTTTCCTTGGATTGGGCGTATTATTCCAAGAGGCGAGCTGTACGATCTCAACGAAGGGATCAACTTCAACCTCAAGTTCATAGGGTGTCATAAGTGGAACGCTCAGTTCAACATTATCTTCAATTTCGTTCCTAAAGCCTTCCCAGTTAGGTGTTCGACCAGTTAATCTCACTGGCTCTAGGTTATAGACTAGTTTTTCGCTGAGTGTTAAAATAACCGGGGGATGATCAGACGACAGATCAAAGTTCTCTTTAATGTTATATGGTTGCTGGATATTCCTTTCACAACGAAAAAATCGATCAGGTCAGGTATTTTCGAAGTATCAGTTGGCCAGTAAGTCGGTTTACCCATCAAATGGAAATCACAACTGTACTTCATACATGCCACATAGAGCTTTGTACCTTTTTTTCGAGCTATAGCATGAGCCCCAGAACGTACTCGTATGTTTCGCATTAAAATCGCCGCCAATAATAAAATTAGGTTTCTGCGATTCAAACAAGTTAGTAAAATCAGATTTTTCAAGCGCGGAACGCGGTGGACAGTAGATAGATGAGATTTTAGAGTACGCTGACTATTTTTAACTCGAATCGTGCACAGTTACAAAGTTTCGGGCTCTAACTTTAGGTCGTCGGATTGTTCGATGCAGTCTCTAATAAGCAAGGATGATCCGCCTCTCCCGTTTCCCGAAGGGTGACAAGCGTGGTAATCATTATAGCCTTTTATTTTTAAATGCGATTCCTTTTTTGCGTGGGTTTCAGAAATCAAGCAAATATCAATATCTTTTTCACGCATGATGATTTCAAATTCGTCAAGTTTTTGCAAGAGCCCGTTTGCATTCCAACTACATATATTTAACATTCGTTTGTTATTCATATTCTAGTTGAAGTACGCGTTTTCTGAGAATTATTTTCAAGCTTATTCTCAGCCTATCGAGAATAATTTTATCTATTTTGCTTTGCACTTCAAATTTCTCGAGAATAACTGAGAAAGCATGAGAGACAGGGTCCGTCGAAATCTCAACGTTTTTTTAGTTTTTCGGATGCCGCGGCCTGAGCGTTAGTCTGCACTCCTGCTGTCCGAAGGTCGTTACCTGGTGGCTTTTTCAATGTTAACTTTTTAGTACCGTTTATTTTAAGAATAGAGGTCGAGGAACTTTGTGTTGTCATTCTTTCTGTAACCGTTTTGCGCTCTAAACCCGATAGTTTTAGTCTGCCTACTTTCTCCTGTGCGATCTTACGCTTTGGCTTAGTTTGCAGTTTTGATTTTGCATTTAGTGGCTTAAGGAGCGCATCTCTCCGTTTTTGCAACTCTTTAGCTACTTCACAGCCTCTATAATTTGCCGGGTGCTTTCCCTTACAATTAGCACACGTTGCAGAGGTTTGTTTATTTACTCCACAAACTTGGGAGAAGTGATTTCCGGCGCATTTCACACATCGCGCTTCTGTAATGATACAAAATAAAAGATTTATTTAAAAGCAATAAAACAAAATACAAAATAATAAATTAGTTTATAATAAAAATTAACCATACTCCATATTTTACGCGCCAAAAGTAACTAAAGCGGCCCATACACCATTCAATTCGATTGTAAACTGAATTGATGCTTGACCACACGCTACATCAACTGAATTGGAAGACTTTGCTTAAACTGTCAAAAGTATAATTTGTTTTCTGCAAAAAAAAATAAATAAAAAATACGCTTCCAAACGTTCCTATTCGAATTTAAAGTCATGTTTTCTTCTCTATTTATTTTCTTAACAACACCCAAGACAATTAAAATCATTTATTACCACAACTCAAACACAACTGGCACTTCATTTGACAGAAAATTAACAAATTCGGCCACACACGATTCAACTCAGTTGAAAGACTTTTTATTCAACTTGGGAAAATCAAAATCTTTTGATTTTTCTCCAACCGTCAAATCGATCAAATGACTACGCCACACACGGGTTGATTTTGATTTGATTTGACTCAGTTTACATTGAGTTGAAGTGTATATGGTGCGCTTAAACAACGTGCATATATGTACATAAATCAGTTATTTTTACTGTTAGAATGGTTCACAGCTATTACGTCGGAGATAAGTCTTTGTTTTCACATTACTGCAGAGTGTATGCTGGTTGTTTTTAAAGGCTTAATAGTGGTGTAATTCGACTTTTTTTTTAAATAAGCAATGAAATTTCTTTAGAAACGCGGGAAATTATGGCCGATTTAAGGAAAAAGGGAAACCGCATCGGGATATAAGCTGAATTATTAATAGGAACCATTTTTCTGTGAAAAAATTATTGATAAATTTAATAGATTTAAATTTAGGTAGACCGAGAAAGCTAAATAAAAGAGAAGCAAGGCGAATTTTAACTGAAGTAAGAAATAATTCTAGTTCAAGTGCCATTAAAATTCCGGAAAACGTATCCAAATCAGTTATTGCGAGTACTGTACCTACGGCGAGCATTGCATAAAGAAGTGCTAGGAAGTAGCCCATGATATCTAAAGTAAGTAAAAAAACCCATTTAAACTTTGCAAAAAATACAAAAATAATGATATTTCGATTTGGGAAAACATTTCGTTTACAGACGAAAGCGAGTTTGAAATTTTTAAAAGCCACGCAAATAAAAAAAAATGGAGAGAAAAGATTAAAAAAATTTGTGAATAAAACTCTGCTCAAAAGACAAAGAATATTAAGTGGACTTTATGAAAGGTAAGTGCAATTAAAAAGGAATAGTGACCTTATTAAAGAGAATTTACAATGGACTAGACAATATTTATTTATTTTTTTCGAGGGTGGGTGAAAAATCTTCCATAGACACTATGAGAATAGCAAGCGCGTGCTTATAGTAGTGTCCGATTCTTACTAACTAAAAAAACACCTCCCTTCGATATAAATTTGTTAGATATCGCAACTAAGTATAAACTTATCAAGCAATTTTTCTATCACGAAATAAAAACGTTTGGCAGGTACTTTCCACTGAAGGATCCTGCATATTCCGCAATCTAGACGCGGTTAATCATTATCTCGCCAAGTCGAAAGGTTTCGTCCTTTGTAGTCGGCGCAATAAATTGCTCTCATCCAAAATTTGTAGGACTGTATTGTTGACATGTCCGATTAGTCGGTTTTTATGCTTTCTCGCGAAGCTTCTAGTTTCAGCTTCGATTGTCGGAATTCCGAGGTTCCTGTGGTTATCGTCGTTTCTACTATACCACGGTGCTTGGATAATTTCTCTTAGCACTTTATTATGAAAAGTTTGTAAAATATTTGTATATTTGTTTTCTTTGTACAACCCCAAAGTTGTATACCGTAGGCCCACACTGGCTTTAGAACTTGCTTGTATAAAAGCAGTTTGTTCTCAGTACTGAGCTGGGAATGTTTTCCGAGTGACCAGTATATTTCTCCATATTTGATTTCGAGTTCTTTTCGTTTCATTTTTACGTGCAAATTCCATTTCAGCCTTGCATCGAGTGTCATTCCGAGGTATTTGGCCTCGTTTGCAAAAGGTATTCTGGCCGAGTTTAGGAAAATCGGCAAATCATTAGCTTTCTTATAAGTGAAATTCACGTGAACATATTTAGATTCATTGAGGGCGATCCGCCAGTCCCTCGTCCATTCATTTACATTATTCAGCGCGTTTTGTAGTTTTGCAGTCGTTTCTTCGATTGTTTTACCTACTGCTAGGATAGCGCTGTCATCGGCAAACGTAGCAAGGATAGTGCCATCTTCGTTCGGTATATCACGAGTATATAGTAAATAGAGAAGTGGCCCAAGAACGCTTACTTGCGGTGCGCTGGCCGAAATTTCTTTGAGCTCGGAGTATTCGACTCCATGTTTAACACGAAATAGTCTATTCCCGAGATATGATTCTAGAGTATCGTATAAGCATACAGGGAGAACTTGGCGTAGTTTGCATTTGAAGCCATCATGCCACACCTTATCAAAGGCTTGAGAGACGTCAAGAAATACGCTTGAGCAAATCATTTTTTCTTCTAATGCTTTCTCGATTACGTCAGTAATTCTATGCACCTGGTCAATCGTCGAATGCTTACTTCTGAACCCAAACTGGTGGTCAGGGATAAAATTATTTTCTTCTATAACCGGTTGGAGACACCTTAATAATATCCTCTCGAAAATGTTGCATATGATTGGAAGAAGCGAAATTGGTCTATACGATTTTACTTCATTTGGCGGTTTTCCTGGTTTTAACACCATTATGACTTCCGCAACTTTCCATTGGCTCGGCATGTGTTTTAATCTGAGCGCAGCATTTACAATATGGAGAAGCTTAATCAATGCTTTTCTAGGTAAAACTTTAAGAATTTCTCCGGTAATCAAATCATAACCAGGAGATTTTTTACGTTTTAGATTCATGATCTCATTTAAGTGCCCTTAGTGTTGCACTTGTGAGCGTCAAGTCGTCAGATGGAAAATTCAGCTTATTGCAAACCATTCGTACGGTTTAAAGGTTTCTTCCAGGTGGGCCGCAAAGACGTCCGCTTTTTCTTAATCTCCCCTCGCACATTCATTTTGATTTAATTTGATTGGCGGCGCGAGGACTTTGGACCTTTTGGTGCCTTTTACAGCTTTCCAAAATGAATAATTGGAATCTTTTTTCGCTGTTAAACTTTCAAGGTAAGAGGCTATTGCACGATTCTTAAAATCCTTAATACTCTTCTTCAACAAATTGCACAGATGATTCAAGTGTGCTTTATGCTGCGGAGCACGACTCTGTTGCCATTTTTTACGCGCTTTTCTTTTTTCCTTGACAAATTCTTTTATTTCCGGAAGATATCGTTAACCGTATCTGTCCGGCATTTTTCTTGGATTGGGCGTATTATTCCAAGAGGCGAGCTGTACGATCTCAACGAAGGGATCAACTTCAACCTCAAGTTCATAGGGTGTCGTAAGGGTTGGTGACATTTTCCCAAAGACATTTTCCCCAGTACAAAATCACCAAAACCAAAATCCCCAAACTAAAATCTCCAGTATCAAAATCCCCAAAGAGAGAATCCCCAGGGCTAAAATCCCCTATCCAATATCTCCAAAAGAAAGATGTTAAAGTAGTGAATCATGCGGTTAAATCGCACGATTTAATCGCATGATTCACTACTTTAACATCTTTCTTTTGGAGATATTTGGTTTACGTTTAATAAGATTTTATCCACAAAGTAAATGTAATTTCGTTTGTAATGTTTAATGAAAAAATGTCCGTTTTAAAAATTAATACAAAACGAGTAGTAATGTACTTATAACAAGAATTCAGGCAAAATAAAGCTTTTATTAATGTTTTAATCGAAAAGGACAAATTCAAAAGAATAATATTAATATTTATAACGGTATTTATTTCAAAATGACAGTTGTGATATGTGTACTTACTTACTTAGATGGCGCTACAGTCCGGGGTGGACCTGGGCCTCAACCAACAAACCTCTCCAGCCAGCACGGTTACGAGCCAGCTGCCTCCAGTTGCGCACGCCAAGTTGGTTGAGGTCCCCCTCCACTTGTTTGAGCCACCTACCGCGAGGTCGTCCTCTACTGCGCCGTCCGTCCGGGTTGGATTCGAAGACTTTCTTAGCGGGAAGGTTGGGCTCCATCCGCTCTAAATGACCCAGCCATCTTAGTCGCTGTATGTGAACTCTTCTGGCTAAGTCGATGTCCTTGTACAGGCCGTATAGTTCGGCATTGTACCTTCTCCTCCACTCACCGTCTATGCAGACGGGACCAAAGATCGCTCGAAGAACTTTTCTCTCGAAATAACCAAGGGCATCCTCATCCGGTTTTTTCAAAGCCCATGCCTCTGCGCCATACAGCAGGACTGGGATGATTAATGTCTTATAAAGAGTTACCTTAGTAGTTCGAGATAGGGCTTTGCTACTCAATTGCCGTTTTAGCCCATAGAAACAACGATTGGCAAGAGTAATTCTCTGTGTGATCTCTCCACTCATGTCATTTGCGGAGCTGACCATAGAGCCTAGGTAGACAAAATCCTTTACTACCTCAAAATTGTATCTGTCTATTGTTGGCATTCTGCCCAAGACGCCGATGTTGGGTGTCCTTTTTTGTAGACAGCATATATTTTGTTTTGTTTTCATTGACCGCTAGACCCATCTTTGCTGCCTCGATCTCAATACTCGTAAGTGCCCCATTGACGGACCGCTGAGTTCTTCCGATTATGTCAATGTCATCGGCATAAGCGAGTAGTTGTACAGACTTGAAGAAGATTGTACCTCCGGGGTTGGCTTGTGAGTTTCGTACAATTCTCTCAAGTATTATGTTAAAGAGATCGCATGAAAGCGCGTCGCCTTGTCTAAGACCTTTCCTGACATCGAACGGTTCGGTGATGTTCTTACCGACTTTGATGGAGCAGCGAGAGTTCTCCATCGTCATTCTGCACAAACGGACGAGCTTGGCAGGGATGCCAAGACTAGACATGGCTCTGTATAACTCGTCTCTATACACGCTATCATAGGCAACTTTGAAATCGATGAAAAGGTGGTGCGTATCGATTTTATATTCATGGGTTTTTTCCAAGATCTGCCGTAGTGTGAATATTTGGTCAATGGTGGACTTTCCAGGCCTGAAACCGCACTGATAAGGACCTATCAGGTTGTTGACGATCGGTTTTAGGCGATCACATAGTACGGCAGACAGGATCTTATATGCGATATTTAGGAGACTTATACCTCTGTAGTTGGCGCAGTTCAGAGGGTCTCCTTTCTTCAGGATCGGGCAAACGATGCTGAGGTTCCATTCATCGGGCATACTTTCATCCGACCAGATTTTACAGATGAGCTGGTGCATGCTCCTTACCAACTCATCTCCTCCTGCCTTGAAAAGTTCAGCGGCAAGGCCGTCGGCTCCAGCAGCTTTGTTGGATTTGAGTTTAGATATCGCTATGCTCACTTCATTATGATCGGGTTGACGGGAATTTTGACTGCCATCGTCACTGTTGAATGGCTCATTCTGCCTGACAGCGGAATATTGATCATCATCGCCGTTTAACAGTCTGCAGAAGTGTTCCTTCCATATCCTCAGCACCGACTGCGATTCTACTACTATGTTGCCATTTTCGTCCCTGCTGGCTTCTGTTCTGGCTTTGAAACCCTGGCATGTTTTTTTTACCCTTTGGTAAAATTTTCGAACATTATTCCTGCAATAAAGTCTCTCAATCTCCTCGATCGAGCGCTTCTCATGCTCTTTTTTCTTCTTTCTGAGAAGTCGATGTTCCTCTTTTCTCCTGCGCACGTAGAGCTCGTAAGCAGCTCTAGTCCTTCTATGCAGCGCCGCTTTGTACGCCTCTTGTTTTGCTGCATGTGCTTGCCGCCATTCCTCATCAAACCAGGGGTTTCGTTGTGGTGGGCGAGAGAAACCCAGTACATCAGAGGCGGCATCTCTGATGGCTTTTTGGCAACGCTGCCACTGGTCTTCCGCATTTGCTGCTGGCGGCATAGGACTAAGATTGAGATTAGAAGAAACACGATCGGCAAACGTTCTGGCGGTCTCTTGCGATTGTAGCTTTTCGACGTCAAATTTCCTCACAGCATTTCGTTGATTTCGCTCCGTTGTGGATATCCGCATCCGTACCTTGGCTACAACTAGGTAGTGATCCGAGTCCACGTTGGCTCCTCGGAAAGTCCGGACACCCAGAATACTGGAAGAGTGCCTTGCGTCGATCGCAATGTGATCGATTTGGCTGACGATTTTTCGATCAAAGGAGAGCCATGTTCCTTTGTGAATATCGAGACGTGGGAACCGCGTACTAGCTACAACAAAGTTTCGCCCCGCCGCAAAGTCGATTAGCCTGAGTCCGTTGCCGGAAGTGTTGTCGTGCAGGCTGTGCTTTCCGACCACGCTACTAAAGACTTCCTCTCTTCCTAGCTTTGCGTTAAAGTCGCCTAGGATAATTTTAACGTCGTGGCTAGGGCATTGCTCATACGTCTTGTCCAAGAGCGGGTAGAAGTCATCCTTTGTCGCGTCGTCCTTCTCCTCGTGAGGGGCGTGAACGCATATTAGGCTAATGTTGGCAAATTTAGCCTTGATACGGATAGTCATGAGGCGCTCGTTCACATGCCGGAAACTCAAGACTTCTTGCCTAAGTCTGTCTCCAATGACAAATCCGCACCCGAATAGACGCTGTCCTTTTTGTCTGTAGCAATCGCCGTAGTAGATGTCGCAGTTTTTCATACTCCTTTTGCCTGGCCCATTCCATCGCACTTCTTGGATGGCGGTAATGTCTGCTTTGAGACACTCTAGGGCCTCCGCAAGTTGTTCGGCTGCACGTGGTTTGTAGAGGGACCTAACATTCCATGTGCAGACACGAAGATCGTTGTCCTTTTTACGTTTGCATGGGTCGTCAACAGTAAGATCTGATATGTGTGCAAAACAAAAAAATGATCTACTTGGAATTTTTTGTTTATTCATGAAACTGTTAAGCGTTATAACAATACTGAAGAGAGTTTCGTGAGAATTTTACATGCGCATGGCACATGATGTATGAATACATGTTCATGGACACTGGGGATTTGGAGATTCTTGGGGATTTTGGCAAAAAAGTTAGTTTCGCTGGAGATTTTGTCCGTGAATATTTTGTCTGAGGAGATAACAGTAAGTTGGATTTAATTTTTTGGAGATTTTGTCCAATGGAGATTTTTTTTCTGGGTATTTCGTACGACTCCCGTGTCGTAAGTGGAACGCTTAGTTCCACATTATCTTCAATTTCGTTCCTAAAGCCTTCCCAGTTAGGTGTTCGACCAGTTAATCTCGCACGCTTTAGGTTATAGACTAGTTTTTCGCTGATTGTTAAAATAACCGGGGGATAATCAGACGACAGATCAAAGTTCTCTTTAATTTTATATGGTTGGTAGATATTCCTTACACAACGAAAAAATCGATCAGGTCAGGTATTTTCGAAGTATCAGATGGCCAGTAAGTCGGTTTACCCATCGAATGGAAATCACAACTGTACTTCATACATGCCACATAGAGCTTTGTACCTTTTTCGAGCTATAGCATGAGCCCCGGAACGTACTCGTATGTTTCGCATTAAAATCGCCGCCAATAATAAAATTAGGTTTCAGCGATTCAAACAAGTTAGTAAAATCTTTTTTTTCAAGCGCGGAAAGCGGTGGACAGAAGATAGATGAGATTTTAAGAGTACGCTGACTTTTTTTAACTCGAATCGTGCACAGTTGCAAAGTTTCAAGCTCCATCTTTAGGTCTTCGGATTGTCCGATGCAATCTTTTATAAATAAGGATGATCCGCCTCTCGCTTTTCCCGAAGGGTGACAAGCGTGGTAATCATTATAGCCTTTTATTTTTAAATGCAATTCGTTTTTTACGAGGGTTTCAGACAATAATCAAAAAATAGTTGGACTATTTCATGATTTAACAAAAGCATTTGATTTAGTTAATCATGATTTATTAATTCGGAAAATCAGAAACGCTGATTTAAGAGGCAATATGTATATCCGATTGGTTTAAGTCCTACTTGCTTAATCGAAAACAGCGCGTTAGGCTAAATGAATTTGTGAGCAAGAAAGAAGTCAGTCCAAATATTGGTGTCCCACAGGGGTCAGTTCTAGGAACAATCCTTTCACTTGGTTACATTAATTCTATATTTAGCTTACCGGTCAACGGCCATTTAATTGGTTATGCAGACCATCTAACACTTTCATGTGCAGAAAAATCTTTAATTACGATTCGAGACCAAATGAATTCTGATCTATATTTGCTAAGTATCTGGCTTAGTTACCATCAACTTATACATAGCACAAAGTCTAAGGCGATGTGTTTTTCCTTGTCCAACCCGAACATAGTAATTCAGGGCATTACATGGCATCATCTAGTTGCAAAAAGCTTCACTATACAAACAAATGTTTGGCTTTTGAATTCGTGAACGAGTTTAAGTATCCAGAAGTTATTATACATAGATAACAAATTTAGCTGGAAGTTACGCACAATGTCCAAAAAAAAAGTATACATACTCGTATCTTTAAACAAAATTTATCACTTGCGTTAGCATGTTCTCGTAGTTTACTCCCAGCAATCTACTATGCATTAGGCATGTGCAAAAAAAAAAGTATCCGGTCCTTAATATTCGTTATATTAAATGAATACCAGTACCGAATACTATTAAAAATAAGAATTCGGTACCGGTATTCATTTACACACAGCTAAACACTGCCGCATTCGAATCGGATCCGTATACAAACTCATAACTCAACTACGCATTTACTTTAGATGCAATAAAAAATACACATATGCACCTGCAACACGCATCAACACATTGTTCGGCAGTAGTACGACTCGTTTCCCTTGGTTTTTATGTTCTACTTTTACATGTTCTATTTTTCTCTTCTCTTACACTCTCCTGTCTTTCATGCCAAACGTTCCGATTTGATTTTTTTCTGTGCAACATACTTAAACCACGACAGTAACGACTACTGAATTTTGGTCAGTAATCAGAATTCCAAACGTTCCAATTTGATTACTTTTGTGTACAATATACTTGATACTCTGGTTGCAGAAAATGAATCATGACAGAGATACAAAGTACTAGGTACCGAATACCGAATACTGAATTTATCAGTAATCAGTAATCATTCGTTGCTCAAAAATAATCAAATTGCACGCCACTACTACGTATTGGTTTAATCACGGCTTGAGTATGGTCTTGCTTGTTGGGGCTGTAACCTGAGTCCTATTATTACAGCGCAAAAAAAAATAATTCGGTTATTGCTAAGTAAAAACAGATTTAAGCCTTCACTTTCCCTATTTCAATCAGCGAAAATATAATACTACCACTTCGTTACCTTTTTATCTACAAATCGCTTAAAGTATTTTTTGTTAAAAGTAGCAATATTTACTTTAGAAGAATGGTGTATATTCGTTGAGAAATGGGTCTACAGTTGATGTTCCTAGGGTTTTCTGACTTCTATAGCACCTTACATTTTTAGCAAACTACCGTCTGACATATCGAATCTAGTGACACATGGAAATCATTTCTTATACAAACTGAATGCTTGGTTAGTTTCACGATCTGAAGTTGAAACACTACTTCAAGTTATATCTTAACGTACTATTTATTTGTGTTTAATTCATTTTGCTTAATTCATTATCCAAAAAAATTATTTGCACAAAAAAAAAGATATTGCATTTTCGTCTTCCCTTTTCGGCTTTAATCCTCAAGTGTGTTCGAGATGATACAGCAACGCCACAAAAGTGTTATAATTTCAATGTTAGAATAATTTAATGCCTAAATCTAAATTTCCTTGTTTTGTGTATATACTCGTACATATATGTACATCAATATACTTATATTTACATAAAATTTTATCAACAGAAAATATGTTACACTATTGGCTTTTTTATAACGTAGCAACACAGACGTTAGTTTTATTCCGTAAAAAAATGTCTGTTGTTTAGAGCGAATTTGTACAGTGGTCGAACGAAGCGTTAAACAAAGTGTATTATTATTATTTCCATATTTCGTGATCATCATACCCAGAATGCGTCTATATTATTATGAAAAACGGTATTTAGTATCATAATGTATTAAATGAATATTCTTTTGTTATATTTTTAATGAATTGTAACCTTTAAATGGTAATAAAAAAAATTTTGAATCTTGGGATTTTCTTACATGAGTACTCGTATTTGAAGACGTCTTCCAACCTTATGAAGATAAAGATTGTCAAGGAGCGGAAGAAATGTGCGAAGAAGACAATTCTTTTCGGCCGGTTACAGCTAAAGAACTTGCCAAAGAAATAAAAGAAGGCATAAATATAAAAAAATTATACCGGGGAATTCTAAGACAATTTCCAAAAAAAAAGGTTTAACATAAAAAAACTAGCGCGGAATATAAATGCTACATTCCAGTTAAGGTATGTATGTGTCAAGTATGTGGAAAGCCGCGGAGGTAGTATTGATTCCAAAATCAGGCAAACCCCTTAACGAAATAACCTCATATTGCCCAATACCGATACTACCAATGTTGTTCAAGTTATTTGGAAAGATGCTAGCGAAGCGCCTATAAAAAATTATTGGAGATAAATCCCTATTGCCAAACCATCAATTTGGCTTTAGAAGTATCTTTCAGGTGCATAGAATCGCATATGAAATCGAAAAGCATTTGAAGAGAAAAACATCTGCTCTACTGTATTTGTTGATATAGCACAAGCTTTCGATAAAGTCTGGTCCAAAGACCTGATCTATAAAATACGTAAACAACTGCCGAAACAGTATTTGAAAATTCTAGTCTTATACAGTCGACTCCGCTTAACTGAAACACCAATTTGCCACAATTGTTTCTTCACTTAAGCGGTATTTTCTCTTAAGCGAACTTCGGATAACTGAAAAAAAAATTTCATTTAACCGGAGTTCGGATAACTGAAAAACAATTTCACTTATCCAACCTGAAAATCAAAAAAATACCAGCAACATAATTTTTAATATGTCAATTATTTTATCAAAAAAAAAACTCAAAACAAAACAAAACTTCGATAACCCGTGTACAATAAATAAAGAAAAACAAAACTAGGAAAAATGAAAATGTGTATGCTAATTTATAGGACTCGTTTAGGGATGGGCGCATTTAGTTATTTGATTTCAGTTATGCGGAGTAGTTTAAGTATAAATTAATAATTTCTGTTGTAAAAGTTTTTTCAGTTAACCAGGTTTTTCAGTTAAGCAGAGTAATTTGTTTGAAGATTGTGAAAAAATGCTCCGTGACAAATTTTGTGTTAACCGATTTTTCAGTTAACCGATTTTTTCAATAAATCGTAGTTCAAATAAGCGGAGTTGACTGTATATTACAGTGATTCTTCAGAATTAAACAATTCACAGAAGTACTCTATAGTAAGTGAAATTAAGGCTGGTGTACCACAAGGCAGTTTACTAGTTCCGGTAGTATACCTATTATTTACTAGTGATCTACCAGAAAGTGAAGAAATCACTATAGCAACTTTTGCAGACGATACTGCTATACTTGCTGTCGGAGAAACTGTCAAAGTACATAGCAACAAAAAAGCTTCAAAAGGCAGTAAATAATACTTCAGAACGGACTAAAAAATGCCAGAGCAAATTAGAGGATGTAAAGTGAGTCCATATGAATTTTACATATGAAAATGACCACACATTCCAATATACATAAATGGTAATGTAGTAGAATATTCAGATACAGCCAAATATCTAGGTATGACTCTAAACGATAAACAGCGCTGGAAAGCGCATGTAAAGAATGTATATGGTTATTAGGAGGTATTCATTACTGTCCAACTACAACACGTTATTGCTTTATAAGCAAGTTCTTAAACCAGTATGGACCTACGGGCTCCAGTTATGGGCATGCACATGCCAGAGAAACTTACAAAAAATTAAAATCTTCGAAAATAAAGTACTGAAAAACATAGTTAATGCAGCTTGGTACATACGAAACGCTGATCTGCATAGAGATCTAGGTACTGAAATGGTTGAAGATGAAATTAAAAAAGTTGCTCAAAGACACAGAATTAGGCTTCTCAACCACGTTAATTTAGAAATAACACAACTATAAAGTGCATGGTGTTGGCAATTTCAATACGCTAAGTTGAATATATTATAACCGTCGTTTTCGTATCAAATTTGTGTACAGATTTATTTAAAACAGTTCTTCATCTATAGCAAAAAAAATCATTTTAACATTTCCTAAATTATCTTAAGTCCACACACGATTATATCTGTGGCAATACGACATAATATCTTAAGTCGACTTAAGTCAAAATTGAGTTAATTATAGCAAAATGTTCCCAATTACATGAAGTATTTTCCCTCAATTTTTTAGTTGCACATCTGTAAAGACGGCTAAGTTATGGCTGTAAGAGTAGAGGTGCAATTCAAAAATTTCATACGATTTTCGCGTAAGCTACAACTTTAAACCCTTCTCCTGAAAAATCGTACAAATCGACATAAGCTATTATGTCTTATTGCCACAGATATACTACCCGTAAACATTTTTTTTTTTTGAATTTAAAAAAGATCGTTTTTATAGGAATATAGTCATAGGTGACGTAAAAAATAAATAAAAAAATGCAGGTAATAATATTGAGTATTTATTTTGAAAAAAGTTGTATGTAGACTTTTGGCAACAATATGGGTTTATTACTAAAATTATTGTAGGCGTTAACAAATGGTCATGTGTAACTGGAATGTAGACAATTGGCAACAATATGCATTTAAGGGTTAATTCAGTTAATGTGTTCTTAACCAGCAAATAATTGGAATTCCTAAAATTGTAAAATATCTTATATCGATATAAGATAGTTCTCTCCGTGTAAGTTACTACAAGTACCTAAGTCGACTAAAGATGAAATACGGGTGAAGTGTACATCAGATGTGTGAAAAAGTAAATCATCCTAAGACTACTTAGGATGGTATTCAACATTTAAAAACCAAAAATTCTCAGATTTCTGTCGACATAAGATGTTACGCCAAGTGCAGCAGACGACCGCTCACGAAATGAACAGTCTTTTTCAGATATTACTTCAGTGTAGTGATGGGTATAATCGAATGATTTAAAGAATCGAGACATTAGTACTCGAGTGATCCGTTAAATTTTATTTAGTTTTACATTGTAAATTTGTATTTATATTTATTTTAAAGAAGAAATTGCATTTCAAGCATTGAAAGTTTTTATACAATGCAAATATTGAATAAAAAAAATAAGTACAAAATATCTAATGTTTCATTAAACATTCACATTTCATCTTAAGTCGAGTTAAGAACTTAAATCAAAACTTTGAAAAATTCGTTAAAGTACCTTATCTCAAATTCCGATTTTTCGAAGCGCAATCACACGAAGGATAAATCATCTTAAATTTAAAAAGGTGGAGTATTGGGGAAGTTCGGTGATGGTGTGGGGGTGTATGGCAGCGTCGGGGGTCGGAAATCTTATATTTATTGAAAGCAAAAACAAATACGCAGGACTATCTGAACGTCCTAAAGAAAAACATGCAGCTAAGCGTAGAAAAATTGGGTGTGACTTGGAATCGGGTCTTCCAGCAAGATTAAGACACGATTTTTTTTTTTTTTTTGCCGAGAGTAGGTGAAAAATCTTCTAAAGACACCATAAGGCCCAACCGAGCGTGCTTATGGTAGTGTGAGATTTTTACTCACTAAAAAAACACCTCTCTTCAAAAGTAATACTACAACTAAGCCGACTCTTTTCCAGCAGTTTTATTTTCGCTTACGATACACGTGATTTTTGGGAAAAAAAATTGTTCGTACGAAGTTAAAAGAAATGTAGAACTTTAGGCAGGTTAAATTCCTATGATAGTTCCTGCCTTTTTCGCGACCGGCATATACTATGACGTGAGGTCAAAAGGTTTTATCATTTGCAGACAACGAATTGAATTATTCGAGTCAAGTAGTTGAATGACGGTACGGTTACAATGGCCGTGAACACGATCTTTGTGTTTACGCGCAAATTTTGTTATCTCTTCGACGACGCTGAGAATTCCCAGATCTCGATGAATATTTTCGTTACGTACATACCACGGTGCGTTGACGATCGTTCTAAGAACTTTATTTTCAGAAGCTTGTATGATGTTTCTATTGCTTTTCTTGGTACAACCCCATAGTTGTATACCATACGTCCAGACAGGCTTTAGCACTTGCTTATAGATAAGCAATTTGTTATGTAGGCTCAACTTCGAATGTTTTCTGAGTATCCAGTACATTTGTCGGTATTTGTTTTCTAGCTCGTCGCCTTTCTTTTTTACATGTGATTTTCATTTAAGCTTAACATCTAGAGTCATTCCTAGATATTTTGCTTCATTCGCGTACGGTATTTGAGCCGAGTTAAGATATACAGGTAATCTATCCACTTTTTTATAGGTAAAGTTGACGTGAGTAGATTTGCTTTCGTTCAGCATAATACGCCAAGAATTCGTCCAAGCGTGGACTTTGTTAATAGCATGTTGCAGCTTTCCAGTTGCTGCTTCAATAGTTTTGCCCGTGGTCAATATCGCCGTATCGTCCGCAAACGTGGCGACGACGCAGTTTCTTTCCTGTGGGATATCACGCGTGCAGAGTACATAAAGGAGCGGGCCAAGGACACTTCCTTGTGGAACTCCGGCCGCAATCTCCTTGAAGTCAGAGTAATCATTTCCGTGCTTAACACGAAAGAGTCTCTCGGTGAGATACGATAGTAGGATTAGAAAGAGTTGCCGTGGCAGTAGTCGTTGCAATTTATACTCCAAGCCTTCGTGCCAAACCTTATCGAAGGCTTGTGAGACGTCAAGAAATACACCACAACAAATCTTTTTTTCTTCCAGAGCTTTCTCAATCACGTCAGTTATTTTGTGGACTTGGTCAATTGTAGAATGTTTAATTCTAAATCCAAACTGATGATGAAGACACGTGAAGCCATATGGAGCCACGTGAAACCATGTGAAGATACGTGAAGTTACGCGAAGACACCACATGAAGCCACTTAAAGAGACCTGAAGACACTTAAAGAGACGTACATACGTGAAGACACGTGAAGATACCTGAGGACATGTGAAGGCACGTGAAGACCCCTGAGAGCATACGAAGACACGCGGAGACACGTGAGGACACGTGACGACCCGTTAAGACACGCAAACTCAAGTGAAGTCGCGTTACGACACGTAAGGAAACATGAAGGCACATGAAGATACGTGAAGATACGTGAAGACACGGGAAGATGCACGAAGACACGTTAAGATACGTGAAGACACGTGAAGATACGTGAAGAAACGTGAAGAGACGTGAAGCCTCTTTAAACCATATCAATTTGCTACAGACAACAAGGACCGCCTCTATTCGGGTGCGGTTTTGTTTTAGATGCTGTCCAATTAACTTTTACTTGCAGGCGTATATATCAAGTATATTAAAAATGTGTTTTGACAGCTAATCTGCATTACGACACTCACTCACGTCAAGAAAAAACTAAGAAACCTCTGCTCTATCCCATCCTCCGATAAGTACCGTAATACGACACTTAGTTGTTCTCTACGGCTCACGTCTGGTGTTTCATCGATCATAATGGAAACAAATGGCGTTTCACTTATTTCACTTTTATTTCAGATTTTATAACCTCAGCGACACTATGTATCAAATCGTTTTGTATGTCATTTGAGAGACTGGAAAAAATAGGATTCTGTGCACTTGAACACTGTTCTAAATGGGAGTCATATAACGAGTCATACTTAGATAAGTATAATATAATTTCGACATAATTGCCACGGTTACTGGAATCCGGCTTTTCATCGTGACCCCGAAATGCCTGCTCCTGTTTGCCTAAAAGAACTACTGTATCTATGAAACACTCCATTAATTTACGATTTCCTTCAACTTTTTTATTGTGAGCTACAAAGGAATTACCTAAGGAGGTTTCAATATGATTCGTGCCAAATTCGTGCAGAGATAAACAGCTACGAATATGGTTTTCCAACTTAACACGTTTTTTACAGAGCTAACTAAATTAATAATGTCGGTTATGTACGGTTCTGTACGGTTCCAAACGCTAGGGGAATTGAAAAAAAGAAGGCAAGGCAAACAAAACAATTTATTTAGCTTACAACTCCCAGGCAACCAAGTATATTTTTGGTACAAGGATACCTACATTGATTGAAATGGGAAACAAAACCATCCCTCCGCTTAAAGTCTATTTTCATAGAAGGCGTAGAGCGTCCTATCTCTATAACTTTTTTTTAGTAAAATTCAGCTTACTAAAATCATTTACTTCCTCCAAAAGAAAATCTGCCAAGCAACAATCTAAACTTAATAATGCAATTTTCAGCTAATAATGAATTATTGAAATTAATAAGCTTTTCACACTTTTCACTGTTTTTTATTCGACATATAAATTCACTTCAAGTTACGCATCGCAATCTGCTTGTTAACTGAAAATTTCAAGTAAAAACACACATGACCTGTTCAATACGACACATCGGCCTAGCGATATACATACAAAATTCACCAAATAAGTCGGAGAAAAGCGTGTTATTTTATTATTATTATTGTTTGAGTAAACTGATTTTTCAAACAAAAACCTACCTCTACCTGAACCGCTCAATACACTTGACACATCAGCCCAGCGAGATACATGCAAAATTCACCAAATAAGTCGAAGAAAAGCGGGTTATTTTTTTCCATAAGAAAGCGTGTATTGAACAGAGAGATGTCAAGCACAGTGAATAATAAGGAAAGAAAACAAATTTGTTATATGCAGCGAGAAATTCTATAACCCGACATATTTCGGGTTACTTTTTTTTTTGGTATCGCCTTGTCTTTATGATGCACATTGATGTGAGTGTTAATGGGTGCGTATAGTAGAACGAAAGTCAGAGTGATTTATTTAGATTCATGTTGCTTAAAATTTGGTAAACATTGTTGAAAGGTAGGATTTTAAAAGGTAAGTCAGTAGGAATCGACTTATAAGGACGCCACGCCGCTGCTTCACATGACTTTGATTCACATTGAAATGAGAACTTAGACCACTTTCTAAAACTAACACCATATGGTGTTCGTGACTTTAGTTCTTATTTGAAAGTGAAATAAGGCCATAAGTGGATTATGGCGTTAATTCGCATTTGAAAATGAATTAACACCATTATGGCGTTAGTTCGTATGGCCTTAGTTCACGGCACCTTATGTGACGTTCTTTCAAAATCTTGGAGGGAACAACCTCTTTATAAATTCTATAAAGCTTATAACACCATTAATATAGACAGGATGTATAGGAGTGTTATTTTCTATGCAGCGCATTTCGAGCTTGAATTAAAAATGTCGTTATTTCAAGGCAGCGCCAAAGGTATTATCACCGCTCAAATATTCACTTCCTCGACATAAAAAAATATAAATTAAACCGCAAACAGAGACGTGAAAATTGACTTTATACCCACTCCCTCTTCGAAATCGAAATAAGCAAACAGCACTTAACATCTACCTCGAAAGTAATAAAAAAAATTCCATTAAACAAACCCAAAAGCAACCGCCTACACCGTCAGATCAAATGAAACACAATTCTCCACCGTCGTCCGTCTATATAGATATTTTAAGTATGAAACAAATTTTTATGTCTTTTACTTGAATAGCAGTAAAAAGAAACGAAAATTCTCACAAGCGTGGCAACCTTTATCCCCTTTTCAAAGAGATCCACTTACAGAACTCCGCCTTGAATGACTGTATCTGTCCTCGAATGGAAATGACCTGGGAAATCCCATAAAACCCACACGGTGATATGATGAGGTACAAAAAAGTTTCACTGAACTAAACGGAAAAATAACACCGGGCTGAGCAGAATGCTAAACTTTTCTACCGGCCCCCCAATTCAGACGGAAATGTCCTCTGCAATGAGGGATTAGTCGCCGTCGCTCAACAAACTTGTTATGATTCCGATATTCAAAAAAGGACACCAACAGGATGTTTATTATGTGTAAAGTTTGGGAAATGACTAGCAAAAGTTGTCAACGGCTAATAGCGTTTACTACCGTTTCGTGGTCAAAGTTTGTCACTCTATATACCCTCCCAGAGATGATTTGTCTACACTGTCCACATTTGAAGACTTTATCATGCTTCTTTCGAGTAGCTTCCAGGAATGTCTTGTGAGAGTCCTTTTAGTGATCCACTTAAGTGAATTTTAAATTTTCGTACCGAGAACCCCCTTTTCTATGCCACTTGGCAGTTAATTCCTATAGTCATTTGGAGTCGGTGTAGGAAGTTTATATGTACGTATACCATTCAGATAAGTACTTTTGTGTTCCGGCACTAGCCACCAAGACAGGCGGAATAGTTGCATCTGTAATAAAACTGTGCACATTAATTGCAGTTTCAAATTGAAATGTTTCTCCTTGAACAGAAGAACCGCATGGCAGTGTCGTGCATCTGGTAGACTTGTTAATGCCCCTGTGTACCTCAGTAGTACACAAAGGTCTGCAATGCATTGTGATTAAAAGTTGTAAGGACGAAATGAATTTCAAGGTATTTCCAAAAAGGTGCAGGCAAATCACAGAAGTAGTTCTTATCCGGATAAAACTTCTCCATGGTGTTTTTGTTTATTTTAGTTTTTGTAGAGGTATGTAATTGTATCGGGAAAATTGTTGTGAAAAGTTTTATTAGATGTCACTGGAAGAAAGAGACATATTATTGGCCTGTGTTGGATCTTTGGTAAGACTTTTCTTGAATTATTTATCTAATAGGATAGACGTTGGTGGGGTGAATAAGGGGATTAAATGGCTGAGTACTTTGGACTTGTTGAGATTATATTATTTGCTTTATGTAAGCAGATTTAAAATAGATACGTGCATATAATGCAGGTCCTTTTACCTTAATGATGGTTGTTTTATCATTCGTAGATTAGGGACATGGCCAAAAAGTAACATTAAGATTATCGTATTGTAATATCAATTGGGAATGCAATGCAGCGGAATTGAAAAATGTTACTCTCCACCATGCAACAACTCCCTGGCTATAGTAACTACAGGAAATATCATTTGTACAATGCGCAGCTTCAAGCCCTTAAAGTCCCTAGGGTCTGACGGTATCATTCCGGCTGAGTTTCAGTAATTTCAAGACATTGAGATTCCCAAAGTCATCATGTTGTGCTGTCTAAATCTGATCAACATTACCAAACTGTAAGCCAAGGTAGAAGTTGTCTTTATATCCAAGGGGGAAAAAGCTTGCATTTGGAACGAAAGGTTCTCGACTCATCAGCCGATCGTCCTTCCTTAGTGATGGAACTTTTAACAATGTCAAATCATAGGCAATTACCGACGCACTTGAAAGTCTGAAAGTGGATACTTCGCTGGAGTGTTTATTAATTAATTGCTCACATGCCATCGACTTAGAGAGTTGCCAGTTACAGAACACCCCAAGGTGGACTCTTGTTCCATCTTACTTGTAAGTGTAATCTAGTAGTCAACGAGCTGCTAGTTGCCTTGGGAAGGACAGTATGCAAAATGATTGCCTATACAGATGATATTGCTACTACTGCCTCAGACATACACAGGGAAATCCATTTGATGGGCGTCAAATTGTGGACTGGGGGTTGACCCTCTTCACGAGGAAATACAAAGTTTCCTCTTTGACCCTCCTACTATAAAACCAGTCTCTCCTTCACAGAAAATGCAAAATACTTGAGTCTTATTTTGGACAGATAACTAAACTGGGAAGCTAATCTACTAGAACGCGTAAGGAAAGGAAATGTAACTCTCTATTCCCTAAAAAGGCTATAAGTAGGATCTGGGCTATATAACCTTGAATCACACACTGGCTGAACATGTCTCTTATTAGGCCTATACTACTGTATGGAATGATCGTTCTGTAGCCAATTCTTGACAGGGCTGTCCACCGTCACTTAAAGCAAGGTGTTTATTTTCCTCGACCCATGACGCTAGCCTTTCAAACAGGACTGAAGAAAGTAATGCCGCGATAATTATTCAGTTGTTTGGGATCTATTTTTTTATGCAACCGGAAGATTATTCCTTTGCAGAAGCTTGAAAGTACCCTAGCACTTTGAATAATTTAAGTGAACGTCTTTGTAAGTTGGGAAATAAATTCTGTGGGGGTATACTTATAAAGTTTACACAAATAATACTCGTACAAAAAAGAACGATCACTGAGCCATAATTTAACGTCGAAATACTGCAATCGCAATAAACCGCCAAAGTCTTTGCCGAATACGTATCCCGAAATCTTTCGATCATTCCTATGTAGAATCAAAGTCGGTGCTGATAATATGAAAAAAAAACTTTTGCAGACTATATAACAGCGACGAAGACCAATATAATAGACTTGACGGGTTACCTGCCGAATTTTTCCAGGTAGCTAGTGATAAACTAGTAGGGAGCATACTCGTACACCAACAAGTTCCACAAAATCAGTTGGATCTCAACTGACAGGTAGCGAACATCCAACCAGATCTATCACAGCCACGCCGCTTCAGAAATTCTCTTCGAAACATCCAAAACAGACGTGCAGCCAACATCGTACAAGAACGCGATGGCCATCTTATGTTGGCGATTTTAGGCCTTCGTACTGCATCCATCAACAGCAATCGCTCAAACTTGCTCATCATTACCAGAATCAATACTGACAGGCTCAGGGATCCCCAAGTGGGACCATCTTGCCTTAGAAGCAGAAACACTTAGCAGCACAATGCAGGAAAGCGTGGATGATAACTGTGATACGAGTATGTATGTATTAGGTATACTCAGTCCACACTCTCCGTCGCTCTCTCACTCTCTTAAGCTAAACTAACGCGTTAGTCATAAGCAGGAGAATGTACAATTTATACGTAATCAAGATAATGAATAAAGGCAGTCTTAAGCGAAATCTTGACTCGGTTATTACTGGCGTAATATATATCTGTGACAATACGACATAATAGCTTATGCCGATTTGTGCGATTTTTCAGGAGAAGGGTTTAAAGTTGTGGCTTACGCGAAAATCGTATGAAATTTTTGAATTGCACCTCTACTCTTACAGCCATAACTCAGCCGTCTTTACAGGTATGCAACTAAAAAATTGAGGGAAAATACTTTATATAATTGGGAACATTTTGCTATAATTAAGTCAATTTTGACTTAAGTCGACTTAAGCTATTATGTCGTATTGCCACAGATATATCAGTTGGCGACGTGGAAAATTGATGGCAGAAAGTCATACAAAACTGGAAGTAAAAGAAGAGATTGAACTAGTGGGTGTTTTGAATAAAACAGTGGAAATATCACACGAAAAGACCAATAGTGACAAAAATATGACAAATTTTATTGGAAGAATAGAATATTTCAGTATGGGAGATGATTTCCAGTCATAATTGAACGTATGCAATATTTGCTGAAATTAAACAAAATCGAAGACAGTGCAAGCAAAATTTCTTTTATGATTGGGCTCCAATCCCAAGACCTTTACAAAGTGTCAAAGACATTGGTGGCGCCAAGGAAGCCAGAAGGACTCACCTTCGATGACCTGGTCAAATTGCTTACGGCTCACTTTTTCCCGAAAAAATATAATACCGCTGAGAGATTCAAATTTCTGAATCGAAATCCGGATAATGACGAAACCCTGTCCGATTACATAGTAGTGCTGAAGTCGTTAGCTGATTCATGTGCATATGGAAATTTTTTGGACAATGCGTTAAAAGACCGTTTCCTAATGGGAATTCACAACAAAAAAATACAGTCAAAATTGATTGATGCGATACCTAAATCATTTGAAGAGAGTTGTGAAACGGCACTTAACATGGAGATGATTCAGCAAGAGCTAAATGTCATGGGGGGACGACAACCGCTAGTCAAATGGTAAATAGTACATTCCACACACGGAGATCTTACATGGGCCGCAAGGGGGAGACTTCTCAGAATAGCTGAACAGAGCATCAGCAGCAGCAGAGTAGCAGAGCAGAACGCCAGCAGCAGCAGCAGCCATAGCGTAACAACAATCAACACAGTAATTATAGCAATTGTGGTAAAAATAAGAATATTCAATGTTTTTGTTGTAAAAAATTTGGGCATTTTGCTAGAGATTGTTTTATTAGAAAACATTTTTTTTTAAAAGAAAACTTCAAAATTTGATCAAAGTAATAGACCTACCAACACGAATATACGTCACTTAGACGGAAATTATGATTCAGAAAGTGAGGATAACACTGAGGAAGTTAATTATACAAATAATCTTAAACTTGGAAATAATAATAAAAATGATGAAATGTATACGAATGAGATGAGTTCTTTCAAGTTGGAAAATATTCCTTTGCATATACATTTATTTTGTGACGGAAAACTGCTTTGAGGTTGATACGGGAGCATGTACGTCGGTGATCCACAAAGATATATATAAGAAGTTTTCAAGGGAACAGACATTACATTTAATTTCCAGGGGGAGGGTAGATATTATTGGGTACATCTCGATTTTAGTGAGAACCGCGAAGCATGGTACTGATGTTAAGTTAAACTTGACAGTTATAGAAAGCAGGAAATATTTTACTATTTTGGGGTGCTCCTGGGTAGATAATCTTTTCGTTGGGTGGAGAAATCATTTTGTAAATAGTGTGGAAGAAAGCTTGCAGGAAGAAAATCCCAATTGTAAATCATTACTAGAGAAATATAAAGCCGTGTTTAACAAAAAAACAAAACCGATTAAAATGTCTAAGGCTCGAATTGTCTGTGAGGAAAATAGTACTCCTATTTTTTGTAAGTCATATGGTATGCCCTTTAGTATGACAGATGTTGTAGAAAAGGAATTAGATAGGTTGGTCGCCGAAGAAATCATTTACCTAGTACGTCACAGCAAGTCGTAGTTAGGAAACCCGACGATGGTATGCGAATCTGTGCCAACTGTAAGGTATCGATCAACAGGTATGTGAAAGACGATCACTATCCATTGAACAAACCTGAAGATATTCTTGCTGATCTATCTGGTTACGGCTGTTTTTGCGTGCTTGATTTGCAGTGGGCTTTTCAGCAGTTAGAAGTAGAAAAAGAGTGCCAAGAACTGTTGACTATAAATACTCACAAAGGATTATTTAGGCACCGGAGACTAATTTTTGGCGTAAAGTCTGCTCCAGCCATTTTTCAAGCCACTATGCATGACATTTTAAGAGGGATTCGGAAAACCAAAGTGTTTATTGATGATATTCTGATAGGTGGTTAGAATTCAAAGGAGTGTCTAGATATCTTAGAAATTGTTTTGGAACGACTAGCTAAATATAACATTACAGTCAACTTAAAAAAATGTCAGTTCCTTAAAGAGGAAATCCAGTATTTGGGTCACGTAATTTGCAATGCTATGTTTTTAGTTTAATGTTTCGTCCTACGAAGTCTTCACCCAAGTTGCAGCGGCTAGAATACAAAGATGGGCTATATTCCTAAGTATGTATCAGTATACTTTAAAATATCGTAAGGGGATATTGATGACAAGTGCGGACGCTATGTTCAGATTGCCTCTTCCTAGTCCTACGGGGTTAGAAAATACAACAGTAAATAGTTTGCAGCCATTTGTGTGGGATCACATAAACATTGAGATTGTTGAAGAGGAAACAGTAAAGGACCCAACGCTCCAGGAAGTTAAACAATTAAGTAAAACTGGGTGGCCAAGAAATGCTCCTATGCATTTAAAGTCCTATTTCCGAAGGCCTAATGATATACATTTTGAGAACGGATGTCTATATTATGTAAATAGACTCATTATTCCTTCCGTTTTAGTTTTTAAGGTTTTATAACTTTTGCATGGCTCTCACATCAGCATCGTTCGTATGAAGATCCTAGCACGTCAGTATTTTTGGTGGGATAACACAGAAAACGACATTGAAAATTATGTTAATAGATGTGAGGTCTGCTTTTTGTCCAACAACAAATCATGTTCGACTTATAAAAGGCCCTGGCCGGAATCAATTTTTTTAATAATGAATTATTTAATTTATCAGTGTGAAGCTTCATTATAATTAAAATTAAATTATATTAATTAGACCAAACATAAAGATCTGAAATCATATTTATTAGCTTAATTGTAATACGCTTATATTAAACCTTGTTAGTAACCTAGTTTAGATGCAATCATTTAAGTGGGAGGGATATGTATGTATTAGGTATATTCACTCCCCACTCTCCTTCGCTCTCTCACTCGCTTACTTAAACTAAATTAACGCGTTAGTCATAAGCAGGAGAATGTACAATTTATATGTAATCAAGATAATGAATAAAAGCAGTCTTAAGCGAAATCTTGTTTCGGTTATTACTGGCGTAATATACATATCAAACTGGAATGCTGTAAAAAATCTTTTTGCAACTCAGGCGCGCACCTATGTCGGTAAAAGGCAGAATAATCACCGCACATGGCTATCGGCAGATACATGGAGACGGATCGATAAGCGTAAAGCAATTAAAGCTCGAATTGCAGCTGGCTCAGCAGTAGAGAATACCGAGCTAGGAGCCCCATATCGCGTGAAAAACAAGGAAGTGCAATGTAAGACGTAAGAAACGCCAGTACATCGAGTCATTTGCCTCAAGGGCTGAGGAAGCAGCAAGCAGATGTGACAATACTGTTTATAACCAAGGAGCTCATTCGGGATCGGAAAAAACAACATCCGAGAGTTAAGATCGTAGCCTTCGGATTTTGGATGAGGATCAGCTCACTAGATGGAGAGATCATTTCGCTACAGTCCTTAACCACTTAGACGATGGTGATATGATCTCGGGCTCTAATGAGTTTTCCGAAGCAAACAAATTCCCGAATTCGCACCGCACCTGTCAGCAAAACCGAAATAGTAGCAGCAACTAAGTCTTCAAGAAAAACAAAGCAATGGGTCTTAATTGCATCCCTGCCGAACGATTCCAAGCGGCGCCAAACACATCGGCTGAACAACTAAGCCTGCTCATACGGAGAGCTTGGGAAAATGAACAATTTCCCCAGGAGTGGGAAGCTTCCGAAAAAAGAAAGTATGATAAATTGTGGAAACTCGAATTGAATACAAGATCATTTCTGGCATACTGTGTGAACGTCTGAAAGCTTTTATCATCAACCTGATTGGCCCCTTTCAGTGCGGTTTCAAGCCAGGAAACTATTACACACATAAGCATATTCTGGGGAAAAGCCGAAATTCCACATCGATATTTGCCGATCTCTTGATTGATATCAAAGCCCCATATTACAGAATCTATAGAGAGGAACTATGAGTATATACAGCCATGTCTAGTTTTTACATCGCTGCCAAACTTGTCCGAATGTGCAGGATGACGATGGAGAATGCAAGCTGTTTCATCAGCGAGATCTGACCTCACCGAGACCTTTGATGTCAAAAATAGATTCAGACAAGGCGGCACAATGTCATGTGATTTCTTTAATATCGTACTTGAACAGATTGTGCGAAACTCACAAGCCAACACCAGATGCACAATCTATCAAAAGTCTGTACAATTGCTTGCATACGCCGGCGATATTGACATTATTGGAAGAACTCAGCGGGCTGTCATCGGAATGTTTGCAAGTATTGAGGCAGAAGCAGTCGAAATGTGTTTAGGAGTAAGGGAATACAAAAACAAGTACATGCTGTCAACGAGAAGAGACAATCAACACCGACGAATTGGACAAAAAGTCACAGTAGGTTGCTAAGACTTCGAGGAAGTAAGGAACTTTGTCTTCCTCGGCTCCGCAATCGCTGTTTTTTTTTTTTCAGCTAATAAGCCAATTCAAGAGTAAAACCCTATTTCGAAAAACTAAGGAGACTCCATATAAGACCCTGATCATCCCAGACCTGCTTTATGGCGCTGAAACATCCACCTCGCTGAAAGCGGATGACGACATTCTTGGTCGCTTCGAGAGATTTTCGAACGATATTCGGTCCCGTTTGCGTTGATGGGTTTTGGAGGAGAAGATTCAATCACGAACTATTCAAGCTGTACAGCGACATCGACCTAGTCAAAAAACTGCGTATTGGACGTCTGAGATGGCTAGGACATGTTGAGCGAATGGATACCAATGCTCCGGCCCGCAGAGTCTTCGAATCTAACCCCGAGGGACGACGCAGTAGAGGGTATCATCGCAAGTTGTGTTTTTTTGTTGCTTGTGTCGCGTTGACTTTCTGGCTCTATTTTGTATTGGCGTGCCTTAGGGTATACAATACTCCCTTATGAGTTGGTCATCTTCGGTTTTCGTAGAGGTACCCGAAAGTATGCAACCTTTTTGTTGGCGTGGGTCGTCCTCTGCCAAAACACCTGGCTGTATACCCCGTTTTATTTCTCGGTTGGTAATTAAAGATAGGGAAACATGTCACTTCGTTACAGAGCATATATGTACGATACGAGCTGTACAGTGATAAAAAAAAATGCGTATTGGACATTTGAGATGGCTAGGATATGTGGAGCGAATAGACACCAACGCTCCGGCCCGCAGAGTCTTCGAATCTAGCGCAGATGGACGACGCAGTAGAGGGCCTCCTCGCAGTAGGTGGTGCGCACAAGGTCAAGGGGACCTCAACCAACTTGGAGTGCGCAACTGGAGGCAATCAACAATAGACCGAGCTAAATAGAGGTGCTTGTTGGTTGAGGACCAGGCTTACCCGAAGTGTAGCGCCACATAAGTAAGTAAGTTTTTTCGAGTGAATTCATACATTTTAAAACATATTGTGAGTGAAAATTTAACAATATGAAAAAATTAGGTAGTGGCCACCATGGAAGTCAGGGGAAGTCATATTGATGTCTGTTAAAAAGTTTATGAAATAGTGTTGAAAAAAATACTTGCTAAGAGGAGAGCTACTAAAAAAGACGACCAATCTCCAGGAGTGCTGAGAATAGAAGAAGTAAGAAACACTTCATTTATTAGAATGACATTGTGTTGTGTTCACAATAGTTTGTACAAATTCAAAATAGCAAGCGCTTAAATGGTTGTGTTCAAAGGCATTCATTCTAAAAAAACAACACTTTCCCTGAATGAATATTGAATTCAAAAAAAATATAAAATAAATTATGAAAAATGTTTTAAAGCAAATTAAATTTATCTTTAACTTTTAGCCAATTAATCCTAATCTAATTGTATCTGCAGAGTGCTTCACACTTGGTAACCCTTTAGTGAAAATATCAGCCAGCATTTCATCGGTGGGTATATACTTCAGCTTGATGACTCCTTGTTGAATTTTTTCACGGATGAATTTGGTTTTTGTTTCCACATGCTTAGTTCGTGCTGAATAAGCGTTGTTAGTTGCAAGTTGAATTGCACTCTTGTTGTCACAGAAAAGATCTATCTCCTTAGAGCACTCAGAAAACAGTTCCCCCTCAAGTCGTTTCAGCCAGATTGATTCTTGAGCCGCGGCAACCATTGCCATGAACTCAGATTCGGTCGTTGAAAGTGCAACAGTAGGCTGCCGTTTTGATGACCAAGACACTGCAGCTCCCTGCATGGTGAATACATATCCTGTAGTTGACTTTCGTTGATCGACATCACTTGCCCAATCGGCATCACAAAAACCTTGAATGTCTTCAGACTCCCTTCTATAGATCAGTTTTTTGTTGACAGTACCTTTAAGGTATCGGAAAATTCGCTTTAAAGCCGCCCAGTGAGCTTTCCCTGGATCGGTGCTGTATCTACTTAGTAAGTTGACTGCGTAACTGATATCTGGTCTAGTTGTCTGCGCGGCGAAGAGTAAGCTCCCAATAGCTTCAATATAAGGTACCGTTGACATCTTTTGTCGCTCGTCTGCTGAGCTCGGACACATCTGTAAAGAGATTTTCTGATTTAAATCTAATGGTGTCGCTACAGGATTACAGTCAGACATTCCAAAGCGGTTTACAATTTCAAGGATGTACTGGGACTGATCAATTGCGATAGTGCCAGCTGACTTATCACGTATGATCCGCATATTCAATACTGAGGAAGCTTCACCTAAATCTTTTATTTGAAAATTTCTCCTCAACACATCTTTCAAAAAAACTTCTTGAGATTCATCGTTAGAGAATATCAGCACGTCATCTACGTAGACAGCGACGAATGTCATCTTGTTCTTCTCGGTGTTATAATAAATGCACTGGTCTGCTTCAGATCGTTTAAGACCAGCTTGCAACAGAACGCCATTTAACTTCTCGTTCCAAACGCGACTCGACTGCTTCAGACCGTACGAAGATTTGCGCAGTTTGCAAACGCTTGTCGTTCCATCACTGAAACATTCTGGTTGCATCATAAAGATGTCTTCCTTTATTTCTCCATTTAGAAACGCAGTGACCGCATCCATTTGACGAATGTTAAGGTTAAATTTGGCTGCAAGTGCAAGCAAGAAACGAATCGACGAGTACCTGGCTACGGGAGAAAAAGTTTCTTGGTAATCGATTCCTTGCTTTTGGGAACAGCCTTTCACCACCAAGCGCGCCTTGTATCTCAGAACTTCACCCGAGGCATTGCGTTTTGTTTTAAAGATCCACTTACATTTGATTGGGATCTTACCCTTGGGTAGCTGAACCAGATCCCAAGTGTTGTTCTGCTTCAACGACTCAAATTCGTCTTCCATCGCTTTCTGCCACATATGTGCATCTGAACAGGACACGGCCGCCTCAACTGTAACGGGATCATCTTGTTCAAAACTTACATTAAAACTTGCCTGATTTTTCGGGTTTCGGTTAGCGATTCTTTCGGACTTACGAACCACATTAAACTCATTATCGAAGAGGTTTGCTGATGCTTTTTCGGTATCAAGTTCATCATCGCTTGGGTCTGCGGGAACATCTTCTGTACGTAGTGGATCATCAGCTTCTTGAACAGCGCCATCCTTTTCAGGTTCGAAATCATCACCGGTAACGTCAGGAGCGTTGGTATCTGTAAAAATAACTTCCGATGAAGAATCAGTAAATAAGTCACCATCACCAATGTACAATTCTGCATGACTATTTTCACCCGAATTGACATTGCGACTAGTCGAGTTATTTTCTACAGGCATGTCTCCATCCTGTACGCTTTCGAAGAAGACGACATCTCGGCTAATTATGATCTTACGCTTTACCTTGTGGAAGAGACGATAAGCTTTAGACTCACTGCTGTAACCCAACAATATGCACTCTGTAGATTTCGGATCAAGCTTTTGACGTTTCTCGCACGGGACGTGCACCATAGCTTTACATCCGAACACTCGTAGCATGGTCAAATCTGGCTTCACTTTTGACCAAAGCTCTTCCGGAGTCGTTGACTTATCAGCTCTACATGGAATTCGATTCAGTAAATACGCTGCAGTCGATGACGCTTCAGCCCAAAAGCGTATACTAATATTCGCATCAAACAGCATGCACCTTACTCGTTCAAGAATATTACGATTTATCCTTTCAGCAACCCCATTCTGTTGCGGTGTATAAGGGGCTGTTTTTTGGTGTTGGATACCACAACCTATCAAAAATTTTTTGAATTTATCATTACAATATTCAGTACCATTATCGCTACGTAGGACTTTAATTTTCTTAGAACACTGATTCTCTACTAATGCTTTCAATACCAAAAATTTTTCAAAGACCTCCGACTTTTGTTTTATTGGATAGAGATACAATTTTCGACTATAATCGTTCACAAATGTAACGAAATACCTGTACCCCGAGTAAGATTTAACAGGCATCGGGCCACAAACATCAGAGTGGATTAAGTCTAAGACGTCCTTCGCACGAGTACCGATCGATTTAAACGATTCGCGCGATTGTTTGCCCTTGACGCATACGATACACTTTTTGTCGAAGTTCCCACAAACATCAACACCTTTTACCGCAAGTTTCAACTTGTTTAAATTTTCATCGCATATATGCGCCAGTCGACGATGCCATAGGTCAATATCCACTCGTGTATGTAACGCAACTGCACCCGAAACGTTGTGTTCGTTCGACACTGAATTTAAACGGTACATGTTATTGATTAACGTCGCGGTTGCAATAATTTCATTAGTTTCATTGTAAATCTTACAGCCTTTTTTATTAAATCGCACTGTTTTACCGTTTCTAGTTAACTGACTAACGGAGAGCAAGTTTGCGCACAAGTTAGGAACATACTGTACATTGTATATGGTGGCGTCCGTTCTGTTTTTACCGTTCAAAAGAGTTACACTTGCATCGCCTATACACTTAATCGGAATTTTTACGTTATTCGCAACAACTATTTCGCTATGCACCGGTGCTCTGGTATTTTTGAGAACCGATTTACACATAGTCATATGTGCCGATGCACCCGAATCCACGTACCAAACGTTCTTTGAAACCGCACTTTTAGCTAAAAAGGATGTAAACATTATTTCATGCGACTTGTCTTTTTGTCTTTTTCTTGACGGTCATTGCCGTGCGAAATGACCTATTTCACCGCAGTTATGACATCTAAATTTGATACGAGGTTTTTTCTTTGGCTTAAACGTCGAATTCGTTAGCATTACATTTTCCGTATTTTTTGAATCAAATTTTACTTGTTGTAGTAGCAAAGTTTTGACGGAATCACTTGTTAATTTTGCTGACGAATTCTCGACTGCCATTACCAATGCCTTGTAATCCAACATTAATGACGCAACTATTTCATCATCGATGTTTAGACCGGCTTTTTTTACCTTTATCGAAGTCATAACCATCTTGTTGACGTAATCCCCCATAGACTCACACTCGTTCAACTTCAACTGAACCAGTTGCTTCAGCAAGTCTACCTTCCTACAGAGACCGGTGTCTTCGAACGCGCTTGTGAGACTGTCCCACGCACTCTTTGCAGTTGTTGCATCAGCTATATACGAATAATTTTGCGTTTCAAGTAGCAAAATTAATTCGGACTTAGCCTTCAGATCGTTAGCCAATTGCGTTGGCGTTGCAGCAGCTCCTGACTCAGCTTCAAAACAACTCCACAGGCCCTTTATGACCAAATAGGATTTAGCCGCAATCTTCCAAACGTCAAAATTTTCTCTCCCTCTAAGCTTCTCCACACACACGACATTTGAAGCCATGCTTGGTTAGTTTTCTAATTTGCCAATAATATAATTAAAAATTGCCCATCCGAAACCGAAAACACTTTGACCGTATTAGGAATAAATTTTTATTTAAAAAACCTATTTTATTTTGCAGGATCTGGGCCCATAACCTGTTGAAAAAAATACTTGCTAAGAGGAGAGCTACTAAAAAAGACGACCAATCTCCAGGAGTGCTGAGAATAGAAGAAGTAAGAAACACTTCATTTATTAGAATGACATTGTGTTGTGTTCACAATAGTTTGTACAAATTCAAAATAGCAAGCGCTTAAATGGTTGTGTTCAAAGGCATTCAGTCTAAAAAAAACAACAAATAGGCGTTCCAGATAGATGTATACAATTTTTTCGATGCGTCTGCCTATATCCTTAGCCCACTTCGAACATTGAATTGCTACGCCACTAGCTTGCAAAGCAAATCTCAATCAGTGCCATAAAAACTCCCTTGAGTTTGAGGGATTACGAAAATGATTTAAAATTATTAAACCTCTCTTTCCTCGCAGTCTGATTTTAATTAATTTCCCACGAGCATACAAACAAAATTCAGTCCAAGTCTGTTAAGTTGTCGTTGAGATAAGTTTATGGAGATAACAATTTCAAGTTTTAAAAGGCTTAAAATACCTCCTTCACCCTTCGCCACTTTAATCCCACTTTCATAATTGCAAGAGAAAATGCAACTTCAACTTACTAACAGACAAATAAATAGTAACGGAGGGATAAAGTAAGATTTTCTTCGAAAAATCGAAAATTTGATCGCCTTCAAGGAATCTTGCCCAACTCCTACAACATATTTGTTAAATTATATACGAGAAGCTTGTAACCACGTCAGCAAAATTATATTGTGCGACCAAAAAATTCATCAAAACAGAAATTAAAAAAAGTATTCAAAATATTTAAAATAGTTAAGTAATCCAAATTTCTGAGTGCTAAACAAATTTCCGGGATTTTGATCGAAGTCCCATTATAAAATTCTAGATTTGCACAGTGCTGCCACCTGCAGAAAATTAAATTCACTAGATAGTCGGCTAAAAAGCTTTTGATATACCATACATATAGTACAAATCTTCGAAACTAGAAAGTCGCATAAAAATCGCTAAAATAATGATTTCATAAATAAAACAACTTAACATAGATTTATTTGATTTTTTATTGATTCATGAATTATAAGTAAATTTAAAATTGGTCAATAAAATGGTCTTCCTTTTTATGTTCATGTATTGTACATATGTCAGTTGCAGTTGTATAAGTAGATGAACCTATAGATGGTTGACTTTGTGATACAGCTTCAACTCTTGATTTTTAAAAGAATATTTGGAGTCTTTTCCGACTGCAGCAATGACATTTCCTGGCAAAATATAATTGTAGCTGTGTTTTTGAACATTTTTAATTGATTGCAGATTAACAGAATGGCGTACAGTGTGAGGCAGAAAGAACTCCCCGATTTAAAGAGAACGTATGGTAGATAAGGTTAGGGTGAGGATAGCAAAGCGCGGGAGGTGGCAATAGACATCGGCAATCGCACTGTTTTTAGTTTTCATAACGGTTTGGACGGGAGTACCCCGTGCGTTTGTTGTCGAAGAATTCATTGAAAATGGCGGGTCGCCTGCTGCGACGCAGCGTGCTTTTCGCATACCCTTTGCACTGGGTCCTGTAACTTCCGATCGATATTGTGCAATGCTGGAGAATTTTCTTCGACCGAAATGATCTATTCAATTAACATGGACAAAAACATGTGTGGTTCCAACAAGATGGTGCAACAGCTCACGTATCTCGCCAGTCACTAGCGATTCTTAGAGAAATGTTTCCTGCGTGTATTGTCGCATCACGTGGTGATGTCGGATGGCCACCGCGTTCGGCTGAATTGACGCCTTGCGATTTCCTTCTCTGGGGTTATCTTAAAGCCCAGGTATACAAACATCGTCCGCAAACTTTGGAAGCTCTAAAGAATGCAATAACACAGGAAGTTGCTAACATTCCGCCTGCAGTGACTCGCCGCGTATTGGAGAACTTCCGAAAGAGGGTTACTCAGTGTATCGATAATGAAGGCTGCCACTTGAGTGACGTAATTTATAAAATTTAATTTAAGAACTCCATTATGTGTATTATTTAGAAATAAAGTTATCTCTTTGATGTCTTGTTTGTTTTTTTTGTTATATTAGCATCCCAAATGGGGGAGTTCTTTCTGCCCCACCCTGTATTTACCCATATTCTATTTCTCAATCTACTCTTAACTATGGGTGAATTCAAAAACGTCAAAAAAACGGTGCAGTGTTGCGGCAGGCTTTCTGTTGCTGTTGCCTTGCAACTGCACTGTTGCTGTTCCCTGCGCAATTTATTTTGACATTTATGAACGATTGTGTTGTAATGGTATGTACAATAGGAAAAAAATGTATGAGAGAATGTAGTAAAAATATAATATAGTTATGTATAATATATATATATATAATATATAATAATAGAACATTAAAATAGTTAAACCTTTACCTTTCATCCATTTCTCACTTGTAAAAAACAAACAATAGCTCAAAACATAGGAAGGCAACAGCAAAACAACAGTTGCGCAGGTTGCTCTTCTCTGACGTTTGGTTGCACTGATGTTGCAAAAAAAAACTTTTGATTTGAGCAACACTGCCAAAATGTTGCTTTTTTGAACTTGTTGCGCTAATGTTGCTGCAATACTGCCGCAGCACTGCATTTTTGAATTGGGCCTATATTCATTGAGGGAGTGACTGTTCTGTCATAGCGAAATCCGACAACTTCAAAGACATATTTATTTCTACAGCATTTTCGTACTTTCTGAAAACAGTCCAAAATGTTACTATGTTGTATGTTGAGTCCCATTTAACAAAGCCTTTATTGTCCAATCGTTGGAGTAGTTTATCAATTTTGTCTTCATCAAATCCAAGTTCTTTAGCTAGTACTGCTATTGAGTTGTCTTAACATTGACGAAGACAATTACCAGGACATTTTTTTCTCAAACTATGTAATTCGATGACAATCTTTGGTGAATCTCATTAATTAATTTTACATTGAACTCAATGCGGTCTCGTCCTCTAAAAGGTGTCCCATCAAGAGCGAACAATTTTGAATTGGCGCTATATTTGCTGTTGTGGCTTAAGAGTCAAATTATTATAACAGCGAATGGCTATTCGACAGAACAACGCATTCGTATCGTTATTTCAACATTTTTTTAAAGTTTGACTGCCACGATTCACAAATTGCGTCCAATTTTTGTTAATCAAAATCTTCCAAGTGCATAATTTGTGAAAAGATCTGTCAATTACTGATGTCAGACCATCGATACGTGTTCGTCTAGGTTGTTCGGCAGAAAACATTAGGACTGTTTACCAGAATATCGCCGAAAGCCCGGGAACATTCAATCGGCATCGTGATCAAGATGAACTCAAGCCTACAGGTCATACACAGCGAAGAGAGTTTGTTGATTGGTTCATTGAACAACAAGGTGAGTTTTCCAACAAGATCATCCTCAGCGATTAGGCAAATTGGCCGCCTAGGTTGTACGATTTAACGCATTTCGAATTCTTTCTCTGGAGTTTTTTGAAGCCAACAATTTATGTCAACAACCCCACGACCACCCAAGCTTTGAAGGAGGAGATTTAACGCTGTATCACTGAAATCCAGCCACATTATGCCAAACCGTGATTGAAAATTTCGTCAAAAGAACGCAGATGTGCCAGCAAAGCCGAGGGCGGCATTGATCAGATGTGTTGTTCCTATATAATTCCCATATGTCCACTTTATGATTAAATCAAAGTTTTGGAATTTTCTAAAAAAAAAAAAACTGTGTTTTATTTAAAATTTAAATTTTCCGCTCTTGTTGGGACCATTTATATACGTTGTGAGGTAGACTACAAAGTTCTCCTACAATACGACCAATGTTCCAATTCGGAATTTAATTTCATTTGGCTGAAACTCCTTGTCCGTAGACAGTTAATCCGCTACTATTTTATTTTTAGAAGTCCAAATATTGACAGCAATTCTACTTATAAGAAGTTTGATGCACTGTCGATTTCCATCTTAAGAATACATTTCTGTATCAACATTCTGAAATCGTCATTGCAGGCGATTTTAATGTCCATAACTATAATTGGATTCGCCACTCTGGACAAACAACACCCAAAGGAAGGTATGTTGAGATCTTCGCTGAGGTAAATAACCTAATCCACCTTGTGAAACATTAAGAATTCTGTTTCGTCATGTATACAGATGCTGTTTGCAATGACTTACGAACTGTCAGCTCCTTAGACAAAGCTTATCTGTTCATTGCTCACTTTGCAGATAGTGCTTAGCCTCCATCTATACTTGAGAGTGTCGAATTGTTAAACGGTAGTGCATGCGATCATATGAAAACACAAGCGTTTTCACTCAGCTGAGGCCTACCAACTCCTACTCTCAACCTCCACGCGGTGACAGCCGGGTGCCTAATACCTTAATCCAAGAAATGGGTAACCAACCCCGTTTGGCGGATTCTTGGTGGCAGCAGATGAGAGAGGGGGTGAAGAGTGCTTTCCCACTAGAGCACTTCTTCCTTTTCCAGGCGGCAGCGGACGAATTCCCTAGACGGAGTCAACGGTGGCATCTATAGTTCCAGTTAAGTTGAATTTAGTGAATACCTTGCGCGAGCTGCTTCGACGTAGTCGGATCACAGGTCGGTAAGGAATTCCCAATGTTGGTCAGGGCATTGGAATAGAGATGGTGGCGCAGGAGCTCTTAATGGGCAAACGGCAGCGCTCATACTCCCGTAGTGGACTACTGGCACCGGTGTACCCGGCCCCTCGTCCTAGGGGAATAATTAAGGAACTGGCCCTCCAGGTTGGGGGTTTTGCCGTCGGGGTAACTTCCCTACCACGTAAAAGGCGCATGGTTCCGAAACAACCAAAAGCCTCGGATAAGGATGACTCAACTAATGATGACCCCAGCAAACGAAATAAGGACAACGACCTTCGGATCTGTACGTGGAATGTTCTGTCCCTTTACAGACCACGTGCAGCCGAACAACTAGCAGAGGCCCTAGACTGCTATAAAGCAGATATTACCGCCATCCAGGAAGTGCGATGGGATGGGCCGGGCAAAAAGAGGATGAAAAACTGTGACATCTACTACGGTGATTGCTACAGAGGCCACAGGCAACGCTTATTCGGATGCGGATTTGTCATACGCGGCAGACTTAGGCAAGAAGTCTTAAGCTTCCGACACGTTAGCGAGCGTATTATGACTATCCGGATCAAGGCTAAATTCGCTAACATAAGCCTAATATGTGTTCATGCCCCCACGGAAGAAAAGGACCCTGCCACCAAAGAGTGTTTCTATAAGCTCCTTGACAAAACATACGAGCAATGTCCTAAATACGACGTTAAAATCGTATTGGGCGATTTTAACGCCAAAATAGGAAAGGAGGACGTCTTTGGTATAGCCTACAAGACACCACGTCTGATAACGGACTAAGGCTAATTGATTTCGCTGTGGAGCGAAATGTCACCATAGCAAGCACATGGTTTCCTCATCTCGATATTCATAAGCAGACATGGCGGTCTAATGATCATGTAACGATCAACCAAATTCATCACATTGCGATCGACGCAAGGCATGCCTCCAGTATCCTGGATGCCCGGACCTTCCGAGCTGCCAACATAGACTCCGATCAATACCTTGTTGTAGCCAAGGTACGAATGCGGATATCCCAATCTGAGCAACAAAGAAGAATGACTGTGAGAAAATTTAACGTCGAAAAGCTACTATCGCAAGAGACCGCCAGACTCTTCGCTGAACGCGTATCCCGAAATCTCTCAATCACCCCTTTGCCACCAGCATCAAGTACCGAAGACCAGTGGCAACGCTGCCAACATGCCATCAGAAACGCCGCGACTGATGTGCTGGGTCTCGCTCGCACACCACCGCGAAACCCCTGGTTTGACGAAGAATGCCGGCGAGTGCATGCAGCAAAACAAGAAGCATACAAAGCGGCGCTGCAAAGGAAGACGAGAGCTGCTCGTGACCTCTACAGGCAAAAGAGACTCGAAGAACATCGGCTTCTCCAAAAGAAGAAGAAAGAGCATGAGAAACCTCGCAGCAGAATCACAGTCGGTGCTGGGAATATGGAAAAACTACTTCTGCAGACTGTATAACGGCGACGAAGACCAACATCCCGCTGTCAGGCAGAATGAACCATTCGACATAGACGATGATAGTCAAAATTTCCGTCCACCTGACCAAAACGAAGTGAGGAAAGCAATATCCAAGCTAAAATCGAACAAGGCTGCTGGAGCTGACGGCTTACCGGCCGAACTTTTCAAGGCAGCTGGGGATGAATTGGTAGAGTGCACACACAAACTCATCTCCAAAATTTGGTCAGACAAGTGTATGCCTGATGAATGGAATCTCAGCATCGTTTGCCCGATCCACAAGAAACGAGACCCCTCAACTGCGCCAATTATGGAGGCATCAGTCTTCTCAACATCGCATACAAGATCTTTTCTGCGATATTGTGTGAACTCCTGAAACCTTTTATCAAGAGCCTGAATGGACCCTATCAGTGCGGTTTCAAGCCAGGAAAGTCCACCATCGATCAAATCTTTACACTCCGGGAGATCCTGGAGAAAACCCAAGAATTCCAAATCGATACTCACCACCTCTTTATCGATTTCAAGGCAGCCTATGACAGCATCTATAGAGAAGAGCTTTATAGAGCCATGTCTAGTTTTGACATCCCTGCCAAACTTGTCCATCTGTGCAGGCTGACGATGGAGAACGCTCGCTGCTCCATCAAGGTCGGTAATGACCTCACCGAGACCTTTGATGTCAAAAAAGGTTTTAGACACGGTGACGCGCGGTCATCTGACTTCTTTAATATTGTACTTTAACGGATTGTGCGGAACTCACAAGCCAACACCGGAGGCACAATCTATCACAAGTCTGTACAACTACTTGCATACGCCGACGATATCGACATTATCGGAAGAACTCGGCGGGCTGTCACCGGTGCGTTTGCAAGCATTGAGGCGGAAGCGGCCAAAATGGGTTTAACGATAAACGAGGGCAAAACCAAGCATATGCTGTCAACAAGAAGGGAAAGCCAACACCGACGAATTGGACAGAACGTCACAGTGGGCAGCTTTAACTTCGAGGTAGTAAGGGACTTTGTCTACCTTGGCTCTGATATAAATTCTACAAACAACATCAGCGCAGAAATCAAGCGAAGAATAACTCTTGCCAATCGCTGTTTTTTTTTTTTTGCTTATAAGGCAATTCAACAGTAAAGCCCTATCTCGAACAACTAAGGAGACTCTATATAAGACCTTGATCATCCCAGTCCTACTTTACGGCGCTGAAACATGGACTGTATTAAAAGAGGATGAAGATATCCTTGGTCGCTTCGAGAGAAAAATTCTTCGTAAGATTTTCGGTCCCGTTTGCGTTGACGAGTTTTGGAGGAGAAGATTCAATCACGAACTATTCGAGCTGTACAGCGACATCGACCTAGTCAAAAAACTGCGTATTGGGCGTCTGAGATGGCTAGGACATGTAGAGCGAATGGACACCAACGCTCCGGCCCGCAGAGTCTTCGAATCTAACCCCGAGGGACGACGCAGTAGAGGGAATCATCGCCGCAGGTGGCGCGCACAAGTTCAAAGGGACCTCGACCAACTTGGAGTGCGCAACTGGAGGCAATTAGCTAAAGGCCCAGCTAAATGGAGGTGCTTGTTGGTTGAGGCCCAGCTTCACCCCGAACTGTAGCGCCACCTAAGTAAAGTAAGTAAGTGTCGAATTGTCCTCTTTCGCACTACTACAGTTGCAGGAGTACTCAAAGCTCTTAACGTATATAAATTTGCTAGTACAGATGGTATACCACCTACTGTTCTGAAGAGGTATTCTTCTTCGCTGGTAAAACCACTGTGTGAACTTTTACAACAATCCTACTCTTCTGGTCTCTTCCCTAGTGGGTGGAAAACAGCATTTGTCTAGCCCATACCTAAAAAATCGTCATTCTTATCGAAAAAATAACATCAACCCGAAAAAAATGTCCTGGTTATGACCTTATAACTGGTGAAATATTAAGGCAGTTGCCAAGGAAAGCTGTAAGTAAACTGACGAATTTAATCAATGCTACTTTTATAATGAAATATGTTCCTAGCCTGTGGAAAGTGGCTGAAGTAATAATGATCTCTAAGCCCGGAAAGCCACCTAACGAAGCGTCATCATACAGGCCAATTTCAATACCGCCAGTCATATCTAAACTTTTCGAAAAACTACTTGTTAAACGACTTAATCACATCATTGAACGAAAAAGCCAATTCCAAATTATCAGTTCGGATTTAGAAGACATCATTCAACAATTGATCAAGTCCACAGAATAAATAATATCATAGAAAAAGCTTTGGAAAAGAAAAAGGTCTGCTCTGTAGTATTTCTCGACGTAGCTCATGCTTTTGACAAAGTTTGGCATGTAGGACTAAATCATAAACTAAGACGCCTCATACCAAAGTAATATGCTGCAATCTTAGAATCATATCTAAGCGGAAGATTTTTCGGAATAAAACAGGAAGATTCTTACTCAGAACTAACGGAAATTAAAGCAGGAGTTCCGTAAGGTAGCGTACTGGGCCCCATTCTGTAACTCCTACACACTGGTGACCTCCCGGAGCTAGAATATAGCACTTTCACCACATTTGCAATCTTAGCGGTAGGAAAGAACAATATAGAATCAATGCAGAAACTACAACTAGCTGTGAACAAAATTTGTAATTGGACAATAAAATGGCGAATAAAGTTTAATGAAATGGACATATGGTATTCAACTATGGGGCTGTACCAAAAAGAGCAACGCAAACATCATCCAAGGATTTCAAAACAAAGTGCTAAGGAATATCGTTAATACATCCTGCTACATAAGGGATAAAGACCTCCACAGGGATTTAGGAGTGGAATGTGTCACAGATGAAACTAGGAAAAATGCACGAAGGCATGCATCAAGGATTCAACAAAACACTAACACTAAGGTAGTACAACTTTTAAACAACGCAAATATAGTGCGAAGGCTCAAAAAGACAAAGCCATTTGAATTGACCTAGGTGTATCAGAACACATATATTTAGAAACATATATATAGTAGGTATAGTATGTATCTGGATATCTACCTAACATTCGAAAATATGTATATACGAGTGTAATGGAACGACAACAACGAGCGTCGGGGCGCTCGGTGTGAATGCTTCGTTTTGAGTGGATTAAATCCCACTTATGTTCTATGCACTTACTTATACACATAAGAAGACACTATCATCTGTCGACAGAAGCCAATAGGCGGAACTCTCGAATCGAAAATAACGACCATAGAAATCAGAGCAAAATGGCTACTTAGTCCAGGTAACTAGATCGCAATATTATCGAAGAGCACAGAACGTGGACTGGGCTCCATCCAAGCCTAACCAACGATATTAACCGGGCTATGTAAACGCTTAACATCAGGCGTGTAAAAAAAAAAATAAAAAATTCTAATCTAGGTTACTCTTCTTTTATGGATCAGAAATTACCTTTGGAGCCGTTCAATTCAAGTTGTTTTGGGCGGCTTTAAGTCTGCATCTCACGAAAAAAAAGTTAGTGGCTTTCTTTTGTCTCCGACTCTCATTTTCATTAATGTTATTCTGTCTGCAAACTTCGAATGCAATCCATTTCGTCGCTGATGATAGCACCCTCAATTTCTCACACTCATACATACGTTCTCAAAGTCACGACCCTGCTCTTCGCTGGATGAAGAACGGCAACGTAGGTTAAACACATTAAAGTCCGACATTGACAGCGTATTTGAAGAGGGCTTAACTAATAGCGTTGAATTTAATGCTTCCAAAACTCAATGCTGTCTTAAGTTATTAAAGCCAAGCCCTAACCATCAGCTATTATCAAGGAATGGCATTTGCATCGTTGAAACTGAAAAAAACTTTCCATGCTCGGTATGTGTTTCAACAACAAACTCTGTTGGAATGACCGTATATTCAAAATCGCCAATAATGCCGCGAAATGCTAAGGTTTGCTAAAGCGCTCTAAGAAATATTTTACCCCGTTTGATCTGGCTTCAATTTATAAGGCACTCACCCTTAGTTAGAGTATAATGCTCACATCTGGTCAGGTGCAGAAAAAAGCATTTTGCATTTGCTAGATAGGATACGAAAACGCGCGATAAAGCGTATAGGAGACACGAATAATGCGAGCTAAATTACTTCGCTCGAACAATGTCTCCTGTTCTGTTTTATCGATATTTTCACCGAAAGTGCTCAAATGAAATAGCCAATAGCATTCCTCCTCTACTTCATTTTAACCGCAAAACTCGCCATGCCTCGAATGCTCATTAATTTACCCTTAAGCCTATCTTCGGACCTACCGTTAAATATAGATTCTTTCATGAGCCGCACAACCCGTTTGTGGAATGTTCTCCCAGTGCCTGCTTTTGCTCTCCACCATAACCTACAGACATTTAAGATCAATGGGCATCGATCTACATAAAAGGGTAGTTATAACACCTTTAGTATGATCAAATTTAAAAAAAAATGCGATGCTTCCTTAGCGCTTATGTAACTTTGGCAGATAAAGACATCTTCTAAATGTGAATTTGAAAAAAATATCGCAAATATGGAGCTGACTTCAAACCCTCTTCAATTTGAATGCACAGAAATTCCCTATCTGTCATTTCTAATAATGGTAACAGTATTCTATTGCAAATGGGACGAAGGAGCATCATTAATAAAGTAAAGCTACTGTGCAGGTTTAAGCCCCAGCGGGGAACAGCAATAATCAGCAACCCGATTATAAACGAAAACGAATTATATTGAAGTTGATCCAACCATTGCACCAAAGAAAGGTTCCTGCAATAGTAAAATGGGCCGGAGAGTCTGAGTGCTCTGGCGTTTGGGTTTCCTTAAAAAAAAAAAAAAGCGACAGTGTTGGAAATTTGCTTCCAAAGCTCTTCACTCCTATTTGTGTATCATTGAGGATGCTTTTTAAAAATACATGTAGAGAAGATTTGATTAATCACAGTACATTACATGAAGTATATGTGCTGTACTACGTTTCTCTTTCAATAATGCGAAATAGATTTTCAGTTCCTCCCATTCCTCTCATTGTGATAAAATCCAAACTACCGCTGGTTCAGATAGCGAACGAATGTCAAACGACTTTAAAATTGTTAGTAGCTCCTCACCACAATTTATTGCTTCATCACCCATTTGTATTCTTCGCAGCCTTTAGGGGAGTGTGAGAACCAATTATAACTTTCTCTTATGAGAAATTACAATTTTTTTCAAAGAGTTTTTTTTTTAAGCATAAGATACCACTAACTGCAGTGAATGGAACACGCGTCTTAACACAACTAGGTTAAGTAAGCCGTATTCAGATTTGAATATCTTGTGCACTTATAAATTATTACCGTCATAGCTGAGGCATTGTCAGTACCTAGGCCAACCATACTTTTGAATATTTAATACGTTAGATGCCAAAAGATTTATCAAAGCACTGACGATTCCATTTGCATCAGCACTTTTCAGCGACTGTAATGCCAAGAACGAAGATACAACCCCATTTTGTTTGGGCTAAAGTATCTGATCACAATCTCTAGATATTTTGATCATGAACTAAGAATCAGAAAAACAGTTTTTAAAAACCTCAGTTAAGTGATATATATTTGATATAGAACACCTTCAGCCCTTGATGAATTTTCTACGCCTTTTTCTTGACTGCAGGGAAAAATTTGATTCGTTAGTTTTTGTTAATAATATCGCATTTATCTCGGTACTTTTTTATTATTATGTTATTATTAATATTTTATTATTAAAAATTCACTCATGTTTCTTATCTATCTTCTATCTTTTTGTATCAATACATAAAATTATATCGTCACCTGATTTCAAGAACTAGGTATGAGTAACTTGCTTTCTCTTGTTTTGAGATATCGGCAAAAAGAGCTTTACATTAAGATTTCTCTTATTTTGAACGGCAAAGGCTATTTCGTCTGTCTAGTTTTTTCACTTCCTAATAAATCTTAACAGGGAAGGAATATGACTACGGTTGTTTTTTAATTACATTTTCATACATCATACTCGTAGGTAACTAAAAACTTTGTTAACTCAAAAATGCAAAAAATCGAGTTACCTAGTTATGGAAATCAGGTGGCGATATGCTAATTAGGGGTCGTCTTTGGGCAGGTATCACGCAAAACCTAATTGACAGATTTAAGTAAAACTTTGCCAAAGCGTTGGACAACGTTGGACATCGTTCCCCATCGCGTTAAACAACGATTTCAAAGTAACGTTCTGCACATGATCTTTTCAGCGCGTTGATCAACTTTTGGAATTTTCGTTGGGGTAATATGAATTAAGTGCGACGAAATATGCACGCCGCCGGCGCCAACTGGAGCACGATATTGATCAACTCACTGCTGTATGGTATATTTTTTTATATACCTATATTTCATTGAAAAAACTGGTTTCTTCGCTATATTAAAAAAAAATGCATCCACCCAGAACCGTCTCTTCTTTTTTTATTCTGGCTTCGGCGTTCATTGTATGTGTGTATTCTACAGCTATCAGCTGCCGATTGCGTTCCAGGCGTTGCTCAACGCCCAATATTTTTCAAGTGTGCGAGAGTTCCAATTCATGCATCACCTCGTTGCCCACCCACACCGAAAGCGCAGTTAACCAACTCGAGCAAACGATTTGTTTGCCAAAATTACACAAGTTGATCAACTATTTACATAGGTGTATGGGCTTGTTCAACGATTAATTGAGCTTTTCGATTAAGTGTATGGCGCTTCAAACGCGTTCAACATGAAAATGTTCAGTTTTTAGTCGAATTGCGTTGCTGAACGCGAGCAACGTGAGTTTGTGCACTGGTGTGCGGGGCTATAAATATTGTAAGACTTGAGGATTGAATAAAGAATTGGTCGTAGTTGGCTGAACAGCTGCGCACGTAGTTTACGTCCGGCATTAAGCACGTTGTTAATGCAAAGAGAGAACAAAAGCGGACCTAAAATAGAATCTTGCAGTACACCAGAATTAGCAACCCGAAATTAGGAGTTTCCTCAGTTGGTACTGACTTATTGCCGCCTTCCATCCAAATAATTGAACATGAGTATAGTAGATTTTTCACTAAAGTTCGAACTTCAAATAATTCAGTGTCACAAAATATACAAACAGCTTTAGCTAAATATGCTGGAAAAAGTTTTGAACACATTTTTAAATCACATGTTTCTTAGCATTTGCAGTATTTTCAGGAGTGTAACTTTTTCTTAACTATTATGCAAAATAATATTCTTCTACAAAATGCTTAATAGAATCATTGGCACGATTACAATAACTTTGGCGCCAAAAATTGATAACGGGTTTTTGTAGAGGGGTCAAAAACAAGCATTTTTACCATGGGAGGGGGGTCTATCTCGCCCCGTTTAGGAGGTAGGGGCAATTTTTAAAAAAAATGACTTAAAATGAAAAAAAAAAAAATATTAAAAAGCAACGGCAACACTTACAATGAAATACTATACCGATTTTGAAAGCCAGAAATCTTTAATCCTAAATTTAAATTAAATTATTTATGTCAATAGTTTTTGAAATCTTTGCATGCAAACTCAAAATTTTGATAAAAAAAAAAGAAAAAAAAAAAGTTTAGACCAATTTTTTTTTAAATTGTGAAATGAAGTGCTAAATTGGCTTTTTGTGGTCAATGCTTATATCAATTCTGAATCGAACACAAAAAACCAAATGGTTTTGTCTTCTAGCTTTTCAGAAAATTGAAAATTATTATTTCTGTTTTGTTTTTTGGCATTTACGTGGTCTTCCTTTGAAGTAAGTGAATGAATAATAGATTAAACGTCTGGCAGGCGCCTATATCAATAGTTTTCTTAATTAACAGTACCCGGGTGGCCCGTTTCGTGGGATAAAGGGATTTAAACTCTCTTTCCGCATGCGGCAGGTCCCGCTCACGCAACTTCGTTGCTCCGCTCGGCGTAAGTGCTTTTCGGCAGGCAGGCGCCTATATCAACAGTTTTCTTAATTAACAGTACCCGCGTGGCCCGCTTCGCGGGATTAAGGGATTTAAACTCTTTTTCCGCATGCGGCAGGTCCCGCTCACGCAACTTCGTTGCTCCGCTCGGGGTAGGTGCTTTTCGTCAGGCAGGCGCCTATATCAACAGTTTCACATGTTAGCAAACGCAAAGTGGAATGACCAACTGGCGGAACTTAGGAAGAAAGTCAGAAAACTCCAACTCTGCAAAGCGAACGAAGAGGTGGGACGAATACTGGTTTGCTCTCACAGAATACAATCTAGTATTGAGGCGATCTTAGCGAGCTGCTTGCACGAATCCATAAATCCATAAATCGCTCGCAAACGATCATGTCAACTGTGTAGGGTTATTGAAGAAGAATGACGGAACCTACACGATGGACCATGTGGATACACTTAGAACCTTACTTCAGGTACATTTCACAGGCTCGTCTCTTAACACATCTCATGTGTACTCGAACACAGTTAACCACAGGGCTTATGTGGACGGTAGAGTTAATAGTTTATCTGGAAAAATATTCAGTCCAGAGAAAGTTGAATGGGCGGTAGGCACATTCAAACCTTTTAAAGCCCCCAGCGGTGACGCTCTGTTTCAAGCACTTCTCTTAAAGTCAATTGACCTCATCCTGTCGGGGTTGACAGCTTTATTTAGAGCCAGCTACAATTGGGGATACATACCACCCACCTGGAGGCAGCTTAATGTGGTTTTCATCCCCAAGCTGGGCAATAGGCCTAGCGAACTGCCTAAATCATACAGACCTATAAGTCTAACATCATTCGTCCTTAAGACAATGGAGAGGCTCATAGATATACATATTAGAGACCGGATAGATCTGTCCAACCCTCTGCACTCGAATCAATACGCATACAGGAAAGGCAAATCAGTAGGTGCCCTTCACTATCTCGCCAAAAAGATAGAGGGAAAACTCAGTTCAAGGGAGATAGCCTTGTGTGCATTTCTTGACATCGAGGGCGCGTTCGATAACACTGGTTACGACTCGATCGCAAGGGCGATCAGTAGCAGAGGTATCGAAGAATCAACCAACCAATGGATCAGAGCCATGCTGGTAAGTCGATTCATTACTTCCTCCTCTGGGGGAGTGTCGGTGTCCATAACTTCAGCCAAAGGCTGTCCTCAAGGAGGAGTTCTTTCCCCCCTGTTATGGTCTATAGTCATCGACGACTTGTTAGTAGTCCTTCACAGATCAGGCTACACCACCGTCGGTTATGCTGACGACTTGGCGGTTTTTATCAGAGGTAAACACGGCACGACAATTTCCAACGTCATGCAAAGTGCAATATCTCAAGTTGTAGAATGGTGCAACAAAGAAGGACTATCCATCAATCCTAGTAAAACTGTTCTGGTGCCGTTTACAAGGAAGACACAGGTCAACCTTGAACCTATTACAATCAAAGGCACCACACTAGTTTATTCATCCGAGGTCAAATATCTTGGTGTAATTCTTGACAAACGACTTAATTGGAATTCACATATCAAGTCCGCCAAGGAGCGCGCTACTAGAGCACTGTGGGCCAGTAAATGCCTATACGGCAGAATTTGGGGTGTCTCTCCTAAGATGATACAATGGTTGTACATAATGATGGTTAGACCCATTATCACATACGCGGCCATCGTCTGGTGGCCAAAAATTCTACAGCAGACAACGGCAAACAAGTTGCAGAAGTTGCAAAGAATTGCCTGTCTTGGAAGCTATTGTTGGGCTTACACCCTTACCAATCTTCATTAGGAAGATGGCTGCTAGATATGCCATCAGGTTGCAGCTAGATCACGAGTATAAACCAGGTGACCTTGTGGGACATTTAGAGATACTCAACTCAATCACTAAAAGAGACATGTTCTGCACTTTACCAGATATTATGGTCAGGCAACACTGCTTTGGTAGGCTATTCGAGGTTGAAATATTGGACCGTGAAAACTGGTCCAATGGTGCTCCAACACTAGACCCTAGAAGTCTGGTCTGGTTCAACGACGGTTAGAAGATGGATTCTGGAGTTGGAGCTGAGGTTTTTGGACACAACACAAAGATTTCGGTACCTATGGGTACGACTCCCACTGTGTTTCAGGCTGAAATCCATGCCATTGAGATTTGCGCCAGACACAATCTCCGCAAGGGGATCAAATGCGCTAGAATACATAGCTTCTCGGATACCCAAGCAGCACTTATGGCACTGTCGTCCAACCAAATGGACTCCAGTACCGTGAAATACTGCTACGATACATTTCAAGACCTTGCCAAATGAAACAGGGTAAAACTCGGTTGGGTACCTGGACACCAAGGGATTGTCGGCAACGAATATGCAGATGAGCTTGCAAGGGCTGTCTCAGAATCTGACAGCTGGGCGACAGCTACAACGCTGATTAACGAATGGGAAAACAAACTTAGTCTAGACCACTGGACTAGTGGGCCAAGTCTAAGACAATCCAAACTATTAATCAAGCCTTACTCCTACAAGGAAATCCTTGACTTAGATAGGGAAAGCATTAAGAAGCTTGCGAGATTTCTTACTCGGCACTACACTGGTTAAGGAAACGTATTCTCCACAAGGAGATACTTACTTCAGTGGAACTGAAATGCTCCACTACTAAAGACATACTCACTGTCATAAGGGAGGTAGTACGTCTGTTAGATTAACTCCAACCCTCCGATACAATAGATCTTTCAGGTCGCAGTGTCGTTGCCACGCGGACATGGGTTGTACAAGAGGAAAAAAAAAAAATAAAAAACAACAGTTTTCTTAATTAACAGTACCCGGGTGGCGCGCTTCGCGGGATTAAAGGATTTAAACTCTCTTTCCGCATTCGGCAGGTCCCGCTCATGCAACTTAGTTGCTCCGCTCGGGGTAGGTGCTTTTCGTCAGGCAGGCGCCTACATCAACAGTTTTCTTAATTAACAGTACCCGGGTGACCCGCTTTTTTTTAATTTTTTTTATTAACATTTTGAGATTAATTAAATTATTTTAAATTTAGGATTAAAGAACGGGTTTCTGGCTTTCAAAATAATACTTCATTGTAAGTGTTGCCGTTGTTTTTTAATTTTTTTTTTTTCATTTTAAGTCATTTTTTTCTAAAATTGCCCCTACTTCCTAAACAGGGCGAGTTTGTTTCTATTATATAAAACCACAGAAATAATAATTATTGAACTATAATTTTCAATCTGGCAGAAGGCAAAAAGGCAAGCTAATTTGTTTTTGTAAAAATTTATATGAAAATATTACCGAGCAAATAAAACTAAACTAACAGTCACATTTTCAGGTGTGGGATACATCCAGCGCCGCAATTCGACCCTTTTTTGACGCAAGGAGACTATGATCCGACTTTTTAAAGAACACCTTTTCTTGACCCTTTTCATTTTTTTTTAGACTATTTTGTATAAATAATATTTTTCCAACAAAAATTGCATTTAGTTGCTCATCACAATCGTTCACAACAAAAATAAAACGGATTCGGTATATTACACAAAAGTCACAAATTCTTTATTTGTGTTAATATGGTAATATCATGATATTATGCACACATGTGTACGTTCATTCAATGAAGTTCCAGTATGCGATGTGTGCTCTCTTCCTTGATTGATCTTTTTTCTTTTTGCTTTTTTTTATTTTTGTTGAATTATTTTTTTATGTTTTGTGGAATACAAGCTTTTATATGTGGCAACACTGTAAGGGTTTTCAAAGAAAAAGGGATAACGAATAAAGAAAGAAAAGGATGGCAGAAGCAACGATGATGAAATTGTTTTAAATGCTTACTACATTATAGATTGTTCAACTGATAGCCAAAGAGGAATAACCTCATTCCAAACAATAACTAAATTGTTTGTTGATCAAGTTTTTTCCTTTAAAATAAATATATATGTAAAGGGTGTTTTTTTAAGCTAGTACTAACTTTGATTTTGAACAAAACACATGAAATTTCATTAAAGAGCAATTTATTTGTGTTTAGTCGAGAGAATACATTCTGCAATTAATTTTTAACCACAACTTCGGGCATATGCTCTGATGAATGTCATCCGAGAGACAAAGTTTTCGACCATTTTTTATAACCATTTGTGGCCGTATGTCCTCAACTGCACGAATAATATTGGCTTCCAATGCATCGATTGGTGTTGGTTTGTCAGTGTTGTTCATTCGGCTTCAATTCTTGCACGAGCTGGATCTTGTAAGCCTCAAACCAAGATTGCGTAAAATTTTCCTTGGACGGACAAAGACCAAGCTGTTGTGAACGACATCGAATCGATAAATTTGGATCTTGTTCAACACTCTACTGAACTGACGCAGTATTCTCTTCAGTAAGTACTTTTCTTATGCGTCTCGCTGCCACTGCATCGTACAAAGAAAATATTGTGCGAAAACGGTCAACAATACAGCGAATACCAGTCTAAGATGGTGTAATATTGTTCAAGTATAGAGCAAGTTAGGTGCACAGGACCATAATTTTGGAACCAAATTTCTAAAATTTGGTAACGTTGTTGAAGCGTGTATGTCAACACGATAAAATTGGAAGTAGTCTACTGAATAAGAATGACGCTGACAGTTTACAATCTGACAATTAGTTTGACAGATATAACTGTCTGAAGTTAGTACTGGCTTAAAAAACATCCTCTATATACGTATGTATATCTAGTAAAGTCTTGTTGTTCATATTTTAAATATACATTGGATAAAGCCACCATTAGGTACATATTATGTTAGTTTCTAAGTTTTCAGTTTTTTCATTTCAATGGATATGGAGTTCTAACGTCGTTAACATTTTTACATTATTTGTTTTTGTTGCGACTTATTTTTGCCCCGTGACCCTTTTTTGCGATTTGTTTACATTTTTTAGCGGCAACGCTGGATACATCTCTCCATACGCCGCACCTAAAAGTATGCCATGGCTCCTGTAGAGTGGTGGGTTGATGGGAGCGTGAACTGCTGTCGGTATTTACGAGGTTTATTTCCTAACTACAGAGGCGGGTAAAGGCGGAAGAACCCAGAGGTCGCCTGGCATTATCATAGAGAGTAAGGACATAAACCCATGATAACCGATTCAGATAACAGAGAGGCGGCTGTACATAACAGAGATTGATCGAGTAATTGGCAATCAAAAAAACAAAATCGATGTTATGTACATGTACAATCTTGGAAGGAATCCTTAATTGTGCGAATAAAAAAAGTGAGTGACGCAAAACGTGCCAAGAGTATCGCCCAATAAACATGATGCCGGTTTATGAAAAGATACTAGAAAAAATAGTGCAAACCCAAATCCAAAGCCATCTCGAACAGCAAGCTATAATAACTGATCATCAATCGGGTTTTAGAGCAAATCACTCTTGTGAAACTTGTATAAACTATGTGATAAGTGACTGGAAAAACAAAGTTGACGAAAAACATGTTATTGTCGCAGTTTTCTTAGATCTTAGACGAGCTTTCGGTAAACCACGAAATACTCCTAGATAAATTGTTTAAATATGGTGTTAAATCGTTAGAACTAAACTGGTTCAGATCATTTATCACCGGAAGAAGTCAGCGCACTAAGGTGAATGAAAATGTGTCGTCCGCGGTGAACATCAATTTGGGCCTACCGCAGGGTACAATACTCGATGTAATATTGTTCCTTATTTATGTGAATGACATGATAAAAGTTGTGATATACTCTAAATTAGTCCTATTCGCCGATGATAGACTTTTATATGTTAGTGGAAGTGACTTAGAAATATGTATAAATAACATTAATAGTGATTTAAAAGCATTAAGTGAGTGGTTAAAAATGAATCAACTTATTCTAAACATCATGTCCGAAACGTCCGTAAATGTTATCGTAGACAATATCCAAATCGAGGTAGTGGAAAGAGTGAAATATCTTGGCATTATGCTAGACAAAAATCTAACTTTTGGTGAACATATTGATTACATTTGTAAAAAGATATCTATGAAAATTTGTGTTTTAAGAAAAATAAGACAAAATTTGTCAGTGAACTGTGCAATAAAAGTGTATAATGTTATTATCAACAATCGACAACACATCCGACAACGGACTCAGGCTAATTGACTTTGCAGCGGGGCGAAACTTTATCGTAGCTAGTACGCGGTTCCCACGTCTCGATATTCACAAAGGAACATGGCTCTCCTTTGATCGAAAAATCGTCAACCAAATCGATCACATTGCGATCGACGCAAGGCACTCTTCCAGTATTCTGGGTGTCCGGACTTTCCGAGGAGCCAACGTGGACTCGGATCACTACCTAGTTGTAGCCAAGGTACGGATGCGGATATCCACAACGGAGCGAAATCAACGAAATACTGTGAGGAAATTTGACGTCGAAAAGCTACAATCGCAAGAGACCGCCAGAACCTTTGCCGATCGTGTTTCTTCTAATCTCAATCTAAGTCCTATGCCGCCAGCAGCAAATGCGGAAGACCAGTGGCAGCGTTGCCAACAAGCCATCAGAGATGCCGCCTCTGATGTACTGGGTTTCTTTCGCCCACCACAACGAAACCCCTGGTTTGATGAGGAATGCCGACAAGCACATGCAGCTAAACAAGAGGCGTACAAAGCGGCGCTGCATAGAAGGACTAGAGCTGCTTACGAGCTCTACGTGCGCAGGAGAAAAGGGGAACATCGACTTTTCAGAAAGAAGAAAAAAGAGCATGAGAAGCGCTCGATCGAGGAGATTGAGAGACTCTATTGCAGGAATAATGTTCGAAAATTTAACCAAAGGGTAAAAAGAACATGCCAGGGTTTCAAAGCCAGAACAGAAGCCTGCAGGGACGAAAATGGCAACATAGTAGTGGAATCGCAGTCGGTGCTGAGGATATGGAAGGAACACTTCTGCAGACTGCTAAATGGCGATGATGACCAATATTCCGCTGTCAGGCAGAATGAGCCATTCAACAGTGACGATGGCAGTCAAGATTCCCGTCAACCCGATCAGCATGAAGTGAGGATAGCGATATCTAAACTCAAATCCAACAAAGCTGCTGGAGCCGACGGCCTTGCCGCTGAACTTTTCAAGGCAGGAGGAGATCAGTTAATAAGGAGCATGCACCAGCTCATCTGTAAAATCTGGTCGGACGAAAGTATGCCCGATGAATGGAACCTCAGCATCGTTTGCCCGATCCTGAAGAAAGGAGACCCTCTGAACTGCGCCAATTATAGATTTATAAGTCTCCTCAACATCGCATATAAAATCCTGTCTGCTGTATTATGTGAACGCCTAAAACCGATCGTCAACAACCTGATAGGTCCTTATCAGTGCGGTTTCAGGCCAGGAAAGTCCACCATTGACCAAATATTCACACTACGGCAGATCTTGGAAAAAACCCATGAATACAAAATCGATACGCACCACCTCTTTATCGATTTCAAAGTTGCCTATGATAGCGTGTATAGAGACGAGTTATACAGAGCCATGTCTAGTCTTGGCATCCCTGCCAAGCTCGTCCGTTTGTGCAGAATGACGATGGAGAACACTCGCTGCTCCATCAAAGTCGGTAAGAACATCACCGAACCGTTCGATGTCAGGGTCTTAGACAAGGTGACGCGCTATCATGCGATCTCTTTAATATAGTACTTGAGAGAATTGTGCGAAACTCACAAGACAACACCGGAGGTACAATCTTTTACAAGTCTGTACAACTACTCGCTTATGCCGATGACATTGACATAATCGGAAGAACTCAGCGGGCCGTCAATGGGGCATTTACGAGTATTGAGATCGAGGCAGCAAAGATGGGTCTAGCGGTCAATGAAAGCAAAACAAAATATATGCTGTCTACCATAAAGGACACCCAACATCGGCGTCTTGGACAGAACGCCACAATAGATAGATATAATTTTGAGGTACTAAAGGATTTTGTCTACCCAGGATCTATGGTGAACTCCGCAAATGACATCAGTAGGGAGATCACACGAAGAATTACACTTGCCAATCGTTGTTTCTATGGGCGAAAACGGCAATTGAGTAGCAAAGCCCTATCTCGAACTACTAAGGTGACTCTTTATAAGACACTAATCATCCCAGTCCTGCTGTATGGCGCAGAGGCATGGGCTTTGAGAAAACCGGATGAGGATGCCCTTGGTTATTTCGAGAGAAAAGTTTTTCGAGCGATCTTTGGTCCCGTCTGCATAGACGGTGAGTGGGGAGAAGGTACAATGCCGAGCTATACGCCATGTACAAGGACATCGACTTAGCCAGAAGAGTTCACATACAGCGACTAAGATGACTGGGTCATTTAGAGCGGATGGAGCCCAACGTTCCCGCTAAGAAAGTTTTCGAATCCACCCCGGATGGACGACGCAGTAGAGGACGACCTCACGGTAGGTGGCGCAAACAAGTGGAGGGGGACCTCAACCAACTTGGTGTGCGCAACTGGAGGCAGCTGGCTCGTAATCGTGCTAGCTGGAGAGGTTTGTTGGTTGAGGCCCAGGTCCACTCCGGACCGTAGCGCCATCTAAGTAAGTAAGTAAGTAATGTTATTATCAAACCACATTTCGAGTACTGTGCGAGTGTCTTGTATACATGTCCCCAATATCAAATAAAGCAATGCGCATAATATTGAAAAGTGACAGCCCCATAACACTTATGCTCAACTCCCTCAATTGGTTAAATATAAAATAGAGACTTTACATGTGTGCAATGCTATTTGTCCATAAAATAAAGAACGAAACGAGTCCAAACTACCTTCTCGAAAACGTGGAAATATCCGATGGGTCGTCGTACAACTTGAGAAGTACAGGTGATCTAAGAATACGAAGAGCAAGAACAGCCAGAGGCCAGCGATCACTTTCGTACATGGGATTTCAAGCTTTCAACATGCTTCCTACGTATTTGAAAACAGAATCGAACTATTATATTTTCAAAAGCAAAATGATTGATTACACTAGAGCTAATTTTTAGTTTTTCTTCTTATACTCTTTCCAAACTTAGTAGACAGAAAAAGTACTATTAGTCCATATATATACATATATATATATATTTAAAGACTAATGTATCAACGTAAATAATGTCCTGAATGGCTGTACTAAGCCAAATAAAGATAAACTAACTAACTAACTAACTAACTAACATGGTAGAACGGAGGTATCATCCGATAAACTTCCGCAAGTGAGCACAGAGAAAAAAAAGTTATATAAGCCCAGTCAGCTACCTCGCAGGAGTTTTTTTTTTTTTTTGTTTGTTGGTGTTGAGTTCAGCTTTAGTGCGGAGGCGTGATACAGAAAAACTGAAAGTTTTACCGAAAAAACAAAAAAGGAACCAAGTGTAAACGTGCATTGTGACAGTATAAACGGAAAAAAAGTAAATTAGATAAAAAAAAAACGGAAGAATTATTAACCTTCGCAATATTTACTGGGAAAAAAGAAAAAAGGAGTGGGGTACGGACAGAAACAATAATATCCCTCGAATAATACCCGCATACATAACATTCAATGAACTAACTAAATAACCCCCCAAAAAAGAGAAACAAACAAACTGAACGCGGCTACGCCTCCGGCTAGTGTCAAGCCACGAGAAAAAAGCGCACGGTGTTAACACCACATCTGTATACCCTTCCCATCCCCTAAATAACTTCCCCGCCGCAGCAGCAGCAGTCAACCCGCGATCCGAATTACAACATCAGACCGGTCGCATAGCCGTCCGCCATCTTCAGTTACCGTCAAGTTCAAGTTCCTTATCGACCGATGCATCGAACAGTTGTAACGCGAGAGCCTGGCCATCCACACGGAGCACCCACCAACCCACCCCCGGAACTATTTCCACCCTTTATGTAGACCAAGTGTACCATTGTAGCTCTATAATTTTGCATAGAAAGTAAAGCTAAGTATAATTTGCATTAGTCTTGATGTAAAGTTCGACCAAATATAGCTTTTTGTAAGACTTTCCAAAATTTAGGTCTACAGCAGTCCTGGGCGGAAAGTATCTGCATACCCTCGCCTCACCCTGACTCAAGTCAAGTTACGTATTTGAAACGCAGCAAGTGGTGAGTTTTTATCCCGTTTTTATATGTTTTTTTTTTGTATTTTTATCTATATTTAATTTCTTCTTCTTCTTCTTTTTCCTTTTATCAGCGAGGTTATGATCCGAAAATAAGGGATCATAACCCTCCCACTTCACCGCATTTCTACTGATCCGCCTGTTGGGTTCGCCTATATTTAATCTTTATTTATCTATATTTAATTTGACATGCCTGTATTTGAAATTTTTTTATTTCATTTTGGATAATGTCATAAAATTGATCATGGTTTAGACCTTTTTGAGTTACGTTCGCGGCCGAGGAGGGTAGTCTTCACATTGGTCAGCATGTCGTGGGTGTAACTAATGTTATAAGCTATCCCTCACATACTTAACTCTGAAAATAAAGCCAGTGCTGTAATAGAACTTGACTTTTCCGAAAGTATGCTCCGCAGAAACCCACGGGAATCATCAGCAAGTAACCATCCTTACTTAGTGTACGAGTATATAGATTAACAAACCAATAGCATTTGCTCCCGTCAGGGATGATTTTCACATAGGAAATATGCTGTTTAGACATTTCTTTGCTTTATTCTACAAGAACTCGACAACGTTTATCTTGCACTAAAAACGGTTTATATATTTACTGCTAATTGTGCAGCTCAGTTGAAGAATAAATTTACAATGTTGAACTTATGGTTTCTACAAGAAAACAATTCAGTTAAAAGTATAATAGAATGTAACTTTTTGTCGCATCACACGGAAAGGGAGCTGTCGACGGATTTAAAGAAAACCTTAAACGTCTAGTGTGGGAAACGGTAAGGTCCAGACAAGTTTACCCATTTCGACAAAGCGGTGCTGAAACCTCAAGTTTATACCGAGTATAACAATCTGCCGTGTAGGCGCCGTGGCGTAGTCGTTAGTGTGTCGGACTACTGCGCGTAAGATTACATGTTCGAGTCCCAGAAAACACCAAACAGTTTTTTCCACAGTACCACCTCTTGCGATCGTCTGACAAACATCTGTGAGTATTGTTGTCACGAGAAAGCTTCTCGAAAATGAATTACCCTTCAAGACAACTTTCGCACAACATGAGTGGTTGGTATGCGCTAGGCCTAGGCACTTTATTTTATTATAACTTACCACATATTCAAGCCCTTGAACAAAACTCAGATAATAACTGCCCAAACTTCAAAATCAATCCCGATAGAATTACAAATATTTTTAGTCAAGACTATTGAAGATGACATACTGTGGGATTCTGATAATGAGGTTCCACTTAAGCTTTTGAGAGCAAATGCCATAAAGCAGTATAGTTGAAAATATACGCAGAGCGGGCGTTAACACGGAAAGCACATGTCCGTCCACCTGCTGTGGTACGCAGATAATATAGACGTCAGCCAGTGCCGTCATAGAGGTTTGGCTAATTGCCTTTAATTACCGAGCAAGTAAAAGATTGTATTACAATACACTTTCTTTATTGCGACTTATTACTACGACTATTATTTAACTTAATTTACTTATATACACCGAACCGAATGCTGCCGCTGACTTACTGCTTGAGGGTTGAAGATCGAATGTCAAGGAAAACCGAATGTACTGGAAAACTGAATGTCTCCTCGCTGCCTATGCAGCACGACGTGAGATCTTTGAAAATGAAAGTTTTTTGACGGGAGTGATGTAGAGGTAAAGATGGCCGTATTCCATCGAAATGTTCCCTCAACCGAGCTACGAACTCTGTCTGACTAATCGTTTTGCTTTCCTGCAAAAACTCATTGGGTAACCGCAAGCCTTGCCCATACACCAGTTCTGCAGAAGAGCACTGAAAGTCTTCCCGAAATGCCGTTCGGAGTCCAAGCAATACCAATGGTAACGACTTCGACCACTGTGAGTTTTGTTGGCACATAATACGCTGTAGTTCGTCTCCTTTCGAAACCGAGTATATGACCCAGTTCTCTAAAGAGTTGCGATTCGAACTGCCTACCCTGATCCGTGATTATGGTGCAAGGAATGCCAAAACGCGGTACCCATTCGCGACAGATTGCTGTTGCTACTGTCTCCGCTGTGATATCGTTTAAAGGAATGGCCTCTGGCCAGCGAGTAAAACGATCAATCAGGGTTAAGCAATAGCGATAGGTCTCTGAGGTGTGTAAAGGGCCGATAATGTCTAGGTGTACGGTTTAAAATCGGTTACCCATGTTCTTAAATTGCTCAACTGGGCTGTGAACGTGTTTGGAAATCTTTGATCGCTGGCAAGCTATGCAACTTCGTGCCCAAGCCCTAATATCCTTGTTTATTGATTTCCACACAAATCTGGTTCTTGCCTCTTTGACACTCGCTCTTATGCCGGTGTGAGATAGACCGTGGACACTGTCAAATATTTTTATTCTGAATCGAGGAGGAATATATGGACGAACTCTACCTGTGGACACGTCACACCAAATGTGAACTTCCGAGCCTAAAACTGGAATTTTCCTAAACTTTAGCGTGCGAGTAATGATTTCAATTCCTCGTCATTTGCCTGTTCATGCGCTATTTCCATGTAATTTACTGTTTCCGGTATTGAGATCGCGTCTAACCTAGATAGTGCATCTGCTACCGTATTTTGTTCTCCCGGCAAGTATCTTATGTCCGTTGTAAACTGTGCTATCAGATCCAAGTGTCTCAGCTGCCGAGGAGATGCTTTATCATGTTTTTGTTGGAACGCGTAAATGAGGGGCCTGTGGTCTGTATACAAAGTGAAAACCCTGCCTTCCAATAAGTGTCGGAAATGACGAATTGCTGCATACGCTGCTAATAATTCTCTATCGTAGCACTATATTTACTTTGCGCGTCTGTCAATTTTGCTGAAAAGAAACTAAGCGGTTGCCAGCTACCTGACAACTTTTGTTGCACGACCGCACCCATTGCCACATTAGAAGCGTCTACGACCAAGGATTACTCGGCGTTAGCGACCGGAAACGCAAGCATCGCTGCCTCTTTAAGCTCCTCCTTGCAAAGGTCGAAGGCTTTTAATGCTTCAGGAGTCCACGCTATCTTAGTCCATTCATTCTTCTTCTTGCATCCCACCAGATAATTGTTTAACGGAATTTGTGAAGAAGCGGCTTAGGGAATAAAACGCCGATAAAAATTTTACATCCCAAGAAACCTTCGCATGTCGTTGACAGTTTCTGGCAGTTTATACTTTACAATTGCCTTAACTTTAAGTTCTTGCGGTTGAATACCATTCGCATCTATTGTATGGCCCAAAAAGTCTACTGACGATTTAGCAAATACGCTTTTAGCGATATTGACGACTAAACCATTCTCATGCAATATTTTAAGTACGGCTTCCAAGTGATTCATGTGCTCTTCCCTATTTTTAGACGCTATTAAGAGGTCGTCGATATAGACAAAGCAAAAATCGAATTGTCTCATAAGGGAGCTGATAAACCGCTGAAATGTTTGGGCCGCGTTTCTCAGCCCGAAAGTCATACGCGTAAACTCAAATAGTCCGAATGGAGTACATATTGCAGTTTTCGGAATGTCTGCCTCCTCCACTGGGATCTGGTGGTATGCTCTGACTAAATCTAAAGTCGAAAATATAGTGCATCCACTCAGGTTCTGCCCAAAGTCATGTATATGAGGAATGGGATAGCGATCTGCTTTCTTTACCGCGTTTAGCCCGCGATAATCTCCGCATGGTCTCCATTCCCCATTTTTCTTGGGCACCATATGAAGTGGTGAAGCCCAACTACTTTTCGAAGGTCTACAAATTCCCTGCTGCAGTAGGAAATCAAATTCTTTCTTGGCTATCGCCATTTTATCTACCGAAAGTCTACGCGGTTTTCCGAAAACTGGTGGGCCAATCGTTACGATGTGATGTGTAACAGCATGCTTTATCTCTCGTGGGTGTGAATTTTCAACGTGGATACTGCAGAACTTCTTTAGTAGGGCCTGGATTTCAAAGTCGTTGGTACGGATATCATTCGATACCAGAGAGAGCATTGAGGAACCCCTAACTAGTTGACCCTTTGCCTGAAGAGAAGTAAGAGGATCGATAAGACGTTTCCTTTTAAGGCCTACCAAAAGGCCGAAAGCGTTTAGGAAGTCTTCTCCAATTTTTGGCTTCTCTACGTCGGCCAAAACGAATACCCAACGGAAGGTACGTCTAAGACCTAATTCTAGTGAAACACTTTTTGTTCCGTAAGTTCTAACCCGAGTGGCGATAGCGGCAAATAAGGGGAAGTTATCTGGCTTATTTTTCTTTTGGGAAAGTGAAGCAGGTAAAACGGATATATCGGCACCTGTATCAATCAGGTAATTAGCATTGCTTGCTCGGTCATACGCAAATAGGCGACAAGTGGGTTTTTGTTGCGGATCGAGCGTCGCCACAAGCGATCCACCCACTAGTTTTCCGAAGCATGCTTTTGGTTGCTATATGAGCAGGGCATGGTGCAACGTTCAGCCTTATCACCAAAACGTCTATGATACCAACACGCATTAGCTGTTGCTCGCTTTCGGTTTCCTACGCTCTTGGAACGGCTTCTAAACCTTGGTTTCCGCATGCTGTCTCTAAGCTCGCTCACCTGTAAGGCGATCGCTTCAATGCGTTTTTCTAAAGAACTATTTGTTCCAGAGGTGGAACGATTATCGCGTGAAGATCGGGTTGCAGGTGGCCTTAGACCGGAAAGAATAGGATGCGGTATTGAGGTACCAGCGTCAATGCTATTCACATTGAAATTCTGCGTTGCTTCCACAATCTTGTCTGCCGTTAAGGCCATTGGTTCAAGCTCTTCTGTACTACCGGCCAATATTGCCTTAACCATATCTGGCAAGCGCTGCAACCAAAGCTTTTTTATTAAAACTACGGAAAATTCAGAACTCGCCAATGATTTCATATCGCGTAAAAGCTGGCTGGGTTTTCTGTCTCCCAGGTCCAATCCACCTAGCAATTGCTGTAACCGAGTATCCTCAGAATCCATTAGCCTGGATAAAACTGCGCTTTTAAGGGCCTCAAACTTTTGTGTACGTGGAGGAGAAGCAACTACATCGCGTACGCGCTGCACCGTGTTTATATCCATTAGGGATATCGCCGTATAAAACTTTCTTTCATCTGACATATTTCTCGCGAGGGCGAATTGACCTTCCATGGCCGTGAACCATAAGTCTGGGCACGTGGGCCAAAAGCTGATTGGTTTGTAAGAGACGGCTTCCACACCATGGTAGTCTCCAAGGGGTGGTACGGGCGGACTGAATGACTGTGGGATATTTGTACTCGCGCTGGGGGTATCTTCCCCTTCCGAAACTACTTGCTTTTCCTTAGTGGTCATTTTTGTTTGTAAGCTATTACGAAAGACGGTAACAATAACGAAAAGCTTGTAACTCGCGAAGTTGGTTCAAACGGTAAACCAAAGTAAGTACCTACTAGAAAATGTTAAACCGCTAGCTGCTACAAAAAACGCTAACAAAACCCAAAATGTCGAAACTTGCGCGACGGATTTAAACGGTAAAAGAAAAAAAAAATAAAAATATTTTTGTAGTGGGCCTCGTGGCGGAAGATTCGGTTTGGTTCTGTGTTTTTTATAGGTTAACTATTTTCACTAGTTACTAGTTTAGGTACAATATTTCTTATAGCAAAAAAAAAAAATTCTTATAGGCAATAGAGAACAAAAATAATACGAATAGTTGCGTCACTAAAAATACGGTCAAATGTATAGTAATACCGTAATGTGTTGTGGACTTCCGCGCTGCTTTCCACGCTGGCACCATGGGGCTTACGTTATTGAGATTGGATCTCGTCCCTCGATGCCCCGCGTTAGCTATCTGCTATGGCACGATAGAGGATTTATTGAGATTGAATCTCGTACCTCGATGTCCCGCGTCGCTATCTGCTATGGCACGATAGAGGATTGATTGAGATTGAATCTCGTCCCTCGATGTCCCGCGTTGCTATCTGCTATGGCACGATAGTTGAGCACCGTTACGTTGGTTTTTCACGCGGCCTTCGATCGCAGGCGTCCACGTGCTGTCTGAAACGGCGGACAGTTAGGAGCCGTTATGCCGCAACTCTTCGGGTACTATCTGCCGTTGCAGATAGGGAGAGTCTATGGCTCTCTACCCGGTTTTTAGACGTCTCGGTTACTGTCTGCAGCCGCAGACAGTTGAGAGCCGATATGTCGCGATGTCTCGGTTGATATCTGAAATGCAGATAGGGAGAATCTTTCGGAGATTTGCGTGGCGTCGTGTTGTCGTTTCTCGGCACCGAATAAAATACAAAATAAAAATACTGAAAACCGAGCGAAGGGGTGGAACCAGCGGCAGCTAAATTCTTTTCACGTCGTAAAAATCGGTAAACTTGCCCGTCGGAGTGCTTCTTGCGTTGTACAACAGTATGCGCAGTAGTAACAGGACTGTACAGTTATCGCGTTACTGACTAGCGGTGAAGTACAGCTACAACTGTAAACTTACTGCCGCGAGCATATGCGTCACACTCCGATCACGTCGGGGTCACCACTTTGGCTGATCGCCTTTAATTACCGAGCAAGTAAAAGATTGTATTACAATTCACTTTCTTTATTGCGACTTATTACTACGACTATTATTTAACTTAATTTACTTATATACACCGAACCGAATGCTGCCGCTGGCTTACTGCTTAAGGGTTGAAGATCGAATGTCAAGGAAAACCGAATGTACTGGAAAACTGAATGTCTCCTCGCTGCCCGTTTGACATTTGGGAATTTTTAGCGCGCGGCGGTGTTCGCAAATTAGGTGCTGCCAAACAGCATTGCCAGACCGCCACAGAGGCATTTACGGCAATTTAAGATGCGGCGAGACGAGTTGGTCTTGAAGTAAATGAGGACGAAACTAAGTAGTAGTAGTAAGTAGTCAGAAAATGAATTTATTTGTTTCTGTCTTTATAGTAGAGTTTTTTTGAAACCTAGCCAACCAGTCGTTCATTTAAACGACTTGCCAGCCAGCCAAAGCCAGCTGATTTTATACGAACATATCTCTAGGAACCAAACAACTTCCAACTTCTGGCTTGCTAGGTTTCAAAAAACCACGGCTTATATTAACAATATTCACATAACATCTATCCAGGAACCATTTGTGCGGAACAAGCGCATATGTGGGTTTGGGGGTGTTCGTGGAGTAACAGTGCTATGTGACGAGCGATCTGAAAGACCGAGAGCTTGTCTAATTGTGCCGAATTTCCTCTCAGTAAGCAAGCTAGGACAATTTTGTGGTCAGGCCTTGGTTGCTGCAGCTGTGAGCTTCGAAACAAACGGAAGTTGAAAAACCTTTGTCGTGCTTATTTCCCTTATGATTCGGTAATGCCTCCACCACCAGGAGGAGGAGGTAATTGACTTGACTTTATCTAATAGGTACTTCAAGTCGATTACTAACTGGAGGGTACTGCCGGAAGTGTCCTTATCCGATCATAGATACATCGTTTTCTAAATCGAATGCGAAGCTTTAACTTTGCAGGAGAGGAGGAATCTGAGGAAAACCAACTGGGCGCGGTTTAGGAAAGAGCTAGACAGATCTGTCAAAACTCCAAAAACTTAGCTTCCTAGGAAATAACTTTTTTTTATACTTTTCTTCTTTTTATCTGTTGGTCTGTAGTTGATTACATATATAACAGTATACAACAGATTGATAGCAGTTTCTCTCTAATTTTTGGGGCTTTAACTATTACAAATTAAAGGCTGATGATGTTATGTGCGTTACGCAGGAATGGTACATTACTTACTTACTTACTTACTTAGATGGCGCTACAGTCCGGGGTGGACCTGGGCCTCAACCAACAAACCTCTCCAGCCAGCGCGGTTACGAGCCAGCTGCCTCCAGTTGCGCACACCAAGTTGGTTGAGGTCCCCCTCCACTTGTTTGCGCCACCTACCGCGAGGTCGTCCTCTACTGCGTCGTCCATCCGGGGTGGATTCGAAAACTTTCTTAGCGGGAACGTTGGGCTCCATCCGCTCCAAATGACCCAGCCATCTTAGTCGCTGTATGTGAACTCTTCTGGCTAAGTCGATGTCCTTATAAAGGCCGTACAGTTCGGCATTGTTCCTTCTCCTCCACTCACCGTCTATGCAGACGGAACCAAAGATCGCTCGAAGAACTTTTCTTTCGAAATAACCAAGGGCATCCTCATCCGGTTTTGTCAAAGCCCATGCCTCTGCGCCATACAGCAGGACTGGGATGATTAGTGTCTTATAGAGAGTTACCTTAGTAGTTCGAGATAGGGCTTTGCTACTCAATTGCCGTTTTAGCCCATGGAAATAACGATTGGCAAGAGTAATTCTTCGTATGATCTCCCTATTGATGTCATTTGCGGAGTTCACCATAGATCCTGGGTAGACAAAATCCTTTACTACCTCAAAATTATATCTATCTATTGTGGCGTTCTGTCCAAGACGGCGATGTTGGGTGTCCTTTATGGTAGACAGCATATATTTTGTTTTGCTTTCATTGACCGCTAGACCCATCTTTGCTGCCTCGATCTCAATACTCGTAAATGCCCCAATTTTGACTGCCATCGTCACTGTTGAATGGCTCGTTCTGCCTGACAGCGGAATATTGGTCATTATCGCCGTTTAACAGTCTGCAGAAGTGTTCCTTCCATATCCTCAGCACCGACTGCGCTTCTACTACTATGGTGCCATTTTCGTCCCTGCAGGCTTCGTTCTGGCTTTGAAACCCTGGCACGTTCTTTTTACGTTTAGGCAAAATTTTCGAACATCATTCCTGCAATAAAGTCTCTCAATTTCCTCGATCGAGCGCTTCTCATGCTCTTTTTTCTCCATTCTGAGAAGTCGATGTTCCTGTTCTCTCCTGCGCACGTAGAGCTCGTAAGCAGCTCTAGTCCTTCTATGCAGCCCCGCTTTGTACGCCTCTTGTTTTGCAGCATGTGCTTGTCGGCATTCCTCATCAGACCAGGTGTTTCGGACTTAAGTTGTTAGTCCAAACCAAAAGAAAGTGGACCTTGCAACCGTAAGGTGTAGTTGAAAGGGGACTTAAGCTGTTAGTCCAAACCACGAATGAAGGTAACTTTGCAACCGTAAGTTGTGGTTGAAAGAAAGTTGGAAGGAAACTCTAACACCGTATTTTTGATACGTTATAATAACCTTTATTTATTCTTAATTGATTTTGCTCGTGACACTTGCTACTTTATTTGTTAACTCAAAAGGAAAGAGTGACACAATTAGTTAAAGCTAGGTTAAATGAAACCTCTGTTTCTATATACAAGTTCCAGCTGATTTTATATACAATGTGTATCGAGTTCAATAAACTTTGCCATAAATTTCTGAACATGATCTCTTACATTTACATACAAAAGATAATACATAGATAGACAATGTGATCAATGCCCCCTATTGAAAGCCTTGTAGTTAGAGTAATGCATCTATTCTTGCAGTGCATCCTTTCTCTTTCCTTAATTCGGCCATCATTAATTCAGCCGTATTTTATATTACCTATTGTAAGCAATTAGCTTTATGATGTGTCAGAGAGAGATAGCATGCATTACAAGTGGCCTAGCTTTATAACTTCACATATTTGACATTCGTTTTTTCGACATGTTTACATCGTGTGGTTACGTTTTCGCGTGTGCTTAATTAAGATATATTTAATTCTCGTATAAATTGAATTGGCTAATGTTCATTGAACCACCAAGTTTGCAATATGTTAGTTGCAAGTGCAACTTACTATTACTCCATATTGTCCTTGGTAATTCAATGCACACAGCCTATTAATTGCATCTACGAGTAAGGTGTCAAATGTGTGAAGTGTTTTGGTTTTCGTTTTTTAGTTTGTTGTGCAGCAACATGCTCCCCGCCTCAGGATGTCGAGTTAGTGATGTTAAGTGTGGATGAGTTACAGCTGCGGTCATCGGCTTCATGTGCAGATTATAGTGTTTGAGGTGATCTTGTGGACATCTAAGTATGCATTCATGCAACCATTTTTCGCAATGATGTTTAGTTCAGATGTCTTTCGTAGCTTGTGTACATCTCGATGCTAAATCGTGAGGTTTCTCACCCAAAGAAATAATAAAAAACGGTTGCATTAGAGTTTGTTTAACAGATTTCTGGTAGATTAATGTGAATATTTAGCTGGTGTTGTGCCTTCACTTCACCCGGAGGTGGATATGCTTTTAGGTGAGTTGGGTGCGTTGACCTTGCTTATTGGGGTTGCTTATATATACGGGGAAAGTTTTATGGGGTTTATAATTCATGTATTTATAAGTTCATACACGTTTATTCCACGGCTGTTTATATTTCAAAAAGTTCAATAGTCCAATGTTTATGTTTGCGATTCGTTCGACGAATTGGATACCGGCAAGGGGGATAATTTTGCGATCGGATGTTTTAATACTGACTTTTCTGTTTTTATGGTCACCACGCGCGTAAGACCATCTGCTCCGGAATGGAGTTCTATTACCCGCGCGAGTAACCACGACGTTGGAGGCAGATTATCTTCCTTGACGAGGACAATGTCTCCCACGTTGATGTTTGGCCTTTGCTGATGCCATTTTGGACGATGTTGTAGAAGATGGAGGTACGTTGAGCTCCATTGCTTCCAGAACTCTTGCGTTAAACGTTGAAGGTATCTCCATCGATCCAAGTTATTGATATTTTTGTCGTTGAAATTTCTGTCGGGAACTGTGCGAAGTGGAGCTCCAATGAGAAAATGTCCCGGTGTCAATACTGACAGATCATCAGGGTCGGACGTCATTGGACACAACGGCCTTGAGTTGAGGCATGCTTCAATTTGAGCGAGAAGCGTCGCATATTCTTCGAATGTTAACTTGGACGCGCCGATGGTTCGCTTAAGGTGAAATTTTATTGACTTAACTCCTGCCTCCCAAAGTCCTCCAAAATGTGGTGATGAGGGAGGGTTAAAGTGCCACATGGTATTCTGAGAAGCAAGACTTTCAGCGACTTCAGTTGACCATTCCGAGGAAATAAATCGACTATCCTTCCGAAGTTCGTTGTTCGCTCCTTTGAAGTTGGTGCCGCAGTCGCTAAACAAATTAGCACAACTTCCTCGTCTGGCCACAAATCTTCTATATGCTGCTATAAAGGCTGCTGCGCTGAGATCACTGACTAATTCTATGTGGATGGCTTTAGTGGATAGGCAGAGAAAGATGGCAATATATCCCTTGGTAGATTTGTTGCACCTACTCTTCCACAACTTTAACTCTACGGGGCCAGCATAATCCACACCCGTGTTGCTAAATGGTCTTGAGACAACAATCCGCTCTGCTGGAAGGCTGCCCATGAGCTGCTGTTGCATTTTTGCGTTGTAGCGATGGCATCGGATGCAGTTATGAATCGCTGATTTCACCAGCCTTTTCAAATTCGTTATCCAGTAGATGCTTCGGATTTCAGCCATCATTAGTTGTTGGCCACCATGAAGGGTACGTTGGTGCACATCGCGAACAACTAATTTTGAAAAGTGATGTGATTCCTTAAGTATTAGGGGATGTTTTTGGTTAAAGGGGAGTGGTGAATTCGTTAAACGACCACCTACGCGTAATATTTCCTTGGAATCGAGAAACGGATTTAAGTTTCGAATATTACTGTTTTCTGTGATGGGCTTGTTAAGCTGTAACGCTTTAATTTCTTCTGGAAACAGCTCTCTTTGAACCATATTGATAAGCTTATCATGAGCTGAGCTCAATTCCTCACAAGTGATTGGATGCGTGTCCAGTAGCCTCCTCTTTACCTTATGTCATAGGTTGCAGACATACCGTCGCCAGATAGCTATACAGCGAACAAGCCGTTTCAAACTGGAAAATTTTCTAATTATGGATTCGTTTATGATGCCGCAATGTGATGTCACGTTCAAGAGATTGGTGAGTGTATTTGTTTGTTTGTCGTCGTGAAAGAATGCTCTTGTTTCTGCAGTTTTATTTCGTCCTCTTGTCTCCAAATCGGTTTTAAACGGGGTTTCTGCTGAGAAGTTGGTTTCAAGGAACCCAAGGAAAGGAAGGAAAGTGGGGCCATTCCACCACATTTGGTTACCAATGAGCTCTTCTTCTTCTTCTTCCTTTTATCAGCGAGGCTATGATCCGAAAACAAGGGATCACAACCCTCCCACTTCACCGCATTTCTACTGATCCGCATGTGGGGTTCGCCTATTTGACCTCAGAAAATATCGGCAGGCCTGCCGATTTTGGATCACTCGGTTACTGAGGCCAATGAAATGCCGATGTCGTCGCATTTGTCTGATCCAGGCGTTTATAGGCCTGCCTTTCCTACATCGCGATGTCTTTGGAACGTGCATTGATATTGCCTTTTTAACAGGGTTCAAATGATCTCTTCTTTGAACGTGGCAATACCAACTGAGCCGATCACGCTCTATTTTTTGTACAATGGTTTCCTTGATGTGGAAGCTTCCACGGATCTTCGAACTTCTTATTCGATCAAGCTTTGTCACTCCTGCTGTCATGCGAAGCATCTTCATCTCAGCTGCCGTTAATTTACTCTCATACTTTTTGTACATCGTCCAACATTGTGAACCGTATGTGAGCGCTGGACGTACAACTGCGGTGTAGAGCCTTCCTTTCAACTTAGGGGGCATTTTTCTGTCACAGAAGATAGCGGAATTTTCTCGCCACTTCATCCACCCTACGCTTACACGATGATTGATGTCGTCATCACAAGTTGCTTTGCTGTTGATCAAAGATCCCAGATATTTGAACTTTTCGCACTTGGGAAGCACTGTTCCATTCAAATAAATGTCTGGAATAGGCCTGAGTGGATCAGAGAACGGGCAGCACAAGTACTCTGTCTTTTTTGAACTAATGCGATACCCATTTCCCTCCAAAACGTCCACCCACACATCAAGTGCTCGTTGCAGGGATGTAGGATCCTCACTTATGATGGCTCCATCGTCAGCAAAGAATAACTGATGTACCTTGGGGTCCATCACTTTACCTTCAAGCAGATAATCAAGGACCGTAGTAAAGAGCAAAGGACTTAAAACGCTTCCCTGGTGTACCCCGACTTTGACTGGGAACTCTTCGGTTACTCCAGCGGGGCATCTTACTTTTGTCTTTGCTCCTTCGTACATGTCCATAATCATCTGTACATAGGTTTCTGGAACCCCTCGATGTCTTAGCGCCACCCATATCAGATCTCGTGGTTGTCTGTCGAATGCCTTTTCAAAGTCAACCAATACAATATGCAAATCCCTTAAGGAATCACGATGTTTTTCCATTATGATCCTTATACTTTGGATTGCATCTGTGGTTGATTTACCCGAGACAAACCCGCACTGATCATCAGATAGCCGTATTATTTTTCGCAGTCGGCCACCTAACACTCGCTCAACGATCTTCATGGTGTGTGACATCAGCTTGATCGAACGGTAGTTATCACAGTTTCGCATATCACCCTTCCCTTTGTATACAGGGAGAAGGTAACTTTCCCTCCATTCATTCGGCATTGGATCACCTCTCACGAATTTGGAGATGAGAATTCTGAGCCATCTGAACCCGATATCTCCCATCTTTTTCCAGAACTCAGAGGGTATTTCGTCTGGCCCAATCGCTTTTCGTTTTTTGGAGTATTTGACCGCCTCACTAACTTCTTCGACTGTAATGTCGGGTATTTCTTCACAGTTAGGGGTGGCTCTTGGAAAGTATAGCCGGGGAAACTGTTCATTCAAAAGCTCTTCACAATACTGCCGCCACCTCTGCAGAATTTTGTCGTCATCCACAAGAAGCTGGCCATGAGCATTGCTAATGAACTTTGGCGAACGAATCTCCTGAGCATTCTTCCTTCTTTGGGCGGCTATTTTGAAGATAGTGGCACTCTTGTTCATATTGTGTCTTCGCAGCTCCTGGATAGCCTGGTTTGCATCAGCAACCGGGGAAAATATTTTCTCCAGCTCCCGATACAGGCCCTCCGTACTCTCTGCTTGAAGCTGAGCGCACTTCTTCTTCGCTTTTTTCTTGCAGCATCTGTATTCCATTTCGAGGCGAGCTTTTTCGTCACTATTATGAGAGGGGCACTTTGACCAAGCTTTGAAAGCCGCTTTCTTCTCATTTATCACTTTCTTAGCTTCATCACTCCACCACCATGTTTCTTTGGCGTGTTGATGGTGGCCTTTTGAAGCTCCTAGCAGTGATTTGGCCTTCTTTAAGCAAGTTCGCTGTAGAGAATCCCACATATTTTGTGCTCTGCACTCTTCATCCTCAGCTCCGTTGATGGTGTGAGAGAGGTAATTCTTCATTACGAAAACAAAAGCCTCGCCTTTTTCTTTGTCCAGATTGTACCACTTGATTTTCTCAGAGACCCTTGTTTGTTTGCTTTTCTTTGGTGTTTTCATAAAAATTTCTGTTAGCAGGAGACGGTGTTGTCGAGCGATTGCCTCTCCCAGGATCACTTTGCAATCTTTTACCCGAGGCTTCATGAAACTGGCTACCAAATGGTAGTCAATCTGAGTTTCATCTCCACCACTGCTGTAAGTGATCAGGTGTCGGCTTTGTTTGATGAACATGGTATTTAACACGATAAGACCGTGTGATTTGCACATGCTTAGGATGTCTTCACCAGGATGCCATATCCTAGTCCTCCATGGCAGTCTTCATAGTCTTCGTTTGATTTCCCGACATGTCCATTCAAATCTCCTCCAACAAACAGAAATTCTTCCTTTGGGATGTCCTTAAGGAGATTGTGGAAATCTAGCCAAAATGCATCTTTATCTCTCTGATTGTACCCATCGTGGGGAGCATATGCACTGACAATATTCCACACCTCTCCTTGTATTACAAGTTTGAGAGACATCAAACGGTCGCTGGACTTCGAAATGCTCAAGACGTTACCAAGTAGCTCTGCCGCAAGGATGATACCGATTCCGTTCCTAGCCTTTTCCGTTCCGTAGTAGAACATCTTGTAATCTTTTGTCCTAACGTCCAAGAAACGCGCCCGATTCCCGGTGTTTTTCCATTTCGTCTCTTGGACACACAAGATGTCCACCCGCCTTCTATTCATCATCTCTTCCAGCTCGTAACTTCGACCGGTCATGCTTCCAACGTTCCAACTCGCGACCCTTAAATTGCGTCCAAACTGTTTCATTATGTTGCTAGCCCCCGGAATCCGTATAGCTCTGACCCGAACATTTCTGCTCGGTCCAGGATCAGTACCATGCACAGCAGTGGTAGTGCCTGGCGGGGTAGTGCCTTTCCTTTTTGCAAGTATTATCATAATGATACAGTTTTGCAATACAATTTTTGCACCATATTGCGATGGTGTTTGTTGTTTGACACGTGCATGCTCCTGTTTTAGTATTGTTTGATCTTTCTTTTATGACACCGGTGATCTCCAGTCGTGTCAACCCACGGACTCGCATGCACACTTGTGGGAGGGTTTTTATGCTAGTATATGTGTCGCTAGGCTCACTTGGGTGTTATATTGCCTAGATCTGATTTGTCCCCTTAGTCGCCTTTTATGACAAGCGCTAGTTGTTGGGGGGCGCTGCAGTGATATTCTTAACCCGTCCCTGCACAATGAGCTCTTCCGGAGATAATCCTCTGGATCCGAAATCTGCAGGATTGTCCTTACTACCCACATGTCGCCAAGTAGTAGAGCTCACAAGTGCTTGGATTTCGGCTACCCGATTAGCTACGAATGTTGTGCGAATTGACGGATTTCCCTTGATCCATGCTAAAGTTATCATAGAGTCGGACCATGCGAATAGTTCCACCTCATTGAACTGCATAGCCTTCTCTGTTTTACGTAGAAGCCTAGCCAAGAGCAATGCTGCGCAGAGCTCTAAGCGTGGTAGTGATATACTTTTCACTGGAGCGACTCTAGTTTTAGAAGTTATCAAACGGATGTGCTCCTGACCATTTTTTACAACTCTTGTGTACACCACTGCGCACCATACGCTTTCTCAGACGCATCGCTGAAGCCATGCAGTTGTACCTTGGCAGAGTTTTCGTACTCAATCCAGCGCGGTATTTGGATGTCTTGTAATTTGGAAAGACTATTGCGAAGGTCTCTCCAAGATTCTTCTATATCTCGAGGTATCGGACCATCCCAAGACAAATCCTTCAGCCAAAGCTGTTGTAATATTAGCTTGGCCTTAACAATGCAAGGCGAGATCCATCCTAGAGGGTCGAAAAGTCTAGCAATATCCCCCAACACGGAATGTTTGGTGTGTTTTTCTACCTTGGGTAAGTTGAATGTGTAATTGAAAACATCCTTTCCCGGATGCCATTGGATACCCAGGGTTTTGATAGCATCCGGAGAATCAAAGTTTAACGGAAGGTTGACTTCTCTTTCCGTTTCAGGTATTTGCTCCAGAACCGCTGAGAAATTACTAGCCCATTTGCGCAGAGGAAATCCCGCTTCCCTTAAAGTCGATAGAACATCTCCTTGCAATGTAATGGCGTCCTCTTTGTTGTCGGACCCATATAAAAAATCATCGACGTAAAACCCTTCAAGAATAGCTTTAGTTACATGAGGATGTGTGGTTTCTACATCAGAAGCTACTTGATGCAGTGTCCGTATTGCTGAGAATGGTGCTGATGCCGTACCAAAAGTAACAGTATTGAGAGCAAATACTTTGATGGGCCTATCAGTTTTCTCTCGCCATAAAATGAGTTGGTATGAAGTATCTTCCGGCGCCATCCATATCTGTCGATACATCATACTTATATCTGCTGCAACAACTACCTTGAATTTCCTCCATTGAGCAATGATATCTCTGATATCTTGTTGAATCCTCGGACCCACCATCAAGTGGTCATTCAAGGAAATTCCGTTTGAGGTTTTGCAAGACGCATCGAAAACCACACGAAGTTTGGTTGTGGTGCTTGATTCCTTAACAACAGCATGGTGAGGAAGGAAGTAGTGTTCTTCGTTGATCTTCTCAAAATTTATTTCAACCTCTTTCATATGACCAAGTTCTACATATTCGTTGATGCATTTGGTGTATGCTTCCTTCAGTTTTGTGTTGGATTCGAGGCGTCTTTCAATTTGAAAAAACCTAGCCATTGCTGCCCCCTTCGAATTTCCAAGTTTTGGACGGATGTTGTCCTTGAATGGGAGCCGTACCTGGTATCTACCGTCATTCCTTCGCTGCACTGTCTGCTGGAAGTGTTGTTCACACCTTTCTTCCTCCTGCGTGAGTTTTCTATCGTCCAAATTTTCTTCAATTTCCCAAAATTGCTTGAGTTGCGCATCTAGGGAATTATAGTGGGTTTGAACCGTCAGAGTACTCAAACGTGACTCGATATTTGTGGTACCTGTCAGAATCCACCCTAACGTGGTCTGTTGTGCAACCGGAGACCCCTGTTGACCCTTCACCAGGCCTTCTAAGATGATGGAAGCATACACGTCGGCACCTATCAGAAGATCAATCTTCCCAGGAACATTGTAGGATGGATCTGCTAATTTAAGTTCCGACAGGTGATTCCCTTGCGAGACCTCCATGTGATACGTTGGCAACAAAGAGGTCAATCGAGTGAAACAAACCCCTTGACAGAATGATGCATTGGTTAAGGAAAAAATAGTGAAATCGACCTGATGGAATGCGGTGCCCGTTGAAATTTGCCCTAAACCAGTAACATTCGCTAATGTCCGTCGCTTTCTTAAGTTGAGAAGTTGAACGGCATTCTCTGTAATGAAGGTAGCCTCTGAGCCAGGGTCCACCAATGCCCTAAGAACATGTTGCGTTCCCGTAGAGGAATAAACTTTCACCAAGGCTGTAGCTAGTATGGCTTTAGATCGCATTTGATTAAAATGCGCATTAAACGTTTGATTTTCGGAGGTTGAAGCACCCTCTTGCTCATTGTTTAACGTATTGGATGTGATAACGTGATTCGTATTTTGAATAAAGTGAGTGTTATACTGGGAATTACTGTTGTGCCTCCCGAAATGTGCATTATGCGGCATAGTCTGTTGGTTATTGTTTGAATTCAACACAACTTTCGACTCAATATGTAGTGTAGTGTGGTGCTTAAGGCCACATTTATAGCAACGGTTACTGCTGCTGCAAATTAATGAATGGTGATCATAACCAAGGCAGTTAGAACATATGGAATTTTGCCTAACTACTTCGACGCGTGCTTTTGGTTCCATGCTCAAAAATTTCTTGCAATGCCGTATTCCATGAGAGGCCTTGCACAGGCGGCAAAGAAATTGCTTGTTTCCAGCTTGCGCTTTAACGTAGAAGGCTGTAGCTGTAGGTTTGCGAAAATTAGTTGTTGGTCCTGGCTGTCTTGAAAATCCGCTTTCTTCTAAAAAATGTTCTAACGAACTGAATCGACCTTCAATAAAAGATGAAAAAGTCTTCCAGTCAGGAAACGCCTTGGAAGTGCCTAACTTATTTTCCCAATCTCTTTGTGTTTGAGGAGGAAGTTTGTGGTATACTGCATATATAAGTATGCAATCCCAAGCGTCGGTTGCTATTCCTAGATTGTTAAGTGCATGAATACACTCAGTGCTGGTATCATGCAAGGATTTGAGACCTGTGGAAGATTCATGGGTGAGTTTCTTTTGTTCCATTAGTATTCTAAGCTGTGTGTTAACAAGTTTACGCTTGTTCTGAAATCTATCATTTAGGATTTCCCAAGCAGATACATAACTTTTGGCGTCGATGGGGAGGTGTTGTATTAAGCGTGCAGCTTCGTCACACACAGAGGTTTTAAGGTACTGCAGTTTCTGAGCGTCAGATAGATCGGCGTTTTGATCGATCATACTCTCAAATAAGTTGTGAAACTCACACCATTCCTCAAATTTGCCAGAGAAAGGCTTAATGTGAATTGGTTGAAGGCGTACTTCACATGAGGATGACTTTGTAGTATTTAAACGAGACGTTTCTAAAACCGAATTGCTTTTCTCTGCAAATTTATCGATTTCATCTTGAATCATACCAATAAAACTCAAGTAAATTCGCTTGATTTTTAAAAATGTTTCGTTTTCAAAATATTTGTCTTTTATAGGATCAGCAGCGTTATTTACGATAGCACTGTGATTCTTTTTAGCCTGTTTGAAAACATCTTCAATCTCATCGCGATACGCGTTCACATACCCCCTTGAACTTCGCGACACGATTTCTTTTTTAAAATCTTCAAAATCCGTTTGAAGTTCTTCAAGAGTTTTGTCTTGAATTTCAATGTATTTGCACAGTTTAGACATTTTATAAATAAATTTGCACTAGCACTTGGTTGATATTTTATTTAGAATCAAGTATGGGCGTTATATGTTGATTTAAATACACTTAAATTGCTTAAATCTTAATTTATTTAAATGTATGTTTGGGTAGAATTGGTAGAAAATAAGTTGAAATTCCTACCTTAATATTTCAGTTCAATGAGTTGAAAACTGAATTGATTCCACTCCGTTGTTGCTGGATGCCGCTACTTGATATCCGTAGTAACCGCTTGGTGTCTTCAATGCTGTTCTGCTACTCCTACCCGTTGCTCCAGTATTTGCCGCGACCGTTGCTCCAGGTTTCCGTTGAACCAGTTCCTGCTCCGTTGAACCAGTTTCTGCTCCGTTGAACCGGACTCGTACTCCTTTTTCTGCTCCGTTGAAATGGTCTTTTGACTCCTTGATGTGGAGTGGTATCCCTAAGGCAAAATTCCTTAAGGCTTCGCAGGACGAAAGCTTCGCTGGACCAATACTCGAAGGACCAATGTTTCGGACTTAAGTTGTTAGTCCAAACCAAAAGAAAGTGGACCTTGCAACCGTAAGGTGTAGTTGAAAGGGGACTTAAGCTGTTAGTCCAAACCACGAATGAAGGTAACTTTGCAACCGTAAGTTGTGGTTGAAAGAAAGTTGGAAGGAAACTCTAACACCGTATTTTTGATACGTTATAATAACCTTTATTTATTCTTAATTGATTTTGCTCGTGACACTTGCTACTTTATTTGTTAACTCAAAAGGAAAGAGTGACACAATTAGTTAAAGCTAGGTTAAATGAAACCTCTGTTTCTATATACAAGTTCCAGCTGATTTTATATACAATGTGTATCGAGTTCAATAAACTTTGCCATAAATTTCTGAACATGATCTCTTACATTTACATACAAAAGATAATACATAGATAGACAATGTGATCAATGCCCCCTATTGAAAGCCTTGTAGTTAGAGTAATGCATCTATTCTTGCAGTGCATCCTTTCTCTTTCCTTAATTCGGCCATCATTAATTCAGCCGTATTTTATATTACCTATTGTAAGCAATTAGCTTTATGATGTGTCAGAGAGAGATAGCATGCATTACAAGTGGCCTAGCTTTATAACTTCACATATTTGACATTCGTTTTTTCGACATGTTTACATCGTGTGGTTACGTTTTCGCGTGTGCTTAATTAAGATATATTTAATTCTCGTATAAATTGAATTGGCTAATGTTCATTGAACCACCAAGTTTGCAATATGTTAGTTGCAAGTGCAACATACTATTACTCCATATTGTCCTAGGTAATTCAATGCACACAGCCTATTAATTGCATCTACGAGTAAGGTGTCAAATGTGTGAAGTGTTTTGGTTTTCGTTTTTTAGTTTGTTGTGCAGCAACACCAGGGGTTTCGTTGTTGTGGCAGAGAGAAACCCAGTACATCAGAGGCGGCATCTCTGATGGCTTGTTGGCAACGCTGCCACTGGTCTTCCGCATTTGCTGCTGGCGGCATAGGACTTAGATTAAGATTAAGAGAAACTCGATCGGCAAAGGCTCTGGCGGTCTCTTGCGATTGTAGCCGCCCGACGTCAAATTTCCTCACAGTATTTCGTTGATTTCGCTCCGTTGTGGATATCCGCATCCGTACCTTGGCTACAACTAGGTAGTGATCCGAGTCCACATTGGCTCCTCGGAAAGTCCGGATACCCAGAATACCTACTGAAAGAGTGCCTTGCGTCGATCGCAATTTGATCGATTTGGTTAACAATTTTTCGATCAAAGGAGAGCCATGTTCCTTTGTGAATGTCGAGACGTGGGAACCGCGTACTAGCTACGATAAAGTTTCGCCCCGCCGGATGTGATGGCGTGCAGGCTGTGCTTTCCGACCACGCTGGAGGACCAGATCCTTTTTTTGCAACCCCTAGGACGAGGGGCCAGATACACCGATGTCAGTAACCCACTTCGGGGATATAGGCGCTGCCGTTGGCCCATTAAGGGTTCATCCGCCACCATCTCTTTTTCAATACCCTGACGTAGTATTGAAAATCCTTACAGACATCAGCTCCAAATATGTTGAAGTAGCTCCGGTAAGGTATCAGCTGGTCTGTAGACGTCACCGTTGATTCCATCGAGAGAATTTATCCGCCGCACGTCTTCCTTCTGCGGAGCTCTTGCTAGACTTCTAAGACGCATATTTCAGCCAATCAGGTCAACAAGAGATGCCTCGTCCGGTGAAACATATGCGCGCTGAAGTTCACCCAGATGTGCTAACGCAGGTCTGAGTGTTCAGCTACACGGTATATCGTCAGGCTCAGCATACGCTCATCGTTAGTTCACTATCAGATAGCTATCCAGCGGGCACCACGGGGAGGTGATGATGCGATTTTGCCACGGAATGGTACATTACTGGTTAAAAATGGAGTGGCACAAACAATTTTCCCGCAATTTACTAAGAATTTTCCCTAAGTTATAATACATTTCCAGTTTTGAACTTTGTAAAATAAATTTAATGGAAAATATGAAGAAATTATAACAAGGACTAATACTCTTTGTTTAAGAGTACACCTACGCATATTTTTTCATTTCTTCCGGTTGTTCTGCTTTCGGACATAAGTAAAGTGGTCGCTATAATGAAGACATAATTCTCCAAAATCGCCACTTAATCGTTCGTCTTATATCTGAAACAAAATTAATAATTATTCCAACTGACAGCTAAAATTTAGCAAAACAATAAATTTAATCGCTCAAGCAAACACAATCCAACACCTTAAGTCCCAAATAAAATGTTAACCGCATGTTTAAAACCAACAAGACTAACACAACGTGCGCTAACCAAACCAACCACCCCATCAATACAAAGGTTTCGCTTAAAAAACTTTGTCAACCCCATCAACCAGCACGCACGCACGCACACACAGCTTTCAGCCATTATTACATCGGCTTACTGGTTTTGTTTGGGTGCGGAACAACTTGATAACATTGACAATTTAAAATTTACGATATTATCCGCTATCGAAGGGAAAACACCCCCAAAACGAGACGCAGATTTGTGTCCTCTTTTTGACATAATCTCTTTCAGTGAACAAGGGACACGGGGGATAAGGGATCAGCAGCACGAGAGCTGTGTGTAATATAAATCAAAAGTGTTTAAATTAATTGCTTCTCGCCGGAGCCATTAAGGCCAAGTAATTCTTCAATAACAGCATAACGGTTATTGAAATAATTTTCCCCGTTCGGTGACCTCGGCGGTAACACAGACTGACTTTGTTCGGTATCCTGTGAGCAGGCAATTTCTATTAAAGTGCCTCCCTCTCAGAGTATGTATCCCAAGTCTTCAATTCCGTGTGCCTTCAAAAATTTGCATAACATTCAGGATTTTTTTTTAGTGTGTAATTCTATGAAGGAAGGAAGCAAAGTGGATCCTGGTGGTGGAGAGTGGAATAATGTGTGATGAGGAGCTTATCTCTGAACAGACAAGCTCAGGCAGTGGAAAGTATGAATACAGAGGATAGGAACCAGTGCCTGGCATTACTATGATGTGAAAAATTTATATTAACATTGTAAAAGTGTCACCAGTGGAATTTCTTATATTCCCTAGTTAGTATAAAAAACGAATTTTTTGTCCTTTGCTGGCCAAATCGTTAATATAAGAAGCAGTTTTTTTTTTGTTTTTTTTTTCTACTCGGTGGAAGTCGAAAATGACTTGCTTCTGAACCTGAATCACAGTTCTTGTTAATATTTATTTGGAGATAGTTATTTGTCGTGGAATGCTTGTAAGTGTAATTTGAACTGTAGAATTGTAGAGAGGGGCTGGTCCTGAAGATGATTATCGAGCATCACTGACCTGCATAACTGGGTTTTTCATGGGCATTTGACTTTAAAGAAACAGTGGGTGTTATGGAAATGACTATAAGTGAAAACATGCGCATGTCTCAGAATTAAGGGGAAGTCGATGATGTATAACAGTTTGGTGAATCAGGAATGTTGAGGCATTTGAAACACACGTGTTAGTTTAGTTGACTGTGGAATGTACCAATAGTTTTAGTTCTTTTACTCTTAAGCCATAGTGAATCAACTTTGGCTGAGGCAAATGGGATTTGCTGGGGGTGGGTCGTGCTAACGTAAATCTACTTATCCGCACACTTTCTTTCTCTTCCATTTGGATTCAAGCAGCGGAACAATGTGGCACTTCTTTGGAAGGGATATTTGCAGTAAGAAAATGTAACAATTAGACTAGACTTTTGCTTGAGTGTATACACATACACGAGAGAACGATCCAAAGGAATTACTAATAGCAATTTAAAAAGTACAATACTACAATCGTCGTTTCGGGGTTAAACGTGCAAGCATTATTATTTTCTAATACTTTTCAAAAAGTGCTTGAGTCTATAACTTGATTACATTCTTGTAAACCACTTCCGCATGCATGTGAAAACTTTGTACGCCTGTCGTCTCTTAAATTAATTCAAGTCATCCTTACCCCAACTCTCGAAAAATGTATATAACCATCCCTCGGCTTTTTTCCGCATATTTTGATTTTTATTAAGCTGATCACAATAAATAGTGAATAGAAGTATCGATAAATTAAATATTTGGAATTATTTTGTTCAGATTATCTATTCACTCTTCATTTTCTTGCGTTCGAATCCAAAATGAGTTGGTTTTTCTCACAATCGCTTTCTACTTATTTGGAGGGCTTTCAGACGTCTTGTCTGATATTTTTCACACAAGGAAGACGGCCCCCAAAAGTGGGCGTGGTTAATTCTAATGTATTGGTCAAATATAGATGGATGGAAAATCTGTTTGTAGATTTCAAATAATTTAAAAAATAATTTGAATCCAGAAAAGCGTAGGTATACATACGTATATGTACATAGAAGGGCTTATTGTAATAAAAATGATAATCCACAGAGGAAAACACTATAATAATATCCTTTAAAGTTTAAAAAGAATGTACAAAATAGGGTAAAACTGTTATTCTAATGTGTTGCTGATGTGACTAGTGGCCATATCTATTGGTGTGTGAGTGAGTGTGTGAGAGTGTGGCTGGTCATGTCATTGCTTAATGCAGTGGAAGTAAGATACTTTTAATAATTAAAAACAAAACACTGCCATTTACGCTTCGCAATGGTGAAAACATTTTTATGCAAAAGTTTATGGCTGAAGCATTCGAGTTTCTGCGTCTATGATGGCCTTGAGCTCAGGGATTGTCTCGAGCTTACTCGCATACACGCGCTCTTTTAAATAGGTTAGGTTAGGTTAGGTTGGCTGTCCACACGAGAGTGCAGACACACTTAGACCAGTGAATGTCCTTTGTGATACCATGGATCAAGCCATTAGGCCACTCAGGGACTAACAAAACCAACCGGAGCTTTTGACAAAGCGATAGATGCTCATGACGTCCAAGGACGTCAGATCGCAGAGGTCGTCAAGGAAGGGGGGCCCTAGATGGAGCACTCTTTTATGCGACAGGGCTGGACATGTGCATAGGAGGTGAACGATGGTTTCCTCCTCCTCCTCGTCCCTACAGCTTCTGCAGAAGTCGTTGGAGAAGAGACCAAGTCTTTTGGCGTGTTGGACTATAAGACACTGTCCAGTGAGAACACCGATAACGCAGCTGATTTGTGTACGTTTTAACTTGATCAAATTGGCACTACGTTTTTGATCCAGCTTGGGCCAGATCTATCTCGAAATATGACGAAGTTGAGAAGATCAAGGATCGAGGAGTGGCCAAAGCGATAGCTAGACCACTGAGAGGAGGCTTTTAGGCGGATGGCCGCACAGGTAGCCATCTGTTTGCCGAAAATATCTAAAGGTAGCAGGTTGAACAAGATGTCAAGTGCCGCGGAGGGAGTAATTCTAAGTGCACCACTGATGCAGATGCATGCAGATCTTTGCACCTTAGCTAGTTGAGTGAAGTGGACCGCCCTATCAAGAGCAGACCACCATACGATCACGCCATATAGTAGTATAGGCCTGATAACGGACACGTATAGCCAATGAGTGATTTAAGGTTTAATACCCCAGCTCCTACCTATAGCCTTTTACAGGAATAGAGAGCTACATTAGCTTTCTTGACGCGCTCCAGTAGATTAGCCTTCCAGTTTAATTTCCTATCCAAAATAGGACCCAGATATTTTGCATTTTCAGAGAAGGGGAGACTGGTGCCATTTATCATAGGAGGGTCTGATAACGGACACGTATAGCCAATGAGTGATTTAAGGTTTAATACCCCAGCTCCTACCTATAGCCTTTTACAGGAATAGAGAGCTACATTAGCTTTCTAGACGCGCTCTAGTAGATTAGCCTTCCAGTTTCATTTCCTATCCAAAATAGGACCCAGATATTTTGCATTTTCAGAGAAGGGGAGACTGGTGCCATTTATCATAGGAGGGTCTATGAGGGGAACTTTATATTTCCTCGTAAAGAGAACGAGTTCCGTTTTATGGGGGTTAACCCCCAGTCCACATTTGGAGGTCTATTTGGTGAGCCGAAGGAGACCATATTTGAGGATTTCGCTGAGAGTGTCCGGGTGTTTACCGGAGGCAGCAATAGCAATGTCATCAGCATAGGCGATCACTCTGCAACCTGACGTATCCAGGTCCATCAGTAGCTCATTTACTACCAGGTTCCACAGAAGAGGTGACAAGACTCCACCTTGAGATGTACCGCAGCGATCAATTCTTCTGGCCGATGCTCCGCCCAGCTGTGTGCTAATAATCCTGCATGTAAGCAATTGATTGATCAACACTCCGAGCGAAGTATCCACTTTCAGATTTGCAAGTGCGTCGGTAATCGCCTTTGATTTGACATTGTTAAAAGCTCCCTCAATATCAAGGAAAGCCACCGATGGTGCGCACAAGCGAATGTAAGGCTGTCTCAACCGATTTGCCTTTGCAGTACGCATGTTGGGACAGCGAGAGTAAAGCTGGGCTAATACTTTGCCGAAGATGGATATCAATTAACCTTTCTAAGGTTTTAAGTAGAAAGGACGATAGACTGATAGGTCGGAGATCCTTTGGTTCTACGTGCGAGATCTTTCCTGCCTTAGTTATGAATATGACTTCAACCTCGGTCCAAAGTTTGGGAATATAGACCAGATTTAGACAGCCCGATAAGATGACTTTGAGCCATGGAAGCACAATGTCCTCACATTGCCGAATTTCAGCTGGAACAACGCCGTCAGGTCCTGGGGACTTGAAGAGTTTGAAACTGCGCATGGCCCATTGGATCTTTTCTGTAGTTATCAAGGCTAAGGAGTTGCTGCAAGGTTGCTTGCGATACAGCAACAGGGGATCTACCAGGAAAGTGAGTATCCAATAAGATGTCAATGGATTCCTCAGCAGAGGAGGTCCAGTAACCATCCGAATGCACAAGGTAGCTGGGTATGGAAGGGCTTTTAGAGAGGATTTTCCGCAACCTGAAAGCTTCTGAGGACTCTTCAATGCTGTCGCAGAAGAGTCTTCAGGATCGTCGTTGCTCCTTCTTCAGTGAGATTTTGTATTTCCTGAGATACAATTTATAGGAGTTCCAATCGGCCATCTCACGGGAGCTTTTAGCAATATTAAAAAGGAGCCTACTGTCTTTCCTAAGAGTACTGAGATTTGCATTCCACCAGGGTGGTTTCTTTTTACCTCGAGTTTTGCGGAGTGGGCAGGCCTCGGACATGGCACCATTTAGTGCCGATGTTAGGATGTTGACTAGATTGTCGAGGTCCTCAGTGCAAGAAGGTTCAGTAGGCAGGTGGGAGGGAATAAGCGTTAATAAACGTGTCCTATAAAGGGACCAGTTGGTTTTCCTATAATTTCTAAAAACCTTCTGATCAGGCAGATAGTCATCAAGACTAAATTGGAGGTAACTGTGGACTGAAAAAGAGTGCTCTTCAGAGACTCTCCAGTCCTTAACCAAGTTATATAAGTGATCAGAGACAAGAGTGATGTCCAGGACTTCTTGTCGGTTGCGAGTAATGACGGTCGGTTTGGACCCCCGGTTACAGATTAGGAGACTAGCACTAAGGATAAAATCAAAAAGTTGCTCACCTCTTTCATTTATGTCGGAACTGCCCCAGATTGAGTGATGGGCATTCGCATCACAGCCAATGATGAGACTAGTGTTTCGGCTCTCCGCTTCAGCAATCAAACTCCCCAAGATGTCCGGGGGGTGGGCGCACATGATCGTGGCCTAAATATGCCGATACCAGCCAGTAATTTCTTGATCGCAATTCCAGGTTGGTAGCGACTATGTCTTGATTGCTGAAATTAGAGAGTAAAAGGATGTTTAGATAGGTCTTCGCAAGGATACAGGATCTCGGTTTACCTTCCTTCCTTGCGTAGATTAATTTGTAGTTTGGAGTCTTGAGTCCAAAAACCCGGTTTCCAACAACCCATGGTTCTTGGATCAAGACTAAGTCTTCCCCGTATTTGTTGAGCTGGAGAATAAGGGAGGCCGAAGCCGTGATGGAGTGATGCAGGTTAATCTGAAGGATCCGCAGCATTGGAGCTACTTGTCGCTACAGATACCATTACCACGGTATTGTTGGCTTCCTCTGAATCTGATGACAGAAGGTCATCCTCGAGAGAGGCCACTAGGGTCACTGTCCAGGAATGACGGTGAGGGAGAGGGAGGACCAGAAAAGGCCAATTTTAGCAGAGCGTCAACCATTTCGGTGTCTGTCGACGAGGAGTTAACCCCCGAAAGAGATGGATCGGCGCAAGGGAGCGAGGGGCTCGGAAGGAGAGATGTTCTTAGCTGGTGCAGAAGGGACTGCATCCTGCATCCATCTTGGGACGTGTTTTCTCGAGCTCCTTCTCGTCACATTTGTATACTTTCAGAGTGATAGAGCTGAATCCATAATTGACTACCCCTTTAGAAGATCCCGAGGGGGGAAGAGGCTCTTCATTGATAACAATGATGACACTTTTGACGTCTCCTCTCGGCTCGTTCACTTTGGCAATCTTCTCCCAATTATGGGTAGGAAGGGAGCTGATGTTTGCCTTTAGAATATCCAGGATAATTTTAGGATCAGAGGCTTCAGCCGGAATTGTAGCACGATTTCTTGGTCGGTTTGGAATCTGGTCCTTTTCCACGACCTCCAACTATGCACCTGGCCAAACCTGTCCTAATCTGGAGACAGCAAGTTTGTAGAGATCCTTCGATCTTTGGTCAGCGCAGGCAATTAGTTTGGCATGCCCTTGATGCCAGCCACCATTCCTGCAGGAAACATCAGGGCCGGGATGGTCACGTAGGATTTGGAGACAATTGGTGGCGAGTTTATTCTCCACCTTCCTCCACTTATCCGCCGTAATGCTGCCATCCGGATCGCTATGGTCAACGACTGCGATCTCCGAGTGTGCCTTAAGCACTTCCTCCTTTTTTTTTACTTTTTTTTTATATTTTTTTGATTTTTATTTTTTAACATGTTTGGACCCACGAGTGGCGGAGAATGGGAGGTCGACCTGCACAGAAATCCGCACTGTGCAGACAAGGCAGGCTAATCCGGAGGTCGCCAGGTATTCGGATACTCCGTTGGCGACTGGACTATTTTTTAAAGTGGGCCTCCAGCCAGGCTGATCCTCTGCAGGGGTCGTATTACGCCTTGATCCGGCCCACCGGAGAGGAGAGAGGAAAGGATAGGATATGAAGGGGAGGGATAAGGACGACTACATCTTGGCTTCTTTTAAATAAGTGCAAAGAAAAAAGTCGGCTTGCCGTCAAATCTATATAATAAAATATAATAAAAATCTGCTATAAAAATGACATTGTGGCGCGAGCAGTATAAGCAGTGGATCCATCCTACTACAAACCACATTTCAGGAATGTTTCCACATTCCATTGTAGATTGTATCAGAAATATATGTAAATAAATAAAATCTAGCCTATGATATACATACGACTATATAAAGATCAAGAGGAGGAAAGTCCAACAGTATATCGAGAACAGCCAGGTATACTCCAGGCCAGGTAGCTCCCACTAAACCTCAATATAATATTTCACATATTTTAAAAGATATTTAGGTAGAAAGATGAACGCCGAATGAATTTAAATGACAAAATAATACAATTTTTCTTACTTAAGCAAGTGTGGAATTTCTATATGTCTAATTATTCTTCAAATTGAACTTTTATAATAAACACCCCGACCCTCCTTTCGTTTAGTGTTCATTATTTGTGTCTCCCGAATTCGAATTTCTACAACATGTAGCTTCAATATTGCCTAAACTCGAAGTGATGTTTTTCTAACGTAAATTTTTCCTACTAGGCAAACCTTTCTTTGTAGAATTAGAGGAACTGGCAGACATACCCATCTCGATTAGAGTGAATTTCTGCAAAAAAAAATTCGGTTGGACAAGATTCCTATTCGAGACGGATTCCGCGACTACGAATCTAGTAATTTTTACTAACTACTGTCTTCGCAACATGGAACAGCGTCTTCAGGTTGATTCTATTTATACAGATTTTTCTAAGGCATTTGATCGTGTTCAACATAATGTTCTTGTTAAGAAGTTGGAATTGCTTGGATTTCATTCAAATATATTAAGCTGGATAAGTAACTAGTTAACTAACCGTAGGCAGTATGTAAAGATTGATTCCGTCATTTCTAAATAAAATGTTCTAGGGTACCACAGGGTAGCCATTTAGGGCCATTATTGTTCGTTTTATTTATAAATGACTTACCCTTATATATATCAAACTCCAGCTGTCTTCTGTATGTGGATGACTTAAAAATGTACAAGTCTATTAAGTCTTTCGGATGTGCTACAACTCCAAGAAGATGTTGATAATATAAAACGTTGGTGTATAGCCAATGGTTTGAATTTTAATATTAATAAGTGCACGGTTTCATCATACTATAGAATTAGATCACCTATAATATATGAATATACGATTCTCGACTTCAAATTGCAAAGGAGCTCTAACCAAAAAGACCTTGGTGTAATTTTCGACACACAGCTATGTTTCTCTGCACAGCTATATTTCTAAAGCCAGTTCTATTATGGGTTTTGTGTCTCGCAATTCAAAAGACTTTCAGGATCCATATACTCTGAAGTCATTTATATATTTCTTTAGTACGCTCATTACTTGAATATTGTTGTGTTGTATGGAATCCATATTATTGCAATAGTACGATCCGTATAGAAAGAATTCAAAGACGATTTACTAGATTTGCTCTTAGAAGCTTATGTGGGGTGATAATAATTTGCCCACTTATGAAGCTAGATGTGCTTTAATTAATCTTAAATCTCTTGAAAAGAGAAGGGTGTACTATTCTGTTCTTTTTGCTCGTGATGTCTTAACTGGTCACATTGAATGCCCTATGCTACTCTCATTATTGAATGTTTATGTTCCTGCTCGTAATTTGCAACCCAGAGATAATAACTTCTTTTATGTTTGCAGACATAGAACCAATTATGCTAAAAACGATCCGATAAATATTGCATGTTTTAATTATAATGAACTCGATATTGTCATTGACCTCAATTTAGATAGAAATGTTTGTGAAAATATGATTATGAATCTCTTATAATTTTTCATATTTTTTTTTTTTCAATTCAATTAGTTGTTTATATTATCATATATTATTATTATTATTGTAAAAAAAAACTGTTTCTTGATTCATTTATTTTCTGCTTTGAAGTTTTTTTGGAGCCAGTCAAGGGGAAAAAGGAGTTTTTTTGCCATTAGCATGGGAATGTCTATGACAAAACACTGACAGCGCTAGTATTATTTATTTAGTACCACATAACTAAATAAAAATATGCGGCAACCCATCTAACCTAAGAGTCTAAAAAATGAGGTATTGAAAGTTTCGAAGTATTTGCGTCTGTAGTGACAGTCGATTGACTTTAACTACATCCAAAGCAGTTCGTGAATGTTAAAATTGTTTGAATTCGGAAGTAACTCAGAATTCGGCGACTCTTGTGGAATTGGATCTCCGATCATATTGCAGAGCAAGACTAAGGGAAGACCACTCAGGACTCCAACTTGCATTGTGTCTTCCTATATCCTCGGTTAGGGCTTGCATTGGCGGTTGAGTTTCTCGTGAACACAATTGTATGTGGTATGACACTCCATGAAGTAGGCCGAGTAAACGGATGCTCGCGGACGTCTGCAAGAAATCAGCGGCAGAACAAACTGCAGAAAACTTATTTGCGTATTCAATTTCACAAAGTATACTTACTTACTCAGATGGCGCTACAGTCTGGGGTGAACCTGGGCCTCAACCAACAAGCCGCTCCATTTAGCTCGGTATTTAGCTTATTGCCTCCAGTTGCGCACTCCAAGTTGGACGAGGTCCCCTTGAACTTATGCGACGCACCTACGGCGATGATTCCCTCTACTGCGTCGTCCCTCGGGGTTAGATTCGAAGACTCTGCGGGCCGAGCGTTGGTGTCCATTCGCTCTATATGTCCTAGCCATCTCAGACGTCCAATACGCAGCTTTTTGACTAGGTCGGTGTCGCTGTACAGCTCGTATAGTTCGTGATTGACAGCCCACTGAGTTCTTCCGATAATGTCTATATCGTCGGCGTATGCAAGCAGTTGTACAGACTTGTGATACATTGTGCCTACTGTGTTGGCTTGTGAGTCCCGCACAATCGGTTCAAGTGCAATATTAAAGAAGTCGCATGACAGCGCGTTACCTTGTCTAAAACCTTTCTTAACATCAAAGGTCTCGGTGAGGTCATTACCGACTTTGATGGAGCAGCGAGCGTTCTCCATCGTCAGCTTGCACAGACGGACAAGTTTGGCAGGGATGTCAAAACTAGACATGGCTTTATAAAGCTATTCTCTATAGATGCTGTCATAGGTGGCCATGAAATCGATAAAGAGGTGGTGAGTATCGGTTTGGAATTCTTGGGTTTTCTCCAGGATCTGCCGAAGTGTGAAGATATGATCGATGGTGGACTTTCCTGGCTTAAAACCACACTGATAGGGTCGAATCAGGCTGTTGATAAAAGGTTTCAGGCGTTCGCACAATATCGCAGAAAAGATCTTGTATGCGATGTTGAGGAGACTGATGCCTAATTGGCGCAGTTGAGGGGGTCTCCTTTCTTGTGGATCGGGCAAACGATGCTGAGATTCCATTCATCAGGTATACACTCGTCTGACCAAATCTTCGAGATGAGTTGGTGTATGCACTCTACCAATTCATCCCCAGCTGCCTTGAAAAGTTCGGGCGGTAAGCCGTCAGCTCCAGCAGCCTTGTTGAATTTTAGTTTCGATATTGCTATCCTCACTTCGTTTTGGTCAGGTGGACGGAAATTCTGACTATCATCATCTATGTTGAATGGTTCATTCTGCCTGACAGCGGGATGTTGGTCTCCGTCGCCGTTATACAGTCTGCAGAAGTAGTTTTTCCATATTCTCAGCACCGACAGTGATTCTACTACGAGGTTTCCATTTTCATCTCTACAGGTTTCTGTACCTTTTGGTAAAACTTCCGTACATGGTTCCTGGAGTATAAACTCTCGATATTCTCAAACGCGCTCTTCTCATGCTCTTTCTTCTTCTTTTGGAGAAGCCGATGTTCTTCCCGTCTCTTTTGCTCGTAGAGCTCATGAGCAGCTCTCGTCTTCCTTTGCAGCGCAGATTTGTATGTCTCTTGTTTTGCTGCATGTACTCGCCGGCATTCTTCGTCAAACCAGAGGTTTCGCTGTGGAGTGCGAGCGAAACCCAGCACATCAGTCGCGGCATTTCTAATAGCATGTTGGCAGCATTGCCACTGGTCTTCGGCACTTGACGCTGCCAGCATAGAGGTGATTGAGAGATTTCGGGATACGCTTTCAGCGAAGAGTCTGACGGTTTCTTGCGATTGTAACTCTTCGACGTTAAATTTTCTCACAGTGATTCTTCTTTGTTGCTCAGTTTGAAATATCCGCATTCGTACCTTGGCTACAACAAGGTATTGATCCGAGCTTATGTTGGCCGTTCGGAAGGTCCGGACATCCAGAATACTGGAGGCATGCCTTGCGTCGATCGCAATATGATCAACTTGGTTTCACAAAGTATGTTAATACTTAATTTACAATATAATCTAGGACACTTGTGAAAATGGCGATGATACTGAGAAACATTTCTTCTCCGAGTATCGAGCCTTTGCTCGTATTAGTTGGCAGATCTTCGATGCTGATGTTCTGAGTGCTGATACTATAGCTCCACATCACTGCAATGCTTGATTGGCTCTTTTAGAAAGAGATTAAAAAAAAAAATTATAAGTCAGGGTTTATATCCAGTACTACAATGGACCAGTTGCTCAGAGTGATGGAGTCAAAAGTGCCCTCTCCTGACGAAAGAAAAACTCTTTTTACTTACAACTATAGGGTAGGTCTTGTATCTATGAAAATGTTTAAATTGAAATTCTCTATTGGTATAACGATTATAGGGCAACTCGGAAAAGTGGGTCTTTCAATTCTTATATCCCGAAGCTAAAGCGCGATTTTCATTCTAACCTAAAAAATAATGATACTTTACTAAAGGCCGATTATGTAATATTACAGGTTCCTCGGCTTACACCGGTTTTTCCAAATTTGGGTTTGTTTAAACCTTTAGATGCCATACGAGGTTTTCGAATTGGAATTTCAAAATTAATTTGCCAACAAACAGCATGGAGGTCTACGTTCATACAAGAGATTAGTGCCCTTTATTTTTATGGAAAGCTCATATCTGCAAGGGGGAATGCATTTTTAAAGATATTTTCTTGGAATCTGTTCTAGAAGTTGCTGGTAACAAACAACGACAAACAATCCAATTGCAACTTGATCTGTCTTTTGTGCAGCATTCTTATGCTCTATGGACCCAGTATTAAGTTTAACAAATAGTTTGTTACCAAGACAAATATAAATAATGAGGTAAGACCATAGCCATATTCACTTGTCTGTTCTTTTCAGTTCCGACGGGTTTTTGGGCTTACATTTTGAGCTAGATGGTTGATGTTTGGCTTCTCCTTTCATGTTTGATGCTTTTTTTTTGTTCTTTAAAACAGATAAGTTAAAGTATTGTACATAAGGGTCTCTCCTTTTGTCAAACACACCCTTTTTTTTCTAAATGCCAATACTTATTTCGATGCAAAATATTTTTACTCCTGGGATAATGCTAAGCCCTTGCCGACTAGACAGCATTGTCAACATTAAAAATCTGTATGCAAAATTTTAGAAACAAATTCTTTAATATGCTCAAACTCCTTAAACAACTACACAAAACACACTTGTCTTACATTAGCTTGACAGCTCTTTTGGCTGTATCCCTCACTACTATAAGGGAAAGAACCATCCTTTCAGCCTCTAAATAGAAAACATTGCTCTCCCACGAAGATGGACTTTCTTGGAAAAATATTTTATTGATTTTCAAGCGAGAAAATAAGTTTTGAGTATTGCTCGACATAAAATTATCCAACATTTTATCGACTAAATCAAATAAAAGTACAATTTTAATCATTAATAGATAGAAAATATTCGTGAATAGTTAAATTAACTTACTTTGCAATGAATTTCACATTTCTTCTTTCAATGGAACATATATTTTAAGGAAATGCGATTGACCTTCCTTATGAAATCTATTTTCTTTTTTGTGTCTTAGTTCACAGTGTCATCAAATAGCGATAAAACTACTGCCTCTTCGGTCAAATAATACAAATGCTGACAATATTTTTGAAAGGCTGCTTAGTTCGGTAATTTCGGGGTCATTAAAATTCTCTTTCATAATATCAGTACAGGTTTGAAATTTGTTCTAGTCAATATTTTTCCATTCATCTAACTTTTTAAAAAGAGTTATTTCTGGACTATTTGTTACTTGCTGGACGTTCGTTTCGAACACACTTTTTAGCACGAACTCATATGATATATGATGCCGACAACCAAAAAGGGCCAACTATCTTTCTAATTCTTGTTTCAAGGGCCCACGTGCTCCATTAAAGTGACCTTTTTTTAGATGCAGTTGTATCGCTACACATAAACTGCACTTTATCATCCATGTTCCAGTCCATAACTGCTCTAAAAGCAGCTTTAGCTTGGTTTTTACTAGAAAAAGTTCCTTGTTTTGGCCCGGAAAGCGTTCCCCGTCTCCAAACGTAATGACGATAGGAATTCGTTCTTCCTTGTCACTTCTTACATTCAAGCCAGGTAACAATTTTCCATCCCAGTGAATAGTAATGACTTCCGGAACATTATTTTGAAAATCGGCTTTAATGTTTTCTGGCCTTCTTTTCTAATCCGTGTCCGCATGCGTTGAATCGAGGACTTGTTGATTGCAAAATCTTCAAAATTATGTCTTAGAACCTCGACTGTAGCCTGAAGTATATGTATAAACAGAGTCTCTTATGCTCAACTGACATCCCTCTAAGGCCGGGACTAATTTTGGAGTAACAAAGTCCTTTCTTCCTCTTTTTGTGGCTCCTTCAGATGATGGTTTAGGAGTAGTCGGAAGATCCACTTCGTTGCTTTCGTCGGAGCTTGTAAATGTGTCATGCTCCCGGGGAAGTAAAACCTCCAATGACGCTGAAGAAGTAGATGGTATTGCCGATGACATGTTTTTACATTACGATGTTTTTATTGGTCTTCTAATTGCCTTTGTCTTGCCTACCCTATTTTCCTTTTTCGCTTGTTTTTTATCTACTCCTGCTAAGCAGCCTGGTTGTCCTGCATCTCTCTGATGCTGTAAAAGGCTCTGTCCTCTTCTTTTTTAATTTTTTGAAGAGTGTCAGCATGAGCTATGTGAAATAAATAATCCAAATCGTCCTGCTTCTCGTCGTTTATACACCACAGTGCTTTAAAGGCACTCGAATCACCAATAATAAGATCAAAATTGGTAAAGCAATGTCGCGCATCCCTAAATAGGGTATCGAATTATTGCAATCTCACGCTGTCTTAAGTTCCTGTTCATTCTGACATTTCAGATAGCTGCAGAGCACACAAATTAGCTAAAAATGCCACGAAACAGGAGCTTCCAACTGCGGAAGGGGGGCTGCATCTACCTATAGAAACGGCAAGATATAAAATCTCTAGGCGCCACTGAATCAGGCCAAGAGAGATGGAGCAACGAATTAGCTAAAAATGCCACGAAACAGGAGCTTCCAACTGCGGAAGGAGGGCTGCATCTACCTATAGAAACGGCAAGATATAAAATCTCTAGGCGCCACTGAATCAGGCCAAGAGAGATGGAGCAACGAATTAGCTAAAAATGCCACGAAACAGGAGCTTCCAACTGCGGAAGGGGGGCTGCATCTACCTATAGAAACGGCAAGATATAAAATCTCTAGGCGCCACTGAATCAGGCCAAGAGAGATCGCGCAATCTTGACACATGTAACCATGCGAGGCAAACATGACCACAATTAAATAAAAGAAAAACAAAACCCCTGCTAGTGACCACGCATAGGTATCCTAGTTGAACTGCTTAATGGTCACTGTGTACTAGGCAGGCACGCAACGAGGCTTGGAATCCCGGCCAATGACTTTTGTCGCAGCTGTATGGACGAAAAAGAGGATTAATTCACTTGGTCGGCGGCACTATCTTCAGCTAGAAAACAAACTCTTGCGGAACTCTTCTTTGAGGAAGTTACAGATATTGGCGATTCAGATATCAGCAGAATCTGAAAATTAGTCCAAAAATTAAAATGGTTGTAAGAGTAACGGAAATAACCGGCTCACGTAGTAGCACAATGGACCTCATTTGGTCTAAGTGAATCCTAACGATTACGGAGGATAGACACCTAACCTAACCTAACCTAAGCTACACCTCCTGAGTTTTCTTCTAATTTGTTTGCAGTTGCCTCCAAGCTTGATAAAAATGTATAAGCTTCTTCACATAGTTCACACAGTTGGCTAGTGATTTTGTGGGTATTCTTGTCTTTTTCCAAAAAATAATACATTCAGGAATAACAAGACTTGCACCTTTACTGACTGTTAACTTCACGCATATTAAAAAAAGGAAACTGCAGGAATTTATCGATTTGACGGTAGTGTAGCACCCTTTATTTGGTGATGTGCATCTCCCACTAAGTAAATACTTCTTAATTGCAGTGACATCTTTAACCGATTAAAAAAAAAAAAACCTAATCACCGTTTCAAAACTAAAAGTGCAATGAAAATTGACTCATGCACGTGCTACTATTCTCGGGTAACTTATACTGACATATTTCGATCAAAGTCGGCACGGGACTTAAAATGCTCCAAATGATTTAATTTTTTATTTTTTTTTTAATTGTTTTATGGACACCCTATTGTACATACATATATACAGTCTTTATATATTTTCGTGTAATCTTCTATAACTGGAAGTTTGTCTAATTTAATCTTTTTTTCCCACTGTTACAGGTCACACTCAATTCTAATAAAAACTTGCACTACAAGGCTACCAATCTATTGAAATCCTATTTTATTAAATCTTATATAAATTACATTCGAATACACTTTTCTATTTTCTCTTTTAACTTACTTGTAATCTAATTTCTAGAAAAAGGAAAAACTCTTACGTCTTAAATCTATTTAACTTTAATACTTACAAACTAAAATAAACAGAAGAAGAAAACTCAAGAGCAAAAGAAAAAGCATTGTAAAGTAAAATCTAAACTAAATTATCCCTCATCATGTACATCGGATTCGGTGAGTCGACGTCCTCAAACACCATATCTTCCTGTGCCTCCCACCTTACACTACGAACACTGTCTTGTCTGCAAAGTAAAACAAAAAGATAATAAAATTTGATATGACAGACCAACGCCCACAGAGCAAAGTCGGTTGTCATTAACTGACCTGCTCATTGTTGGTTGAGAAGGTGGCGGCGGTGGCGCCGTTCTTGGTGGAGTACGTCGGGCACTAAAATATAATTTCATTAGATTGATAGTTCCCTGTTTGGAAAAAAAGAGGGAAAGTGTATACTCACCTCGAACCAGAAGTTCCCCAGTCTGATCTACGTTGTTCTGGAGTCCTGCTTCTCTCAGACGTTGCTCTATTTTGTGGAATATTACACATGTAGTTAGTGATATTTTAGTGGAACTTAAATATGCCAAAAATTTACTACTGCATGTGCTAAATGTTTACAAAAATTCTACTTGCGCTTACCCACATTTGAGATCTAGGAAATAAAACTCTGTGATACTCACATTCAATTGCTAGCACAATACGGATAATTAAAATGGAGAACAGTGTTCGAAAATCAAGGGTAATACATCTCGTAAAAAAATTGTTGCGAACCTCCTCGTGGTGTGGGGGCGGGCAACGTGACTGAGATGTGCGGATGGGGTAACTAAAATAGTTATCCTCATCCATACAATCCAGTCACGGCTAACAAAACGCACACCCCAAGATGACAAAAAAAAAAAAAAGACTGGCCTCGGATATTGCCAAACCTGGTAAACCAGGGAATCCTTCAGAGCCAGGGATGAAGGGTGTCAATTTGCGAGCATCTGGTGATCGACCTACCGACCGAGTCAAACCCGAAATGGCTACGAGCTTCCTGTCAATAGTCTCGCGAACCATTACGGGAGTCAACGGGTGAGCGCGCTGTGCACCGATAGGGGCACAGATGGATTCTCTCTCTCACTTCATCGCTCACAGGGAAGGACCTTGAGCTTGTTGGGGAGGCTGTTAAAAGTGGGTGGAAGCTCTTTCTGTCAGGAGTCGCCCCCCCCAATGTCTGCTCAGGCGGGAGTGGGGATGCTCACAAGTCCCAGGTTGACAGGCAGAGTATTGGAGTGGATATCATCAGGAGGGAGAGTTGCGATAAAGCTTGAAAGTTCTACTCTGGCATTGGTGAAGGTATATGCACCGAACCTTCTGCCAGACTATACAGTTTTCTTAGATGAAGTTGGTGCTGCCCTTGAAAAGGTTGCGGTTATTGATTCTTTTGTCCTGAGGAGTGACTTTAATGCTCACGTGGGTGTAGATGTTATGACATGGGGGAGTGTGATTGGGAGCAACGGTGATCCTGATCAAAACGCAAACGGTGAGAAGTTGTTGGATTTTTGCTGCGAAAATGGCTTATCCATCATGAACACAATCTTTCCACACAAATACATTCACAAATACACGTGGTACCGTCAGAGTCTTCAGCAGAAGTTGCTGATAGATTTCTTTGTGGTACCATCGGGTCTGAAGAAAATGGTTTGTGATGTTCGCGTATTGAGAGGGGGCGAACTGTCACTACTACTTAGTGCTATGCAAATTGTATCTCAGCGATGTAGTGCCTTCTCTACCAAAGCGGAAGCCAAGAATGGTTACACGCATACGATGGGAGAGGTTACTGAACGATGAGATACGTGAGACATTTGCACAGCAAACATCTGAAAGGTCTGAACGAATTCCAATTGTTCCATCAAACGTAGAGGAAGAATGGCAAGGGTTTTCAATAGTGGTTATTGCCTCTGCGGGAGATGTTTGTGAAGTGAACGCCGCTTGGTGTGGCGGCTGGTGGTGAGAAAAGAACTGCTTGGTTTAAAATGCCGGAGTTCAAGAAGCCATCCGAGAGAAGAAGAGAGCCTTTAAAGTGTGGATTCACTTGTGGAACTCCGATTTTCGAAATCGGTACACTGAGGCGCGAAGAACTTGCAAATTAGCTGTGAAAACAGCGAAATAACAGTATTGGGAGGAGTTTGGCGAAAAATTGGAACTTGACCATAGATCTGCAAGTAAGACGATTTGGCAGACCGTCTGCCGACTCAGAGGAAGAAAGTTGAATATCGTTGAAGGAGTCAAAGTCAAAGAAGGGTACACTTCTTTCCAATGAGGAGGACATCTTACGCAGATGGAGCGAGCACTTTTCAGAATTGCTCAATCACGAACAGGGCACCGAAGATGACAGATCTATGGTCGAGAGTAGGGCGGAAAGTAGTCCTACGGTAGAGGAAGTAACTTTGGCGATCAAATCGCTAAAGTTGGCAAATCTGCTGGCACCGTGAAATCTGACCAGAAATAGTCAAGGCTTTGGGTAAAGAGGGAGTGCAATGGCTCTCGCGTGTCATTAAAGTTAACTGGGAATGTGGTGAAACACTTGGTGATTGGAAAATGGGGGTGATAGTCCTTTTTTTTTAAGAAAGGGGACAAAAGAGATTGCGCCAACTATAGGGGTATATCCCTTTTAAGTCACCCTGGAAAAGTCTACGCTAAGGTGCTAGAAACGCGTTCCAGAACTGTGGTTGAGGGTAGTTTGGGAGATGAGAAGTGCGGTTTTCGTTCCAGAAGAAACACAACCGACCAGTTATTCACTCTCAGAATATTCCTTAACCCTAGAAAGGTAACCTCATAAAAAATTACAATTAAGATAACCATACGTTGATTTGACGTATACATGCTTGTATGTACGCTTTGTAGATAATGTATTTGTGTAAATGGTCAGGAATTACTAAAAGTATAAATGTTTTAGGGGTAAATAAAAAACATAAGTTTATTTTAATTTTTTATTTAACACAAACACAAAAACAAATATTTCCTTCATGTAGAAAAATTTAAAAATATTGAGATCACATTTTCAGACTACGCTTTATCGACGTAGGTTATATTTCTAGGGTTAAGAAGAACTGGGAGTGTGCTAAACCTGTCTACACTTGCTTTGTGGATTTGGAAAAAGCATATGATAAGTATCCTCGAGGCGAACTCTGGAATGCTCTGCAGGAGTATGGAAGTGATGGTTCCATGTTAAGGGCGATTCAGTCTCTATATAACCACCTGTAGAAGCTGTGTTCCGATAAACGGTGTTAAATCAATACCTTTTCAATACGAGCGTTGGACTCCACCAAGGGTGCGTTTTGTCACCTCTCCTCTTTATTGTATATATAGACTGGATGTTGCAACGCAACCGTGGCGGAGAATGTTTCAAAGTGGGAGACTTAAGGATTAGTTATTTGCTCTTTGCGGATGATTTGGTCATCCTTGAGTCCTCTCAAACCGAACTTCAGTGCGCACTCGAAAGGTTTGTAGCCGTTTGTGATGATGCTGGAATGAAGATCCACGTGAACAAATCGGAAGCAATGCTCGTTCCCAAAATACCCATTCAGTGCACTCTGCATGTTAGTGGAGTCCCACTGAAGCAGATGGATAAGTTTAAGTACCTCGGGGTCTTATTCACGAGTGATGGAAAGGGCAATACCAAATTATCCTGAAGAATTCGTCAGGCTGGATCAATTTTGAGAGAGCTTAGTCAATCTGTTTCGACCTCTATAAATTCCTTAGTAGCTCTAGACTGCCAATCTTCTCTCGTGGAGATGTCTGAGCAGTTCAGTATTCACCTGTGTTGGGTGCCGGGGCATAGGGACATTCTAGGGAATTGTAAGATCGATGAACTCGCCAGAATAGGAACAACTATACCCATCCTGCTGGATAAAGGCTCGTTAGGTATACCAATCGCTACTTGCAAACTTAAATTTAAGCTAGATGCTATCGAGAGTACGAATCTTAGGTGGACAAGTGGACCCACATGTCTAGCGACAAAACAAATTTGGCCGAAGCTGGATCTAAAACGTTCTAAGAATTTAATTTCTCTCAACAGATTGCATATCGGCGCTATAATAGGTGTCCTCACTGGACACTGTCTAATAGGCAAGCATGCTGCAAGGCTAGGAGTTTTTGTGAACGACTTTTGTAGAAGCTGCATGGACGAAGAACAGGAAGAAACCTTCTTCCTCACCTTCTTTGTTTCTGCCCAGCTCTTTCCCATAGAAGAAAGCTTCACCTAGGAGCCAGCTATTACAACGACATAGCGACCTGAAAAACATCAATATTAAGAGCCTCCTACGCTTCATAAGAAGCTCAAAATGGTTTAACGAGTAGGTAGGAGAAACTTTCTCCCATGATCCATGTGGTATCACAATGGACCTATTTTTGGTCTAAGTGTGTTGGCGATTCTCTGCCGGCAGCAACTTCAACCTAACCTAACCTAGTTAATCTGTTATAAGGAAGGCTTAACTTAGTGTTCAAGCTAAACTATCGGTTTTTAACTCGGTGTTCGTTCCAACTCTCACCTATGGTCATGAAATTTGAGAAGTGACCGAAAGAATAAGATCGGGATACAAGCTGCGGAAATGAGGTTCCTTCGCGGTGTTGCTGGAATAACTCGTAGGAATCCAGTACGCGAGGCGCTCAATGTTGAGCAGCTAATTCTCCGAACGGAACGGTCTATGCTTCGATGGTTTGGTCACATAGAGCGTATGCCCCCAGACCGGCTTCCAAGGCGTGCCATTATTGCTGTGCCATCGATTTTTGCTTTATTAGAAGAGGGTATACCTTGGGATTCGTGGGCGCCGTGGCGTAAGTAGTTAGTGTGTTGGATCACTACACATGAGGTTCCAAGTTCGAATCCCAGAAAATACCAAAAAAAGAGCTTAAAGAGCTGTTGCGCCAAATATTTGTATTTGTTTGTATACCTTGGGAATATTTACGCAAAATAATTTCATGCAAATTTCTGGCGCGCCTGGTTTGGGAGTAGCCTATCCTCTCAACACAATTTCGCAGTATATTGCCGATTATTGGTGGCTCTATTTCGCAAAGAGCTGTGGGGAGGTTTTCCTTCAATGCGACACTTGTTAGTAGATCGTTCCCCATAAAAAAGTAAAAAGCGTGATTTTCAAGGCACGTCTCCAAAACAGCTGATAGCACGGTTGCCGAACGTAGTATATGGAATGTATACCACATAGCATTTTGTATTTCAAGCTGCACACTTCTAACACAGAGAGGGGCTTCAATAATATAGGGACGGAATAAATAATAATAATAAAAAATAAATAATTTAAAGAACTGGAAACACAAACTCTGTTGAAATATACCTAACAGCGAACACATTAACACATCCACAACATTGTGCAGTTCGGCTAAGAAAATGGCAGCAAAATCATCAAAATCTTTACGGAGACAATAATGGAAGCTGTGACTTATGCCCGTTTCCCACAAATGCGGCATGATTCTTATGCTTAATACATATACGACGTCGAATATCTTATATACACTTATTCGTCATCGGATACACAACACAGATATCCTGCATAGGTTTTTCTGATTGTCAGACATATCTGAGTTACCTGCTTTATATTTTATGGTAAGTATAATTACAGCCAATTTTGGTATTTTATGTGTCGGGATCACCTACATCCAAGGTAGGCCAAATAAGCAAACTATGATGAATCGACCATTTCTTAACGTTCACGGCTCTTAGAGCAGTTAGAAATAAACCACTCATACCTTAACACCACTCTATAGAGAGTCTCGATTACGATTGGTCGGGAAACTCCTCACCGCTCAAAATATGGTTTGGGCCAGTGGCCCCATATCCAACTTCGGAATCAAGTGCTTATTTTGATGCCTCCTGGTTGTCTCCGGTAAATGATTGTACCTACTTGCGAAACAAATATCCTGCTTCGGATAAGGACTGATCAATAGTTGACGGTATTTGTGCTATCATACCCAGACAAAAATTGGTTTCTGAAATGTGAAGGCTTTTCTAGATTCTGGCAAAGAAAGTCCTCGCAATGTCAGATTCCTAATTTAGAAAATGTGTCTATGCGGAACAATTTAAGGATTTTAGATCTACGCGAGATAAGGTGGTTTGAATTCATGCGTCCAACACAGGATACAGTCTTACTCTATTTGTCCGTCTCCAATACATGATATATGTAGTCTTACTATACCCTGGAAACCTTTCTGCGAAAAAATAATAACGACCAGATTCAGGACAAGAGTAGGGAACGACAGCATCCTTCAGCGGTCAAGCTGCCTATAATAAAGCACCAAATGGGGATGTCAGCATCTTAATAGAAGACCTCAAAGCAAAGGTACGCAGCAATAGCACGAACCTCAGACATATCATCGGAACTCACGGCCTCTCCATAAAATCAGCTGGGTGTTTACCGATAAGCGAAGAAGTTTCAATCAAATTTAGGTTCCCTCCTGAATATCCAAAATAAGAGTGGATCTGACATTGAACTGGAACGAAACCTATTTATACCTTATGGTATTAATAATAGCACCGCAACATCTTTGGGGCCATATTGTTCAAGGCACAAAAGCAATCAACATTGTCATTGTCATTGTACAAATGAGCACTGGAATACTGTGAAAAATCTACTGCTTACCGGAGTAGAAGGTATTGTCGGAAGACCATCACCGGAAGCCAACCATGTTACGTGGTTATCTGCTGATACCCAAAGACAAATCGAAGAGCGGAAACAACTTAAAGTTCATATTGCAGCCACCCCTGCATAGACACTATGAGAATAGCAAGCGCGTGCTCATAGTAGTGTCAGATTCTTACTGACTAAAAAAACACCTCCCTTCGATATAAATTTGTTAGATATCGCAACTAAGTATAAACTTATCAAGCAATTTTTCTATCACGAAATAAAAACGTTTGGCAGGTACTTTCCACTGAAGGATCCTGCATATTCCGCAATCTAGACGCGGTTAATCATTATCTCGCCAAGTCGAAAGGTTTCGTCCTTTGTAGTCGGCGCAATAAATTGCTCTCATCCAAAATTTGTAGGACTGTATTGTTGACATGTCCGATTAGTCGGTTTTTATGCTTTCTCGCGAAGCTTCTAGTTTCAGCTTCGATTGTCGGAATTCCGAGATCCCTGTGGATATCGTCGTTTCTACTATACCACGCTGCTTGGACAATTTCTCTTAGCACTTTATTTTGAAAAGCTTGTAAAATATTTGTATTTGTTTTCTTAGTACAACCCCAAAGTTGTATACCGTAGGTCCACACCGGCTTTAGCACTTGCTTGTATAAAAGCAGTTTGTTCGCAGCACTGAACTGGGAATGTTTTCCGAGTAAATAGTACATTTCTCTATATTTGATTTCGAGTTCTTTACGTTTCATTTTCACGTGCGAATTCCATTTCAGCCTTGCGTCGAGTGTCATTCCCAGGTATTTGGCCTCGTTTACCAGCAGCAAAGATGAAATCATTGTCGCGACTAAAACACTCAAGCCAAACCAGGCACTTACTTATGTCCTGTATCCCCTTGTGGGTCCTAGGGCCTCTACTACGCCTACGCGCCATTGTGTACGCTTTCTGGCAATGTGTGAGTTCTGAGTTCTCCCCAACTTTTCCCTAACTGCCGTGCCTCCTTCTCGACTATTCTGCGCCATGTCCTCCTCGGACCGCCAGGTCTTCTGCCATCCTGAGTTAGAGGGTTCCTTTGCATAGCATGGTTCGCTATGGAGCTGTCACCCTTTCGGAACGTGTGACCAATCTACTGCCACTTCCGCCGTTGGATAGTTGTGCCTATTGGTTCCTGACCCGTTCTCTCGTAAAGGTGTTCGTTAGAGATACGATTGGGCCAGAAAATCCGTAAGATATTGCGCAGACACCTATTAACGAACGTTTGCAGCTTTCTGGTGATAGTAGTGGTCACCCTCCACGTGCTGCAACCGTATAGCAGCACGGATTCAACGTTGGAGCGGAACAGTCTTATTTTGGTGTTCAAACTGATTGCATTGCTTCGCCATATTTTGGACAACATCCCGAACGCGGACTTTGCTTTGGCGATCCTGTTGGCTATATCCAGTTCGGTTCCACCATCGGTCGAGACAATACTCCCAAGATACTGGAAATCCTCTACTCTCTCTACCGGTTGTTGAGCCGATGAGTTAGTTCCAAGGCTGATAATTTTAGTTTTTGCCGTATTAATTTTCAGCCCGACGACGCCTGCCTCCCTCTCCACATCTGCTGTCATTTGGTGAAGGTCCATAATTCTGTGGGAGAGTAAGCATACATCGTCAGCGTAGTCAAGATGTTTCAGTTGAGATGTAAGAGTCCATCGAATTCCTCCGTTTCCCGTCGACAAAGCTGCATGAAGCACATCGCTAATTACCAATAGGAATAATATTGGTGAAAGGATACAGCCTTGTCTTACCCCACTTTGGATCTCAAATTCCTCAGACAACCTTCCCCTGTGCAGAACGTGACATTTGGAGCCTTCATATGTAGCTTTGATAATAGCAGTTAGTTTATCGGGAATGCCTCTCCTGCGTAAGGCACGCCAAATAAATTCCCTGTTGCCACTATCGAACGCCTTCTCAAAATCGATGAACAGCAGGTGCAGTGGCGATCGATATTCAACACACTGTTCGATGATAATCCGCAGGGTGTTGATGTGGTCGGCACAGGAAGATCCAGAGCGGAAACTTGCTTGTTCGGCATCGAGTGTGTCTTCGATGAATGATTTTAGCTATTATCTTAGCTACAGCAGGCAGCACGCAGATACAAACAAGGCAGCAGGACTTGATAGCCTTTACGCGAAGCTCTACAAAGTTGCGCACGCAGTAACTGCAGACCTACTGCGGTGAAGGTTTGAAACAGCGAACCAGAGAGTAATGAAAAGGAATTCCTGTCAAAAGTCCCAAAAAAATGCATTCCGAATTGTGAACCCAAAAAGGAATTTGCGTGCTTTCTGCAATTGCTAAATAAAATAGCCAACACAATTCTCTAACACATCTAGAAGTACTCTCGGTAATGAACAAGCAGGTTTCCGTTGTGGATCTTCCAGCGTTGATCAATTTAACATCCTATGGATTATCGATAATCGAGTATAGATCTGCGCATTACTTCCTATTCATGCACACCGAAAAAACATTCGGCAGTATAATATAAACTGGGAGTTTATGCGCCGTCCTGTGCATAGACATTCTGAAAAAAACTAGTGGCTAGGTACTGAAGCCGGATTCTACTCAGAAGCACTACAAAAACAGGAATCTTGATTACCAGAAGCGTGCAGTGTCTACCAAGTTGTTACGTGCAAATTTCGCACGAGATCCTTTGTCCCCTCCATCCTACCAATTCTCACCCGTCCACCATTTTTGGCCTTCCAATTTTATTCCGTTGTCTTCTTGGAGCAGTGGTCTCGTTAAGCGTTCCTGGATGGTTCCACCATTCAGTGCTTATACCTCTCCACACGCTTCAAGGGGGCAACAAAAGCAGGTACTCCGGGAGACAGAGCCCAACGGTCGGTTGGCAACCCTCTGATGCGGATGGACCGTCCGCCAACGATGTGAATTAAGTGAGCGACGAGTGAGACGAGCGGCGATGAAGAAGAGGGTGGACTGCCCTAATATCTTGCCCACACCACCAGGGCGAGCCCACACATAAAGGACGAGTACACAACAAGATACATCACACATTTACCCAAACATCGCAAACATTCAACACAACTTGTACGAGCATGAGCGGCGGTCAACGGACTGAAGGAGGTTCAGTCCAAATTCATAAACTCATCAATGGCCGAGAGCCCGACGTTTATATTTTATCATTTGTACGGGGTGGCACGTCATCGGCTAGTCCCTTTTCCCCAAATCTGCGTGAGATCCCACCGGGATAGCTAGCTTTCGCGGACTGAATAAAATAATAGGAATACGAGTGGGTACTCAGGCTTCTTCCTCCTCAGGAGTGTCCAACGCAAGGCGTTGTTTGACACATTTACATTTTCAATAACCTCTTTTCTTCTTGCTAGGTCCAACGCCAAGCGTTGTTTGACAAATTTCCTCCTTCGTCTCATATTTCTTCGCCTTTGTATTTTTCGCGATATTTTTTCGAATCTTTAATTTTGCGTTCACTAGCCCCTCAGTTACTAGCGCTTGCTGTGAACGTGGCACCAAGGTAAAGAGCGAACCTTGGGAATGCGTAACCCGACCCTCTGAACTGCCAGTTGGAGGCGATTTCAGAGAGAGAGCCATTGGAAAAATGGAAAGAGCTGCTAGATAGCGGCGTTCAAGGAACGGTTGCATGCTTCAGCAAAAGAGCGGAGTACTGCACATAAAGCCGTCCTTGAACTGGTAATGGCTGAATAAGCGGTAGGCCAATTTTCAGAGAGAGGCTCTCGGTCGGTTAGGCAAAGTGCTGAGGCGAGTTCAGCACTTCTTGGTTGACCACGAAAGTGAGCGGAAGAGCGCTAGAGTGATCGAGGAGTTTTTTTAGCAGTGAGCAAGTTGGCTTATTTTTTGAACAAGCGAAAGGTCCAGAAGGGACCAAGGAAAAATACAAGAGCGAAAAGGAAGAGCAGGAGTAACAGGAGGAGATAAGGAGGAAGGAACAGGAAGGAAGAGGATTTTGAGGAGAAACATCCTGGAGACGAGGAGTAAGGAGCAGATTAACCACTCCAAAAAGCCAGATAAGTTACATTATTTTTTTTGCATTCTTTGTTCCGGTTAGTGTAGGATTTTGTGTGTCATAAATCCCGGTAGGGTCTCATACCGTAAATTTCCCGGTGAAAGCGGGACACGCGACCTAATTCCGGTTTAACGTTCAAGTTTCGGGACCGGTGATAGCGGGCCACCCCAACGGCTTTACATTCGTAAAAACGGTTGGATACCACCGTTGTTCTTTTTTAAATACGGTTAAATACAACCCTTGTTTTTTTGACCTTTCATCATTTTCTTCTCGTGGAAAAACTCTTTTTAATTAAATAAATTGGCCGTGCTCTGAATTATAGAGCATTTGTAACGCACGTACGTTGTTTCTTTTTTTCTTTTTTTGTTGGCACAATTTCAGGATTCCCACCCCATTAATTTTCCCAAGGTTTCTAGATCCCTTTCAAAGATCTGGTGGCGCCCATTTCCATATCGCGTGTAAACCCCGATTTCGCTGACTCCAGTGAACCCACCCCAGCTGAGTAACCGGGAGAGCAGCATCCCGCAGGCTGCTTTTGTTGCACTTTCCCGATCCTCTTATTATTATCTGTGGCTATCTGTCACTCTCGATTTTCACCCCTTTCGCGTGCGCGGCCGGCTTTCGGCTTTTGTGTATTTATTTTTTTTAATTAAACTTTCGGGAGAATTCTGTGCGACAAATTGGCGCCCAACGTGGGGCTTCTTAAAAAAAAAAAATTCGTGGCTTAGTGCGTGTGGTAGTCAGTGGTGTCAGGGAAGTGTTGTTTTCATTTTGTCGAGTTCAATTTACTTTGTTTTTTTCTCTTTTCCCAGTGCAGTGAAAGATATAGGAAATCTTTGGGTGGAATCGTTACATATGTATGTACATCGTTGGAATAAGCGACATTTATACGCCGTTCCTGAGGATTTTGTTGTGGACAGAGAAGACGCTCCCCATTGGAATTTTCAAGTAAGGTGTTTTTACTTTTATTGGCCTTTGCATTAGTGAAAATTAACTTTTACATACATACGTTATATATATCGGGTTATTGATTTTAAATATATACATACATACTTTCGTGTATGTTATTTGTGATTCTCTTTACCAGGGAATCACAGTGTGTCACAGAATTTTTCGTACCTTCTTTTTATTTTTTTTATTTTTACTTATTTACTATATTTTTGGTTCAACTTTTAACTGGTTTTATTTTGGGGGCTCTTGTTTGACAGTGGGTCAAACGAGTTTTCGTTCACCTTGGGAATTGTTTTTTTTCATATATTTTGCTGGTTTTATTTTACTTTTTGCCTTGTGGTTTATTTTTGATTGGTTCTGTTTTTTTGGGATCTTGTTTGACTTACGCCACAGTGAGTCAAACAAATTATTTTTGCTGAAATTTTGAATTTTTTTGTGAATTTTCTTGGCGGATTTATTTTTACATTTGTTTTGTGATTTTGTTTTGTTTAGGTTTCACTTTTTATTTCGATTTATTTCTACTGCGTGGTTTTTATTCGTATTGTGTTTTTTTGCTTCGCTCTTCCGAAAAATCTTATTTTTTTCGGTTTTGTATTGCTTTTGATTTTTGATTTTTTTTCTTTACGATGGAGATTAACCGGTTGTCACAGGACGAGTTGGCATACGAGATGCAAGTCCGTGGTCTTCCGGTGAAGAGCGTCGACGACATGAGGAAGTCGTTGAGGTCGGCTCGAAACCTTTCGCGTAGGGGGTCTCTGAATTTTGAGGTGGAGTACCCATTTACATTCCGGGAAGATGTAGATGCGGTTAAAGCAAAGATTTTGGAGGTAAAAACCCTTCTAAAGAATCCTCCAAGTAATCCGAAGTCGTCGGAGTACTTGAAGATTCTGACGAAGGTGGATTTCACGTTAGGGCGCTTAGGTAGGGCACAAGTAGAGACGGAAGAGGAAGCTGCTGAGATCAAGGAACTCAGGAATGAGTTACTGATCTTGCTGAGTAGCTTACCGGAGGAGGAAAGCGAAGAACGCGAAGTTCCTGAAAAGGAAAAATCGAGCACTTCAAAGGTGGTGACTCGACTGCCGTCCCCTATACCCACTTCAGGCGGAAGGGTGGCGACAGGCGAGCCCAGCCCAGAAGTACGCACAGAAGCAGCGAATATTCAAGTGGTTGAACGATCTACCGAGAGGATCGAGAAATGGGATGTGAAGTTTACTGGTGAGCGCTGTGGCTCATCAGTAAACGCATTCCTAGAGAGGGTTGAGGAGCTTCGTCAGGCAAGAGGGGTGTCGGAGGCTCAGTTGTTTAGGTCAGCGGTCGATTTGTTTGTGGGGAAGGCACTTCTTTGGTTTAGGGCGATGAGGTCTACTGTGGGCACGTGGCAAGAACTAGTCAAGGAGTTGAAGTTGGAGTTCTTGCCACATAATTATGATGATTTGTTGATCGATGAGATTAGGCGACGGACTCAAGGCAAAGATGAGTCCATCGGGGTGTATGTGGCGACAATGCAGAATATGTTCGGCAGACTTTCAGAGCCCCTTTCGGAGCGCAGAAAGCTGTCGATCCTGCAGAAGAACCTGGCACCATTTTATCAGACACAGCTTGGGTTAGAGGAGCCCAAGTTTGTCAGCGACTTGGTGGAATTAGGACGAAAGTTGGAAGCAGTACGCGCCAACGTTGAGACTTTCGCTCCACCACCAAGCAATCGAGGTCGGAATCTGTTGGAGCCTGATCTCGCGTATGTAGGTGTTGAAGAACCCCGGGTTTCGGTTGTTAGTCAGAACAACCAACCCCGGCGACAAATTAGGTGCTATAACTGCAACAGGGAAGGCCATTTCGCAAACACTTGTTCCGCTCCTAGGCGTTGTTTTGGTTGTGGGAAGTTAGGCGTTTCACGAAGGGATTGTTCGGCATGTTCGGGAAACGCACGACGCACTCTCGGGTCCGCAGGACGGGAGCGTCGTTGATTCATTCTGGGTCACCTGCGGGTAACCAGTCGGGTTGTTACAACGAGGTTGAATTGGGTTTCGCATTGGAGGCAAATGGTAGCGATAGGCGACCGTATCTTGGTGTTAGGGTTTATGGAATAAATTTAGTAGGGCTTTTGGATTCGGGCGCTTCACGCTCGATAGTATGCAAGGAGGGTTGGAGAATCCTTCAAGAGTTAGGGATAGAATTAGGCCAAGGTCAAATAGATAGGGTAATGCTAGCGGATGGTGCAGAAGTAAATGTAGAAGGGGTAGTCTCTTTGCCTATAACAGTTGAGGAAAATACAGTTTTGTTAGAGTGTCTCGTCATTCCTAGTCTTCCTCACGTCTTGATATTAGGAGCAGATTTTTGGGCTCTATCGGGAATTGTCCCGGATCTTAGATCAGGCGAGTGGAATTTTTCGAGTCAAAGCATGTTGGCTTCGTTATCCGATTCTCGGGATTTATCGGAAATAGACGAGACACAGAAACAACAGTTAGGGGCACTTGTGGAAAGAGTTTTTAGGAGCATGCCTGAAGGCTTAGGGTGCACACACTTAGTGGAGCACAAAATTAAGACAAGTGCAGAGCCAATAAAGCAACGATACTATCCAGTATCTCCGGCCGTCCAAAAACATATTGATAGGGAATTAGATGAAATGCTAAAGGATGGCATAATAGAAAAGTCTAGTAGTCCGTGGGCCTCTCCAATCGTTATGATTAGGAAGAAGGACAACACGTATAGGTTTTGTGTAGACTACAGGAAGCTTAACAAGGTAACAGAGAGGGATGCTTATCCACTCCCTTATATTTCAGCGACGTTAGACAAGCTTAGGGAAGCGAAGTTTCTGTCCTCCTTGGACATTAAATCCGCATACTGGCAGATTCCAGTAGAGGATAAGTCACGACCCTTTACAGCTTTCACAGTCCCTGGTAGGGGCCTTTTCCAGTTTAAGAGAATGCCATTTGGTCTACATAATGCACCAGCGACATGGCAACGGTTTATTGATACGGTGATTGGGGCCGACTTGGAACCAAATGTCTTCGTCTACCTGGACGACATAATCATCGTAACCAACTCCTTCGAACAACACCTGAAGATATTGGAAGAGGTTTTTAAGCGTTTATGCGAGGCTGGACTGAAGGTTAGTGAGCAAAAGTGTAACTTGTGCAGGCCGTCGTTGAAATTTTTAGGGTATATAGTGGACAGACATGGCTTGCATGTCGATCCTGAGAAGGTACAGAGTATGGTAGACATTCCAGCGCCCAAGAACGTTAAGGAAGTTAGAAGTTTTATCGGAACGGTTTCCTGGTATAGGAGATTTGTGCCAAACTTTGCTAGTTTGGTAAAACCGTTGTCCGATTTGCTTAAAAAGAGTAGGAAATTCTTCTGGAGTAACGAGTGTGAAGAAAGTTTTAGGAAGGCTAAGGAACGTTTAGTAGCGGCTCCCATCCTGACGTGTCCGGATTTTACGAGGCCATTCGTGGTTCAGACGGATGCCTCGGATTTTGGGATTGGGGCTGTCCTTAGTCAGACGTTCGAGGAGGGCGAGAAGGTTATTAGTTACCTGAGTAGATCTTTGAATAGATGCGAAAAGAATTATTCTACCACCGAGAAGGAATGTTTAGCAGTTCTCTGGGCTATCGAGAAACTTAGGCCATATCTAGAGGGGGTGAGATTCACGGTCATAACAGACCATTACTCTTTGATATGGTTGAGTAAGTTGAAGGATCCGGTAGGTAGGCTGGCACGTTGGGCTGTACGGTTGCAGCAATTTGACTTTGATATCATCCATCGGAAAGGCAAGGAACATGTTGTGCCTGATATGCTCTCACGGAGTGTACCAGTAGTTTCTGGGATTTCAGAGCACAGTTCCGATCCGTGGGTAACAAGGATGATAGAAAAGGTCGAGGCGAGGCCACTGTCATTTCCAGCGTGGCGTGTAGAGCAGGGAACTTTGTTCAAATTTGTTAAGGCAAACCACGTGATAGTTCACGACAACAACAGTGAATGGAAGAGAGTAGTGTGGAAGAAGGATAGGGCGAAGATTTTAGAGGAATGCCATGATCACCCTTTAGCAGGTCATATGGGGGTGAAGAAAACTTTTGCTAGGATAGGGGAAAAATATTACTGGCCCAAAATGAGGTCAGACATAACCAAGTATGTCAGAAATTGTAAAATTTGCCAAAAAGTGAAACCAGTTAACGACAAGCCGGCGGGTTTGATGACGGAGAGGAAAGGGGTAACCAATCCGTGGGAGATGTTGTGTGTGGATTTAGTTGGTCCACTTCCTAAGTCGAGTAGGGGTTTTATTTACATTCTTACCGTTGTCGATTATTTCACTAAATTTCCACTTTTATTTCCGCTGAGATCGGCAACGGCTAAATCTGTTTGTAAGGAGTTGGAGGATAACGTCTTTCTTTTGTTCGGGGTCCCAAAGTTTGTTGTTTGCGATAACGGTCCACAATTTAGGAGCAAAGAGTTAAAAACATTATGTGATGAGTATGGGTCGACTATTAGGTTTACAGCTCATTATCATCCCCAAGCGAATCCGGCTGAAAGGATTAACCAAATAATTAAGACGACACTAAGAGCGTATGTGTCGGAGAATCATCGAAACTGGGATGCGCAGTTGGCGAAAGTTGCGTGTAGTATACGCACATCTCAGCACGAAGTTTTGGGAGTATCACCATATTACGCTAATTTCGGTCGAGGAATGGTGACTTTTGCTGGTCGATCAGGATCGCCCTTAGCCACCATTCCGCAAGATAAGGAGAGTGATACGCCGGGAACAGGAGAAAAGTTTAGACAGCTTAGGGAGGAGATAGGGAAAAAGCTAGAGTTGGCAACCAAGAAGGCATCACATAATTATAACCTTCGCAGGCGGGATGTACAATATTATCCAAACGAACTCGTCTGGCGAAGAAACTTCATTTTATCAGATGCCGCGAAGTATTATGCAGCCAAACTTGCTTCGAAATATGTTGGCCCATTTCGAATTCACAAAAAGGTATCGCCATACACATATGAATTGGTTGATGAAGATGGCAAAGTACGTGGAACCTGGAACGTAAAAGACTTAAAGCCATATTATGAGGATCCTGACGAAAGACCGGAAGATGAGCTTAGTCGCACAAGTGGGACGAATTGTGCTAAGAGGAACTGAGAGCCCCGTGCTCTGTGATGTTCACTGGCGATCGTCAAGCGCGATCGAAATGAAGTAGTTGTTTCTTGTCATTTTATTTTTCTTTCTCCTTTGTTGTGTTGTTTGAACCTGGGGAATATGTATCTTAAATTACTTCGGCCTTTCTTACGAAAAGCCAACTGCCTCTCTTCGGAGGTAAGGGTGGGGTTTGTTACGTGCAAATTTCGCACGAGATCCTTTGTCCCCTCCATCCTACCAATTCTCACCCGTCCACCATTTTTGGCCTTCCAATTTTATTCCGTTGTCTTCTTGGAGCAGTGGTCTCGTTAAGCGTTCCTGGATGGTTCCACCATTCAGTGCTTATACCTCTCCACACGCTTCAAGGGGGCAACAAAAGCAGGTACTCCGGGAGACAGAGCCCAACGGTCGGTTGGCAACCCTCTGATGCGGATGGACCGTCCGCCAACGATGTGAATTAAGTGAGCGACGAGTGAGACGAGCGGCGATGAAGAAGAGGGTGGACTGCCCTAATATCTTGCCCACACCACCAGGGCGAGCCCACACATAAAGGACGAGTACACAACAAGATACATCACACATTTACCCAAACATCGCAAACATTCAACACAACTTGTACGAGCATGAGCGGCGGTCAACGGACTGAAGGAGGTTCAGTCCAAATTCATAAACTCATCAATGGCCGAGAGCCCGACGTTTATATTTTATCATTTGTACGGGGTGGCACGTCATCGGCTAGTCCCTTTTCCCCAAATCTGCGTGAGATCCCACCGGGATAGCTAGCTTTCGCGGACTGAATAAAATAATAGGAATACGAGTGGGTACTCAGGCTTCTTCCTCCTCAGGAGTGTCCAACGCAAGGCGTTGTTTGACACATTTACATTTTCAATAACCTCTTTTCTTCTTGCTAGGTCCAACGCCAAGCGTTGTTTGACAAATTTCCTCCTTCGTCTCATATTTCTTCGCCTTTGTATTTTTCGCGATATTTTTTCGAATCTTTAATTTTGCGTTCACTAGCCCCTCAGTTACTAGCGCTTGCTGTGAACGTGGCACCAAGGTAAAGAGCGAACCTTGGGAATGCGTAACCCGACCCTCTGAACTGCCAGTTGGAGGCGATTTCAGAGAGAGAGCCATTGGAAAAATGGAAAGAGCTGCTAGATAGCGGCGTTCAAGGAACGGTTGCATGCTTCAGCAAAAGAGCGGAGTACTGCACATAAAGCCGTCCTTGAACTGGTAATGGCTGAATAAGCGGTAGGCCAATTTTCAGAGAGAGGCTCTCGGTCGGTTAGGCAAAGTGCTGAGGCGAGTTCAGCACTTCTTGGTTGACCACGAAAGTGAGCGGAAGAGCGCTAGAGTGATCGAGGAGTTTTTTTAGCAGTGAGCAAGTTGGCTTATTTTTTGAACAAGCGAAAGGTCCAGAAGGGACCAAGGAAAAATACAAGAGCGAAAAGGAAGAGCAGGAGTAACAGGAGGAGATAAGGAGGAAGGAACAGGAAGGAAGAGGATTTTGAGGAGAAACATCCTGGAGACGAGGAGTAAGGAGCAGATTAACCACTCCAAAAAGCCAGATAAGTTACATTATTTTTTTTGCATTCTTTGTTCCGGTTAGTGTAGGATTTTGTGTGTCATAAATCCCGGTAGGGTCTCATACCGTAAATTTCCCGGTGAAAGCGGGACACGCGACCTAATTCCGGTTTAACGTTCAAGTTTCGGGACCGGTGATAGCGGGCCACCCCAACGGCTTTACATTCGTAAAAACGGTTGGATACCACCGTTGTTCTTTTTTAAATACGGTTAAATACAACCCTTGTTTTTTTGACCTTTCATCATTTTCTTCTCGTGGAAAAACTCTTTTTAATTAAATAAATTGGCCGTGCTCTGAATTATAGAGCATTTGTAACGCACGTACGTTGTTTCTTTTTTTTCTTTTTTTGTTGGCACAATTTCAGGATTCCCACCCCATTAATTTTCCCAAGGTTTCTAGATCCCTTTCAAAGATCTGGTGGCGCCCATTTCCATATCGCGTGTAAACCCCGATTTCGCTGACTCCAGTGAACCCACCCCAGCTGAGTAACCGGGAGAGCAGCATCCCGCAGGCTGCTTTTGTTGCACTTTCCCGATCCTCTTATTATTATCTGTGGCTATCTGTCACTCTCGATTTTCACCCCTTTCGCGTGCGCGGCCGGCTTTCGGCTTTTGTGTATTTATTTTTTTTAATTAAACTTTCGGGAGAATTCTGTGCGACAAAGTCAAAAGAAAAATCCGCTTTATCTATAAAAGATAGTCACATCCCTCCGTCGTGTCGGATTACTACGCATGAGGTTCCAAGTTCGAATCCCAGAAAACACCAAAAATATTTTCACGGTCCCACCTCTCGCGAGCGTCTGACAAACATCCGAGAGTACTGTTGTCATGAAAAAGCTTCTCAAATCGCCGTTCGGATTCGGCATTAAACTGTAGGTCCCTTCCATTCGTGTGAAAAATATAACGCACACAACATGAGTGGTTGCGAGAAGCTAGGCCCTGGCACTTTAAAGAGCTGTTGCGCCAAATATTTATTTATTTATTTATTTTATCCCTCCGTCGGATATAAAGATCTTCGTAGATAGTCAAGCAGCTCCGAAGTCAATAGAATCTAATACAATCAAATCACAGGAAGTCTGGAAACCACCCGAATCACTGATCATCATCAGACACTACAAAGTAAAACTCTGCTGGATACCTAGGCACACCAATGAACGAAAAGGCGAATGAATTGGCGAGGATGATATGGTACCATACATGGTCCTCCTGGTTATCCAGGGAGGACTTCTCGCACTTTATTGCTGAAACAGAAGCTGCGGGGACTAGGAGTAGTAGAATCAGTCCAATATCTGGTTTGCCACTGCCCTGCTCTTCATGAATGACGCCTACGTATACCAGGGTTCAGGTTCTTTGTTAGCAGAGTCACGGGTAAAAGATCTACTTAGATGCGTAAATAGTACAAACTGGCTTAAGGATAGACCGATACTAGTATAGATTTTACCTCCCTCATAGATAATTATAATCCCACTCTGCCAACAAGAGTAAACACAATGGACCTTTAGGTCTCCGAATGTACGAGAAGAGTCCTTTTCCATCACAAGCCGTTCACAACGTAACCTAACCTACCCCATTCCTAACAGAGAAACTGGTGCTTTATTCTGAATTTCCCTTTACTTGACTTTGGCCTACATATTTTTTCCAAATTTATCATAAAAAAAATTACAATTTATAAGCAGTATGAAAATTCCAACACAAATTTCTAATGAATTACATTGGTATGTTACTTGTATATCCATACAAATGGCTACTGGTTCCCCGCACTCGGTTGAATTCCTTTAGTTTCTTTTGCAAAGAAATCATATTCAATCCAATCGGCACTCCAATGGACCACAGCAACAGGCATATGAATGTAAAAAACCAAAGGGCATTTAAGTAATCCACAGCATTTCGGCAGAGAAAAATCCGATTCGCATCGAATATATCGAAAAGTGGGCGACACTGTGCCGTTGAATCACCCAATTGTGAAGACATGGTCGCTTTGTTGTTCGTTAGATATCCTTTTAGTCTGTGAAAGTAACAAAAGACGAAGCTCTGTATATTTACGCCTGACTTTGTAAAGGTTACCAACCGACCCTTTTGTTAATTACGGAAAGGACAACAAACAACAAGTCAAACTTAAGAAGGATAGGAACAGTAAAGGAGGATACGAACCTTTTCGTATAAATTCTCGTTTGATTGCGGCAAATTTCCTCCGCTGTCTTTTCAAGATATCCCTGGATGTTCCGTAAATGATTGAGCGTCTGATTGACCTGTTTAGCCCACGGATCTCTTTGTAGCTCCAGCGCAGTCAAATGATACAGAATTTCATTTTGTAATTGTTCCAGGGGTTGTAAAATAGATGCCTGCAAACGTTTCGAACGACTGCCAAGGGTTGTCATTCGGGATGAAGTTGCCACATCCTGGATCTAAAATAAAAATAATTTTTGTTATGTCTATGCCCTGAAGTCGTTAAGAAAAATTTGCAAAATTACATGACCAGATTATAATTACAAAGGACTCAATACCACACCCACCTGTAAGGCCACCCTTTGCATTTGATCAATAAATGTGGCCAAGTCTTTCTCGGGCGTTGGTGCACTCACACTACCCCTGTACGATGTCAAATTGAAATCTGATGTTTGCAGCATATTCTCTAAGATACTCTGAATTATCTGCGTCAAGGATAGTAGGGTACGTTCCGATACTCGTAGCGAACTTATTGCAGCATTCACCTTTGGGAATTGTCTTAAATCTGCCATCTGTGTTGTATTGACGAACTCATCCAATTGGAAGACGTTGTACGATGCTTGGTTTTGTTCACAGCCTCTGTTTGGAATATAGAGCAAAATCGCATCCCCCACCCGCAAAATAAGTCATAAAATAAGGACACACGCTAAAAATATACCGAGATTGTGCAATTGCTCTACACGAAGTTCGTTTTGTAATTAGTTTGCTTTCATGAACACATCACCCAAAGGGAGAAATAGTCTGAATACTGGTGTTCCTTAGAGAGAAGTAAGTTTGCAGACTTTGTAGGGTAGTTTTTGTTTCCTATTGTCTATCACAATGTGGTTGTGATGATTGTTCACTTTGGAGAGGATTCGGTGTGGCTTATTAGGACTTGAAGTATGGCACTGAAGTGTGACTAGAGTGTACTGGCAGATCCTTCAGTTGAATAATTAACAACTAGAATTGTAAATGAAATGGTTCGATGGGATGTTAATGATTGAGAATGACAACCAGGGTGCGCATTCGAATGATCTTGATGTTGGTATTTATTGGCAATTACAAATGATTTGCAATGTTTTACTTCAACGGTAGAGCTCGTGATTATTTGGACTGTTAAAGAATTGAATAAAAATTTTTCAGTTCACATCAACGAAAAATCGCAGTTATCAGTTATCAAACCAGGCGACAGATACTTTAGTTGATATGGTTCTAGTACGAATAAAAATGTATCATAATGTATTTAAGTCCTAGTGCAATGAAATAGTGCTAAAATTGCGAAAACTTATGTCAACTACACTGCGAGGACATAGCACTAGCAGTAGGGTGGACCATTAATGGTCCAGTGGACTGACTGATGATTATGTAAATAACGTCAGGCGAATGGGAAAGAATACTGTGAATCATAAAGCAATATTCTTTTTCTTCCTTTTTCGGCGAGATTATGATCCGAAAACAGGGGATCATAACCCTCCCACTATACCGCATTTCTGCTGATCCGCCTGAGGGGTTCGCCTATTTGACCTCAGAAAATATCAGCAGGCCTCCCGATTTTGGATCACTCGGTTATTGAGGCCAATGAAATGCCGTTGTCGTTGCATTTGTGTGAGCCAGGCGTTTATAAGCCTGCCTCTCTCGCATGCACAACTGCAGTGTTGAGCCTTCCTTTCAATTAAGGGGGCATTTTTCGGTCACAAAAGATAGCGGAGTTTTCTCGCCACTCTATCCACCCTACGCTTAGTAGATCCCAGATATTTGAACTTTTCGCACTTGGGAAGCACTGTTCCATTTAAATAAATATCTGGAATAGGCCTGAGTGGATCAGAGAACGGGCGATAATGCGATACCCATTTTCCTGCAAAACGTCCAGCCACACAACATGTGCTCGTTGCAGTGATGTAGGATCCTCACTTATGACGGCTCCATCGTCAGCAAAGAATAATTGATGTGCCTTGGGGTCGGTCACTTACGTTCATGCAGATAGTTAAGGGCTGTAATAAAGAGCAAAGGACTTAAGACGCTTCCCTGGTCTACACCGACTTTGACTAGGTACTATTTTGTTATTTCATCCGGGCATCTTATTCTTGTCTTGCCTCCCTCGTACATATTCATGATCATCTGTACATAGGTTTTTTTTCACGGGCCCACCTCTCGCGAGCGTCTGACGAACATCCGAGAGTATTGTTGTTACGAAAAAGCTTCTCACATCGCCGTTCGGAGTCGGCATCAAACCGTTGGTCCCTTCCATTCGTGTGAAAAATATAACGCACACAACATGAGTGGTTGCGAGAAGCTAGGCCCTGGCACTTTAAAGAGCTGTTGCGCCAATATTTATTTGTACATAGGTTTCTGGAACCCCTCGATGTCTTAGCGACACCCATATCAGATCTCGTGGTTGTCTGTTTAATGCTTTCTCAAAGTCAAAGCATGCAAATTCCTTAAGGAAACACTACATTTTTCCATTATGATCCTTATACTTTACGACGACGAATGTAACGCTCATTTAATTCTGAACTTGATAGCATAATAAAATGGGATACAATAAGTAGAGTAGAATTAAATGCTTTCAAAACACAATGTTTTCAACCGTCATTAAAGCGTAATCCGAACTTTTAGCCAGTATCCAGAAGTGAGCCTTGCGTTACTAAAAGCGAAAAGCATTGCATCCTCAAAATATGCACTAAGGCCAACCCTGTTGGAATGATCACATAACTAAAACTACTTCGAAGAGAGAACCCTCTACTATATACAGGTCGGTAGCAAATCATCGAGTCGAAACCGTACACAAGTTGCTGAACCACAGACTCGGCTTCAGGAATCATCTAACGTACATTGGCGAGAAGCCCTGTTGGGCAGTAGCTGCACTATGCAGACTAATGCCATATGGGGGGCCAATGCAGGCAATCAGAAAACTTCTAATGACCGTGAGTAAGTCAATTCTCCTGTATGCGGCCCCAATATGGGCATCAGCGGCGTAAGTTACATTAAAGACGATCCCCGAACTTGATGACTGAATTAGCGGAAAGCACGGGGAGATAAATTACTACTTAACACAATTTCTATTGGGACATGGATGCTTCCAGGAGTGCCTCTACAAGTACAAGCACGCGGGTGACCCATTCTACCAGCACTGTGAAGGAAAAGTGCAGAACGCAGAGCATGTACTGATGGAATGTCAAAATTACACAAAGGCTAGGCACATCTTAGAAAGAGTAATTGGCGACCAAGTGACTCCATGAAGCCTGATTTTATTAATGTTAGCGAGGAGCAAAGACTGATGCAGCAACTGCGTACAGAGGAACGAGCAACAAAAAACGCGAGGAACGAAGATTCTGCCAGCTAGAAAAGAAGTGACGAAATGTCAAACCTGCGAAGGAATGCCTTGACTGGCGGTGCCGCAGAGGAATAAGGGGACAAAGCAATAGGAGAGGCTTTTCTTAACACGTAACCATGCAGGAGCATGGAGTCGGGCATAACTTATAGCACGGGCTACAACCATCCATAAAGGTTTTTTTTCCCTACCTGCGCATAAAAAAAAACTATACAAAATGCTCCAGTTGACACAACGCCCTACTGCTCTGGCACGTACACAAGTGTGGCTATGGAACTGCAACCAAACGTGTTCGGACCACTTTTAGTCCTCGATAACTGCACTGATAAATGGTTTTGTTTTCTTCGTCCAGTCGCGAAATATTGTGTTAAAAAGTTTTTGGCGCCAAAACATATTGCGGTGAGTACAATAAAAATGTCATTTGTTAAGGTCCGCACCAAAGTGATTCATATCTTTAGAAAATATATGAATTAGTTCGGGCTTGCTTATCTTTTAGAAATCGATAGGGTTCTATATTTTTGGTGGGGCTTCTTTGCTTATTAATATTAGAAATGCCTCGAAATTACACCAGGACTACACTGCGGGCATCATGGTCTGAAAAAGATATGAACGAAGCAATGGAAAAAGTTCAAGAGATAACACTGGGGGTGAATGAAGCCAGGAGGGAGTACAAAATACCTTCAAGAACTCTGAGGAGACGTCTTTTAGGAGGAAAATTGCCTTAATGGATTTTTAAGACAAAGTCCTGAAATAACCACAAGGAAATTTGAAGACTTATCACAAGCAAGAGCTTATGGTATGAACCGAGTCGACGTCGAAGACCATGACCTTCTGAGCAATTCTGCGTCTGTATTTAACATGCACGAGACTGGTATACAAGTGGACAACAAACCAAACCTTTACACACTTTCAACCGCGAAAAGAGGGAAAACGTTACTGTCGTAGCTTGCTGCGTCTCGTTCTACTTTTTAAAGTACCCACACCAAACCTCAATTTTTTTATGGTCTTGCATCCAGTTCAGGCGTACATATTTTTCAACAAAAAGTCATCATACGTCAGCAGTGATATGTTCATAAAATGATTCCAGGAAATATTTCTGCCCAAAAAAGCTTTTAAATATGTACCACACGACTCACACATTGCACCCGCTTGATAGATCCTTTTTCAAACCATTGAAAACGTATTTTGAGCAGAAGGGAAAAACGTCGATGATCAGTAACAAGGATAAAAACTATCTAGCCACGATGTATGTAGAGTATATGAATAGAAGTTGATTGAAACTAATCAAGGAAATGTGGAATCTGTTCAAAACACAATACTGAAAGTTCTAAACCACAACTGAGACTATCTGGACTTCAGATATCAAAAATACTGGGCAAAGTTCAACGCAGACCAAGTCCATCAGGAAAAAAAGCACATCCATCAAAGCCCAAAAATACTGCTCATGGCTTCAAAAATGAAACAAAAGGCAGTACTCACCTCACCAGAAAAAAAATAAAAATCAAAAGCGAAGGACCGGAAATTACAACAAAAGGAAAGTGCTGTTGTTGTTGTTGTTTGGATGAAGGGGGATACAAAATGAACACAACCGAAGACAAAATTTCAGATGAAGATAATAGTAATAGGTACATCGAATGTACTGAAAATAATTACAAAACCGCTTCTTCAGAAGATTGGATCTAGTGCACATTGTGGCTGAGTTGATTGCACGAGTCTTACATGATGTACATGCCAAATTGCAACAGCTGTGGCCAAAAAGCGAAGAGAACGACGCTCCTGAAGATTTTTCTGTGACAGCATTGAAGAGTCCTCGAAAGCTTCAGTGTTGCGGAAAATCCTCTCTATAAGCCCTTCAACACACAACTACCTTTCGAATCCAGACAGTCACTGGACCACCTCTGCTAAGGAATCCATTGACACTTTTCTGGTAGCTCCCCTGTATCCGCTCCTTCACAATCGAAAAATACCTCCTTTACACCGTACAGCAACTCCTCGGTTATACTTAATACAGCTTCAAGTCCTTCAAGTCCCCAGGACCTTACGGTGTCATTCCTGCAAAGATTCAGCAATATGAGGACATTGTGCTTCAATGGCTCAAGGCCATTATGTTGAGCTGTATAAATCTAGTCTATATTTCCAGATTGTCGACCGAGATTGAAGTTGTCTTCACACCTAAGGAAAAAGCTCGCATGTGAAACCAAAGGATTTTCGACTTATCAGTCTATCGTCCTTTATACTTAAAACTTTAGGAAGGATAATTGATATACACTTTTGGCAAAGTATTAGCCCAGCTTTGCTCTCGGCGTCCCAATATGCGTACTGCAAAGGCAAATCGGTTGAGACAGCCTTACAAGGCAATTATCAACGCACTTGCAAGTGTGAAAGTGGATACTTCGCTCGGAGTGTTGATCAATCAATTGCTCGCATGCAGGATTATTAATACACAGCTGGACGGAGCATCGGCCAGAAGACTTGCCTGCCGCGGAACACCCCAAGGTGGAGTCTTGGCACCCCTTCTGTGGAATCTGGTAGTAAATGAGCTACTAGTGGACCTGGATTGGTCAGGCTGTAGAGTAATTGCTGATGACATTGCTGTTATTACCTCAGGCAAACAGACACTCTCAATGAAATCCTCCAACATGCTCTTTTATGGCTCACCAGTTGGGACTCCAAATGTGGATTGGGGGTTAACCCTTATAAAACAGAACTCCTGGTCTTCAAAAGAAAATACAAAGTTCCGCTTATAGACCCTCCTACAATAAATAGTACCAGTCTCACCTTCACTGAAAACGTAAAATACCTGGGTATTATTTTGGATAGATAACTGGACTGGGAAGCCAATCTACTAGAACGCGTAAGGAAAGCTAATGTAGTTCTCTACTCCTCTAAAAAGGCTATAGATAGGAACTGGGGTATGACACCTCAAATCACTTGCTGGCTATACGTGTCCGTTATCAGGCCTATATTACTCTATGGCGTTAGTTATATAGTGTTCTGCTCTCGGTAGGCCTATCCACCTCAATCAACTACCTAAGGTCCAAAGATCTGCATGGATGTGCATTAGTGGTGCACTGAGAACTACTCCACCGTTTAAAAGTCATCTCGCAGTGGTCTAGTTACCACATTGGCCAGTCCCCAATCCTTGATCTTCGCAACTTCACCCACGAAAATACGAACTATACCCCACCGAAACTAAGATTGGGCCGCAACTTCCGTATGAGCATCCCTAATCGGGATGAATGGGACAGCTCTCCCCCTGTTGATGGCAGTTCGGTTATCTTCTTTACAGATGGCTCTGAGACAGAAGGTGGGGTGAGTTGTGGTGTTTTTTTGCAAAAAGCTCAACTTGAACATATCGTTTCGCCTCCCTGATCATTGTAGCGTTTTTTAGGCGGAAATCATGGCGATTACGGAAGCCCAGTCATGGCTGAAATATAATGTGAGATAATAGCATTTTTACTAACAGTCAAGTGGCAATCAAGTCCTGGAATCACGCTCCTTCCGCCGCCTTTTTTTTATAATTTGCGCACACTCAAGGGCCTTAAATTGTCGTTTGTCTCTTACGGAGTTACCTGAGGAGTTCAATATTCAGCTATACTGTGTTCCAGGACATTCCAGGAAACTGCAGGGTTGACGACCTCGCAGGACAGTGTACAACTCTAAGAATTCTGCCTGACAGCCAAGCCCTAGGTATACCCCTCCCTACATGTAAGCATCTACTAAAGCTAAACGCTATTAGCAAGATCAACCATAGATGGAAAGCCGACTAAACGTATCAACATCATTACAGATCAACTGCGTTATCAGCGTCCTCACTGGACACTTTTTTATATGCCAACATGCCAAAAGACTTGGTCTCTTCTCCAAAGACGTCTGCAGGAGCTGTAGGGACGAGGAGGAGGGGGCGACCATCCTTCACTTCGTATGCACATGTCGCGCAAAAAAAATGCTCCATCTAGGGGCCCCCTTCCTTGAAGATCTCGGTGATCTGTCGTCCTTAGCTCCAGTTGGTTTTATTATTCTCTGAGTAGTCTAATGGTAGATCCATGGAATCACAAAGGACCTTTGCTGATCCAAGCAATGATGGAGTGGCAATGATTTAGTGGTAACGTCGTCAATTGCCACGCTAATGGTTCATGGTTCAAATCCTGATGTCAGCAAGCATTTATTTATTTCTTTGCTTTAAAGAAAACAATATTTCCTTTTTTCGATAAAAAAAGATTGATTGTACCTTTCCAGCATTTAGTTTAATTTTCCATTTATTATAGTATTCAGTTACTATTTTAATCGCATTTTGTAGATTAAGAATACAGCAGTGTCATCAGCATAAATAGCGGTTTCACATGCTGGTAACTTTGGAAAATTAGACGAGTAAATATTATAAAGTATTGGGCCAAGAACTGAACCCTGTGAAGCACCTGCGTCGACTTGTTGTAGGACGGATGCACAGCCATTAACATATACTTTAAAAAAACGATTCGACAGGAAACTTTGGACAATTTTTACTAAGTACTGAGGAATACCAAATCTACACATTTTGTATACAACGCCATTGTGCCACACAGAGTCAAATGCTTTCTCAATATCTAGTAGTACCAGACCGGTTGACTTGCCCAACGAACGGTTTCTTTTTACATCTTTACATATTCGGAGGACCTGGTGAGACGTGCTATGATGGCTTCTAAACCCAAATTGTTCGTCAGTAAATACGTATATGTGCGTCATCAACACACTTCAAAAGTTTATCTTTTATAACTTTTTCACAGATTTTACTCAGACAACTAAGTAAACTTATGAGACGATAACTATTAGGGTTTTCAAAAGGCAGCCCTGCCTTTCGAATTGTGACTACCTTTGCGATTTTCCAAGCATTCGGAAAGTACTGCAGTTTTACGCATGCATTTACCAAGAATGCCGGAAAACGTACGCCTACTTTGGGCAAATGCTTAAGATACAAATTTTGTATGCTGTCAAAGCCGTCTCTACTGTCGACTTTCTCAGATGCAAAGTTTTTAGTATGTCCACAATATCAGTCAGAGAGATGTAGTGAAATCTTTAATTTTTCGTTTATTTCAAGGTGTTCTGCATTTATAATCCTACCATATAAAAATAATAAGGCAAGTAGTTGTAGTAGTGTGGGCGCCGTGGCGTAAGTGGTTAGTGTGTCGGATCACTACGCATGAGGTTCCAAGTTCGAATCCCGGAAAACACCAACAAGTTTTTTCACGGTCCCACCTCTCGCGATCGTCTGACAAACATCCGAGAGTATTGTTGTCTCGAAAAAGCTTCTCAAATCGCCGTTCGGATACGGCACTAAACTGCAGGTCCCTTCCATTCGTGTGAAAAATATAACGCACAGAACATGAGTTGTTGCGAGAAGCTAGGCCCTGGCACTTTTAAAGAGCTGTTGCGCCAAGTATTTATTTTTATTTAAGTAGTTCTCCGATAAAAAAAAAAAAAAAAAACAATTACACAATCGACGATAGTTGATTACTTATTACTTTTTTCAATCAGCCAATGCGTTAATCCTGAATCACTATATAATAGAATGATTAAATATTCCATCCACTCACCTCAAAGCATTACCCAGACTAACATTAACAACCGACCGATTTTCGCCGGCCGGTCGCAACAGCTCTCCAATTATGCCAGTCTGCGGTTCCTTCGCGTACACATATCCTGGCTTGTCAAATAGCTTCCCCAGCATCCCATACTCTAGATCATCAAACAATGGTCGGCACAAAAATACCTCACCATTGCCGCCAATGGCCAGTGTTGCGATACCAAAGATCATTATCGCAAAACTGCCGACACAGATTATAATCACACATGCGACCATAAGAACGGCTGCCTTGACATTCGAGTTACACAGGAGGCAACAGAATGCCATCAACATGAAAATAAGCACCCATATAATGATCATAGCCGAAAACCATCCCACGGTCCAATACTGGTTCGACCACTCCTGTACGACTTCATACTGCGGCTGCAGCATTTCCCAGGTTCCACTAAGTCGGTCCAGCATCGCCACTATTGTCGTCGTTAACATGTGGGCATTCGCTGTCGTTTTGTCCTTGATGTGCTCCAATTGCTCCAGAGTATCTATAAACGAGAGAGAGAACATCGTCCATCCGCCACCGGGTGACATAATTAATTGTCATCGCACAACATCGACCCCGAAAGCTATCTCTACTCGTAGCAATTTTTGAAATAATAAAGCAACACGAACTAGGGGCTAAGCCGCAGTAATCGTTTAGTGCAAGGATGGGTCTGCGCTTACCGTTTCGCTGGTACACTGTGTCGTGTTTCACTTGCTTTGGGAAATTCCCAAATATCGACCTTGACACCGCCACTTCGGATGATAGATTCTTCACCGTTGAACCGAATTCTAATTCACCTAAGTACCGCATCCGGAAAATGGTCTGGTCCTCTTGCAACTGCCGATGGTAACAGCAGGTGCGATGGGTTATGAAATAAACAGAGACAAGAGTAAATTGAAATTGCAGCTTCCGCTAATTGGTTTTGGTTGGGACTAATGAGTTACCGTTTTAAGGGCATCAATAATTCCATTTTCCTCAAAACTGCGTATCCTTAGAGTATCACACAGCGGTCGGTCTCGAAACGTGCACTGCCTCTGCAGCACTGATAATTGTATCTGGAGTTCTTCCATACGCGCAGAGGCTTCTTGTGAGATTTTCAAAGCACGACCGACGGACTCTTGTAGCATAAGGACACGATTTATGAGCTCACTATTTGCTGTAAGGAGAAGTGGAGTGAAACCATTATAAGAGTCATAAGAGCTAGTTTACCCATGCTTATTCCATTTAACGAGTCGTAAGCTAGTTCAATGCCAGTATTTGCTGATACTTCCATTCGAATTGGCTCCCCCAGAAGGACATCAACATCTAAATCGGCATCAATGGAGTAGAATTTAGGGTGATTTAGTGAAAAGATTGTATAAGATGTTTCATAAAGCGAACCTTCCAAATCCTTAATAACCTTTTCGATTGCTGTGTGAAAACCATTATCCAGTTTGTGTTTAATTTGCAAGTGGGTATCCTTGAGGAATATCTCCATGTCGTGTACGGTAGATTTCACCATTTCGGGTGTCATCTCCACTGTTGTAGCTAATCGACTATTGGCGTAGAAAATGCAGAAATCACTTAATCTGAAAGGAGATATAATAAAGGGGGGAGTCATGTTACAGTTACTTTGCCACTGGACAGAGGTATCCACTGAAACATACAGGACTCAAGGTTTATTGAGTGGAAAATAATTAAATTATGAGGATTCACAAGGGTTATACGAGTATTATCTATTTAGAGAGCATGGAATGAAGCAATATTCAGATGAAGTCCTGAAAGAGATTTATCCTATATAGTGTTGAATACATGGATTATAATTCAATTAAATGTAAATGCACGAGTGTTTCAGATTGTTATGAATGCAAATACAACCACAAAAAGTAGCAGCACTTCTCGTGTTATAGGGGAAACAGGTATGTATATTTTTATAAGCCTCTAAGACTTCCTACTTCTAAAGGTGCAGAAAGAACGCTCTCCATCGTCATCCTGCACAGGCGGACAAGTTTGCAGGGATGTCAAAACTAGACATACCTCTATAGCTCGTCTCTATAAATGCTATCATTGGCGGCCTTTAAATCGATAATGAGAGTATCGATTTGAGCTTCTGGGTTTTCTCCAGAATCTGCCGAAGTGTGAAGATTTAATCGATAAAGGACTTTCCTGGTCTGAAATCGCGCTGGTAGGGGCCAATCAGGCGGCTGCTAATGAGCGGTTTCAGGCGTTCACAAAATATCGCAGAAAAGATTTTGTATGCAATGTTGAGGAGAATAATGCCAATATAACTGGAGCGGTTTAGGGAGACTCATTTTTTTTTGTGGATCAAGCAAACGATGTTGAGATTCCATTCAGCAGGCATACACTTGTCTGATCTTTGCAGCCTAGCTAACGAAGTGAGGTAAATAGCCCTATCAAGAGCCGGCCACCAAACGATCACGCCAAACAGAAGTATGGGCCTGATAATTTACACGTAGAGCCAGCGTGGGATTCGAAAGCGCATACACCAGCTCCTACCTAAGCCTTTTTCCTTAACCGTTCTAGTAAATGGGTGGTAAACGAGTAACAAAGGCCTCGTAGGAGCAGTAATCCATCCATGCAATAGGTGTTGGTCCGCTAAGCAACGAGAAAGAGCCACTGCAGCCGAACAACTTGCAGCTCTGTTAATAAGTCTTACTTCCACCTCCTCGTGGTGCCATCTGTGAATTTCTCCCGGAAGTGCGAACGAAAGAGGACGAATGGCGAGCCTCCTGTGCCGCAAAATAGAATAATTGTCGGTTAATCTCTGGCCCACCGAGCCGCAACCGTAAAAAGCCCAATTGCTCCGAAATGAAATGCAACGCCACGGATACGGATGGATGCTTGGTTGATGACCTTTAGCTATCGTAAACGGACAGCGATCAGTTTCTGGAACGTTGGACTGGTGCTAACTCCAGCAGCACGAGGATACCTCATTTCCTGGAAACCTCACAGTCACCGGATATTGACAGCTAGACTCCAGAGTAGAGTAAACAAAATTGCCATCATACAGTGCTAGGCTCCGATCGAAGATACGACTGAGGATGATAAAGACACCTTTTATGGCCATTTAGTCTCCGTCTACAACCAAACGCCTAATAGTGACATCGTTATGGTGATGGGGGATTTCAACTCCAAGGTAGGAAGCGACAATAGTAGTAGTAGTAGTAGTAGTAGTAGTAGTAGTAATAGTTCTTTATTATGCAATAAAAATAATTTTCGTTTACAATTTCAAAATTTAAAATTTGAGAACATACGACTATGACATAAATGTCGTCTGTCGGAGGATTGATTTAAAAAAGAAAGAAAAAAATTAGTTACACTTTTAAGTGTTTAGTTATTAAATTCGTCGATTAAAAACTTCCTGTAAGCTAAAGCATTGATAATGTAATTTACAAGATTTTCCCAATTACTGAATACTCCGTTTAACAATCTAACTATTTCCTCTTCTAATAAGTATATTTTTGCAAAGTATTTATACCTGAATCCTTTAAGAATATGACATCTTCCTATGAAGTGTTGTATACTTTCAATTTCTTTTAGATTGCATAAGGAACAGTTCTTAAACCTGTTTGTACTAAAAGTTGTTGTATTTAACTCAACTAAATCGCACCGAGCCTTAAAAATCCACATTATTTAATTTTGATTATTGGCGTCTGTAAGGTAGTGAGTGCCCGTTTCATAATTAAGATTTCTATAGAACCATAAGTTTCCCTCGCTCTTTGTATCCTTTTCCAATGGTAGCTTAACTTTGATTTGGCTAACAATTCTGCTCTCTTTATTGTTCCATTCCGTTTGAGTTTCTTTTGAGGTAGAACGGCAGGAAGGCAGAGACTGACTCCTGGAGCACTGCGGCCTAAAAAGATCTTTTGTGCTATCCTCTGGTTAATTGATTTTGAATTTGTCAACTAGCTGAAATCAAGTTCATTAATGAAGCTAAGAATAGTTTGAGCTGAAGAAGTGGTGACGTCAGAAGGTGATGTAACGCCTTTATTAAAGTGCTTTAGCCTAAGTCTGGCTATGGCCGGGCAATCACAGAGTATGTGATGGGCTGTTTCGGTGTCTTCAAGACAGAGACGGCACGTTTCCGCCATTTTCTTGAGATGGTATTTGAGATAGCAATGTCCAGTTAGGAATTCAGTAAGGCTCTTAGCATTCTGTTTGCTCATTGAGTTATATTGACGTTTCTCCAACTAAGGCTGAAGTCAGCACCCAGCTTATTTAAGTTTTTTACCCAGAGCAACTCCTTCTGGATTAGCTTTAAGGAAAGCAAGTGCGGCAGCCAATTGCTTCCATACTCAAAAAGTGTCCGACCGATGTACCGTAGATGCAGGTCTAACGTATAAAGATGACCATCTTCCATTCCAGTTTCTAGCATAAGTGCATAGTTGGGTGTGAAATTAGGTAATCGCAGTATTCTTTTGACAAAATACCTTTGGAGTTTGTCTACTTCTTCAAAAAGTGTATGACCCCAAACTTGCGCTCCATATGTTTGCACAGCCCTGCACACTGCTTGGAATAACTGCCATTTGGATCGTAAGGAAATATTTCTTTTACTAAGGAAGTTATTCCATGTAGCGTTTATGCTGTTTTTTGCCACATAGTTTCTTTTCTCTATATGTTTTGTGAAATTCATTTTTTGGAGTCAGTGTCATCCCCAGATGGCAGTGTTTGTTGTAGTTTTTATTTCATCACCTTACATACATATGTACATAATCCGGTCCTCTTGTACCCTACGGTGTCGGGGGAATCATCACCTTTAAAGTACTAAATCCTTAAGCTCTAAGATATTTTGTTCCTGTTTACTTTCAATAATATTGTCATATATGTGTTGGTGATATACCTAGTTCTTTATTGTTTTCTCTCCAAATGAGCTTTGGTAAAAGGTTAGGTTTTTTCTGTGGGTTATATTGTCTCCTAAAAGTTAACGATAACCGAATTGTCATATGGTCCGACCATATGTTTTCATCTACTAAGAAGGTTTCTATGTGGGTAAGTAACTCTTGTGAGACTGCACATATATCGTTGACAGAATTTTCAACGCTGCTCACATATTTTTTATTTTTTTTCCGAGGGTAGGTGAAAATCTTCAACAAGACACTATGAGGATCGACAGCGCGAGTTATATGTTTCGCAACAAAAGAAGAAAAACACTTTTTCTTTTGACTTTTCGATAATTCTATTTTATTTTAATTTCCAGCTTCAAGTCAAGTTCGCTGTCCAAGCGTCGCTGCAACTTGTCGCTGTTAGAATAATCGAATTATTGGTCGCCTCGTTGACATTGACGAACTCTCTATATACACATTATTCGCTGACATTGCATTTCGGTTACTTCCGTTGGATTTGGAGTGATGACCGCTGTTGAGCTCATGTTTCATTGAATTGGATTGTTGTTCGGGGTTGTTGGCCATCTGAGTTTTCGGTGACGTTTCATATGTAACTCCTCCTCAGTGTGAATAAGAATTCTCCTGAATTCTTCTGTTAATACTGCTTTCTTTATTTACAATAGTTACACTCATGTTTCTTTTTTTTAACCAAAATATGATGATAATTATAAGTAATATAACAATTATGATAAAGGTTGCATTTGAAATATTTCTATGCCATTTTAGTTCCTTAATTTCGTTAATATTTTCAAACTGTTTATTTACAATGTTGTCAAAAGTAATCATTTCTACTTTGGTGTGATTGTACATACTATTAGGATAATAGAATTTATCTTTGATTATTTGTTTCTGATTATAAAATGTTTCTTGATATATTTCTATTTTACAATTGTAAAAATTAATTAAGTTATTTTTATTCAAAGTAATGTTTCTATCATCGCAGTTTTGTTTTAATTGTTCTTGTACTGCATTTTTAATTAACAATGTTTCGTCATCTATAGATTCAATTTTAGTTCTGTTATTATATCTAAATTAACATTGATTTTTTTAAAATACAGTTCTTACTAACTTTTAAATCTTTTAACGTAGAGTTTTCCTTATAACTAAAAGTTGTATTTCCTATTGTAACAACATATTCATTATCTTCATCTACCTCTCTATAATCTTTATTAGGCAGTGGAGTGATAAGTTTTAAATCAGTTTTAATATAGTTCTTAGGTATTTTAACAGCAATAATTAAAGATTGATTTTTATATTTTAATATTCCTACTTTGACTAAATTTAACTTATAGAAATCGATTTCATACAATTTTATTTCTTCTGCCGTTAAAATACTCGGATGGATAACATTGTTTTTGGCGGAGGCAATATTGTCTTGAATTTGGTCTATTTTGTTTTCTAAATACTGTAATTTTAACATTTGATCTAAATACATTGTATGCCTTTTAATTTGATCATTTTCTTGCTTAATTAATTGGAGTACAAGTAATGTTTTATTTCTGTCTTCCTCTATGGCCATTCTAATGAGTCATTAAAATGTATATTAATTGAGATTTGTTTATTTAAATTTGTAATGGCGTTATGGTTATTTTTTTTCATTAATATCTAATTTCTCTAATATCTCTTGCCTATCATTGTCGTCCATTGTTCCGAACAACCACTTATGCAGAGTACCTACTATATTTATCAGTCCCCTTTTCTGTCTTATATCTTTTGGAATTATGGATGAAATCTTAGCCCTAATATTTAATATTATTTCTTTTAGTATTTCCTTATTGTCCATATCTAACTTTTAAATATTAGTTTCTATTTGGGTGAGTATATCTTGTATGTCTATTGGATTGATTATTATATGTAAAATGGTATGATGGTAATTGTTAATGAAACAACAATTGCTACCTCCTGTACTTTTACTATTGTATATCCTATTTCTTCATGTATTGGACTTACTTGCAGAAGTCCCTGGGTCATCGTGATTGTAATCAGGAATATTATTGCCACGAACGGTATCTGTAAATTTTAAAGGTCGTTTAATGTTTGCCATATGTACATTTCTCAAAGAAGCTAGTCTATAATATGTCCAGTAGATCTGTTTTCGTTGTACTGTTCTCTAGTAAGATTTCTTTTGGTTATTATATAATGTTTAGCGTTATTGATTCTTTCTTGCAATTCGGAACTGCTTATTTTTTCCTTTGCTTCCCTAGGAGTGCACTTGATTGTTGAGTGATACCGATCGTTATAGTTTAATATAACCATCTATATCTTCATTTCAGTTGAGAGTTCATTATCCTCGATCCCTGTTATTTTTTCTAACAAAGTAGAGTGTAATCTCTCTATATCGGCATTGCCGGTATGATTATTAGGTTTTGTCAAATGCACCTCGACATTTTCATTCTGCAAATAATTTATTATTTGTTCTGCTCTGAATTCGTTATCCATTATTATTTCTTTTGGTTTTCCGAATTTTGCAAAATGTTCTATCATAATTGCTTTTTTCGCTCTCCAATTCCTATCTGTTATACAATATGCTACTGCGAATTTTGTTAACTTGTCTATTATTGTGACAAAAGATTGTTTTTTAAAATGAAATATGTCTAAGTGAATAATTTCGTTCTTGTCTGTTGGGGTTTGAGTAATTTGAAATTTGGGCTTTATAGGTTTCCTATCATATCTGATTTGTCGGCATTTGTCGCAGTTGTTTATTATAAGTTGTATATGGTCTCTGAGTTTTGGGAAATAAATTTTCTCTTTCAAACTATAATAGCATTCATTTATTCCGCTATGCATCGACTCCTTTGTGCGGTACAAAGCCAATTGCTTATGCAACTCCTCTTCCGTTGATATCTCACTTGCCCTTTTTGAACTTCGTGTAAACTTTATTTTTGGATCTGATGCAAATATTGATATTAAGATTAACTGAATTTTGTGATAATCTGTGTCAGACACTTCAGAAGATATTCTTATTATTCCTTTTTTTATGTATCGTCTTAGTAGATCTTTTATTAAATTTTCATTTTCCAATGGGTTTATTTCTATAATTTGTCTTTTATGTAATGTCTGAACTCCTTTAGGACAATAAGTTAATATGATTTGCGTTTTGTATTTATTTACGATATCATCTTTTATCCCTATGTGATCTAGAATTTGCTCATCCACTGAATGGTTTGTAACAGAAATTTTGAAATTTGATTCTTCTTCATTATTTGCGTTAATTTTTTCTGTATTTTCTAATCTACTTAAATAGTCTGCTACCTTATTTTCTTTACCCTGTAAATATTCTGTTTCATAATTGTATTCCTGAAGTTTTAACAGACACCTTTGGTGTCGTTGTGAGAATTCCTTTCCTTTATATAAGAGTTTATTAAATTTTCGAATCAGTTTTTCTATAACAATCCTCTCTTTCTCATGTAAATGATCTAATTGGAGATTTTGCATTTCACTTACTTCAAGTATATTAACCTGTTCTTGCATAGTTTTAGTCAAGAATGGAAGGCTCACTCCATTAGTCATGCTAATTTCTTGTTTTTCTACATTAATATCCCTCACATTTTTAATGATCCAATCCATTCCTATTAGTAGTTTTTCTAACTTCATACTAATCCACTTCATTCTTGCATTTGTAGGATATCTAAATTCTGTGGGGCACGATGTTGCTACAGTTTTATTGGGTGTCTTCACTTCTCCCTCTATCGTATTAATTGTTTTCGAGGTGTGACTTACTATTTCGTACTTAATATGAGATAATTTATTTTTATTTAAGATACTAATCGTTGATCCCGTATCTACAAGAGCTAAACATTTTTCTCCTTCTATCGTTACTGATATAAAAATTTTATTTTATTTTCCGAGGCTAATTTATAAAAAATGTGTCCTCGATAGAGTTGTTTTCAGACCTACTTAAAGTATCTACTTCCATAGATTGAGGTCGCTGTCCACTTTGTCGACTGTCATTTTCATTATTATTTCGCCTAAACTGTTGTGATCTGTTACTCTGTTGAGTGAACTGATCATTTGGTCTTGGATGCCAGCTATTGTTTCTGTTAAAATTTGGCCTAAAGTATTCCTTTGGTCTTGACTGACTAGGCTGATGGCTATTATTTCTATTGGTCTGTCGGCTATAATTACCATTAAGGCTTTGTGACCTATTGTTATGCCTACTATAATCTGTCTGATTACTTAAGTTTCTATTATACCTATTACTAGAGTCTTTAAAACGTAAATTACCCTGATCCTGTCCTATAAAATTATTTACAACTTCCCTGACTTCGGTCAGATTATTTTTGGTCATTATTGCAGCTGCTAAAGCACCCGAAACTAATTCTTTAACCTTCTGCACTAACATACCACTAAATATCTCGGTCATTATAGCACCACTTTCACTAAAAGCGGCATATTCCGTTATATCTTCGACTAACGATTTTAGCTTAGTATCTAAGTCACTTATACTACTCACTCTTAAAGCTCCGATGTCCTTTGTTATTGTCATCTGATCTTTTGATGATCTGTAGTGCTGCTTTAGTTTCGCCTTGCAAGATGTCCAATCCTCTGGTGGGCTGACGTTCAACAGATTTTTGGCTCCTTCTTGTATCTTAGTATCATACACAGCTTGATACACTCTAGCTTGTTCTGCTTCATCACTGTAGTCTTCTAACGTCCTGGTTACGGCATCGATGAATGAAGGCAATGTTCCTGACTCTCCAGAGAAAGTTGGCAAGAATCTTATGTCCTTTTCAAGTCTAGCTCTGGCACTTGAGGGCTGATTATTTTGAATTAGTAGCTGTGTCAAAGCCACTAGACATTGTTGGATGGGATCCGGATTTGCCATTATGTCGCGATGCTGGTCGAACACTTGTTTCCGTTGTCTTTGGCGATCAATTTTGCACTCTTTTTTTTTCTAACCCGAACGATTCTCACTTCACATTTATTTTTTTATTTTTTTTTTTGTATGTGTTTTACAGTTTTGTGTCTGTATAAACCACTAAATTTCACTCTATACGGTCTTAATTTTTTTCTTCTATTTTTTTTTTTAACAGTGTTGTATCTGCATAAATCACTAAATTTCACTTTGATTTACTTCGTTTCCCACTTTGATTTAGGTTCAAATCACTGGATCTTTACTTATACGATCCTACCGACTGCGCCAGTTATATGTTTCGCAACAAAAGAAGAAAAACACTTTTTCTTTTGACTTTTCGATAATTCTATTTTATTTTATTTTCCAGCCTCACGTTCGCTGTCCAAGCGTCGCTGCAACTTGTCGCTGTTAGAATAATCGAATTATTGGTCGCCTCGTTGATATTGACGAACTCTCTATATACACATTATTCGCTGACATTGCATTTTGGTTACTTCCGTTGGATTTGGAGTGATGACCGCTGTTGAGCTCATGTTTCATTGAATTGGATTGTTGTTCGGGGTTGTTGGCCATCTGAGTTTTCGGTGACGTTTCATATGTAACTCGCGTGCTCATAGTAGTGTGGGATTCTTACCCACTAAAAAACCTCCCTTCAAAACAGACTTGTTTTCATTTTTACTACAACTAAGTATTGGACTTATCAAGTAGTTTTCATTTCACGTAATAAGGACGTTTTGCAGGGACCTTCCCATTAGAAGTTCCTGCTAGCTCCGCAGTTTTGACGCGGTTACTTATCGCGCTAATTCTAAAGGTTTGGTTCTTTGTAGACGGCGCAGTAAATTTCTTTCTTCCAAAACTTGGAGGACTGTAATATTTACGTGACTTTCTAGTCGACTTCTACGCTTTCTCGCGTAGGTTTAATGGCAAGATCTCTATGGATATCGCTATTTCTGATATACCATGGCGCATTAACAATACCTCTTAGCACTTTGTTTTCAAAAGTTTGTAAAATTTTAATATTAGTTTTTTTGGTACAACCACAGAGTTGTATACCATATGTCCATACGGGCTTTAGCACTCGCTTATATAAAAGCAGTTTGTTCTCTATATTAAGCTTGGAATATTTTCCAAGTAACCAATACATTTCTCTACATTTATTATTTAGTTCTTTGCGCTTTTTCTTAAGGTGCGTTTTCCATTTCAGCTTTGTATAAAGTGTCATTCCAAGATACTTAGCCTCGTTTGCAAACGGGATTTGAACCGAGTTTGAAAAGATCGGCGAATTATTTATTTTCTTGTAGGTAAAATTTACATGAACAGATTTGGTCTCGTTGAGTACGATTCGCCAAATCTTTGTCCATTCATTTACTCTATCCAAAGCTTCTTGCAGTTTTTCTGTAGTATCTTCGACCGTTTTACCTACTGCCAAGATAGCAGTGTCGTCGGCAAATGTAGCTAGCTCAGTGCCTTCTACTTGCGGTATATCACGGGTGTATAATAGATACAAGACTGGACCAAGAACGCTTCCTTGCGGCACCCCAGCCATTATTTCCTTGAAATCTGAATATTCATTTCCACATTTGACGCGGAATAGTCTACTCGTAAGGTAGTTCTTCAAAATATTATATAGGTGCTCTTGCAGAACTTGTCGTAATTTAAACTTTAAGCCTTCGTGCCAGACCTTGTCAAGGCTTGAGAGACGTCAAGGAATACGCTTGAACAAATATTTTTTTCTTCGAGTGACTTTTCGATAACATGTATTATTCGATGTACTTGTTCAACTGTAGAATGCTTACTTCTGAATCCGAATTGATGATTCGGAATGAGATGCCTTTCTTCTATTACCGGCTGTATTCGCCTAATCAATATTCTCTCGAATACCTTGGATATAATTGGAAGAAGCGAAATCGGTCTATTAGACGTTTTTTCATTCGGCGGTTTTCCGGGCTTAAGGACCATTATGATTTCGGCGACTTTCCATTGACTGGGAACATATTCTAGTCTAAGTGCGGCGTTTATAATGAACAGAAGCTTAATTAGGGCTTTTCTTGGCTGCTCACATATGTGAAATTTCCAGCCTTATAAATTGTTTGCCTTTTTTATTAATGACCAAATCATTAGATTTCCTTATACTCGAACCTGCTTCGAAAATATTTCGATGAATGTCTTCTATTACTTGCTGCAATTCTGATATTTAAATCACCAATAACTATATGATTGACTATGTGTTCCATTTTAACAAACCGTCTTCCCACAGTAAACTCCTCATCCCAATTAGCATCTCTTAAGTACAAAGGAATAATTGTAAATATTTCATTGTCTACCTCAATTTTAATAGTTTCTGTCCCCTTTGTGTTGTCAAATACGTGCTGTATGCCGCACATACTCAGACTCTTTTTTACACCATACATACATCCACCTATCGCTCTTCCATAATTACTGTATTTTATTGCTAGTTTCCAAGACATATCAAATTTTTAAAATACTTCGTATAGTCTTCAATTTTGCTTTTAATTATGTGGGTTTCGAGTAATACAACAACATCAAAGGAATTAACATATTTAAAGAATTCGGTATGTAATAGCTTATTTTGCAATCCATGTATATTATATGATATTATGCTTATATGTTTGTAACTAATACTATTTTCTTTTGAACACTTTAATTTATCAATGCTTTTGCAACTTTTTTTGGAATAACTACAACAGACATTTAATCGTTTTTTGCATTTATTTTGCATATAATACCCCTGAACTCTAAATTTATTTCTACTTGTTCACCATAGATACTTTTCAACAACTCATCCGCTCTCTTTTGGCCACAGATACTACTGATATTTTGTCATCACGAACCAGCGTTACCATATTGAAAGATTAATCTGAAAATGACAGTTTTTTTGAAGTCGTGAAGTTTTTAAGTTTTTTCTCCAAAATTAAATTTTTTTCTAAATTTGAGCAGTCTTAGCAAGTTTTAATTATTTTTGCTTATATTTTTCTTCAAATATAGTCGGTTTTCGGAATGTAAAAGATATTTACTTGGGTGCAGAAGTATATTTAGCATTGGGATCTACACATATATTGCCAGCGGCTGAAGAGTTAGACTTCAGGGAGCATTGTCTGCAATTTTACATAGGACTGTGCAATAATTTATTTAAAAAAAAAATGATTTCGAAAACGAATTCTTGAAGTCGGTGGAAATCAAGCGCCAGCCAAAGTAGTTAAAAAAGCCATTATGAGTATATCCCAATTATGTACTTTTTTGCCAAACGTTGTAAGTATTAGTAACGTTCAAGATATTGATAATGAGTGGCGGGAATTGCGTCACATAAATTTTTTAGATTCTTACTTATCTGAAATGACAGAAATTGAACAATTTTGGTCGACAATTTTCGATTTAAAAAGGGGCGATGGATCAGTATCGTTCCCATTATTAAGGAAATTAGTTTGAGCTATTTTTTCGATCCCAGTATCCACAGCTAATGCAGAACCCATTTTTTCACAGATAAATATCAATAAAACCAAAATCCGCAATAAATTAGAAATTACTACATTATGTGGTATTTTAAAAACAAAAGACCTACTAAGGAAAAATAATATGGATTGTAGAACTTTTCTTCCTACAAAGGAAATGTTTCAGAAATTTACACAAGAAATATATACCAAATAAATGTATAAACTTTTATGCTTAATTGAAAGAGTAAATTTACATACTTATTTTCTATGATGCATGGAATGGACAACACAGACTATTTGTTGCTTTATTTATTGTATCATATAATATTTTGTTAATGAATTGAATTCCTTATGTTTAAACAAAAAATAAATATTTATCTTTTTTTTTTTGAAGTGACAGTTTTTTTATTAAGAAAACAGTTTTATTTTCTGTTGTGGACAGTTTTCCGCAAAAATAATATGGCAACGCTGTCACGAACGCTTACTCGTTTGGTCTTGCTGAATGATAAAATGTTCCTCTTCAGCTCCAGCATAACTCTCTTACGTTGCCGCCGCTCGCTGTTTACGTCCTTTTCGATGGAGATAACAGTACCCGCCAAGTTTTTTGTATGCTTCAACACTTCTTGCGCCATCTGTTCTGACCGCATTTCAACTACCGCTGCCATCTTACCATTGCGTTCAAAAATTGTCATCTTATCTCTGCACGCATTTTGAACTGCATCATATGTTATAAGGAAGCGACAATACTATGATTCAGATTCAGATTCAGAGAGATTTCATTTATCTTTGGAAAGTCGAATTTTTTTTGTTTTCCTCCTTTAAGTGAACAGAACTAGTTCGGTTTTGTTGGATTTGATCCTAGACTGTTTATTTCCGCCCTTAGGATAATTCTTTCAGTGTAGATTCCATAATGTTGCTGATTGTAAGAAGATGTTTGCCACCGATCATGATCACTACCCTCAAGAAAAACAAAGTGAGTATTGCTGTCATCGATGCCGAATTATTCCAAGTAGCACCAAACTTATCGGCTGAACTTTTACACCCGCTTATACGGAGAGCATGGGAAAATAAGCAATTTCCCCAGGAGTGGAAAACAGGGTTTATCGTTAAGCTTCCGAAAAAGAGAAATCTGATGGATTGTGGAAACTGATGCGGTATATATATATGTTCTACTGGCCGTAGCCAAGATAATAGCTAGAATCATATTAGAACGCATTAAGGAACATTTCGATTCAACTCTCGACGTCGAACATGCAGGCTTTCTTGCTTTATCCTCCTGCTTCGACCACATAAACACCTTGCATATCATATTAGAATAATGCGTCGAATACAGGTCTCCGATACATCTACCGTTTATCGACTTCGAGAAGGCTTTCGACAGCTCGAATCGAGATACTATCTGGTTGGCCTTGCGCAGGAAAGGCATTCCAGAAAACTCATAAGTATTATCAAGGCTACATACGAGGGAAGTAAGTATCACGTCTTACACAATGGTACGGTGTCGGAGGATTTTGAACTCCAATCTGGAGTACGCCAGGGTGTCATACTGTCACCGATGTTGTTCTTGGTGGTCATCAGTGACGTACTCCGTGCAGCATTGTCGGAAGGTAACAATGGAATCCGATGGACTATGACAACTTATCTTAAACACCTCGTCTACGCTGACGATGTTTGCCTACTTTCACATCGGATAATGAACCTTCAACTGATGGCCCAAAATCTAGAAGTTGAGGTAAACAAAGTGGGGCTTAAGATAAACACAGCCAAAACAAAAACTTTGAGTACTTCTAACACCCGCGCTCAACTCAACATTGCTGGACAAATAGTCGAGAAAGTAGGGAACTTTCTATACTTAGGAAGTGTGGTCTCGAACAGGATGTGTACAGCAAAATCGGGAAGGCAAAAGCTGCAATCGGAATGCTATTGAAAGTCTGGAGAATCAATGAATCAGTAATGGTGTATGGATGCAGTACTTGGAAGGTGGATACCACTATCACACGCAAGCTGCAAGCTTTCGTAAACAGATGTTTAAAATTTATTTTGTGGATCTCTTGGCCAAATCGTATCTCCCACGAACCACTTTATCTGAAAACGCGCCAATAACGTATAAACATTACTGTGCGAGAAAGAAAGTGCAGTGGATTGGACACACTCTACGGCGCGACAACTCCATTGCGAAATACGCCATGCAGTGGAATCCGCTTACCCAGACAGCAAAGCAAACGTGGCGCAGGACATTTGAGGAGTAATTATTCTCTTTGCGAATGAGTTCGAGACTCCGAACAAAATGGCGCGCAAGATCCAACAAATCCGAAAGATCCAACAGATCCGACAAATCTGACAGATGCAGCACATAGGTACGACAAATCCTACAAATGCGACAGATTCGACAAATCCGACATATCCGACAAATCCGGCAGAATCGGCAGATCAAACAAATCCGACTGATTCGACATATCCGGCAGATCCGGCAAATCCGACAGATCCAACAAATCCGACAGATTCGACAAATCCGACAAATCCAACAGATAAGACAAATCCGATAAGTGCGAAAGATCTGACGAATCCAATAGATTCGACTATAAATTGTAAGGCCGATGAACTCGCCAGAATAGGAACAACTATGCCCATCTGCCGGATAAAGGCTCCTTAGGTATACCAATCGCTACTTGCAAACTTAAATTTAAGCTGGATGCTATCGAGAGCACGAATCTTAGGTGGGCAAGTGGATGCACATGTCTAGCGACCAATTTGGCCGAAGCTAGGTTTAAAACGTTCTAAGCTTTTCTCTCAACAGATTGCATATCGGCACTATAATAGGTGTCATCACTGGACACTGACTAATAGGCAAGCATGCCACAAGGCTAGGCGTTTTTGCGAACGGCTTTTGTAGAAGCTGCATGGATGAAGAAGAGGAGAAAACTATTCCTCACTTCAACTTAATCTAACCCGCCACTTCAACTTAACCTATGTAACTTTACTCCCTTATTACAGCGATCGAGATACAACGGCAGCGAGAATAGAAACACCCAGTGGCTCTTACTTTTTGGTGTCGGCGTATCTCGCCCATGGTAACGTGAACTCTCTTTTTGGCGATAACCTGGAAAGACTGATTGCTGATGCGGGGAGGCAAAAGACTGGTCTCATTAAAGGATGTGATGCTACTGCTCACCATACTGTATGGGGCAGTTCCGATATCAACAAAAGATGTGAGCTACTTTTTGGTTTCATTCTAAATACAAACCTTATTTCGTGCAACATAGATAATGAGCCTACTTTCGTCACCAGAAACAGGCAAGAAGTATTGGACATCACCCTTCCCTCCGATAGTATCATCCAACGCATCAAGAAGAGGAAGGTATCAAGCAAACCATATTTATCGGATCACAGCTACCTCCAATTCTCTCTATACGTAGATTCTATTAGCCCGACAGTTTTTAGGAATCACCGTAAAACTGATTGGCTCCAGTATAGGTCAACATTAAGTAATTTAGTTACCTTAGATCACCTTAATCCCCCCCTGCAACACCCAAGAACTTGATCGCATGGTTGAGGACTTAACATGAGCCTTAAGTATAGCGATGACTTCTTCCTGCCTTTTGATTTAACCCAGAGGAAAGAGGAGGCCGCAATGTTGGATTGCAGACTTAAGTCCTTTGAGAAATAATTGTAGAAAACGTTCAATAATGCCAAAAGTACGAGAGACGTGCTAGATTGGGACTTGTACAAGGCATCCCTAAACATATAGTAAGTAGTAGTAATAATAGTAATTTTATTACTTCAAAAATGTTAATTTATTGCAAAATTTACAACAAGCATTGGCTTCTGCCGTCAGCCGAAAGAGAATGTTTTAACCATTAATAATTATTATTTCATTTGAAGTGATTGACAATTTGAATTTAAAAAGCTTCGTTTATAATTTGTTGCCGGTATGTTAGAGCAGATTTTAAAAAATCGTACAGAATGGCCCAGTTTTCTCCATTAAGGAAACGAACGAATCCGAAGAGAGAGTTTTTTTTTCAAAGTCGTACCTTCTAATTGACCTCAGTATAGGGCAGGTTCCGATAAAATGCAGGACGTCTTCTCTAGATCCATGATTACACAGGGTTCAGTTATCATTTCTATCAGTTCTATGTGGCATGTAGTTCAAGTGTAACATTTCACCCCTGCTTTGAATATTGTTGAAATTACATCTAGTCCGTACCGGTCATGAAAGTAGTTTTTTTCTCCAAGGTCGTGATGAAGTATTTTAACATGTTTCTTGCTTGACTTTTTTGGGCTTGGATCCTAAATATCTCCCGTGTTGAACCCTCGACCTTAGTTAGTAACTCATTTCAAGGCCGCTCCATTGACAAGATTTTCGTACAGGGGGACATTATGCTCACGGCCCAGCCTTGCCCATTCATCAAAAAAAGGAAGGTTCCTGGTTTTGAGATGCATAGCAATCTTATGGGGGAGACGATGACTTGGTTGTGATATTACTTTCGAAATGTATTGAAAGTGAAATCTAAGCGTAAATATGTACAATGGTACTAGTCCAGTTTCTAAGTGCAGCATACAATATATGTCGGTGTATTTTCTGGTAAACTGAACATTTTCTTGACGAAATATTTTAGAAGTTTTTCAACCTCTTCAAACTCTCAAATTCCCCACACTTGCGCCGCGTAACACATTATCGATCTCGTGACTACTTCGAAAATTGTATATTCGTACTTTGTACTCGGCGCAATATTCTTTTGCTTAAGACACCTTTCCAGCTGCAATTAATTGCGCGTTTCGATTTCCTTAATTTCTTCTAGAGGTGGTTTTTAAACGATAACGATACCTCGGAACTCCGAGGTACTTGCATTCTTTGACTTTCTCTGGTTCTTCACTCCAGCCTTAGAAAAAGCTATAAATCGCGGTTATCTAAGTAAGGTCCAGCGTAGAGCTTGTCTGTGCATAAGCGGGGTACTACGTACAACTCCCTCTGCGGCACTGGACATTATGTTTCATCTGTTGCCCCTCGATATATTTAGCAAGCAAATGGCACCGAATGCAACCGTTTGCCTTGAAGCTACCCAACAGTGGTCAAGAAAAGAATTTGGCCACGCTTTCCTGAATAAATTCAAAATTCCTCCTGAAAACACGGACTACACCAACCCGCGTCCAAATTTTGATAAGAACTTCTTCGTCACCATCCTTCCCAGATCACTCCGGGAGGACGATGCTTTTTTAAAAGATGAATCTATTCACTTCTACACCGATGGGTAAAAAACCAAAGACGGAGTTGGTGCAGGTGTTTTCTCTGAAAGGCTTAATCTTAAGCCCTCCTTCCGTCTTCCAAATAATTTTAGCGTGTTCTAGGCGGAAATAATGGCGATTAAAGAAGTCTTATCTTGGCTTAAAAAAAAACGTGATATCTGCTAGAGATAGCCGCATCTTTTCAGACAGCCAAGCAGCAATTCAATCCCTGAAATCGACCTCTTTAAATTCTGACTGAGCAGTTGAATATTCACCTATGTTAGATGCCGGGCATAGAGACTTTTCAGAGAATTGTAAGGCCGATGAACTCGCTAGAATAGAAACAACTATACCCATCCGGCCGGATAAAGACTCTTAAGGTTTGTATTCGAACCGCTACTCGTAAACTTAAATCTAAGCTGGATGCTGTCGACAGTACAAATCTTAGGTGGACAAGTGGATCAACATGTCTAGCGACAAAATAGATTTGGCCCAAGCTGGATCTAAAACGTTCTGAGAACGTGCTATAAAATCATCACTGTCATCACTGGACACTGTCTAATAGGCAAGCATGCTACAAGGCTAGGCCTTGATTTGTGCATTTTTTTTCCTATTTTTCATAATTTTCCTTATAGTGCGTGATCTTACAACATTCTGTTTTTTAAATAATTTCGTTTGTCTATTTTAAGTTTTTCTATTTCTGTTCGAACTATAATTGTTTCTTTTGCTAAATTCGTAATTAATTTGTACAAGCCACAACTTGTTCGTCCAACTAAAACCTTATGTCAGCGATTTCAAGCTTCGACATTGTTTTGAGTTCGTGGAAATTGCTTTACTGCTCTGTCGGACAAAAACCAAAAGTTGGGAGAATATTGCACTTGCTGCTTCCATTGCGAACATAATTAATTTTAAACCACTCTGCAAAACTAAGTGCTTTTTCGTCATCTTTAAAACTATTTTGCAACAAGTCATAATAGAAACAGACTTTTTCGGGTGATACAAAAGTCAAAGCTTTAATCATGCCGAAATGAAACAAACAACACCTAAAATTGGAAAACGGAAAAAACAATTTCGCAGCCGAAACTATTGCTTTTTCAAAATCAGTTATAATTGTCTCTGACTGTAACACAATATTCCAATCGTTTGCAATTTTTATCTACTCAGAAAAGAATAGTTCGTAGCATTTTCTTGTTTTTTTAGGCATGAAACAAAAAATAAGTGGAACAACACTCTTCAATTTGAGCGTGAATACTAAATAATTGACGCATAACAGTTGGAACGACGTAAAATGTCCCGTCCATCAACCAACATTCTGCTGTTTGTTGGTGAACAAGATTAGACATTGTTCCCAACATAATAATTTTGTTCCCACCATATTCCTTTTCGGATAAAACAAATAATTCACTCTCAAGATGGTTCAAATCTTCTGGTATATTAATGTTGAGGTCTTATCGATGACGATCTAATAGAAGAAATCTCTTGTTTTTGGACAGAAGAAGATCATTAGCATGGTCTGATAGTTGGTTTACATTCCACTACACTATCACGTATTTTTTTTCTATGGACGAATCGATTCTGCAACTTTCATAATCTTCATATTTGTTTTGCAAATTGGTAGATTACACGAATCAGGATCAATGCGCTGATGGTTTTGATGGACGCTTCCCTTACAAAATTTGTTTTTTCCCTCCGAACCACTCCATCGGAAAACTTCACCCACTTGTCTTTCAAGATGATAAGCGTAACCGTCAACTATTAATTTTCGCCCACCTTTGTTGGGCTTAACTTCGGTAAACAAACTCATCTCGCTTACTAATTCTTTTCTGCTAATCACTCGATCAAGGACTAAACAATATTTTTTAGCTGCGACCACTGGTTACTGCAGCAAATGCAAGTGGTAAAACCGTTAGCCGTTACCCCACGCGAGAATGTTTACTCGCAGAAAAAGTATTTTTGGAATGAGTATACACGCTTGACGTTTTGGAGGGAAATGGGTACCGCATTAGTTCAGAAAAGACAGAGTACTTGTGCTGCCCGTTCTCCGATCCACTCTGGCCTATTCCAAACATTTAATTGAATGGAACAGTTCTTCCCAAGTGCGAAAAGTTAAAATATCTGGGATCTACGTATTTGATCAATAGCAAAGCAATCTTTTTCTCAGGACCCCTTATCTTTCGGGCCGTTTTAAATTGAAGTGGTTTTGGACGGCTTTAAGGTTGCATCTCACCAAATGAGTGCTGGTGTCCCTCAAGGATCTATTTTGTCTCCGATTCTCTTTCTCATTTTCCCAAATTATCTTCTGTCTGCAACTTATAATTCAATCCATTCCTTCGCTGATGACAACACCCTCAGTATTTTATATTCGTTCCGAAACTCACGACCCCGCTCTTCGATTGTCGATGAAGAACGGCAACGTGTGTTAAATACATAAAATTCCAACCTTGACATCATATCTGAATGAAGCTTAGCCACTAGAGTGAAATTTAATGCTTTCAAAACTCAGTGCTGTCTTATGTCATTAAAGTGAAAGCCTATTCATCAGCCATTATCCATGGATGGCACTTGCATCGTTGAGGTCTTTGAATCCATTCAGACGATTTAAAGTCATTTGAAGTCATTGCATTTAGTGGCTTCAAAGACTACAATGACTTTAACTGATTTCAAATCGGCTGATTGCATTTAATAACTACAAAGACTTAAGTCTACTGAAGGTAGTGTCCGACCGAATATTCGGTTAAACAACAACCTTCGGTCGAAGCCGAAGCTTTAATAACTTAAAGAATTTCCTTTTAAGATTGACCAAAAGTGAATAAAATAATGATTTTTTGGAAGTTTTTCTGGATGCATGCAATAAGCAAACTAACGGGAAAAATTAACTTTTCAAAAATAATAACAAAATAAACTAGTATCTTTTTAATATTTTATTACAATAAAATAGTAAATAGTTCAAAACAAAACAAGAAATAACTCATAAATAACAAAAAAAAACAAGTAATTCATTAGCAATAATAAAAAAACATTTATCCAATCAATAATTTTCGGGGCTTTGTAACCGACAGTTTAGATTCCGAAAGAAACGAAGCACCAACCATGCAATACAAGCTGTGTACGATATAGCACGTGAGGCAATTGCAGGAGAAAGATGGCCCGGTGGAATAAAATAGTACTGTGCTGTGGTGACACTGATGATGGTGATGTTAAGAACGCGTTCAATTCAGTCAACTGGAGGTGTATACTAAAATTACTAAGTGTCCTGCAGGTACCAAACTACCTACTGCGTATAATTGTGAACTGTTTCGAAGACAGAACCTATACTATGACACAGAATAGGGACCAAAGAGGTACAAGATCACGGGAGGAGTTCCACAACGATCGGTCATGGGACCAATTCTATGGAACATAATGTACGATGGCCGAACGGAGTAGACATCACCGGTTACGCCGACGATATCGCAATTGTAGTAGTGGCCAAAAAATTAGAGGAAGTTGTGCAAAACTGCAATCAAACAATCGCAAACGTGAAGCTATGGCTACAGACATCAGGTTTAGAGCTAGTGGACCACAAAACCGAAGCCGTTCTCATAAACAGCCATAAAAAAGTGGAGCACCTCACCATACAGGTCGGTGAGTAAACTATCGAATCGAAGCCGTACCTCAAGGGAGTGTTGCTGGACCACAGACTCAGCTTCAGGGATCACCTAATGTACGCAGGCGAGAAGGCCTCTCGGGCAGTAGCGGCACTATGCAAAATAATACCAAATATTGGGGGACCAAAGCAGAAATCAGAAATCTCTTAACAACCGTGAGTAGGTGAATACTCTTGTATGCGGCCCCAATATGGGGATTAGCGACGCGTCCTAAGTCATACTTTAGAACGATGAACTCGGCGCATAGAATCGCATCTCTAAGGGTATGCTGCGCCTTTAGAACTGTATCAGCGGATGCGATAAGCGTAATATCAAGGCGAATGCCCATCGATCTAGACGCGAAGAAGACTGCGGTCGTACGTGAAAACGAGTACGATGACGGAACAACAGCTATAGAAGCTATAAAAGCAGAATGGCAACATAGGTGGAACATCACAACCAAAGGGCGATGGACATACAAATTGATCCCCGAAATTGATGAATGGATTAGCAAAAATCGCGGGGAGGTAAACTACTACCTAACACAATTTCTATCGGGGCACGGATGCTTCCGGGAATATCTCTACAAGTACAAGCACGCGGATGACCCATTCTGCCAGGACTATTTTTTTTTGTTTTTTTTATAACACACGCGCGCCAAAGACAAGGAAAAATACAGAACGCGAAGCATGTACTGATGGAATGCCAAAATTACATCAGGGCCACGAACATCCTGGAAAGAGAAATTGGCGGGCAAGTGACCCCAAGACGTCTGACCTCATTTATGTTGGCGAGCAGCGAAGGCTGGGAGACTGCAAATGAAGTAATCGCAAGTATGATGCAGCAACTGCGTATAGCGGGACGAGCAACGAGAAACGAGAGAAACGAAGATCCTGCCAGCCAAAAAGAAATGACGAAATGTTAAACCTGCCCCTGTGAAGGAATACCTTGACTGGCGGTGCCGCGGGGAACAATAGGACAGAGCCACCGGAGGGGTTTTTTTAACATGTAACCATGCAGGAGCATGGAGTCGGGCATAACTCGTAGCACAGGCTACAAGTATCCATTGGGGGTGGCAATGGTGTAGTGGTAACGTCGTCAATTGCCACGCTAATGGTTCATGGTTCAAATCCTGATGTCAGCAAGCATTTATTTATTTCTCATGAAATATATAAAGTCAGTTCGATCATTTGCAACAGCTCCTATGAACACTACTGCGAAGGCATAACACTGGCAGTAGCTTGGTCATGTGGCTGGAAAAATTGTTCGCTCTGTTGATGATGATTTGCCCTTGACATCGATTATCGGGAAAAAAGTACTGTGAATCAGAAGCAATGACAATAATAACAAAAAATCTCCCCAGTCATCTGGACGCCACCCCCGGAGAATAGCTGAAGTATAAACAACTGAGCTTCAAGAACCACTACACTAAAAATCTTTCTCTCTCTCTCTATCCATTATTTCCAACGTCCGCACTGTGTGTAAACATGTTAAAGGTATTCATAACCCTTTGAGTGCGCGCAAATTATAAAAAAAAAAAAATTAAGGATTTTTACCCCTACCCGCCCATAAAAATAAAAAACACATTCGTGCATTCCCAAAATATTCCGAAAACTTACAGACGCACACAATCTTCTTTGATTACATACCTTGTCGCAGTGAAGATGCTAAGTAAGGACCCAATGGTCCCGGAGGGCGATTGCAGTAGTAGTCTTCGGGAAGGGTATCTGAAGCCAAAGTATAGTCAACCCATTCTAAAGGGTGGAGTGGGCGTTTATGTAAACCGTGCCCAGGGATGAACGGCTGAGGGCTTTTATCAGTCGCTAACGAGCTGCTTCAGGTGCCCTGGCAGGGCCTGTCGTAATAAGCCTTACCGCCAGTAAAAGCGGCTATGCTGCCGGTGGACACTTCTCACCGGCTTACTCGTGGGAACATGCACAAATTTTCTAAACAAAATCAAACAAAAAAAAAACAAACACAAACACAAATTCCGAGGCTTTGCCTCCCAACGCAACGAACAAGGACAACGAACCGACCGACAAAACATACAGAGAGACGACAGACAACGACAATCACACGAACCTATCGGATTCTGACTCCAGATCCATTGACAATTCCGCTTCGGATGTGGAGTCCCAGGCAAAAGCCGTATCGGAACGTTACGGGCGGGCAATTTAAAAGAGAAACTCCCCCAGTGCCAAGAAGCACAGAAATCTTCGCTTCGGCAAAGCATCTGCTCGCACGAATCCTCGAGAAACCACAAAGAGACGTTACGCTGGGCGGGTAGCGTTCTCGCTGAAGAGACCAGTCAACCCGAGTCGGGAGGACAGGCACCTCCAACTAGTAAGAGTAAGCCACTTGACAGCAAGAGGCTGTAGGGAATCCTCCTCTTGGTAACTCCGAAACATATTTTTTTTTTTTTTGCTAGTTTACAACCGAGCCGCCCAGCTCGAGGGGATGTGGTGTCCACTTATGGGTTCAGAGCCAGGATGCGAGTTTGTTATACTGGGAACAGTCGACTCCATTGGTGAGATCGGGTGGTTGCAGTAAACTCTTATATTGGGGTTGGTTTCCTGGATGGCTACGATATAGGATAAGTCAAGGTTGTCACCGCAGACGATATGGGAACGGAGCGTACGAGATTACATGAGACGAAGCATAATACAAAAATCCACCCATCATCAAAACGTGCAACATGAGGCAAGTGCAGCCCAGTGTTGCCATAATGTGGCGTAAGAAGAGGCATGGACCAAAGAAGGGTAGATTACGACGTTAAAACAAATAAAAAAGAGGAATAATAGAAATAATAATAAAAAATAAATAAAAAATCTCTACATTATACTAGGAAAATAATAATAATAATAAAAAAAATAAAAAATAAGGCGGGGAATGGATCCCGCATAAGAATGGAACCACCCACAACCGATCGAGAAACTTTGAAAAAGTAGAGGACGGCTTACCATCAAGCCAACTTACTTCTCGCAATTTCATAGCTCGAACAGCGACATCTAGCTAAGGCCTAGTCTAGACTTAATGGAACATTTTAAAAAAAAAAATTATGATAATAATTTTCAGCACAAAAGATGCTCACTCACACCTACGCAGTTTTCTTGGCGTCCTGCCATGGCAGACTTCCGGGAGCCTTTATCTCGCGGGATTTTATTGGGAAAATGATGACTGGATCACATATATTTGCAGAAAATTCGAAAGAACGTTTTAAGGCCTCGTACAGATTTGTCCCTATAAGATTCCGCCAGATACGTGGGCAAGCGGAAGTATCACGCCATCCAAATGGGGGCTGCTGTGAGTGACGCCCCCGATAACGCCGAGCCTCTATATAAGAGCGAGCTGGGGTCGACACGCTCTCTTTTCTGGTTGATACGCGGATTGGCTAAGTGAGTCGGTCGTCGTCGGGGTAAAACGATTCGGAAAGCCCGATGTGGGCACCAGACGGGGAAAAGTGTGTGCGGACAACTCTTGGACGTGCGTAAAAAAAAAAGTAAGAAAAAAAAGTAAAACCCATAAAGAAATAAACAAAAAAAAAGAAAAGAAAATACGAAAATATTTATAAAGGAAAACGGTGGCAAACCCTGGAAAGCGGGTACAAGTGACTAGTGGAGTGGAGTGACAAGTGCAAAACCTCTTCCCCAGTGCTGTCTTTGCATACACCATACAGAGAAGAGGAAAAAAAAAAACCTAATATTGTAGTGATCATCCCCCTCGTGAAGTGTCAAGTGCAAAAACCTGCTCCCCAGTGCTGTCTTTACACTCGCCATACAAAAAAAAATAAATCCAACTAAAACGAAAATTTTGGTGACCCCCCCTTCCCCTCTTGGAGTGAAAAGTGCGGAAAAAACATATAAACAAAAAAAAAAAAAACCACCCCACGCGCAGTCTGTACGCCCGCCCTAAACCAACGCTAAACACCGTCCCTTACACCACCCCTCCAGTGCACCCCTAGACTTATCCACCCACCATCGTGCAAATTACCGCCACCTACGACCACCAATTTACGCGGCGCGCCACTCGCTGCGACACCGTGGAACACTCGACCCAGCTATAAAGTGGCCAGCAGTATCCCATAACCAGCTCAAAGCCCCTGACTGAAAGAGCGTCAGCCCTCAACCCCCCGCTCTTATTCAGGATGTCCGGTTCAGACGTTAATTTTGTTGGTATTAGTATTTCTTCCTACCACTGAAGAGCCGCATAAGATAGTAAAGAAAAAGAGATGTGTTTATAATAAGGAAAAACAGAATTGGAAAAAGAAAATAATAATAAAATAAAATATGTATATAAATATATAAGTATCTACAAATATAAGTGTTGGTATAATTTATAATCGTTAAATTTGAAATAGAGTATATGAAGTTTGCCGGGGTCCATGGTATCCGAAAGTTCGTTCCGTTTGTGATCGTCGCGATATTTGTCCTTCATTTTCTTTTAGAATTACCTTCGTCACCCGAGATGCTGTGCACACCATCCGGAAAACGTCCTCAAAACGGGGTAAGTTTTTTATAGATTGATAACATTTTTTTTGGGCAAAATCGCAACATCACCTCCCCGCGGTGCCCGCTGGATAGCTATCTGATAGTGAACTAACGATGAGCGTATGCTGAGTCTGACAATATATGGGTAGCTGAACACTCGGACCTGCGTAAGCACATCTGGGTGAACTTCAGCGCGCATATACCGGACGAGGCATCTCTTGTTGACCTGATCGGCTGAAATATGCGTCTCAGAAGTCTAACAAGAGGTCCTCAGAAGGAGGACGTGCGGCGGATGAATTCTCCCGATGGAATCAACGGTGACGTCTACAGACTAGCGGAAACCTTACCGGAGCTACTTCGACATATTTGAAGCTGAGGTCTGTAAGGATTTTCAATACTACGTCAGGGTATTGAAAAAGAGATGGTGGCGGATGAACCCTTAATGGGCCAACGGCAGCGCTCATATCCCCGAAGTGGGTTACTGACATCGGTGTATCCGGCCCCTCGTCCTAGGGGTTGCTAAAAAGGATCTGGTCCTCCAGGTTGGGGGTTGTGCCGTCGGGTTAACTTCCCTACCACGTAAAAAACCTTCGGTTACGAAGCAACCAACAGCCTCGGATACGGATGAATTTACTGTTGACGACCCAAGCAAACGTAAAAAGGACAACGATCTTCGTGTCTGCACGTGGAATGTTAGGTCGTTCTACAAACCACGTGCAGCCGAACAACTTGCGGAGGCCCTAGAGTGTCTCAAAGCAGACATTACCGCCATCCAAGAAGTGCGATGGGATGGGCCGGGCAAAAGGAGTATGAAAAACTGCGACATTTACTACGGCGATTGCTACAGACAAAAATGACAGCGTCTATTCGGGTGCGGATTTGTTATTGGAGGCAGACTTAGGCAAGAAGTCTTGAGTTTCAGGCATGTGAACGAGCGCCTTATGACTATCAGTATCAAGGCTAAATTTGCCAACATTAGCCTAATATGCGTTCACGCCCCTCATGAGGAGAAGGACGACGCGACAAAGGACGACTTCTACCAGCTCTTGGACAAGACGTATGAGCAATGCCCTAGCCACGACGTTAAAATTATCCTAGGTGATTTTAACGCAAAGCTAGGAAGAGAGGACGTCTTTAGTAGCGTGGTCGGAAAGCACAGCCTGCACGACAACACATCCGACAACGGACTCAGGCTAATCGACTTTGCGGCGGGGCGAAACTTTGTCGTAGCTAGTACGCGGTTCCCACGTCTCGATATTCACAAAGGAACATGGCTCTCCTTTGATAGAAAAATCGATCACATTGCGATCGACGCAAGGCACTCTTCCAGTATTCTGGGTGTCCGGACTTTCCGAGGAGCCAACGTGGACTCGGATCACTACCTAGTTGTAGCCAATGTACGGATGCGGATATCCACAACGGAGCGAAATCAACGAAATACTGTGAGGAAATTTGACGTCGAAAAGCAACAATCGCAAGAGACCGCCAGAACCTTTGCCGATCGAGTTTCTTCTAATCTCAATCTAAGTCCTATGCCGCCAGCAGCAAATGCGGAAGACCAGTGGCAGCGTTGCCAACAAGCCATCAGAGATGCCGCCTCTGATGTACTGGGTTTCTCTCGCCCACCACAACGGAACCCCTGGTTTGATGAGGAATGCCGGCAAGCACATGCAGCAAAACAAGAGGCGTACAAAGCGGCGCTGCGTAGAAGGACTAGAGCTGCTTACGAGCTCTACGTGCGCAGGAGAAAAGAGGAACATCGACTTCTCAGAAAGAAGAAAAAGGAGCATGAGAAGCGCTCGATCGAGGAGATTGAGAGACTCTATTGCAGGAATAATGTTCGAAAATCTTACCAAAGGGTAAAACGAACATGCCAGGGTTTCAAAGCCAGAACAGAAGCCCGCAGGGACGAAAATGGCAACATAGCAGTGGAATCGCAGTCGGTGCTGAGGATATGGAAGGAACACTTCTGCAGACTGCTAAACGGCGATGATGACCAATATTCCGCTGTCAGACAGAATGAGCCATTCAACAGTGACGATGGCAGTCAAGATTCCCGTCAACCCGATCAGAATGAAGTGAGGATAGCGATATCTAAACTCAAATCCAACAAAGCTGCTGGAGCCGACGGCCTTGCCGCTGAACTTATCAAGGCAGGAGGAGATGAGTTGGTAAGGAGCATGCACCAGCTCATCTGTAAAATCTGGTCGGACGAAAGTATGCCCGATGAACGCCTTAAACCGATCGTCAACAACCTGATATGTCCTTATCAGTGCGGTTTCAGGCCAGGAAAGTCCACCATTGACCAAATATTCACACTACGGCAGATCTTGGAAAAAACCCATGAATACAAAATCGATACGCACCACCTCTTTATCGATTTCAAAGTTGCCTATGATAGCGTGTATAGAGACGAGTTATACAGAGCCATGTCTAGTCTTGGCATCCCTGCCAAGTTCGTCCGTTTGTGCAAAATGACGATGGAGAACTCTCGCTGCTCCATCAAAGTCGGTCAGAACATCACCGAACCGTTCGATGTCAGGAAAGGTCTTAGACAAGGTGACGCGCTATCATGCGATCTCTTTAATATAGTACTTGAGAGAATTGTACGAAACTCACAAGCCAACACCAGAGGTACAATCTTTTACAAGTCTGTACAACTACTCGCTTATGCCGATGACATTGACATAATCGGAAGAACTCAGCGGGCCGTCAATGGGGCATTTACGAGTATTGAGATCGAGGCAGCAAAGATGGGTCTAGCGGTCAATGAAAGCAAAACAAAATATATGCTGTCTACAAAAAAGGACACCCAACATCGGCGTCTTGGACAGAACGCCACAATAGATAGATATAATTTTGAGGTAGTAAAGGATTTTGTCTACCTAGGCTCTATGGTGAACTCCGCAAATGACATCAGTAGGGAGATCACACGAAGAATTACTCTTGCCAATCGTTGTTTCTATGAGCTAAAACGGCAATTGAGTAGCAAAGCCCTATCTTGAACTACTAAGGTAACTCTTTATAAAACACTAATCATCCCAGTCCTGGTGTATGGCGCAGAGGCATGGGCTTTGAGAAAACCGAATGAGAATGCCCTTGGTTATTTCGAGAGAAAAGTTCTTCGAGCGATCTTTGGTCCCGTCTACATAGACGGTGAGTGGAGGAGAAGGTACAATGCCGAGCTATACGGCATGTACAAGGTCATCGACTTAGCCAGAAGAGTTCACATACAGCGAATAAGATGGCTGGGTCATTTAGAGCGGATGGAGCCCAACGTTCCCGCTAAGAAAGTTTTCGAATCCACCCCGGATGGACGACGCAGTGGAGGACGACCTAACGGTAGGAGGCGCAAACAAGTGGAAGGGGACCTCAACCAACTTGGCGTGCGCAACTGGAGGCAGCTGGCTCGTAATCGTGCTAGCTGGAGAGGTTTATTGGTTGAGGCCCAGGTCCACCCCGGACCGTAGCGCCATCTAAGTAAGTAAGTAACATTTTTTTTATTTCAATGGCATTACATATTTGGTGGGTGAACGAGCTTACGCGATTAATTAGATCGGAGTTTCGGCAGTTCTTATTTTTTTATTTTCTTTGATCTTCACCGGCGTATCGAATTAAATACAAAAAAAAGAAAAATATAATAAATATTTTAGTACTGAACTTTAATTGAGTGCGCCGGGATATTTGCAACATTTTCAATTAGTCCTGATTTTTGCTTGCCCCCGGCGTGCTGCTACATTTACCTGTTAAAAATGAATAATAATTTTTCTTATATGATCACATTGTACATTTGTTTGACACCTGTATTTGTGGAAAACCATTCTGATAGCGTGACACCGTCCCATACTGCCGTCTGATTATCGTTGTATAGGCTTTGTATTATCCCTAACATTTTTGACGATATACCCAGTAAACTTAGCTTATAAAAAAGCGGTTGCCTCCGTACCGTATCAAAGGCAGCACGAAAATCCACAAAAAATGCGTATAGTTTTTTCCCCTTGCTGAGATACAATTTTGCTAAGTTGGTTAATACAAATATGTTGTCGAACGTTGAGTAGTTCGCTCTAAAGCCAGCCTGAAACTCACTCAAAAGTCCTCTTGATTCTACCCATGTGGACAACCGTTGCAGCAAAACACTCGTAAACAGTTTCAGAAGAGTATTCAGGAAGGAAATACCCCTGTAGTTACCTGGGTTGTTAGCATCTCCCTTTTTAAATAGGGGGAATATTATATTCTTCTTGAAGCTTTCCGGAACTGTACCTGCGTTATAAATTATGTTGAAACCTTCCGTAACCAGATGCATAAAGCTCGTTGACGCATTTTTAAAAAACTCGAAGGTGATCCTGCCCTCCCCTGGAGCTTTGTTGTTTTTGCTTCCAATGATTGCCTTTTGTACTTCTGCAAATGAGATTTCTTGATCCATTGATTCTACTGATATCCATGGCAAGGCATACTGGTGCACAGTTACGAGGTTATTTGCATTCAGCAGATTTTGGAAATGTGCTGCTAAAGCATTAGCATCTAACTTCAAACCTTTGATGCATTTTACACCATTCAGCCTCCTTATTACTCTCCAGTACGTTTTGGGATCATTTGTTGTCGCGAGCTCATTTGTAAGGTCATGGATGTGATGAATGCGCTTTTGTTTGCATAACTCTTTGTAAGCTTTATTACTACTTGGTAGAGCTTTTTTATAATATCAGAGTTTAAACTTCTGGCCAGCTTGAGATACGCAAAAGACTTCCTTCTTGCTTTCATACAATCTACATCGAACCAGGCTTCTCGCTTGCTTATCGGGGACTGTCTTTGTAAAAAACCCGAAGCTTCCTTAATAATACTTGCACACACATCTGCCACATTTCCTGGCACTAGGAAATCCGTCGTGACTTTGGATACTTCAATGTTAAGGTTGTTCCGATATCTCTCACTGCCGACGCTTTTCCACTTCAGTTTTGGAGGCAAGCACAACGTGTTTGCTACGGTATCACCTGACCCAGTATTTAGCTGCAGTACTAGGAGCATATGGTCCGAGTGCGTTAGCAGCTCTATCTTAAGGTCTGTTGCATACTTAAACCATTCACCCTTTATTAAACAGAAGTCTATTGTTGAACAGCTGGAACCTTTGATGAAGGTAAAATTACCCTGCACGTCGCTGTGGCTTCGTCCATTTAGCAGCACAAGTCCAAAAGCGTCACACATTTCAATGAATGACTTACTTCGCCTGTCCACCACTTTATCTGTCGCTTTCCTTTCAAATGTGAAATTCAGGTTGCAAAATTCCTGCTCCAAATTTTGGATTTACGCCTCTCCTACTCTGGTGTTACAGTCGCCTATAATCATAAGATTACTGGGGTTAAACGCTATCATGAAGTTATGTAACATGTTGAAATCGTTGGACCAATTCGAAGTGTTAATATAGACTGGTATAATATACAGCTTTTCCTTGTTTAGCGAGCATTCTACCACAATTTGTTCGTTTATATTGATAAATTTGCAAAATGAGGTACTAAAAAGCTCCTTCTGAATACCATAGATAGCACCTCTACTTGCTCTTCCTTTTATGTGGGTTCTTCTTGCTGCGATCCAGTGCGGTAGAAAATTTGGAAATTTATATTCATATAACTCTAAATCCTTTTCTTCAATAAACGTTTCAAATAAGAAAAATATTTCGTGATTCGTTACAAATTCAAAAAAATTATTAAAAAGCAACTTATTCTTAATTCCTGCAACATTATACGCTAATATTTTTAAACAATTATTTAAATGTAATGTACTTAAATTTACTTCATGCCTGACGGCATTACTATTAAAAATATTTTTTTTTATTTTCTGCAAAAGATTGCTCAACTCTAGGCGAAACCGCAATTTTTCTAGATGTGCTGCAGCCTGCCCTAATGCTGATTTGGTTTGTGTTGTCACCTTCGGCTAGAAGTACACTATCGGTCGCTGTCATCTGCTGTCCCTCTGACAGCCGCTGGAGAAATGTCATTTCCTCTTCGCCCTCGCATTGCAAGTTGTTGTTTCTGTCAAGGTGAAAGTGCATGTCGTCCACCTGCAAAGTGTGTCCGCGAATTCGCATCTTCTTTTCAGGGTTCCTTGCTGTGATTTTCTTTTTCCACTCCAGCAAACATCGTCTTCGAACGCGAGCAGCTTTCGGGTAATCAGGGTGTATGTACACCCCAGTACCACCGCGTTTGAGTTTCATGGCTGCACTAATAACATTGCTGGCATCCACTTTGTTCCGCATCTCCACGATGACATTTGTGCCCTTAGCTCAAATCCCAAGAGTACGCAAAGAAGTGACCACGGATGTGTCATTGCTCTGAATTAGATCCAGACAAAGTAACTTCGCTTTTATTGCCGCATCCACTCCGTTTTCGGTTGGCATGTGTACGACCACATTTTTTTCGTTCGCCCTTTTTTCCAGGAGTTCTACTTGTTGGTCCAGAGTTAAACAACGCGTCTCCATTTGTTTGACTTGAGCTTGCAAAAAACCGCAATAACTTTCCGGATAACCAATAGCATGTAAATACTATTGTACGTATGTATGGAACAAATATTATGCACCTGGCAACTACACAGAGAATTAGAACACCTGTGCAATCATCTAATTTCAACGGAAAATAGCACAAAAGAACAAGAAAAACGGAAGCTGCAGCAGGAATTAAGCCAACAATAGCTCGTTCTCTTTGCTGCCAATCATCCGATCTTCCACGACGTCGGTATTAGTGATGGGCGCATTCGAATGATATAATCGATTATAATCAATTCTTCCAATATCTCGAGATATCTCGAGACATCGTCTGAAATCGTTAGAATGATTTACTATACCTACAAACTTCTGTCGAAGCAACGACAACCGAGAACGAGCGCAAAACAAAAACTTATGGCTTATATCTCATATCTCATGTCTCAATTTTAAATTCGAATGATGATTCAAGATATGAGTGCTGTGTGCATATGAGAAAAACCCGCCAAGGATCGAGATATGAGATATGTATCCAAGTAAAAGAGTACTCGATTCATTTAAATGACGTGTAGGAGCAAAGCCAACGAATCGAGTACTATTTTATTCGGATACAAATCTCATATCTCGAATCGTGATATGAATGGAATCGAGAACTTTGTTTGTGTATTCAACCACTTAGGGAGTGTGTTCTCAAATGCATATTGCACTGAAATCTCGAATGATCGTTCGATTATATGGATCACTCAAGAACTAATGTCTCGATTCTTTAAATCATTCGATTATGCCCATCAATAGTCGCTGTCGACAATACTTATACTACGTTATACTTACTATCTACGAGTATATCGAGTATATTATCATTGCCTATATTTCTGACCTAATTAAATCTATCTAATTATCCTAACATAAAATTTGTAACATACAACGAACGTATTAAATTAAAATCACCTACCTATCATAAGTACTTGAATAAACTTATAACGTTGTAAAATCTGTGCTTTTACCCCTGCACATATATACAATACTTTATAGGGTTTATCTTCATTATGTTTGTAACAAACCTATTTAAAATTTAGTATGCCCTATGCGATACGATGTACGAGAATGAATGGACTTCTAGTGCCAATGCTATTGATTAAGCCATTTACGAATTCGGTTGTACATTATTCATTCATATGTACGTAGGTGGTAACATAAATTTATTGTGCTAAGTATATCTTTCTCAGATCGTAAAGGAAACTCATAGAATAAAATAACATAATTTAAACTTCTTGGAAATAAGTAACAACTCTATTATGAGGTAGGAATCTAGGAAACAAACTATGATATCCAAGATAATAAATCCTAGATTGTACTTACGTTAAAATAACGAAAAATATCAGCATTGTCACAATGGAAGCCCTTCGTCTACAGATAAGTGCATTCTCCGTTGACTCGTCCAACGCCATTAATGGGTCCACCCGATTACTGAGATCCTCAGCAGTTGAATTTCGCCCACAGCACCATGCCATAGTTGCGCCAAATGGTATAAAGGAAATAGCCACAAATATGCTCATAAGCGCTATAAACCCGGATTCGATTTTTATCGCCTGAAAAGGAATAACAACATGTAGAGTATCCGACTTCATTGTCACTGTTAAAATTAACTATTATTTTATACGTATTCTTACTTACGTTTGTCGTAAACTCAATCAGTGTGAGGTTCGAGTAAAGTGCATCCCTGACTAATTCTGAAAGAGTGACACAAAAATATATAGAACTCTTATTAGGAACAGAGGTTGGAACATTCTTTCTGAGATAAGTCAAATATAATGTGAATATGTGAGTGTGTATATCTGTTCACTTGCTAAAAGTAAAATGGTCAGAAAAAATGCACAAGTGGTCCTGGACATTTGAGCATACTCAGGTGCACTCTTGTTCGCTCATTCAGTATAGATACTCACCGAGTGGTAAATCTTCCGGAGTGATAAACGATAAAAAGTCACTAACGTAGGTGAATAGAAATGGTCCCGGTCCTATATCCATGCCCGGGATACTATAGGTGAAAGAAGTTGGCGCGGAAATGTTAAAATCCATGGCTAGTTAGGTCTGTAGTAAGCTGTAGATGGAACGAGAAAAAGGTTCTGAAAAATGTAAAAGCATATCTTTGAGTATGAAATATGTTAAATGATTTTTCACTTTAGGCTTTAGGCGTTGGGAAGGTGATGAAATACCAAGGAAAAATGCATCCGTCACTTAAATGAACTCACTTTCTGCTGTGCTTTGATATTTGAAATTTAGATTCGTCAGCTGAAATCTGCTTAAATTAACTGATTTTTTGGACTCAATCTAAAGCAGTTGAGAGCAGATACTTTAGTTATGGAAAACGATGTAGGTGGTGTAGGTATTTGTTTTTATACAGCGTTTTTAGAAAACCCCCGCAGCTTCCCCCCAACTGAGGACAATTCCCTGAATAATGGTGAGTTCTATATGAATATAGGGTAGATATACGCCCCCCTCAAACTTTTTACAGAACTATTAAAAACTATTTAAAAAAGCAAAAGCGTTGAAGATATATGTTTGCATAAAAATAAAACACACACAACTCACCACATTAGAATTAAAATTCCGATTTCGCCTACAATTATGGCCCCACGAACCACAGATATGGAGTTTTAAGTAAATCGATTCAATCGTTTTTAGGCTGCCATTATACGTATAGACATCCATACAGACCGACAGACAGGCAGACAGAATTGAGAGACCCACTTCTTCCAGTTTCTCAAAAGGTAAAGGCAAGAGCATGAGGGCATGAGCATGTAGGTACGAACTTAAAACTAAAAGAAAAAAAGGTGCTGGATCAGACGGCCTTACTGCCAAGCTCTTTACAGCACCGGGAGATGACTTGACAAAGAGCATATGACCAAACGCAAGTAAGCCCAATGAGTAGAACGTTATCATCGTTTACCCGATCCTCAAAAAAGTCGACCCACCTATAGGGCCATCAGTCTTCTAAACAAGATCTTATCTGCTGTTTTGTGTAAACGTCTAAAAACAAATGTAAGCAAACTGATTGGTTCATATCAGTTTGGTTTTCAACCAGGAAAGTCGAAGGTTGGCGTTATATACACACTACAGGAGATCTTGGAAAATATCCGGGAAATCGATGCTCACTACCTTTTTATTGATATCTAAGTCGCCTATGACAGTACCTTTAGAGAAAATACCTTAGCCAATCTTCTCTTAGAATGTGCCTTTCCTCCATATGAACCTTTCCTCACTATCTACCTTCCCCTCACTTTCTTAGTACTTTTAAGCCTAGTTTTAGCTTAGTTATTTAATTTCTCCTTTGTTAGTTTTAAGTTTAGCTTTAAGTTAGTTTCTTGTATTAAGCTTAAATAAAGAAATAAAGAAAAGCTTTACAGAGGCATGTCTGGGGTTTTGAGAACCGCGCGAAGTTTGTCCGCCTATGCCGTTGCCTTGCGTCAGAGAACTAACATTGCCGGTACAAATTTTATCAGTACCAGGGATGGTGAAAAAGGGATAAGTCGCACTGTCATGTGAACTTTTAAAATTCAGACTTGAAAAGCCAACAAAAGAAGAACAATTTGGGTTCATAAGTATTGAGGCAGAACCGGCGAAAATGGGCTGAGCGGTGAACGAAGGCAAAAAAAGTGCATGCTGTCAGAAAGGACAATCACCAACTACAGACTGTCACGATACGCAGTTGGTTGGTTAGTTGTTTGGTTAAGATCGGCCCTGACGATGCACTTAGACTAGAAATTGGTCCATTGTACTACCAATGTGTAAGGTGGGTGGGATAGCCCCTTAATCTAGGAACCATTTGCTTTGTTGTACGAAGGAGTTGATTTTAGCCGAACAGCCGTTGCCGAGGCTGGTCAAACGGTAGTGCATGCGATCCTATGAAAACACAAGCGTTTTCACTCAGCTGAGGCCTACCAACTCCTACTCTCAACTTCCACGCGGTGACAGCCGGGTGCCTAGTACCTTAATCCAAGAAATGGGTAACCAAGCCCGTTTGGCGGATTCTTGGCGGCAGCAGATCAGAGAGGTGGGGAAGAGTGCTTTCTTACTAGAGCACTTATTCCTGTTCCAGGTGGCAGCGGACGAATTCCCTAGACGGAGTCAACGGTGGCGTCTATAGTTCCAGTTAGGTTGAACTTAGTGAATAACTTGCGCGAGTTGCTTCGACGTATTCGGATCACAGGTCGGTAAGGAATTTCCAATGTTGGTCAGGACCTTGGAATAGAGATTGTGGGGGAGGAGCCCTTAATGGGCCAACGGCAGCGCTCATACTCCCGTAGTGAACTACTGGCACCGGTGTACCCGGCCCCTCGTCCTAGGGAAATAATTAAGGAAGTGGTCCTCCAGGTCCCGTTGCGCCGTCGGGGTAACTTCCATACCACCTAAAAAACATATGGTTCCGAAACAACCAAAAGCCTCGGATAAGGATGACTCAACTAATGACGACCCCAGCAAACGAAATAAGGACAATGACCTTCGGATCTGTACGTGGAATATTCTGTCCCTTTACAGACCACGTGTAGCCGAGCAACTAGCAGAGGCCCTAGACTGCTATAAAGCAGATATTACCGCCACCCAGGAAGTGCTATGGGATGGGCCGGGCAAAAAGAGGATGAAAAACTGTGACATCTACTATGGTGATTGCTACAAAGGCAACAGGCAACGCTTATTCGGATTATTATTTGTCATACGCGGCAGACTTAGGCAAGAAGTCTTAAGCTTCCGACACGTTAGCGAGCGTATTATGACTATCCAGATCAAGGCTTAATTCACTAACATAAGCCTAATATGTGTTCATGCCCCCACGGAGGAAAAGGACCCTGCCACCAAAGAGTGTTTCTACGAGCTCCTCGACAAAACATACGAGCAATGTCCTAAATACGACGTTAAAATCATATTGGGCGATTTTGACGCCAAAATAGGAATTGAGAACGCCTTCGGTAGGGCAGTCGGTAAGCATAGCCCACACGGTTGGGTGTCAAATCGCCCAAAACCAAATCACCCAAATCAAAAAAAGACACATCGCACAAAGAAAGGAATATCTACCAACCACATAAAAGTCATAGAGAGTTTTGATCTGACGTCTGATCATTCCCCAATTATTCTGACATTGAGCGAAAAACTAGTCTATAACCTAGAGCCAGCGAGATTAACTGGTAGAACAAGTAACTGGGAAGGTTTTAGGAATGAAATCGAAGATAATGTTGAACTGAGCGTTCCACTTACGAGACCGGATTTACCATCTGGCAATTTAACACTCACAAGTGCAATGCTAAGAGAACTCAAAAATGAGATCGAGATTCTAAAACCTAAGAAAGCTCCTAGTTATGATTTAATCACCGGAGAAATTCTCAAAGTTTTACCTATCTATATTGTAAATGCTGCACTCATATTAAAACACGTTCCGAGCCAATGGAAAGTTGCGGAAGTAATAATGGTCTTAAAACCAGGAAAACCGCCAAATGAGGTAAAATCGTATAGACCAATTTCGCTTCTTCCAGTTATATCCAAAATTTTCGAGAGGATATTACTAAGGCGTCTCCAACCGGTTATAGACGAAAATAATCTTATCCCTTACCACCAGTTTGGGTTCAGAAGTAAGCATTCGACGATTGACCAGGTGCATAGAATTACTGACGTAATCGAGAAAGCATTTGAAGAAAAAAAGATTTGCTCAAGCGTATTTCTTGACGTCTCGCAGGCCTTTGATAAGGTGTGGCATGATGGCTTGAAATACAAACTACGACAAGTTCTCCCTGTATGCTTATACAATATTCTAGTATCATATCTCGGGAAAAGACTCTTCCGTGTTAGACATGGAAACGAATACTCGCAGTTTAAAAAAATTTCGGCCGGCGTACTGCAAGGAAGCGTTCTTGGGCCGCTTCTCCATCTGTTATATACTCGTGATATACCAAAAGAAGATGGCACTATCCTTGCTACGTTTGTCGATGACACTGCTATCTTAGCAGTAGGTAAAACAATCGAAGAAACGACTGAAAAACTGCAAAACGCGCTAAATAAAGTAAATGAATGGACGATGGACTGGCGGATTGCCCTCAACGAATCTAAATCTGTTCACGTGAATTTCACTTACAAGAAAACTTATGACTTGCCAATTTTCCTAAACTCGGCCCGAATACCCTTTGCAAACGACGCCAAATACATGGGAATGACACTCGACGCAAGGCTGAAATGGAACTCGCACGTGAAAATGAAACGTAAAGAACTCGAAATCAAATATAGAGAAATGTACTGGTTACTCTGAAAACATTCCCAGCTCAGTACTGAGAACAAACTGCGTTTATACAAGCAAGTGCTAAAGCCGGTGTGGACCTACGGTATACATTTTTGGGGTTATACCAAGAAAACAAATGCCAATATTTTACAAACTTTTCAAAATAAAGTGCTGAGAGAGATTGTCCAAGCACCGTGGTATATTAGAAACGACGATATCCACAGGGATCTCGGAATCCCGACAATCGAAGCTGAAACTAAAAGCTTCGCGAGAAAGCATAGAAACCGACTAATCGGACATGTCAACAATACAGTCCTACAAATTTTGGATGAGAGCAATTTATTGCGCCGACTACAAAGGACGAAACCCTTCGACTTGGCGAGATAATAATAAACCGCGTCTAGATTGCGGAACATGCAGGATCTTTCAGTGGAAAGTAACCTGCCAAACGTTTTTATTTCATGATAGAAAAATTGCTTGATAAGTTATTACTTAGTTGCGATATCTAACAAATTTATATCGAAGGGTACTCAGTAAGAATCTGACACTACTATGAGCACGCGCTTGCTATTAAAAAAACATCGCACAAACATTTTGGCCGATATGACACTGCGACACATCGCCAAAAATTTAAAAAATGACAAAACGCTCAAGATATTGGGCGTTTTGTCCGAATTCATTAAAAGACTTGCTTCCGATCGCCCAAAAGGAGAAAAAATTCAGAAAAATGTCAAATCGGTCAAAAAATTTCCTCATCTTGATATTCATAACCAGACATGGCGGTCCAATGATCATGTAACGATCAACCAAGTTGATCATATTGCGATCGACGCAGGCATGTCTCCAGTATTCTCGATGTCCGGACCTTCCGAGCGGCCAACATAAACTCGGAGCATTACCTTGTTGTAGCAAAGGTACGAATTCGGATATCCCAAACTGAGCAACAAAGAAGAATCACTGTGAGAGAATTTAACGTCGAAAAGCTACAATCGCAAGAGACCGCCAGACCCTTCGCTGAACGCGTATCCCGAATTCTCTCAATCACCCCCATGCCGCCAGCATCAAGTGCCGAAGACCAGTGGCAATTCTGCCAACATGCCATCAGAAACGCCGCGACTGATGTACTGGGTCCCGCTCGCCCACCACCACGAAACCCCTGGTTTGACGAAGAAAGCCGGCGAGTGCATGCAGCAAAACAAGAGGCATATAAAGCGGCGCTGCAAAGGAAGACGAGAGCTGCTCGGAGCTCTACGAGCAAAAGAGACGGGAAGAACATCGGCTTCTCCAAAAAATGAAAAAGAGCATGAGAAGCGCGCGTTTGAGAATATCGAGAGTTTATACTCCAGCAACAATGTACGGAAGTTTTACCAAAAGGTAAAAAGAACGTGTCAGGGAAGCAATACGCGTACAGAAACCTATATGATAGTCAAAATTTCCGTCCACCTGACCGAAACGAAGTGAGGATAGCAATATCCAAGTTAAAAGCCAACAAGGCTGCTGAACCTGACGGCTTACCGGCCGAACTTTTCAAGGCAGCTGGGGATGAATTGGTAGAGTGCATACACCAGGCAGGCATCAGTCTCCTCAACATCGCATACAAGATCTTTTCTGCGATATGGTGCGAACGCCTGAAACCTTTTATCAATAGCCTGATATGACCCTATCAGTGCGGTTTCAGGCCAGGAAAGTCGACTATCGATCAAATCTTCACACTTCGCCAGATCCTGGAGAAAACCCAAGAATTCCAAATCGATACTCACCACCTCTTTATCGATTTCAAGGCCGCCTATGACAGCATTTATAGAGAAGAGCTTTATAGAGCCATGTCTAGTTTTGACATCCCTGCCAAACTTGTCCGTCTGTGCAGGCTGACGATGGAGAACGCTCGCTGCTCCATCAAGGTCGGTAATGACCTCACCGAGACCTTTGATGTCAAAAAGGTTTTAGACAAGGTGAGGCGCTGTCATGTGACTTCTTCAATATTGTACTTGAACGGATTGTGCGGAATTCACAAGCCTATCGGAAGAACTCAGCGGGCTGTCACCGGTGCGTTTGCAAGCATTGAGGCGGAAGCGGCCAAAATGGGTTTAGCGATAAACGAGAGCAAAACCAAGTATATGCTGTCAACAAGAAGGGACAATCAACACCGACGATTTGAACAGAACGTCACAGTGGGCAGCTATAACTTCGAAGTAGTAAACTAATTTTTCTACCTTGGCTCTGCTATAAACTCGAAAAACATCATCAGCGCAGAAATCAAGCGAAGAATAACTCTTGCCAATCGCTGTTTTTTTGGGCTTAGGGACGACGCAGTAGAGGGAATTATCGCCGTAGGTGGCGCGCACAAGTTCAACGGGACCTCGACCAACTTGGAGTGCACAACTGGAGGCAATTAGCTAAAGACCGAGCTAAATGGAGAGGCTTGTGGGTTGAGGTTCCAGTTCACCCCGAACTGTAGTGCCACCTAAGTAAGTACGTAAGCTGCCGAGGTCATTTAGATTATTGAAAGAGTATTCACCCAGGAAGGTATTCCGAATGACTGATGGTCTCTTCTTCCTCTTCACCCCTACAGCTTCTGGAGAAGTCATTATAGGGGATGCCTAGTCTTTCAGCATGTCCTCCTATGACGCAGTGTCCGGGGAGAACGTTGATATTTTGGAGAGGGTTGCTCTTTTATATTTCAGGAGTCCATAGGAGCAAAGTTGTCTGGCGGTGTTGCATTGGCAAAATATTACCATCGATGATCTACCACCTTCGCCGCGTCGGTTTGGATAAGGTACTTAACATAAGACGTTAGCGGTTCGATGTTGGTACTGCTTATGCCATTTATACCAGAGGAGCATTGTCGGGGCAGCACGTCCTCTACACAATTGCCCGGTGTGTCACAGAGACCTGGTACCTGGTACAAAGGGTAAGGTTGTACTGTACTGTACGCGCCAGTCTTTCACTGCCTTAGATCTCATAGTGCTAGATGCGAGTGATTTCATGGCTGCCTGACTGTCGACATAAATTACCATATCCTATGTTGATATTGTATTACCCGCTAGCCAGTCAGCGGCTTCACGAACCGCGGTAACATCGGCTTGAAAAATGATGCAATGTTTTGGAAGGTTAAAAAAGAGGTGTACATACGAGTAACATATGTCCAGGTCTTCTGAGAAGATTCCGGCAACGACTCCATGCTTGGTTTTGGACCCGTCTATTGAGTGCATGAGGGCCCTGTTGAGGTCATATTCAGTAGTCAAGTGGTCAGTGCAATTGGGGAGATGACGGTGCGTCGAAAGTATTTTGGCGTGCCCTGTTTGTTGCTCTTTCCATTGTTTGGACGCTCTCAGTCGTATTGCCGAGCAGATAGCCAATTTTGTACTGACGATGTCAATGCAAAGTAGGTGAAACATTGTTTGGAGCGCCGCTGTGGGAGAAGTTCTCAGTGCACCGGTAATGCTGAGACATACAGCTCAATCAGCTCTAGAACATAACCTGCATATGTATATCCCAATACCAGTAATAACGTTCGGTCTTTTATCGAAAACGGGTAAAAGATCATTAATTTTCGACCATTCAAGCCTTATCTCGGAATAGTATGCAAAAGCAGAGCGAAGGTTTCATAAAAACTCGAGCAGCTTTTAGTCCGCGCACCCTCTATGTAGTTTCGCCACATGGTGTTCTCCCAAAATTTCCGCGAATTCACTTTATAAAAAAATCTTCAAATTACCATCAGCAGAGAAGCCACAATCGAGTCAAAAAAACGCTATCGTGGGAAATTATATTCGAAAATGTTATTAAAGTCAAAAGAAAGGGTCAATACTACAAAGCCTGAGCACAAGTCTCCAGGAAGAAAGGATTTGAATAAAGTGTTACAAGGCCATAAACCAAGAATTGTGACTTCTTTTTACATCATAAATTATGCAAATAATGCATTTTCCCCAGCTCTGAAATAAAATATAATACAAGACGTATGTGTGTATGAAATGAATTATTAACATGAAACGTAAGTATAAAAAGTTGCAACTTACCTTAAAACAAAAGTATGTGTATCGAGATATATGGATCTGTATTGATTTGATTTTTATGTTCCTATGTTAAGCATTCCTTAAAAATTAAATTTTACACTTATGGGTTCACTGCTGTACTTTAAGGTCACTTGAGGATTATTATTATTTTGCTTTATAACAAAAAAGTCAGTCAATAAATGCAACACCAGTGTCACTGTACATTATCTCAGTGTTTGTTTCACTTTCATTGATACGCAATTAATTTGATATGTTTTTACTTTCCATCACGTACATATTTGTCAAAAAATCAATAACAATGGCTTAGAGTTCATATTTATGTCATTAGTGGTACGTACATATGTACATATGTTATGTGTATACGCTTCCCTTTGCAATATTTTTATTAAGTATAGGAGAAGCCTTAAAAATGGTTAAGACTTCTAAAAATACGTTAACTAATGTCTGAAGAAATATCTGTTTCAGCATACCTATGAAATGAGATGGCTGAAAATAGACTTAAGAATGTTCAATTTAAAGCTGCACCATACAGGATGATTCAGTCTTAAGCGAATAAACGTTGGGAGGTACTCGTAATAGGACGTGGTACAAAACGAAAAAGTGTATCTTTCCCCCATTGCGTATTTGAGGTACGTTTGAAAAGAGATTTGATTTTTTTATCTGACGATGTACACACGAACACTTACACCGTTGTTAAACATGAAGCAGTTGCTTGTAAAAAAAAAAACTTTTCTATAAAATGTTCATATTTGATGATTTGTCTCGAAAAAAAAGAAAAAATAAATCACGTCAATAAAACAGTTTTATTTAAATACAAAACTGGATTATGTGATGGATTAAAAACGGAAAATTTCAAAAATATTTGAAAAGCTAACTTAAAACAGCCTCCACTTTATATACAAATGTTCCGGGGTTTTACATAATACTCTTAGTTTACATATGTACATCGAAACGAGAGTTACATGGCAACGAAATTATTATTTTATTTTTTATTTTTATTAATTGAATCAACCAAAAGGAACAAAAATGCCTTATACAAAGGTTGAAAAGAGATAATATAAAAAGAATGACAGCAAATAAAAGAATGAAAGTATTATACCAGAGTCTACAACAATTTTTTATTTTTTTTCCCCCACACACACAGGACCAATGATGAAAATAAGACTTCTAAGAATCAATATTATTACTCTGGATTATAAAATATTTAAACTGACCAGGACTCATAGACTCCAGCTGCCGAACGTGGGTCCCCAGCGCATTCCAAAATTTGGATGAGCGTACAATAAAAGATAACTCCGTGATTACAGATGTATGAAGTGGTATAAGTAAACCTCTTCTACGCAAAGAAGATAGAAATTGAAACTGAGAAAAAATATACATAGGCTTTCGAGAACTGAGAACCTTGAAAAAAAAAATAAGATTTCTGACGTTAAGAAACTTGTTGAAAGAACAGCCAAGAAACTTTAGATGGAAAGGGCTGACATGATCATATCTTTTGAGGGAGTAAATAAATCGGATACAACTATTAAAAATTGTACGCAACTTGTTTTGGACACCGATGGAACAGCCAGAAAAAAGTTCACATCCATATGTGAAGAAAGGCATAATTAAGCTTCTAACCAACTTTGCACGAACATTTACAGGTAGAAATTGTTTTACTAAATTCAAGGTTCGGAGAGTAAGATACGTTCTACGAATAATAACATTAATATGTGCTTCCCAGGATAAAGTCTCATTAATTTTAAAACCAAGACTTTCCACGCACTTAGAATAAGGTATTAACACTCCATTGAGATATAGATTTCCTAGATTAGACGAAATAGAATGCCTGTAAATTGCAATGGCTTTAGATTTCAGAGGGTTAAGCTTCAAGGTGTTCAAAGTAGCCCACAAAGATATATTATCTAAATTAGCATTAATCTCACAAATGAAACTTTCAATGTCTTTCAGGGGTACATAATGAACAACTTGGGCATCATCAGCATACAGGTGAATATTAGAATTGGGAACAGCAGATGGAAGGTCGTTAATAAAAGGGCTGAAAAGCAAAGGTCCCAAAACTGATCCCTGGGATACATCTTGACCTAAATTTAAGAATGAGGACACCGAGGACTCTAAGTTTACCTGTAGACGTCTGCCCTTAAGGTAGGACCATATAAGTCTGCAAGAGGTACGAGCAAATTGAAAATTAGAAACAAGTTTGGAACATAGAATGTTATGATCAATGGTGTCGAATGCCTTTGTAAAATCAAGCAGCACAAGAATGGTAGCACATTTTTTATCGATGTTAAAGCGGATTTCATCAGTAATAGCAATCATAGCTGAAGTAGTGCTGTGATGTCGGCGAAAGCCTGATTGAAAACAGTAGAAAAGATTATTAACACTGAGAAATTCCATCATTTGATTTTTCAAGTTAATTTCAAAAACCTTAGAAAGAATGGGTAAAATAGAAATTGGTCGAAATTCGGAAAGCACTGCAGGAGACGATCCAGTCTTGGGTATAGGTATAACTTTCGCCTCTTTCCAGGCCTCAGGAAAAGTAGACATCATTATCGCAGTATTAATAATGTGGACAAATGGGTTACTAAATGCAGGCAAAAGAATTTTTATAAATTTTAAAGAAAGCTTATCAAGACCGATGGAATTCGTCTTAATAGAGAATAAAGCAGTTAGGAAATCATAATAGGAAATACTACGAAAAACGATTCCGCTTTCATTAACTTCTTCAATATTAAAACTTTCCATCATGTTGAACGGTGGCTGAACAAAATATTCATTGAATTCATCCGCTGACCAATTGTAAGTATTTTTTTTGTTTTTATTGACTACACCAAAGTTTCTGGCCTTTTTCCAAAAATCTTTTGAATCTCTAATATTAGAGAATTCATTCACTCCAAGTTGACGTTTCTGTTTATTTATCAGGTTAGTAACTCTATTTTGAAATTTAGCATATATTTTCCAATTTGCATGAGTCCTATCTTCCTGATAGGCGTTAAATGCAAGATCCCTCTAGGTTTTAGCGTTAATTACATCAATATTATACCGTATAATATATCGTATTATATTAGAACGATTAGAGTTACGCTGGGTAGCTGTTTTTAAAGGAACATGTCGATCAAATAAAGATAAAACAATAGTCAAGTAGTTAACTTGAATGTTGACATCATTTGTGCAATAAAGGAGCGATAGGTCAACTCTATTGCAATCTCTAAATAAAGCCGCAAGATCCAGAGATCTATAATCCCTGTAAGCATATACTGGTTTTTTAATTTCGATAAATTTATCAACACGTTTCTGAGGATATATACTCTGTGCATTAAGGTGGCCAACGTTCAGGGCGTGAAGAGTGTGAGACTGATCAAGAACTGATAAACATGAGCAATCATTATTATTTAAAAAATTAGGAGCTCGAGTCATGAAATTACATCGGATCACGCACCATACTCAACATAAGTTCTTATGCGATCAACACAATTTTTTTTTCTAGAGTCGGTGGAAATCTTTAAAGGCGCTAGTGGAGCTAGTAAAATGGGACATACACCCACAAAGGCGATTTCATTTCATTTGTTTCATTTAAAAACGGTTGTATAGTACAATAAAATCCTTTATAGTACTTAGCATTTTAAATTAGAAGATTTTTTAATCTTTATATAGGTATATTAATACCTGAACGTGAGGTGGGCAAAATCGCATCATCACCTCCTCGCGGTGCCCGCTGGATATCTGATAGTGAACTAACGATGATCGTATGCTGAGTCTGACGATATATGTGCAGCTGAACACTCAGACCTGCGTAAGCACATCTGGGTGAACTTCAGCGCGCATATGTCTAACCGGACGAGGCATATCTTGTTGACCTGATTAGCTGAAAATATGCGTCTCAGAAGTCTAGCAAGAGGTCCTCAGAAGGAGGACGTGCGGCGGATGAATTCTCTCGATGGAATCAACGGTGACATCTACAGACCAGCGGATACCTTACCGGAGCTACTTCAATATATTTGGAGCTGAGGTCTGTAAGGATTTTCAATACTACGTCAGGGTATTGAAAAAGAGACGGTGGCGGATGAACCCTTAATGGGCCAACGGCAGCGCTCATATCCCCGAAGTGGGTTACTGACGTCGGTGTATCCGGCCTCTTGTCCTAGGGGTACAAAAAAAAAGGATCTGGTCCTCCAGGTAACCTATGGTTACGAAGCAACCAACAGTCTCGGATACGGATGATCTTACTGTTGACGACCCATGCAAACGTAAAAAGGATAACGATCTTCGTGTCTGCACGTGTCTATAAACCACGTGCAGCCGAACAACTTGTGGAGGCCCTAGAGTGTCTCAAAGCAGACATTGCCGCCATCCAAGAAGTGCGATGGAATAGGCCGGGCAAAAGGAGAATGAAAAACTGCGACATCTACTACGGCGATTGCTACAGACAAAAAGGACAGCGTCTATTCGGGTGCGGATTTGTCATTGGAGGCAGACTTAGGCAAGAAGTCTTGAGTTTCCGGCATGTGAACGACCGCCTTATGACTATCCGTATCAAGGCTAAATTTGCCAACATTAGCCTAATATGCGTTCACGCCCCTCATGAGGAGAAGGACGACGCGACAAAGGACGATTTCTACCAGCTCTTGGACAAGACGTATGAGCAATGCCCTAGCCACGACGTTAAAATTATCCTAGGTGATTTAAACGCAAAGCTAGGAAGAGAGGACGTCTTAAGTAGCGTGGTCGGAAAGCACAGCCTGCACGACATCACATCCGACAACGGACTCAGGCTAATCGACTTTGCAGCGGGGCGAAACTTTGTCGTAGCTAGTACGCCGTTCCCACGTCTCGACATTCACAAAGAAACATGGCTCTCCTTTGATCGAAAAACTGTCAACCAAATCGATCACATTGCGATCGACGCAAGGCACTCTTCCAGTATTCTGGGTGTCCGGACCTTCCGAGGAGCCAACGTGGACTCGGATCACTAACTAGTTGTAGCCAAGGTACGGATGCGGATATCCACAACGGAGCGAAATCAACGAAATGCTGTGAGGAAATTTGACGTCGGGCGGCTACAATCGCAAGAGACCGTCAGCACCTTTGCCGATCGAGTTTCTTCTAATCTCAATCTAAGTCCTATGCCGCCAGCAGCAAATGCGGAAGACCAGTGGCAGCGTTGCCAAAAAGCCATCAGAGATGCCGCCTCTGATGTACTGGGTTTCTCTCGCCCACCACAACGAAACCACTGGTTTGATGAAGAATGCCGGCAAGCACATGCAGCAAAACAAGAGGCGTACAAAGCGGCGCTGCATAGAAGGACTAGAGCTGCTTACGAGCTCTACGTGCGCAGGAGAAAAGAGGAACATCGACTTTTCAGAAAGAAGAAAAAAGAGCATTAGAAGCGCTCGATCGAGGAGATTGAGAGACTTTATTGCAGGAATAATGTTCGAAAATTTTACCAAAAGGTAAAAAGAACATGCCAGGGTTTCAAAGCCAGAACAGAAGCATGCAGGGACGAAAATGGCAACATAGTAGTAGAATCGCAGTCGGTGCTGAGAATATGGAAGGAACACTTCTGCAGACTGTTAAACGGCGATGATGATCAATATTCCGCTGTCAGGCAGAATGAGCCATTCAACAGTGACGATGGCAGTCAAGATTCCCGTCAACCCGATCATAATGAAGTGAGGATAGCGATATCTAAACTCAAATCCAACAAAGCTGCTGGAGCCGATGGCCTTGCCGCTGAACTTTTCAAGGCAGGAGGAGATGAGTTGGTAAGGAGCATGCACCAGCTCATCTGTAAAATCTGGTCGGATGAAAGTATGCCCGATGAATGGACCCTAAGCATCATTTACCCGATCCTGAAGAAAGGAGACCCCGTCAACTGCGCCAACTACAGAGGTATAAGTCTCCTAAATATAGCATACAAGATCCTGTCTGCCGTACTATGTGAACGCCTAAAACCGATCGTCAACAACCTGATAGGTCCTTATCAGTGCGGTTTCAGGCCTGGAAAGTTCACAATTGACCAAATATTCACACTACGGCAGATCTTGGAAAAAACCCATGAATATAAAATCGATACGCACCACCTTTTCATTGATTTCAAAGTTGCCGATGATAGTGTGTATAGAGACGAGTTATGCAGAGCCATGTCTAGTCTTGGCATCCCTGCCAAGCTCGTCCGTTTGTGCAGAATGACGATGGAGAACTCTCGCTGCTCCATCAAAGTCGGTAAGAACATCACCGAACCGTTCGATGTCAGGAAAGGTCTTAGACAAGGCGACGCGCTATCATGCGATCTCTTTAACATAGTACTTGAGAGAATTGTACGAAACTCACAAGCCAACCCCGGAGGTACAATCTTCTTCAAGTCTGTACAACTACTCGCTTATGCCGATGACATTGACATAATCGGAAGAACTCAGCGGGCTGTCAATGGGGCATTTACGAGTATTGAGCTCGAGGCAGTAAAGATGGGTCTAGCGGTCAATGAAAACAAAACAAAATATATGCTGTCTACAAAAAAGTACACCCAACATCGGCGTCTTGGACAGAGCGCCACAACAGACAGATACAATTTTGAGGTAGTAAATGATTTTGTCTATCTAGGATCTATGCAGAATTCCGCAAATGACATCAGTAGGGAGATCATACGAAGAATTACTCGTGCCAATCGTTGTTTCTATGGGCTAAAACGGCTATTGAGTAGCAAAGCCCTATATCGAACTACTAAGGTAACTCTCTACAAGACACTAATCATCCCAGTCCTGCTGTATGGCGCAGAGACATGGGCTTTGACAAAACCGGATGAGGATGCCCTTGATTATTTCGGGAGAAAAGTTCTTCGAGCGATCTTCGGTCCCGTCTGCATAGACGGTGAGTGGAGGAGAAGGTACAATGCCGAACTATACGGCCTGTACAAGGACATCGACTTAGCCAGAAGAGTTCACATACAGCGACTAATATGGCTGGGTCATTTAGAGCGGATGAAGCCCAACCTTCCCGCTAAGAAAGTCTTCGAATCCACCCCGGACGGACGGCGTAGTAGAGGACGGCCCCGCGGTAGGTGGCGCAAAAAAGTGGAGGGGGACCTCAACCAACTTGGCGTGCGCAACTGGAGGCAGCTGGCTCGTAAAAGAGGTTTGTTGGTTAAGGCCCAGGTCCACCCCGGACTGTAAGCCATCTAAGTAAGTAAGTAAATAAGTAAGTAGTAATACGTGAACACGAAACTTATCGTACGTTTTTTTAGTATTTATTATAAAAAGAGTGGGATGAAACGTATATCATTCGAAAGGTACTTTATCATAGACGTGCAGAAAAACAAATCATTTACGTATATTACCGTTAACTCAGGTAAAATAAAGTGAACATACATGATTCCCCCATACAAAACGCTTTAACCAATCAATTGACAGCATTTTAATCACGTTCAAGGCTGTATGCAAGGGAGAATATTAAAAAAAAAAAATTATTTAAATATATAAACAAATACATAGCGTTGTTTCTCTTGCTGTTTATTTCCACTTGCTCGAATTTCGGGGACGAGGAATTCAGAGGACGTAAAAAAAGTAATTAGGGGAGGATGAAAGGAGTGATAGGAAAAGTGATATAGGAGACGGAAAGAAATGAGTTAGTTTAGAGGTGTAGAAGATGAGAAGTATTGCACTTTTAAAATTGGTAGGATTAAAAATATTTCTTATTCGCGATGGTAACGGGTTCCATAGTCTAACAGCGTGAATAAAAAAACAACCGCGAAGAATTAAAATATGGGATAATGTTAATGGTTCTAGTTGATCGAGTGAACTTAAGTTTGTAAAACAAATACGGAGGGCACTTATTGTTAATGATTTTATGTAAAAATATACAGTTCCTGGCATTGGTGAAACGCTCAAGGCTTTAGGTAAAGAGGGAGTGCAATGGCTCTGGCGTGTCTTTAAAGTGGGCTGGGAATGCGGCGAAGCACCTGCTTATTGGCAAATGGGGGTGATAGTTCCTCTTTTTAAAAAAGGGGTCAAAAGAGATTGCGCCAACTATAGGGGTATATCTCTTTTAAGTCTCCCTGGAGAAGTCTTCGCTAAGGTGCTAGAAAAGCGTTCCAGAACTGTGGTTGAAAACAGTTTGGGGGATGAACAGCGCAGTTTTCGTCCCGGTAGAAGCCCAACCGACCAGTTATTCACTGTCAGAATGGTTCTTGAGAAGGCCTGGGAGTATGCTAAACCTGTCTACACTTGTTTTGTGGATTTGGAATAAGCATATGATAGGGTTCCTCGAGACAAACTCTGGAGTGTACTGCAGGAGTATAGGATTGATGGTTCCCTGTTAAGGGCGATTCAGTCTTTATATACAAACTGTAGAAGCTGTGTTCGGACAAACGGTGTTAAGTCAATACCTTTCACTGTGGGCGTTGGACTCCGCCAGGGGTGCGTTTTTTGACCTCTTCTCTTCATTGTATATATGGATTGGATGTTGCAACGCAGCCGTATCGGGGAATGTTCCAAAGTGGGAGACCTAAGAATTAGTCATCTGCTCTTTGCGGATAATTTGGTCATCCTTGGGTCTCCTCAAACCGAACTTCAGCGCGCACTCGAAAGGTTTGTAGCCGTTTGTGATGATGCTGGAATGAAGATCAACGTGAACAAGTCAGAAGTAATGGTCGTTTCCAAAAAACCCATTCAGTGCACTCTGCATGTTAGTGGAGTTCCACTGAAGCAGGTGAATAAGTTTAAGTACCTCAGGGTCTTATTCATGAGTGATGGAAAGAGCAATACCGAGTTATCCTGTAGAATTGGTCAGGATGGATCAATTTTGAGAGAGCTTGGCCAATCTGGTATAAGGAAGGCCGAACTTAATATGCAAGCGAAGCTATCGGTTTATAACTCGGTTCGAACTCTCACCTATGGTCATGAAATTTGGATAGTGACCGAAAGAATAAGATCGCGGATACCTGCCGAAATTAAGTTCCTTCGCGGTGTTACTGGGATAACTCATAGGGATCGAGTGCGCAACACCAGAGTACGCGAGGCGCTCAATGTTAAGCAGCTACGTCTCCGAACGGAACGATTTATGCTTCGATGGTTTGGTCACGTAGTGCGTATGCCCCAAGACCGGCTTCCAAGACGTGCCATGGTGGCCGTGCGGTAGGCCTAGAAATAGATTTTTGGACCAAGTCCGACATCTCTCCTGGAGCCGTCTAGGGATTCCTCCTGATGAGTTGGAGTCAATGGCGGAGGATCGAGAAGGATGGAGAGTCCACCTGAGCATCCTACCCCCCGACCCTCATGAAGGATGAGCGGGCCATTTGAAAATGTATGTATGTATGTATGTATGGTCGTATCTACGAAGTCCATGAATATACCGAACTGCATCATTAATAGCTACTTGTAATTTTCGCTGAGATTGGAAATCAAATGAACAATAACTACAACCTTAGCATAAGGGATAAGACGTAACATTAGGGTTGTTATAAGCTTTCGGCGGGTATGTTTAGAGTAAAATATGATGGTAGCTACAAATTGCGGAGATATCCATGTATGTATACGATGACCACGTTGGTGTGATTACAGAAAGATAGATTACGATTGATTACATAACCAATGCTAGTGGCAGATTCAACAGCTTTTATCTTTTTTATTTAGTTCCAACCCATTCGACAACGACCAAATGTTAATATGTTTTAGATCCTCGTTAACTTCTTTCAAGTTGTTAAAAGGTTTGGTTAAATGAAGTTGAACATCATCTGCATATACATAGATGTACTGAAGAGTGCTTGCATACACATGGTAGATCACTTATAAATATGCAAAACAGAAGCGGTCCCAGTATTGACCCATGTGGAACTGCTTGAAGGATTGGCTTTAAAGCTGAGACTTTTTCACTACAGACAACTCTTTGCACCCTACTAGAAAGAAATAATTTTATCAGTTAGACAGCCCTATCACTGAAACCAAAAATGTTTTTTTAGCTTCCAATCAGTGCTGCCGTTTCAAATTTTTCTTGAGCAGTATAAAAGTACCCTCTTTATTTTACGTTTTACTGACAAACTAAACCAAATAAAGAACTTCGATAAGTACTAATAATTTTATAAGAGTATTCAAAACTAGTTAAGGTAATATCCGAATTCTCATTGGTCGTTTAACCTTAGGGATTAGACTGCGCAGTATAACTTGCGATTGGGCAGTACACAGTACGGAGTGACTGAATAGCAGTATAATACTGCTATTGCAGTACTTTTGGCAGCACTGTTTCCAACAGAGGATTTTATGATTCACTTCATCGAAAGCCTTCGAGAAATCGAGCAAACAAAGAAACGAAACACAATCGTCGTTAAAATCTTGTCTTAGTTTCTCAAATACGTTGACCATAGCCGAAGAACGGCTGTGTTTAGCTCATAAACCAGATTGATGAGGATTTAACAACTGATAATGTTACAAAACCTTTGCAATTTTCCAAGACTGGGGCAAAGCTTTTTTTGTAATTTGCGCGCACTGAGAGGGTTAAGAATACCCTTAACATGCTTTTACATAGTGCGGGCGTTGGAAAGGATAAATAGAGAGATAGAAAGATTTGGTGTAGTACTTTGAAGCTCAGTTGTCTATGCTTCAGAGAAACTCCGGGGTTGGTGTCCAGATAACTGGGAACATTTTTTTATTTTTTGTCTTTTGCTTCTGATTCACAGTACTTTTTCGCAACCACCGACGTCATAGGCATATCCATCATCCAACAGAGCCAACAATTTTTCCAGTCATATCGTATGTCTAAGCTACTGCCAGTATTATACATTTGCAGTAGTGTTTACACAGGTTTCGAATTGATTTCCTGAGAAATAAATATATGCTTGCTGGCGTCAGGATTTGAACCATGCATCATTAGTGTGGGCCGGAGCATTGGTGTCCATTCGCTCTATATTTCCTAGCCATCTCAGACATTCAATACGCAGTTTTTTGACTAGGTGGATGTCGCTGTACAGCTCGTGTTCTTCCCGTCTCTTTTGCTCGTAGAGCTCGCGAGCAGCTCTCGTTTTCCTTTGCAGCGCCGCTTTGTATGCCTCTTGTTTTGCTGCATGCACCAGGGGTTTCGCGATGGTGGGCGGGCGAGACCCAGAACATCAGTCGCGGCGTTTCTGATGGCATGTTGGCAGCGTTGCCACTGGTCTTCGGCACTTGATGCTAGCGGCATAGGGGTGATTGAGAGATTTCGGGATACGCGTTCAGCGAAGAGTCTGACGGTCCCTTGCGATTGTAGCTTTTCGACGTTAAATTTTCTCACAGTGATTCTTCTTTGTACCGCATTCGTACCTTTGCTACAACAAGGTAATGATCCGAGTCTATGTTGGCCGCTCGGAAGGCCCGAGCATCCAGAATAGTGGAGGCATGCCTTGCGTCGATCGCAGTATGATCAACTTGGTTGATCGTTACATGATCATTGGACCGCCATATCTGCTTATGAATATCGAGATGAGGAAACCATGTGCTTGCTATGGTGACATTTCGATCCACAGCGAAATCAATTAGCCTTAGTCTGTTATCAGACGTGGTGTCGTGTAGGCTATGCTTACCGACTGCCCTACCAAAGAGGTACTCCTTTCCTATTTTGGCGTTAAAATCGCCCAATATGATTTTAATGTCGTATCTAGGACATTGCTCGTATGTTTTGTCGAGGAGCTCGTAGAAACACTCTTCGGTGACAGAGTCCTTTTCTTCCGTGGGGGCCCGAACACATATTAGGCTTATGTTAACGAATTTTGCTTTTTGCTTACGACTGAGTTAAAATAAAACCCATATAGTAAATTTTTCTTTAATCAGTTTTCATACATTTGGCGGGATATAGCCCGCCAGTCGCGAAGTTATTTAAATTTATTTATTTTTCTTTGATTGGGTTATAATAGCGTGGGTAACATTTAATGAAGTTAGCAACAAACTTCAAAGGGGAGATGATATACAATTTAAAGGAAAAGGATGGTAATTTGTTATTCGAGTGAACTATTAACGAAATCATTGAGGCGCCGTGGCGTAAGTGGTTAGTGTGTCGGGCCACTGCGCATAAGGTTCCAAGTTTGAATCCCAAAAAACACCAACAAGTTTTTTCACGGTCCCACCTCTTGCGAACGTCTGACAAACATCCGAGAGTATTGTTATCTCCAAAAAGCTCCCCAAACCAAATTGCCCTTCGGATAGGGCACTAAACTGTAGGTCCATTTTATTCGTGTGGAAAATATAACGCACACAACATGAGTGGTTGCGAGAAGCTAGGCCCCGGTACTTAAAGAGCTGATGCGCCAAGTATTTTTTTTTTTATTAACGAAATCATTAGGTTTCAATCCAGTAAGCCTTCTTAAAGTATTTTTATTTTCTTCCGCCATGTCCTGCATTTCAATATGCACATGTTCGTAGGTTTTGTCATAATGTTTGATCGCGTATTTTTTTTTTTTTTTAATATTTCATCGAAATACTTTACTTTTAGATCTCTGTGTAGGTTGTCATTTCTAATGTACCATGGAGCGTTGACACTACTTTTTAGTACCTTGCATTGTAAGGTATGCATCATTTTCAAATTTGAATTCCTTGTACAGCCCCAAAGTTGAATTCCATAGATCCACATTGGCCTTAGAATCTATTTCTATAGTAGGAGCTTTTTCTCAATTGGAAGTTGGGAGCTTATTCCCATTAACCAATTCATATTTCTAAATTTAATACTTAGCTCTTTCTTTTTTTCTTTTTGACGTTTTTTATTTTTTGTATTATATGCATAATTCGGTCGTGCCGAAGGGATTGTTAATTCCCTTATACTGATGCTTAAGGCACGGGCGGACATGTTCCTTCCATCTCAGTCGGGTATCGAGCCCCAAACCAAAGTATTTGGCCGTATTTGCGTACGGTAGAATGAAAAATCCTCTCTACGAATCCAATAATGTCCAGCTATCTAAAAAAACAGATGGCTCTTGGACAACTTCCAGCGAAGAATTGCTAAATTTACTACTTGATACTCACTTCCCAGGTAGCTCACAAGTTGTAAGCAACACCGTTTTTAACAGACCGACTGCACAAATAAACAACTCCTCAAATCTGATTACACAGAACAAACTTCATTGGGCTCTACATAGCTTCAAACCTTACATAACGCCAGCCGAATTGCAAAAGCCATCCGATCTAATATTGCCGCTGCTGGAGACAATTTTAAAAAGCTATCTAGATCTGGTTTCTTCCGAAACTATGGAGAGAAGCGAAAGTCATTTGTGTACCCAAAGCTGGCAAATGTTCTCATACAAACCCAAATGAGCCTGTCATCATTCCTTCTTAAAACATTAGAACAACTAATCGGTATCGTTTTACGCAACAGTTTTGATACGAAATTTCTGTCAGTAGCCCAACTTACTCTTATGTACTTATTGCAAAGGCAAATCAGTGGACACGGCATTACATATGTACATACTCGTAGTACGTAATATCAAGTATTCCCTATTTTATAAGGAGTACACGATGGTAGCTTTCTTAAATATTGAAGGTGCTTTTAACAATGTCAATACATCAGCGATTGCAGATCAGATCTATCAGACCTGAAGGCAGACTTTGTGTTTTGATTAATTTACTGATTACTGTTCCGATTATCCACTCAAAGCTGGGTGGGATGTCTAGTAGAAGATCTATTGGTAGAGGCACTCGGCAGGGTGGTGTTATATATCCTCTTCTTTGGAATTTGGTGGCTAATGAACTACTGATAATCCTAGAAGGCGAGGGATGTACCGTGATCGCTTATACAGATGGTGTTGCTATAGCAGTCTCGGGAAAGCACCTCAATATCCTAAAAGAACATCTACAAAACGCTTTAAACAAGCTTACTAGATGGGCGGTTCGTTGTGGTTTGGGTGTAAACCCCCACATAACTGTTCTCCAAGAAATGTAAAATTCCGTTCGTTGACCCTCCTTCAAATCGTATTAGCTTAACTTTCTCTGGCAAAGCACAATTTTTGGGTCTTTAATCCATAATATTCACTCGTTAAGCCCGAACTTAAACCCAGTTGTATAAACCTGGTTGGCGTTTAACCCGATCAAATTTAAACTACCCTCCGGAGACCAGTTTAAGTACTTTAACTCGGATTAAAACACAATTTCATAATATTGACTCGTTTTGTTCGAGTCACATTTGACATTTCTTTGTTCGCAGGAGGCAGGAAAAGTAAAATGAATATAAAAAGTAGCAAGAACCAAAACAAATTTATTTCATTCGTGAAATTGATGAAATGTTGATGTGTTCATCGTCAGAAGATGAATTTCTGGAAGAACTGATAGAACAGCAGATGGTGAACCACCCTCTGGCCATTGGCCATTGTATGGCCGTTTTATCATTCAATGAGGCTCTTGTGGCCACTGCACCCACTGTTAGGGCAGGGGTCGACAATATAAGAGACACTTCATCAAATAAATTCGATGTCTGGCTTGTTGTTGGCGTTGATGTCGTCCCATCGACTGGAGGTCACACCCTATCGCTGTCAAAATTTGACAATACAATAGTTTAAAACGGTTTAAAAACCAGTTTAAACTGTTTTAAATCCAAGTTAAATGCATCTTTAACCCACCGAGTTTAATGCATGTTTTTGACTGAATATTATGAATACAGGTTTAAATTTTCGGGTTTAAAAAATGCTGATTAAATGGTCTGGTTTAAATTCACTTTAACCTGCCTTACGCTCGGAGTGAATAATATGGCCGTAAGAGATGGGTATAGCGGCCAATGAAAGCGCAACAAAATATAATATATGCCATCCACAAAAAAGGGCCGAAAAGTCTTCGAATCTACCCCGGATGGACGGTGCAGTAGGCAACGACCCAACTGAACCTCTTTATAAAGCGATGGAAGCTTCTGATGTTAGCGTTAGCCAGTTCGTTTAAATTATCAAAGTAGTAGGCTCCTAAGTATGGTTTTCTACGAGCGGAGAGAGCCTGGCGCGTACTAAAGCGGTTTAGTATGGTTTCCTCCTCTTCCTTACCCATACAACTTCTACAGGTGTCATTTGAGAGGATGCCTTGCCTGAAGGCATGCCTGCTTATGCTGTAGTGCCCGGTAATGATACCTACTATAATTGCAATGAATCATTTCTGCCTAATAAGGCAGTTAGAGCGTTCCTGATCCAGCCAGATCTGTCTAGTATCTGCTGTTGGTTATGTTAATTGACTTGAGTTTAAGCAGCAATTTCACTGTAGCGAGAGGCATTCTGAGATTCACCTTATTCGCTGAAATCAATATGCTAGCACCCTGCCTAGCGAGATTGTCAGCCATGCAATTCCCGGAAATGTCTCTTTGTCCCGGCGTCCAAATGAGGTGAACTGTTTAGCCATCTCGTTAAGAGACAAGCGAATTCAGGGCAGTTCTTGAGGTGAAGGTGGCAGATTTCAGGAACTTGATCGCGGCTTGACATTGTGCTTTAGCTACGACAAGGTTTCCTTTATCGCCATAATCTTCGCCTGGAAAACGCTGCATTGATTAGGGTGGCAGAATACATTTCCATACTTTTGTTTCCTTTTTTTTCGAAAGGATATACCATATGCCAAGTGATTTCTTATAGTTTTGCTGTAACATTCTCATGAATCTATTGATCGCATTAATAAATTCCGACTAAGAGCCAGGAGAACATTAACTTTGAAATATTTTAAATTGTTTTGTTTAATTACATTTTTACGTGCTCGAAGTTCTTATGTTTCCAGGTTTCATGTGATGCATATATTACATGATGGGGAAAAATTAACATCTTACCTCATATACTAGTGCCGTAAAAAAAAATTGCTCCATCATAATATTTCAGAAGACCCCACAAAACATATTCCAAAAATTCCAGTTTTCTATTTCAAACAATTCACAAGGACGTGTCTGACTAACAGACAAACAGACGCTACGTTGAAAATGTTGCTTTTCTCAACCTTTAGAAGCGGTGCGAGGCTATCATTTTCTAAATCAAAACTAGTGAACAAGAAAACTACAGATAAACAGACACTACGCACACATTTGTGAGGCAGTATTCTTAAATTTAAATTGACATATAACCGGCTGGATGTACCAGCTAGTATTGCCTTAAAACAAAGTATTCAACTCACGAAAATTTGTAAGGACGCTTAGTAAGTCAGAAATAAAATATGAGCTCTATCTGACACCAGCGCTCGCAGATAAGAACATGCAAGTGCATGTATATATATGGTATATACATTGTACATCGCCAATCTTCAAAATTTCAGACATAATGCTAAAGAGATTTCGATTCACCAGGTAATGTGATGTGGTCATTGGTGACCGCCAAGAATGGAGAAACAAAGGTCTCAACACACCATCAAACGCATAAATGTGCTATACAGATAGCGCCAAATTGCAAAATAACAGTACCGGAGCTAGGGTATATGGTCTTAGCTTTTAGCGTGCGGCAACGCTTGGAAAATCACCTACCATCTTCCAAGCAGAGGCACATGCTATAGGATTATGCGTTCGGGAATACCTGCGGAGAAACACTAAGGGAATTGCATCAATATATTGAAACGGATGGGCAGCACCTGCACGGTAGGTTCAAAGCTCGTATGGGACTGTCTGCGGTCCTGAACACGAAGACATTAAGGGAAAGCGGACTGTCTGGTGAGGAGAAGAGCTGGGCGTCCACCCAACAATAGCGCAATGGAAAGCTAAAGAACTCGCCGAACACTGGCCTAACGAAAGGGGGCTAAAACAAGTGAAAAAGTTCATCATCCCCAATAAAAATGGAGCATGCTCAAGTAGCTTGCTCTATTCCTCAGCAAAAAAGATTTGCGACCTCTAGCGGGGTACCTAACCAGACATTGTTCACTCAGACACCATCTTTATAAAATAAAACTATCAGATACAGTCATTTGCGGACTCTGCGGTGAGCAAAGAAAGCACATTCTATGTGAATGTCCAAAAGCAGTAACGAAACTCCGGAAAGTTACGCCATCTAACGCGGATCTCGATGGGCCCAGTGGAAACTTAGGCATTATTGAGGTTTATCAAAAGTCTTAATCTGGCTTCTGGTTGATCTTTGGATCAGCACAATAGATCTTAAAGGTAGAATAGAGGAAGAGAACAAATGAGTCAAGCATTGGGATCACGCAATTAAGACAGGCCAAATAACTTCTGGGAAAATATAACCAGAAAAAAAGCAGAACATGGAGCACATTCAGTCAACTGGGAATAAAGGGAGACGGACGCTGCATGGACTTCGCAGAAACACCAGTGCACCTTCTTATGAAATGAAATGAAGCATAGATACACAAAGGAAAAAATCACCTAGGTGCCTATCTCCTCTCAGAGACGGATCTACTTTCTCTGGATCCACTTAAGATACTGTGGTTTATTAAAGCAGCTGAACTTGAGGAAGTGCTCTAAACCAAGTATATCATCGACTAGAACCTTAGTTTGGGGGGAACAATAGATCTGCCAAACGTCGCAGTACACTTTTCTTTTCTTTTTTTTTAAAGTAGGAAACCCAAATCCCGGAGCACTCAAACTCTTTGGTCCATTGTACTACCAGGCAGGAACCTTTCTTTGGTGTAGTTGGTGGAAAAACTTCAATGTAATTCGTTTTCCTTTATACTCGGGTGGCTGATGATTGCTGTTCCCCGCTGGAGCTTGAACCTACACACATCGCTTATCACACTACCCACTGCACCACTGCCACAATCTCGCAGTACACTTGCTCCTCATTAAGACATATACACCTATATATCTACATATATATCTAAAGGTCGCACTGCACTTGGGCTAAAAAACATCGAATCATATCATACGTATTATATCTATTATCTATACATCGTAAATCACATAATAACTCGAAGAAAACTTCAAATTATAGTTTAATTGAATATCCATCATTATGTTGCCCATGATTGCCCTCACATCCTTTCTTAACAAGTTTCACACTACATCACATCTCGGCAGTACTCTACAACACTTCAACGGTTCATCTCCTTGAATTTTCATTAAGAGCATAATGCTTCCAATGTCCTTGTGTGAACAATTTTAAGCCATCTGCACACGTGTGCAATCACCACTACCACCCGTGCACACAAGCTCTTTGGTAAGAGTTCCTCTTTTATCTTGATAAGTGTAAACTCATAAATCGCATAAGCTGGTTAGGTTGGAAGAGATTACATTCGATATATCCTTGAAATTAGCATTGAAAAGCTTTAGAGCCTCACTGCACATTATAACTACCACCACCGCCACGAACAGCACCTTCACATCGGATCTGCCGTTGCACTTTCAGCAAACAAATTCTCGTTGAGCACTTTTACTTTCACTAAAGGCGACTGAAGCCGTATGTGGCCTTATGTACAGATAAAAACATATCTAGAGCAAACCAATTTACCAATTTGAAAGGAATTTAAGAACTAGGTCGCGCGATGTGATACACTTATGGCCGCGTACTAGGATTCACTATAACCTTGAATTTCGTATCCATCTGTGTACGTTATAAGAGGGGTTCTTTCACAAAGTCTTAAGGACATTCATTGAATTCACTGTAAGGATACACCCATACACCGATTTCTTTATTTTATTGCTCGTGCCTTCAAGACAATGGCACACAATTTTCTATCGAATTATCCTTATTAATCCTCGTCTGTTATAGTTGGGCTTTGGTTTCTTATAGAAAACCACAGAAACACATTCAGCATGCACTAAGGTCTAGAAAAACGAGGCACGAAGGCATGTAGGTATCTCTGATGCAACGTTAAACGTACGTGAGCGCGACGACATCGGAACTGAAATGAATGAGAAAAATCGTGGAAAATTCGTAACGATTTTCTCCGTGTCCCATTTTAACTCATGGTAATTACTTTAGAATAAAAGCCGAATGAAGTTAGGAAGAGAAAATACACATTCGTAGTCACAGGCAGTCAGACGCAGAGGTAAAGCAAATTGAAAAAAAAAAAATGAAAAGTTAACACGATTTGTACTCTTTTGAATGAGGGTTGGTGGTGATTCAAATTTTCTATCATACATAGGGTTCTTTCAAAGAAGAATATCACTTATGGCTTTTCATTTACGGACCGGAGAAAAACACAGTCACATACAGGTGTAGCGATTTGTGAATTTCTGCAGCATCAAGCTCTCCACAACAGGGCTGTAATTAATAGACAATGTGTCTTTGATTAAAGTAATTATGTGATGGTCAGTGTATGATCTAAAAGTATTTTCCTGGGCATTTGATATGTACATATGAAGGTGCAAAGTTCTTATTTTAAAGTAAGAAAAAAATTACTTTGGATTTGATTTTAAGCAAGTTCATCCGTAGTACGTGTCTACGAAATGTAGATTCCTAGGTACAATACATATATAGGTATATATTTCTATATATTATTACTGATTTTAAACACTACGCTGTGTAAGCGGATTGATGTACCCGACCTGTGTAGAGTCTCTGCCTGAGGCACCGCATCCTTCCATTCTCGTCGATCCCCAGCACGCAGACTAACTTTTCTGGCATCTGCGATTACTTGGTGTTTATACCGTATGTTCGATCGTTTTCGTTGTCTCAAACCTAAGGGCTGTAATTCGAAGAATCTTTTGGCTGGAGCAATGTTGTCCATTCGTTCGATGTGACCGAGCCAATGTAGTCTACGTATCTTAGCTTTCTGGACTACGTACACATCTTGGTACAACTCATAGAGTTCGCGAATTAATCTCCTCCTTCATTCGCCCTCCATTCGCTCTCTCGCGCACGGGACCTAGTATCGTTTTGGACAGATATATTTTTTGTTTGTTGATAACATATACCCAGTTTTGTCCTTATTTACGTCAAGACCAACTCGTCTCGCCTGATCTTCTATTGACACAAATGTCCCTGACAACAGGCTAAGATCTTCCGATGATCTCAATATCATCTGTAAGTCCCAGCAACTAGACGGACTTGTGGGAGATAGTGCCTTCCATGTTGCCGGACCCTCTGTCAGCGCGAGATTGGAGAAATCACATGACAGCGCATACTTGCTGAAAATCGGTGCAAGTTTGGAATAGAACGGACGAGTTATTTCCAAATTGCATAGAGCACCGCGTATTTTTAAGCGTTATGTGACGCAACTAGATCAGTTTTGACGGTATCCCGAATTTAGCTCACGCACTGAATAACTCAAGACGATGAATGCTATCATATGCGGCTTTAAAGTCCATAAACAGGTGATGATTTTTTACTTGAAATTCGTTGGTATTTCATCGATTCGGCGACAGCCACACTGCTTAAGACGTTCACAATGTACGTTGGATAGGATCTTGTATGCGACATTTAGCAGAGTTATATCTCCATAATTCTTGCAAGGCATGGGATCGTGTGCAAATACTTCACTAAAAACAATCGGGATTCGGGAATTATTTATTGAAGTCTATGGAAAGACAATGAGAGTGCTTCAAGTGCTCAATTTCGAAAAATACGAAGGCAGCTCATAAAGATCAGAAACAAATCTTTCCCCAAAGCTCCCGTTACTGTAAAAAATGAGTGTTGACATTATTTAAAACAAAAAAATGTAATGAATGATTTTGGTATGTCACGATACCAAAATAGCGATCCTATAGGAGCACAATTCTTCTTCTTCTTCTTCCTTTTATCAGCGAGGTTATGATCCGAAAACTAGGGATCACAACCCTCCCACTTCACCGCATTTCTACTGATCCGCATGTGGGGTTCGCCTATTTGACCTCAGAAAATATCGGCAGGCCTGCCGATTTTGGATCACTCGGTTACTGAGGCCAATGAAATGCCGATGTCGTCGCATTTGTCTGATCCAGGCGTTTATAGGCCTGCCTTTCCTACATCGCGAGCATCCTATAGGTGCACAATTATTGAGGATAATTTTTGTTACTCAAACTTCCTGTCCCTAACAATTGCAACTGCCATCCAAAGTTTATAGAGATAGCGAACCGCGAGTATTTATTGGATGACATTTTCAGTGTCGTTTCATCTTGCGGCTATAAGCAGCTATTTATCGTGCACTTTGCTCATGTCGAACATGAAAGAAAGCAATAATTTGATGTGTAATAAATTTTGCATTGCGTTGTGGATTGACATTTTTCGACCCACAATTCACGCGAAATCAAAGCAAGAAACCATCCAAACTTTAACGTAAGGACTACTGCTCAAGTTGCCATTGGAAAACGGTGATAGAGGTAGTTCACAAGACCAATGCAAAACAAATAAACTAATTTTCGAGAGAGTAGTTGTATTGGAAAACAACATTCATAAAAAGCGCACTTCATCGAGAATATGAAACCTAATCACGAGAGAGGTTCTTAAAGCACTACAAAGAAAAGCTCTAATTAAGCTTCTGTTCATTATAAACGCCGCGCTTAGACTAGAATATGTTCCCAGTCAATGGAAAGTCGCCGAAGTTATAATGGTCCTTAAGCCCGAAAAACCGCCAAATGAAAAAACGTTTTATAGACCGATTTCGCTTCTTCCAATTATATCTAAATTGTTTCAGAGAATATTGATTAGGCGAATACACCCGGTAATAGAAGAAAGGAATCTCATTCCGGATCATCAATTCGGATTCAGAAGAAAGCATTCTACAGTTGAACAAGTGCATAGAATAACAAATGTTATCGAAAAATCTCTTGAATCCCCGTGCAGGGACGGGTTAAGAATATCACTGCAGCGCCCCCCCCCCCCCCCCCCCCCCCCCCCCCCCCCCCCAACAACCAGCGCTTGTCGTAAAAGGCGACTAAGGGGGACAAATCAGATCTAGGCAATATAACACCCAAGTGAGCCTAGCGACACATATACTACCTTAAAAACCCTCCCACAAGTGTGCATGCGAGTCCGTGGGTTGACACGACTGGAGATCACCGGTGTCATAAAAGAAAGATCAAACAATACTAAAACAGGAGCATGCACGTGTCAAACAACAAACACCATCGCAATATGGTGCAAAAAATTGTATTGCAAAGCTGTATCATTATGGTAATACTTGCAAAAAGGAAAGGCACTACCCCGCCAGGCACTACCACTGCTGTGCATGGTACTGATCCTGGACCGTGCAGAAATGTTCGGGTCAGAGCTATACGGATTCCGGCGGCTACCAAAATAATGAAACAGTTTGGTTGCAATTTGAGGGTCGCGAGTTGGAACGTTGGAAGCATGACCGGTCGAAGTTACGAGCTGGAAGAGATGATGAATAGAGGGCGGGTGGACATCTTGTGTGTCCAAGAGACGGAATGGAAAAACACCGGGAATCGGGCGCGTTTCTTGGACGTTAGGACAAAAGATTACAAGATGTTCTACTACGGAACGTAAAAGTATGAGAACGGAATCGGTATCATCCTTGCGGCAGAGCTACTTGAAAACGTCTTGAGCATTTCGAAGTCCAGCGACCGTTTGATGTCTCTCAAACTAGTAATACAAGGAGAGGTGTGAAATATTGTCAGTGCATATGCTCCCCACGATGGGTACAATCAGAGAGATAAAGATGCATTTTGGCTAGATTTCCAAAATCTCCTTAAGAACATCCCAAAGGAAGAATTTCTGTTTGTTGAAGGAGATTTGAATGGACATGTCGGGAAATCAAACGAAGACTATGAAGACTGCCATGGAGGACTAGGATATGGCACCAGGAACCTTCCTGGTGAAGACATCCCAAGCATGTGCAAATCACACGGTCTTATCGTGTTAAATACCATGTTCATCAAACAAAGCCGACACCTGATCACTTACAGCAGTGGTGGAGATGAAATTCAGATTGACTACCATTTGGTAGGCAGTTTCATGAAGCCCCGGGTAAAAGATTGCAAAGCGATCCTGGGAGAGGCAATCGCCCGTCAACACCGTCTCCTGCTAACAGAAATTTTTATGAAAACACCAAAGAAAAGCAAACAAACAAGGGTCTCTGAGAAAATCAAGTGGTACAATCTGGACAAAGAAAAAAGCGGGGCTTTTGTTTTCGTAATGAAAAATTACCTCTCTCACACCATCAACGGAGCTGAGGATGAAGAGTGCAGAGCACAAAATATGTGGGATTTCCTACAGCGAACTTGCTTAAAGAAGGCCAAATCACTGCTAGGAGCTTCAAAAGGCCACCATCAACACGCCAAAGAAACATGGTGGTGGAGTGATGAAGCTAAGAAGGTGATAAATGAGAAGAAAGCGGCTTTCAACGCTTGGTCAAAGTGCCCCTCTAATAATAATGACGAAAAAGCTCGCCTCGAAATGGAATACAGATGTTGCAAGAAAAACGCGAAGAAGAAGTGCGCCCAGCTTCAAGCAGAGAGTACGGAGGGCCTGTATCGGGAGCTGGAGAAAATATTTTCCCCGGTTGCTGATGCAAACCAGGCTATCCAGGAGCTGCGAAGACACAATATTAACAAGAGCGCCACTATCTTCAAAATAGCCGCCCAAAGAAGGAAGAATGCTCAGGAGATTCGTTCGCCAAAGCTCATTAACAATGCTCATGGCCAGCTTCTTGTGGATGACGACAAAATTCTGCAGAGGTGGCGGCAGTATTGTGAAGAGCTTTTAAATGAACAGTTTCCCCGGCTATACTTTCCAAGAGACACCCCTAACTGTGAAGAAATACCCGACATTACAGTCGAAGAAGTTAGTGAGGCGGTCAAATACTCCAAAACACGAAAAGCGGTTGGCCAGACGAAATACCCTCTAAGTTCTGGAAAAAGATGGGAGACATCGGGTTCAGATGGCTCAGAATTCTCATCTCCAAATTCGTGAGAGGTGATCCAATGCCGAAACAATGGAGGGAAAGTTACCTCCTACGCGAAACTGTGATAACTACCGTTCGATCAAGCTGGGTATTAGGTTCAAGTTCAAAAAAGACAGAGTACTTGTGCTGCCCGTTCTCTGATCCACTCAGGCCTATTCCAGACATTTATTTGAATGGAACAGTGCTTCCCAAGTGCGAAAAATTCAAATATCTGGGATCTATGATCAATAGCAAAGCAACTTGTGATGACGACATCAATCATCGTGTAAGCGTAGGGTGGATGAAGTGGCGGGAAAATTCCGCTATCTTCTGTGACAGAAAAATTCCCCCTAAGTTGAAAGGAAGGCTCTACACCGCAGTTGTACGTCCAGCGCTCACATACGGTTCACAATGTTGGACGATGTACAAAAAGTATGAGAGTAAATTAACGGCAGCTGAGATGAAGATGCTTCGCATGACAGCAGGAGTGACCAAGCTTTGATCGAATAAGAAGTTCCAAGATCCGTGGAAGCTTTCACATCAAGGAAACCATCGTACAAAAACTAGAGCGCGACCGGCTCAGCTGGTATTGCCACGTTCAAAGAAGAGATCATTTGAACCCTGTTAAAAAAACAATATCTATACACGTTCCAAAGACATCGCGATGTACGAAAGGCAGGCCTATAAACGCCTGGATCAGAAAAATGCGACGACATCGGCATTTCATTGGCCTCAGTAGCCCAGGGATCCAAAATCGGCAGGCCTGCCGATATTTTCTGAGGTCAAATAGGCGAACCCCACAGGCGGATCAGTAGAAATGCGGTGAAGTGGGAGGGCTGTGATCCCTTGTTTTCGGATCATAGCCTCGGTGATAAAAGGAAGAAGAAGATCGAAAAATCTCTTGAAGAAAAAAGGATTTGTTCAAGCGTATACGTTGACGTCTCTCAAGCCTTTGACAAGGTCTGGTATGAAGGCTTAAAGTTTAAATTACGACAAGTTCTGCCAGAGCACCTATATAATATTTTGAAGAACTACCTTACGAATAGTCTCCGCGCCAAAAAAACCAATATTTCTATTTTAAGGAAATAATAGCTGGGGTACCGCAAGGAAGCGTTCTTGGTCCAGTTTTATATCTATTATACACTCGTGATATACCGCAAGTAGAAGGCACTGAGCTAGCTACATTTGCCGACGACACTGCTATCTTGGCAGTAGGTAAGACGGTCGAAAATACTACAGATACTACAGATACTACTACAAAACTGCAAGAAGCTTTGGATAGAGTAAATGAATGGACAAAGGTTTGGCGAATCGCACTCAACGAGACCAAATCTGTTCATGTAAATTTTACTTATAAGAAAATAAATAATTTGCCGATCTTTTCAAATTCGGTTCAAATTCCGTTTGCAAACGAGGCTAAGTATCTTGGAATGAATCTTGATGCGAAGCTGAAATGGAAAACGCACGTAAAGAAAAAACGTAAAGAACTAGATAATAACTATAAAAAAATGTATTGGTTACTTCGAAAATATTCCAAGCTTAATATAGAGAATAAACTGCTTTTATATAAGCAAGTGCTAAAGCCTGTATGGACACATAGTATACAACTCGGGGGTTGTACCAAAACAAATAATATTAAAAATTTACAAACTTTTGAAAAAAAAGTGCTAAAAGATATTGTTAATGCGCCATGGTATATTAGAAATAGCGATATCCATAGAGATCTTGGCATTAAAACAATCGAAAACAAAATCAAAAACTACGCGAGAAAGCATAAAGTCGACTTAGAAGTCACGTCAATATTACAGCCCTCCAAGTTTTCGATGAAAGAACTTTACTATACCGTCTACAAAGAACCAAACCCTTAACGATAAGTAACCGCGTCTAAACTGCGGGGGTAGCACGAACTTCGAATGGGAAGGTACCTACAAAACGTCCTTATTTCGCAAAATGAAAGCTACTTGAATACTTAGTTGTAGTAAAAATAAAAAAAAAAAACAAGTTTGTTTTGAAGGGAGATTTTTTAGTGGGTAAAAATCCCACACTACTATGAGCACGCGCTGGCGATCCTCATAGTGTCTTGTTGAAGATTTTCACCTACCCTCCGGAAAAAAAAAAGATTTTTAAGTATACAGCTCACTCAGCTCAATTTTATTTTACATGCAATGCAACAACAAAACAAAATGAATATAATTTAGTCAGTAAACAAAATGACTATAGCTAGTGAGAACGGCGAATTGATTTCAATTTCACTCTGAGTCGTAGGTGGCTTTGTTGAACAAAATTTGTAGCGGGTCGACGACGGCGCTCTGAACGCCGCCTCGCTATCCATAAAAGAAATGCCAGTGCACAATTCGGAAAGTTAAAATTTAATTTATTAAAAAAAAAAAAACAAAAAGAAATAACTTTTAAGCCACGACCTCCTTTGATGGAATCTTTAGACGACTGAAGTCAATTTTGAATCTATTTCGCATTGAAATCTTAAGAATGTGGAGTTCTGTCAAACGCTACAAATTTATTGCCTTCGGTAAAATTACCTATGGCAATTGGCAACAACCTTCACGGAACAAAACAGTTTCTTTGACTTTGACATTTCAAAATGTCCACTTCTTATTTTGGAGAATTTGTGAAAGTAATAGGCTAAGATTCTCGAGAAGTGCAGCTATTAAAATGCTTCAGTATAAAGTTTTAAAATATTAAATACCAATGCACATTGTACATACATGAATGTCGGTACAAATATTGTGCGCAGTTATACCTAAAAATTTACTTTGAAAATTAACGTGCAAATGTCCTAACACTTTGTACTTAGAAACGCTTAGTTGAAGTCTATCCATTCATTTCGAGTAACAAATCGGAACAATAATATTCCTTCCTCTTTTTCAATACGAGCATAATATTGAAGCAAATTTGTTCCAATTTAAATCCAATACGTTTGTAACGGATTAGGAAAAAACATTGAGAAACAGTCTGAAGAAACTTTTTCTAAGTGAACAGCTAACGGTCTGTTGGTTTCATTATTGCGAGGCTGTTAGGACAAAGGCGTCTCAAAGAGCGACATTTGTAAGCTCCCTTAACAAGAACAGGGAAGCGAACCGACTCTTCCGTAAGTTCTTAGTACTTGTGTTCAGCGTTTGACCTTCTACATATATACCTATTCAGAGGTATATGGTTAACAATTCAAAACAATTGGAGGAAGTCTTTTCAAGGATTTTTTTAATATATGATATTATAAGCGACAATGGATGGACAAGGTAAAGCATTATTTATAGTTATTATATTTTTTTAATGAGAGACAACTAATTAAGGAAACGCCATCTGCTATTTGAAATCGAATAAGGCTGCTGCACCTGATGGCTTACCGGCCGAACTTTTGGAGGCAGCAAGTGATAATTTGGTAGAGAGTAGACGAATGTATGCCTGATGAATGGAATCTCAGCACCGTTTGCCCGATCCTTAATAAAGGAGACCACCTCAACTGCGCCAATTATAGCCGCATCATTCTCCTCAACATCGCATACAAGATATTTTCAGCGATATTGTGTGAACGCCTTTTATCAACAGCCTAATTGGTCCCTATCAGTTCGGTTTCAGGCCAGTAAAGTCCAACATCGATCAAATTTTCACACTTCGATAGATCCTAGAAAAACCCAAGAAGTCCAAATCGATACTCATCATCCCTTTATCGATTTCAAGGCCGTGACAGCATCTGTAGAAAAGAGCTGTATAGAGCCGTCTCTATTGTAGTTTTGACATATAATATAATATCATATAATATCGCGGTAGTTTGAAAATTTGTCTACCTTGGCTTTTCTGTAAACTCTGAAAACGACATCAGCGCAGAAATCAAGCGAAAAATAATTCTTGCAAATCGCTGTTTTTGGGTTTATAAGGCAATTCAACAGTAAAGCCCTATCTCGAACAACTAAGGAGACTCTGTATAAGACTCTGGTCACCCCAGTCCTGGTTTACGGTGCTAAAACAAGAACTTTATTGAAAGTGGATGAAGATATCCTTGGTCGCTTCGAGAGAAAAATTCTTCGTAAGATATTCGGTCACGTTTGCGTTGACGGGTTTTGGAGGAGAATATTCAACGGCGAACTATGCAGCTGTACAGCGACATCGACCTATTCAAAAAACTGCGTATTGAACGTTTTAGATGGCTAGGACATATGTAGCAAATGGACACCTTCGGCCAGCAGAGTCTTCGAATCTAACCCGGAGGGACGACGCAGTAGAGGGCCTCCTCGACGTAGGTCGGGTGCACAAGTTCAAGGGCCTCGACCAACTTGAAGTGCACAGCTGGAGGCAATTAGCTAAAGACCGAGCTAAATGGAGAGGCTTGTTGGTTGAGGCCCAGGTTCACCTCGAACTGTAGCGCCACATAAGTAAGTAGTTTTGACACTCCTGCCAAACTTGACCGTCTGCGCAGGCTGACGACGGAGAACGTTCGCTGCTCCATCAAGGTCGGTAATGACATCACCAAGATCTTCGATGTCAAAAAATGTTTTAGACAAAGTAACTTCTTAAATATTGTCCTTGAACGGATTGTGCGAAACTCACAACCCAACACCAGAGGCACAATCTATCAAAAGTTCGTACAACTGCTTACATACGCCAACGATATTGACATTATTGGAAAAAAGTAATATTAGTCACAAAATACTTGCCCTTAAGCAGTACTGATAGCGTTATAGAACTCAGCGGGCTGTCACCAATGCGTTTGCAAGCATTGAAGCAGAAGTAGCCAAAATTGGCTTTGCGATAAGCGCAGACAAAACCAAGTATATGCTGCCAACAAGAAGGGACAATCAACACCGATGAATTGGACAGACCGTCACATTGGGCAACTATAAATTCGAGGTAGTAAGGAACTTTGTCTACCTCGGCTCTGCTATTAACTCTGACAATTATACCAGTGCAGAAATCAAGCGAAAATTCTTAGACTAATAAGGCAATTCAACAGCAAAGCCCTATCTCGAACAACTTAGGAAACTCTGTATAAGACCCTGATCATCCCAGTCCTACTTTACGGCGCTAAAGCATGGATTTTATTGATAGTGGATAAAGGTATCCTTGGTCGCTTCGAGAGAAAAATTCTTCATAAGATATTCGGTTCCTTTTTGTGTTAGAGGAGAAGATTTAACCACAGCTGTACAGCGACATCGACCTTGTGAACAAATTGCGTATTGGCTGGGACATAAAGAGCGAATAGACACCAGCGCTCCGGTCCGCAGTCTAACCGTCTAACCCGGAGGGACGACACAGTGGAGGGCATCCTCGCCGTAGGTGGGGCGCACAAGTTCACCGAGGCCCTAACCAACTTTTTTTTTCTTTTTATAATTTGCGCGCACTCAAAGAGCTATGAATACCTTTAACATGTTTGCACACAGTGCGGGCGTTGGAAAGGATGGATAGAGGGAGAGAGAGAGAACTATTTTTGGTTCAGTGGTTCTTAAAGCTCAGTTGTTTATGCTTCAGAGATTCTCCGGGGATAACTGGGGAGATTTTTGTTATTTTTTGTCTTTTGCTTCTAATTCAGAGGAATTTTTTTCCGATAACCGATGTCAAGGGCAAATCATCATCAGCAGACCGAACAATTTTTCCAGCCACATGACCAATCTACTGCCAGTGTTATGCCTTCGCAGTAGTGTTCATACAAGCTTTCGTAATTGATCGGACTGACTTTATATATTTCATGAGAAATAAATAAATGCTTGCTGACATCAGGACTTGTACCATGAACCATTAGAGTGGCAATTGACGACGTTTCCACTACACCATTGCTACCCCCACTTGAAGTGCACAACTGGAGGCAATTAGCTAAAGGCCGAGCTAAATGGAGAGGCTTGTTGGTGGAGGCCCAGGTTCATCCCGTACTGTAGCGCCACGTAAGTAGGTATGTTTTTGCAATTTCTGTATTTGGGAAAATGAGTAGGGCGACAAGTGGTCTTGAAGGCTACAACAGTCGCCCCAGTCAAAAACTGACGAAGCACGGCGTATTCTTTAAATTTATTGACTCCTCGCAAGATGAAGTTTGCATTAAATCCTATTCGTATTCATCATGTCCTTAGATGGAACGTTTCATATTTTTAAACCAAAAAAAAAAATTAAAAACAAGCAAATACAGACTGAGACAAGTTTGAAGAAATTGGGCAAAAAAATGTTAATCAATAATTTTTTTAAATCAAATGCCGATGTGATAGGCGCCACTTGAAATAGTTCGGTAGGGATACCAAACTCTCCTAAGTGGATGCTTGCTGCTTTTTTAGCCATTGAGGCAGTGAGTCGATGTACTGACCTTTGTCGTGTCTTACAGTATGCTGCAATGCCTTTTTGTTCACACGATATTGGGCTTGTAGCTCGGTACTCTCTACTGCTGAGACCGCTGCAACCCGAGCCTTGATTGCTTTACGCTCATCAATCCGTCTTCAGGTATTGCCGATAGCCATGTGCGGTGGTTATTTTGCCTTTAACCGGCGTACATAGATGCCTACCTCAGTTGCAAAAACATTTTTACAGAATTCCAGTGGTTATCCACGCTTTCCTGCATTGTGCTGCTGATTGTTTCTGCTTCTAAGGCAAGATGGTCCCTGAATTGTTGGCGCACTTGCGGATCCCTAAGCCTGTCAGTACTGTACCTGGAAATGTTGAGCAAGTTTGAACGATTGCTGTTCACGGATGCAGTACAAGAGCGTATAGCTAGCATAAGATGGTGATCGCGTTCTTGTCCGATGTCCACTCCACGTCTGTTTCGGACGTCTAGAAGCCAATTTCCCAAGCGGCGGCTGATCGCAATGTGATCGATCTGGTTGGTTCGCTGCCTGTCAGTTGGAACCCAACTGTTTTTGTGGTACTACGCTTAAACAGCGTACCTCTAATGATTAGGTAGTTAGTATTGCAGACGTCCACATACTGCTCTCCGTTCTCATTCTGATCTCCAAGACCGGTCCTACTTTGGCGTTGAAATCTCTCATCACCATTATGATGACATCATTAGGCGTTTGGTTATAGACGGAGCCTAAATGGCTATAAAAATTATCCTTATCATCTTCATTTGCGTCTTTGATCAGAGCATAGCACTGTATCATGATAATTTTTCTTAGGCTGGTCTGAAATCTAGCCGTCAATATCCGGTCACCAGGATATGACGCTGGTTCGTGCTGTTGGAGCTAGCAACAGTCCACGTCCGGACCACTGCCCGCTCCCAGCTGGTCTACCAGAATAGAGCATGACAGTGTTTTTTATTCGGGAGTGATATTCCCCGGCATCGTACAATCTTATTTCACTCAGCCCCAAAATGCGCATCTTATATTGCATGAATTGGGAGAATCTGGCGTTTTGAGGCGCTTCTTGGAGTGAGTCGATGAGGCTCTTGACATTCCAGAAACCGATAGTTGTCCGTGTACAAAAGCAAAGTATCCAAGGCGTTGTATTTCGTTTCGGAGCAATTGGGTTTTTTAACGGTTGCGGGCCAGAGACCAACCGACAGTTATCCTGTTTTGTGGCACAGTATGCTCGCCACTCATCTTCTTCCCTTCGCAATTTCGGGAGAAGTTCCCAGATGGCACCACGAGGAGGTAGAAGTAGGACTTGCTTACATGGCCTTTGGAATGCAGTGGGTCTTTCTCGTTATTTAGCGGACCAATACCTATCGGGAGATGATGCACCTAAAAGCTTTTGTTTTTCGTTTACCACCTACATCGATTTGAGGCGAAAGCGTAAACGCTAAGCTTTAATACGTATAAAATACCATGTTAATCAATAAATCATTTCGTATCTTATCTCATTCACATTTATGTCATTTAATTTGTCCAAGAAAATTTCTATAATAAACCAAAGTTCTTTCACCATAAATCACCTTATGCCCTCGTTTTGTGTTTTCACATTTATTTTATGTGCGCAAACCTTGACACACATCAAAGAAAAATTACACATCACACCCATGATTATATTAACTTCAATCCCACCATAGCGCATACACGTTGAGAATGCTTACTGCCGAAACTACAAAGCCCCAAGGAGTCTGTTGGAGCGCTCCTTTCAACTACCGCATTATACCAAAGTCAACTTAACCCGCTCTGATGATAGATGACAAAAGATGCTCCTCTATGTGAAATAGTATTCACCTTGGATAAAAGTAAAACATCATCCATATAAATTTCATCAAAATAAAAATCACACAAAGAGATTCCGGCCCGCACGAAAGAAAAGGACATTTTACGACCCGAATAAAAGAAAAAATAAATAAACATTTTATATCCAAAAGTTGCAGTGCCAACTTCACCCTCTTTCTCTCGCTCCCTCGTGATGATAAATTTATGGATGTGAAATATATTCGAAAAGCCAGAAAATTGAAAATGAATGTATCGTATCTATACGTCTTTGAAGGTATATACGTGTGTCTTTCTGTAACATTCACGTACTACAGGTATCATGCTTCATGTGCTAACTGGTAGAATAACAAATTTTAGTTCAGTTTTGTACATGTTGGCAAATTTATTCAGAAAATTTAATTTTGAGGCGTATCCTTAGAAGATACTCGTATCTTGTGAAAAAATTGCCTCAATTGACCTCTAGCAAAGGAGAATGTATAAATCCACTTCACACAGCATCTCGTCCTTAACGGGTTCTGTGTACAAAATATATTGATAAACTGCACATCACATACTCGTTGGATGCCTAGGCAAGCATTGTGTCTAGTCAGCTCAATGTGTGTTTCTCGGTTGTTGGTCAATTGTTTTCCTTTGGATCGTCATTCATGATGTTTATCTGCAATTGTCATGTTCTCGAATCCAGTTCGCACTTCAATCGGTTTGGTTCTGATTTAAGGTTTATCCTAGAATGCATAGTACGAGGACTAAGGCAAGGATACAGTCTATGGTTTCTTTTTATCGAGGGTGGTTTATCGATCCTTGGAGTTGCATTAATTGCTTTCGATTAGTCAGCAGTTTGTGTTGAAGGCTGTGTGTGGATGTACAAAAGGCATAATTCATTTTTATCGTCTTTAAAGTGGAAAACAAATAAGACATTTATTTGAAAGCTTTCATAATTAAAAAATAGTTACTTGAGTGCGAATTAATATATGTATGAGATGATTAACCGATAACGTATTTTCAAAGGAGCGGGAGGAAATTGTCGCGGATTTTCAAAAATAGGTTTTCGTCCGAATTTTTTTAACTAAGCGAAATTGCTCTCCATCAAACAGAAAAGTATATTTAATATTTTGAAAAGAATTATAATTGAAATCAATGAAGCTACTGAACTGAATTCCACGAGACCAAAGAGTGCTTTTCTCACTAGAGCACTTCTTCCTTTTCCAGGCGGCAGCGGACGAATTCCCTAGACGGAGTCAACGGTGGCATCTATAGTTCCAGTTAGGTTGAACTTAGTGAATACCTTGCGCGAGCTGCTTCGACGTATTCGGATCACAGGTCGGTAAGGAATTTCCAATGTTGGTCAGGACATTGGAATAGAGATGGTGGCGGAGGAGCCCTTAATGGGCCAACGGCAGCGCTCATACTCCCGTAGTGGACTACTGGCACCGGTGTACCCGGCCCCTCGTCCTAGGGGAATAATTAAGGAACTGGCCCTCCAGGTTGGGGGTTGTGCCGTCGGGGTAACTTCCCTACCACGTAAAAAGCGCATGGTTCCGAAACAACCAAAAGCCTCGGATAAGGATGACTCAACTAATGACGACCCCAGCAAACGAAATAAGGACAACGACCTTCGGATCTGTAAGTGGAATGTTCTGTCCCTTTACAGACCACGTGCAGCCGAACAACTAGCAGAGGCCCTAGACTGCTATAAAGCAGATATTACCGCCATCCAGGAAGTGCGATGGGATGGGCCGGGCAAAAAGAGGATGAAAAACTGTGACATCTACTACGGTGATTGCTACAGAGGCAACAAGCAACGCTTATTCGGATGCGGATTTGTCATACGCGGCAGACTTAGGCAAGAAGTCTTAAGCTTCCGACACGTGAGCGAGCGTATTATGACTATCCGGATCAAGGCTAAATTCGCTAACATAAGCCTAATATGTGTTCATGCCCCCACAGTAGAAAAGGACCCTGCCACCAAAGAGTGTTTCTACGAGCTCGTCGACAAAACATACGAGCAATGTCCTAAATACGACGTTAAAATCGTATTGGGCGATTTTAACGCCAAAATAGGAATGGAGGACGTCTTTGGTAGGGCAGTCGGTAAGCATAACCTACACGACACCACGTCTGATAACGGACTAAGGCTAATTGATTTCGCTGTGGAGTGAAATGTCACCATAGCAAGCACATGGTTTCCTCATCTCTATATTCATAAGCAGACATGGCGGTCCAATGATCATGTCACGATCAACCAAATTGATCATATTGCGACCGACGCAAGGCATGCCTCCAGTATTCTGGATGTCCGGACCTTCCGAGCGGCCAACATAGACGCGGATCATTACCTTGTTGTAGCCAAGGTACGAATGCGGATATCCCAATCTGAGCAACAAAGAAGAATTACTGTGAGAAAATTTAACGTCGACCGCCAGACTCTTCGCTGAACGCGTATCCCGAAATCTCTCAATCACCCCTTTGCCGCCAGCATCAAGTACCGAAGACCAGTGGCAACGCTGCCAACATGCCATCAGAAACGCCGCGACTGATGTGCTGGGTCTCGCTCGACCACCACCGCAAAACCCCTGGTTTGACGAAGAATGCCGGCGAGTGCATGCAGCAAAAAAAGAGGCATACAAAGCGGCGCTGCAAAGGAAGACGAGAGCTGCTCGTGAGCTCTATGAGCAAAAGAGATGGGAAGAACATCGGCTTCTCCAAAAGAAGAAGAAAGAGCATGAGAAGCGCGCGTTTGAGAATATCGAGAGTTTATACTCCAGGAAAAATGTACGGAAGTTTTACCAAAAGGTAAAAAGAACGTGTCAGAGAAGTAATACCCGTACAGAAACCTGTAGAGATGAAAATGGAAACCTCGTAGTAGAATCACAGTCGGTGCTGAGAATATGGAAAAACTACTTCTGCAGACTGTATAACGGCGACGAAGACCAACATCCCGCTGTCAGGCAGAATGAACCATTCAACATAGACGATGATAGTCAAAATTTCCGTCCACCTGACCAAAACGAAGTAAGGATAGCAATATCCAAGCTAAAATCGAACAAGGCTGCTGGACCTGACGGCTTACCGGCTGAACTTTTCAAGGCAGCTGGGGATGAATTGGTAGAGTGCATACACCAACTCATTTCTAATATTTGGTCAGACGAGTGTATGCCTGATGAATGGAATCTCAGCATCGTTTGCCCGATCCACAAGAAAGGAGACCCCCTCAACTGCGCCAATTAAAGAGGCATCAGTCTCCTCAACATCGCATACAAGATCTTTTCTGCGATATTGTGCGAACGCCTGAAACCTTTTATCAACAGCCTGATTGGACCCTATCAGTGCGGTTTCAGGCCAGGAAAGTCCACCATCGATCAAATCTTCACACTTCGGCAGATCCTGGAGAAAACCCAAGAATTCCAAATCGATACTCACCACCTCTTTATCGATTTCAAGGCCGCCTATGACAGCATCTATAGAGAAGAGCTTTATAGAGCCATGTCTAGTTTTGACATCCCTGCCAAACTTGTCCGCCTGTACAGGCTGACGATGGATAACGCTCGCTGCTCCATCAAGGTCGATAATGACCTCACCGAGACCTTTGATGTCAAAAAAGGTTTTAGACAAGGTGACACGCTGTCATGTGACTTCTTCAATATTGTACTTGAACGGATTGTGCGGAACTCACAAGCCAACACCGGATGCACAATCTATTACAAGTCTCTACAACTGCTTGCATACGCCGACGATATAGACATTATCGGAAGATCTCAGCGGGCTGTCACAGGTGCTTTTGCAAGCATTGAGGCGGAAGCGGCCAAAATGGGTTTGGCGATAAACGAGGGCAAAACCAAGTATATGCTGTCAACTAGAAGGGAAAACCAACACCGACGAATTGGACAAAACGTCACCGTGGGCAGCTATAACTTCGAGGTTTTTTTTTTTTTTTTTTTTTTTTTTTTTTGTCGGGATAGGAAACACTCGACTGGAGCACTCAGACACAACTGGTCCATTGTACTGCCAGAGAGCAAACCCTGATTTACCCATTTTGTTGGAATTTCCTTGACTTTCGAAGAAAGCCAAGCAAGCACTTCAGTGATGAGGAGCTTACAGTACCAGCACTCACCACATCCGCACCGAAGATCTGCCACCTGATACGAGCAAAGGCCGGACACTCACAGAGATAATGTTCCGCGGTGTCGTCACTTTCTCCACAAGCGTCGCAAATTGTAGTGTCACTTAAGCCTAACACGTTAAGGTGCTTGGCAAAAGCGAAGTGGCCTGGCAAGACGCCAATAAGTTGTCTACAGTCTTTTCTGCTGAGAGACAGCAAGAATGCCGCTGATTTCTTACAGACGTCCGGGAGCATGCGTTTAGTCAACCTGCAACCTGGAGAGTCATGCCACACACAATTGTGCTCGTGAGAGACCCAATCGTCAATGGAAGCCCTAACCGAGGACGCTGGAAGACCCAACACGGGTTCGGGACCGGAGAAAGCCTCTGAGCCTTGTCTAGCAATCTCATCGGAGATCTCGTTCCCCAAGATCCCAGTGTGACCTGGGACCCAGATAAGAGACAGAGAATTCAGCCTTGCGACCGAGTTCAAAGAGTTTTTGGTTTCACGAACTATTTTGGAAGTGGTTAAAGGGTTAAGCAAGGCCTTAAGCGCAGCCTGACTGTCACTACAGACACAAATGCTACGTCCCTTCCACCTGTTCTTCACAACATAGTTCATGGCCATTAGGATTGCATAAGTTTCCGCTTGGAAAACAGACGCATATTTGCCTAACGAGAAGTGAAGTCTAATGTTGTCGACTTCCACGAAGACCCCAGCGCCAGACCCTTGACTGGTTTTGGAACCATCCGTGAAAATACGACTACATTCCATTCCCGGCTCAGATTCTGACCGAAGCCAGTCCTGGACACAAGGAAAGTCGACTCTGAATTTGCGCATCAGCTGGAGTTCTGGTGTCATTGCATCAGACGGCATATCCATAAGACAGGAGTCGTAAGATAAGTGTCGCGCAAGTTCATCAAAGTTCCAGTGTGGAGTATACCAAAAACCGCCCCGCCTAAGACGATGGATGGCTTTGATAGTGCAACCCATGATATAAGTATCAAGGGGAGGTAAGTTCAGCAAAGCGTCTAGAGCAGAGCCAGGCGTACTCGGGAAAGCTCCTGAGCAGCCGAGACAAGCCGTTCTTTGGAGTTTCGAGCAAAAAGCAACCACATATTTACGCGAGAGCCCCTTCCACCAAACAACCGGCGCATATGCGAGGAATGGTCTTATCATAGCCGTGTAGATCCAGAGAACCTTATTCGGTGATAAGCCCCAAGTCTTGCCAAAAGCACCCTTACACTGCCAGAAGACTGAGAGCGCCTTGGATGTTTTCGACTCGACGTGTTTAGACCAATGAAGTTTCTTATCTAGAATCACTCCCAGATATTTGGCTTCATTGGAAATGCGAATGGTGACGCCTTTTAGTACTGGCTGAGTCAGACCGGTCAAAATCCTCCTTCTCGTGAAAAGAACAACATCAGTCTTAAGAGGATTCACCGAAAGCCCACTCCTAGTACACCATTCATCGAACATGTCCAGCGCCGCCTGTGCGTTAGCACAGACCGTCGCCAGGCATGGCCCGACAGAAAGTACGGCGACATCATCCGCATATGCCTGAGCGTAGACGTTAGAACTATTTAGAGTGTTCAACAGAGAGTCGACCACCATGCACCATAACAATGGAGACAGAACGCCACCTTGCGGACAGCCCCTGTTTACCCCTGTCATAACATATTGGCCACAATCCGCATCCACTACCAAAGTTCTATTCATTAGCATTGCTTTAATCCACAACACTAATGTTTCATCTACCCCGTGTTGTCTGGCAGAGTCGCACATGCAGTCAAAAGTTGCATTGTCAAAAGCACCCTCAATGTCGATGAAGATACCCATCGCGTATTCTCTCCTATCAAGCGCGCATTCAATTCTGGCCACTAGATTTTGAAGTGCGGTCTCACAGGATTTCCCACGCTGGTAAGCATGCTGCATCTCCGGTAGTGGATGCAGTTTCAAAGCAACTTTGCGCACGTGAAATTCTACCAGTCTCTCCATACTTTTCAGTAGGAAGGATGTCAAACTTATAGGTCTGAAACTCTTGGGGAGCGAATAGTCTTCCTTACCAATTTTCGGTATGAAAGCTACTCTGACAGTCCGCCAAGGTGTAGGAATATATGCCAGCGCCAAGCCAGCGGTGAAAATTCTTTTCAGAGTTGGCAATAGCTGATCTATACCCTGTTGCAGCATAGCCGGATATATTCCATCGGTGCCAGGCGATTTGAAACCATCAAAAGATGCCACAGCATATTTGATGGCCTCATCTGTTACCACGGCTGATGCAATATACCAACTGTGCCGAGTTTTCTGACTTAGATCAAGCTCAGCCTGGGTAAGCGGGCCAAGCTGCGACCTAGTGATTATCCGATTGCCAGGAAAGTGAGTCTCCAGCAGAAGACTAAAAGTTTCCGCTTTTGTCTCAGTAAACTTGCCATCAGACCGTCTGAGTGACTCCGGTTTGGTCGGCTTACCTCTTTTGAGGACTTTAACCAACCCACTGGTTTCACCGAGTGTCTCGATCTTTTCACAAAAATCTCTATAAGAAGCACTTTTCGACAAACGACTTAACTTCTTATAGTCTTTTTGCTTCGATCTAAAGAGATCCCAGTCACCTTCTAAATTTGTCTTAAGAGACCTATTCAGAAGTTTTCTGGACTCTTTCCTAAGCCGCTGCAGTTCTGGGCTCCACCAGGGAACCGGCGTTCTGCAGGAGTTTTTTGTCATTGGACACGCCAGTTCAAAACAGTTGGTAAGGACACTGGTCAGGTTTTGAACAGCATCCTCAACCTTTCGTTTCGTTCTGAGTTTAGCTGGAGTTTTGACAGATCTGTCTAGCTCTTTCCTAAACCGCACCCAGTTGGTTTTCCTCGGATTCCTCCTCTCCTGCAAAGTTAAAGCTTCGCATTCGATTTGGAAAACGATGTATCTATGATCTGATAAGGACACTTCCGGCAGTACCCTCCAGTTAGTAATCGACTTGAAGTACCTATTAGATAAAGTCAATTACCTCCTGCCTCCTTGCCGTAACAAAAGTTGGCTGGGAGCCAACATTGTTTATTGTCATACCAGATGATAGTATAAAGTCTAGGAGATGGTTTCCTGGTATGTTGCATTTGCTGCTGCCCCAGACTGTATTCTGAGCATTAGCATCGCAGCATATGACTAGTCCCGTCTCCCGAGTGTCACAATACTTTATGAGTTCGGCAACCGCCTTCGGTGGTGGAGGCATTACCGAATCATAAGGGAAATAAGCCGACACAACGACGAAAGTTTTCCAACTTCCATTTGTTTCGTAGCTTACAGCTGCAGCAACCAAGTCCTGACCACAAAATTGTCCAAGCTTGCTTACTGAGAGGAAATTCGGCACAATTAGACAAGCTCTCGGTCTTTCAGATCGCTCGTCACATAGCACCGTTACTCCACGAACACCACCAAATCCACATATGCGCTTGTTCCGCACATATGGTTCCTGGATAGATGTTATGTGGGGTTTTGTACGCACCACGGAAAGTCTACTACTTAAGAGAGCGGTAGCAGCCTTGGAGTGATGCAGGTTAATCTGCGAAAATATCATAGATATAGTCGGTGGTTTTCGCCCATTACTTGCACTCATTTGGAAATTAAGCGGAAATGAATCCTTCCAAGATGCAGGTAAGGACGCATGTCATACCCAGACTTCAGGACCTCCACAGAGCCAAGATCTAAACCCACAACAAGCGAAGAACCTTCCACATTTTCCCGATTCTTGCACTTGCACTTGAGTAGACGAACCATTCGCTCGTGTCGAGGCCAGGATTCTGGGTACGGAGACGCGTCAGCACATCCGCCGTTTTCCTGAGTTTCCCCGGGATAAAGCAAATGGCGCGCGTTCTCTTGATGGGCATGAGAACCACAAAAGAAGTGGTCCCCAAGGGTGGTATTTTCGGCACCGCATTGCTTAGCCATTCAAGGGTTTGCTGCGAGGAGCACTTCACCACGAAGGTTCCGCTCTTTAACGCACAGCCCTCCACTTGAATGCAGGCATTTGCTTCCGAAGCCAACTCCCACAGACGATCTTCGCAGTGTTTGCACTCCGCGTCGGTCATCTTGTGATCATTGCCAGCTCTTGCGATTCGTAGCGTAAGAGCGGAGGAAGCAGTTTCACTATACAGAATCTGCTCCCTTCGCTCCTTCGATCCGGATTGCTTCTTACCGAGGGTCTTATCCACGTCAGCCAATTTCTGTCCGCAGGTGCTAGAGCTTTTAGAAGTTCCAGCACGCGCATCACCCAGATTTTGTGCGCGGGTAATACCTCCGGTTCGAGGCTTCTTGGTAGAAGGGCGAGCACCTGATGCACCCACGCTTCCGCCGAGACGAGCACCCTTACCCGTGGCTTTGCCTGCGTCTGCCATTTTCTGCCCACTAGTGCTGGGACCTTTAGGGATAGCAACACCAGCATCACTCAGATTTTGTGCGCAGATAACGCCACCGGTAAGAGTGTGTCCAGCAGAGGGGCGCGCATCAGATGCGCACACGCTTCCACCGATGAAAGTAGGCGAAACTTGCTTCGTCCGCTTTGACCTGTTCGAGCCAACTGAAGGGGAGCCGGCGTTGGGTCCGAGGGATAGACCGACTCCAGTTGGAGTACTTTCTGTCGACCTAGGCCTCTTTCCCGCCGCCATTGAGGGATGACTGCTACCAGCGCTTGCGCCTTCAGCTGACTCTGCAGCCTCTTTGCACCGCGCCATCGCCGCCTTCCTTCTTCTCCTCTTCAACTGACTCTTAGTCAGGAGCTTTTCGGAGTGCGCCGTTTCAGGAGCTCGTTCACCTTTTTCGGTATCCCGCGTCAAACCGTCTTCAACACAACTTCGACCAGCTGCCCGACTATTAAAACAGAGATTAGACGTTCCAGCCGAAGCCTTTCCGCCACTTTCTCCGTCATTCCAGCCCAGTCTGCCAAACGAGTCGGAGACAGAGCCGCAGGATTCTTCAGAAGCAAGCATCGCTACTACTTCCGGGTCAACGCCAGAGGCGGGGGGTTTGAGTATGTTGGTTGGGACCTCCAGAATCCTTGTCCCGGCCGGGGTCGAAAAGACCACGGGTGGATTGTCGCTTGCGCGAGTACCACCTGGAGTATATACCGTGAATGTTTCTTCCATCATACTTTTAACAAGTTTTGCGTCACAGTCAAGACGTCTTCAGCCTTTGGTTCGATGTCTCACCTGGGGTCCTTTCGGATCCTTAGGGTCATTGACTCATTGACAGTAAAGCCCTACCTCGAACAACTAAGGAGACTCTATATAAGACCTTGATCATCCCAGTCCTGCTTTACGGCGCTGAAACATGGACTTTATTAAAAGAGGATGAAGATATCCTTGGTCGCTTCGAGAGAAAAATTTTTCGTAAGATTTTCGGTCCCGTTTGCGTTGACGGGTTTTGGAGGAGAAGATTCAATCACGAACTGTACGAGCTGTACAGCGACATCGACCTAGTCAAAAAACTGCGTATTGGACGTCTGAGATGGCTAAGACATGTAGAGCGAATGGACACCAACGCTCCGGCCCGCAGAGTCTTCGAATCTAACCCCGAGGGACGACGCAGTAGAGGGAATCATCGCCGTAGGTGGCGCGCACAAGTTCAAGGGGACCTCGACCAACCTGGAGTGCGCAACTGGAGGCAATTAGCTAAAGACCGAGCTAAATGGAGAGGCTTGTTGGTTGAGGCCCAGGTTCACCCCGAACTGTAGCGCCACCTAAGTAAGTAAGTAAGTAAGAAGCTTAATCAATGCTTTTCTAGGGAAAACTTTGAGAATTTCTCCGGTGATCAAATCATAACCAAGAGATTTTTTTAAGTTTTAGATTCTCGATCTCATGTTTGAGTTCCCTTAGCGTTGCACTTGTGAGCGTTAAATCGTCAGATAGTAAATCCAGTCTATTGAGGTTGTCGTAAACCCCTTGACCGCAAAGACGTCCGCTTTTTCTTTATCTTCCCTCGCCCATTCATTTTGATTTAATTTGATTGGCGCCGCGGGACTTTGGGCCTTTTGTTGCCTTTTACAGCTTTCCAAAAGGAATAATTGGAATCTTTTTCCGCTATTAAACTTTCCAGGTAAGAGCCTATTGCGCGATTCTTAAAGTCCTTAGTAGTTCCTTCAACAAATTGCACAGACGATTCAGGTGTGTTTTATGTTGCGGAGGATGACTCTGTTGCCATTTTTTACGCGCTTTTCTTTTTTCCTTGATCAATTTTTTATTTCCGGAGGATATCGTAAACTGTATCTGACCGGCGTTTTCCTTGGATTGGGCGTATTATTCCAAGAGGCGAGCTGTACGATCTCAACGAAGCGATCAACTTCAACCTCAAGTTCATAGGGTGTCGTAAGTGGAACGCTCAGTTCAACATTATCTTCAATTTCGTTCCTAAAGCCTTCCCAGTTAGTTGTTCGACCAGTTAATCTCGCTGGCTCTAGGTTATAGACTAGTTTTTGGCTGATTGTTAAAATAACCGGGGAATGATCAGGCGACAGATCAAAGCTATCTTCGACTTTTATATGGTTGGTAGATATTCCTTTCACAACTAACAAGTCTATCAGGTCAGGTATTTTCGAAGTATCAGTTGGCCAGTAAGTCGGTTTACCCGCCGAATGGAAATAACAACTGTACTCCATTCCTGCCCCATAGAGCATTCTACCCTTTTTCAAGCTGTATCTTGAGCCTCAGAACGTACTCGTATGTTTCGCGTTAAAATCGCCGCCGATAATAAAATTAGGTTCCAGCGATTCAAACAAGTTAGTAAAATCACTTTTTTCTAATGCGGAACGCGGTGGACTGTAGATAGATGAGATTTTAAGAGTGCGCTGATTATTTTTAACTCGAATCGTACACAGTTGCAAAGTTTCAAGCTCGATCTTTAGGTCTTCGGATTGTTCGATGCAGTCTTTAATAAATAACGATGATCCGCCTCTCGTTTTTCCCCAAGGGTGACAATCATGGTAATCATTCTTCTTCTTCTTCTTCCTTTTATCAGCGAGGCTATGATCCGAAAACAAGGGATCACAACCCTCCCACTTTACCGCATTTCTACTGATCCGCCTGTGGGGTTCGCCTATTTGACCTCAGAAAATAGCGGCTGGCCTGCCGATTTTGGATAACTCGGTTACTGAGGCCATCATGGTAATCATTATAGCCTTTTATTTTTAAATGCGATTCCTTTTTTACGTGGGTTTCAGAAATCAAGCAAATATCAATATTGTTTTCATCCATGAATATTTCCAATTCGTCGAGTTTTTGCAAAAGTCCGTTTGCATTCCAAGTACATATATTTAACATTCATTTTTCATTCATATTTTAGATGAAGTACGCATTTTTCGTGAATAATTTTGAAGCTTAACCAGCGTATCGAGAATAATTTTATTTATTTTGCTTTGTTCTTCAAATTTCTCGGGAATAACCGACAAAACATGAGAGACAGGGTCAGTCGAAATTTCAACGTTTTTTAGTTTTTCGGATGCCGCGGCCTGAGCATAAGTCTGCACTCCTGCTGTCCGAAGGAAGTCCACGCTACTTCTAATCCAATACACTCCTTCGACTGACGACAGTACTCTCAGCTTCTCATATTCGTTTCCAGATTCACGTCCTTGCTCTTCGGCTGTGGAACTGGAGCGACAGCATATGTTAAGCTCATTAAACTCCGATCTTGACGACATAATCAAATAGGGCGCAAAGAATAGAGTGGAATTTAATGCTTCGAAAACAGAACGCTGCCTTCTATCACTGAAGTGAAACCTGAACCCTCAGTCACTATCAATGAATGGCTCTTGGATCTGCGAAACTGAATGTCTTTCCATTTTCGGTATGTGTGTTAATGACAACGTACGTTGCAATGACCACATATTTAATGTCGCCAAGAACACTGCGAAATATCTAGGATTCCTTAAACGATGCAAGAAATGTTAGCCCCTGTGATCTGGCAGCGATATAAAGGTACACATTCACCCCAAGCTCCAGAATAACCGCGTGTCTGGTCCAGTGCACCTAAAGCTACATTGTACCTACTGGATCGGATTCAAAACCGCTAAAGCTAATACAGTGCCTCCTCTTATCTCCTCCTTATTTTCCTACCACCCGCGCTGTATCTTAAATTTGTAAGGATAATCGTAACCCCTTTAGCCCACGTAAATTATACAAATTTACACAATCGCACTTGAAAGGATAGTTTCGTGTAATGCAGGAAACGAATTGTACTAAAAAGACGCATCTAAGGACGGTAAAATTCTCAATCTTCTAAGAGATATCTTTTGATTTTATTTTATCATGAGTAGGTGGAAAATGTTCATAGGCACTATGTCTTAATGTCATAATAGTGTGAGAATCTTGCTTACTAGTTTTGCTTTTGAACGCATATTCCGATTTGGCAGCTAGCTTTTCAACAAGAACACCTGATGATACCGCCATTACAGGCGATTACTCCTTAATGCGCTAGTTCGAATGCATGAAGCCAAATAACTCGTTGCAATGTGTTTTCGACCTCCCTACACCAAATATGCGACGCCCATAGATTTCATATGGGGATATTTACCCAAGCCTTTGGTGTTTTCTGGGATTCGAACATGTAACCTCACGCGCAGTGGTCCGACACACTAACGACGGCGCCACAGAGTTCTCTTACTTATTTTGGATATTCACGGGAAATCTAGCATTTTTTTGAAAATATTCTGGAGGTTCTTGTATTTGATATACTCGTAAATACAGGAAGCGGCAAATGAACAGACGCAGTGAATCTATTTGCAGAAAGAGTTAAAGAAGTGCGATTACTGATGCAACCGTTCTTGAAGAAAAAGATATTTTGATTGAAAGTGATATTGTAAAGACAGTTTTAGGGGTTACATACAACTAGAGGTAGTTCAAATAGCGTAACTTATGCGAATTTTTTTTTTTATGCAAACAATTTTTTTGATTAAAAATTTTATGAGTACATCTCAAAGTATATACCGGCAAGTATATTGTGTAAAAATGTCATTAAATAGTCATTAATAATATAGAAAATTCTGCGGGAGTGAGGTTTACCCGCAGGCGTTGTGCGATATTGGATTCCACGGTACCCATTGCAGTTTGGCTATTTTAATCTAAAAAAAATTGCCTTAAATAGCCTAGATTTTTCGGAAAATGGCAGCCATTTGAACGTAAATTTGTGATTTCGCGCTCAAAAATTGAGGTCAATCTATACATATCAAAATTCATTTAAGAAAAAAAGCTATACATACTTTAATTTTTTTTTTCTTAAGTGGGTCGACGAAAACTAGGCTCTGACATAAAGAAGGTCTGGTCAAAATTTAGACGCGGCGCAGACGTCTTGGACTTCTTTTCTCGTAAGCCAAATATGCCTCTGTTTTCTAAACGCAAACTTATGCAATCTTAATAGCCATTGACTATGTTGTGAAGAACAGGTGGACGGGCCGTAGTATATATATCTACAGTGACAGTCAAGCTGCGCTTAAGGCCTTGCTTAACTCCTTAACCACTTACAAAATATTTCGTAAAACTAAAGACTCTTTGAACTCGGTCGCAAGGCTGAATTCCCTGTCTCTTATCTGGTTCCCGAGATCTCCGATGAGATTGCTAGACGAGGCTCAGAGGAGTCTTTCTCAGGTCCCAAACCCGCGTTGGGGCTCCCTGCGTCCTCGGTTAGGACTTCCGTTGACGACTGGATCTCTTACGAATACAATTGTGTGCGACATGACTCTCCCGGATGTAGGTTGACTTAATGAATGCTCCCGGACGTCTGTAAAAATCAGCGGCATTGCTTACTGGGCTTTCTTAGAAAGACAAGGAAATTCCAATAAAATATGTAACCCAGGCTTTACTCTCTGGTAGTACAATAGACCAGTTGCGTCTGAATGCTCAGGCTGAGCGTTTCCTATCCGAAAAAAAAAATGTTATCACGAGAAAGCTTCTCAAAACCAAAAATAAAAATTGCCCTTTGGATACGGCACTAAACTGTAGATCCCTTGCATTCGCGCGAAGAAAGTAACGCACGCCAAGTTGATTGAAGTCCCTCTCCATTTGATTACGCCACCTATCGCGGAACGTTGGGCTGCATCCATTCTATATGACCAAGACATCTTAGTCGCTGTATATGAACTCTTCTGGCTATGTCGATGTTCTTGTATAGGCCATAAAATTCGGCATTGTACTTTCTCCTCCACTTACTACTCTTACAATTTTTGTCTGAAAGTAACCCAGGCCTCCTCATCCGATTTTGACAAACCCATGCCTCTATGCCATTCAACGGGATAATTAATGTATTATAAAGAGTTACCTTAGTAGTTCGAGGTAGGAATTTGTTACTCAATTGTTTTCTTAGCCCATAAAAATACAGATTGGCCAGAGTAATTCTTCGTTTTATTTCTCCACTGTTGCCATTTGCGGAGCTCACCATAGAGCCCAGGTAGACAAACTCCTTTATTACCTCAAAATGATTTGATATTTTGTTCAAACACCGATGTTGGGTGCCCTTTTATGTACCTATAAATAGCAAATACGTATATTATTATATAGTTTGTGTTGCTTTAATTGATCACTAAACCCGTCTTTGATGCTTCTGCCTCAATACTATCAAACGCCCCACTGACGGCCCGCTGAGTTCTTCCGACTATGTTAATGTCATCGGCGTAAGCGAGTAGTTGTACAGACTTGTAAAAAATAGTACCTCAAGTGGTGGCTTGTGAGTTTCGTACAATTCCTTAAAGTACTATGTTACAGAGATTGCATGATAGCGCGTCACCTTGTCTAAAACATTTCCTGGCATCGAACGTTTCGGTGTTGTTATTACCGACTTTGATGGAGTTTCAGCGCCTTAAAGCAGGACTGGGATGATCAGGGTCTTATATAGAGTCTCCTTAGTTGTTCGAGATAGGGCTTTACTATTGAATTGCCTTATTAGCCCAAAGAAACAGTGATTGGCAAGAGTTATTCTTCGCTCGATTTCTGCGCTAGTGTCGTTTTCAGAATTTATAGCAGAGCCAAGGTAGGCAAATTCCCTTACTACCTTGAAGTTGTAACTGCCCACTGTGACGTTCTGTACAATTCGTCAGTGTTCATTGACTTCTTATTGACGGTACAAACTTGGTTTTGCCCTCGCTTATCGCTAAACCCATTTTGGCTGTTTGTGCTTCAATGCTTGCAAATGCAATGATGACAGCCCGCTGAGTACTTCCAATAACGTCAATATCGTCGGCGTATGCAAGCAGTTGTACGGACTTTTGAGAGATTGTGCCTCTGGTTTCGGCCTGTAAGTTCCGCTCAATATGTTTAAGTACAATATTAAAGAAGTCACATGACAGTGCGTCACCTTGTCTACTCGTAAAACCCTTTTTTGACTTCTAAGGTCTTGGTGAGGTCATTACCGACCTTGATGGATCAGCGAGCGTTCTGCATTTTCCTCCTGCACAGACGGACATATTTGGCAGGAATGTTAAAACTAGATATGACGCTATATAGCTCTTCTCTATAGGTGCTGTCATTTGCGGCTTTGAAATCGATAAAGATATGGTGAGTATCGATTTGGAATTCTTGGGTTTTCTCCAGGATCTGTCGAAGTGTGAACATCTGATCGATTGTGGACTCACACAATATTGCAGAAAAGGTCTTGTGTGCTATGTTAAGGAGACCGATGCCTCCATAATTGGCGCAGTTTAGGCCGGCGATTCTTGTGGATCAGGCACACAATGCTAAGATTCCCTTCATATACATACACTCGTCTGACTAAATATACTCTCTACCAATTCATCACCAGCTGCCTTGAAAAGTTCGGTCGGTAAGTAGTCAGGCTCAGCAGTCTTGTTGGATTTTAGCTTGGATATCACTATCCTCTACGTTTTAGTCGGAAATTTCGACAATCATCGTCCATGTTGAATGGTTTATTCTGCCTAACAGCGGGATGTTGGTCTTCGTCGCTGTTATACAGTCTGCAGAAGCATTTTTTTCCATATTCTCAGCACCGACTGTGAATCTAATATGAGGTTTCCATTTTCATCTTCGGCACTTGGTCTTCTGCACTTGATGCTGATGATTCTTCTTTTTTACTGAGTTTGGGATATCCGCATTTGGATACAACAAGGTAATGATGCGAGTCTATGTTTTCCGCTCGGAAGGTCCGAACATCCAGAATACTAAAGGCATGTCTTGCCTCAATCACAATATGATGGATTTGGTCGATAGTTACATCATCATTTGACTGCCATGTATGTTTGTGAATATTGAGATGTGGAAACCATGTGTTGAAATAGTGACGTCTCGATCCACGCCTTAGTCCGTTGTCAGACGTTTTCTTTTTCTTTGCCGAGAGCAGGTGAAAAATCTTCCCAAGACACCAAGTCCCGACCGCGCGTGCTTATGGTAGTGGGAGAATTTTACTCACTAAAAAAACACCTCTCTTCAAAATGAATACTACAATTAAGCCGACGCTTATCCAGTAGATTTATTTTCGCTTAAGAGACTCGTGATTCTGGGAGAAAGATGTTCGTATGTAATGTAGCACTTTAGACAGGTTAAATTCCAATGAAAGTTCCTGCGTTTTTCACAACCGGCATATACTTTGACGCGAGGTCAAAAGGTTTTGTCCTTTGCAGACGACGAATTGAATTGTTCGCGTCAAGTAGTTGAATGACGATACGGTAACATGGCCGTGAACACGATCTTTGTATTTATGCAAATTTACGCAAATTTTCTTATCTTTTCGACGACGCCGGAAGTACCCGGATCCCGATGAATATCTTCGTTACGTACATACCACGGTGCGCTAACGATCAATCTAAGAACTTTATTTTCAAAAGTTTGTAGGATGTTTCTATTGCTTTTCCTGATACAACCCTATAGTTGTAGACCATACATCCACACTGGCTTTAGCACTTGCTTATAGATAAGCAGTTTCTTATGTAGGCTCAACTTCGAATGTTTTCCGAGTAGCCAGTACATTTGTCAGTATTTGTTTTCGAACTCGTCGCGTTTCTTTTTAACGTGCAATTTCCATATAAGCTCAACATCTAAAGCCATTCCTCCGAATTTAGATATGCAAGCAATCTATCCACTTTTTTATAGGTAGAGCTGACGTGGGCAGACACCTTTACGGGTTGTAGTCATTTAGAAAGTAGTTTTTCGAATATTTTTGAGATAACCGGCAATAGGGAAATAGGCCGATATGATTTCTTTTCGTTCAGAGTTTTGCCTGGTTTCGGGACCATTCAAATCCCGGCAACTTTCCACTGTCTCGGAACGGAGAGCAATCTGAAGGAAGTGTTGATCAAATAGAGCAATTTGATAAGGGCTTTATTCGGCTTTGACCAACTGCGCCGTTTTCAAGTCGTAACCCGGAGCTTTTTTCATCTTTAGATTTTTAATCACTCCCCTCAGTTCAATCAATGCAACTTTTTTTTACATTAAAGTTGTCAGATGTCGTGACTGGGGAGATTGGCGTTAACAAAGGGCCATCGAACGGCTTAAACATTTCTTTTATATGCAAAGCAAAAAGTTCTGCCTTTTCTTTGTCGCTCTTGGCCCAGTTTCTATCGTATTTCCGAATTGGTAACGCTTGCATTTGAGATTTCCGGATGCCTTTTAGCGCTTTCCAAAACGAACAATTTGATTCTATTTCAGCGGAGAGATTTTCAAGGTAGGTCACTATCTTCTTGGTTTTAAATTCCCGAATACTATCTCTAAGGCGATTGCATAGTCGGTTAAGGACCGTTTTATGCTGCGGTGCACGAGTTATTTGCCATTTCTTTTCTCGTGCTTTTCTTTTCTCCCTCACCAGTTCAATGGTTTCTCTGGGATACTTTTCATTGCGGTTGATCTTATGTAGCTTCTAGAAGGAGTGTTACTCCATGCCGCTCTTTGGATTGCTTCCACGAAACGATCAAATTCGTCCTCTAGTTCACAAGGTGTTTTAAGTGCAACGCCTGTAATATTTATTGGTGGAGGTGCGCGTTTGCTTTCAATTTGCTTTTCTGCTTTTGGCTGTGCTTTGCGATTAGGTTCGTGTTGCGGAACAACCTCGGGTAATGAACTGGCCTTACGTTTTTTAGATGGTCTTCGTTTAAGTATCTAATCCGTTTCGCGCGCTAGTTCTTCTTCGTCCATAGTGTAGTGATAGCAACCCGGGTAATAACCGTCTGCCTTTTTGAAGACTCGTTTTGAAGCAAAGATACTTTATTCTCTGATTCAAGTTTCTCAACTTCGCTTTTGAGCTCCCGATACAACAGCTCCATTTCGTCGAGCCTCTTTCGGAGCACAGCGTTTTCCTTTTCCAGAGTACTCTGTTCCAAGGCTTGCGTTCCCTCCTAACATTTCTTAATTCCGTGAATTTAAAAGTTTTGCATTATAGACCCACCCGAAAAATGAATTTCGCAAGCACTTTTGCATAAACGGGCCACTGTGCGGCGCCCAAAAATAAATAGATAGATAGATTGATAGATAGATCTTTATTTCGCATATAAATATGTACAAAGGTGTTACCACACATTTTACATTAGTACAGAGATATGATATTGTATATACCTTTCTGCTGAAACATTATTTTATTTTTATATAACTGAGGAATACATTAGGAAACATAAATTTAAATTTGGAGGAAAATGCGACGAAAACCTCCATTGAGACAAAAAAAAAAAGAAGATAAATAAAAATTTTAATTTAAAATATTATATTGCAGTTATTCTACAAATAAATATAAGGACAATAAATAAACAAGAAAAATAAATGACTCTTTATATAATAGATAAGTGATTAGATAAATACAAAATGAATATATAAATAAATAAATAAATAAATAAATAATAAATAAATAAGTAATAAATAAATAAATAAATAATAAATAAATAAATAAATAATAAATGAAATAAATAATAAATAAATAAATAGATAATAAATAAATAATAACTAAATAAGTAAATAAGTAAGGGAATAAATAAATAAATAAAAAGTGAATAAATGCATACGGAAATTAATAGATAGACATAATCTGGAACATATAAGTATTGAAACATAAGTTTTGACAATTTACATACAAACAAGTATAACAAATTTAAGTAAATAAATCATTTACTAAGCGATTATCAGCAAAAACACATTTATTTTTAAATTTCATCATAAGCTTTTGAATTCTCGCAGATATCAGTTCAACATTCGCTCTTTTATGAAGATTCAAAGTTGAGTGGTGCCATGAAAGGTTAAGCATCATTTTGAGGAGTTTATTTTGCGACACTTGTAATTTTTTAATGTGGCAATGAGCACAGTTTCCCCATACCGGATATCCATACAGGAGTAACGCTTGGAAAACTACTTTGTGTATGATAAGTTTGTTTTGGTTCGATAAGGCTGATTTTCTGTTTATGAAGGGGTATAACACCTTTGTTGCTATATTAACTTTTTGTAAAGTTCTAGATATATGTTCATTAAATGTTAACCTGGTGTCTAGATGTATGCCTAGGTACTTAACACAATTGCTCCAGTTTATTGACGTTCCATTAATTTGCAATTGGCTGCTCGGAAGATAGCAAGGTTTTCTTTTTCGAGTAAAAAAGATGGCTTGCAATTTGTCTCCGTTCAGCTTAATCTTCCACTTATTGTAATATTTCTCTAATACTTCCATCGCATTACGAAGATTTGTCTCAACGTTGAGAGAAAATTCGTGAGCTGAAAGTATTGCAGTATCATCTGCGAAAATGGCTGCTTCACAATTAACTAAAATTGGAAAATCGGACGTAAATAAATTGTACAAAATGGGACGGAGAACAGAATCTTGCGGGACACCTGACTGGAAATAAATGATACTTGAGACGCTACTGTTGACAAGAACTTTAAAAGAACGACCTGACAAAAAACTTTGCACTAACCTGCATAAAAACGGAGGAAAGCCGTAATTAATCATTTTATATAACAGACCCTCGTGCCAAACAGAGTCGAAAGCTTTTTCAATGTCCAAAAGGACCATTCCTGTAGACTTACCTACTTGACGATTTTTTTTAACAAAATTGCAAATACGCAGTACTTGGTGGGAGGTGCTATGCTGTGGTCTGAAACCAAACTGCACGTCGGGATATATATTATAATCATTAATTATTTTTGTTATTTTTTCCTTAAGGATACGCTCATATAATTTACTTATATTGCTCAGCAGGCTTATAGGTCTATAGCTCTTGGGGCTATCAGGGGGCTTTCCAGCTTTGAGTATAGGTACCATCTTAGCTATTTTTCAGGCATCAGGAAAGTACTGGATTTTCAGGCATACATTGAAAATCGCTGTCAAAGACTTTACTCCAGCTTTGGGCAAATGCTTGAGATATACATTTTTTATTAGATCAAATCCACCCGATTTTTTAACTTTGTATTATCGATGTGAAATTTTAGGTCATCTTCGGTGAGAAGTGAATTCAAAGGAGTGTTTGTGCTTCGCATGTTAAAAGCCTGAATAGTATCGCTAACCAGTGTATTTGTAATTGGGTCACCTAAGCTTGTTGACACAGAGTGGTTACTTAAGAAAGTAGAAGCGAGTGCATTGGCTTTTTCCTCATCTGTAAAGTAAAAATTCGATCCAACTTGTAAGCAGGGAAGTTGTTTGTTTTTATTTTTGATGATTCTTACTATATTCCAGAATGGTTTGGCATTTTTATCTAAGGAATCTAGTTTTTTATTCCAATCCGTATTACGTAGCTGAAGTAATTTTTTTCGAAATCAGGTGGGTTAGATATGATGCATTATCCCGATATACTGGCTGTCGATATCTTTGCCAATTTCTTCTTTCAATATTTCTCAACTTAATTAAAAATTGTATGTGAGGCGGAAGTTTTTTATTAAATTTCTTTTTTATAACTCTGGGCACAGAGTTATCTATAGCATTAAGGATGAGATCGTTAAAATTATCGACAACAGCATCTACTCCTTCCCCAGTGCAAATGTTTTCAATATCTACAGAACTTTCGCGAAGTCTTGTTTTAATTGTGGCGCGATATCGTGCCCAGTTTGCATTTTTTATATCTTGAACGTATTGCACATTTTCCTTACCAGAACAAAGAAGCTTGCATAGGACTGGATTGTAGTCAGAGCTAAGTGCGTTCAAAGTTATTGGCTGCGTAACATAATTAGGACGATTTGTAACAAAAATGTCGAGGACAGAAGGACGACCACGAGAACTAGATGGGACAAAAGTAGGACATGGAGGATACAAGATTGAAATCGGAAGTGAATCTGAAAGGCATGAGAGTAAATTCCCCCAAACATTTGCTCTTACACAGCCCCAGTCTCTGTGCCTAGAGTTGAGATCGCCTCCCAACAGAAAATCACCATTAACACAGAAAAGCTTCCTCTCCTCCTCTCCCCAGAATCCGTGGATTTTCCAGTTGAAATATTGAACATGAGCATCAGTGCCGTTAGGTTTGTTCCTTGCATTAATTTTCATTACTGTAATCTCAAGAAAGAAAGGTTGGCATTTCAATCGCCTTTTACGACAAGCATGCCTACCGTGGATATATTCTGCCCCCTATCCCACAGGAGGACGGAATGTCGTGTAGGCTATGTTTACCGACCAAAGACGTCTTCATTTCCTATTTTGACGTTAAAATTGCCCAATACGATATTAACTTCGTATTTAGGAAATTGTTCGTATGTTTTGTCGAGGAGCTCGTAAAAACAATCTTTGGTGGCAGAATCCTTTTCTTCCGTGGGGGTATGGGCACATATCAGGTTTACATTAGCGAAGTTAACCTTGATCCGGATTGTCATAATATGCTCGCTCATGTGTCGGAAGCTTAAGACCTTTTGCCTAAGTCTAAGCTTGTCGTCTCTGTAGCAATCACCGTAGTAGATGCCACCGTTTTTCATCCGCTTTTTGCCCGACCCATCCCATCGCACTTCTTGGATGGCGTTTGTATTTGCTTTATAGCAGTCTAGGGCCTCTGCTAATTGTTCGGCTGCACGTGATCTATTAAGGGTGCGAACATTCGAGATACAGATCCGAAGGTCTTTGTCCTTATTTCGTTTGCTGAGTCGCCATCAGTTGAGTCATCCTTATCCAGGCTTTTCGTTGTTTCTGAACCAGTGTTTTTTTTTTACATGGTAGGGAGGTTACTGTGGCGGCACAACCCCTAACCTAGAGGGCCAGTTGCTTATGTTATACCCGAAGACCGCGGGGTCGGGTACCAGTAGTCCACTACGGGGGTGTGAGCGCTGCCGTTAACCTATTCAGGGCTCCTCCGCCACCATCTCTATTCTAAGGTCCTGACCTATGATCCGAATGCGTCGGACTAGCTCCAGCAAGGTGTTCCCTAAGTTTAACCTAATTGGAACTATAGACACCACCGTTGATGGCATCTACGGAATTCATCCGCTGCTGTCTGGAAGAATGCTCTACTGAGAAATCAATCTTCCCCCTCTTTCGTCTGATGCCGCCGAAAATCCTTCAAACGAGGTTGCTTACCCATTTCTCGGATCAAGGAACTAGGCACCCAGCGGTCACCACGTGTAGGTTGAGAGTAGGAGTTCGTAGGGCTAGCCTAAGTGAAAACACTTGTGCTTTCATATCCCTATACATAATTGCATGCACTACCGTTTGACCACCGATTATTTTTACGAGAAATCATAAGAAAATGTGTTCACGTTATATGAATGTGAAGATGTTTAAAAATAAATATTATATTAAAATTAAAATAAAATTATAACACCGTGTTTTTGTACAATATTCAAGTGATTGGCTTACTCATATATTTAATTTTCATAGGACCAGAACAAATTCGTAACACCAGCAGAATTTTTTGGGGTGAGCATAGTTTTTGACTTTGAATGTGTGCACATTAAGGGTAACGAACCCGAACAACGTTATAATCAGTGAGGGTTATAAATTGTTGAGTAAACAAATGTTGGCAATTTATTTCACATTCACAACTATCTGAGTAAAAATGAATTACACTTTACTTGGCGACCAAAGGAGATATCCAACGTAACGGGGTAAGCATTATTTGCTGCTCTTCTACCACTGGTGTAGTAGTAGCTGAGAAGGATGAGAGTGAAGACTTCGTCCGATATAATAAGTAAACACAACCAACGTTTCTCTTATGTTCTGTACTGCCCAGGTTCGATAAAATAAGAGCGTTATCTATCAACCTAAGTGCTTTCATCTACAGTATCTAATTGTGTGCTTCATCTGTATCAGCGACCTTGCAGCTATGTACGTTATTTCTCCATTAGTACACGCAAATCATTTGACAAGATGTTAGCTTCTGCTGTCGACGTGATATTGGAAATTGATGATTTAGTTTGTTATAACAATTGATGATGATGATAACCATAATGACTTTTAGTTGACCCGATTCCTCACCAGCAAAACCTCCCAGAGATGGAATTCACCGCGTAAAGTGTTACTACGAGTATGTATATAGTGGGATGCTGATGGAATAATCCATTTTGAACTATTGCCTCATAACCCGACTAACACCGTAAAAGTCTAATGTTATTAGCTGTGCAGATTAAAGTCGGCACTAGAACATAACACGGGTAGGTCTATTTTATAGAAGAGGTGTTCTGTTCCAATAGGATAGCCTTCATACAGCCAGGACCAGCTGCACACAGTCACTGGAATTGGGTTTGGAAGGAGTGGTGCATTTTGTCATACTCCAACAAAATTCAACATATTTCATATACTCTCTTTCACAGCCACCACCAATTCATATCTAACGAAATTAGCCTATCTACACTTTAGACTCCTTTCATCGGAAACAACATGACACATTTGCCACAAGAACCAACAAAAATGTATCCCGATACCGAAACCAGCTTTTCTCCTCCTTACAGAAACTTTAATTTAGTTCAGCTTTCGTGGTGGTACTAGCCTGTGCCCTCAGCCTTACCCGCTATTGTATTTGTATTTGTTCCTCATTCGCCTCTACTTGCACTGTTAAAAAAAAAATATGTCATCAGCGAATTAAGTCGATTTAACTTTGCAAAAATATCAGATTGCGGAAGCGACACAGCTTCTCCTACTGCCACTACGCTCCTACTAGATATTCTACTATCATGCCCATGCAAGTAGCAGCTATCAGTTTGGGGGTGGCAAACTGGTTTTCTAACTCTGGAGCAACTGCATACAGTAAAGCACTTAGAGCCCGATGCAAGCACACTATGCACACACAGAAGCGGCTTGACACTAATGGAATTATGTACCACACAGAAAACCCCACCGCTTAATGCGGACGAACATAGAATCTAGCTGGGGCGCCTCGCCACCCCAAAAGCCAGAGACTGGCAAAGAACTAAAACAGTGGGTCTACTTTAAAACCTTTCGTTCTATGGCATTTTGTGCTGCGGTATTTTTGTCTCTATTTTTGGGAATTTGCTAAATGAATTGGTATCGTCGTCGTCGTCGTTGCGCGCGATGTAGCTTGTGGATACTTCCGAAGGCCGGTTATAAATTACACGAAAGTGAGATGGAGACATCCACCCCATGCTATTTTCCTCCATTTTTACTAAGTTCGGCATGTCGGAGGTGGGACTTGACAAAAAAAATTGAACCAAAGTCAAAGAAAAAAAAAAAATAAAAATAAAAATAAACGTGAATAAACGGTTGTTTGTTCCTGTCAGGTGGAAGAAAATGAATGGCCATCTTCGATAGCGCACTTTGGCGATAGTTCCGAAATTAGGAAGTGATCCGCTAACATGGTCTTTGGATGTGTGTTGGCTTCGTTTTGGTTATTATAAGGTTTAAAACCTACATTAAAATTATCAAATTATGGATGGGATGAGGCGTTATGATTTTGTACCTAGGTAGAGGCGATATTTAGACATCACACAAGAATTCTTGCAATGAAGTCAAATCTAAGGGGTGGTGGAGTTTTAATTGCTGTTTGAAATACTTTCCAAAGTTCTATTTTCCTAATTCCTAATGCAGACTCATTGGACGTTATATGTGTGAAGTCAAATCTGGCATCTAATTTTGTCATAGTTATAACATTTACAATATATTCCGTATAAAAGGTCGATCGAGGTGTATAAGCAAGCTACTGATGCCATAAATTACGTATCGGAAAATTGTAATCCTCTCGACGACATTTTACTGATGGGTGATAGTTTACCTAACTTAAAGTGGACCCTTTCTGACGACGAACTTAGTTTTGTGATAGCTCATGCGTCTCCACCTCAAGAAACAATTTTGGTGGGCAGTATAATGTCCTGTGGGGTACTGCAACTAGGCAGTACAAAAACTGTCTTGACAGACAACTTGACGAGCGACTGTATTGTGGAACCTAGTTCCACCTCGATGGGTACTATTGACGTGTATCATCCTCCGCTTCATGTTATTCTTTCTCAGGACGACAAAGTTGATAACAATTTTGAAAATCTTACTCTTGAATTTGATTTTAAAAAAATCTGATTTTAGTACATTAAACGAATTAATTTCTAGCATCGACTCTGTAGGGATTTCAAACAGCAATAGTAATATTGAACACATGATTGGAAGTAGAGATGGGTAAAAAATCAGTACCTGTGAATTAATCACTGCGAATGAAAATTCACATTCGTAGCCTGTGAATGAATCAAACATAAATTGTGAATTGCTATAACGTGAATAAGGATTTCTTGTCCACATGACACAAGTGCCAAACAAACGCATAGCACATTATTTGCAGAACCTTAATTTTGATAACTGTCCATTTCTCTATTTTAAATTACATTCCTGCTACACTTCCTTTTAATTAATCGGAATGTAACGTTAGACTTTCCATAGTTTCTTTTTACATTAATATTCGCTTCTTCCAGTCATATCCAAAATGTTCGAGAAGGTATTACTAAGGCGTCTCCAACCAGTTATAGAAGAAAATAATCTTATCCCTGACCACCAGTTTGGGTCACAGAAGTAGGCATTCGACGATTGACAAGGTACATAGAATTACTCAAGTAAACGAGAAAGCACTTGAAGAAAAAAGGATTTGCTCAAGCGTATTTCTTGACGTCTCGCAAGCATTTGATAAGGTGTGGCATGATGGCTTGAAATGCAAACTACGACAAGTTCTCCCTGTATGCCTATACGATGTTCTATAATCATATCTCGGAAATAGACTCTTCCGTGTTAGACATGGAATCAAATACTCCGTGCTCAAAGAAATTTCGGCCAGCGCACCGCAAGGAAGTGTTCTTGGGCCGCTTCTCTATTTGTTATAAACTCGTGATATACCGAAAGATGATGGGACTATCCTAGCTACTTTTGCCGATAACGCTATCAGTACTGCTTAAAGGCAAGCATTTTGTGAGGAATATTACTTTGAACTGAGAGAGAAAAACTCAAATCAGCTACTAAGTAATATCCAGCTTGTCACAGTCATCATTTAGCGTGGTGTTAGTTGTTAGTATTGTGAATATTTATAAAGCCTAACACCTTACACAAAAAGACTGGACAAGTAAACAAAAAGCAGATTGCATACTAAACAAAAGTATGAACTAAAATGATGATGATGACACCGCTATCGAGGCAGTAGGTAAAAAAATCGACGAAACGGCTGCAAAAGTGCAAAACGCGCTGAATAATGTAAATTAATGGACAAGGGATTGGTGGGTCACCCTTAACGAATCTAAATCTGTTCATGTGAATTTCGTTTATAAGAAAACTAATGACTTGTCAATCTTTCTAAAATCGGCCCGAATACCTTTTGCAAACGAGGCCAAATACCTGGGAATGACACTCGACGGGTGAAATGGAATTCGCACGTGAAAATGAAACGTAAAGAACTCGAAATCAAATATAGGGAAATGAACTGGTTAATATTCCCAGCTCAGTACTGAGAACAAACTGCTTTTATACAAGCAAGTGCTAAAGCCGGTGTGGACCTACGGTATACAACTTTGGGGTTGTACCAAGAAAAAAAATGCAAATATTTTACAAACTTTTCAAAATAAAGTGCTAAGAGAAATTGTCCAAGCACCGTGGCATAGTAGAAACGACGATATCCACTTTGGCGAGAAAGCAAAGAAATAGACTAATTGGACTTCTTCTTCTTCTTCCTTTTATCAGCGAGGTTATGATCCGAAAATAAGGGATCACAACCCTCCCACTTCACCGCATTTCTACTGATCCGCCTGTGTGGTTCGCCTATTTGACCTCAGAAAATATCGGCAGGCCTCCCGATTTTGGATCACTCGGTTACTGAGGCCAATGAAATGCCGATGTCGTCGCATTTGTCTGATCCAGGCGTTTATAAGCCTGCCCTTCCTACATCGCGGTTACATATATTATTCCTGTTTTGAAATTTGCGGCATTTTCAATATACAGTTATTTCCTTTAGCTGCCATTACGTACTGCCAGACGAGCATATCTCAAATACTGGGCATCAAGGCAACATATTAACATAGGATTCATTCGGTTACCTCTCACGTCCAAAATTAACTGCGGGCTCTTAGACTATATTGTTCGTGAATCGAAAGTTTGTTTTTAAAAATATTCCTCAATTATGCAATCCCTGTATCGTAGGGCATTCGTCATTTAAATATAGAGTAAATTCCAGCCTTTGTTTCCGTTGAGTATGCTTATCGCCTCCTCCAACTTAAGTGTACGTACTACAAAGATATTTACGTGGAATTCTTGAAGAATGGGACATACTGCTAGGAAGTGGTATACATGCTCTCGCTCTTTCCGGTTGCATATATCACACAGTATAGGAAGATCCAGGCGGTGTGGGATATAATTAAGTGGTAGAAGTTCCCCTTTTATTTTAAAAATGATGCTCATCATTTGCGCGGCAAATATCTGAAAGGTTTGAACGAATTCCAACTGTTCCATCAAATGTAGAGGAAGAATGGCAACTGTTCTCGACAGCGGTTATTGCCTCTGCGGGAGATGTTTGTGGAGTTAAGCGGCTTGGTGTGGCGGCTGGTGGTGAGAAAAGGACTGCTTGGTTTAAAACGCCCGGAGTTCAAGAAGCCATCCGAGAGAAGAAGAGAGCCTTTAAGGTGTGGATTCACTTGGGGAACTCCGATTCTCGAATTCGGTACACTGAGGCGCGAAGAACTTGCAAATTAGCCGTGAAAACAGCGAAAGAACAGTATTGGAAGGAGTTTGGGGAGAAATTGGAACGTGACCACAGATCTGCAAATAATATGTTCTGGCATACCGTCCGCCGACTCAGAGGGAAAAAGTTGAATATCGTTGAAGTAGTCAAATCCAAAGACGGTACACTTTTTTCAAATGAGAAAGACATCTTACGCAGATGGAGCGAGCACTTTTCAGAATTTCTCAATCCCGAACAGGGCACCGAAGATGACAGACCTATTGTCGACAGATGGGCGGAGAGTAGTCCTACGGTAGAGGAAGTAACTTTGACGATCAAAGCGCTAAAAGTTGGCAAATCTTCTGGTGTGGATGAAATTCGGCCAGAAATGCTCAAGGCTATAGGTAAAGAGGGAGTGCAATGGCTCTCGCGTGTCATTAAAGTGGGCTGAGAATGCGGTGAAACACCTGGTGATTGGCAAGTGGGGCTGATAGTTCCTCTTTTTAAAAAAGGGAACAAAAAAGATTGCGCAAACTATAGGGGTATATCCATTTTAAGTCTCCCTGGAAAAGTATGCGCTAAGGTGCTAGAAACGCGTTCCAGAGCTGTGGTTGAGAACAGTTTGGAGGATGAGCAGTGCGGTTTTCGTCCCGGTAGAAGCACAACGGACCAGTTATTTACTCTCAGAATGGATCTTGAGAAGGTCTGGGAGTATGCTAAACCTGTCTACACTTGTTTTGTGGATTTGAAAAAAGCATATGATAGGGTTTCTCGAGCCGAACTCTGGAGTGTTCTGCAGGAGTATAGGATTGATTGTTCCCTGTTAAGGGCGATTCTGTCTTTATATACAAACTGTAGAAGTTGTGTTCGGATAAACGGTGTTAAGTCAATACCTTTCACTATGGGCGTTGAACTTCGCCAGGGGTGCGTTTTGTCACCTCTCCTCTTCATTGTATACATATATGGATTGGATGTTGCAGCGTAGCCGTGGCGGGGAATGTTCCAAAGTGGGAGACCTAAGAATTAGGCATCTGCTCTTTGCGGATGATTTGGTCATCCTTGGGTCTTCTCAAACCGAACTTCAGCACGCACTCGAAAGGTTTGTAGCCGTTTGTGATGATGCTGAAATGAAGATCAACGTGATCAAGTCAGAAGTAATGGTCGTTTCCAAAAAAAAACCCATTCAGCGCACTCTGCATGTTAGTGGAGTTCCACTGAAACAGTTGGATAAGTTTATGTATCTCAGGGTCTTATTCACGAGAAGAGGGAAGAGCAATGCCGAGTCATCCTGTAGAATTGGTCAGGCTGGATCAATTTTGAGAGAGCTTGGCCAATCTGTTATAAGGAAATCCGAACTTAGTGTTCAAGCTAAGCTATCGGTTTTTAATTTAATGAAATTTGGGTAGCGACCGAAAGAATAAGATCACGGATACAAGCTGCCGAAATGAGTTCCTTCGCGGTGTTGTTGGAATATCTCGTAGGGATCGAGTGCGCAACTCCAGAGTACGCGCGGCGCTCAATGTTGAGCAGCTACTTCTCCGAACGGAATGATCTATGCTTCGATGGTTTGGTCACGTAGTGCGTATGCCCCCAGCCGGCTTCCAAGACGTGCCATGGTGCCCGTGCCATCAGGTAGGCGACCCCGCGGAAGGCCTAGAAATAGATGGTTGGACCCAAGTCCGACATCTCCGATTCCTCCTGGTAAGTTGAAGTCAATGGCGGAGGATCGAGAAGAATGGAGAGTCCACCTGAGCATCCTACCCCCGCGACCCTCATGAAGGATTAGCGGGCCATTTGAAAATATATGTATTTATGTATGTATGTATGTATGCTCATCATGTCGGTGGATTTACCAGCTGAGAGAGCTGACATCTGCTCATTGGGGTTAACTACTAGATTGAAATCACAATCAGATGCTAACTTTTCCCATTCTTGTATACTGCATATGGGATAGAACTATCTTTGGTAGTCTATTCTCGTTCATCGTCATGTCTCGTAACACATAATCTAAATAGAGCTTGAGATAATCCAAGAACATGAGAGCTATACCTGTCTCTAAGTGGAGTATCTAGATGGGCGAACTACTCGGCAGCTTAAGTGCTCTCCTTATAAAATAGCGAAGAAACTTTTCCACCTCTTCGAATGGACGGTACCCCCATACGTGTGCTCCGTAAGGAATAATAATAGATGCAGTTGCTGTGTGATATGTTTTTGTTGCTTATGCAACTTCCCTACACTGAACCAACTGCTCGCTTTTCTTCTGCTAGTTTCTATGTTAAGTGCTTCTTCATGTGGAGGTTTGATGCTATCAAAACTCCTAAGTACTTATATTCCCGCACGACTTCAATTTGCTCGCGCTGATACGCCCATTTTTCACCTTGGCAGTACCTGCCCCCGCCTTCTCTAAAAAGCATCATTTTTGATTTTGCGAGGTTAAGTGACAAATTCCAAATTTTGCAGTAGTTTTCCAATCATCAGCTGCATTCATTCAATAGTATCCGCGAGAAGAGCCATGTCATCTGCAATTATGCCGGAATTTTCGCTCTGCTTATCTCTATTCCTTCTTCAATATCATCTACTATGTCGTTTATATATAAAATAAACAGCAATGTGCTAAGGATTCACCCTTGTTTTACACCCATTGTCGTTTGGAACTCCTCAGATAAGTGGCTCCTATCCCAAAAGCATGCCGTGTTATTTTCATGCATAGCCCTTAAAACGTTTATGACTTTTGTTGAAAATCCGATTTTGTAGAGCTTATAGAAAAGTGATTCACGTGGTATAGTGTCAAAAGCTGCTCGGAAATATACAAAAAATGCATACAGCTTCTTACGCTTCTTTTTTTTTAGATCTCTACTATGTTTACAAGTGTAAATATTTGATCCGTAGTTGAATATATTCTTGTAAAATATGCTTGAAATTCGTGTAGAATTTTCTTATTTTCAACCCAGGCGGAAAGCATTTCGAAAAGCACAGCCGCAAACAAATTAGTCGATGCGTTCAAGAATGATATTCCCCTGTAATTAGGAAGTCCTCATGGCTTCCCTTCTTGTGCAATGGGTATATTATGGCTTTGCGAAAGTTCACTGGGACGTCCGCAGAATTGAATATCCGATTAAATTCAGATGTAAGTTCTGTTAGAAAATCCGAGGTGCAATTCTTGTAAAATTCGAAAGGTACACGGTCCTCTCGTGGAGCTTTATTAATTTTAGCATTCTTAATTGCATTTTGAACTTCATCGAATGTGATAGGGGTATCGAAGAATTCATCATCAAGTTATGACTATAACCTCAAAAAATCTATACCTAAGAAAGTTACATCAAGATGTGATTTAGAAGTGCAATTTTCTCTAAATATTGATTTCGATTTTCATATTGAAGTGGTTGTCAATGAAGCAAATTCAATGTTTGTCTTTATAAAGCGTTCGAATTAAAGAATTCTCATCTCCTCTTATAACATACACGCTTTATAGCACCTCTGTTCGTCCCCAAATAGAGTATGCATCTAACAGTTGGCCTCCAATGTATGCAGTATACATTAATCGTATTGGACCCGTACAGCGCAAGTTTTCCAGACTTGCACTTCGCCGCTTAAACTGGAATGACCCAACACTTCTTCCACCATATTACGACCGCCTCCTTCTCTTAAATCTTCATTCTTTGGAATAACGTAGGGAAGAACGTGTTGTAGCATTTTTACACCAACTGGTAAATGGATTTATTGACTCGCCGGATCGAGTCCGTTTAAACGTAAGATGCTACTAAACATAAATACCATATTGCGGTGAGTGCAGTAAAAATTTAATTTGTTAAGAATTGCAATGAATTATCCAAGTCATTTATATCTTTAGAATAATACGATTATAAAATGAACACAACTGAGGACGAAATTTCATTTACTTTTTCCTTATATGTATATTATATGTACTTAACTATTCGTATTAATTAAATTGCCAAAATCAAGAAAAAATACTGTTTCATTTTTATTTAATAAAAGTCTTGTGACTTTTTATTAAGGATGCTTTGAAAGTGGTGTGTATTGGATAGTTTTACCCTAGTATGCAATGTGCTTTTTATTTACTTCTGTAGTGTTTTTCTGTACGGTGCTAGGCTTTTTATGCATATATACATAATACTAACAACTAACGCTGCGGTAATTGATGACTGTAACAAGCTGAGTATTACTTGCTATTTTCTTACTTAGGTGGCGCAACAGTCCGGGATGGACCTACCTCTCCAGCCAGTACGGTTACGAGCCAGCTGCCTCCAGTTGCGCATGCCAAGTTGGTTGAGGTCCCTCTCCGCTTGTTTGCGCCACCTACCGCGAGGTCGTCCTATACTGCGTCGTCCATCCGAGGTGGATTCGATTCCGATGACTCCTGGCTGCATTTTTTTTCCACTTATACATTAACATAATTTATAGTTCCAGTATACTTAAAACTACACTATCATAATGTCTTAAAGTAACTGACCTGAAGGGTGCTCAATACTTATATTGTGATTTTTTTAAAACTTAAACTTGAAAACTTGTTTTATTTCATATTATTATTTTTATAAATTGAACTAAAAACTTAACTTAAAAAACTTTAAAAAAAAATTAAACTACCTTAACCTAAATTCCGGGCCGGACCATGATATGTGGTTTCTAAATCGCAACTGAAAAGACCAATCAAAAGATAGTTAAACCAGTCAATCGGCCTTTCAGTGGTATTCAGAAAGCGCATATTAAGGTCCGGCCATGTTAACCCTAAACGCTAGCCTCAACCGAGTCGAGCCACCAATATCTTTCCCTATTCAATCTGTCGCCGTTAACTGAATCTCGCTCAGGTATGCTTACGTAGTATCTCAAGTCAGCGTTTCCTTCTCCTGAGTCCATTGGCTCGTAGAGGATACATTTATCAGTCGCCGTTCAAGCAAGATGGTAAATAATTGGAACGTTCAGCGAATCTGATAAGTAACCATGCGCATCTAAATACAAGAATGTTTCAGGAGGTATGAACCCACTCAACATAATATTTAGAAAATACCCAAGGTTAGGATAAAATAAACCCGACACAAGCTCGTTTTCTGTAACGCTCGCTGACCGCGCGAAATGGTTCCCCGCAAGATTCAGAATGACATTGTCGATTCTGGACACGCCGGAAACATCCAATAGTCTCTTACGAGAAACGTAATGTCGAAAGTCGGAATAAGCGCTTCTATATATACGCATGCAGGCTCGAAGACATTTTCTTTCAAATAATGTAAGTTTTTCCCTACAAGACGGGCTTATGTTCCACCATACTGGACTCGCATAAGTCAGAATAGGACGAACAAACGCTTGATCTTCACATCGGATCTAAGATAGTTGGAGTAAAAAAGGCGTTTGAGGGACATAAATGCCGCTCTCGCTTTTTGTAACTGCGCATTTACGTGCACATTGTAGTACAAAAACTTGTCTAGATGGACACCTAAATACTTCACAACAGTCTTTGACTCGATGCTATGACCATTAGAACTCACTATTTGCAAGTTTTTCCACTTGCGTCTCACATCTGAATTACCGCGCCTTACTGGGATGCGGAACAGCACAGTTTCGCATTGTGCCGCGTTTATTTTGAGCTTCTACTCTGAGCAGAAAGTTTGCAGTATATCAAAGCTATTCTGAAGCTCTGTTTGCATGTCTTGGATTCTCGAACCGCTTGCATACAATATAACATCGTCAGCGAACGCTATCAAATTATTCATGCCCCTCAGCATTTCCGAGATGTAGATGTTAAAGGCAAGCGGTGCTGTAACTGTGCCCTGTGGCAGACCATTGGTGACATTATAAACTTTAGTCATCGTGTATTGTCTATCTGATACAACACATTTCTTCTTGTGCACCATAGATGCAATTATCTTTACAAGGTGACGTGGAAATTTATATCGGAGAAGTTCATATAAGAGCCCGTCGATCCAAACCGTGTCGAAGGCTTTTTCGATATCCACTAGGCAAGCAGCTGTACATCTTTTGGTGTTAAGACTCCAATTGACATTAGAAATTAATTTTGTAACAGCGTGCAGCGCCGAGTGATTTTTCTTGAACCTAAATTCGTTCCGCGGAATAATCTCCTTTCTTTCGCACACGAACAAAATAGATTTACTAATAGCTACTTCATAAACCTTCCCAATATTAGGCAGGAGACTTATTGGCCTATAGTTGGAAGTATCAGAAGAATTTTTCTTCATTTTGATTATTGGAAAACCTTCGATGTTTTCCAATAACTCTGGAAATAGCAGTTGTTTAACAAATTATTAAATACTAGCGGGAACTCAGCGAGCGTTGCTTCGCCTAACAAAAAAGAAAACAACTGTCAGGCAGGCGCCTGGGGCAACAACTGCCAGGCAGGAGCCTGGAGCTAAGTCTATTAGAGAACAGTTTTGTGCCGGCCAACAGTGGGTAAGCGGTCCAACCGTAAATATTGTATATACAGTAGACGCTCGATATAGTGAACTAATAAAAACTGGGCCTGTTCACTGGAACGAGATTGTTCACTGTAACGAGCGTAGGCTCCTTGAAGCAAATTTCATCAAAATGTGTATGTTTTTACATGCAATACATCGAACAAAGAATACGCAGTGAACTCTTGATAATTTGACCCTCTATAATTCGAAAACCTCTATAAATAGAAGTACTGCATAAGTCCAATGAGAAAACCTCTATTATTCGAAGAAAACCTATGCAATTTGTCGTCTTCGTTAATTCGAACTTATTCTTGTGCAACATAACCTATAAACTTCTCTAATTCAAACTTGTTGGCTCTTTTGAACCTCTATAATTCGAAGTTAAGTCTATTTGTTTCTATTAAACTGTTCGTTGAAGTGCGTATGCAATGAAAACTTGTGCCCTGTGTATTCATTATATGTATTCATTGTGTATTCATTGAACGAAAAGGTGCTCAGATGGTTTACGGTAGAGTTTACAATTTTTGCATTCTAAACGAACTTATAGAGAGGACAGATGTCAACGATGACGTTTTTTCAGCTTTAACTACGATCGAAAAGACCCTAGACCGAGGTCGTTTGCAGTCGCTTACTCAGAAGAAAATTACAGATTTTTTAATTTGTATACAAAAAAATGTAATTTCTTTACAAAATAAAGTTAAGTTTTCTAAAAATCTTTTTTTTTTTGTAATTCAAAGTTTTTCCCTGCTTAATCAAGATAGTAAGAATTCACCCTGTTAGCATTTAGAGTTTAACGAATAAAGAAGTGTATATGAAAATCATAACAAGTGGCGACGAGGATAGAAAATGGATCAAGCGGCGTTGAAAGCAATATTGGATGCTCAAAGAGAGTGGATGGAAGGAATGATCGAGGCTAACCGAGTTTCGATGGAAAAAGTTTTGAAAGAACATTCACCGTCTACAACCAATTCTTCAATTCCACAATTTCGCGCATTCGACATGGAGAACGAATCGTTTGACTGCTACCTATTTCAGCTGCAACAGCATTTCACGGCCAATTCATTGGAAGATGACAGCTTACGCAAGGCACACTTTCTATCAACGAGCGGGAATCTAATTAACGATTTGCTGAAAAAGTTGGTAGGACCAGAAGATGTAAGTAGACTCACTTTCAAAGACCTTTCTACGAAACTAACAAAGCACTTTCAATCAAAAATGCACGTACTCACGTCGAGATGTAAGTTTCTAAAACAAAAAATGGCTCCGGGACAATCCTATGCCGAGTGGATAGCAGACTTGAGAGGTCTCGCTAGGGATTGCGCTTTCGTTTGCTCCAAGGAAGGTCGCGACACATCATATGCAGATGTCATGATAAGGGACATGATAGCCTATTACACACCGCACGACTCAGTCCACATCGCTGCAACGCAAAAGAAGAACCCCACGTTGGAGGAAATCGAGGAATTGGTGACAGGATATGAGTCGACACAACTAGCACCGAACATCCTGAAGGGAAGCAGTACAGAACAGAAAACCACAAGTAAGTGCCATGATAATTTTAACATTAGAAAATCGTGCCCCGGTTATTTTACACAACACCAGAGGAATATGTGCAGGCATCTCGATTCAATATGTGATCTTTGTCAGCGACGGGGTCATATAAGCAGCGTTTGCTTATCAGCTAATGGTGCCAATTCGCATGCAGCGCAACCACGCCACCGATCTAAGAGTCGTGGGAGAAATCAATCGCGGCACGCTAATACAAATCAAAGACACAAAAAACAGTCGAATTTTAGCAGCCGCTACAGACATTCAGAGCGTGCAAATTCTATAAACGAGGTGGTAAACAACATAGCTGCGGGCGATCGCGCTGGGGAAATGGTGTCATCCGCTCAGTTAGACACTGATAAGAACGAAAACAAAATTTTTTTGTCGCTCATAGTCAATAAATGTCCCTTGACTTTTCAGTTAGACACTGGTGCTACCTGTTCGTTAATAAGTCTTGACGGATACAATAGTCTAGGTAGCCCGCGTTGTGAATCAACAACTCGCTCTATCAGAGCATACGGGGAAGTTACAGTGCCAATAAAAGGTGTATTGAAAGTAAACGTTCAGTGGAAGACTCAAACCCACAATTTACCACTTTTTGTTTGCGACATAGCTCGGGGCGCAAACATTATGGGTTTAGACTGGTTTCAGGCATTTGGCTTTCAAATCCAAATCGCTAGATCAGATTCAGCATTGCAATTGAGCTCGAATTCTAATGATCAGCTGTTGTCTGACGCATTGTCGCTTTGTAAGAAGCACGAAGAAGTCTTCAGAGCCGAATTGGGCTGCAGTAAATTTTATGTAGCACACCTCACAATGAAACCGAATACCCAACCCAAATATTTCAAACATCGACCGGTACCTTTCGCTCAGAAAGAAGCTGTTCGTCGGGAACTAGATCGTTTGCGCCAAATGGATATCTTACGTCCCGTTGAGACAAGCCAATGGGCAGCACCCATTGTGGTAGTAAAAAAGGCAAGTGGAAGTTTGCGCATATGTGGTGATTTCAAAATCACTATCAATCCACACTTGGAAATAGATCGCCATCCAGTTCCCCGTATTCAGGAATTATTTTACAAGCTGCAAGGAGGGAAATACATTTCCAAAATCGATTTGTCCGATGCTTACCTGCAAATACCCTTGGACGAACCGTCAAAAAAAGTTTGTGTTGTGAGCACCGAATTTGGACTTTTTGAATACCAACGATTACCGTTTGGTACTTCCAGCTCCACTGGTATTTTCCAGCGTTACATGGAACAACTTACCGCAGATTTGGAGTTTTGTGTATCATACTTAGATGATGTCATCGTGTCTGGACGGACAAATCAAGAGCACTTAAGTAATCTTAAGGTGTTTTTAGAGCGACTGGAGAACCACGGTTTACGTTGCCGTCTAGGAAAATGCCAGTTTGCGAAGACCGAAATCGAATACCTGGGCCATATTATAGATGAAAAGGGGATACGCCCACCAGATACTCGAGTCAAAGCCATCATCAACATGCCTAAACCAGAGGATTTAAAAGACCTTGAAGCTTTTATTGGTAAGCTAAATTACTACAACCAATTCATTGAAAATTTTGCACAATTAGCTGCCCCATTAAACAAACTAAGAGCAAAAACAGAACATTTTAAGTGGGGAGAGGATCAGCAAAAGTCATTCGATCTTTTTAAGAATAAAATTCTACAGGTTTCAAGACTGGTGCACTTCCAAGACGATTTGCCAATCACATTGGCTACCGATGCATCATCGCATGGAATCGGCGCTGTCATTTCCCACGTTTTCCCTGATGGAACTGAGAAACCGATTGCTTTCGCGTCTAAGACTCTAGACCCAGCTCAGAGACGGTACAGTCAGATCGAAAAAGAGCCCCTTTCGATAATTTTTGGAGTCACTGACGACCTGTATGGTCGTCAGTTTGAACTCATTACGGACCATCAACCTTTGGTGACTATTTTTAACTCCTGTAAAAAGTTACCACACATGACAATTCAACGTCTTCAACGTTGGGCAATCTTGTTGATGGGATATACATACACCATTCGATACCGACCTACAACGCAACATGGGAACGCTGACTGCTTGTCACGTTTGCCAATGGGCCCCGACAAGGATTTTGACCAGTCGGAGGAATCATGTCACCATATGGATGAAAGTGTAGCCGTGGAGGATTTTCCCATCAACGCTAGAGTAGTCGCGAAGTTTTCGAAACAAGACCTGGATATTCGTAAAGTAATGTATTACGTGCAGCAGGGCTGGCCAAGCCACCTGCCGGTGACAGAAAACCATTTATTACCCTATTTTCGTAGAAGGAAATGTCTTAGTGTGGCTACTAACATTCTTCTCTTTCACAGCGAAAATCTGAGAGTAGTTATACCAGCCGCACTGCAGGAAAAAGTTTTGGCGCTTCTACATCAAGGGCACTGGGGCGCTACTCGCATGAAGCAAGTAGCTAGAAGACACTGTTGGTGGCCCAAAATCGACGTTGTAATTGCGGAAACAGTCGCTAAATGCCAGTCGTTCACCCAGAGAGTACTCCAGTTGGCCGTCATCAGAGGAAGTTTGGGAGCGCATTCACGTAGATTTTGCGGGACCTTTTCAAAAGGCTATGTGGTTGGTCGTTGTGGATTCGAAATCTAAGTTCCCCTTCATTGTCAAAATGTCATCCACGACTTCGCAGGCAACCATTCACGCCTTGCGAACCATTTTTGCTCAAGAAGGACTGCCGAAAGTCATCGTATCGGACAATGGCACACAATTCTCCTCCAACGAATTCCAACAGTTCTGTCGAAATCATTCAATTCGGCATATGACGTCAGCCCCTTTCAATCCGGAGTCCAATGGTTTGGCTGAGAGAATGGTGAGAACCTTCAAAACTTATTTTCTCAAAATCATGGAGAACAGCTCGAAAGGCGATGATGTTTTATCAACGTTCCTGTCGACGTACCGCGCCACTCCAGATGAAAAAGGCATATCACCAGCGGAAAAACTGCAAACTGCGGCCGTCAGCATCGTACTTTGCTTTCTGCTATTTTCCCCGAACCACAAAAACTCATCTTAAGTGAACATTCGAGCAAGCTGAAGCTCAGTATGGGTCAACACGTTTTCGTTCGGCAATACATGCGCGGACGTAAGTGGACAACGGGTCACATCGAGAAGATTCTTGGCAAACGAATGTATCGAGTCAAAACTGAAGCGGGATCTTGGAGACGACACCAAAACCAGATTCGACCCAAAGCAGTGAAATGTAGCGATACATCCGACCAGCGGATTTCCCCCTTAGAAACTATTGACTGGAGGCAGGCCAGTAACAATAACTTCTTTTCTAATCAGAATTTTTCTCCTATAGACACATCATCAATACCAAACAAGCATCAAGACGATTTGAACGAATCCGAGGTGTTTATTTATCCAGATGCATCTCCACCAGCAGTGGACTTATCAGAAGAGCACCAGCCATCGACACCCAAGGCAGTTTGCAATCAAGAGGATTCACGAACCAACAGCTCACCAGCACTTACTCCACGTATAGTACACCCCCCAATACCAAGGAGATCGGAGCGCTTACGGAACAAACAAGTTAGATTCTCTTCAAATTAGACGAAGGGGTAAATGACGCACCCTGTTTGATAACCACTATTTTAAGATCGTAAAATCTAATTGATATTAAGACATTAAAGGTCATTGTTGTCATTATCATTTTGCGCGCGATATCACACAATTTTCCCGCCTTTTGTCAAGTATATATATTAATCAAGATAGTAAGAATTCACCCTGTTAGCATTTAGAGTTTAACGAATAAAGAAGTGTATATAAAAATCATAACACAGCTCCAATGAAATTCAAATTATAGAGAGTTTACTGTAATTAGAATTTTCTTTTGGGCAATTACTAAAAAACCAGCCAATATTTATTGAACGGAATACTTTATTTTTAACAAAAATAAGCAACAGGCAGTTTGCATTTGTACTACAAACAACCCCAAACTTCGTACCATATAATCGGGCAAGATACTCGCACAACACGATGAGTAGAACAAATGGTAAATTTGGACGGTTGTATATGGGTATCCATATCTATGAACGTACATATGTACGTTTTTTGCATGCTTTAAGGTTCTAAGAAACTTAAGCTCACTGTAGCGAGATTTTTTTGTTCACTCAGCGAGATAATAGTTGTCTCGAGATAACTAAAGCTTCTAATATCACTTCGTTCAATTCTAGTGTATCGAAGTGGTTTCTTGACAAGAATTGCCGTACCGCCACCTCGAATAGAGTCACGTCTGTCTGTCAGTATCACGTCATAGTTAATGAACTCTAAATGATACCTGTCATTTAGCTTTTTCTCGTTTAAAAAAAGAACGTCTGGCTTATGGTCATTCACAAAGCGCAATAGGTCAGCACGCCTACTGATAGCGATTATGGAGTTAACATTTAGAGCAACTATTTTTAGGTTTGCACTATTAGATTTAATCATGTTGACGACTAAGGATGTTGAGAAGGGCATCAACCTTCTCTGAGAGATTTGCAACGGTTTTGATCAGACTGTCGACTTGGGTTTGCAAACTGTCGTTCGCTCCGGGCTGGAGCGTTGGGGTCCCTCCGCTCTAAATGGCCCAGCCGTCTAAATCGCTGTATGTGAACTCTTCTGGCTAAGTCGATGTCCTTGAACATGCTGTATAGTTCCTCCACTCGCCGTCTATGCAGACGGGACCAAAGATCACTCGAAGAACGTTTCTCTCAAAATAACCAAGGCCATCCTAATCCAGTTTTGATAAAGTCCATGCCTCTGCTCCATACAGCAGGACTGGGATGTTTAATAACTTATAGAGCAAGAATAGGTTTTATTATGGCATTGTCGATAAAGTGTCTTATAATGGTAGACTGCGTTCCATTCCAATCAATTTTGTTCCAATTATTTAAAATATTGTGGCACCTACAATTTTTTTTTCTGACTGTTATCGTCGAACTAAATGTGGTATCACCACAACGGTCACCATCCACAGAAGTTGGTTTCATAGTCTACCCCCAGAGTTCTCTGGATTATTCTGGAAATTCATCTACTTACTTACTTAGGTGGCGCTACAGTTCGGGGTGAACCTGGGCCTCAACCAACAACCCTCTCGATTTAGCTCGGTCTTTAGCTAATTGCCTCCAGTTGCGCACTCCAGGTTGGTCGAGGTCCCCTTGAACTTGTGCGCGCCACCTACGGCGATGATTCCCTCTACTGCGTCGTCCCTCGGGGTTAGATTCAAAGACTCTGCGGGCCGGGCGTTGGTGTCCATTCGCTCTACATGTCCTAGCCATCTCAGACGTCCAATATGCAGTTTTTTTGACTAGGTCGATGTCGCTGTACAGCTCGTATAGTTCGTGATTGAATCTTCTCCTCCAAAACCCGTCAACGCAAACGGGACCGAAAATCTTACGAAGAATTTTTCTCTCGAAGCGACCTAGGATATCTTCATCCTCTTTTAATAAAGTCCATGTTTCAGCGCCGTAAAGCAGGACTGGGATGATCAAGGTCTTATATAGAGTCTCCTTAGTTATTCGAGATAGGGCTTTACTGTTCAATTGCCTTATAAGCCCAAAAAACAGCGATTGGCAAGAGTTATTCTTCACTTAATTTCTGCACTGATTTTGTTTGTAGAATTTATAGCAGAGCCAAGGTAGACAAAGTCCCTTACTACCTCGTTATAGCTGCCGACTGTGACGTTTTGTCCAATTCGTCGGTGTTGGTTTTCCTTTCTTGTTGACAGCATATACTTGGTTTTGCCCTCGTTTATCGCTAAACCCATTTTGGCCGCTTCCACCTCAATGCTTGCAAACGCAGCGGTGACAGCCCGCCGAGTTCTTCCGATAATGTCTATATCGTCGGCGTATGCAAGCAGTTGTACAGACTTGTAATAGATTGTGCCTCCGTTGTTGGCTTGTGAGTTCCGCACAATCCGTTCAAGTACAATATTGAAGAAGTCACATGACAGCGCGTCACCTTGCCTTAAGCCTTTTTTGACATCAAAGGTCTCGGTGAGGACATTACCGACCTTGATGGAGCAGCGAGCGTTCTCCATCGTCAGCCTGCACAGACGGACAAGTTTGGCAGGGATATCAAAACTAGACATGTCTCTATAAAGCTCTTCTCTATAGATGCTGTCATAGGCGGCCTTGAAATCGATAAAGAGGTGGTGAGTATCGATTTGGAATTCTTGGGTTTTCTCCAGGATCTGCCGAAGTGTGAAGATTTGATCGATGGTGGACTTTCCTGGCCTGAAACCGCACTGATAGGGTCCAATCAGGCTGTTGATAAAAGGTTTCAGGCGTTCACACAGTATCGCAGAAAAGATCTTATATGCGATGTTGAGGAGACTGATGCCTCTATAATTGGCGCAGTTGAGGGGGTCTCCTTTCTTGTGGATCGGGCAAACGATGCTGAGATTCCATTCATCAGGCATACACTCGTCTGACCAAATATTAGAGATGAGTTGGTGTATGCACTCTACCAATTCATCCCCAGCTGCCTTGAAAAGTTCGGCCGGTAAGCCATCAGGTCCAGCAGCCTTGTTCGATTTTAGCTTGGATATTGCTATCCTCACTTCGTTTTGGTCGGGTGGACGGAAATTTTGACTATCATCGTCTATGTTGAATGGTTCATTCTGCCTGACAGCGGGATGTTGGTCTTCGTCGCCGTTATACAGTCTGCAGAAGTAGTTTTTACATATTCTCAGCACCGACTGTGATTCTACTACGAGGTTTCCATTTTCATCTCTACAGGTTTCTGTACGGGTATTACTTCTCTGACACGTTCTTTTTACCTTTTGGTAAAACTTCCGTACATTGTTCCTGGAGTATAAACTGTCGATATTCTCAAACGCGCGCTTCTCATGCTCTTTCTTCTTCTTTTGGAGAAGCCGATGTTCTTCCCGTCTCTTCTGCTCGTAGAGCTCACGAGCAGCTCTCGTCTTCCTTTGCAGCGCCGCTTTGTATGTCTCTTGTTTTGCTACATGCACTCGCCGGCATTCTTCGTCAAACCAGGGGTTTCGCGGTGGTGGGCGAGCGAGACCCAGCACATCAGTCGCGGCGTTTCTGATGGCATGTTGGCAGCGTTGCCACTGGTCTTCGGTACTTGATGCTGGCGGCAAAGGGGTGATTGAGATATTTTGGGATACGCGTTCAGCGAAGAGTCTGGCGGTCTCTTGCGATTGTAGCTTTTCGACGTTAAATTTTCTCATAGTAATTCTTTTTTGTTGCTCAGATTGGGTTATCCGCATTCGTACCTTGGCTACAACAAGGTAATGATCCGAGTCTATGTTGGCCGCTCGGAAGGTCCGGACATCCAGAATACTGGAAGCATGCCTTGCGTCGATCGCAATATGATCAATTTGGTTGATCGTTACATGATCATTGGACCGCCATGTCTGCTTATAAATATCGAGATAAGGAAACTATGCGCTTGCTATGGTGACATTTCGCTCCACAGCGAAATCAATTAGCCTTAGTCCGTTATCAGACGTGGTGTCGTGTAGGCTATGCTTACCGGCTGCCCTACCAAAGACGTCCTCCTTTCCTATTTTGGCGTTAAAATCGCCCAATACGATTTTAACGTCGTATTTAGGACATTGCTCGTATGTTTTGTCGAGGAGCTCGTAGAAACACTCTTTGGTGGCAGGGTCCTTTTCTTCCGTGGTTTGCTGGGGTCGTCATTAGTTGAGTCATCCTTATCCGAGGCGTTTGGTTGTTTCGGAACCATCGATTTTTTACGTGGTAGGGAAGTTACCCCGACGGCACAACCCCCAACCTGGAGGGCAAGTTCATTAATTATTCCCCTAGGACGAGGGGCCGGGTACACCGGTGCCAGTAGTCCACTACGGGAGTATGAGCGCTGCCGTTGGCCCATTAAGGGGTCCTCCGCCACCATCTCTATTCCAATGTCCTGACCAACATTGGAAGTTCCTTACCGACCTGTGATCCGAATACGTCGAAGCAGCTCGCGCAAGGTATTCACTAAGTTCAACCTAACTGGAACTATAGACGCCACCGTTGACTCCGTCTAGGGAATTCGTCCGCTGCCGCCTGGAACAGGAAGAAGTGGTCTAGTGAGAAAAGCACTCTTCCCCCCCTCTCTCATCTGCTGCCACCAAGAATCCGCCAAACGGGGTTGGTTACCCATTTCTTGGATTAAGGTACTAGGCACCCGGCTGTCACCGCGTGGAGGTTGAGAGTAGGAGATGGTGGGCCTCAGCTGAATGAAAACGCTTGTGTTTTCATATGATCGCATGCACTTCCGTTTGACTGGAAATTCATCGAAAATCTAGCATTTTCGAAAATATTGGTGTCGAAACTAAACGAAAGTAATGTTGTAATGTAATGGACGCTTTTAACAAATTGTGGGGTTTATAGCCGAGTAAGGTCAACTGTATGTACTCGTATGTATACGGCTATGCTGCCGTGTTAAGTTGAAACGACGTATCATTTTTGGCGTTTTTGATTTAGAGCTACTTTTGACATCTTTGGGATGGTTATTATTTTATTTTTTAAGAATAAAAGCCGTATCTCGCTTTTTTTAGCGGTTAAAATCGCTTAAGAAATATGGCGTATGTACAACGAAGCATAATATTTTTAAGAAATATTGGCGTATCTTTACTTTTTAATAAAAAACGATGTAACTACAATATTATGATATTTGCAGATACGGCAAATAATCTTAACACAAAAAAGCAAACAATTTACATACGTTGTGTTCTCTTTGTGATGGTGAAAAGTACCTGTAAGTACAAAACAAAATGTGGAGCCTGTTGCCATAATATGTCATGAAGCTATTTCAGGAAGCAGAAAAGAGGATATCATAAGTACATTTAATAAAATTCTGAAATAAACCGCGATCAGAAAACGGTGAACTTGTGCTGGAATGGTTAGCACAAAACAAAAATTGGGCTCTTTTTACGTTTTCGCTCAACCGAAATTTCAACGAAAAAAGTAATAATAAAATAACTCTGGAAAGAGCTACCAGTGTAAAACATACTAGAGTTACTAGCTGACGATGTCAGAGATGGCGACGTAAAAATATAATTTTTAATTTAAACTTGGAGATATCCATTGTTATTTATTTTGATTTTTTTTTATAAACGTAAAAAAAAATTTAAATCGTTCCTATTTACGTTTAAGTTATTTCAATAATATTTGAACTTGTAATAATAATAATAAGTCTAAAATTAAATTCAAAAAATTATTTCTTTTACATCATGAGAATTCTTTAGATGAAAATGCCGTAACTACACTAAGAGCTTAAGACAAAATGACGTATCTACTAAAGCCTAGTTAAGAATTCAATAAATAAATGCATACTTATTAAAAAAAAATTATAACTACTTTTCTTACCATATCCTCAAAATATGAAAGACATTGGTCAAAACATAAAAAATTGCAGATAAAAACAGAAAACCACATTTATTTAAAAAAATGTAGATAGTATGTCAATTCAATTTAACACGGCAGTATGGTTCGTCGGTTGTTTGGTGGAAGGGGATTTCGCGTAAATATTTGCCTGCCTTTTGCAGCAAACTCCAAAGAACGGCTTGTCTTGGCTGCACGGAAGCGTTCCCCAGAACGGCTGGCTCTGCTCTAAATGCTTTGTTGAACCTACCTCCTTTTGATACTTATATCACATGCTGTACTATCATAGATATTCATCGTCTTAGGCTGACTGTTTTTTGGTATAATCCATAGTGGTGTTTAGATGACCTTGCGCGGCACTTATCCTACGACTCCGGTCTCATGGATATGCTGTCTGACGCAATGACACCAGAACTTCGGTATTTGCGCAAATTCGAAGTCGACTTTCCTTATGTTCAGGACTGTCTTCAACCAGAGTCTGAGCCAGGAATTGGATATAGTCGTATTTTCACAAATGGCTCCAAAACCAGTCAAAGGTGTGGTGCTAGTGTCTTCGTGGAATATGACAACAGTAGGCTTCATTTTTCGTTTGGCAAATATGCATCTGTTTTCAAAGCGGAAAGTTAATCTTAATGGCCATGGAATATATTGCGAAGAACAGGTGGAAGTGTCGAAATAGTTGCATCTGTAGTGACAGTCAGGCTGCGCTTAAAGCCTTACGTACATGAAGGGCCTAGAGCTTAGCTTCTCGCAAGCACTCGTGTTGTTAGCGTTATATTTTTCATACGAATGGAAGAGACCTACAGTTTTGTGCCATGTCCGAAGGGAAATGCAGTTTGTTCAACATTTCACATTCCACAATTCATCCCTAGACCCATCTATCATTTTCGGGTAGAGGCTTCAAACATATTCGGCAATGTTCTAGAGATTCTTGTGTTTGATATAAATACACCAACCAACACAGATGGTCCACAGTTGATAGAATGAAGAATGGCGATTAGCAAGAAAATTGGTGTTGAGAATAAACCATATTTTGATTAAAAGTAAATTTTTAAAGACAGTTTAAGTTTGGATTGATAAAGAGTAAAAATAAATTGATGATTTTGAAGTTTAACAAAAGTGAATCTTCTGAATCTGGTAGTTGTTTAGAAATAAATAGTTTAAATACTCAGAAGAGGATTTTATTATAACGAGCCATAGCAAGAATATTACAATAGTTGTATGTACATTGTACATAGATGTACGATTTGAACTAATTGGTGGTTTAATTTCCAAACTACATGAATTCTTCTAATTGGCCAAGTGGTTTGCAAAAGTGAATTGCATCCACTTTTATAATTCGCATTCGCTTTTTGCAGAAAATTGTATAAGGCGGAGATTGGGAGATGTGGTCGACAGCGTTCCTCACTCAGTGGTTTAGTACCAGTTTAGAGTACTTGTGAGTCAACTCTCCGGCGTGGTGATACCACAGGAATTTTTTTATCGTTTGTCTCCGGACTTGGACGATTTATAAATCGGACCTGCTGCTGACCACAGCCGATCCGATCGTAAGCTTTTGGGCTCATCCTCCTCAAGAATAAGCCATTGCCGGTCCTGTACTTAATCCTCGAGTTGGAGGATCCGATCCGTCCTCCTAGGAGTATACCGCGCTGTTGAAAGATAAGTACCTGCCTTAAGCAAGTGCTGCCAAGTGATGGTCTTAAGCCGTTGCTGCCAAGTGACTGCCACGAGCAGTTGCTGCCCAAGTGACGTCGCAAGACGTTGCTGCCAAGTGACTGCCACGAGCAGTTGCTGCCAAGTTACGCCGCAAGGTGTTGCTGCCCAAGTGACGGCCCCTAAGCCGTTGCTGCCAAGTGACTGCCACGAGCAGTTGCTGCCCAAGTGACGTCGCAAGACGTTGCTGCCAAGTGACTGCCACAAGCAGTTGCTGCCCAAGTGACTGCCACGAGCAGTTGCTGGCAAGTGACGCCGCAAGGTGTTGCTGCCAAGTGACGGCCATAAGCCGTTGCTGCCAAGTGACTGCCACGAGCAGTTGCTGCCCAAGTGACGGCCCTAAGCCGTTGCTGCTCAAGTGTCCAGCACCAGCGGACGCTTACCAGTAGAGTAGTCAGTCAGTTAGCAAGTAAGAAAGAAAGGCCAACGTAGGTATCCAATTATTGTTAAGTAGAAGAAAATTGTTAAGGTTAGCTTACACCGGGCCTCGTAAGAACATAATTGAAATAGGACTCAACTCATTGTTAAGTAGCTCAATATTGTTAAGGCCAGCTAAACTGAACATTCATTGCGGTGTTAAATAAATAAGTTACCTCTTTACCCAAAGTTTCGGGTGTTTCTTTGGGAGACCCTGGGTCCGACGAGCGAAACCTCAGCCTTCGAAAAACACCCTCACATTGCATAGTACCTCAGTACAAATATTCATGCTGTAAGTTGGACATGAAGTCGGCACGGCTCTCATTATCTTACGGCAATAATATTTCATAATCGAGTAATTAGGACCAAATGTAAAAGAAATAGAGTATGCGTATCTGATTTCGCAAAAAAAATCCACCTTTATGTCATAGGACCCCCTTATATAGACATAACATTACTCTCGCGTCACCTTGTTCATTATGTCTTTCTCCATTATTACAGTATTTTATAAACTACGTATTGAAATTAATATACCCTGCCTATGGAAAAAGATATAAAATACTGATGTTTCTCACTAAATAACATTACATTTTCAGCCCAATTCTGATTCAGAATCCAAATATGTATAATCTCTCTTTAAGAAACATCGAAAACTTGAATTCCCTATGTATTTTAAGTTTATTTTATACAATCTGATTCGAATAAGAGGGTAAAATAGTGACACAACGAAGCATGTATGTATGTAAGGAAAACGACAATAAAGGATGCTAAATAGTTGTGAATGTATTGTAAAACTTTCCCTTCATTTGGAAACGGCTATCTAAATGAGTCTGAATGATCTTCACTTCTCTCCCGTTGTTTGTGTGCTGCTCAATCGATTAGGTAACTTTTCCAAAGCTATTTAAATCATTATCCTTCAGAATATCTGTTTGTCCTTTACGGGGTTGTTTACACTAACAAAAACATACTGAAACACATAAATGTATATCAATTTAACCATGAAGACGACAGTAAGTTGACTATCGATTGCTTACAAAGTGTTTTTGTCTTTAAATCAAGCGATTTCGTTGCCAACTGCAAATGTTTTCAACTTTAAATTTTGGATGCTATCCAAATCTACTTTCTTCCACCTCTATACGTACTCGTATATATTCTCTATCTCATTTATTAAAATAAAAACGAAAATATTTCTTGTTTTTCTAAAGGAAATTTAAGAAATATCATATCTTTTCGAATTAATACGGGAATGAAATTGGCAACTCGCTACTTCCACTCGATATCCTAGGGATTCTTATTGACACAGTTTATGTAAATTGACTGCCTGCCATAGTTAGGCACCGTGTTTAGGAATACAATACGAGTTCCATAGACTAGACGCAGAAATTGACCAACTAACGCGTTTGTTGTAACCTATATTTTTCACTGCACATCGAGCTGCGAAATGCGCTTACGAGTAGAACTTGAGAAGCATGTAAATATTGTAGCATATATGAGTACATACACAAGTATGAATGTACGTGCGTAATTACTGTGTGGTTTCAGTAACAAATAACAAAAATCAGAGCTTAAGAAGGGACAAATTAAAAGAACAAAGTTGAAACTAAGAAGGCAGGAAGGAGAGGGAACTGATTTTCCTCGTCGAAACCTGATACACTCATAAAGGCGAACTATTTTCTAAGTGATTATACCCTATCTCATAGAGCATTCGTATGTATATTAAGTTTGACGTATAGACGGTAGCATAGAGAAACAATGGAGATAGACCCCACATTAAATTCTTTTTTTTAGAAATCAAATTCTTATTTTTTCAATTTAATAACGAACGAATTTAAAAATATGGCCTTAAGACGCTTTCGAAAAGCGACATAAGGCCATTATGGGTTTATGTCACTTTCAAATGGTTTTTTTTCTTATCAGATTAAATTACAAACATTCACCATCCTTAAAAGTTCAGAATTATTAAGACGGACACAGGATTTTATAACAACTATAAACATTTATTTTAAAATAAATACAATTATGCCAATTTATGAGAAGAAAATGAATATTAACAAAATATAGTTGTGCTATTTTTGACAATTGTGCGAGTAAAAACCTGAAATTTAGATTTGAAAAATAGATATTTAGATTTTGAGCATTAGATAAAGTAATAGTGAAAAAATTCGCGCGAACGGTAAAAACAGGTTTTTGTTATTAGCAAAATAAAAAACCATATGGTCTTATGTCTCCAATTTATATGGCCTTATGTTGCTTTCGAAAAGCGACCTTAATAAACTTGCTCTAATTGCCTCCAGTTGCGCACTTCAAGTTGGTCGAGGTCCCCTTGAAATTGTGCGCGCCACCTACGACGATGATTCTCTCGACTGCGTCGTTCCTCGGGGTTAGATTCGAAGACTCTACGTATCCTAGCCATCTCAGACGTCCAATATCCAGTGTTTTGACTAGATAGATATCGCTGTACAGCCCGTATAGTTCGTGATTGAATCTTCTCCTCCAAAACCCGTCAACGCAAACGGGACCGAAAATCTTACGAAGAATTTTTCTCTCGAAGCGACCAAGGATATCTTCATCCTCTTTTAATAAAGTCCATGTTTCAGCGCCATAAAGCAGGACTGGGATGATCAGGGTCTTATGCAAAGTCTCCTTAGTTGTTCGAGATAGGGCTTTACTGTTGAATTGCATTATAAGCCCAAAAAAACACCGATTTGCAAGAGTTATTCTTCGACTGATTTCTGCGCTGATCTTGTTTGTAGAATTTATAGCAGAGCCAAGATAAACAAAGTCCCTTACTACCTCGAAGTTATATCTGCCCACTGTGACGTTTTGTCCAATTCGTCGGTGTTGGTTTTCCCTTCTTGTTGACAGCATATACTTGGTTTTGCCCTCGTTTATCGCTAAACCCATTTTGGCCGCTTCCACCTCAATGCTTGCAAACGCACCGGTGACAGCCCGCTGAGTTCTTCCGATAATGTCTATATCATCGGCGTATGCAAGCAGTTGTACAGACTTGTAATAGATTGTGCCTCCGGTGTTGGCTTGTGAGTACCTCACAATCCGTTCAAGTACAGTATTAAAGAAGTCACATGACAGAGCGTCACCTTGCCTTAAGCCTTTTTTGACATCAAAGGTCTCATTGAGGTCATTACCGACTTTGATGGAGCAGCGAGCGTTCTCCATTGTCAGCCTGCACAGACGGACAAGTTTGGCAGGGATATCAAAACTAGACATGGCTCTATAAAGCTCTTCTCTATAGATGCTGTCATAGGCGGCCTTGAAATCGGTAAAGAGGTGGTAAGTATCAATTTGGAATTCTTGAGTTTTCTCCAGGATCTACCGAAGTGTGAAGATTTGATCGATGGTGGACTTTCCTGGCCTGAAACCGCACTGATAGGGTCCAATCAGGCTGTTGATAAAAGGTTTCAGGCGTTCACACAGTATCGCAGAAAAGATCTTGTATGCGATGTTGAGGAGACTGATGCCTCTATAATTGGCGCAGTTGAGGGGGTCTCCTTTCTTGTGGATCGAGCAAACGACGCTGAGGGCCCATTCATTAGTCATACACTCGTCTGACCAAATCTTAGAGATGAGTTGGTGTATGCACTCTTCCAATTTATCCCCAGCTGCCTTGAAAAATTCGGCCTTAAGCTGTCAGGTCCAGCAGCCTTGTTGGATTTTAGCTTGGATATTGCTATCCTCATTTCATTTTGGTCAGGTGGACGGAAATTTTGACTATCATCGTGTATGTTGAATGGTTCATTCTGCCTGACAGCGGGATGTTGTTCTTCGTCGCCGTTATATAGTCTGCAGAATTAGTTTTTTCATATTCTTAGCACCGACTCTGATTCTACTATGAGGTTTCCATTTTCATCTCTACAGGTTTCTGTACGGGTATTTCTTCTCTGACACGTTCTTTTTACCTTTGGTAAAACTTCCGTACATTGTTCCTGGAGTATAGACTCTCGATATTCTCAAACGCGCGCTTCTCATGCTCTTTCTTCTTCTTTTGGAGGAGCCGATGTTCTTCCCGTCTCTTTTGCTCATAGAGCTCACGAGCAGCTCTCGCCTTCCTTTGCATCGCCGCCTTGTATGGCTCTTGTTTCGTTGTATGCACTCGCCGGCATTCTTCGTCAAACCAGGGGTTTGGCGGTGGTAGGCGAGCGAGACCCAGTACATCACTCGCGGCGTTTCTGATGACATGTTGGCAGCGTTGCCACTGGTCTTCGGTACTTGATGCTGGCGGCAAAGGGGTGATTGAGAGATTTCGGGATACGCGTTCAGCGAAGAGTCTGGCGATCTCTTGCGATTGTAGCTTTTCGACGTTAAATTTTTTCACAGTGATTCTTCTTTGTTGCTCAGATTGGGATATCCGCATTCGTACATTGGCTACAACAAGGTAATGATCCGAGTCTATGTTGGCCGCTCGGAAGGTCCGAACATCCAGAATACTAGAGGCATGCCTTGCGTCGATCGCAATATGATCAATTTGGTTGATCGTTACATGATCATTGGACCGCCATGTCTGCTTATGAATATCGAGATGAGGAAACCATGTGCTTGCTATGGTGACATTTCGCTCCACAGCGAAATCAATTAGCCTTAGTCCGTTATCAGACGTGATGCCGTGTAGGCTATGCTTACCGACTGCCCTACCAAAGATGTCTTCCTGTCCTATTTTGGCGTTAAAATCGCCCAATACGATTTTAACGTCGTATTTAGGACATTGCTCGTATGTTTTGTCGAGGAGCTCGTAGAAACACTCTTTGGTGTCAGGGTCATTTTCTTCCGTGGGGGCATGAACATATATTAGGTTTATGTTATCGAATTTAGCCTTGATCCGGATAGTCATAATACGCTCGCTCACGTGTCGGAAGCTTAAGACTTCTTGCCTAAGTCTGCCGCGTATGACAAATCCGCATCCGAATAAGCGTTGCCTGTTGCCTCTGTAACAATCACCGTAGTAGATGTCACAGTTTTTCATCCTCTTTTTGCCCGGCCCATCCCATCGCACTTACTGGATGGCGGTAATATCTGCTTTATAGCAGTCTAGGGCATCTGCTAGTTGTTCGGCTGCACGTGGTCTGTAAAGGGGCAGAGCATTCCACGTACAGATCCGAAGGTCGTTGTCCTTATTTCGTTTGCTGGGGTCGTCATTAGTTGAGTCATCCTTATCCGAGGCTTTTCTTTGTTTCGGAACCATTGATTTTTTACGTGGTAGTTACCCCGACGGCACAACCCCCAACCTGGAGGGCTTCTTAATTATTCCCCTAAGACCATGGGCCGGGTACACCTGCTGCCGTTGGCCCATTAAGGGCTCCTCCGCCACCATCTCTATTCCAATGTCCTGACCAACATTGGAAATTCCTTGCCGACCTGTAATTCGAATACGTCGAAGCAGCTCGCGCAAGGTATAGTAGGAGTTGGTAGGCCTCAGCTGGGTAAAAACGCTTGTGTTTCCATATGATCGCATGCACTACCGTTTGACCAGCCCAACAAACGATACACAGCTAGCGTTGTTCATTGCAAGGCAGCACATGATGAACAAAATTGGATGTACACACTAAATGCTAATACAAATAAGGGAGGAATTATTTTTTCACATCACATCTATGTATTCATAACAACCGATACACAACTAACGTCCGGAAGTGCGAGGTAGGGAATGATAGAACAAAGCAAAGCGTGGGGAACGAAATGCCTTGGGTACACAAACAACATGCATGTATATTATTGGATGTTTGGTGTCTACGAGTATGCGTACTCAAAAATAATAATATTTTTAAGATGCCGCTGATAACAAAGAAAATTTTGTTTTATATTGTAGTATCTTTATTTTAACAAAAGCAAGTATATGTAATGGATTTAACTTATTTCTTTTGAACGCGCTCTCAATTGAAAACCATGTAAGTTGGCGGCTGGAACAGAAGAGAGCGAACAACATAACCCGGAAGAAAACCAAAAGGGAGCCATCGTTGGTATTTTGACAGATACCCTCAACTCGCTTCTGACTTTGTTTCCTTTGACAAAATTATTAATTGTTGAATTTTTTATGCTACAGTATAGAAATTTTTTTTTTACCGAATTAGAAATAATCGTACATTCAATTTGAAAAGGCATATGGAAATCAAGCATCGTTTGACGTCATTAGGTTTCATTAGATTATTTATTTATTTATTTTTTAGATAGAGAGAGAGAAAGATTTTGTGTAGTGGTTTAAAGCGCAATTGTTTAGATTTTAGTCGCGTTTAAGTTTGAGCGGTGTCCAGATAGCTGAGGAGTTATTTTTTATTTTTGTCTTTGCTTTTGATTCACAGTATTTTCTTCGCGATCACCGAATTTTCTTATTATTGGGTTAAAACTAAAACTAATTTATTATTTAATTGTGGTGTTTTGATTTTCTTCCAAAATAATTTTTTATTCGTAAGAAAAATTACTCCTGTGCCTATTCACATTATCAAGAATTCACATTCACTAGTTGTATTCACAATTATAGCTGTGAACATAAATTCACGACTTAGCCCAGCTCTAATGATTACTATGTCGTCTGCATATGCAACTGTTTAAATTACTTTTGTTTCAAGAATCTTCAGAATTTTGTTAACGAAAAAGAACCAGAGCAGAGGGGAGATTATTCCTCCTTCTGAGTTGAGTATTCTGCTGTTTAGCATTTCATCTATCCAAGAGATGTTCTTACTCCTAGTTTAACTAGCGCTGTGTTTATCGATGTCATGTTCACGTTATTGAACGCACCTTCGATGCTTAGGTGGTTGGCCTGCCATTCCTACCAATAAGTGCAGTATCAAGCATTTGTTTTAAGCCGCATCCATACTATGTGGATCATCCAGCCCCAGATATTCTTTTTTAAATTTAGCATAGTGGATCGAACAACGGCCAAAAAACCAGAACAACAGCGAATATATCCCTTAAATGATTAAGTAAATCATAAGCTTCTTCCAATACCTGGTCTGAATGTCTATCGTTTTCCAATAGTCCCAAAGCCCTGAAAGTTCAGTGGAATGTAGGATGGACGGGGGCAGCTACCGCCTGTAGGCCCTCGAACTTCGTGAAGCAGAAGACAGAGGTAACAGCACTCAGCGTAGTTCTAATGAACAGTATAAACCCTATCAAGGACTTGGTCCCTTTTTTACTACAGAGTGCCCGGGAATTTCTGCTTCCTGTTTCCTCCTACAAAATGTATTATTTCCCCAGACGTAATAAAATAGCACCTCGCAGTACAAAGCTGTTCGGCGAAGTCATCGATTTTTTCCATTTCCAAATGTACACTTACAAATGTACATCTTTCATGTATGGGAAAACAAAGGATAGGTATGCCAAACGCTCTCTAATTGCTGATGTGCAGTACGGTCTCATATACTTGTAGTGTTACTTCATCATGACCTTTTTAAGTGTAAATGCTGCTTGGTCACTTCCCTTATTTAGATACTTGCATTCGTATATACATACTCGTATAATCGATTTCACCGAATTGCGAAACTCGAAAAAGTGGTCAAATACTGAACATCCAGAATTCACTTTGTAAGAGGTAGCCACGGTACCGATATGCCCCAAATTGTCTTCATATACTAAATGACGTAAAATAAAATACACTGTATATAAATACTCTCAAATAAAAAACAAAAAAGTTAGTACTCGTAATTTCATAATTTCTTACGTGTTTTATAGAAAAAAGTTGTGACGCTCTTATAAAAAAAAAAAAAACCCCTTTCTTAATGATTTATTAACATTGCATAATGTCTCCGCCTTTCATCATCTAAATTCTTAAATTTATTAGGAAAACTTAAGAATGCTACTTACTCGTAACACAACATTGTTTGAATGAGAACCATCTACTCTAGTGAACGTATGTGAGTACAGTGCTGTACTCATAACATTCGTGTCAAACTTGTCTAACCGCTTATCCTGTACTTAAGCTGAGACTTGCTTATTGTTACCATTATTTCCTTTATTTCCACATACCCACACGAAGACATACAGTATGCCCAAGCTCAATGAAGAATTGAAGAACTCTTCTAGAAGCAAGTGTGTGCACACAACCGATTCATGTATGTTTACTAACAATCTACAATCTCAGCCAGAAATAAGGAGAGGCAACAACAACAATAAAGGAACCATACACTAGTGAAATACAATAAAAACCATTAAACCACAAAACGTTCTCCATTCAGGACAGGATAGACCAGTTGCTTGAATAGTTTTCCTAAGTGATTTCATTTCAAAATATCACACATCCTGTGTACTGTGTTCTACCACCTTCCACCCCACTCAAACTCATGTAAACAGATTGTAAAGATTTGATTTTTCTCTTTTTTTTTTTTGCACATTCACGCAAACATGTTAAACATGTGAATGGATATAAGCATAGATTGATGTCATTTGGGGTAGAAATACCGGATTACGTTGTAGATAAAGATGTGGGCAGTGATTTGGAGATGTCCTCCACGGCCACACGTAACCGAAGTAAGCACTCATTTAACTATCAGCGAATGGAATTTCTTCCATGACTTGAAGAGGTGTTCTTCTACCCTGGTCAAATCTCTACGTTAGCTCTTCCACTTGTCATACCCTAAAGACATCTTTCCACAAAAATGGAAACGCGCACGTCCATCGAACTCCGAATAAGAGCGATAAAACCTTCCCGTCTTGGTACCTTAGTGTGCTCTTAAATACGCTTTAAGACCAAGATATTGGTGACATCTTCTCAAAATGGATAGCGAGTTTTTATACAGGTGTACTTCTACCTCAAGCTATTCTAATGCTGGTGCTCCCCAGTCCCCAGTGCCATGCCCTAGTTCTGACCCTGCTTTCTATATACACGAGGGTTGTCCGACAAGTTTTTCGAATGTAGCAGCACTCATTCTTCTGAAGTTTCCAAATATCATACGAGTATTCATAAAATTTTACATTTTTTAGGATAGGAAAGTGGTTTCGCTTATACATATTGTAGCAAAAATCGCCGATTATGCCGACAACTTCCAAGGTTTGGACGGAAACTGGAGGAAAAATGCAATTATTCTGGTTCCCGAGAGGGTGAACTTTTTCTTTATTTAATCGAGTTATTGTACAAAAGAACTAAATCTTCCATAAAAAAAAATCTAGTACAATTATTTATTTTCTTTTGAGAGCTGCGCGTCTCTAGTGATTGCTGTGACTGCTGCCAACAAAGAACTCCTCCCTTGGTTTCTGCCTACCTTCTTTTATACTTGGTTCCCTGATTTCTAGGCGTATTTCCAACTTTCCACTTCGCCGCTGGAAATCTGTTGTCAATAGTCTGGCAATTTCTAGTGCCTTCTCGTTGACAATTTCTACGACTTTCGCGATGTTCCTCGTTTGTGCGGCTTATGTTTCTGGGCTCGCGTGACAATATGTATGTATAATATCATATACATGTGCATGTATGTATTATAAATTTGGCGCAACAGCTCTTTAAGAGCCCATACCTCTCTTCTCGCATCCACTCGTATTGTGTTCATCATATTTTTCGCACGAATGGAAGGGACCTACAGTTTTGTGCCGTAACCGAAGGGCCATATTTATTTTGTTTTTGAAAAGCTTTTTCATAACAACAATACTATCGGAGATTTGTCAAACGTTCGCGAGAAGTGGGCTCCTGAAATTACTTTTTGGCGTTTTCTGGGATTCGAACATTGAACCTCACGCGTGGTGGTCCGACACGCTAATCACGCGTGTCACGGCGCCCTTACTTAATTTAGTTAGTTAAGTTCTCATTGTTTGTTAGGCCTAAGTTTATCTTTAAATTATTTCGCTTGTATTACGCTTAAATAAATAAATAAAGAAATGAAATGCATGCAGACTCGTTTTCATCAATTGGTGGTTTAAAAAAACGATATCAAACCATCTATCGGTATAGATTTACCATGTACATCCTTCTTCCAAAGATACACTGCGTTTCTTAACGAAATATTCATTATATATTTCCCCGTGCTTCAAACTCAACTCAGATTAAGTTTATCGGAGCACGAACATCCGTTACAAACAACTGTCCGATCCCGATGCGCGTATGCACGTATCAGTACATAAATATGTACACGTATCAGATCCCCTATGCTGGAGTGACAGTGAAGTGTTAAGTATAATATGTACTCGTAAGTGCAGTGCAGTTCAATATTAAATAAAAATTATCTAAAAAAATAAACTGTCGGTTATACGATGATTCAAGGGTGCTCCACGTTTAACTCCTTCACATTGCAGAAGTACTTAGTTGTCTTGTCGTACTCATCTCAAAGAATACTGAAGAAAGAAAAACTAGTGTTTATTACTGAAACAAATAAATAAAGAAAAAGAAAATGATGTTCTACAATATTGACAACGTGATGAAGCAGAGGATAACTACTCGTACATGTGGATATGAAAAGAATCGTTTAGACGGTTCTTCATTTCCAATCCATCGTTATTTTTTAGAGATATAAATTTACAAGTATAGTTAAATAAAAGACAACCAAGTTAGCAGGGAATCTATACAATATAAAGGACACGGCTGGTTTGTACGTAAAAAAAAAAATATTTGGCGCAACAGCTCTTTAAAGTGCCAGGGCCTAGCTTCTCGCAACCACTCATGTTGTGTGCGTTATATTTTCCACACGAATGGAAGGGACCTACAGTTTACTGCCGAATCCGAACGGCGATTTGAGAAGCTTTTTTAGACAACAATACTCTCGGATGTTTGTCAGACGCTCGCGAGAGGTGGGACCGTGAAAAAACTTTTTGGTATTTTCTGGGATTCGAACTTGGAACCTCATGCGTAGTGATCCGACACACTAACCACTTACGCCACGGCGCCCACTGGTTAGTGGCTTGTACCTACATATGTATATACTTGTACCTGCGTTGTATAGGTAAAATCGATAAAATTACTGTTTTTTTAATTTCCTGACAAAAATAAGAAAATATTTTTCCAATTACCCAAGTTTTGGTATGCGATGGTCTTCCATTTGTGCCTAGATATAAACTTTTGTCCAAATCTATTTAGAAACACTTAACGTCCAACGGGGACTTCAACACTGAGGTAGGAAACGACACTGCGCTTAAGCATGTGATGGGAGTTCACGACCTCGGTGACCGGAATGATAATGGTGGACGGTTTGTGGACTTTTCCAATGCCAACCGGCAAATTATTGGAGGCACATTCTTTTAACACAACGCCTGGCATAAGATCAATTCTCGCACGAGTTTCGGACGTTTTAAGGTGTTTCTTCTTCTATCTTTGAAATAAGGCATATGTAACCTCGACCATCACCAGCTGTCTGGACACAATATAATTTTTTGCAGTTGAACCGCGTCGTTTCTGACGTGTCTGAACGGGGCTTAAGTGACTCTGTACTCAGTGTGGGGAGACCTCAATTCCAAAAAATTATTTTTCTTGCATACGTCAAGCTCTTGAAAAACTGTATAGATATTTCTAAAAAAAGTATAAACATTGAAAATCTTTGTCACATATCTAGGTTATACATTCATATTTTGAGTATCTATTAAGTTCTTGTACATGAAATTGTCATTTCTTTGCAGAAACTAACTGAGCGAGATGATTGATATACAGGGTGCTTTGCATAAGATGCGACAAAAGCCTAGGACGGATAGGTTGGGTCGAGACAAGAAAAAAATCGTATGGGGGGGGGGGGGGGGGGGGTCTACCTTCTTATGCAAATCACCCTGTATATGACAAATTAAAGTAGTGGCAAACCTTGGTCTTTAAAACCAATATACATTTAATTTCTTTCTTTTTTTTTTTTTTCATCACTGTCGAATTGAAATAATTCTTTTTTTTCCGAGGGTAGGTGAAAAATCTTCCATAGACGCTATGGGAATAGCAAGCGCGTGCTCATAGTAATGTCAGATTCTTACTGAGTAAAAAAACACCACCCTTCGATACAAATTTGTTAGATATCTCAACTAAGTATAAACTAATCAAGCAATTTTTCTATCACGAAATAAAAACGTTTGACAGGTTACTTTCCGCTGAAAGTTCCCGCATATTCCGCAATCTAGACGCGGTTAATCATTATCTCGCCAAGTCGAAGGGTTTCGTCCTTTGTAGTCGGGGTAATAAATTGCTCTCATCCAAAATTGGAAGGACTGTATTGTTGACATTTCCGATTAGTCGGTTTCTATGCTTTCTCGCGAAGCTTCTAGTTTCAGCTTCGATTGTCGGAATTCCGAGATCCCTGTGGATATCGCCGTTTCTACTATACCACGGTGCTTGGACAATTTCTCTTAGCACTTTATTTTGAAAAGCTTGTAAAATATTTGCATTTGTTTTCTTGGTACAACCCCAAAGTTGTATACCGTAGGCCCACACCGGCTTTAGCACTTGCTTGTATAAAAGCAGTTTGTTCTCAGTAATGAGCTGGGAATGTTTTCCGAGTAACCAGTACATTTCTCTATATTTGATTTCAAGTTCTTTTCGTTTCATTTTCACTCCCATGTATTTGGCCTCATTTGCAAAAGGTATTCGGGCCGAGTTTAGGAAAATTGGAAAGTCATTAGTTTTCTTGTAAGTGAAATTCACGTGAACAGATTTAGATTCGTTGAGGGCGATCCGCCAGTCCCTCGTCCATTCATTTACATTATTCAGTGCGTTTTGCAGTTTTGCAGTCGTTTCTTCGATTGTTTTACCTACCGCTAGGATAGCGGTGTCATCGGCAAACGTAACAAGGACAGTGCCATCTTCGTTCGGTATATCACGAGTATATAGCAAATAGAGAAGCGGCCCAAGAACGCTTCCTTGCGGTGCGCCGGCCGAAATTTATTTGAGCTCGGAGTATTCGACTCCATGTCTAACACGAAAGAGTCTATTCCCGAGATATGATTCTAGAATATCGTATAAGCATACAGGGAGAACTTGTCGTAGTTTGAATTTCAAGCCATTATGCCACACCTTATCAAAGGCCTGCGAGACGTCAAGAAATACGCTTGAGCAAACCTTTTTTTCTTCAAGTGCTTTCTCGATTACGTCAGTAATTCTATGCACCTGGTCAATAGTCGAATGCTTACTTCTGAACCCAAACTGGTGGTCAGGGATAAGATTATTTTCTTCTATAACCGGTTGGAGACGCCTTAATAATATCCTCTCGAAAATGTTGGATATGATTGGAAGAAGCGAAATTGGTCTATACGATTTTACTTCATTTGGCGGTTTTCCTGGTTTTAAAAATATTATGACTTCCGCAACTTTCCATTTGCTCGGCACGTGTTTTAATCTGAGTGCAGCATTTACAATATGGAAAAGCTTAATCAATACTTTTCTAGGTAAAACTTTGAGAATTTCTCCGGTAATCAAACCATAATCAGGAGATTTCTTAGGTTTTAGATTCTCGATCTCATGTTTGAGTTCCCTTAGCGTTGCACTTGTGAGCGTCAAATCGTCAGATGGTAAATCCAGCCTATTGCGGTTGTTGTAAACCACTTGACCATCGTACGGCTTAAAGGATTCTTCCAGGTGCGCCGCAAAGACGTCCGCTTTTTATTTATCTTCCCTTGGCCATTCATTTTGATTTAATTTGATTGGCGGCGCGGGGACCTTGGGCCTTTTGGTGTCTTTTACAGCTTTCCAAAGTGAATAATTGGAATCTTTTTTCGCTGTTAAACTTTCAAGGTAAGAGCCTATTGCACGATTCTTAAAATCCTTAATAGTCCTCTTTAACAAATTGCACAGACGATTCAAGTGTGCTTTATGCTGCGGAGCACGACTCTGTTGCCACTTTTTACGCGCTTTTCTTTTTTCCTTGACCAATTCTTTTATTTCCGGAGGATATCGCAAACCGTATCTGTTCGGCGTTTTCCTTGGATTGGGCGTATTATTCCAAGAGGCGAGCTGTACGATCTCAACGAAGCGATCAACTTCAACCTCAAGTTCATAGGGTGTCGTAAGTGGAACGTTCAGTTCAACATTATCTTCTAGTTGTTCGACCAGTTAATTTCGCTAGCTCTAGGTTTTAGATTAGTTTTTCGCTGATTGTTAAAATAACCGGGGAATGATCAGACGACAGATCAAAGCTGTCTTCGACTTTTAAGTGGTTTGTAGATATTCCTTTCACAACGAAAAAATCGATCAGGTCAGGTATTTTCGAAGTATCAGTTGGCCAGTAAGTTGGTTTACCCGTCGAATGGAAATCACAACTGCACTCCATACCTGCCCCATAAAGCATTTTACCTTTTTTCGAGCTGTATCTTGAGCCCATGTTACGGCCATCTATGTGTAAATCTTAAAACTATTAATATGTTTCCAACTTAAATTAAACCATTTTCTCTACACTTACAAAAAATGGATCTGTCAAAGAACTTAAGATGGAAGGCACTTCCGCCTAATAAATTATCTCGATCAGCCAAAGTAAAAGGACGGGTTTTATTTACGGTGGGTTAAAAATCCCCCTGCATCGGGGAAAATAGAGGTTGGAATTCTTATTCCACAACAGTTTGGAATGAGAGCGAACATAGTGGTCCTTCGAAGCCGCATATTTTGGGAAAGGAAAGGATATAAAACGTGCGCTGCAAAATTTGGACAATCTCACAAGCAATTGGCGGGTCTGGTGGTTGTGAGACAGGAGCTGGTGTACGAGTTCGGTGGTAGAAACTGAGAGGTGGAGCTGTGTTCTGGAGCTAAGGCTGATTTGGTGCTGCGGTTGGAGTGGATCAAGTGGATTTTATTGCTTGTGGCGGTCGGCGACGAATCATACTGAGCAGAATTAGGAATTTGGTTTGGAGTACGGGCATTTGGATATCGCAGTGAGTACACACCTCATTCTTTCATATACGTATCATATATACTGGCTTATATATTAAATACACGAGACATGGAGAACTTACGCAAAAAACGCGGTGCGGTTAAAGGGAGCCTCACCCGTTTAGAGAAGTTGGTGGCTGAAGCAAATGAGGGGAGCGTATCAGTTATTGACGCTCAAATAAAATTAGAAAAGGTAGAAGAGGTTATGAAGGCATTCGAGACGGTTCAAATGGAAATAGAACTGCTATTGACGGATGAAGAGGTGGAAAACGAAGTCAGTGTGCGGGAAGAAATTGAAGCGAAATACTACAGCATAATGTGCTTAAGGGTTTTATCACGCGGTACTCACATAGCGGAATCAACGGTCATCAATTCAGATCCGACTGCAGGTGGCCTTTTAAATCAAGACAACCTAGAGGGTGAGACTTCACCGTCGTCGCGGGAATCTTCTACGTTTCGTCCTACCAATGAGCACGATGAAACTCTTAGACAACTAACTGCGAGTCAAAATGCTATTGCGGCAGTACTTGCGTCTATCAGAAGGCGATCGTTTCACTCGAGCATCTTTAGGTGAGGGTATGACTAAGCTACCTAGCTGTCCTCTTCCTACGTTTAATGGTGATTTTAGGGAATGGCCAACATATAAAGATTTATTCCAAACGCTAGTTCATAAGTCTATTGGTTTATTGGGGGCTCAAAAACTACAATATTTAAAGCTCTCTTTGAAGGATGATGCAGCTTCTGTTCTTAAGCATACAAACATTTCGGATGCTAATTATGAACAAGCTTGGATGGATCTCTGCGAAATGTACGATAAGGAAAGGGTGATTATCAATTCACACATCAAAACTTTAATGGAGCAGTCAAACGTTGGCTCCATTCCTGTTGCGTCGGACATTCGTAGGCTTCATAATACTACCAATGAGTCCGTTTCAGCCTTGAAATCATTAGGGTTGCCAGTAGAACATTGGAGTGCGTGGTTAATATATTTGGTTTCGTCGAAATTAGATTCTGAGTCAAGGAAGTTATGGGCACGGGCCTCGGCATCTAATGATAAACCAGTCTTGAAGGATATTTTAAATTTTCTGATAAATAGGCAGTTTGAACTTGAAGCATTTTCAACCAAAAGGGATCATACAACTTTGGCAACTAAATCAAATCGTCAGACGGTGCTGGCGGCAGTTTCATCACTTTGTACTATGTGCGGTGGAGCACATTTTATAGCGTCGTGTCCTCAATTTTCTAAACTCGATCTCAATGGCAAGCGAAGTTTTATAGCTCAGAAGAGCTTGTGCTATAACTGCCTGAACACCGGGCATTCCGTTAGAGCTTGCAACTCAGGAACTTGTAGGAAGTGTAAGGCGCGTCATCACACTTCAATTCATACGGAGGTCAAGTTTAACTCAAGAGGGCCAAATGGTTTAGCCAACGACACCCACGCTACAACCCAAACGGGAGGTCAGGGTCCATTCGAGGAATCAAAGGCAGTTCTTTCAGTGAGGAGTGATAAGAAGGTTCAAGGTTATAAGGGTCCTAATCTGCTACCTACTGCTGTTATTTTAGTGCAAAACAGATTTGGGGAATTCAAGCCATGTAGGGTTCTGTTCGATTCAGGATCCCAGGTAACGCTGATAACTGAAGCATGTGTACAGTTTCTGGGATTGGCAAGACAAAAACGCTCACTGGCCATAAATGCAGTTGGCGATTCTGAAACCAAGGCTAGAGGAAAGGTTTTACTTAACATTAAATCCAGGACATCTGATTTTTGTTTGTCGTCGCATGCCATTGTTTGAGTCGCATCACCAGTCTTATACCACAGCGTAGGGTCCCATACAGCTATCCGGCCCAATTAAGTGGGATTGAGTTAGCTGATACTAATTTTGGTGTACCAGGGCCAATAGACATTTTGTTGAAGTCTAGCATATTGTTTAAGGTCTTGACGGGTGGTAAAATGTATGACAACTACAGTCAGCTGATTGCTCAAAATACGGAGTTTGGGTGGCTTTTGGCAAGCGAGGAGGAGGAATCTGTCGGCGGCCAGTTAAGTACGTTTCATGCGATGGATAATATGGAAGAACTTATGCAGCATTATTAGGAAATAGAGGAACCTAAGCCTACATCACGGTATTTGTCCGATGCCCATCCTTGTGAGACTCACTTTAAAACTTACTATAGGAGGAACTCCGAAGGGCGATTCGTGGTGAGGCTTCCATTCAAAGAGTTGGCGAAGGTGATCGGCGATTCCCGGAGTATGGCTGAAAAGAGGTTAAGGTCGATGGAGAGGCGATTTGAGAGGGATAAGGATCTTCGGGTGCAGTACGCAGCCTTCATGAACGAATATAAGACCTTAAGTCACATGGTGGAGATAAATGAGGAACAATGACAAGAAGTTGGTTACTATCTCCCACACCATTCGGTAATTAAGCTGGACAGTACCACGACACGTTTAAGGGTTGTTTTTGATGCCACGTGTACTCCACCTGGTGGGACTTCATTGAACGCTCAGTTGCTAACGGGGCCTGTGCTTCAAAACGATCTAATGACGATACTTATACAATTTAAGCTGAACCCTGTTGCTCTAAGCGCCGATATAGCTAAAATGTATAGGCAAATTATGGTCCATCCGGACGACAGAAAATACCAGAGAATTCTTTGGAGAGATTCGCCTGGGGAGCCAATGAGAACATACGAGTTGACAACGGTCACCTACGGTACAGCTCCGGCATCATTTTTGGCTACGAGATGTTTGACTCAGTTGGCTGAGGATGGGAAGGAGGAGTTTCCAGAGGCAGCGTCTATGATAACCGATTTTTTCTATATGGATGATTTTATAGCTAGCTGTGCAAGTGAAGAATCAGCTCGAATCGTGGTGGGTCAACTATGCAAACTTTTACAAGGTGCGGGATTTCACATTAGGAAATGGGCCTCAAGCTCAAAGGGTCTTTTAGAAGAGATTCCGCTGGAAAGGAGGGAACCAGACTGGGTATGGTCTGTGGAGGAAAATCAACCGGTCAAGACCTTAGGTCTACGGTGGCATCCTGTTACTGACTGTTTTAGCTTCAAGTTTGTTTTAAAGGAGATTTCATGCTACACCAAAAGAAATCTTATGTCAGAAGCTGCAAGGATTTTTGATCCCCTGGGATTTTTAGCACCTTTTTTAGTCAACTATAAAATTTTATTGCAAAGCTTATGGCAGGAAAAGGTTGAATGGGATGACCAAGTTTCCTTGAAGCTGATCAAAAGGTGGCAGGAATTACGAGACGATATTTAGGATTAGGAGGCGCTTTTGCTTCCAACCGCATAGTATGCCAACTTTGGAGATGCATGGATTTTGCGACGCATCAGAGGCAGCGTATGCTGCGGTCGTTTACCTACGGAGTGTTCTTAATTCCGGGGAGGTGGTCACCAGTTTTGTCGCGGCGAAGACGAAAGTAGCACCTCTTACTCCAGCCTTGTCTTTACCTCGCTTGGAGCTTTGCGCAGCGAGTCTCCTGTCCAAATTGGTTAGCAAAATACAGGAAAGTAAGGGTTACTCTGATGTTCCAGTATATGGATGGACGGACTCGACCATAGTTCTCCATTGGCTTAAGGGGCACCCAAGGAGGTTTGCAACGTTCGTGGCTAATCGCATATCAGCGGTAACCAGCATAATTCCGGCTAGTCAATGGTGACACGTAAGGGGAGAGATTAACCCTGCTGACTGTGCATCAAGGGGGGTGGGGGCGAAACAACTCATCGATCATCCTTTGTGGTGGAGTGGACCGGAACCTGTTCTTCGCGACCCATCTACGTTCGACGGTTTGCCAAACTATGGCGGTGATAAACGAAACCTGGAGGAACGGAAAATAGTACTTTCAATTATATTTAATGATGCTAATGATGACAACAATATCCTGGAAAAATATTCTAGTCTTCCAAGGCTCATAAGGATAGCTGCTTTAGTGTTACGCTTTGGATGCAATTGTCGGACAAAAGTTAAGGCTCAGCGGAAAGCGGGATGGCTTATGACGGAAGAGTTAAATCGGGCCAGGAACACATTGGTTAAGATGGAGCAACATAAACATTTCTCGGATGATATAGCCTGCCTACAAGAAAGCTTACCTCCAAGGACAAACCAATTAATAAAACTTAATCCTGTTTTGGATTCCGATGGTTTACTGCGAGTTGGTGGGCGTATTGATGCTGCTCCCTTGGGATACAATCGTAAAAACACCCTTTAATCCTTCCAAGCTCATCACCGTTTACCAAGCTATTAATTTCTTTCACTCATCATAAGTATTTGCACGCAGGGCCTCAACTACTTCTAGCACTGTTAAGGAAGGACTTTTGGATTATCGGAGCAAGAAATGCAGTGAGAAAGGTTACACATCGTTGTGTTGTCTGCCAACGGTTTAGCGCAAGACCAATGCAGCAAAGAATGGGAAACCTCCCAGCGGCAAGGCATAGTGGAGAAAAGGCATTTTTGAAGGCTGGGGTGGACTATGCGGGACCTGTACTAGCAACACCCTGGAGGAAGAGAGGATGCAGAGGACAGAAGGTTTACATTGCAGTGTTCATCTGTTTATGCACCAAGGCGATTCACTTGGAACTAGTATCCAGTTTGTCTACTGAGGCGTTTATGTTAGCTTTAAAGCGCTTCATCGCCAGGAGAGGAAGGTGTACGGACCTATACTGTGATAATGGTACGAACTTTGTGGGTGCGAAAAACCTACTGGATGAGCTAAACACCTTTTTAAAGTCAAGGGATGTGCAAGAGCGCTTGCACCAGGAGGCGAGTAAGGAAACGATAAACTGGCACTTCATACCACCGTCTGCTCCAAACTTTGGTGGCCTTTGGGAGGCCGCTGTAAAATCGACGAAATTTCACTTGCGTAGAGTCATGGGGTCTACTCTTTTATCGTTCGAAGAGCTTCAAACGCTCTTGTGTCAAATAGAGTCATGCTTAAATTCAAGACCGTTGGTAGCAATGTCAGACGAAGTCGAAGATTTTGAGCCCTTGACTCCGGCCCATTTTTTAGTAGGGAATACATCGCATTTTATGAATGAGCCAGACTATCTTTCGACGAACATTAACCGTCTTTCCAGATTTTAGATTGTCAATCGATTACAACAGGCATTTTGGAAACGCTGGCAACTAGAATATGTTTCTTCACTTCAAAAACGCAGTAAATGGCGAAAAGAAACCCAGAATGTCAGCCCAAATAATTTGGTATTAATTATTGATGAGCATCAACCACCGGGTAAATGGTTACTTGGTCGCGTGAAGGAGGTACACTACGGCGCTGACGGCTTGGCAAGGGTTGCCACCCTCATTACAAAAAATGGGATAGTAAAACGCCCTACCTCAAAAATGTGTTTACTAGACTTGGATTAAAATAGACTTTATCTTATGCATTTTTAAAATGATACTTGAATATAATTTAATGTTAATACGTAAATGAATTATTTGACCGCTTAAAAGGGTACTTGAGCTTAACCTGCATTTTAAATTTAAAGTCAAAATAATTGTAAGAATACTTATACTTTAAATAATCATTGATTAGTGTCGAAATTTTTACTATTATTTCAAGGTGGGCGGCATGTTACGGCCATCTATGTGTAAATCTTAAAACTATTAATATGTTTCCAACTTAAATTAAACCATTTTCTCTACACTTACAAAAAATGGATCTGTCAAAGAACTTAAGATGGAAGGCACTTCCGCCTAATAAATTATCTCGATCAGCCAAAGTAAAAGGACGGGTTTTATTTACGGTGGGTTAAAAATCCCCCTGCATCGGGGAAAATAGAGGTTGGAATTCTTATTCCACAACAGTTTCGAATGAGAGCGAACAGCCCCAGAACGCATGTTTTGCGTTAAAGTCGCCGCCGATGATAAAAAAAAGGTTTCAGCGATTCAAACAAGTTAGTAAAATCTGATTTTTCAAGCCCGGAACGCGGTGGACAGTAGATAGATGAGATTTTAAGAGTACACTGACTATTTTTAACTCGAATCGTGCACAGTTGCAAAGTTTCAAGCTCTATCTTTAGGTCTTCGGATTGTTCGAGACAGTCTTTAATATGCAAGGATGATCCGCCTCTCGCTTTACCCGAAGGATGACAAGCGTGGTAATCATTATAGCCTCTTATTTTTAAATGCGATTTCTTTTTTAAGTGGGTTTCAGAAATCAAGCAAATATCAATATCTTTTTCACGCATGAATATTTCCAATTCGTCGAGTTTTTGCAAAAGTCCATTTGCATTCCATGTACATATTTTTAACATTTGTTTGTTATTCATATTCTAGTTGAAGTACGCGTTTTCTGAGAATTATTTTCAAGCTTAACCAACCTATCGAGAATAATTTTATTTATTTTGCTTTGTTCTTCGAATTTCTCGAGAATAACCGACAAAATATGCGAGACAGGGTCCGTCGAAATTTCAACGTTTTTTGGTTTTTCGGATGCCGCGGCCTGAGCGTAAGTCTGCACTCCTGCTGTCCGACGGCCATTACCTGGCGGATTTTTCGATGTTAGGTTTTCAGTACCGTTTCTTTCAAGAACTGAGGTCGAGGACTTTTCTGTTGTCACTCTTTCCCTTACTTTTTTGCGCTCTGAACCCGGTAGTTTTAGTTTAGCTAGTTTCTCCTGTGCATTCTTACGCGTTGGCTTAGTTTGCAGTTTAGATTTTGCATTTAGTGGCTTAAGGAGCACATCTCTCCGTTTTTGCAACTCCTTAGCTACTTCACAGCCTCTATAATTTGCCGGGTGCTTTCCCTTACAATTAGCACATGTTGCAGAGGTTTGTTTATTTACTCCACAGACTTGGGAGAGGTGATTTCCGGCGCATTTCACACATCGCGGTTCTTTTTTGCAGTACATTTGCGTATGGTTAAATCCTTGGCAACGTTTGCACTGCGGAATCATCCTTAAATTTCTACGCATGGGCTCGATTTTGACCACGATATTTAGTATAGCTCTAATTCGGTAGATATCGTCGATATTATCAGACTTATTGAAGGTAAGCATTTCGAGTTTAAACTTAGACACAATGCAGTGGAAGAAATCAGAAACATCAATACGCCATTTGGAGAAAGTACAACTACTGAACGAACAACTAGGCGTTGGTTTGACAAATATCGTTAAAGAGATATGAGCCTTATGGTCACCCTGAAGCGGCCATAGACGACAACGAGCTAAGGGTTTTGGTTGAATCGAATGGATGTCAAACTGTTAGAGGTATTGTGGAACAACTAGGTGTCCACTATTCATCAATTGCTTGGCATTTGAAAACAATTGGTAAAGTGATAAAGCTGGACAAATGGGTGCTACATGAATTGATAGATCGGAACAAGACGCTCCGATTGGAAGTTTACTCTTCTCTTCTTGCTCGAAATCAAAGAAATCCATTTTGCATAGAATAGCAGGGTTCTCAATGGCAATCGATATGCGCATTGGCTTGAAACATTTGCAGTATCCAGGCATATGCCAAAGTCAAGTCTTCAGCCAAAAAAGCTTAGTGACGGTCTACAGCCGGTGTTATACCCTATATGTACCTTCCTAATACCTAATAAACAAATAAATGCAGAGGAGCACGCGGGATGGCTGATAAGTTCGCGGCCTAAGGTATTTAGTGAAATGCCTTTCTCACATCTGGCATGCAGTGCCTTAATACCACGGAAAAATTATATATTATAATATTAAATATTCGTTTTTTTTTTTCCTTTAAAATGACTTTCTACGGCTGCCTTGATCTCGTTCACATCTGCAAATCTCCGACCGCGTAGCTCCTTTATCAAATTGGAAAAAAGGAAAGAGTCACTCGGGACCAATTCTGGTCTGTAGGGTAGGTGGTTTATCGTTGAAAAAATTTGTCTTTAAAAACCTGTCTCGAAACCTGCACTCGTCGTTGCTTGCCGAACGGCGCGCGTGAGCATTTTCGGTACCCAGCACAGACACATTTTTTTCATGTTTAAATGCTGGTGCAAATTTTTTCCAATCCATTCTTTACTGATGTGCAACTCATCCACTGTCTGCCACAATTTTATTCTTCGGTCGGCCAGAACAATTTTTTTCGACTTTGCTGACGTTTTCTTTAGTGACCACTGACACAGGACGCCTGGGCAGTGGTATTCTTCATAGGTCTCTCGCTCTTGTCAAAATAAGCAAGCCTATTTTGTCGATGACATGTCTTCGAAAATGTCGTTAAGCCATTTTCCTTTTTCACGAGGTTCTTTATCACGGCGCGGTGATCAAATTGCGAGAATTTCCGATTTTGCATGACATGGTGATGTTTATCCTATCACAGATAATAACAAAATTAGATTATTATTGATATTTGTACTACTAAGGAGTGCCGCAGTTAGTGCTTTCACTAATAAGAAGATGACTCGTTGTTGAGTACCTCAGGCCGCGAACTTATCAGCCGTCTCTGCTGGGAACTGCACCATATATATGAGAAATTGATGGTTAAGCAGGCTGTGTTGGTTAACAGCCATAGGGTTATAATACTGCATGATAGCGCGGGAGCTGTTCAGTTCATTACTGGAACAATTAACAAAGCCTTTAGAAAATGTTGTCCCATATCTCGCAATCGCAATCTCACCAAGGCTACTTCATAGACTAGCGAACTCAAAAAGTGTAAAACAAAGGTCAGGAGACTACATAATAAAGCAAGGCAAAGCAAACTATTATAGAAGAAGACTGAACCTCCTATAGGTCAATCTCTATACACGCGATATAAGGAAAGACAAAAATGTGTCCTGGAGCACCTTCTGTAAAGCCATTGAGAACACTAATGAGACAGCTAGACTATGTAAATTTCAACCCAGAGATACATCCATACATATGTACATATTTGGCGCAACAGCTTTTGAAGGGCCAACACCTAGCTTCTCGCATCCATTCGTGTTGTGTACGTTATATTTTTCGCAAGAATGGAAGGGACCTACAGTTTTGTGTCGTATCCAAAGGCAATTTTCTTTTTGTTTTTGAGAAGCTTTCACGTGACAACAATACTCTCGGATATTTGTCAAACGCTCGCGAGAGGTGGGGTCGTGAAAAAACTTGTTTAGTGTTTTCGGGGATTCGAACATTGAACCTCACGCTCAGTGGTCCGACACACTAACCACTGCGCCACGGCGCCCACCAACAGACACATCAGTCGCGGTATATCTGAAGCGTAGCGAAAACTTCTGGACGAAGACGAGTAAAGAATTGTCACAACTCTTAATGGATACATGCTTTCCTGGGTGCAACGAACCGGAACAGAACGAATTCATCATTCAATCCATTTTAGACTCCTTTTTTGACAATGAAGAAATTAAATACATTATTACAGAGCTAAAGATAGCGTGGGCAGTACTTTCGTCCAAACTCTATAAATCTGCAGGACCGGATAATATTATTTCTGCAATGCTTCAACATTGCAGGAATCCTGACTTTCATCGTGGCTTAAGGTAATCTTCCGTACCTTTATTAAGCTAGGATACGTACCAAAAAACTGGAAAGAGGTGAAAATGGTTTTAATTCCCAAAGCAGGAAAAACTACCCACTCCACCGCAAAAGATTTCTATTAGTCTTTCCTCCGGAAAGACGTGAGAACGGAGTTAATTAAAGCAGCACTTACAAAATTTGGAGTAGAGCGAAATATAACAAGTTGGATCGGTGAAATGCTCAACAGCAGAGTATTCAACGCAGAACTCGGAGAGAGTATCATAAGGAAAACGGTTTCGAGAGAAACTCCACAGGGAGGAGTTACTTCTCTTTTACAGTGGCTTCTAGTAACTAACAACATTTTGACAAATCCAAAAGAATAAAAGCAATGCCATACGCAGACGACGTAGTAATCATACTTAAACTTACTTAATTCATTTCACCGATCGAGGGGCATAAGGCGTCAATAATGCCTGCGTTCCATCTTGTTCGGAGTTCTGCAACGCGTTTGAGCTGCCTCCAACTCATTTTCAAAGAGCTTGATTGCTCCTCTACTGGCCTGCGCCATGTTTGCCTAGGGCGTCCCGCTGTTCTGCCTGTCTGTGTGAGCGGATTCCATTGGCGTATTTCGCAATAGAGTTCGATTGGGCCAAAAGATTCTCAAAATGAGTCTAAGACATCTGTTTACGAAGGCTTGTAGCTTGCGTGTGATAGTGGTATCCGCCTTACAAGTACTGCTTCCATACAGCAGTACTGATTCTACATTGGAGCGGAACAGTCGCAGCTTGGTTTTTAAGCTGAGAACATTGATTCTCCAGACTTTCGGTAGCATTCCGATTACAGCTTTTGCCTTCCCGATTCTGCTGCATACATCCAGTTCGATGCCACCGCGGTGAACCGAAACTACACTTCCTAAGTATAGACAGTTCTCTATTTTCTAACTGACTGCCTATCCAAAATTGTTGAGTTGAGCGCAGGCGTTGGAAATGCTCAGGGCTTTTGTTTTGACTGTGTTTATCTTAAGCCCCACATTATTGACCTCAGCTTCTAGATTTTGGGCCATCAGATGAAGGTCCATTATCCGATGTGAAATAAACAAACATCGTCAGCGTAGTCGACATGTTTAAGATAAGCTGTCATAGTCCATTGAATTCCATTGTTACCTTCCGCCAATGCTGCACGAAGTACATCGCTGATGACCACTGTTGGGGCACACATCTATAAATATGCTGTCATCATACACACAATTATTATATCATATTGTTTTAATAATTCCTTAACTTATATCTCTTTAATCAACTCTAATTCATTTGAATAAAAAACTACAATACATTATCAAACTTATGCCATTAAATTATACCAATGTACTCTGTAAAAGTCAATCAAATTCGAATTTCCAAATTCCAATTGTTCGTCCCATTTGGACTGGGTATTTAAATCTACCTCTGACATCGGAGTACAAATTATAATTGCGTTAAATATTTCCGATTCTAAACCTATTGATTTAAGCGAACTGAACAGCGCTGAAATATTCAGCCTTATTGTGAGTTTCACCCGAAAAATATTTCACGTGGAAATTTTTGAACAAAATTTCACTTCGAATCAGCTGTGACATTTCGAACATAGATTCTGGTGCTTTGACAGTAGGCAAATAAAGAAGTTGAGAAACAAATGTGAGTGCAAAAAGTAACATTAAACAAATTAATACATTAAACACTGCTTTATTTATTCCAATCAGTTGAAATATGGCTTTTCTGTTGGTGAGAACTTTTGCGTTCTGTTTGGTCCACCTCCTGTTCCTCTTTCGTACATTTTGTTCAACGCTGCTTTCTTACGTACGTATCGTTTTTGATCTGTCCAAATCTAAATATTTTTTTTTAATTGTGTGCATTTTTTTAGCTATTGTGAATTTCACGTGAACAAAATTTCACTTCGAATCAGCTGTGACATTTCGAACATAGATTCTGGTGCTTTGACAGTAGGCAAATAAAGAAGTTGAGAAACAAATGTGGGTGCAAAAAGTAACATTAAACAAATTAATACATTAAACACTGCTTCATTTATTCCAATCAGCTGAAATATGGCTTCTTTTGTTGGTGAGAACTTTTGCGTTCTGTTTGGTCCACCTCCTGTCCCTCTTCCTTACATTTTGTTCAACGCTGCTTTTTTACGTGCGTATCGTTTTTAATCTGTCCAAACCTAAATATTTTTTTTAAATTGCGTGCATTTAAAAAAAAAAAATTTAATTCTCACCTTTTTCCATTCAGCTTCGCTTTTGCTTGGTGGACCCGCCCTGTTTAGCTCCGAACTAAATTTTCTCCAAAACTCTGCCACTTTCTCCCTATTAGGGAAACGGGATATTCTCCCTAGCAATATCCGGTTTTTCAATCATTTTCTTTAACAAAATATCACTTTGTTGCTTATTTAGAGTTTTGCTCCTGAAATAAAATTATGTATAATTGATTTGCACTTTTTTGCTTTCAAACAAATTGCATTTTCGGCTTTGTTGTTCTCTCTTTCGCCTACAAAAATCAAGTGAAAATTTTCCATGCGAATAGTGTCATATTCCGCGCGAAATAAAAAACCCACAATAAGGGAAATTTTTCGAAGATGAACAAATTTTCGCCCGAAACTCATGATAGAGGAAAAGTGAAAAGGGATTTTTTTCACGTGGTATGCTGTTCGGGTGAAACTCACAATAAGGCTGAATAAGGGGAATTTTTCGAAGATGAACAAATTTTCGCCCGAAACTCATGATAGGGGAAATGTGAAAAGGGAATTTTTTTCACGTGGAATGCTGTTCGGGTGAAACTCACAATAAGGCTGGTTATCAACTAGACTTCTTAGTTGTGCAACAGAAGCCTTTTGAACCTTCGGTTATTCGAAAAGTTGAGCAATACTTTCCAAGAATATGAAGCAATTGTTGTCATTGCGTACCTTTAAGCTTTGGAGAGCCTTTGTTTAGTTTTCCTCTGTTACTTGGAATGTTTTGACTGTCTCTAGAGCTTGGTCATTCAGGCAAGCGAGCATGTGATTGAATTTTTCAATCTTAGAAAGCGAAGTGTTACTACCTATCGATAAGTTTGTTAAAAGTGCTAATGAAATTATTTTATTCCCAATATTTGCCACTAAAATGGGGCAATCGCAATTTCGGTAAATGATTTACTACCTGAGGAATTGCTGAAGAAGTTTCTACCGCATTAATCCTCCTTCTACTACCCATGAGTGCTAAAATTTTCGATACAAACAGTTCTTCTAATTCACTGCGTCCACTATCTTTGATAGGATAAACCCTGCCTGAAGTACGACTCTAAGATACCTAACCGCAATTCCAATTCCCTTGAAGAAAGTTTTGTTTTTGTAAACACTAACGTTTTAATACTCGTTATGGTTCCTTTAGTTGAAGTACGCGCCGTTTTTTTTTTTTTTTATAATTTGCGCGCACTCAAAGGGTTATGAATACCTTTAACATGTTTACATACAGTGCGGGCGTTGGAAAGTCTAGATAGAGAGAGAGAGAGAAAGGTTTTGGTGTAGTGGTTCTTGAAGCTCAGTTGTTTATGCTTCAGAGATTCTCCGGGGGTGGCGTCCAGATAACTGGGGAGATTTTTGTTATTTTTTGTCTTTGCTTCTGATTCACAGTACTTTTTTCCCGATAACCGATATCAAGGCCAAATCACCATCAACAGAGCGAACAATTTTTCCAGCCACATTCCCAAGTCGAAATTGAAAAAAATCAAGATCAATTCTAGAATTCCGCTTAATTCCGCAAGTTTGTAATTAAATATTCATATTACTTTAGAATTCTGCAATTAATAATTATAACACGAGGATTTTTATCCACATTCAAGTTCCACATTTTCGGCAAAAAAAAGAAGAAGATTGCAGTGCTAATTGATGAAGCGAAAGTTTTTTCTAATGGAAATGAGCGAATGCGTACGAAAAGTGCCGAGTAATAATTCGCATGCAATAATATTTTCCTTATGTCGTTTGTGCGTTTGAATATGTTTTCCGAAAAATTAATCTCATATTTAGATGAGAAAAAAAAATTTTTTTTTTACTCGAATTGAAGATAAAATGTTTGTTTTCCTTACGTACGCTCGAATAAGGAATGTGTAAACACATACTTCATAGTGGGATATATATATATCTCCACACAAATGCTCAATTACATTAAATTAAATTTTAACAAGAAAGTAGCCCCACATTGGGCACCAGAATGTACGGCCGGAGGATTTTCCGATCGCTCCTAGGGTCGTTTAACGATGCCTTTCAGTGTGCGTACAATATGACACCAATTACCTTATATTCTTGGAAAATAATGCTCAACTTTTCGAATTACCGAAGGTTCAAAAGGCTTTTGCTGCACAACTTAAAAGTCTAGTAGATTCAGGTACCCAGTCTAAAAGGAACGAACAATTGGAATATGAAAAACTTCCAACTTGTCAAAAGTGTTCTGAGGTATTAAGTAAACGATATTTCTGGGGGCTCGCGAGAGCAAAACTCTGCGCACTGAAATTAGAAAGCTTTCTAACAAACCTTGATTATCTCACTACGACCACGGCTCACAGATATCACTTACTGTGGACGCAGCGTTCATCCTGTTCTTTCTGCAAGGACAGTTCATATGCTATAAGTAGCTGCTCTTCTTTAATCCAGTTATATGTTCTGACCGGCACAATCTGGCGAAATGTTGGTCAACATATAAGTGCAGACATTGTAAGCAATCGCATCATACACTGCTTCACCGACCCAATCGTATAGTTCGTGATTGAATCTTCTCCTCCAAAACCCGTCAACGCAAACGGGACCGAAAATCTTACGAAGAATTTTTCTCTCGAAGCGACCAAGGATATCTTCATCCTCTTTTAATAAAGTCCATGTTTCAGCGCCGTAAAGCAGGACTGGGATGATCAAGGTCTTATATAGAGTCTTCTTAGTTGTTCGAGAAAGGGCTTTACTGTTGAATTGCCTTATAAGCCCAAAAAAACAGCGATTGGCAAGAGTTATTCTTCGATTGATTTCTGCACTGATTTTGTTTGCTGAATTTATAGCAGAGCCTTACTACCTCGAAGTTATAGCTGGCAACGGTGACATTTTGTCCAATTCGTCGATGTTGGTTTTCCCTTCTTGTTGACAGCATATACTTGGTTTTGCCCTCGTTTATCGCCAAACCCATTTTGGCCGCTTCCGCCTCAATGCTTGCAAAAGCACCGGTGACAGCCCGCTGAGATCTTCCGATAATGTCGATATCGTCGGCTTATGCAAGCAGTTGTACAGACTTGTAATAGATTGTGCCTCCGGTGTTGGCTTGTGAGTTCCGCACAATCCGTTCAAGTACAATATTGAAGAAGTCACATGACAGCGCGTCACCTTGTCTAAAGCCTTTTTTGACATCAAAGGTCTCAGTGAGGTCATTACCGACCTTGATGGAGCAGCGAGCGTTCTCCATCGTCAGCCTGCACAGGCGGACAAGTTTGGCAGGGATGTCAAAACTAGACATGGCTCTATAAAGCTCTTCTCTATTGATGCTGTCATAGGCGGCCTTGAAATCGATAAAGAGGTGGTGAGTATCGATTTGGAATTCTTGGGTTTTCCCCAGGATCTGCCGAAGTGTGAAGATTTGATCGATGGTGGACTTTCCTGGCCTGAAACCGCACTGATAGGGTCCAATCAGGCTGTTGATAAAAGGTTTCAGGCGTTCACACAATATCGCAGAAAAGATCTTGTACGCGATGTTGAGGAGACTGATGCCTCTATAATTGGCGCAGTTGAGGGGGTCTCCTTTCTTGTGGATCGGGCAAACGATGCTGAGATTCCATTCATCAGGCATACACTCCTCTGACCAAATATTAGAAATGAGTTGGTGTATGCACTCTACCAATTCATCCCCAGCTGCCTTGAAAAGTTCGGCCGGTAAGCCGTCAGGTCCAGCAGCCTTGCTCGATTTTAGCTTGGGTATTGCTATCCTCACTTCGTTTTGGTCAGGTGGACGGAAATTTTGACTATCATCGTCCATGTTGAATGGTTCATTCTGCCTGACAGCGGGATGTTGGTCTTCGTCGCCGTTATACAGTCTGCAGAAGTAGTTTTTCCATATTCTCAGCACCGACTGTGATTCTACTACTAGGTTTCCATTCTCATCTCTACGGGTTTCTGTACGGGTATTACTTCTCTGACACGTTCGTTTTACCTTTTGGTAAAACTTCCGTACATTGTTCCTGGAGTATAGACTCTCGATATTCTCAAACGGGCGCTTCTCATGCTCTTTCTTCTTCTTTTGGAGAAGCCGATGTTCTTCCCGTCTCTTTTGCTCTATATACGAGCTGTACAGCGACATCGACCTAGTCAAAAAACTGCGTATTGGACGTCTGAGATGGCTAGGACATGTAGAGCGAATGGAGACCAACGCTCCGGCCCGCAGAGTCTTCGAATCTAACCCCGAGGGACGACGCAGTAGAGGGAATTATCGCCGTAGGTGGTGCGCACAAGTTCAAGGGGACCTCGACCAACTTGGAGTGCGCAACTGGAGGCAATTAGCTAAAGACCGAGCTAAATGGAGAGGCTTGTTGGTTGAGGCCCAGGTTCACCCCGAACTGTAGCGCCACCTAAGTAAGTAAGTAAGTACCGACCCACTCAGTCAGCAAGTAGTATCATTGCGACACAAGAGACCCTTCCCTCTGCTTCAGCCAATTCCATACTTCCAAGGCACAAGTAATTATAGCTACGACTCTCATTCTGGTTTAGTATGCTTCGGGATATTTCCAACTAGGAAGGGTCCTGTTAGATTCTGGCTCACACGTTAATTTTATCAAGGAAGAGTTTTCAAAAAATTTAAATCTTCGAACTCAAAAGAAATCCATTTGCATTTTAAAAATTGGTACGTCAGCAACAAGGAATAAGTTGCCCTTTTGAACTTTTTTTGGGGTTTCTGGTAGAACCTTCCATTACTGGATATCAACCCGATACAGCTTTAAGTTTCGATAGTTGGAATCTTCCCAGAAATTTAGAACTTGCAGATGAGCAATTTAATCGACCTGCTCAGATTAATATGTTATTTGGGGCAAAGGCATTTTCAACTTACTTTTGGTAGGCCAAGTAAAATTAGGACCAAATCTACCATCTGAACAAAATACACATTTGAGATAGATTGTATCGGGAAGATACAAATTGTCGTCTTATAGCTGCCAAAGAAACTGCTGTTTTAACTTAAGTGAGGATCAGCTTGAAGAATTTGTGGAAAGGTTTTGGGAACTTGAAGCAGTAACCGGGCGAAAATCAAAATGGACCGACGAACAAATGGAATGTGGAAATAGAAAACTAATGGAAGAATCTTGTTGAAGTTATCTTTTAAAAAAGACCCTCAAACACTTGGTGAATCGTACGATATTGCTAATCGTCGATTTATTTCCTTGGAGCGCAAGTTATCTAAAGACTTTTGTGTTATATTTCAAACGGTGTAGACGTTTAAACTTTGCTCCGGAAGAAAAAACAAAAAACAGTGGCTATTTTATGAAATTTTGCGCGTAAACCAAGTTTAGAAGTATCACTTTAATGTATGATCAGTTCTATAACTCGGATCGTCGTGTAAAACACTAAAATTTCATAAAACTTTGATTTAAATTTGCGAAAACATACGCTTAACAATATATATATGATATACATGTATGTATATACATATGGTATATATATTTTATTGTAAACTTGAGTGAAAATGGTGAACGAGAGTTGTGAGAGCAACTGTGTTAAGAAAAAATTCAAAGAAATGAGGAAACAGTAACCTGTAATGGTATGTGCGGGAGAAAATATCACATCAAATGCGCTCGGCTGAGTCAATTTGATGTTGATCTTTTACAAAAAAATTCAAATATCAAATTCATGTGCCCAAAATGTACGTCCATAATTAAAGTTTTAAGTGAAAAAATAATGGACCTGGCCAAAATCAGGGAAAATATAAAAGTGTATATGGATACCATTACAAAATCAACAACAAATACAAATGCGAAACAAAATACTCTACAAAAAGCCACCTATGCCCAAGTTGTGAAAGAAAAAAACGAAGCGATCCTCATCAAACCCAATGAAACACAAAACAATGACAAAACAATTAATGAGATAAAAAATGTGATAAAACCTACAAATATGTCTTTGTTACTATTATAAAAGTGCAATAAATAATACAAAATCTACATTTATTTCGGACAAAATAGACAGGGCTAATACACAAAAGGACATGTGGAGATATGTAGCTAAACAATATGTTTTCAAAACGCATAAAGAAGATATATTGGAAGTGCAATTTGGAAGCTGTGATAAAGGGCTGGTCAAACGGTAGTGCATGCGATCATATGAAAACACAAGCGTTTTCACTCAGCTGAGGCCTACCAACTCCTACTCTCAACCTCCACGCGGTGACAGCCGGGTGCCTAGTACTTTAATCCAAGAAATGGGTAACCAACCCCGTTTGGCGGATTCTTGGTGGCAGCAGATGAGAGAGGGGGGGAAGAGTGCTTTTCTCACTAGAGCGCTTCTTCCTGTTCCAGGCGGCAGCGGACGAATTCCCTAGACGGAGTCAACGGTGGCGTCTATAGTTCCAGTTAGGTTGAACTTAGTGAACACCTTGCGCGAGCTGCTTCGACGTATTCGGATCACAGGTCGGTAAGGAATTTCCAATGTTGGTCAGGACATTGGAATAGAGATGGTGGCGGGGGAGCCCTTAATGGGCTAACGGCAGCACTCATACTCCCGTAGTGGACTACTGGCACCGGTTTACCCGGCCCCTCGTCCTTGGGGAATAATTAAGGAACTGGCCCTCCAGGTTGGGGGTTGTGCCGTCGGGGTAACTTCCCTACCACGTAAAAACCGCATGGTTCCGAAACAACCAAAAGCCTCGGATAAGGATGACTCAACTAATGACGACCCCAGCAAACGAAATAAGGACAACGACCTTCGGATCTGTACGTGGAATGTTCTGTCCCTTTACAGACCACGTGCAGCCGAACAACTAGCAGAGGCCCTAGACTGCTATAAAGCAGATATTACCGCCATCCAAGAAGTGCGATGGGATGGGCCGGGCAAAAAGAGGATGAAAAACTGTGACATCTACTACGGTGATTGCTACAGAGGCAACAGGCAACGCTTATTCGGATGCGGATTTGTCATACGCGGCAGACTTAGGCAAGAAGTCTTAAGCTTCCGACACGTGAGCGAGCGTATTATGACTATCCGGATCAAGGCTAAATTCGCTAACATAAGCCTAATATGTGTTCATGCCCCCACAGAAGAAAAGGACCCTGCCACCAAAGAGTGTTTCTACGAGCTCCTCGACAAAACATACGAGCAATGTCCTAAATACGACGTTAAAATCGTATTGGGCGATTTTAACGCCAAAATAGGAAAGGAGGACGTCTTTGGTAGGGCAGTCGGTAAGCATAGCCTACACGACATCACGTCTGATAACGGACTAAGGCTAATTGATTTCGCTGTGGAGCGAAATGTCACCATAGCAAGCACATGGTTTCCTCATCTCGATATTCATAAGCAGACATGGCGGTCCAATGATCATGTAACGATCAACCAAATTGATCATATTGCGATCGACGCAAGGCATGCCTCCAGTATTCTGGATGTCCGGACCTTCCGAGCGGCCAACATAGACTCGGATCATTACCTTGTTGTAGCCAAGGTACGAATGCGGATATCCCAATCCGAGCAACAAAGAAGAATTACTGTGAGAAAATTTAACGTCGAAAAGCTACAATCGCAAGAGACCGCCAGACTCTTCGCTGAACGCGTATCCCGAAATCTCTCAATCACCCCTTTGCCGCCAGCATCAAGTACCGAAGACCAGTGGCAACGCTGCCAACATGCCATCAGAAACGCCGCGACTGATGTGCTGGGTCTCGCTCGACCACCACCGCGAAACCCCTGGTTTGACGAAGAATGCCGGCGAGTGCATGCAGCAAAACAAGAGGCATACAAAGCGGCGCTGCAAAGGAAAACGAGAGCTGCTCGTGAGCTCTACGAGCAAAAGAGACGGGAAGAACATCGGCTTCTCCAAAAGAAGAAGAAAGAGCATGAGAAGCGCCCGTTTGAGAATATCGAGAGTCTATACTCCAGGAACAATGTACGGAAGTTTTACCAAAAGGTAAAAAGAACGTGTCAGAGAAGTAATACCCGTACAGAAACCTGTAGAGATGAAAATGGAAACCTCGTAGTAGAATCACAGTCGGTGCTGAGGAAAAACTACTTCTGCAGACTGTATAACGGCGACGAAGACCAACATCCTGCTGTCAGGCAGAATGAACCATTCAACATAGACGATGATAGTCAAAATTTCCGTCCACCTGACCAAAACGAAGTGAGGATAGCAATATCCAAGCTAAAATCCAACAAAGCTGCTGGACCTGACGGCTTACCGGCCGAACTTTTCAAGGCAGCTGGGGATGAATTGGTAGAGTGCATACACCAACTCATTTCTAATATTTGGTCAGACGAGTGTATGCCTGATGAATGGAATCTCAGCATCGTTTGCCCGATCCACAAGAAAGGAGACCCCCTCAACTGCGCCAATTATAGAGGCATCAGTCTCCTCAACATCGCGTACAAGATCATTTCTGCGATATTGTGTGAACGCCTGAAACCCTTTATCAACAGCCTGATTGGACCCCATCAGTGCGGTTTCAGGCCAGGAAAGTCCACCATCGATCAAATCTTCACACTTCGGCAGATCCTGGAGAAAACCCAAGAATTCCAAATCGATACTCACCACCTCTTTATCGATTTCAAGGCCGCCTATGACAGCATCTATAGAGAAGAGCTTTATAGAGCCATGTCTAGTTTTGACATCCCTGCCAAACTTGTCCGCCTGTGCAGGCTGACGATGGAGAACGCTCGCTGCTCCATCAAGGTCGGTAATGACCTCACTGAGACCTTTGATGTCAAAAAAAGCTTTAGACAAGGTGACGCGCTGTCATGTGACTTCTTCAATATTGTACTTGAACGGATTGTGCGGAACTCACAAGCCAACACCGGAGGCACAATCTATTACAAGTCTGTACAACTGCTTGCATAAGCCGACGATATCGACATTATCGGAAGATCTCAGCGGGCTGTCACCGGTGCTTTTGCAAGCATTGAGGCGGAAGCGGCCAAAATGGGTTTGGCGATAAACGAGGGCAAAACCAAGTATATGCTGTCAACTAGAAGGGAAAACCAACACCGACGAATTGGACAAAACGTCACCGTGGGACTTTGTCTACCTTGGCTCTGCTATAAATTCTTCTAACAAAATCAGCGTAGAAATCAATCTAAGAATAACTCTTGCCAATCGTTTTTTTTGGGCTTATAAGGCAATTGAACAGTAAAGCCCTATCTCGAACAACTAAGGAAACTCTATATAAGACCTTGATCATCCCAGTCCTGCTTTACGGCGCTGAAACATGGACTTTATTAAAAGAGGATGAAGATATCCTTGGTCGCTTCGAGAGAAAAATTCTTCGTAAGATTTTCGGTCCCGTTTGTGTTGACGGGTTTTGGAGGAGAAGATTCAATCACGAACTATACGAGCTGTACAGCGACATCGACCTAGTCAAAAAACTGCGTATTGAACGTCTGAGATGGCTAGGACATGTAGAGCGAATGGACACCAACGCTCCGGCCCGCAGAGTCTTCGAATCTAACCCGAAGGGGCGACGTAGTAGAGGGAATCATCGCCGTAGGTGGCGCGCACAAGTTCAAGGGGACCTCGACCAACTTGGAGTGCGCAACTGGAAGCAATTAGCTAAAGACCGAGATAAATGGAGAGGCTTGTTGGTTGAGGCCCAGGTTCACCCCGAACTGTAGCGCCACCTAAGTAAGTAAGTAAGATAAAGAAAGCGATAGTGCAATACTCCGTGAAAAAATGAATAAGTATTTTGTCCAAAGTATCTATGAACTGAACCAATCTGTGATATATAGTGAATATGTTAGTATAGTGGAGGAGTGCAATATAGACTTTAATTTTCACATGACGAACATAGATAGGTGCAATAAGTGCAATAAACCAAAAGAGTAGCTTTAATTTTATGAATTCGAGAATGTTTAAAGATTCTATCAGTGTCATTGGTCCAATGCTGTTACGTGTCATAAACATATCATTGTGCTCAGGCGTCTTTCCTCAAACTTGGAAAGAATCGTTGATCCTTCCCAAGAAAAAAGTCCTAAATTCAATTAAGTGTAGTGATTTTCGTCCTATAAATATGGTACCCTTGTACGAAAAAATTATTGAAAAAATAGTGATGCTACAACTCCAGGAACACCTCGAGAGACAAAATGTGATTAGTGTGAATCAATCGGGATTCCGATCCAAACATTCATGTGAAATGTGTGTTAATTATGTCGTCAGTGATTGGAAGAAAGAAATTGATAGCAAAAACAGTGTCTTAGCGGTTTTTATAGACCTTGTAGGAGCCAACAAACATCGCCCGCCAAACATTCAAATTAAAAATACAAATAAATAATACGCTGCATCACAGATCCACCGCAAGAGAGCGACACCAATCCATCTGCGACGAGTCTATCACTTTCCTAATTTCTTCATTCGAATTGTCATCCTAACTTCAACCTGTTACCACGCGGTCCATTAAACATTTACTTTTTGTTCGTTTATTATAATAAAATAAATTCTTAATTGCATTAAGCTGTTCGCCTTTATTTACAACACGTTCCTAAAACCTTAAACGTGCATTTGAAACAGTGGATCACAGAATATTACTGATGAAACTAAATAAATACGGTGTTCGAAATACGGAATCGAATTGGTTTAAATCATTTATTACCGGGAGAACACAAAGAACAATAGTAAATAACAAAACTTCTAGTGCAATAAGAGTTGTGAAAGGTGTCCCTCAAGGTACAATTTTAGGTGTTCTGCTATTTATTATATGCATAAATGATATGGAAAAAGTGTTAAAAAAATTCTAAGCTAATACTGTTCGCAGATGATGATCACCGGAAAAAACTTAGTAGAGTGTGAAAACAAAATAAATAGTGATTTAGAATAAATAAACTCGTGGCTAAAAATTAACAAACTTATAATAAATACAGACAAAACTAAATACATGCTTTTAAACAGCCCTATAATACAAAGACCTATCGCTATAAAGATAAGTGATAAACCTATTGAACCAGTGTCGTACATAAAATACCTTGGTGTCGTGCTTGATAACGAACTAACTTTTGAATCACACATAGACCATGTTTGTAAGAAAGTGTCCAAAAAATTACATGTCTTAAGAAAAACAAGAAAAAATATATCCAAAACAAGTGCAATAAAAGTATATAATGTAATCGTGAAGCCCCATTTTGAATATTGTGCCAGTCTGTTGTTCTTATGTAATGTCACTCAAGAAACTAGACTCCAAAGACTCCAAAACAGAGCTATGCGAACTATACTAAAATGTGATAGATACACCCCAATATCGTCATTAATAAATTCTTTGAACTGGCTTAACATAAACCAAAGACTACGCTATGACTATGATCCTAGTCTTTAAAATAAAAAACAATTTGTGTCCACAATACCTGACGTCTAACCTACCCCAAAGTAGAACAATAAACTACGATCTACGAAACCCAACGGAATTCAACATACAGAGGACAAGGACAGTACGAACACAGAGAAGTATTCTGTATAATGGACTACAAACTTTCAACATGCTTCCTGAAATTATAAGAAACATAAGCAATCTGAATACTTTTAAAAGAACTATTTATGAATATTCTAAAAATAATGTCAATTAACCGTTTAAATTATCTCATTAACTGAACTTTTAAAAATGTATGTATTTTTAAAGAAATGGCTACTTAGCCAAATAAATTGAATAAACTAAACTATCCGTCTCTTAAATGTCTTACGCTGATTTTCTATGAGAGTATCAGGCTTTTGGTAACATGTCTCCAGTCGAAAGTCCAGAACTACATTATTATTTGCCACGCCATGCTGTGCTGCGACCCAACAGCACTTCAATCAAGCTGAGAATGGTTTTGGATGCTTCTTGTCGTACTTCATCCCAGATTTCACTAAATGGAATCCTAATGTACGGTCCTACCATTCAAGACGACCTATTTGGAATACTTCTTCGGTTTAGACTACATCGATACGCATTAACAGCCGATAACGTTAAGATATACCGCAAAATTTTAATACATCCGGCACAGCGTAGATTCCAGTACATCTTGTGGAGGGAAAGTGAAAAAGCATCCGTCGAAACCTACGAACTCAATACGGTAACGTATGGCAATACTTCTGCACCATTTATGGCCATACGATGTCTCCAATATTTAGGAGATCAATTTTGAGGCTGAATACAAACTCAGCGCTCAAGTACTTATATCCAGTTTCTACGTCCATGACATGATAACGGGAACTGATGATCTGCAAACCACGGGCAATGCGGTGCGTGCGTTGCGGTGCGTTTAATGCGGGCAGATTTCAAAATCAAACTGATGTTGGGATATGTAGATGTCCAAAGTAAACACGATATTGCGGGCGTTGCGACGTCGCCGCATCGTGCGTATTGTTTGAAAATCAAACTGGTTTGATTTTGCACGCATTATCGTGCGGAAATTAAAGGATGGAAGTTCTTATATCGGAAGTACAAAAGCGAAATGTGTTGTGGAACAAAAACCATTGTCGCTATGAAGATCGAATAACTGCAGACAACGAATGGCACGAAGTAGCTAAAAGTGTGGGTATTTCAAGTGAGTAAGCAATGTTTATTTCTATATTTTATTTATTAAAAAATATTCACAAAAAATGTTCCGTTTAGCCACTGCTTCTCGTGGCGGATGATTATTTGTTCTGGAAAACGGTAAATTCTGGCTTTCCATCGGATTTCTTGAGCTACTTAAATTTTGTTCAAAGATGTTGGGAAAAGTGTCTTCTTTTTCCATATCTATAATAACGTTATGTACAATGCAAACAGCTTTTACAATATGAACTGCATTTTCAACATTAGTTTCTATTGCTTTTAATAAAATTCTAAATTTGGCAGAACTACTGTCGAAAGCACACTCTACTGTCATTCTGGCTCTTGACAAACGGTAATTAAACTCTGAAGCAGCGGGATTGTTTGGAAGTTGCCTTGCAGGGTAAGGCCTCATTAGATATGTTCTTAAGGGAAATGCTTCATCTCCTACAAATACAAATGGAGCTTGCTGCTCAGAGTTGGGTAGTGGCTTAGCTCTTGGTAAAGCTAGATTACCATTCTCGATATTTTCATATACGGCTGAATTTGCAAAAACTCCTGCGTTACTATCTTTTCCATATGCGCCCACATCGATCATTGAAAAACGTTATCTTGCATCAACCACCGCCAATAGTTCTATTGAAAAGAAGCCTTTGTAGTTGTAAATTGTAAAACATACTGCCTGAATTTGCTGGACGCTTGAGTCGAATATGCTTTCCGTCAATGCTTCCCAAACAGGAAAATTCCATTTTTCAAAAAAATTCTTCTGAAATCTTTTCAAAATGTTCCGTTCTTGGTACAGGCATATGTATCTTCTGCAGCGATTCACAAATGGCCTTGCAAACCTCTTTAACTATATAGGCAACAGACGATTTCGATATTCTGAATGAAAAAGCAATTTACCTAAAAGATATCCCCGTTGAAAAGTACCTGAAACAAAAAAAAATTGGTTATGTATGTTTTTTTTTTTCAGAAGATGATGCTAAGAAAAAGTGGCGGAATTTGCGCGATCAATTCGGCAAAGAACTAAAAAAAATTCCGAAAAGTAAATCTGGTGATTCCCAAGACCATGCACCAATATATTCTGGAAAGTGGTAGTATTTTACTAGCTTACTTTTTTATTTTTATTTTTTTTTATGTCCTGTATCCCCTTGTGGGTCCTAGGGCCTCTACGGTTTCTGGCAATGTGTCTGAGTTCTCCCCAACTTTTCCCTAACTGCCGTGCCTCCTTCTCGACTGTTCTGCGCCATGTTTTCCGCGGACCGCCAGGTCTTCTGCCATCCTGAGTTAGAGGGTTCCATTGCATAGCATGGTTCGCTATGGAGCTGTCACCCTTTCGGAACGTGTGACCAATCCACTGCCACTTCCGCCGTTGGATAGTTGTGCCTATTGGTTCCTGACCCGTTCTCTCGTAAAGGTGTTCGTTAGAGATACAATTGGCTTACTTTTCCTAAAGGATATAATGACCCGGAGAGATACTGTTGGAAATTTGTCGCTGGAATTAGATAAATTGACTACTGCAACTGAAGCGGATGAGGTGCCAAATACTGAAACAAATGACCTAGAAATTTGTTTCATTCAAACATGCACTTCGTTTAAGCATTCACCACCTCGTCGGAAGAAAAAAGGGTAAATGAAGAAGGAAACAAGGTTGAACTAAAGCTTCTAGATATTGAAGAAAAAAAGCACGCCTTACTTGAAGGATCAGAGAATGAAAACTCACTTTTTCTGAGGTCGCTGATTCCTTATATGAGGAAGTTGGATCCAATTCGACAACTTTGAGTAACGAAGAAATTTCAAAACATCTTACTGCAAGAAATGGAAGCAGTGCGAAGTCAAGAAACTCATTTTCCTTCAAATACCATAACGGATAGGGGAAGCGGAAAAGCCTTTCTTCTCCCTCTTATCAGCGAGGTTATGATCCATCGCATTTCTACTGATCCGCCTGTGGGGTTCGCCTATTTGACCTCAGAAAATATCGGCAGGCCTGCCGATTTTGGATCACTCGGTTACTGAGGCCAATGAAATGCCGATGTCGTCGCATTTGTTTGATCCAGGCGTTTATAGGCCTGCCTTTCCTACATCGCGATGTCTTTGGAACGTGCATAGATATTGCCTTTTTTACAGGGTTCAAATGATCTCTTCTTTGAACGTGGCAATACCAGCTGAGCCGGTCGCGCTCTATTTTTCGTACGATGGTTTCCTTGATGTGAAAGCTTCCACGGATCTTCGAACTTCTTATTCGATCAAGCTTGGTCACTCCTGCTGTCATGCGAAGCATCTTCATCTCGTGCTCGTTGCAGGGATATAGGATCTTCACTTATGATGGCTCCATCGTCAGCAAAGAATAACTGATGTACCTTGGGGTCCATCACTTTACCTTCAAGCAGATAATCAAGGACTGTAATAAAGAGCAAAGGATTTAAAACGCTTCCCTGGTGCACCCCGACTTTGATTCGGAACTCTTCGGTTACTCCAGCGGGGTATCTTACTTTTGTCTTTGCTCCTTCGTACATGTCCATAATCATCTGTACATAGGTTTCTGGAACCCCTCGATGTCTTAGCGCCACCCATATCAGATCTCGTGGTTGTCTGTCGAATGCCTTTTCAAAGTCAACCAATACAATATGCAAATCCCTTAAGGAATCACGATGTTTTTCCATTATGATCCTTATACTTTGGATTGCATCTGTGGTTGATTTACCCGAGACAAACCCGCACTGATCATCAGATAGCCGTATTATTTTTCGCAGTCGGCCACCTAATACCCGCTCAACGATTTTCATGGTGTGTGACATCAGCTTGATCGAACGGTAGTTATCACAGTTTCGCGTATCACCCTTCCCTTTGTATACAGGGAGAAGGTAACTTTCCCTCCATTCATTCGGCATTGGATCACCTCTCACGAATTTGGAGATGAGAATTCTGAGCCATCTGAACCCGATGTCTCCCATCTTTTTCCAGAACTCAGAGGGTATCTCGTCTGGCCCAACCGCTTTTCGTTTTTTGGAGTATTTGACCGCCTCACTAACTTCTTCGACTGTAATGTCGGGTATTTGTTCACAGTTAGGGGTGGCTCTTGGAAAGTATAGCCGGGGAAACTGTTCATTCAAAAGCTCTTCACAATACTGCCGCCACCTCTGCAGAATTTTGTCGTCATCCACAAGAAGCTGGCCATGAGCATTGCTAATGAACTTTGGCGAACGAATCTCCTGAGCATTCTTCCTTCTTTGGGCGGCTATTTTGAAGATAGTGGCACTCTTGTTCATATTGTGTCTTCGCAGCTCCTGGATAGCCTGGTTTGCATCAGCAACCGGGGAAAATATTTTATCCAGCTCCCGACACAGGCCCTCCGTACTCTCTGCTTGAAGCTGGGCGCACTTCTTCTTCGCTTTTTTCTTGCAGCATCTGTATTCCATTTCGAGGCGAGCTTTTTCGTCACTATTATTAGAGGGGCACTTTGACCAAGCTTTGAAAGCCGCTTTCTTCGGAAAAGCCTTTCTTCAACAAAAATATGTCTCTGAAAGTATGTCGTGTGATGATAACAAGTATCATACCATATATGGTTCTTAAAACATAGTCGAATGTTTTTATCCGCATTCTCGTATACTGGAGAAATGCATTTACATCCGCCCGCAATTCCGGGTAGAGGTGATGAAACTCGCCATAAATTAATCTTTTTTTTTAAGACTACTTAGTATTTTTATTTTTAACAAACTATTTTCAACCAATAAAATCTTACGTGCCGAAGCTGAAGCCATCTCACACTGAACTAAAAAAGTTATTAACGCAACCCGCATAAACGCATTCATCGTGTTGTAATTGGACACTTTCGCATTCCCCGTAAACGAATGCTGTGCGACGCATAGCCCGTGCCCGCATTTATGCTGGACACAACGTAAGGCAGATACAGCATGAAGTTGTTGCGATTCTGAAATCAGCAGAATTCAAGCTGTCCAAATCACAGAGCAACCACCCGTCAATTTCTTCAATCCAGAATACCAAAGATCTCAAGCTGACTGATGCTGTTGTAACAAGTACCCTGCGTATAACTTAGGATTCTCATGATGATAACTTTTGTTTTTCATATAACGCTACTACTTCGTACTCATCATAAAAAAAAAGAATAATATCCCTAGCGTCACCACTTTTCGATCTATTAGGCTTGCTTTGTCCTATAATTGTTAAAGCTAAAACCATTTTGCAACAATTGTGGATAGAAAAGATTCATTGGGACGCAGCGATCCCTCAGTCAATCGAGACTGAATGGCAACAGTTCATGGTTGACTTACAATCTATTCAAAATCCGTCAATACCTAGATTTGTTCTTGCTCATACCAAGAAAAGTATTCAGACACATGGTTCTTGTGACACATTCATACAGGCTTATGGATGCAGTTTCTGCATTCGCACTCTAACATCTTGTGCTAGACCATCAGTTAAACTATTGGTCAGAAAGTCGAGAATAACTCCATCTAGGAAAAAACAAATTCCTCGTCTTGAACTTTGTGCCGCTCATCTTTTAGCAAACTTTGGTACAGAATTCAACCCATTTTTAGAAACTTCTATTCAGAAGCCCATTTTTGAACAGATTCATCGGTAGTGTTACATTGGAGTTCCACTCACACGTCTAAATTAAGTACTCTTGTGGGAAATCGCGTCGCTGAAATCGAGGAAAAAACAGGAGATATAACTTCGAGACATACACCCACAGAATTCAATCTCGTCGATTAGTCTCACGAGGATGTACAGTGGACGAACTTTAGAGTTCAATATGGCTTACTGGGCCGACGTTTTTGATAGAATCATCTGAAGAATGGCCTTCGAATCAAAAAATTGTTCGCTCACAGGAAGAACTATCACTTGAAAAAAGGAAAACTGCATTAGCTTGCAGTCAAATCGTCGACAACGATTTACCCATCATAGTTAACAATTGTAGCTCCTATAGAAGAGTAATACACATTTTTGTTTTCATTTTAAGATCTATAGACCGAAAAGCGAAAGGTATACGCTGCATCTCTTCCCATCGCAGAACTTGGTTCAGCGTTCAATAAACTGGTTTGGATTGTACAAACAAAATCGTTCTTTGAAGAATTCAGCCAAATTGAAAAAATGAAGGAACTAAAGGGTTCTCTTAAATATCTTAGCCCATTTTTAGATGACATGACAGGATACACCTTTCTTAAAACTGGAGGGCGGTTAGAACACTTGTCTATTCCAGAAGATCAGAAATATCCAGTACTTTTGCCAAAATCACACTTCGCTATATTTTTTGCTCGACATCTGCATCTTAAAAACTTTCATGCTGGACCAAAGACTCTAGTTACTCTGATACGACAAAGGATGTGGATAGTCAACGCTAGAGACTTAGCTAAAAGAATCGTTCGCAGTTGCATGTATTGCATCCGCTGTAGACCCAAGCGATTGCAGCAAGTCATGGGAGATCTTCTCGCAGAAAGAATTACTGCATGCCGACCGTTTCTACTTTGTGAAGTAGATTTCTGCGGGCCTATCTATACGTACCACAGGGTTCGTGGAAAAGTACCCTATAAGTCATATACAGCTGTTTTCGTTCGTTTTACATCTAAAGAGGTGCATTTAGAAGCACTCTCCGATCTTTCGTCAGATGCTTTTATCGCTACGCTTAAGAGGAAGATAAGCGGTCAACGTCTTCCACAAGATATATTCTGTGCTATAAATTTCGTGGGGGCTGATTCAAAACTTAATGAACTTCGTAGCATGTTATTTCTCAAAACCAATCAAGATTCAATTACTAATTTTCGTTCCATGAAACATATTAACTTTCATGTTATTCCTCCTAGGGCTCCGCATTTTGGTGGAATATGGGAGGCCGCGGTAAAGGTGGAAAAAAAGGGCATTTATATCGATCTCTACACAACGCCGGACTGTCATTCGAGGAACTCGCAACAGCCCTTTGCGAGATAGAAGCCCTAATGAACTCCGTCGCATCACAGCACTTTCGAGTGATCTCAACGACTTCAGAGCCTTGACACCAGGCCATCTTTTAATTGGATCACCACTCAAGCCAATCCCTTAACCGGCTGACGATGCTCCAAACACAGATCTGCTCCAATATTGGCGTCGCATCAACAACGTTAAAACGCAGTTTTGAAGGCGTTAGTCTGATCAGTACCTGCAGAAACTACAAAAACGGTCAAAGTGGTCTTCGCATAAGCCGGACTTACTAGTCGATTCCCTAGTCATCGTTCACGAAGATAATTTGCCACCCCAGAAATGGCTGTTGTGGAGAATTTCTCAAACGTTTACTGGCCAATATGGGCACGTTAGAACCGCCGAGATACGCACATCGAAAGGCGTCGTTAAACGACCAATCCACAAACGTTAATTACCGTTAATACCTTCTTGAACGGGAATCATTTTAAAGGGGGCGGAATGTTGGGGCACACATTTATAAATATGCTTTCATCATAATCATCAATTATATTATTATTTTGTTTTAATTTCCTTAACTTATATCTCTCTAATCAATTGTAATTCATTTGAATAAAAACCTGCATTATCAAACTTATGCCATTAAATTGTACCAATGTATTGTAAAAAATTCTCCGCTCTAAAACCAAGTCCCGGCATCTTTTTCATAATTATTTTGTACTAAAAATTATTCTTTGTACTAAACCGTTGTAACAAGTAACATTTGAAGATTCAATAAATCTATTCTGGTTGTAAAATAAGAAGAGGTAATATCGTCTCTTAATTTTCGCACGTTTTTCTCGATATCGCCGAAAGATATCTTGGACAAGAAAGGCCCCAGCTTTGACCGTCGCAAATTTACATCCGCGAAAATTTTAATACTATCCCAAGGGGCATGTCGATTTTTCCTAAGAGCGATCGGAAAATCTTCCGACCTTCGCACCACCAAGAACAACAGCGGTGACCGTACGCACCGCTGACATACTCCACTTTGGACTTCAAAATCCTCCGACACCTTACTATTGTGTAAGATGTGACACTTACTTCCCTCGTATGTAGCCTTGATAATGGCCATGAGTTTCCATGAGATTTCCCTTTTTCAGAAGCTTGATGATTATTCGTCTTTTCCACTCCTGGGAAATTTGTTCATTTTCCCACGCTCTCCGTATGAGCGGATGTAAAAGTTCAGCAGATGTGTTTGGTGCCACTTGAAATAATTCGGCATTGATGTCATCAATAGCCACTTTGTTTTTCTTGAGGTTAGTAATCATGATCGGTGGGAAATCAACAATATTATGGAATCTGCACTGAAAGAATTATCCTCATAGGCAGAACTAAACAGTCTAGGATTAAGTCCAACTAAACCGAACTAGTTCTGTTCACTTAAAGGAGGAAAACAGAAAAATTCCACTTTATAAAGTAAAGGCCCAACTATAACAGTCGGAAGCAGTGGGAAGCTAATGTCATAATTATTCCTTAAATTTCCTTCCAAACTGTCAATTGCTCAAGTTGCCCATAATAGTCGGAAGCAACTGGAAGCAACTGTCAAATCGGTTTGCCTGTCATTTAAGCTATTGGTATTGAAAAATGAGTGGTTTAAATAGACCGGTACTTGCGGATTTAAAATTGATGCATCTTGCGATGTAGGCACTTACAGAGATATATATATACAGAGATACATGACTTGAATGGCAAACGACTAACAAAGGCCTCGTAGGGGCACCGATAGGTGTTGGTCCGCTAAGTAACGAGAAAGAGCCACTGCAGCCGAAAATCTAGCAGCTCTGTTAGTAAGCTCTACTCCCACCTCCTCGTGGTGCCATCTGGGGATTTCTTCGGAAATTGCTAACGGGAGAGGACGAATGGCGAGCTTCCTGCGCCAAAAAACAGGATAAGTGTCGGTTGGTCTGTGGCCCAGCGAGCTGCAACCGTAAAAACAAATCTTGCTCCGAAACGGAAACCACCGCCTCGGATACGGACGGATAATTTGATGACGACCTTTGGCTATCGAACACGGACAACGATTGGATTCTGTAACGTTAAGACCCTCCTGGACCCTCCAATTAGAACGCGAATTCGCACGGTATAAAATAGACATCTTAGGGCTGAGCGAGATAAGATGGTTCGATACTGGGGAATTCATCTCCCCAACAAAAAGCACTGTCATGCTCTACTCTGGTGAACCAGCTGGAAGTGCACAGAGTTCCGGAGTAGGACTCATGCTAACTCCAGCAGCACGTAGTAGCCTCATATCCTGGAAATTCCATAGTGACCGGATATTGACGGCTAGGTTCCAGAGTAGAGTTAGAAAAATTACCATCATACAGTGTTATGCTCCGACTCTAGACGCGACTGAGGATGAAAAGGATGATTTTTATAGCCACTTAGGCGCCGCCTACAACCAAACGCCTAATGGGGACATCGTAATGGTGATGAGAGATCTCAATGCCAAGGTGGATAGCGACAACACCATGCTTAAGCACGTGATGGGAGTTCATGGCGTGGGAGACCGTAATGATAACGGTGAGCGGTTTGTGGACTTCTGCAATACCAACTGCCTAGTCATCGGAGGTACGCTGTTTAAGCATAACACCTGCCACAAAATCAGTTGGGTCTCTACTGATAGGCAACGAACATCCAACCAGATCGACCACATCGCGATCAGTCGCCGCTTTAGAAATTGTCTCCTGGACGTCCGAAACAGACGCGGAGCTGACGTCGGACAAGAACGAGATCACCATCTTATGGTAGCTCATTTACGCCTTCGTACTGCATCCGTCAACAGCAACCGCTCAAACCTACTTAACATCACCAGGTTTAATGTCGACAGGCTCAAGGTTCCCCAAGTGCGCCAACAGTTCAGGGACCATCTTGCCTTAGAAGCAGAAGCAATCAGCAGCATAGAGAACATAGATGACCACTGATGTGCTGTGAAAAATACTTTTGCGACTGGGGCACGCACGTATGTCGGTAAAAAGCAGAAACACCACCGCACATGGCTTTCTACAGACACCTGGAGACGGATCGATGAGCGTACAGCAATCAAGGCTCGGATTGCAGCGGCCTCAGCAGTAGAGAGAACCGAGCTTGAAACCCAATACCGTGCGAAGAAGAAAGAAGTGCAGCGTAGTGTGAGACGTGCCAAACGTCAATATGTGAACTCATTGGCCTCAAGGGCTGAAGAAGCAGCGAGTAGGTGCGACAGTAGAACTGTTTATAGCATTACTAAGGAGCTCATCGGTGGTCGAAACTCCAAACAACATCCAGTGAAGAGTTTAGACGGTAACCTTCTGATTTCGGATGAAGATCAGCTCACTAGATGGAGAGAACATTTTGCTGCCGTGCTAAATCACTTAGACGACGGCGGTATGATCTTGAATTCGAATGAGCAGTTCGAAGCAACAAATTCCCGAATTCGCACCGTACCTCCCAGTAAAGCTGAAATAATAACAGCAATCAAGTCCCTCAAGAAGAACAAGGCGGTGGGTATTGATGGCATCCCTGCCGAGCTATTTCAAGCGGCGCCAAATACATCGGCTGATTTGCTGCATCCCCTAATACGGAGAGCTTGGGATAGCGAACAATTTCCACAGGAGTGGAAAAGGGGGATGATCATTAAACTTCCAAAGAAGGGAAACTTGATGGATTGCGGTAACTGGAGAGGTATATGTGTTCTTCCAGCCGTGGCTAAAATAATAGCTAAAATAATTCTAGAACGAATTAAAGAACATTTAGATTCAACTCTCGATGTCGAACAGGCAGGCTTTCGCGCTGGATCCTCCTGCATCGACCACATAAACACCTTACGGATCATTATCGAGCAATGCGTTGAGTATAGGTCTCCGCTACATTTAATGTTTATCGACTTCGAGAAAGCTTTCGACAGATTGAATCGAGATGCTATCTGGTTGGCCTTGCGCAGGAGAGGCATCCCAGAAAAACTTATAGCTATTATCAAGGCTACATACGAGGACGGTAAATGTCACGTCGTGTACAATGGTAAGATGTCGGGGGATTTTGAAGTCCAAAGTGGAGTACGTCAAGGGTGCATACTGTCACCACTATTGTTCTTGGTGGTTATCAGCGATGTACTCCGTGCAGCATTGACGGAAGGCAACTATGGAATTCGTTGGACTATGACATCTTACCTTAAACACCTAGATTACGCTGACGATGTTTGTCTACTTTCACATCGGATAATGAAACTTCATCTGATGGCCCAAAATCTAGAAGCTGAGGCAAACAAAGTGGGGCTAAAAATAAACACAGCCAAAACAAAAGCCCTGAGCACTTCTTCTAACAACCGCGCTCAACTTTACATTGCCGGACAGGAAGTCGAGAAAGTTGATAACTTTCTTTATTTAGGAAGTGTGGTCTCGGCTAATCGCGGTGGCACCGAACTGGATGTGTGCAGCAGAATCGGGAAGGCTAAAGCTGCGTTCGGAATGCTATCTAAAATCTGGAAAAGTAATGTGCTGCTTTATGGGTGCAGTACTTAGAAGGTGGACACCATTAACACACGAAAGCTGCAAGTCTTTGTAAACAAATGCTTAAGAATCATCTTGAGGATTTTTTGGCCGAACCGCATCTCTAACGAACAACTTTATCTGAGAACGGGCCAAGAAGCTATAAGCATTACTATACGAAGAAGAAAGTGGCAATGGATTGGACCCACCCTACGGCGCGAAGACAACTCCATTGCTAAATACGCCATGCAGTCGGAGGCAGCCATGAGTTGGAGGCATCTCAAATGCGTTGCAGAACTTCGAACAAGATGGCGCGCAGGCGTGATTGACGCCCTATGCCCCCCGAGGTGTTAAAGGATCTAAGTAAAGTAAGAGATACATGATTTAAAAGAGAAAAAAAGAAAATGATCCTGTTGTGTACGCCGCATAAACCGAGATCGAAACCAAAATGGTTTCTTTTATGTCTCATTCCAAAAAGGGCTGACTGGGTCTTTTAAGCTCGGAAAGGAAAGTGTCCGGTCAATTATATTGGAGACAACGGAGATATTATGGACAACCCTCTCCCCTAATTACGTGTCCGAGTCAAACACTGACAGATCTGCGCCGACTTTTTGAATATGTGAAATATGCCCAATTGTATCGGCGCGATCGCCGAAGTATATAGTATTCCAATTTCCATCAGTTAATACTCACCAGTGAAGATCATGTGCTACCATAAGAAACATCCTCACCAGTTTTGTAAATGAAAATTAAAAATCATTAATTTTTAAAATAAGATCTTTTTTTAATTATTTTCTTATGGTAGTAGTAATATAATAATAAAAACAAACAATTTCTTAAAACTAAACTACTTCTTGTTTTTTTATTAAAAAGAAAAAAAAAACATAAAAAAGAAAGAAAAATACTTAAAGACTAATTAAATAAATCTTTCCTCCTTGCTTGCATGATTTGTTGTTATGTTGTATTCCTGCAATAAAACATGAGACTAGTAACAATAACAAATATACCTACTAAAAAAATACACTGATTGTCTGCTCTAGCGGGCAAAAAGTTGCCTTCTTTTACTCCAAGTACGAGTCGGTGTACTTTGTCATCGACTACGACAACGAATGGGGATAATAACTCTGTAGTTGCTTTAATTCCTGTAAATAAAGATTAAATTAATGGCAATTACACATAAACTAGTAATATACTAAACTTACTCATTGAATATTTGTTCTTCCGGATAAAATATTTCATAATTGCACATAAAATATGGAAATGCTTATTGGAATAATATTTCACTTTCATTCACAGCTATTTTGCTGTCAAATTTTCGTACGAAAGAGCGAATGGATTCGACTCTTTCGGAAGTGACCAAAAGTGAACCAAAATACAAAATACAAATCCTACGTATTCGCACTGTTTCGGAAGTGGTCGTACGAAACTATTCTCCTAATAAAGTTTAGCCTTAATCCTTGATTCAAAGCTCACATGGAAGAAAAACACAGAAGAAAGAATGAAAAAAGCGTTATGTGCTTTCTACGCATGCAAGAAAACCTTCGGTAAACGATGCGGCTTACGACCGCCCATAATCCATTGGATGTATACTGCGATCGTAAGATCTATACTTACCTATGAAACAATTGCATCGTGGACTGAAACAAGCAAAGTGAACTACCTCAAAAATCCTATGAAGGTGCAAAGATTTACATGTGTTATCATAACAGGATCACAGAGATAAACGCCTCAGGCACGGTTGGAAATGATTCTCAATCTTCCTTCTCTGGATGTGTTCATGCCAAGCACCGCTGCCAAAAGTGTGATTCGTCTTAGAAAATCAAGCATATGGAAGCAAGCTCCTATGAACATGGATCTATATTTCAAAGATATAGATCAATTTATCTCGATAGAACAACAGACTATGTCGTACTTCGCATAGACTTTCATAGGAAAAACTCCATTCCTTTTCCCGGTAGGCAGGAGTGGGAATCCAGCGTATTTACTAGTGCACAGGACTTTTAGCTCTATACTGATGGGTCTTAAATGGACATAGGACCCAACGCAGGAGTTTGCTGTGAAAAACTCACTATCAATGATTCATACAAACTCCCGGGTGACAGTATCTTCCGAGTCGGAATGTTCGCCATTGAAACCGCAGCACAGATGAAAAACAGTCGCCGCATCCCGACAAACTACAAACAAAATACGCAACACCCACGAAGTCACTCTCTGCTGGGTTCCCGGATATATTAATATAGAAGAACTAGTACGGAAAGGGTCAGTGTTAAGTGAGGAATTCACCCATGTATCGGTCGCTATCCCTATTGGTGTTCTGCAAGGAAAATAGACCTTAAAACTGGAGAAAAGATCAGCACCCCTGGACAGCCAGAGGTGACTGTGTCATATCTCGCAGCTTATAGCCAACTCTGAACGAAAAAAAGACCGAAAGCCAAAAAATAAATTAATATCATAATAGGTGTACTAACTGGGCATTGTCCGATAGGTGCAATGACCGCCAGACTGGTAATCAACTCACCTGATTACTGTAGGAGCTGTCATGATATGTATGTATTTATTTCGTTGTAAAATTGTTCACATAGGTTTTCGCCCAATTTATAGTAATAGTACAGAGATTTGATAACTTCTTATATCTTTCTACTGAAACATTATCTTTTATACATGAGATACTAAATGTTTAAATTAATCAATACATTTAAAGGAAAAAATAACGGAAAAAAAGCCCTAATGTAAAAAGAAAAAAAAATTGTAAATATATATGTAGGTTCGACTAAATAAAACTCTTAAATTTCAGGAATTCAAATTTGTTATTTAACTTAAATTTAGTTATTTAGTTTTAGATATGTAGAAAATTCACAAAATAAAAAAAGAAATATTATTCATTTATTAAATAAATAAATATAAACAATTTTTGATAGATACATTAATAAGTAAAAATCATCAAAAAACTAGATAACAAATAACAGATAGTATTGCATATAAATACACAATAAGTAATAAATAATAGTAAACAATAAATAGTAAAACACAATTAACAAGTAATTAATAATAAATAATAAATAATAAATAATAAATAATAAATAATAAATAATAAATAATAAATAATAAATAATAAATAATAAATAATAAATAATAAATAATAAATAATAAATAATAAATAATAAATAATAAATAATAAATAATAAATAATAAATAATAAATAATAAATAATAAATAATAAATAATAAATAATAAATAATAAATAATAAATAATAAATAATAAATAATAAATAATAAATAATAAATAATAAATAATAAATAATAAATAATAAATAATAAATAATAAATAATAAATAATAAATAATAAATAATAAATAATAAATAATAAATAATAAATAATAAATAATAAATAATAAATAATAAATAATAAATAATAAATAATAAATAATAAATAATAAATAATAAATAATAAATAATAAATAATAAATAATAAATAATAAATAATAAATAATAAATAATAAATAATAAATAATAAATAATAAATAATAAATAATAAATAATAAATAATAAATAATAAATAATAAATAATAAATAAAAATAATAAATAATAAATAATAAATAATAAATAATAAATAATAAATAATAAATAATAAATAATAAATAATAAATAATAAATAATAAATAATAGATAATAAATAATAAATAATAAATAGTAAATAATAAATACTAAATAATAAATAATAAATAATAAATAGTAAATAATAAATAATAAATAATAAATACTAAACGACAGATAGTTAATGATAATTGTTTGATTAAAGTTACATGTTCAATTGGTTAACCAGTGGATTTACTGGAATATGACAGTTATTTAGAAATTATTTTTCAAGTTTGTATTCTTTCAGATACGAACTCAACATTTGCCTTAATATGTGGTAGAGTGATACCGAGAAAGATTAAGCATCATCTTAAGCAATTTGTTTTGGGTTATCTGCAGCTGTTTTTTGTGGCACATTGCACAGTCACCCCAAACCTGACAACCGTAAAGCAGAATCGCTTGGAATATCACGTTACGCAGTATAATTTTGTTCTCGAAGCTTAATTTAGATCTTCTATTGATGAAAGGATAGGACATTTTAGTTGCAATTTTAATTTTTATGTTCGTTTTTAAAAAATGTTCTTTAAACGTAAGCCGTTGGTCTAGATAAACTCCTAGATATTTGACACATGGTTGCCAATTTATAGTTTCACCCCTAATATTAAGTGGATTACCAGGTAAGCAGCAAACTTTTATTTTTGTAGTGAAAACGATAGCTGGAATCTTGCTAGTATTAACTTTAATTTTCACTCGTTATAATACTCCAGTAGTATCTCGATGGCATTTTGTAGATTTGTCCCGATGGCGAGACCAAATTCATGCGACAAGAATAAGCCCGTGTCGTCAGCAAACATTGCTGATTCACAATAGGGTAGTTCTGGAAAATCTGACGTGAAGATGTTGTATAAAATTGGGCCCAAGACTGAACCTTGAGGAACACCAGTATTAAAGTGTTTTACTTCAGAACGATCTTTATTTACATAAACAAAGAACTGTCATGACAAGGAATAAACTGAAACTATTGCATAGCTTTCGCTAAATCGAAAACATACTGTAGCATCGACTTAAAGTACTGCATGGTTGCGTACCAAACTAGCACTTGTAGGGGTTGAAGTCGCGGTTTAATTTTAACAATAAACAAACGACACCACTACTTAGAGTACTTAATTTAACTTTTATTTAATATCAAAAATATAAGATGAGGAAAACGCAAGATCGGTTGAGCCGCAGGTGGTGAAATCCAACTGAAATATTCGGGTCGCAATGGAAAGATGATCTCACAGGTTTCGGTTGAGACGAACAGAAATCGAAGTTTGTCTGCTTTCGAACAAACGAGAGTCGAAGAACATTTGCTAGCTAAGGGCGTGTCCAGTTGGTTGCAGGAATGGATGAGTTCGATCCATACTGCGGAAACGGAGATTACGGAGGAATTTGGTTTCCACTCGCTCCTAGAGTGTGTGTACCTCGAATGCCTGCGCCACACCACTCCCCCCGGAGTATCTCAACCCTGGTTGAGATGCGAAACTGACTTTCCTCGTTGGTGCAGGGTAAGTTTTGATTTGGTCCGGCTTAGGAAGTGTAGTTGGTGTTGAAGATGGCTCTGGTTTCTCGAAAAAAAACTGGCTTTAGACGTTCCGTCGAGATGCAGGTTTCGACGCCGTTTACCTTGACTTTAAAGACGTAGTCCGATATCCGATGGATGACTTCGAATGGGCCGTCATAAGGTTGTTCGCAGGGCTGCTTCACCGAGTCCACTCTGACGAAGACGTGGGTGCAGGAGTACAGCGTTTCGTGGGCGAAAGCTTTGCGTTTGGTATGGTGGGTTGTTGGTGCCGCTCGAACCTGCCGCATTTGCTCGCGGAACTTCTCCACGAAACGCTGAGGATCCGGTGAGACTTCCTCGTCGGTGAAGAATTCTCCAGGTAGGCGAAGAGGGGTACCATACACCAACTCAGCTGCGGTTGCTTTGATGTCCTCCTTCCCGGCTGTGCGAAGTCCAAGTAGAACGGTCGGTAGCAATTCGGTCCATGGTGAAGATTCGTGGCATCTAACTGCAGCTTTGAATGAACGATGCCAACGCTCAATCATCCCATTTGAAGCGGGGTGGTAGGCAGTGGTCCGGATTTTGTGGCTTCCGATAAACTTTCCAAGGGCGTCGAATAGTTGACTTTCGAATTGGCTGCCTCGGTCGGATGTGATGGTAGCAGGCGCGCCAAAGCGGGAGACCCAAGCTGCGTAGAAAGCGCTGGAAACAGTGTCTGCTGTCATGTCCTTCAAGGGCACGGCTTCTGGCCAACGGGTGAAGCGGTCGATCATCGTTAGCAAGTAACGGTAACCGTTCGATGGTTGCATGACGACGATGTCGATATGCACGTGACGAAAGCGGTCACTCGGCATGGCTATGTGTTGCGGCGGGTTCTTGACGTGACGGCTAATTTTGTTTCGTTGACACGGCAAGCAGGAACGTGCCCAACTGGTGATGTCGCGATTCATCCTGGGCCAGATGAAGTTTCGGGCGATGGTCTTCTTAGTGGCGCGTCCACTAGGGTGGGAACAGTTGTGTGCGTTGTCGAATATCTTCCTTCGCAGCGGGCCCGGGACGAATCGGCGAATGTTGTCGGTTGCGATGTCGCAGTACACCACAATGTCGGTTCCATCGATGCGAAGTTTCTTCAGGTTCAGGGAAGAGCTTTCAGGTGATAGCAAAAGCTGTTTCAGTTCGGTGTCGTTCCTCTGTGCTTCGGCGAGCTCCTCCGTGGTAATGGCCACTGGAAAGTTGATCGCTTCGATTCGTGATAAGGTGTCCGCTACAACGTTGTCCTCGCCGGAAATGTGAATGATGCGGATCGAATACTGGCTAATTTCTTCGAGCTGGCGAGTCACACGGTCGCAGGCGTGGTTGGACCTTTGAGAGAAGGCGTACACCAGGGGCTTGTGGTCAGTGAGGATGACCAGTTCTCGCCCCTCTACGAGGTGCTTGAAGTGTCGTACCGCTCGAAAAATTGCCAGCAGCTCACGGTCGTACACCTTGTACTTGGTCTCTCGCTCGGAAAGCTTTCTGGAGAAGAATCCCAGTGGTTGAAGTCCGGATTCAGTTTTCTGGTCGAGAACAGCTCCAATCGCCACGTTAGAAGCATCGCATCGAAGTATTAGAGGAATGTCGGCCCTCGGGTGTGCCAGCTGAACGGCGTCCCTAAGTGTCGACCTGCATTTGTCGAATGCCTTTTCTCCCTCCGAAGTCCACTTGATTGGCCGTTTGTCCTTCTTCTTCGCCCCTATTGTCAGCTCCACTAGAGGAGCCTGGGTTTGGGACGCGTTGGGAATGCAGCTTCGATAAAAATTCTAAGCGCCGAGGAACTTTCGCAGTTGGTCGATCGTTTCGGGTCGTTTGAAGTTGGTGACTGCATCCACTCTATCTTGAGGCGGTTTGATTCCCTCGCTGTTGACTGTGTAGCCCAGGTAGCGCACTTCTGGACGGCCAAAAACACACTTGGCTAGGTTGAGGCGTAGGCCGTAACTCCTCTCTAGGCGGTGGAGAACTGCAGAAACATCATCTCGGTGTTGCTGCTCGCTAGTGGAGGCGATTAGAATGTCGTCAATGTAGCATGTGCAGCATTCTACTCCTCGCAGGGTGGCATCCATATAACGCTGCTTCGTTTGGGCTGCGTTGCAGAGCCCGAACGTCATCACGTTAAACTGGAAGAGTCCAAACGGGGTGATGACGGCTGTTTTGGGTCGGTCTTCGAGTGCGAGAGGGATTTGATGATATGCGCGTTTGAGGTCCAGCGTCGTGAAGATGGTGCAACCCGCTAACCGCTGGGTAAAGTCCTGAAGATGGGGAATCGGGTACCTATCCGTCACCGTGATGTTGTTGAGTCGCCGATAGTCCCCACATGGACGCCACGTTCCGTTTTCTTTTTTGACCATCAATAAGGGAGACGCCCACTCGCTGTTGGAAGGTTCGCAGATGCCCTGTTGGACCATAAGGTTAAACTCGTCGCGAGCTGCTTTCAACTTGTCCCCTGCGAGTCGGCGGGGGCGTTCGGCAACAGGGTGACCTTGGGTTACGATGTGGTGGCTTACTGACTGTTCAGGTGCGGGTCGGGGTGTTTCCCTGGCGACGATGGGGAACCTTCGTATGATGTCGGCATAGGCGATGTTGTTGTCTACGATGAAGACTGGTCTCTGCATCGATCTGCTAGGCGACAGTGCAGCGCTGAGTGTTGTGGTCGTGTCTTCCAGCTGCTGCTTCTTGAGGCTAACTGAGAGCCCGTAGTGGCAGAGGAAGTCGGCTCCGAGGATGGCGTGGGTGACAGCAGCGACGATGAAGGTCCAAGGGTAGTCCCGGCGGAGCCCGATGTCAAGTGTTAGGTGCTGAATGCCGTATGTGTTGATAGGAACTCTGTTTGCAGCGAAGAGTTTTCCTGCGGTGGTTCCGCTACTGACGGTGGTTGGCTTGGGCAGCACGGATACGTCGGCTCCGGTGTCGATAAGGAACCAAGTGCCCGACCTACGGTCTTTTACTTTGAGGCGTTTTGAGGTGAGGTGGCTGCCGGCGGTCGCCTCAACGCACGCCGGCGCACCTAGTTTCCGGCGTCTTGGCCCAGCTGCACGGCTTGCGACATTTGCGGGCCTCGGCACCGAAGCTCCGGTGGTAAAAGCACGGGCCGGTCCTCTCGTTGGATTTGGACTGATCTGGAGCTGCTATACGCGGACGACTCTGGCTCCTGCCGCGGTTCCGGGATAGCCGTTCGACCTTCGAAGAGAGGTCTTTAATCGCGGCTCGCAGCTCGTCTACGACGTTAGGGGGGCATCTCTCTGCAGACGTTGATCGTGGAGGTGCCTTGGTGTATGATGGAGGAGACTCGGCTAGCCCGCTGACCGCGGCGATGGTCGGTCGAAGGGCGTCAAAGATGCGGTCAGCCTGCTCCGCTAGCTGGGATAGATCATCGATCCTGCTGCCAACCAGGATGCCTCGGACGCTCTCAGGGAGTTGCTCAAGGAAAAGCGATCGGAGAACTGTCTCGTTACAGTGTCCACCGGCGAGGTTGCGGAGGTATTGGAGAAACACGGTGGGTTTCTCGTCGCCTTGGTGTTGGCCTCGCAGTAACCTTCGGATGCGGGTGTCCTGGGAATCGGAGAGTGCATTAATGATTCTTATTTTTAGTGCGTTATACTTTCCTTGAGTTGGGGGATTGTCGATCAAATCCCCGACCAGGTCCAGAGTGTTCGCGTCCAGGTGGATAGCGATGATGCGGTATTTCGTGATGTCTGATGAAATGCGGCACAGGTCAAACCGCATTTTCGCCATGGTAAAGTACCGCGTTGGGTTATCCCTCCAGAAGGGGGTCGGCAGTTTGACCGACGCGAGGGCGTTGACCTCGTTTGCGGCTGTGTTGTCGGCGCCCGGAGCATTCGATGATGGCGCCGCGTTGTCGGCCTCCTGTTCTGGCGGTAGAGCGCCCGCGTCTTTCGGGTTTGTCATCTCACTTGTCTGGTTAAAAGTTACGGGTGTAGCGAACGAGGAGATGCCACCAGTTCAGCTATGTGTCTGCAGGTCGTGGCAGCGAAGTGTTGTTCGTCGCCAATTGTGGGAAATTGGGCTAACTCGGGGTCACCAAATGTAGGGAATTGGGCTAACTCGGGGTCACCAATTGTAGGGGTTGAAGTCGCGGTTTAATTTTAACAATAAACAAACGACACCACTACTTAGAGTACTTAATTTAACTTTTATTTAATATCAAAAATATAAGATGAGGAAAACGCAAGATCGGTTGAGCCGCAGGTGGTGAAATCCAACTGAAATATTCGGGTCGCAATGGAAAGATGATCTCACAGGTTTCGGTTGAGACGAACAGAAATCGAAGTTTGTCTGCTTTCGAACAAACGAGAGTCGAAGAACATTTGCTAGCTAAGGGCGTGTCCAGTTGGTTGCAGGAATGGATGAGTTCGATCCCAGTCAAGTGTTCCGCATACTGAGGAGGAGTTTGGTTTCCACTCGCTCCTAGAGTGTGTGTACCTCGAATGCCTGCGGCACACACTAACTGCAAGCGGCGCCACCTATTCGCCAAACCTAACAGGTGCTGTCCAATGCGCCAATGTTCACTCATATTTCACCAATTATTCCACAATTATCAATTCACCCCTAGCGATATCTAGCATTTTCTAGAACTTCTTCCATTTTGTATAAATACACCAACCACAACCACCGTCGGCACAGTTGTTAATAAGGTAATACAGCGATTATAAGAGAGACTCGACCAGTGGTGAAAAAAAGCGACATTCTGAAAGTAGATCTGTAGGTACAGTTTAATTCGAAATAAGTAAAGAATAAACTAATTTGAATATTGTGCTAAACTAAAGTGGGTAATTGCTAATAAATAAACAGTTGAAATACACAAAATACAGTTTTATTTAAACGAACCCCGGCAAGAATATTACAATACTTTTTACAGAACTGGAGGATCCGACGCAAGTCCTATTCGGGAACATGATGTGCTTCGTCAGAAGTACAGGTTGGTTTGATCAACCGGGAGGCAACCAAATTAGAGATGGTACCAGAATTTAAAGGGAATCACAATGTACCAAAGACCCCCGTAGAACCACCCCCAAGGTGCACTTCCCTCATACTATAATATAATACCATACCATGCTATTGAAGTGCATGTGCATCCTATAATGACATTTCGCTACACAGTGAAATCAATTAGCCTTACTCCGTTGTCAGAGGTGGTGTCGTGTAGGCTATGTTTACCGGCTGCCCTACCAAAGGTGCCCTCCTTTCCTATTTTGGCGTTGAACATGAATAACCACATACTCTGATTTGGATAGTGAACCTTTGTGCAGTCATGCAGTTATTACAGTCAGTCACGAAAGTCTACATATAGCCATGAAAAGTGCTAGATTAATGCTTATAGATAAAATTTCAATTTAAGTTCTTTACTAAATGACACGTTATTGTTTAAGAACGTGATTCAAAACCAAAACAAATAATTTCCTCGTAAGAATTTAACGAAAATAAGAAAAAAACCAAAAAACTGTCTCACGAAAGTGTACATACAGCTGCGTTCCAGACGAATAACCTTCGACGGAACAAATTACCGCTATTTTTTTTCAGCAAATGCGAATCCTTCTTGGTTAATACTCAGTTGCGTTTCTTCTGCTGCAAGTATTGCACCCTTTTACGTTAAAGTTTTTGAAAATGGTGGGTAGAAAAGAAATACCCGTGGAATTTAGAAACATAATCATAAAACTTAGAAAGGAAAATAAAAGTTATGGTGAAATTTCAAAAATCGTGGGTAAAAGTCCAGCAACTGTTCAGACAATAATAAAAAATTATAATGACAGAGGACACGTTTGGAATAAACCCCGTTCTGGCCGTCCGAAAAAGCTAAACAATCGCGAGATCCGAAGTATCATCCGTAAGGTTACCGATAATCCTCGAATAAGTGCTCCAAAATTGGCAGAAGACATTGCGAATAGTTCGGGTAAAGAAGTTCACCCAGAAGCTGTGCGTAGAGTTCTGAGATCGGAAGGATTTAATGGAAGAGTTCCAAGGAAAAAACCTTATATAAGTGAAGCTAACCGCAAAAAACGCTTAGAGTTTGCAAATCGCCACATATCGAAGGGTCACGATTTTTGGAAAACGGTACTTTTTACAGACGAAAGTAAGTTTAATATCTTCGGGTCCGATGGTAAGGGAAAGGTATGGCGCAGGGCTAACCAAGAAATGGAAGCGAAGAATCTGGTACCTACTGTCAAGCACGGTGGTGGGCATGTGATGGTCTGGGGGGCAATGGCAGCTTCTGGTGTCGGTAGGCTAGCTTTTATTGAAGGGAATATGGATCGGTATCAGTACCTTAATATTTGGCGTGATAACTTGCATGCCTCTGCTGAGGCACTAGGGCTCGGAAACAGCTGGGTACTACACCAGGACAACGACCCCAAGCATACGGCAAAGATCATAAGAGAGTGGCTGGTGTTTAGGGTCCCAAAACAACTTCATCCACCCCCGCATTCTCCAGATCTAAATACAATTGAGCATATCTGGGATGACCTGGAACGCAGGGTTCGCAAATTTAAGATTACAGATCGGAGTTCCTTAAAAACGGCTCTTTCGAATGCCTGGGCTTCAATTACCCCTGACGTTACCGAGAATCTACTCCTTTCCATGCCAAGAAGACTTGAAGCAGTTCAGGAATCAGACGGTGGTCCAACAAAATATTGAAATTATTTTATTTTATTTTTTTTATTAATGTATTTATCTCCTAATTTACATGTATGTAGACTTTCGTGAGTTCATTTTTTTTGTTTTTTCTTGTTATCGTTGAATTATTGTAAAAAAATAACATGTTTTTCGTATTGAATTATGTTTTTGAACAATAATATGTCATCTAATAAAAAAAACCTTAAAAATGTTGGCTATAAACTCTGATTTATCATTTTTCAGGGCTATATGTAGACTTTCGTGACTGACTGTATGTTTAGTCTACATAACTTTGCTGCGCTCTATAAGTAAGCACTACCAGCTAGAAGGTATATAGAATTTTCTTAACGCTTTCAGTGCGAGTCTAAACGGATATCTACTCGTATGTGCCATTTCACGACAGCCTTCTTTTCAACTGGAAAACATTTCAATTATATACTGCTATTCATCATCGCCAGCCGATGCAAGTGCATCAAATATTTCATAGTTACTTCTATATGTCCGCAGGAATTACATTCCTCTATCGTGTATTCCTTAAATTGGTAACTGTGCACGTTTCAAGTGGATTTCGATGATAGATGAGGCCGGACAGCATATGCTGTCTTGCGAAACACATAATCCTTGTTGGAATAGTTATTGCGCATTATACACCCTCATTCATGTGCCGCAATCGCTTTAGAATGCGGTTGCTGGGGAGATTTCTCACTATTGGAGGAATTTATGTAAGACACATGATACTAACTGCTTTTATTACTCCGATTGAGAGAGATATGCATGCATTTAAGATAGATATAGATATACTTTACATTCGCTACCGCACATTTTACAATTCAGAGATACATTTTGATCTTTCTAATAGTTAGTTAGTTAATGAGTTAAAGGTACTTTATTTTCCAATTAATTTTTTCCAAATTACAATAAAAAATATTACAATTTAAGCAATGGCTTCGCCGTCTTCCGTAGATTGGCAATTGTATAATTTGACTAAATATTTACAAAACATTATTAATAAATCTATTTATTATTTTAATTCAAATTAATTTTCTTTCATAATTCTGTTTCTATAATTATGTGCTACCTGAGAGTATGCTACTAGGGAACTCCAGTTACTACCATTCAGCAGATTTTCAACGTGATTGATTTCAAGGCGTTCAACTCCCAGTTGTAATCGTCTGATTTCCTTCAAAATTGGACAAGTGCCATTAAACTGTGCGGTACCTTTTGGTTTCGTTGTGTTGCATAGGCTACAAATTGACGAAAGATCAGTGCTTACTTACTTATTTAGATGGCGCTACGGTCCGGGGTGGACCTGGGCCTCAACCAACAAACCTCTCCAGCTAGCACGATTACGATCCAGCTGCCTCCAGTTGCGCACGCCAAGTTGGTTGAGGTCCCCCTCCACTTGTTTGCGCCACCTACCTCGAGGTCGTCCTCTACTGCATCGTCCATCCGGGGTGGATTCGAAAACTTTCTTAGCGGGAACGTTGGGCTCCATCCGCTCTAAATGACCCAGCCATCTTAGTCGCTGTATGTGAACTCTTCTGGTTAAGTCGATGTCCTTGTACAGGCCGTATAGCTCGGCATTGTACCTTCTCCTCTACTCACCGTCTATGCAGACGGGACCAAAGATCGCTCGAAGAACTTTTCTCTCGAAATAACCAAGGGCATCCTCATCCGGTTTTGTCAAAGCCCATGCCTCTGCGCCATACAGCAGGACTGGGATGATTAGTGTCTTATAAAGAGTTACCTTAGTAGTTCGAGATAGGGCTCTGCTACTCAATTGCCGTTTTAGCCCATAGAAACAACGATTGGCAAGAGTAATTCTTCGTGTGATCTCCCTACTGATGTCATTTGCGGAGTTCACCATAGAGCCTAGGTAGACAAAATCCTTTACTACCTCAAAATTATATCTGTCCATTGTGGCGTTCTATCCAAGACGCCGATGTTGGGTGTCCTTTTTTGTAGACAACATATATTTTGTTTTGCTCTCATTGACCGCTAGACCCATCTTTGCTGCCTCGATCTCAATACTCGTAAATGCTCCATTGACTGCCCGCTGAGTTCTTCCAATTATGTCAATGTCATCGGCATAAGCGAGTAGTTGTACAGACTTGTAAAAGATTGTACCTCCGGTGTTGGCTTGTAAGTTTCGTACAATTCTCTCAAGTACTATATTAAAGAGATCGCCTGATAGCGCGTCGCCTTGTCTAAGACCTTTCCTGACATCGAACGGTTCGGCGATGTTCTTACCGACTTTGATGGAGCAGCGAGAGTTCTCCATCGTCATTCTGCACAAACGGACGAGCTTGGCAGGGATGTCAAGACTAGACATGACTCTGTATAACTCGTCTCTATACACGCTATCATAGGCAACTTTGAAGTCGATAAAGAGGTGGTGCGTATCGATTTTGTATTCATGGGTTTTTTCCAAGATCTGCCGTAGTGTGAATATTTGGTCAATGGTGGACTTTCCCGGCCTGAAACCGCACTGATAAGGACCGATCAGGTTGTTGACGATCGGTTTTAGGCGTTCACATAATACGGCAGACAGGATTTTATATGCGATGTTGAGGAGACTTATACCTCTGTAATTGGCGCAGTTCAGAGGGTCTCCTTTCTTCAGGATCGGGCAAACGATGCTGGGGTTCCATTCATCGGGCATACTTTCGTCCGACCAGATTTTACAGATGAGCTGGTGCATGCTCCTTACCAACTCATCTCCTCCTGCCTTGAAAAGTTCAGCGGCAAGGCCGTCGGCTCCAGCAGCTTTGTTGGATTTGAGTTTAGATATCGCTATCCTCACTTCATTCTGATCGGGTTGACGGGAATCTTGACTGCCATCGTCACTGATGAATGGCTCATTCTGCCTGACAGCGGAATATTGGTCATCATCGCCGTTTAACAGTCTGCAGAAGTGTTCCTTCCATATCCTCAGCACCGACTGTGATTCCACTACTATGTTGCCATTTTCGTCCCTGCAGACTTCTGTTCTGGCTTTGAAACCCTGGCAGGTTCTTTTTACCCTTTGGTAAAATTTTCGAACATTATTCCTGCAATAGAGTCTCTCAATCTCCTCGATCTAGCGCTTCTCATGCTCCTTTTTCTTCTTTCTGAGAAGTCGATGTTACTTTTTTCTCCTGCGCGCGTAGAGCTCGTAAGCAGCTCTATTACTTCTATGCAGCGCCGCTTTGTACGCTTCTTGTTTTGCTGCATGTGCTGCCAGCATTCCTCAGCAAACCAGGGGTTTCGCTGTGGTGGGCGAGAGAAACCCAGGAGTGGAATCCTCTAAGTTGATAGTTGATAGTCACACTTTTGACAGTCAAAATTGATTATCACACTTTGTTAGCTCTCCGTAAAACGATCGCAAAGTCACACAAAAATGATCGCAAAAAGGTGATGACCACGCTGATGGTCACCTTAGAGAGAGCAAAAGGGATGATTGTGATCGTCAACAATCAACTATAACCTTAGAGGATCCCACTCCAGTACATCAGAGGCGGCATCTCTGATGGCTTTTTGGCAACGCTGCCACTGGTCTTCCGCATTTGCTGCTGGGGGCATAGGACTTAGATTGAGATTAGAAGAAACACGATCGGCAAAGGTTCTGGCGGTCTCTTGCGATTGTAGCCGCCCGACGTCAAATTTCCTCACAGTATTTCGTTGATTTTGCTCCGTTCTGGATATCCGCATCCGTACCTTGGGTACAACTAGGTAGTGATCCGAGTCCACGTTGGCTCCTCGGAAAGTCCGGACACCCAGAATACTGGAAGGGTGCCTTGCGTCGATCGCAATGTGATCGATTTGGTTGATGATTTTTCGATTAAAGGAGAGCTATGTTCCTTTGTGAATATCGAGACGTGGGAACCGCGTACTAGCTACGACAAAATTTCGCCCCGCTGCAAAGTCGATTAGCCTGAGTCCATTGTCGGATGTGTTGTCGTGCAGGCTGTGCTTTCCGACCACGCTACTAAAGACGTCCTCTCTTCCTAGCTTTGCGTTAAAATCACCTAGGAGAATTTTAACGTCGTGGCTAGGGCATTGCTCATACGTCTTGTCCAAGAGCTGGTAGAAGTCGTCCTTTGTCGCGTCGTCCTTCTCCTCATGAGGGGCGTGAACGCATATTAGGCTAATGTTGGCAAATTTAGCCTTGATACGGATAGTCATAAGGCGCTCGTTTACATGCCTGAAACTCAAGACTTCTTGCCTAAGTCTGCCTCCAATAACAAATCCGCACCCGAATAGACGCTGTCCTTTTTGTCTGTAGCAATCGCCGTAGTAGATGTCGCAGTTATTCATACTCCTTTTGGCCGGCCCATCCCATCGCACTTCTTGGATGGCGGTAATGTCTGCTTTGAGACACTCTAGGGCCTTCGCAAGTTGTTCGTCTGCACGTGGTTTGTAGAGGGACCTAACATTCCACGTGCAGATACGAAGATCGTTGTCCTTTTTACGTTTGCTTGGGTCGTCAACAGTAAATTCATCCGTATCCGAGGCTGTTGGTTGCTTCGTAACCAAAGGTTTTTTAAGTGGTAGGGAAGTTAACCCGACGGCACAACCCCCAACCTGGAGGACCAGATCCTTTTTTAGCAACCCCTAGGACAAGGGGCCGGATACACCGATGTCAGTAACCCACTTCGGGGATATGAGCGCTGCCGTTGGCCCATTAAGGGTTCATCCGCCACCATCTCTTTTTCAATACCCTGACGTAGTATTGAAAATCCTTACAGACCTCAGCTTCAAATATGTCGAAGTAGCTCCGGTAAGGTTTCATTTTCATTTTTTCATTTCATCCGCCGCACGTCCTCCTTCTGAGGACCTCTTTTTAGACTTCTGAGACGCATATTTCAGCCGATCAGGTCAACAAGAGATGCCTCGTCCGGTTAAACATATGCGCGCTGAAGTTCACCCAGATGTGCTTACGCAGGTCCGAGTGTTCAGCTACCCATATATCGTCAGACTCAGCATACGCTCATCGTTAGTTCACTATCAGATAGCTATCCAGCGGGCACCACGGGGAGGTGATGATGCGATTTTGCCCACCAGTGCTATAGTGCGATAATTCAGCTTAAGTAGTTCTCCTCTCTCTCCCCAGATCATTAAAATTTGGGGAATGCTGAGATTGACGTTCAGATAGTTGTTGTCATCATGTATAAGTCTTTTATAAATCAATTGTGCACTTAAGTTTATTACTCGTACTGCTATTGTGTGGTCCCTTTTTATTGCCTGGCTGACATTATATATAAACTCCTGTGCATTTTTTCTCCACTCTGAAAGGTTTGATTCTATCGTTCTAAAGCTTATACTATGTTTAGAAACTAAATCCTCCCAGTTTCTGTAAAATTGCCAACGATTTCTCAACGCTTTTTTGGCCAGAATTTTACAAGTCTCATGATGTATTCTCCAGTCATAACTTTCACCACATACTGCATGTTTAACTTTAATGAAAATAAGCATAATGGTGGTATTCCACTCTCGATATGCAACATATAATTAGATGTGTTTGATGGAAGGCGGAACAGTTTCTTCAGGAAAAACCTAAGCAATTTTTCGACTCCTTCATACGGTTTGCTTCCCCATAGTTGGGCTCCGTAACACATTACTGGACGCCTCGAACACCTTCACCTTTGTAAGAATGTCGACTTTAGTGCTAAAAATTAGATTTCTCCATGTTGCATTTATGGCTTTTCACCTTTGTAAGAATGTCGACTTTAGTGCTAAAAATTAGATTTCTCCATGTTGCATTTATGGCTTTTCTTGCTTCTAGAAGCTCAACTTCAAGATATCGTTTACACCAAGATACTTGTAGGTTCTTACTACTTCCAGCAGTTCTCTACCATACTTCCACTATTCGTTACTCGTGAAGCGTCCTGTTCCTTTTCTAAAAAACTAGCAGTTGAGATTTCTTGAGGTTTATTTGGAGACAGTTTATATGGCGTCACCTCCTCGTGGTGCCCGTTGGATAGCTATCTGGTAGTGGACTAAAGATGAGCGTATCCTGAGTCCGACGATATATGCGTAGCTGAAAACTCAGACCTGCGTAAGCATATTTTGATGAACTTCAGCACACATATGTTTAACCGGACAAGGCATCTCTTGTTGAACTGATTGGCTGAAAAATGCATCTCAGAAGCCTAGCAAGAGCTCCTCAGAATGAAGACCTGCGGTGGATGAATTCTGCCGATAGAACGAACCAACGGTGATGTCTACAGGCCCCGAAGTGGATTCCTGGCATCGGTGTATCCGGCCTCTCGTCCTAGGAGTTGCAAAAAATGATCTGGTCCATCAGGTTGGGAGTTGTGCCGTCGGTTTAATTTCTCTACCACGTAAAAAACCTTCGGTTACGAAGCAACGGGGATGTTAGGTCCCTCTACAAACCACGTGCAACCGAACAACTTGCGGAGGATCTAGACTGTTTCAAAGCAGACATTACCGCCATCCAAGAAGTGCGAAGGGATGGACCGGGCAAAAGGAGGATGAAAAACTGCGATATCTTCTAGGGCGATTGCTACAGCCAACAAAAACAGCGTCTATCCGGGTGCAGATTTGTCATTGGAGGCAAGAAGTCTTGAGTTTCCGGCATGTGAACTACTGCCTCATGACTATTCGTCTATTTGTCTTTAGTAGTGTGGTCGGAAAGCACAGCCTGCACGACATCACATCCGACAACGGACTCAGGCTAGTCGCATTTGCGGCGGGACGAATTTTGTCGTACATAGTACGCGGTTCACAAGTCTCGATATTCACAAAGGAACATAGCTCTCCTTTGATCGAAAAACTGTCAACCAAATCGATCACATTGCGATCGACGCAAGGCACTCTTCCAGTATTCTGGGTGTCCGGACTTTCGAGAGGCCAACATGGAATCGGATCATTACCTAGTTGTAGCCAAGGTACGGATGCGGATATCCAGAACAGAGCGAAATCAACGAAATACTGTGAGGAAATTTGACGTCGGGCGGCTACAATCGCAAGAGACCGCCAGAACCTTTGCCAATCGAGTTTCTCTTAATCTTAATCTAAGTCCTATGCCGCCAGCAGCAAATGCAGAAGACCAGTGGAAGCGTTGCCAAAAAGCCAACAGAGATGCCGCCTCTGATGTGCTGGGTTTCTCTCGGCCACCACAACGAAGCCCCTGGTTTGATGAGGAATGCCGACAAGCACATGCAGCAAAACAAGAGGCGTACAAAGCGGCGCTGCATAGAAGGACTAGAGCTGCTTACGAGCTCTACGTGCGCAGGAGAAAAGAGGAACATCGACTTCTCAGAAAGAAGGAAAAGGAGCATGAGAAGCGCTCGATCGAGAAGATTGAGCGACTTTATTGCAGGGATAATGTTCGAAAATTTTACCAAAAGGTAAAACGAACATGCCAGGGCTTCAAAGCCAGAACAGAATCCTGCACGGACGAAAATGTTAACATAGTAGTAGAATCGCAGTCGGTGCTCAGTGTCAGGCAGAATGAGCCATTCAACAGTGACGATGGCAGTCAAGATTCCCGTTAACCCGATCAGAATGAAGTGAGGATAGCGATATCTAAACTCAAATCCAACAAAGCTGCTGAAGCGGACGGCCTTGCCGCTGAACTTTTCAAGGCAGGAGGAGTTGAGTTGGTAAGGACCATGCACCAGCTCATCTGTAAAATCTGGTCGGCCGAAAGTATACCCGATGAATGGAACCTCAGCATCATTTGCCCGATCCTGAAGAAAGGAGACCCTCTGAACTGCGCCAATTACAGAGGTAATAAGATCCTGTCTGCCGTGTGAACGCCTAAAACCGATCGTCAATAACCTGATAGGTCCTTATCAGTGCGGTTTCAGGCCGGGAAAGTCCACCATTGACCAAATATTCACCCTACGGCAGATCTTGGAAAAAACCCATGAATATATAATCGATACGCACCACATCTTCATCGATTTCAAAGTTGGCTATGATAGCGTGTATAGAGACGAGTTATACAGAGCCATGTCTAGTCTTGGCATCCCTGCCAAGCTCGTCCGTTTGTGCAGAATGACGATGGAGAACTCTCGCTGCTCCATCAAAGTCGGTAAGAACATCACCGAACCGTTCGATGTCAGGAAAGGTCTTAGACAAGGTAACGCGCTAACAGGCGATCTCTTTAACATAGTACTTGAGAGAATTGTACGAAACTCGCAGGCCAACACCAGAGGTACAATCTTTTACAAGTCTGTACAACTACTCGCTTATGCCGATGACATTGACATAATTGGAAGAACTCAGCGGGCAGTCAATGGAGCATTTACGAGTATTGAGATCGAGGCAGCAAAGATGGGTCTAGCGGTCAATGAGAGCAAAACAAAATATATGTTGTCTACAAAAAAGGACACCCAACATCGGCGTCTTGGACAGAACGCCACAATGGACAGATATAATTTTGAGGTAGTAAAGGAATTAGTCTACTTAGGCTCTATGGTGAACTCCGCAAATGACATCAGTAGGGAGATCACACGAAGAATTACTCTTGCCAATCGTTGTTTCTATGGGCTAAGAAACCATTGAGTAACAAACTCATATCTCGAACTACTAAGGTAACTCTTTATAAGACACTAATCATCCCAGTCCTGTGCAGAGGCATGGGATTTGTCAAATCCGGATGAAGATGCCGTTGGTTATTTCGAGAGAAAAGTTCTTCGAGCGATCTTTGGTCCCGTCTGCATTAACGGTGAGTGGAGGGGAGGTACAATGCCGAACTCTGCGGCCTGTACAAGGACATCGACTTAGCCAGAAGAGTTCACATACAGCGACTAAGATGGCTGGGTCATTTAGAGCGGATGGAGCTTAACGTTCCCGCTAAGAAAGTCTTCGAATCTACCCCGGATGGACGACGCAGTAAAAGACGACTTCGCGGTAGGTGGCACAAACAAATTGGGGAGGACCTCAACCAACTTGGCGTGCGCAATTGGAGGCAGCTGGCTCGTAACCGTGCTGGATGGAGAGGTTTTTTTCAACTTTGTTAATCATTAGTTGCAAAGCATTAGGTATCTCTGCTAGAATAACAATATCGTCCGCATAAAACAGTACCTTAACTTTTATTTGCTCGACTTATATGCCTGCTGGAAGTGCGTCAAACATGTCATCGAATAGTGTAAATAGAAGCGGACTGACGAAACATCCTTGTTTGACTGCGTTCTCTACCTCAAACCATTCTAACAATTTCTTGCCGTACCATATCGCCGTCTCATGTTCCTGTACATGTCCTTTAAAATATTTATAAATTTGGACGATATTCCAATATTCAATAGTTTGTAGAGAATGCAATTTCTATTGACGTGTCGAAAGCTGCTTTAAGTCGATGAAAAATTAATATAATTTTTTGCCTTGGTGTTTGTGCTATTGACGTTAAATTAAACACTTGATCAACTGTTGAGTAGCCCGCTCTAAAACCAGCCTGGAATTGATTGAGTTTTTTGTTCTCGTTCACCCACTTAACTCACCTTGCTGACAACAAGCTTATGAAGATGTTCGTGATTGCGTTCATAGTTTGCGGCCATGTTTGTCGCCCTTCTTAAATATTGGGAGGACAATCGACCTTTGAAATTGTGCTGGCACTTTCCCTACATCATAAATGTTGTTGGGTCGTATGGAATTCCGTCTTCTCCCGGAGCTTTATTCCGTTTGGCTTTCCCCAATGCCTCAAAGAGCTCATTCTCATCAAAAGGTGTATCTAGAGTCTCGTTACAAATTCTTGGTAATGTATAATGAAAAGCAATTAAGGGTTCCTGTGGATTGATTTAAAATGCGTTCTTAAACTGGATATTTCTATTCAGTTTCCAACCTTAAAAGTATATCCATTTAGTTTCTTTACCAACGACCAACATTTTTTGCTGCTAACAGACTCAGCTTGCTTTCTAGCTGTTTCATTGAAATGCATTTGTTTTTTTGCACTCACACGGAGCTTTGTAGAATGTGTTTGTGACTTTGTATAGGGCTTTCGCCGTTGCGGTGTTGTACTCAATGTGGCAAGGGTCCTTTTCCTAGCTATATAGCATTCGCCGTCAAGCCAGGGTTGTTTTCGCTCAAACCTCTGTGCATTTTTTCTTGCGCCGACAATCTTATAATCGTCATTAGAACAACCGGAAATAGCAAAGCATGACTCCATTCTGGGGACAGCGTTCTGATGTACTCATTTAAATTGTTGCGGTAACGGTGAATGTTGCTATCTGTCCAAATGAGCTTTGGGAGCAGGTCCAACTCTTTTACAATTGGCATTTGCGTCGATAGTGAATAGTCAATTACAAGAGGCATATGGTCTGAGAGTTCTTGCGCCAAGACGTTCATATCCTTCACAATATTATGCTACTTGCCGTTTATCAGCACATAATCGATTACAGAGTAACCCTTGCCTTTGACAAAGGTTAGCTCGCCATCTGGGTCACTTTTACTCCTGATGTTTCATAGGCATTTATTATTATTATTTGCCGCTGGTACTTGGTTTGTAAATATTTTGTTCAAAATTTCCATTCCGTCAACAGATTCGTTTCTTGTTTTCATTGTAATAAAATGTTTTGCCCTCAATCTGTATGTTTTCTCTTTAAGTGTTATTTTGGGGCTAGGATTCTTGCTTAGCAGACCCTTCTTTACCCCTTGTCTCCACTGGCAATAATTCATTGCAAGAAATATGTCAAGCAATTGAAATTTCCAATGGAGACCGCAAATTTCTTGAAATAATTCAGTTCATTTGCGGTCTCCATTGGTATTTTCGATTGGTTGACGTATTTCTTACAATGAATTATTGCCAGTGGTGACTAGGGGTTAGAAGGAATACCTTGCGATGGCGTACTCGGGGAGTCTCTGTACATTGCAATTCCTGTTTTTTTTTTAAACCTTCCAGCATTTTTTCAGGATTTGGTACACTTCTTCTGAGCTTCGTACTTTCACCAGAATATTCGTCGTCGCATCATTATCTGGCTCCAATTTCCTTGTCTCCTTAAACATAGTTCCATCTACTGCCACCCCTAGGCACTCAACACAGAGTTGTTTGGCTTGTGCGATCGGATCCGTGTTTACACTGGCAGGAATATGTACAATGATGTTATCTTCGCAAGCTTTTTCGATAGAAAATGCATCTTTTTCTCATTCAGTGCATCTAGACATTGCTTGCTGCAAGTCCTCTTTTTATTGCTGCATTTGTTCCTGGGTTTGTGACAGCTGTTGCTTCAAAAGTTCAATTTGCGTCTTTTGGGCGTCGATATCGTCTTTAAGCAATCTGAGATCATCTTCGGTTGCCAGATTACGCATTTTTTTTTTATCTAGAAGCTTCTCTAGATCCTCAACGGACATATTGCCTACTCCCATTTGTGGAGATGATTTTTGACTGGAAACGATTCGATTCTGGCGAAGTCCCACAATTTCCGCTTGTGCATGTATGCGTCAGTGCCGGTCGTACATGTATTCCTTTGTATATGTAGGTATGGTATATGTACCTTTCTTTTGTTAAGTAGCGAATTTGGTAAAGGAAATTGTGGTCTCTGACACTTATATCTTAGGACTTACTCAGTATGTTTTGATTTTTCGTATGAATGTTACTTTGAACACTTAGAAATTAAAATGCTTTGTGCTTTTAATGTTTAATACTTTAGGAATACATTCAAAAAATTTACGGAGCTAAATTGGCAGTTTTTTCACTTTTGAAAACCAGAGTTGCCAATCTTTCTACTAAAACATGATGTGGAGGCTGTAAACTTTTGGCAACGCGAAAGCGTACGGATGGCAGCTAAGGGCTACATACTTAAGTCAAACTAAAATCACAACCTATAAAAACCCGCGCCACATTTCTAACCTTCTTCTTGTTATCCAGCTTCAGCCAATTGCCAGCCGCATATAAAAACTCTGTAAATTCTAACTTGTTTAACAAGTATCATTTAGCAACCCAATTTTAAATCTGTATAACATTAAATATTTAACTTGAATAAATTGACAGAAGTAAAGTAAAAACTGAGAAATTAATTTTAATGCAGACAGCTCTTCACAATTGGTGACCACCCCAAGAAGTTTTATATTGCACAAACTAGATCGACTGTACATTCGAGTGTACATTTTTCTATTTTGCTTATCACCACGCTAGCAAACCAATTGCAAAACTATGTGCACAGATCAATCAACAACCGAAACTGGCAGTTCAACAGAAGCACATATGCTGAACAAAGTTTCTGTCAAGGTTCCTCCGTTCTGGAACGAATGTCCCGAAATCTGGTTCGCCCATGTGGAAGCACAATTTTCCATCGCCAACGTCACCTCAGACGTCTCAATACGGTGGTTGCAGCAATAGAAACAAAAATCCTAATGCAAGTCACCGATGCGGTTCTCCACTCGCCTGAAAACAAAAAATACAAAAACGTCAAGAAGCTTTTACTGGAAAGATTTGGAGCGTCCGAACAAGAAAATATTCGTAAGTTACTTTCAGAGATCGAACTGGGCAGTGGCGTAGCGTGGGTGGGGCCGCCCGGGGCAGACCCAATTTATGCCGCCCCTAGTAATTTTTTTCGACACTAAAAAAAAAACCTTTGTCTACGGTTTCAACCAGTTATACCTACACATATGTATGTCAATAAACTTGGTAAAATTTCTCTTCAAAATTTTGTCAACTGTTGTTCGTACTACTTTCTAGCAAGTGAAGCAAAAATGAAGCTCCAAATTTAAAATGTTCCCATATTGGTTACTTTCCGATTTCCCAATCTCTAAGCGGATAAAAATTACTTACCGCAGGATATCAAATAAACAACGGTAATTCTCATTAAACTTGAATTATCTAAATTAAAATTCTTCAGAAAAACAGCCACTAAATACAAAATCAAAATTGCCGACTAAGCCAAAGCGTAAGATCGTGCCGGAGAAAGTAGGCAAACTAAAACTACCGGGTTCAGAGCACAAAAAGGTGAGGGAAAGAGTGACAACAGAAAAGTCCTCGACCTCTGCTCTTAAAAGAAACGGTACTGAAAAGTTAACATCGAAAAAGCCACCGGGTAATGACCCTCGGACAGCAGCAATGCAGTCTTACGCTCAGGCCGCGGCTTCCGCAAAAAAAAACGTTGAAATTTCGATGGACCCTTTTCTCATGTTTTCTCAGTTATTCTCGCGAAACTTAAAGAACAAAGCAAAATAAATAAAATTATTCTCGATAGGCTGGTTAAGCTTGAAAATAATTCACAGAAAATGCGCACTTCAACTAGAATATGAATGACAAACGAATGTTAAAAATATGTACTTGGAATGCAAACGGACTTTTGCAAAAATTTGACGAATTGGAAATATTCATGCGTGAAAAAGATATTGATATTTGCTTGATTTCTGAAGCTCACGCAAAAAAGGAATCGCATTTAAAAATAAAAGGCTATAATGATTACCACGCTTGTCACCATTCGGGACGGGTAAACCCGAGGGAACTTAAATAGAGATCGAGAATCTAAAACCTAAGAAATCTCCTGGTTATGATTTGATTACCGGAGAAATTCTCAAAGTTTTACCTAGAAAAGCATTGATTAAGCTTCTCCATATTGTAAATGCTGCAGTCAGATTAAAACACGTGCCGAGCTAATGGAAAGTTGCGGAAGTCATAATGGTTTTAAAACCACGAAAACCACCAAATGAGGTAAAATCGTATAGACCAATTTCGCTTCTTCCAATCATATCGAAAATTTTCGAGAGGATATTACTAAGGCGTCTCCAACCGGTTATAGAAGAAAATATTCTTATCCCTGACCACCAGTTTATAAGGTGTGGCATGATGGCTTGAAATGCAAACTACGACAAGTTCTCCCTGTATGCTTATACAATATTCTAGTATCATATCTCGAGAATAGACTCTTCCGTGTTAGACATGGAAACGAGTACTCGGAGCTTAAAGAAATTTCGGCCGGCGTACCACAAGGAAGCGTGCTTGGGCCGCTTCTCTATCTGTTATATACTCGTGATATACCGAAAGAAGATGGCACTATCCTTGCTACGTTTGCCGATGATACCGCTATCCTAGCAGTAGGTAAAAGAATCGAAGAAACAGATGCAAAACTGCAAAACGCGCTAAATAACGTAAATGAATGGGTGAGGGACTGGCGGATTGCCGTCAACGAATCTAAATCTGATCACGTGAATTTCGCTTACAAGAAAACTAATAACTTGCCAATTTTCCTAAACTCGGCCCGAATACATTTTGCAAACAAGGCCAAATGCCTGGGAATGACACTCGACGCAAGGCTGAAATGAAATTCGCACGTGAAAATGAAACGTAATAAACTCGAAATCAAATATAGCGAAATGTACTGGTTACTCGGAAAACATTTCCAGGTCAGTACTGAGAACAAACTGCTTTTATACAAGCAAGTGCTAAAGCCGGTGTGGACCTACGGTATACAACTTTGGGGTTGTACCAAGAAAACAAATGCCAATGTTTTACAAAGTTTTCAAAATAGAGTGCTAAGAGAGATTGTCCAAGCACCGTGGTATATTAGAAACGACGATATCCACAGGGATCTCGGAATTCCGACAATCGAACCTGACACTAGAAGCTTTGCGATAAAGCATAAAAATCGACTAATCGGACATGTCAACAATACAGTCCTACAAATTTTGGATGAGAACAATTTATTGCACCGACTACAAAGGACGAAACCTTTCGACTTGGCGAGATAATGATTAACCGCGTCTAGATTGCGGAACATGCGGGATCTTTCAGTGGAAAGTAACCTAACCTAACGTTTTTATTTCGTGGTAGAAAAATTGCTTGATAAGTTATTACTTAGTTGCGATATCTAACAAATTTATATCGAAGGGTGGTGTGTTTTTAGTCAGTAAGAATCTGACACTACTATGAGCACGCGCTTGCTATTCTCATAGTATCTTGTCATGTTCTTCCTCTGTCCGCCCAAACACAATAACATCATACAAATAATTCGCTGTGTTTACGCAAGAAGCTAACATATTTTCCATAGTGCGTTGAAATATTTCTGGTGCTGAGTTTACTCCAAACAATAGTCGTTTGTAACGAAAAGCCCGCTGTGTTGTAAACGTCGTTAGGAAGCGACTTTCTTCATCCAGCTCTAACTGATGATATGGGTTCTCTAAATCTAATCTGGAAAAGTACGCAGAGCCTTTTAATTTTGTCGTAATTGACTCAAATGTCGGAAAAGGAAAGTTGTCTCTGAGTATAGCCGTATTTGCATAGACGTATACCTCTAGTTTTCTTGAACACGATCACGATGGGTGAATCCAAGGACTTGGCCCAACAACTGGTTGAATGATATCTTGTTCACTAGCCTCTCTTAGCTTCTCCTCACATCTCTTCTCAAGCACTGACGGTTTAATGCACTTATTAATAGCCAACTGAATTTTGATGCCCTTAATCTTTGGAAAAAGCTGAACTTTCTGTACTTGGTAAACATCTAAGCCTAGTTTTAACACCTTCAACCGCGTAGCTGTTTTCCGTTCGAACAAAGACTGCCTGCCATTTTTAATAGTATAAAACATTGACATTATCTCAGTTTTTCTATCTACACTTGTAGGCGCTTCAAACACTTAGACCCAAAAAATTCTTTCACAGCATAGGCGCGAAACTGGTTTCTCGTTTCCTTGCGAATATTCCACTACATCGAGGAATTCGGGTTTAGTCCCAATCACTTTGTCAAAGCAAATTCAACCGTGAGCCCGAGTCGATGACTATCGATATCTTCGAGCATCCGATGAAACAGTCTATGTTCCCATTTGTGGTTGAGTTAATCTCCTCTTCTACTTGAAAGTAATCATGCTCCCTCGATTGAGACCTCTGGTTCCCTTGATGGTTATCAAATTCTTCCTTTACGTGGCAAATGTTTGATGGTATCTACGTCGTTTAACATCCTTGTCATCACCCCTAATACTTGTGCGTTTACCCCATCCTGTCTTGCATTTCAAGGCGAAATGACCAAGGTACTCACATTTTCTGCAATTTTTGTTTCTGGTTGGGCACAAGTAGCTAATCCCCGTATGGCCACTCCACCCACATCTTATGCAATCGTTGTTTTCTCTGGAATCGCTTGTCCTATTGACCGCAATTCCATAATATAATATGATATAACTTGTTGTTATTGGTAGGTGCACCATCGTGTCAGTTTGAATTATCTGTTCGTGAGCTTGACACATTTTTATAACTTCATCCAATGAGTACTCTTTTTCAAGCAGACGCCTCTTAAACTCTTTCGGTGCCCCTACTAATTTATCTTTTAAATTTATTTCCCGACTCTGTTCCTCACTTTGGTCAAAATTTGTTGCCTGGTTCCTAAATTTAAGGATGAACTTGTTTAGGCTCTCCCCTTCTTCTCACCTGAGGAAACGAACAGGCGCGTCTCGAAGGCGGGGTTCCTCTGTGGTGCGGGCAAAACATTCGTTCAATTTCTCGGCCAAAATTCTCTACACATCGCCTTCTTTAACAAGGGCCGCGGGAATATTGAAGATAACTTCCTGTAATTGTGACCCCCCAAAATATAACAACTTACTATTCTTTTTGGCTGCGTTGGTGATTTCCTCCGATTCTAAATACAATGAGAATGAGTGGAGTCATTTCTCCCATTCTGATCAAATGACCGCTCTATCAATTGTTTCACACAATTCGCACAACGCCTCCATTTCTAGTATAAAAGATCACTACAAGCTCGCAGTAATTCGATGGATAAGATATGATCAGGATAGGTCTCACAAGCGCTTTACTTGTATACATGTAGTGAACGAGCCGAGGCTGAAAACCCAGTTCAGCCCAAGATCTTTCTTTGCAAGTGTAAATCATAGCCCATCGGGTACGCCAGTTTCACATTTTTCTAGATTATTAAAAATGGATCGCTATTCAAAAGAACAACGTTAAGTTATTGTTAAAACACATTGCAATTTTGTCAGAAGTTTTGCGGAGGCTGTACGAAAAGTTCGTGGAATTCCTGATATATATATTTCACTTAATGAGTCCACCGTTACTTACTTACTTACTTACTTAAGTGACCCTACAATTAGGGGTGAACCTGGGCCTCAAACAACAAGCTTCTCCATTTAGCTCGGTCTTTAGCTAATTGCCTCCAATTACGCACTCCAAGTTGGTCGAGGTCCGTTAAACTTGTTCGTGTCACATACGGCTTGGAGCCCCTCTACTGCGTAGTCCCTCTGTGTAATATACGAAGACTCTGCGGCCCAGAGCGTTGGTATCCATTCGCTCTAAATATTCTAGCTATCTCAAACGTCCAATACGCAGTTTTTTGACAAGGTCGATGTCGCTGAACAGCTTGTATAATTCGTCATTGATTCTTTTCCTCCAAAACCCGCCAACATACACGAAACCGAATATCTTACGAATAATTTTTCCCTCGAGGCGACCAAGGATACCTTCAACACCTTTCAAGTAAGTACATGTTTCAGCGCCGTAAAGCAGGACTGAGATAATCAAGGTTTTATATACAGGGTTATAGCGGATAAATTTTCCTTCGGAAATTTCCTCCTGAACAAATGTTAGGTCTTAAGCAATAGGAAAAAAATGTATCGGGGAAAAATTAAATATCGCGATTGCGTTGAACTGAGTTGAATTGTCATTCATGATACCTACTCATATTTCTTTTCCGCGGAATTATTTCCTCTTTTTGAAGATAGCTAATTTTTGTTCGGGGAAAAAATTCCGAGCGAACATTTATTCACGATAACCCTGATTGAGTCTCCTTAGTTGTTCGAGATAGGGCTTTACTGTTGAATTGCCTTATAAGCTCAGAAAACAGCGTTATTTTTCGCTTGATTTCTGCGTTGGTGTCGTTTTCAGAATTTATAGCAGAGCCAACGTAAACCCATTTTGGTGGCTTCTGCTTCAGTGCTTGTAAATGCGCCGGTGACAGCCCGCTGATTACTTCCAGTAATGTCAATATCGTCGGCGTATGCAAGCAGTTGTACAGACTTTTGATAGATTGCGCCTCTGGTGTTGGCTTATGAGTTCCGCTTAACCGTTCAAGTAAAATATTAAAGAATTCACAGGACAGTGTGTCACCTTGTTTAAAAGCTTTTTTAACATCGAATGTCATTACCGACCTTGGTCTAATAGCGAGAGTTCTCCATCTTACAGACGGACAAGTTTGGCAGGGATGTCAAAACTAGGCACGGCTCTATACAGCTCTTATCTATAGATACTGTCATGGGCGGCCTTGAAATTGATAAAGAGATGATGAGTATCAATTTGGACTTCTTGAGTTTTCTCCAGGATCTTTTGAAGTGTGAACATTTGATCGCAGGTGGACTTTTCTGGCCTGAAACCGCACTGATAGGGCCAATAAGGCTGTTGATAAAAGTTTTCAGGCATTCACACAATATCGCAGAAACGATCTTGTAGGCAATGTTGCGCAGTTGAGGGGTTCTCTTTCTTGGGGGTCGGGGAAATGATGTTGAGAATCCATTCATCAGACATATACTCGTCTGACCAAATCTTAGAGATGAGTTGGTGTATGCTCACTATCAATTCATCACCAGCTGCCTTTAAAAGTTCTGCCGATGAGTCGTCAGGTACAGCAGTCTTGTTGGATTTTAGCTTGGATATTGCTATCCTCACTTTACTTTGGTCAGATGGACGGAAATTGTGACTATCATCGTCTATGTTAAATGAATAGTTCTGCCAGACAACGGAATGTTGGTCTTCGTTGCCGTTATACAGTCTGCAGAAGTGATTTTTCCATATTCTCAGCATTATGAGTTGTCCACTTTCATCTCTATGCGTTTACGGGTTTTGCTCCTCTGACTCGTGGGTTCCGTGGCGTAAGTGGTGAGTGTGTCGGATCACTGCGCGTGAGGTTCCAAGTTCGAATCCCAGAAAACACCAAAAAGTTTTTCACGGTCCCACCTCTCGCGAGCGTCTGACAAACATCCGAGAGTATTGTTGTCACGAAAAACCTTCTCAAATTGCCGTTCGGATACGGCAGTAAACTGTAGGTCCCTCCCATACGTGTGAAAAATATAACGCACACAACATTAGTGGTTGCGAAAAGCTAGGACATGGCAGTTAAAGAGCTGTTGCGCCAAATATTTTTTTTTTTTTCTGACTCGTCTTTTTTACCTTTGGGTAAAACTTCTGTACATTTTTATTGGAGTATAAGATCTCATTATTCTCGATAGCGTGCTTCTCGTGATCTTTCTTCTTCTTTTGGAGAAGCCGATATTCTCCCCGTCTCTTTTGCTCGCAGAGCCCATGAGCAACGCTTGTCTTCCTTTGCAGCGCCGCTTTAGATGCCTCTTGTCGTGCTGCATGCACCCGCCGACATTCTTCACCAAACCAGGGGTTTCCCGGTGTTGGTCGCGCAAAACTCAGCACATCAGTTGCGGCGCTTGACGTTGTAGTTTTTTGACGTTAAATTTTCTCACAATGATTCTTCTTTGTTGCTTAGTTTGGGATATCCGCATTCGTACATTGGCTATAACAGAGTAATGATCCGAGTCTATGTTGGCCGCTCGGAAGGTCCGGATATCGAGAATACTGGAGGCATGTTCACTGTTTGAAAACTAATTAAACTGATTTAGGAAACGGGTCGGTTATAGACAAACAAACTCTACGATTTTTTTCTCTGGGGTTTTGTAAAGTCCAAGATATATGCTAACAACCCACAAAAAAAATCTGAGGTGAAAACAGAGATCCAACGCATTGTTGGGGAAATTTGGCCAACTGACTTCGGAATAGGTTTCGACAATTTAATCACAAGGCTATGCCAGCAAAGCCGCGGCGGCCATTTGGCCGACGTAGTATTTCATAACTAATCTCAATATGTCTACTTTATAAATAAATAAAAATTGTGAGATTAAATAATAATTTACTGCGTTTCATTTTAATATCAAATCCGACGTACGAGTATGTACCCGAAAACAGAATGTCTACATAATATGCATCAGTGATTTCATTCGGAGTGCACAAAAAAACTCAATGAAACTGCAATCGATATGCCTTACTTATTTGTACCTACGAGTATGTGCCTATAAAACCTCTTTGCCTTCTAATAGCATTCTTGTTCCTCCAATCTAATTCCATCATTGACGCAAAAAGTAATATTCTATTCACTCTTTTCAGCATACTGTGAAAATAATCTTTTATCATTTCCTTTATTCAACTGCTATTCGATGAAAGGTGCATTTGACATTTTAGAGTCAATGCACATTTTCCTGATTATATTACAGAACACCAGGCGAACCCGACAGGCGGATCAGTAGAAATGCGGTGAAGTGGGAGGGTTGTGATCCCTTATTTTCGGATCATAACCTCGCTGATAAAAGGAAGAAGAAGATTACAGAACCTTGCTTTCCGTGAAAACCTAATTCAATTTTTGAGTGGGAATATACATGTAATTCATTTTCCACCAAAGAGGCTTGTCAATGCAGCAGTGAATACGGATTCTTCTCGAGTAAATGCGATTTGATTTACAAGACTTATTACGGCATCAGCTGACGGAGATTATTCGGAGTGCACTTGAAACGAAAGAAATAGTATGCTGTGGATTTCTAGGCATAGAAAGGGCATTTGATAATACCTCACATGGAGGCATCAAACAAGCCCTGGAAAGGAAAGAACTCAATAGAACAGTGTCCAGGTTCAATTTGTTGAGCATAAGATAACGAGAGACTCATACATACGTCGCACAAACAATCAAAGTCAACACGACAATAGGATACCCACAGGGTGGGCTATCGCCCCTAATGTGGAGTCTTATTATGGACGAACTGCTTGACAAGTTAATTAATCAATTAATTGGCAAGCATATGCATATGACATAGTATTGATTGTCAGAGGTAAGTTGAAGAAATCCATACAAATCGGGCTTAAAGTAACTCATAAATTGTGCCACTTGGCTCTGCTAAACATAAGCCCGGCTATAGTACCTTGCCCTTTGCAGTTTCATTATGCGTATAGATGAGATATCGAGTCAAAATCAAATTGAAATTTCGACTTTGGTATTTCAGCACAACGAATCGGAAGATCGAGTAGTCGAAACCGAGTTGAAACGTAGCTGAAGTGACAGATAAGCATTGCTTGACAACCATAGCAACAGTGAAAAACACAAACTGAATTTCTACACACATGGAGTAAACAAAAAAAAAAAAGAAAACGCGATTAAATGGATACTGATTGCTCGGCAGCAAATCCTACAATACAAATAAAAACACAAACAAAATACATCTGTCGGTTCGACTACTCAACGCAGGTATTTCTTCGACAGCTCGACACCCAAAGAGGAGTCGAGTCAAGTCAACCCCGTTTCAAATCGACTCGCATATGTATGGAATTCAAACCGAGTTGAAGCCAGCTTCAACCCTACATAACGTGGTAAATACTCACAATTTTCTACTTCCAGTACCACTACCAAATCGAACCTTATGTCATTCTCCATTGGGAAAAAGAAAGGCTTATTTTTCTCTTTCGAAGAGAAAAAATGCTGCCGAACATGTTCCATTGGCTCTTCGGAATCATCTTGGTGGAGAGTTTTTCGCTTCCCAATTTCATTTCGGAGGCCACTCAAAATGCACTCACACATAAAAACTCTTACATCGGACTACTTCTTTTCAAAGTCATATGGTACAAGACGCATTCTTTACCGGACCTTGCACGTTCAATTACAAAACCTTCTTCTTCTTCTTCTTCTTCCTTTTATCAGCGAGGCTATGATCCGAAAACAAGGGATCACAGCCCTCCCACTTCACCGCATTTCTACTGATCCGCCTGTGGGGTTCGCCTATTTGACCTCAGAAAATATCGGCAGGCCTGCCGATTTTGGATCACTCGGTTACTGAGGCCAATGAAATGCCGATGTCGTCGCATTTGTCTGATCCAGGCGTTTATAGGCCTGCCTTTCCTACATCGCGATGTCTTTGGAACGTGCATAGATATTGCCTTTTTAACAGGGTTCAAATGATCTCTTCTTTGAACGTGGCAATACCAGCTGAGCCGGTCGCGCTCTAATTTGTGTACGATGGTTTCCTTGATGTGAAAGCTTCCACGGATCTTCGAACTTCTTATTCGATCAAGCTTTGTCACTCCTGCTGTCATGCGAAGCATCTTCATCTCAGCTGGCGTTAATTTACTCTCATACTTTTTGTACATCGTCCAACATTGTGAACCGTATGTGAGCGCTGGACGTACAACTGCGGTGTAGAGCCTTCCTTTCAACTTAGGGGGCATTTTTCTGTCACAGAAGATAGCGGAATTTTCTCGCCACTTCATCCACCCTACGCTTACACGATGATTGATGTCGTCATCACAAGTTGCTTTGCTATTGATCATAGATCCCAGATATTTGAACTTTTCGCACTTGGGAAGCACTGTTCCATTCAAATAAATGTCTGGAATAGGCCTGAGTGGATCAGAGAATGGGCAGCACAAGTACTCTGTCTTTTTTGAACTAATGCGATACCCATTTCCCTCCAAAACGTCCACCCACACATCAAGTGCTCGTTGCAGGGATGTAGGATCCTCACTTATGATGGCTCCATCGTCAGCAAAGAATAACTGATGTACCTTGGGGTCCATCACTTTACCTTCAAGCAGATAATCAAGGACTGTAATAAAGAGCAAAGGACTTAAAACGCTTCCCTGGTGCACCCCGACTTTGATTGGGAACTCTTCGGTTACTCCAGCGGAACATCTTACTCTTGTCTTTGCTCTTTCGTACATGTCCATGATCATCTGTACATAGGTTTCTGGAACCCCTCGATGTCTTAGCGCCACCCATATCAGATCTCGTGGTTGTCTGTCGAATGCCTTTTCAAAGTCAACCAATACAATATGCAAATCCCTTAAGGAATCACGATGTTTTTCCATTATGATCCTTATACTTTGGATTGCATCTGTGGTTGATTTACCCGAGACAAACCCGCACTGATCATCAGATAGCCGTATTATTTTTCGCAGTCGGCCACCTAATACCCGCTCAACGATCTTCATGCTGTGTGACATCAGCTTGATCGAACGGTAGTTATCACAGTTTCGCGTATCACCCTTCCCTTTGTATACAGGGAGGAGGTAACTTTCCCTCCATTGATTCGGCATTGGATCACCTCTCACGAATTTGGAGATAAGAATTCTGAGCCATCTGAACCCGATGTCTCCCATCTTTTTCCAGAACTCAGAGGGTATTTCGTCTGGCCCAACCGCTTTTCGTTTTTTGGAGTATTTGACCGCCTCACTAACTTCTTCGACTGTAATGTCGGGTATTTCTTCACAGTTAGGGGTGGCTCTTGGAAAGTATAGCCGGGGAAACTGTTCATTTAAAAGCTCTTCACAATACTGTCGCCACCTCTGCAGAATTTTGTCGTCATCCACAAGAAGCTGGCCATGAGCATTGCTAATGAACTTTGGCGAACGAATCTCCTGAGCATTGTTCCTTCTTTGGGCGGCTATTTTGAAGATAGTGGCGCTCTTGTTCATATTGTGTCTTCGCAGCTCCTGGATAGCCTGGTTTGCATCAGCAACCGGGGAAAATATTTTCTCCAGCTCCCGATACAGGCCCTCCGTACTCTCTGCTTGAAGCTGGGCGCACTTCTTCTTCGCTTTTTTCTTGCAGCATCTGTATTCCATTTCGAGGCGAGCTTTTTCGTCATTATTATTAGAGGGGCACTTTGACCAAGCTTTGAAAGCCACTTTCTTCTCATTTATCAGCATGTTAGCTTCATCACTCCACCACCATGTTTCTTTGGCGTGTTGATGGTGGCCTTTTGAAGCTCCTAACAGTGATTTGGCCTTATTTAAGCAAGTTCGCTGTAGGGAATCCCACATATTTTGTGCTCTGCACTCTTCATCCTCAGCTCCGTTGATGGTGTGAGAGAGGTAATTTTTCATTACGAAAACAAAAGCTTCGCCTTTTTCTTTGTCCAGATTGTACCATTTGATTTTCTCAGAGACCCTTGTTTGTTTGCTTTTCTTCTGTGTTTTCATAAAAATTTCTGTTAGCAGGAGACGGTGTTGCCGAGCGATTGCCTCTCCCAGGATCACTTTGCAATCTTTTACCCGGGGCTTCATGAAACTGCCTACCAAATGGTAGTCAATCTGAGTTTTATCTCCACCACTGCTGTAAGTGATCAGGTGTCGGATTTGTTTGATGAACATGGTATTTAACACGATAAGACCGTGTGATTTGCACATGCTTAGGATGTCTTCACCAGGAAGGTTCCTGGTGCCATATCCTAGTCCTCCATGGCAGTCTTCATAGTCTTCGTTTGATTTCCCGACATGTCCATTCAAATCTCCTCCAACAAATAGAAATTCTTCCTTTGGGATGTTCTTAAGGAGATTGTGGAAATCTAGCCAAAATGCATCTTTATCTCTCTGATTGTACCCATCGTGGGGAGCATATGCACTGACAATATTCCACACCTCTCCTTGTATTACTAGTTTGAGAGACATCAAACGGTCGCTGGACTTCGAAATGCTCAAGACGTTACCAAGTAGCTCTGCCGCAAGGATGATGCCGATTCCGTTCTTAGACTTTTCCGTTCCGTAGTAGAACATCTTGTAATCTTTTGTCCTAACGTCCAAGAAACGCGCCCGATTCCCGGTGTTTTTCCATTTCGTCTCTTGGACACACAAGATGTCCACCCGCCTTCTATTCATCATCTCTTCCAGCTCGTAACTTCGACCGGTCATGCTTCCAACGTTCCAACTCGCGACCCTCAAATTGCGTCCAAACTGTTTCATTATTTTGCTAGCCCCCGGAATCCGTATAGCTCTGACCCGAACATTTCTGCTCGGTCCAGGATCAGTACCATGCACAGCAGTAGTAGTGCCTGGCGGGGTAGTGCCTTTCCTTTTTGCAAGTATTACCATAATGATACAGTTTTGCAATACAATTTTTTGCACCATATTGCGATGGTGTTTGTTGTTTGACACGTGCATGCTCCTGTTTTAGTATTGTTTGATCTTTCTTTTATGACACCGGTGATCTCCAGTCGTGTCAACCCACGGACTCGCATGCACACTTATGGGAGGGTTTTTAAGGTAGTATATGTGTCGCTAGGCTCACTTGGGTGTTATATTGCCTAGATCTGATTTGTCCCCTTAGTCGCCTTTTACGACAAGCGCTGGTTGTTGGGGGGGGCGCTGCAGTGATATTCTTAACCCGTCCCTGCACGGGGAACGTTCAATTACAAAACCATTACTGCAAAATAATGACATTAATAATGATCGTGTAAAGTCGATAGTATTGTCATTACTTGGAATGATGGACGGGAATGACGGAAATCCGGAATTTCTGAATTCGAGCCATCATTACTTGCATTATTGTCATTAATAATAACCGTGTAATGTGTTTACGTCATTACTTCATCATTGCTCATTTGACTTTGTGCATCCAGTGTAGTAACAGGTAGATATTTAAAACAGTGGAGAGCGATAGGCTTAGGCTTTATATCTGTGACCATTAGGCATAACAGCTTAAGTCAAGCTAGGACAAAATTGAGTCAAGGATTCCAGAAGATGCTTTACTTTTCGAAGTTTATGCTGTCAATTTGTTACTTTATTATCGATTGTCGTTATTGAGTTATATGCAAAAAAAAAACAGGAGTGAAATTCCTGAAGTACATATATATGTAAGTGCTTGATATGTATGTTCCAACTATGGCACACTTATTGAAGCCGGAGACTTAGCAACGAAGAACTTAAGTTCTTCAAAGTTTCTTCCAGTAGCTAGGTACCTCAAGGTTACTTTCAACCTCTCCTCTCCAGATAAACTTTCTTTCATCGTAATATTCTTCATTTGCAAAAGTGGTTTGATCTTTTAAAGCAGTGTGTTAAATGCTTTTTTATTCATGCGAAATAGTCTTTTACAGTAGACCCCCATATAACACAGTAGATACGTTCCATGTTATATGAATCCGTGTTGTTCGAGTCACTTAGATAGTACAAATACAAGAGCTGTTTAGAGCCCAAAGCGTAATAAAATCGCAGCATCTGTCTCATTCTTTTACCGTGTTACACGAGCCTCTTTTAGCGTGTTATACGAACACAATCACAGTTTCTCCACCGTTTTATACGAACCCATGTTTTAGGGGATCTATTGTACTTCCGTTGTTTTTATCCACCGTCGCCGATTAACACTTTTTTTTATACTGGTAATGACATTATTATTGACCGTGTAAGGGCGGCTATTTGTTTATTTTATTTTCTCAGTTGAGAGAAGTCGATAGAGAGCAATTGTATATAGATATAAATAACAATTGATAATATTGTAATATTCTTTCTGGGGTTCGTAATAATAAAACTGTTTTCTATGTATTGTATTTAAAATGCCTTTTTCCAAGCAACTATCAAATTCACATTCGTTACACTTCAATATAATTATAGCACTTTATTCTTTATTAATTTCAACTTTTTTTTTATAATTTGGGCGCACTTAAATACCTTTATACCTTTAACATTTTTACACACAGTGCGGGCGTTGGAAAGAATAGATAGAGAGAGAGAGAGAAAGATTTTGGTGTAGAGGTTCTTGAAGCTCAGTTGTGTATGCTTCAGAAATTCTGTGTTTTTACAAATTTACATTTAATCACAATCTCATTTATTTAACTTTCACAATAATCGAAATTTTGTATCCCTATATTCAAATCTAACGACTGTGTGGTCTATGGTGGCGGTTGATGTATTTATGCCAAATAGAAGAAACTCTAGAACATTGTTAAACATGTTAGATGTCACTAGGGATGAGTTATGGAAGGTGAAATGAGAAACAAACCGATGCGCATGATAACAGTTTGACCAACAGATGGCATTAGTTCTGTTAGTTGGTAAACGAACCATACTCGTTGCGATGGTACTATATGTTATTGTAATGTAGTATCAAGTACATCGTCAGGTACTTTGTGCAACGACATCTATTGCCTACTAGTAGTAAATATTCCAACCTGATGTGCTTACGTTCCAACCTGGTGTGCTTACGTTCCACAATTGTTCCACACAATATCCCAATATTCCAGGATCCTCGATTCACCCGGAGAAACATCTAGCATGTTCTAGAACCCCTTACAATTTCCTATAAATACCCATACCACAACCACCGTGGACACAGTTGGTTATAAGTGCATACAGCGATTACAAGAGGGAGATTCGACCAGTGGTGAAAACAAGCGATGTATTGAAAGTAAATCTGTAGCGACAATTAAAATAAATAAAGAGTAAAGTGATTGAATACTGAGTTGAAGTAAAGTTAGTGTTTGATAATAAATAAACGATTAAAATACACAAAAGACGGTTTTATTTAAACGAACCCCAGCAAGAATATTACATTGGTGTCAGAAAAGTGGAATAAAACAAATTTTGTGTATTGCTTATTGTGTAAGTGAAAAGAAAATGGTTCGGAAATTGCTAGAAGATTTGTCATTGGTGCAACTAAAGGAAGCACTGAGCCAGCGGGATCAGCCTACGGCTGGTACGAAGAGAGAATTGATCATTAAGTTGCGGAAAATAATGACGGACGAGGGTACAGATCCTGAAACAGCTTTGTTTGACGTCGAAGAAGAACAAGTAAGTACGACGAGTGACATGTCGGCTTTAATGAAATTGTTATCTGAAAAATTCGAGAAGATAGATAATTCTTTCGATGAGCAAAAGAATTCTCAAAATGAAAAATTCGAGAAGCTAGAAAATTCCTTGACTGAACAAAAGAATTCTCTAGACGCCAAGCTCGATGAGCAAAAGAATTCTCTAGACGCTAAGCTGGATGTGCAAAACAAGAAGTTCGAGATGCTAGAAAATTCTTTGGCTGAGCAGAAGAATTCTCTAGATGCTAAGCTCGACGAACAAAAGAACTCTCTGGAACATCAGCTATTCGATCAAAGGAGTGTTCTCGAAAGCAAATTCGATGAACAAAATAAAAGTTTGGAAACAAGATTTGGAACAATTGATGAGAAGTTTGAAAACGTAGAGGCAAAAATTGAGACATTTGAAACAGCCATTGAAGGAAGATTCGAGAGTGTTGAAACGAAGTTCAAGGCTGTTGAAGGAAGATTCGAAAATTTGGCAAAGGAACTCGAATGCGTGAAGAAACAGAAAGTTCGGGAGTACTCAACCGACTGCCCGAGAAGGAAAGAGATGCAGCCTCCCGTCTTCGATGGACAGACATCATGGCCAATATATAAGAGGCAGTTCGAAGCTGCGGCAATGACGAACAACTGGGACGATGAAGAGAGGTCCATTGCCCTCACGCTTGCGCTTAGAGGATCAGCTGCAGAGTTACTACAAACTATTCCCGAGGACAAACAACGCAACTACGACAGTCTGGTGAAAGCCATTGAGATGCGATTTGGGGACGACCACATGCAGCAAGTATATAGGGTCCAGTTGCGCAGAAGGTCCCAGATGAAGGGTGAGACACTCCAGCAGTTACAAGCAGACATCGAGCGGCTGGCACATTTGTCCTATCCAAACGCCGGTGAGGAGATCATTAACGAGATGGCAACCGAAGCGTTCACCCATGCCATAGCTGATGCGAAACTACAAATGGCGGTAAGAATGGCTGGAAAGAAAACGCTCGCCGAAGCTTTGGCGTTTGCTCTGACAATGGAGGCCGCAGACCAGGCCTGTCAGGGAATCCACCGTGTGAGGGAAGTAGCCGCCATCGAATGCTCTTGCCAGAGGATGGACGTCGAAGACCGAAACAACGCTCGTGGAGGACAAATTCGTTGCTGGAACTGCAACAAAATAGGACACCTACAACGGCAATGCAGAAATCCACCCAGACGCGGAAACTGTCCACATTGTGCGAATAGGCGACGCAACGGAGAACCATCCTACAGGGACAACATCCATCCTGTTGGCCAGGCTTCTCGAAACCGGGAGTCGGGAAACAGCTTCGCGGGGCAGAAGTTGGCTAATGGAATCGACGCCCCCAAGACCACCATCCAGGTCTCCCAAACCAAACGATGCAACAAGAGTCTAACAGTGGAAGCATTCATCGGCAAAAACAAGTGCGTGGCTACTATCGATACCGGCGCCACGGCTTCCATTGTAAGAAGAGATCTCGTCCAGAAGTCGTGGCTGCACAACATCAGCTGCTACTGTCTTAGAACTGCGACAGGGGAATCGGCGAAAGTATACGGAGAAGTTCGCCTCACGTTACAACTAGCAGGATTGGCCTTTTCTCATGCGTTCCTGGTGGCCGACATATGTGATGAATGCATCATCGGAGTGGACTTTATGAAACAACATGACGTAATCATCGACATCGGGATGCAAGTTCTGCGGTACAGGAACGTAGAGATTCCAATGGTGTACGGGAACGAGAATGCAGCACATTTAAGGACAATACTCAGCAAGGACGAAGTCTTACCACCATCTTCCGAGACTATCATTTGGACAAAACTAGAGGGTGATCCTGGGAGCCACCGATTCTATCTATTGGAGCCGGATTCAGGAAGGATATCCCCAAACTACATCGTGGGAAAAGTTTTAGTGGAGCCAAAGAATAGCCTGGTCCCAGTAAGGCTCATGAACTTAAAGAGCCACAGCGTCAAACTGAAACAAGGGGAGGTTATTGGTGAATGTGTTCCGATATGTTTAATCTCGACAATAACTGGAAAGGAATCTGCGGGGCCCGTTTCATCAGCCAGGTTGGCGGAAGTAAGGGACATGATCCTCAAGCACTGCGAACTGGATCGGGATCAGCGTGCCATGGCAGAAAATCTAATCGGTGAGTACGCTGATACATTTGCCTCACAGGATGGAGAGTATGGCCGAACACATCTGGTGCAGCATCGCATAGACACTGGGGATGCCAGACCAATTCGTCAGCCTGCCAGACGACTACCATTGGCAAAGCAGACGGAGGTTGCGGATATGGTGTCAACGATGGAGAAGGAAGGGCTCATCGAAAGTTCTAAGAGTCCTTGGGCCTCACCTGTTGTACTGGTCAAGAAGAAAGACGGCAGCACTCGATTCTGTGTGGACTATCGGAGACTTAATGAGGTCACCAAAAAGGATAGCTACCCTCTGCCACGGATCGATGACACATTAGACACACTCTCAGGAGCTCGATGGTTTTCCACCCTTGATTTAAAGAGCGGTTACTGGCAGGTGCAGATCGATCCAAAGGACCGAGAGAAAACTGCGTTCACTGCAGGAAATGGGCTGTGGCAGTTTACAGTAATGCCATTTGGATTGTGCAACGCTCCGGCAACTTTTGAGCGCCTAATGGAATATGTCCTGCGTGGATTGACCTGGAAAACTTGCTTGGTGTATCTGGACGATGTGATCGTGATAGGAAAAACATTCGAGGAACATCGCGACAACCTGAAGAATGTGCTAGAACGGCTTCGAAGCGCTCACCTGAAGCTGAACCCAAAGAAATGTGACCTCTTCAGATCCGAAGTCAAGTACCTGGGCCACGTTATCTCATCAGAAGGAATGCGAACAGATCCAGACAAGGTGGAAGCTGTGAAAAACTGGCCGGTTCCAAAAGACAAACACCAACTCAGGAGCTTTTTGGGTCTCGCCACGTACTACCGACGATTCGTAAAGGACTTTGCCGGAACCGCGAAGAGCCTGCACCAACTGACAGAAAAAGGAAGGCAATTCAAGTGGTCAGGTGAGTGCGACAAAAGCTTCAAGAACCTTAAGCAACAATTATGCGAAGCACCAACACTAGCATATCCCATTCCCGGAGAAATGTTCATCGTAGATGCAGATGCAAGTAACGTTGGTGTCGGAGCGGTTCTTTCGCAGGTACACAACGGCCAAGAGAAGGTAGTCGCATACTTCAGCAAAGTGCTCTCCAAGCCCGAAAGGAACTACTGCGTGACCAGGCGAGAACTTCTGGCGCTGCTTCTGGCGACAAAACACTTCCATAAATACCTCTACGGCCAAAAGTTCCTTTTGCGCACAGACCACGCGGCTTTAAAATGGCTGCTGCAGTTCAAGAATCCGGAGGGCCAGGTCGCAAGATGGATTGAACGGCTGCAGATGTACGATTATGAAATACAGCATCGTAAAGGGAAACTTCATTCTAATGCGGATGCCTTGTCCCGGCGACCATGTAAGAACGACTGCAAGCATTGTGTGCGTCAGGAAGAGAAGAACCTTCTTTCCATCCAAAGGGTAAGAGCTGAGCCTATCGCCGGCTGGAGTGCAGAGGAAATCCGCAACGCTCAAAAAGAAGACCCAGACATCGAGCCGATATTAGCGTGGAAGGAGTTTATGGAAAAGCCAAACGGACAAGATATCTCGGACAGGAGCCCCACTCTCAAGGCATACTGGGCTCAGTGGGACTCACTTCATGTGCAAGATGGTGTGCTGAAAAGGAAATGGGAGAGGCCGGACGGGAAAGATTTCATAATGCAGCTTCTCTTGCCGCGATCAAAAGTTCACGAGGTGCTGCGGGAGATGCATGATGGAGCATCCGGAGGTCATTTGGGTGCAAACAAGACGCTGGAGAAAGTGCGAGAACGTTTCTATTGGCTCAGCGCAAGGGATGACGTAGAAAGTTGGTGCCGAAAATGCGTCGTGTGTGCCGCCAGCAAGGGACCCAGAACGAAAACGCGAGGCAAGATGCACCAGTACAACGTGGGCGCACCCTTTGAACGGATTGCCGCTGACATCGCTGGTCCATTTCCAGAAACCGACAAAGGTAACCGTTACATCCTAGTCGTCATGGACTACTTCAGCAAATGGCCGGAAGCGTTCGCCATCCCTAACCAGGAAGCGAAGACCATCGTGGAACAGATCGTCAACAACTGGGTGAGCAGATTTGGCGTGCCCATGGAACTGCATTCCGACCAGGGACGAAACTTTGAATCGAAGACATTCCAAGAGGTTTGTCAACAACTAGGAATCAAAAAGACGAGGACGACCCCACTTCATCCACAATCCGACGGGATGGTAGAGCGCTTCAACAGAACCTTAAACGAACATCTCTCCAAGGTCGTAGAAGACCACCAGCGCGATTGGGATCGACAAATTCCTCTCTTCTTGATGGCCTACCGAAATGCTGTGCACAGTACGACTGGACATACTCCATCCGAAGTCTTGTTTGGTCGAGCAGTTCGGCTACCCAGTGAGGTGAAGTTTGGATCCCCTAACGATGAGGCCAAATGTGAAGAGGACTATGTGGCAGACCTCAGGGAAAGGATCCGAGACATACATCAGAGGACCAGGACGAGGATAAGGATAGCGAGTGACCGCATGAAAACCAGGTACGACACAAAGGCAACAACGTCCAGCTTCCACGAGGGGGACCTAGTATGGTTGTACAACCCACACCGGCAAAAGGGGAGGTCACCTAGGCTGCAGCAAGACTGGGAGGGCCCTTATAAAGTGGTCACACGCAACAATGACGTCGTCTTCCGGATCCAGCGTGGAGTAAGAGGCAAGATGAAAATTGTCCACCTGGATCGTCTTCATCGTTACCATGGCAGTAATCCAGATGATCTTGTTCGGGACGAACAAGTTTAAGAGGGGGGCAGTGTAGTATCAAGTACATCGTCAGGTACTTTGTGCAACGACATCTATTGCCTACTAGTAGTAAATATTCCAACCTGATGTGCTTACGTTCCAACCTGGTGTGCTTACGTTCCACAATTGTTCCACACAATATCCCAATATTCCAGGATCCTCGATTCACCCGGAGAAACATCTAGCATGTTCTAGAACCCCTTACAATTTCCTATAAATACCCATACCACAACCACCGTGGACACAGTTGGTTATAAGTGCATACAGTGATTACAAGAGGGAGATTCGACCAGTGGTGAAAACAAGCGATGTATTGAAAGTAAATCTGTAGCGACAATTAAAATAAATAAAGAGTAAAGTGATTGAATACTGAGTTGAAGTAAAGTTAGTGTTTGATAATAAATAAACGATTAAAATACACAAAAGACGGTTTTATTTAAACGAACCCCAGCAAGAATATTACAGTAATATTCTTGCTGGGGTTCGTTTAAATAAAACTGTCTTTTGTGTATTTCACTGTTTATTTATTTTCAACTACTAGCTTCACTTCAACACAGTATTCCATCACTTTATTCTTTATTTATTTCAAATTAAACTGTCGCTACAGATTTACTTTCAATACATCGCTCGTTTTCACCACTGGTCTAATCTCTCTCTCGTAATCACTGTATGCACTTATAAACAACTGTATCCACGATGGTTGTGGTATGGGTATTTATATGAAATATAAGTCCTTCTAGAACATGCTAGATGTCGCTCGGGCTGAATTGATGATCCTGGAATAATTGAGATATTGTGTGGAACAATTGTGAAAGGTAAGCACATCAGGTGGGAATATTTACTGCTAGCAGGCAATAGATGTCGTTGTACGCAGTACCTGACGATGTACTTGATACTGCACTGCCCTCCCCTTAAACTTGTTCGTCGCGAACAGTCTTGCAGTCTGCAGTCTTGCTGCAGCCAAGGTGACCTCCCTTTTGACGGTGTGGGTTGTACAGCCATACTAGGTCTCCCTCGTGGAAGCTGGACGTTGTTGCCTTTGTGTCGTACCTGGTTTTCATGCGGCCACTCGCTATCCTTAGCCTCGTCCTGGTCCTCTGATGTATGTCTCGGATCCTTTCCCTGAGGCCTGCCACGTAGTCCTCTTCACATTTGGGCTCATCGTTAGGGGATCCAAACTTCACCTCACTGGGTAGCCGGACTGCTCGACCAAACAAGACTTCAGATGGAGTATGTCCAGTAGTACTGTGCACTGCATTTCGGTAGGCCATCAAGAAAAGAGGAATTTGTCGATCCCAATCGCGCTGGTGGTCTTCTACGACCTTGGAGAGATGTTCGTTTAATGTTCTGTTGAAGCGCTCTACCATCCCATCGGATTGTGGATGAAGCGGGGTCGTCCTCGTCTTTTTGATACCTAGTTGTTGCCATACCTCTTGGAATATCTTCGATTCAAAGTTTCGTCCCTGGTCAGAATGCAGTTCCATGGGCACGCCGAATCTGCTCACCCAATTGTTGACGATCTGTTCCACGATGGTCTTCGCTTCCGGGTTAGGGATGGCGAACGCTTCCGGTCATTTGCTGAAGTAGTCCATGACGACAAAGATATAACGGTTCCCATTGTCGGTTTCTGGAAATGGACCAGCGATGTCAGCGGCAATCCGATCAAAGGGTGCGCCCACGTTGTACTGGTGCATCTTACCTCGCGTTTTCGTTCTGGGTCCCTTGCTGGCTGCACACACGATGCATTTTCGACACCAAATCTCTACGTCTTCCCTTGCGCAGAGCCAATAGAAACGTTCTCGCATCTTCTCCAGTGTCTTGTTTGCACCCAAATGACCTCCGATGCTCCATCATGTATCTCCCGTAGCACCTCCTTTACTTTTTATCGCGGCAAGGCAAGCTGCATTAGGAAATCTTTCCCGTCCGGCCTCTCACATTTCCTTTTCAGCACACCATCTTGCACATGAAGGGAGTCCCACTGAACCCAGTATGCCTTGAGAGTGGGGCTCCTGTCCGAGATATCTCGTCCGTTTGGCTTTTCCATAAACTCCTTCCACGCTAATATCGGCTCGATGTCCGGGTCTTCTTTTTGAGCGTTGCAGATTTCTTCTGCACTCCAACCAGCGATAGGCTCAGCTCTTACCCTTTGGATGGAAAGAAGGTTCTTCTCTTCCTGCCGCACACAATGCTTGCAGTCGCTTTTACATGGTCGGCGGGATAAGGCATCCGCATTGGAATGAAGTTTCCCTTTACGAGGCTGTATTTCATAATCGTACATCTGCAGCCGTTCAATCCATCTTGCGACCTGGCCCTCCGGATTCTTGAACTGCAGCAGCCATTTTAGAGCCGCGTGGTCTGTGCGCAAAAGGAACTTTTGGCCGTAGAGGTATTTATGGAAGTGTTTTGTCGCCAGAAGCAGCGCCAAAAGATCTCGCCTGGTCACGCAGTAGTTCCTTTCCGGCTTGGAGAGCACTTTGCTGAAGTATGCGACTACCTTCTCTTGGCCGTTGTGTACCTGCGAAAGAACCGCTCCGACACCGACGTTACTTGCATCTGCATCCACGATGAACATTTCTCCGGGAATAGGATATGCTAGTGTTGGTGCTTCGCATAGTTGTTGCTTAAGGTTCTTGAAGCTTTTGTCGCACTCACCTGACCACTTGAATTGCCTTCCTTTTTCTGTCAGTTGGTGTAGACTCTTCGCGATTCCGGCAAAGTCCTTTACGAATCGTCGGTAGTACGTGGCGAGACCCAAAACGCTCCTGAGTTGGTGTTTGTCTTTTGGAACAGGCCAGTTTTTCACAGCTTTCACCTTGTCTGGATCTATTCGCACTCCTTCTGATGAGAGAACATGGCCCAGGTACTTAACTTTGGATCTGAAGAGGTCACATTTCTTTGGGTTCAGCTTCAGGTGAGCACTTCGAAGCCGTTCTAGCACATTCTTCAGGTTGTCGCGATGTTCCTCGAATGTTTTTCCTATCACGATCACATCGTCCAGATACACCAAGCAAGTTTTCCAGGTCAATCCACGCAGGACGTCTTCCATTAGGCGCTCGAAAGTTGCCGGAGCGGTGCACAATCCAAATGGCATTACTGTAAGCTGCCAGAGTCCATTTCCTGCAGACGAACGCAGTTTTCTCTCGGTCCTTTGGATCGATCTGCCAGTAATCGCTCTTTAAATCAAGGGTGAAAAACCATCGAGCTCCTGAGAGTGTGTCTAATGTGTCATCGATCCGTGGCAGAGGGTAGCTATCCTTTTTGGTTACGTCATTAAGTCTCCGATAGTCCACGCAGAATCGAGTGCTACCGCCTTTCTTCTTGACCAGTACAACAGGTGAGACCCACGGACTCTTAGAACTTTCGATGAGCCCTTCTTCTCCATCGTTGACACCATATCCGCAACCTCTGTCTGTTTTGCCAATGGTAGTCGTCTGGCAGGCTGGCGAATTGGTCTGGCATCCCCAGTGTCTATGCGATGTTGCACCAGATGTGTTCGGCCATACTCTCCATCTTGTGAGGCAAATATATCAGCGTACTCACCGATTAGATTTTCTGCCATGGCTCGCTGATTCTGATCCAGTTCGCAGTGCTTGAGGATCATGTCCCTTACTTCGGCCAACCTGGCTGATGAAACCGGCCTCGCAAATACTTTTTCAGTTATTGTTGAAATTGAACATATCGGCGCACATTTACCAATAACTTCCCTTTGTTTTAGTTTGACGCTTTGGATCTTTAAGTGCATGAGCCTTACTGGGACCAGGCTGTTCTTTGGCTCCACTAAAACTTTTCCCACGATGTAGTTTGGGGGATTCCTTCCTAAATCTAGCTCCAACAGATAGAATCGGAGGCTCCCAGGATCACCCTGTAGTTTTGTGATGATAGTCTCGGAAGATGGTGGTAAGACTTCGTCCTTGCTGAGTACTGTTCTTATATGTACTGCATTCTCATTCCCGTATACCATTGGAATCTCTACGTTCCGGTACCGCAGAACTTGCATCTCGATGTCGATGATTACGTCATGTTCTTTCATGAAGTCCACTCCGATGATGCATTCATCACATATGTCGGCCACCAGAAACGCATGGGAAAAAGCCAACCCTGCTAGTTGTACCGTGAGGCGAACTTCTCCGTATACTTTCGCCGCTTCCCCTGTCGCAGTCCTAAGGCAGTAGCAGCTGGTGTTGTGCAGCCAAGACTTCCGGACGAGATCTCTTCTTACAATGGAAGCCGTGGCACCGGTATCGATAGTAGCCACTCACTTGGTTTTGCCGATGAATGCTTCCACCGTTAGACTCTTGTTGCATTGTTTGGTTTGGGAGACCTGGATGGTGGTCTTGGGGGCGTCGATTCCATTAGCCAACTTTTGCCCCGCGAAGCTGGCTCTTAGGCGTTTCCCGACTCCTGGTTTCGAGGAGCCTGGCCAACAGGATGGATGTTGTCCCTGTAGGACGGTTCTTCGTTGCGTCGCCTATTCGCACAATGTGGACAGTATCCGCATCTGGGTGGATTTCTGTAATGCCGTTGTAGGTGTCCTATTTTGTTGCAGTTCCAGCAACGAATTTGTCCTCCGCGAGCGTTGTTTCGGTCTTCGACGTCCATCCTCTGGCAAGAGCATTCGATGGCGGCTACTTCCCTCACACAGTGGATTCCCTGACAGGCCTGGTCTGCGGCCTCCATTGTTAGAGCAAACGCCAAAGCTTCGGCGAGCCTTTTCTTTCCAGCCATTCTTACCGCCATTTGTAGTTTCGCATCAGCTATGGCATGGGTGAACGCTTCATTGCCATCTCGTTAATGATCTCCTCGCCGGCGTTTGGATAGGACAAATGTGCCAGCCGCTCGATGTCTACTTGTAACTGCTGGAGCGTCTCACCCTTCATCTGGGACCGTCTGCGCAACTGGACCCTATATACTTGCTGCATGTGGTCGTCCCCAAATCGCATCTCAATGGCTTTCACCAGACTGTCGTAGTTGCGTTGTTTGTCCTCGGGAATAGTTTGTAGTAGCTCTGCAGCTGATCCTCTAAGCGCAAGCGTGAGGGCAATGGACTTCTCTTCGTCGTCCCAGTTGTTCGTCATTGCCGCAGCTTCGAACTGCCTCTTGTTTATCGGCCATGATGTCTGTCCATTGAAGACGGGACGCTGCATCTCTTTCCTTCTCGGGCAGTCGGTTGAATACTCCCGAACTTTCCGTTTCTTCACGCATTCGAGTTCCTTTGCCAAATTCTCGAATCTTCCTTCAACAGCCTCGATTTTTGTTTGAACATTCTCGAATTTTGTTTTAACATTCTCAATCTTCTCGTCAATTGTACCGAATCTTGCTTCCAAACTTTTATTTTGCTCACCCAATTTGCCTTCGAGAACCCTCCTTTGATCGAATAGCTGTTGCTCTAGAGAATTCTTTTGTTCATCGAGCTTGGCATCTAAAGAATTCTCAAATTGTTTATTCTGTTCCTCGAGCTTGGCGTCTAGAAAATACCTGACGATGTACTTGATACTACAGTATCTTTCAAATCAGCCGATAGCAGGCGTTATTACGCATTGTTGCACATCTGCAACTCATATTACAATGAAAAATATACTCATGACTGACAGTAGGTACCGTAATACGGAGATTATTTGCCCTTGGTCATTCAGGTCATCAGAAGCTTTCATTTGGAAAGAATGGCTTATGACACAATATTGCATATAAGCAATAAAGGTTTTTTTTTATAAATGAAATATAAATAAACAAATTAAGTGCATTTTTATTTATTAGATTATATTTTTCGGAAGCAAAGGAAGCTGAAAATTTTTATTTTTTTATTTTTTAATTTTGATACACTGCGATCCAAAGGTTAATTTAGAAATCTTTTCATTTCAGTTTTCAGTATGCCAAGCAACTACAAAAAAAAACATCAAGGCGGCATTCTTGGTCGAACGACGATATGGTTGAGGCTATTCAAGAGGTCAGTGAGAATAAATGTGGTTGGCTACTTGCATCTAAGAATCTTATGCCTTATGCGATTTAAAAAAAACTGGAATCTATGCCTTTAATCGCAACTCCCTGAGCATATGTTTTTGCCAAGTGATGTGAAGGAGAACGAGTTGAACGATGATGCTAATACTACTAACATTGTCATTACAAATCCGGAACACCCTCTTCAAACTGATGCAATTGAAGCAGTGGTTCTTCCAAATCAACCAATCTTAGAAAATCCACGTCCTTTATCATCAACGGGTCTAGTAGAATCACTTGACACGCCGGGTCCTTCGTCATTCATCATCGTCAGCTAAGCCCTTCGTTTCCATAACACGGTGTAACCCTGAACAAATACTTAAAGCTATTTCTCCATTGCCGAAATCAAATTCAACAAGACGTGCAAGAAACAATAAGAGGAAAGTTACGGGCTCTCATGTTCTCACTGGAAGTTATTTTCTTAATTAGGTTTAGGCCCAGGTCAAAGTGAAAAATAAAAAGGAGCTCTGCAAAAGCCTAAGAGCTCATAAACAAACGAAACGTGTCATATTACTGGATAAGAAGAATGATTCTCAACAAGGTTTTTCAGACGATGAAGATGATGTGGGATATATTTAGTAATGAGCTGTACAGTAGATCACATCCTGGGGAGCACTGGCTCTGCTGCCAGGCGTGCGCATAATGGTGCTAGGCATTGTGTGCCGATGTTAATCATAAAACTAAGCAGTTCATATGTGAGCTCTGCAAAGAACATTCGTAACTGGTATGCCATCTTACGCTAATAGGATATGTCATCTTACACTCAACTATAACATCTTGAACTTACTCTTGAACTTAGCTTTAAAATATTTAGAAAAATGCTATTTATTATTGTACGCTATTCACTTAAATGTTGTTTCTGTTACCAATAAATGAATTGATTGAATATATATTGTTTTCATCCCTATGATTTCTAGATATTTTTATTTTTCACTTTAAAGAAAAAGTATGTCATCTTGAACACAATTCCCCTACATCTCTTTGCAAACCCTTTTCTGAGTTTCTTATAACGAAGCAAAAGATTACTAGGTTTGTAGAAGTAGATCTACTCTACATAATGCCATGTTGTTAAACTGACAAAACATTTTGAACAAAAGGAAAGCTTATTACAAACAATTTTTGAAAAAATCTTTACAATTGTGGAGATTTTACAAATGGAGCGGTAACTGAAAACCTTTTGTTTTTCGCAGACTTATAGTTTGGAACGATGCAAGATATTTCCAATTGCCATATTGATTTGGAGAAAATAATGTAGAGTGGGGTAGATAAAGCTGTAGTGCAGTTGTTTAATAAAATTGGCGCAATACCAGACCCTCACTTTATATACCTTAAAGCCCACTTAGGGTATATTTTAGATCCAACTTATCAAAATATACATCGTCAAGGTCGTTCAAGTATACCAAATTTACTGAAACAAAACGGTTAATTAAATCATGAAATAAAGCAAAATGTAGCATACATCGCTCCCAAATCCAGTAAAGACAGAACACGTTCCGAAAATACTGAATCCAAGCAATTATTAATTCCATCAAAATTAACATTATTGTAGTCTTTACGAAATTTGAGATTAAGGCCGGTATTCACCGACCAATCTTAAACTAAGAGCTTCATAAACCTTTTCACCAACCAATAATAGTGCAGATTTATTAGCGCTCATAAGACTTATGAGTGGTCCCACCCACTCTTAAGTTAAAAGGGTTCATAACTTAGGAATTTCGAAAGTTTTCGAAATCAGCTGTGAACTGTCACTCAGACCAAACAAAGGGCAAGCTGCATTGGCGAAATGCAAAAGAAGAAATGCCGACGAATTTAATGCCTCCAGCATTTCCGTCAGAAGAACTGCCAACCAAATAAAATATAAAATGTGCCGTGATGAATTCTGACTAAAATCAGGAAAATACAATGTTTTTTTTTTCATTGGCATTTCTCTCAGTTCGAAAGAGAGTTCGGAAACTCATTTCAGAACGGGTTTGGAAATCCGAAAATTAATTTTTCGCATATTCGAATTAGCACGGACACAAACCTATTAGTGCTTGGTGAACACGCAGCAAAAAAAAAACTAAGAGCTTCATAATATTAAAATGGATTTAAGAGCTCTTGATAATTACCGGCCTAAAAAAGGGTTATTGTTGGAAATGAAAAAATGAATTAAAGTACAGTGGCAACACTTTTCTCTTGTCAAAATCATCCTGTATATCTATAATAAAATACTTTCTGAATTTATTCCTTCTACGCAAGCGTGTTTGTTATTCCTGTGGTTGGTTTTATTTCCATAATTACTGGTATTAATTACTTTCTAATTCCATCAGGTTATGGGCCCAGTAATGCACAATGGAAAAATTTATAGAAATTGAGAAATTAAATGGCAGAGAAAACTACCATAAATGGAAATTCGCTGTGGAACATGCGATGAAATTGCAAGGCTATTGGAAGGCAGTTTTAGGAACCGAAGCTAATCCTTACATCATCGAAAAGGCAACTTCGAGATTGGTGCTGTACATTTCCTCCAATTTATATGTACATATTCAAGACATCAAGACTGCAAAAGAGATCTGGGACAAATTGCAAACAACGTATGATGACTCTGGATTAACGCGACGCTGCGGTTTGCTGAGAAAGCTTACGACAACACAGCTGGTAAATTGCGGGAGCATCAGCGAGTACGTTGACGTCATAATTGACACTGCCCAGAAGCTCAACCAGATTGGAATGAAAGTCAATGACGAGTGGGTTGGAAGCCTTTTATTGAGTGGTTTACCAGAGCATTTTGCGCCAATGATAATGGCAATAGAAAGCAGCAATGTCAAAATTACGGCAGATTCCATCAAAACGAAATTGTTACAGGATTTCGATAGGTACAATAGTTTTGGAGGAAATTCGAACGCGGCAACAGAATCAGCACTCTACAGTAAACACAAAGGTAGCAAGTCAGGTAATACTGTTGAGAAGAATAAACATCTTATTTGCTTCAAATGCAAAAAGGAGGGACATATCGCAAAGTTTTGCAAGGAAAAGAAAAAACTTTTAAATCAAAAGACAATGGCGGCAAGTTTAGCTGTAAAATTTGATAGCGCAGATGGCAATTGGCTTGTGGATTCAGGCGCAACTGCACATATGACGAATAACAGCCAGCCAACAACAGCAGCCTGAAGGTTCTTGGTAAGGGTTATATAGGTGTTAAGCAGAGAGTCAGCAACAAAACCGAAGATATCGTTATTAAGGATGTGCTATACGTGCCAGAAATTTCTGCGAATTTACTGTCAGTAAGTCAACTAGCAAAGAAAGGTTTCGAGGTGAAATTTAACAAGATGAAATGCAAAATTATTAAGAATGCGAAGACATTCGCAACAGCATATTTGGAGAAAGGTATGTTTAAACTTGATATTGTTTCACAACAGAAATATTTTGCAGGTATCAGCAAAAACCTGTGGCATAAGCGTTTGGGTCATGCTGCAGATGTGGGTGTTAATAAACTTCGCTGTAATAGATACTCAGGGGTTGATTACAAGAAATCTAACTCTGATATTTGCATATCGTGCTTGCAGGGAAAGCAAGCAAGTTTACCATACAAACCATCTTTAACTAAGACGACGGAGGTTCTGCAACTTGTACATACTGACGTATGTGGCCCCATGGAGCAAAAATCAATGGGAGGAGCAGCATATTACGTTATATGTTTAGACGATTTTTCAAACAAGGTGTTCATTTATATGATAAAGAAAAAGTCAGAAGTACCAATTAAATTTAAAGTATTTAAGAATTTAGTAGAGAACCAAACGCGAAATCGAATAAAAATACTTCGCTCAGATAATGGTCTGGAATTTTGCAACCGTGAGCTTAATCAAATATGTGAAAACAGTGGTATTTTGCATCAAACATCAGCACCTTATAGTCCACAGCAAAACGGGAAAGCAGAACGCATGAACAGGACCCTGGTGGTAAAAGCCCGATCAATGTTAATTGACGCGAATTTAAGAAAAAATTATTGGGCAGAAGCAACGAATACAGCAGCATACCCGTTAAATCGTACACCGAACAAGAAACTCGGCGATAAATCACCAGAAGAGGTGTGGAGTGGTATGCAGCAAGATCTATCTCACTTACGTGTTTTTGGTTGTGTTTCGTTGGTAGGGATTCCAAAGGCAAAACGAAAAAAATGGGATCCTAAATCTATAAAGTGCATTACGCTTGGTTATAGTCACGACAGCAAAGCATACAGATTATACAATCCAGTAATGAGGAAACTACACATAAGTCGCAACGCGGTGTTCTTAGAACAGAACATGTATTTTTCGAAGGGTAAGAAGACTCAAGAAGAATGTAGCTCTATGATATCAGATGACCAGAATTTAGTGAGGATTTTAGCTGATGGAAATTCAGTTCATCACGACTTAAATGACATTGAGCAGAATGACGACGAATCTGTTTTGGATTTTGAGGAGAGCAGTGTAGAAATCGACGATGATATTGCTACAGAAAACAGCACTAGCAAATCAAGTTCCAGTGAGGAAGAAATTACACTTCGGCGTTCATCAGGAATAAGAAAACCACCGGACATGGATGACTACATCACGTATTTCGCTTGTGGAGGCACAGATGAACCACTAGACTATTTTGAAGCTATAAACAATGCTGAAAAAAAATTGTTGGATGAATGCTATTGATGATGAACAGAAGTCACTTTTGGAGAACAATACCTGGACAATTGTGGACTTACCTGAAAATAAAAAAATGCTGTCAACTAAATGGGTTTTTAAAAGGAAACGGAACGAAAGAGGAAAAGTGGTACGTTACAAAGCGAGGCTAGTTGCGACGGGTTGTACGCAGCGAATCGATGTAGATTACACAGAAACGTATTCACCTGTGATGAGGTACAACACATTGCGATATCTTTTATCACTTGCTGTGGAATTGGACTTACAAATAAACCACTTGGACATCTGTACAGCATTCCTTCAAGGCAATTTGAATGAAGAGATCTACGTTTCACCACCAGAAGGCATTAAGATTCCAGAAGGCAAAGTTTTGAAGTTGAACAAACCATTATATGGGTTAAAGCAAGCATCAAGGATGTGGAACTTAAAGCTTAGTGAAACCTTAAAGAGACTTGGTATGCGGCAATTAAAAACAGACCAGTGTGTTTATGTAAAAAACGAAAACAGTAACAACGTTCTCATTTTGGCAGTATATGTTGACGATATGATCATTCTTTGGAAAGGTAAGGCAGAAAAAAATTCGTTATAATCATAATTTTGAGATGCAGCATTGGTGTGCAGCTAAGGGTATTATACGTTATTTAAAATGCACGATTGACTTTAAACTGACCTTCAAAAAGGAAGCGCTTTTCGACACACAGGGATTCTGCGATGCTGATTATGCAACTGATCCAGATCAACGAAAATCTGTAAGCGGCTATGTGTTCATGAAGAAAGGCACGGCAATAGCATGGGGTTCAAAGAAATAGCAAACAACAGCACTTTCGACTTGTGAAGCGGAATACATGGCGATGGGTGCAGCAGTACAGGAGACGCTTTGGTTGAAAAGCCTCGAAAAGGAACTCTTCAACAAAGAGCCTCAAGCTACAAAATTATACTGTGACAGCCAAAGTGCCATACATTTGGCTCTAAACGAGTCGTATCATGCTAAGACAAAACATATTGATATAAGACACCATTTTATTAGAGATAACTTTCTTTCTGATAATGTTAAACTAGAATCATTACGCTCTGATGAAATGATAGCAGACATTTTTACTAAGCCACTTCCTAATGTAAAAGTCCAACATTTTGTTTGTAAATTGGGACTTTCCAAACAAATTAAAATTAATTTTTTTGTGAGGATGTTGGAAATGAAAAAATGAATTAAAGTACAGTGGCAACACTTTTCTCTTGTCAAAATCATCCTGTATATCTATAATAAAATACTTTCTGAATTTATTCCTTCTACGCAAGCGTGTTTGTTATTCCTGTGGTTGGTTTTATTTCCATAATTACTGGTATTAATTACTTTCTAATTGCATCAGTTATGATAATGGAGGAAGCGACTATAAAAACAGTATGGAATATAGAATTACTAGTAAAGAAAGAAATGGTAAAAAAAACAAGTACTACTAAAACCATTACAAAATATACATATATTGGGGATATTACGATATCCGTAGCGCACTGAACAAAAAAACAAGTACAATTTTTTGATATCTCGCTTAGTTTTTGAGATATCGAACTTTGAAAATTTACTTTTGACAGCCGATATTTCAATAGCGGTGGTGCATTTCGGGTATGAAGTGCAAAAAAAAAACTAATATCAGTGTTGCCGGCTATTGACGATATTTTCTTATAGATACCTGTTGAAAAAAAGGCGGGTTTATAGCCCGGGAAGCGGAAGGGTTTAGCCGCTTTCGCGCGATCCCCGCAATCTTTTATTCTATCATTCTTGATAGAACTCGATTATGTTCATAAATGACACAAGTGAGTGAAATAACATCACCCGAGTCTCATCACTAGTTCTTTCATACATCTTCCATCTACTACAATTTTGCTTCCAGCTGTCAACTGTCACATTTAAACCACCCGCCGCAGTAAAACTAACGTTTTGTTCAACGTTTTCAAAAAATTATTTCGCGCCCCGGTGCAGTCCACAAAAAAAATCAGCTTTTCTGCAAAAATGATACTTAACAACACACCTAATGGATTAATAGTAAACAGTGGCAGTAAGTGGTTTCTTTTGGAGAAGCATCGCTTGGATAGTTTCAAAGTGTGGCCGTTCCCAGACGATGCGTCCTGCAGCATTCAAAAGGTAGGAGTGCACTTGATAGGCAATTTTCTTTTTACTAAGAAATTCGTTTCGTAGATGGCTGAAGCTGGATTTTATTGGTGTGGTAATGAACGAGAGAACGACACTGTGGCGTGTTTTGTATGCGACAAGGTTCTAGATGGGTGGGAAGCGACAGATAATCCATGGACCGAGCACACAAAACACGCTCCTCAGTGCATGTTTGTTAAATCGGCTAAACCAGAGAAGGACTACACTGTAAGTTATTAGGCCTAAATAAGAAATGGAATGAAAGTAGGGGTTCTTGCATTATGCACGCACTCGATCAAATTTACTTTGGTGAGGCCAGGTAAGTTTTCAAATGGAGGAGTCGGGTTACGTCGATTGTTTCGTCCCAAAGTGACTCCGTCCGCAAGTTTGGTGCTCTACGAAGGATTGGCGGCAACGTAAGAGTTTGAGCAGTGGGTACTCCGGAATACAGTGCAATGAAGGAGCATGATCTACTTTGTCGAATGCTTTAAATTTATCCAGGGCGATGGCGACTGTTCTGGCTTATGGTTGAGCCCAATGATGATTTGCGATGAGATCACATTCAAGGCTGGAGTGGTGCTGTGCTTTCGAAAGCGATGCTGCTGGTGCGCTAGCGCCGAATATTCGACGAGATCTCATTTACAATGACATTCCAGCTGTCAGCTCCTTAGACAAGGCCAATCTGATTGCTGCTCACTTTGCAGCAAACTTTATGCTGCCAGATAATACTTTGTATCCGCCTGTACTTGAGAGCAGGAGTACTCAAATGTCCTAACATACACAAATCCGCTGGTCCAAATGGTATCTCCCCCATAGTTCTTCCTCACTGGAAAAGTCTGTGTAAGCTTTTCTGTCTGTCCTACTCTTCTGGGCTCTTTCCGAGAACATAGAAAACAGACAGTGGCAGATTTCCCAGCCCGTTCCTAAATAGACGAAACTACCTCCCAGTCCAATTGCCGACCAATCGCACTTACGAATATGTACCCCCTTCTTTTCAAGGTCATGGACACTGATAAATGGATTGTGGTGTTCACCCCCAGGGCTCTTTTATTAATGCTCTTTTGTCTGCAACCTCTAATCCAATCAATTCCTGCTGACGGTGCTAAATGTCGTCCCTGCTCTTCGGCCGTAGAAGACGAGCAACAACGTTTACATTAAATGCTGCAAAGCTTCTAGAATTCATTATGCGGTGCACACAAATATTTTAGCCCGTCTGATCTGCCCTCAATCTATGAAGCATTCATCCGCCCAAAGCTGGAATATAACGTCCACATCTAGTCTGGTGCACAGAAGAGCGCTCTGCACATTCTAGAAAGGAAACAGAATCGCTCGTTTCACTTATAGGTGACCGAGTCTCACTTGAGCATCGTAGGAATGTCTCGTGTCTCACTATTTTATTGCTTTTTTTTTTTAAATAAATGCTCTAGTGAAATAGTCAGTTGCATTCCTCCCCTTTAAATTTCACCTGTAATACGCGCCTTGCTTCGAATGCACATCAGTTCACCCTCTTGGAGAGGTGACAAAATGCATCCTTGGGGAGTCCAACGCTCACAGTGAAAGATATAAAGGTACTATTTACGCGTGCACAGCTTCAACAGTTTGTACATAAAGACCGGGGCGTAAATAGCATTGCTCATCCCTTAACTATCCTCAAGCACAGCTCTGGAACGTGTTTCTAACACCTTAGCAAACACTTTTCCAGGAACACTTAAAAGAGATATATACTCATATATTTCTGTAGTTGGCCCAATCTTTTTTGTCCCCATTTTTTAAAAGAGGAACAATCATCCCCATTTGCCAATCACCAGGTCTTTCACCGCCTAAAGCCATGAGCATTTCTGGTTGGATTTCATCCACACCAGCAGATCTGCTAACTTTTAGCGATTTGATCGCCAAAGTTACTTGCTCTAGCGTAAGACTACTTTTCGCCCTTCTCACGATGGGTCTGTCATATTCGATGCTCTTTTCGGGATTGAGCAATTCTGAAAAATCTTCGCTCCACCGTCGTAAGATGTCCTCCTCATTTAAAGGAAATGTAACGTCTTTGGATTTGACTTGATATTCAACTTTCTTCCTTTAAGTCAGCGGACCAGAGGGACATCTTATTTGCAGATCTGTGATCATATTCCAAATTCTCGCCAAACTCCTTCCAAGACTCTTATTTCGCTATTTTCACAACTTATTTGTTAGTTCTTCGCTTCTCAGTGTACCGCTTGATAAACAATTATGTTAATTTTGCAGTCATACAATTGAAGGGGAAAGTAGAAGAAGGTCCTATGTAGCATTTTTATTTTTTTTATTTGATTACATAGACGATGCTACGGATTGTTACTCTAAAATATGGACTGACTCCTAGAGCTCTCTAGCGGAGTTTGGAAGTTTCAAAGATGTAAAAGGCAGTGTGTTCCAGTAGAACAACCTAAACTGCGCTTATCTCAAAACATGGGTAATGTCACATAGGCCCCTTTTCCACTTGCCCCTAGGTCAATTCACGAAAGATCGACCGACGATCTGAACGACCATCCTCCGAATTGGTAGAATTACTCAATAGAGTACTTCCATAAGCCAAAATTCGATATAGATTGTGTGTAAGGGAACTTAGGTTAGGTTAGGTTAGGTTAGATTGGCTGTCCACACGAGAATGCAGACACACTTAGAAGGTCCTTTGTGATACCTACTAACAAAACCAACTGGAGCTTTTGATAAAGCGATGGATGCTCATGACGTCTAAGGACGCCAGATCGCCGAGATCGTCAATAAAGGGGGACCCTAGATGGAGCATTCTTTTATGCGACAGGGCTGTACAAGTGCATAGGAGGTCCTCCTCCTCGTCCCTGCAGCTTCTGCAGAAGTCATTGGAGAAGAGACCAGATCTTTTGGCGAGTTGGCCTATAAAACAGTGTCCGGTGAGAACACCGACAACGCAGTTGATTAGTGTTCGCTTTAACTTAACCAGATCGACACTACGTTTTTGATCCAGCTTAGGCCAGATCTGTCTCGAAATGTGACACATTGAGTCGTTTTCCCATCTGAGGTTGGTCGTGCTAATAGCGTTCAGCTTTAGTAGATACTTACAAGTAACGAGGGGCATACCCGGGGCTTGCCTGTCAGGCAGAATCCTTAGAGTGGTACCCTGTCTGGCGAGCTCTTCAGCCCTGCAGTTTCCTGGAATGTCCCTGGCCTGGCACACAGCATAGGTGAATGTTGAACTGCTCTGTCATCTCCATAAGAGATAAACGTCAGTGTAGTAGGGGAACTTAAAAATTGTAAAAGCAAAATCAAAATTCAATGTTTTTCTATGTTTCAAAAGATCATAACTTTAGCTTAGCTCATCAGAATTTAGGGAAATATACTTTGTTGAATTCAGGAAAACATGAAGGTTCAAGTTTGCGAAATAACTTTTGTTTTCAAGGACGAATGATATTCCAGAATGTCCTTTTTATTTTTATTTTTTAATAACTCAAAAAATGCTATTTCATTTTTTAATTACTTTGTATGTATTATAGAGAGACTCGTCCTCTATCCTCATTTAAAATTTCAAATTAGGATCCCTATGGGTTCGGCCAAAATCATTTTTTATAGGCGGGTAAATCAAAAAACTAAATGTTTATTGGGTTACACTTCTTATTATCGTCACATCTAATCCTGTGCACATAGCTGTTTTAATACGGGCATTCTTGTTTTAATGGACTTTTTTGAAAATTGTGGTGCAGGATGCAGTTCAGGGATACCACTATTCACCCTTTCCCTGAAAAACCTTGAATTTTGATGATTTTCCGAGTCTATATCGAAATTTGCAAAACTTGTTTGCCTTATGATTCATACCACTCCAATGATTAATTCTAACAATTTTGAGCCCAATCGGAGGGGGGGGGGGGGGGGGGGGGGGGGGCGTTCTGTGGTCCCCATATAGGCTCGGCGATTTGTCGTGGAATGACCCCCCTTCAATTATTTTATGTAAAAAGTTAATTTTAATTTAGCATTTTTGGCACTCCCTCCATATATAGGGCCCCAGTGTGTGCCGACGCGATAGCCATCTATTGCTATATGTGAATTACAATTTGTTTGTACCCACAGAGACGAACAGTAAATTACTTCTTAAATTATTACTTTTTCCTTCTAAGATCGATTCTTCTTAATATGCAGATGTCTGCTCTTATTGACTTTATTTTTTACTTTTGTTTCTTTCAGGTGGAGGAATTTATCGATCTCTTTGGAAATGTTGTCAAATGCCACCTGAATAAAATTGGAAATGACATAAAGAAGAAACTTCGGAACTTCTCTGAAAAGCAGATGAACAACTTCTTGAATTCTTATTAAATACTCGTACCTACATTCATCATCTTGTCATTAATTATTTAACACTTAATAAATGATTCGTTGTAATTAATTCAATTAACTTGTTTCGTGTATAATACAAAACTTCAACCGAAATTCCGATACAAATTACTTAAAGAAAAAGATAAATATAATAATTTAACATGTCGACGGGTATTATTTTGAATTCAAACTTTGAGCGGTACATGTGAAAGTGTGAAATGTGATAAATTATCCGCACACGTTAAGTTTGTAAAAAGAAAATGATATGCCTTTGAAATCGACACTGTTATTAGGATCGTTCTTCGATTTCTATAATTAAAGCATACACGAGTACGTATTACCCTGATGCGACCACTGAACAACAACATCTTAAACGGGGTTCTTATATTTGCGGATGGACCGTATAAGCAAATCTGGATTCGAGTATTCCAATCTACAATAGATTTACAGCTAAATTTTAAAAAATGTGCAGGAAAAAAAAATCGCTTGTTTTCAGATCATAACCTCGTCGAAATAGGAAGACGACAATATAAGATTATTCCAAACTTTGGGAAGTTACTTTATAGTCGGAGATGACTTTAATGCCAAAAAGAGGCTTCTAAAAATGTTAAAGAACGAATCAGTTGGCACATACTTCGCTACGCAAAACTGTTAAATCCTTAAAAAAAACAGCAAAACCACTCCGCCCATTAAACACAAAAGGGGTCTCGGGCAACCTGCATACGAATACCTATTTCTGCAGCCCATAAATGATCACAGGAACATACAGCATGTAACATTACAAGAACTAAATGTGAAATTAAAACTAACATACCATATGTATAAATGCAAAAAAGCTACGGACTACGTATTGATAACAGGAGAACCGATTTCGCTCCCACCCATAACATTAAAGCTATTTGAAAACTCCTTTTGATAAGACCCAAGCCAGTAATAGAAGAAAGAAATCTTACCTTTCCACCAATTTGAATTTAGAGAAAAACAGTCTACTGTACAACAAGTGCATAGAATTGCGAGTACAGTAGAAAAAGCACTTGAGAACAAAAAGTGTTCAGCCATGTTTCTAGACGCACAAGCGTTTGATAAAGTCTGGCATCGAGTGCTGGAATTTAAACTGCAAATGGATCTCCCTGAAGAGTTCTGCTTGATTCTAAAATCGTATATCGCAAATCGTTACTTTCGAGTAAGATATGAAGATAAATACTCTAATTTAAAGAAAATATCTGCAGGAGTTCCACAAGGAAGTGTCTTGGGACCAATCCTTTATCTCTTATATACAAGCGACCTACCTCAGCAAGAAGAAGCTAGTTTGGTGACTTTTGCCGGAGACACCGCAATTATGGCTATTGGCGACAATGCTGATGAAACAGCGAACAAATTACAAGAGGCTATTAATTCTGTAAAAGATTGGACAAAAAAATGGTGAACAAAGCTTTATAAAACTAAATTTATCGATATTGATTTTACTAACAACTAAATACTGTAAGGTTTAGTATTGATGGAAAAGAAGAGTTCCGTACTCAAATACTGGTAAATATTTGTGTATAACACTTAAAGCCAAGCTCAGATGGAAGGAGCATGTCAAAAAGAAAAAAAGGGAGCTAAATATTAGACTCAGACAAGGGTATTAGTTAATGGGAAGAAATTACCAGCTATCAATTGACAACAAACTGGTATTATACAAGCAACTTCTGAGACCGGTATGGACGTATGGGATACAGCTTTTGGTTTGTACCAAAAACAGAAATCTAAGAATGATAAAAATATTCCAAAACTAAGTACTAAGAGGCACCGTTGATACACCTGTGTATATAAAAAAGGCACACAGGGATTTAAGAGTAGAGAATGTTAGGGAAACTGTTAAAAAATATACATTTAAAAATAAATATTTGGCACAATAGCTCCTCAAGTGCCAGGGCCTAGCTTCTCGCAACCACTCATGTTGTGCGCGTTATATTATTCACACGAATGGAAGGGACCTACAGTTTAATACCGTATCCAAAGGGTAATTATTTTTTAGAAGATTTTTCGAGACAACAATACTCGGATGTTTTTCAGACGCTCGCGAGAGGTGGGATCGTGAAAAAATTTTTTTTTATACATTTAGGCCCTACCAAAAAATCCAGGACCATGTAAAGCCTCAAATATATTACATGGTGGAAGAAACCAACAATGCCATTAGCTGGCTTAAAAGATTAAAGCCGTATGACTTAAATTCTTAACGAAAAGCTAGATATAAATATAAAAAATAACCGTATTATATATACATAAACATGTATATCTGTAACCTATAAAGAAAATTTTAAGAACATACAACATTTTTTTTGGGGGCAACAAATGAGCCCCACCCCTCCAACACGTTAATAATATATTAGAGAAAAGTTACTGGATGAGACATCCTTTCAGTTGTATTATCATCATACATTAACTTTAAACTTTGTTTTTGTTTGATAAATAAGTTTGTAGCGTTTACCAAATACTAACTGCTGAACACAATGGAGGCCCGTTCGCTGTATCGCAACGCGCTGTTAAAATTAAATTTTTACGAAATCAACACTGCAGGCAGTGTCGATGCGTCATAGTGACCGGGACTCCACTGGAGCTGAGTAAACACATGAAATTGCATAGAGAAATTGCAAATACTACGCAGGCTTGTTTTGCTATATTTTCGGAGAGATTTTAAAACCCAAAAGTAAAAAGTCTGTTTTGAATACCACTTTAAAGTTATATGAAACATATGAAGCTTAATTCCATCTACCCATTCGAAACCAGAATAAATCTTAGGCACCTCACCTTATGTCTGTTGTAAAATCTGCAAAAGCAATTTAGAAGGTAAGGAGATACAGTGTGGTTTATTATTTGATTTTAACAATTTCTATCTGACTTAGTCATTAAGGAAGTGTTCCTTTCATTTTTAGCTTATTATTGAAGTGAAAAAAAAAACGATGAAGTTTGCAGTGCCACGAGTTTGGAGAGAACCCACTGATCATTTTCAAGATTGCTATTTTTGTATAGTAAACCAAAAAAAAACTTCGAGTGGGCAGGAAAGTAAAACTGAAAAAATTGTTTACCCGGATCTAAAGGTAGATCTGCGTCTGCGACAGTGCATCATAGTGAGGGACTTCCCATACCATCCTGTCCAAAATTAACAAGTTGTGAAGTCCCTGCATCACAAAACTTTACTAACACCGACACAGAATTCGTGAGTGAGTCAGTGGAACATACACAACATGTCATTAACTCAGAATAACTCAACGACTTAGAAAGAGATCTTAACCTGCCTAAGAATAAAGCTGAAATTCTAGCTTCTCGCTTAAGGCAGTGGAATCCGCTTGAGGCAAGTGTTAAGATACGAGTATCTGATCAAAGGAAGCGACATAACTCTTGTTCTTTACTAATGAAGATGGATTGTGTTACTGTAATGATGTATAGGGTTTATTTAAAGAAATTGGAATCCCGTGCATTGCTGATGATTGGTGTGTTTTTATTGATAGCTCAATAAATGTTTAAAAGATGTTCTTCTTCACAATGGTAATATATTTCCATCTCTTCCCTTGGCTCATTATGTGTCTCAAAGAAAATTATAACAGTGTGCAAATGGCACTTGAGGCACTAAGATATAGAGAATACAAGTGGGAATTGATTGGAGACTTCAAAATGATTAGCTTTTTGATGGGAATGCAAGGTGGATATACAAAATATTGTTGTTAACTTTTCTTGTGGGATAGTAGAGCGGACACAGAACATTACAGATAGCCGTCATGGCCAGAACGGACTGAATTCAAGGTGGGAAACAGCAACAACAGATAACCGATTGTGGAACATAGAAGTATATTGATGCTGCCACTGCATATTAAACTAGGCCTTATGAAACAATTTGTAAAGCCTCTTAAAAATGATTCAGATACTTTTAAGTATTTAAAGATTTTTTTCCCAAAGCTGTCGGAAGCTAAAGTCAAAGCTGGAATCTTTGTAGGACTACAAATCAAGAAAATAATAGACAATAGTGAATTCCCACAGTTACTCAACAATAGAGAAAAACGACCCTGAGAAATGTATAAGCCAATAGGAAATAAGAGAGCTGAAAATTACAAGGAGCTAATTAAAGATATGCTTGTGACCTTTAAAATACGGGTTGCAGAATGTCCCTGCACATGCTACATGCTCATTTGGACCAATTTCAAATAACATGGGTGCTTATTCGGAGGAGCAAGGTGAACGTGAACGCACAAGGAGATTGTGCGCAATGCGCAAACAGGGTATGGATACACAAAACGTGTTTGCACAGTCTGTGTCAAATGCGCCGGCAAACACAAGACCATCGGATGCCAACTTATAAAAGAAGACAAAAAACCCAAATGTGGAGGAAATCACACGGCAAACTATAAGGGATGCGAAGTCTACAAAGCTTTCAAGATTCAGCGTTTTCTCCCCTTCGCCTAAGAGGAGATACAAATACAGACAATCAAACTGAAGCTACGTTAAAAGACAAAGACAAGCAATCAACTACTACGACAACGAACATAAGTTAGACCGCGTTTAGATGAGAAGAGTGAAGGGTAAAGAGACCCCTCACTCTTCTCAACAATAAACTACTCGACATAGCGCACTCATTAGTTAACATCTAAACACGGTCTTACGCAGACGCTGTTGCCAAAAGTCTCCGACCAAAACAAGTCCCTCAACCACATCCATTGCCAACAACAACACAACAAAAAAACCACCCCTTCTGAATCGACCACAATCCTCAGTACTTCGAGCATAATAACAAAACATAGACACTGAACAATCATCCGATATAAAAGAGCTCAAAAATAGGAAAGGGCCTATGGTCATATCCTCAATCTACTATCCACCAACGCACCAAATCACTACTTCTTAATTTGACCACTATCTAAAATCTCTATGCAACCGTTTTCTAGTGGCAGGCGACTTTAATGCGAAGCACATAGAATGGGGCTCAAGGCTAATCGCCAAAAAAGGTAAAAACCTACTAGACGCAATCAAAACAAATAAGTGCAAGCACATCAGCACGGGAGAACCCACCTACTGGGCCACAGAATTTACGACGAACCCTGATCTTGTTGACTTTTGCATTGTCAAGAACATCAACATTAATAATATAAAAATCAAGTCTTCTTTTGACCTTTCCTCAGACCATTCACCCATAACCATCGAATACTCCACGCATCCAATAAAGGCAACAGAACCAAGCTCTACAAATCGAAAACCGACTGGGAGACTTTTCGACAACATATAGATAACTCCCTATCAACGAACATTCTCATCAAATCACAAAACGACATTAAAAGTTCGATAATACACTTGAATAACATAATCAACGAAGGAGCTCAAAGAGCAGCACCTACAATGGAATATAAACCAAACAACTTTTTATCGGTTCCAGTTATTAAAGAACTCATACAGACCAAGAGAAAACTAAGGAAAAGATGGCAGACGACTCGAGCACCAAATGACAAAACCAAGATTACCAAACACTTCAAACAGAAACTAAAGGAAATCCAGGGCAACAACTTCTCCAATTACTTAAAAAACTTGACGCCAACACCCGAGACAAACTACTCCCTATGGAAGACCACCAGGCATATGACAAACAGGACCCAGGATCACCCAGCTCTGAAAAAATCGGAAAACACATGAGCTAGAGGCAACATGGACAATGTGATACTCCTAGCCAAGTACTTCGAGGCCACCTTTACGAACAACGATGGTGACGGGGACTCATCGTCACTTCACTACAACAACAATACAGTCAATAAACGCATAAATAGAATGACAGTCGAATAGATAGAACTCTGCATCAAAAAGGAAATAGACAGCAAGAAAGCACCTGGCTATGACCTCTTGACTGGAAGATTACTAAAAGAACTACAGCAATTAGCTTTCATTTTCCTACGCAATGCCTTCAACAGCATAATTAGACAAAAGCACTTTCCAAAACCCTGGAAAGTCGCAGAGGTAATAGCTATTCCGAAGCCAGGAAAGAAGGCAACAAAGCCAAACTCATATATACGAGTACATACCTATCAGTTTGCCTCCCCTCATATCCAAGGCCTTTGAAAAACTTCTAATGAAAAGACTTCAGCCAATACTGACACAATCCAATGCTGTTCCCAATCACCAGTTCGAATTCAGGAGACAACAGTCAACTATTGAGCAAATACACAGAGTGGCAAACAAGGTATCAACCACCATGGACGAAAAGCATTTCTGTGTTATAGTGTACCTGGATGTTGCGAAAGCCTTCGACTTGTTTTGGCACAAGGGACTCCTAAACGAATTCAGCAACGTCGTTCCGAAGTACTACTTCTTACTCCTAAAAAGTTATTTAGAAAACCGATGCTTTTATGTACGATTCAAAGAAAGATGCTCTCAAATCCACCCAATCAATGCTAGAGTACTCCAAGGCAACATCCTAGGGCCCCTCCTCTATCTACTATTCACAGCAGACATCCCCTCCCATGCTAGAGAAACGGCCATGATTGCAACAATTACTGACGATACAGTTCTCCTTAACTCCTGTAATCATCTCCAAATTGTAACTTTCCAATTACAAAAAATACTCGACAAAGAAACTGAGTGGTTCTCAAAGTGGCACATAAAGATCGACGAAGACAAAACGATACAAGTTATCTACACTACCAAAACCAAATGCACACCCTTACCATTAACAATAAACAACAAACAGGTGCCCATCCAACCAGTAGCCAAATATAAGGTCTGTTCGCGTACTTTCTGCACCAAAATTCGCAGTTTGTCAAATTTCCACGTCCACCAATATGGACATATGGCATTCAACTTGGAGGAACAGCAAAGAAATCGAACCTCAACATCATACAAAGGCAAAAGTCTAACATTTTAAGAACGATCATCAACGCTGAGTGGTATATCTGCAATCAAGACATCCATCGCGACCTACAAATCAACACAGTCGACCAAGAAATACAAAGAATCAGCTCAAAACACCTGGAAAATATTCGAACACACTGTAATAGCAAGATCAATACTATTCGACCAAGAAACCTCAAGAAGAAGAAGGCTTAAACCAAGAAGACCCACCGACCTAATTTCTCAGGACTAGAACTATGCTTAACATTTAAAATTGTATGTCTAAGTCTTAAGTATTATCATTGATGTATATAACGTTGTTAAATGTAACTTTAAATTGACTAATTGAATGGCGACAACAACGAGCGACAAGGCACACTCGGTGTGAATAAAACCCCCAACGCTTCGGTTGGATTAAGACCCACCTGTGCCTTTCCAACACCAAAGGTGACGCAAGGGCCATATTATTCACTCACTTTAACCCGGGTTAAAATGTACATCCGGGTTAGAGTGAGTTTAACCCAAAAATTAAACCCAAGTCCATAATATTCACTCATTAACCCTCACATGTTCTTTATTAACCAGGGTTAATATGAGCACATTCATTTTATCATACCTTGGATACTTTCGAAGTAAATATCTTTTCGCCTAGACTCAGTGCCTAAATATTTGATATATGTATTTAGTAAAATAAAAAAAAAAAAATATTGTCAGTTTTTGGACTGATTTTTCGTCAAATTGTAGCAAAAGTACCTTATTAACCCAGGTTAATATTTCAACTTTTGTATGAAAGAATTCTAAATTTGTGCTACAACTTTCTTTTTTCTTGGAATACATGCATACATATGTATATATATACAAGTTCGTATAAACATATATATAAAGATATGGATGTGTATGTACATATTTATACATATATGCGTATGTAGATATGTTTTTACATAAAATATCTTCCACGTGCAGTGTTATTTGGGTGATACCTGTAAGATTAATCCTCAAGATAATTGTGAATGAAAGAAAATAATTTATTGTTTATTATATTTGTTGTTTATTATATTATATACATAGACTTGCAATTCTGAAGTAAAAAAAATAAATGAATTACGATGACATGTGTCAAGTTTCGCACTTCGTCATTGCAAAACTGTGCATCTGGCAAATTGGCTTCTTGCACTGTATGCAACTCTTTCTTGTTGCTCTTTTCATTTTTCTTGTAGGTAACATATAAAACAAGCACCTTTTATTTTTTGGCGACCTGAAGGGTCTTCTTGAGAATCATCAGGCGAAAATGGCTGATGTGTATTATGTACCATTTGATCAATTGGTACACCCAAAATGCATTCCACTGCGCTTTTTATGTGGAAATTTGCAACATTACGAGGAATTCGAGCTCTTCTGGTAATTGCAAAGATGCTCCCCCAACTCTTTAAGAAACTCCCTGCGTTGGCTTGACTGCACAATCTTCGACGTGTTTACATTATTGGATCGGAAGATTATGTATGCCCCTAAACCAACTACATATATCTAAGATGTTGTAAAATAGAGCCATAGGCCAGCGGTTTGTTTTCTTTTTAGTTGTGTATTGACCAAGCATTTGGTCCATCACACCCACACCCCTCTTTGTTTTGTTATTGTAAATTATAATATCCGGTTTATTTTTTTCCCCGAACTATTAACTATGTTGCTAGGTTAGGTTAGGTAAATGGGTGCCTTGTAACAAGGAGTCACTGCTCACTCAGACCAACAGTACGGGTCCATTGTGCCCAATCATTTTACCCTGGAAACGCTGTAAAGAAAATCCGCCGTTAGAACCACCCAGAAAGTGATATGAATCTCAGGTCCGCTAGCTCAACACTACCCAAGTCCTCCAGCTCCGAGAAGAAGTAACTACCAAGAGTCCTCATTCTTCTGACGGATAGGGCAGGAGAGTCACACAACAGGTGACGAACAGATTCAATTTCTTCTTCGTCCCTGCAACTTCTGCAATAGTCATTATGCAGCACACCGAGTCGTTCCGCGTGAACGCCAATGGCACAATGTCCGGTCATTATGCCAGAAATGACCCGTGCGTTATAACGACTAAGTTTTACCAGAGAGATTGATCTCTTCTTGCTGTAGGCCGGCCATAGCGCCCTGGCCGTAGCGCATGTTTCCAGATGAGCCCAGCGTCCGTTTGCTCGACCGGTGGCTTCATCCTCTATTTTTTTCCGCAAGGAGCTGATCGGGATTGCTACAGAGGGGAGGGCCCGCGATAAGTGCAGCGCCGACCCTTTCCTAGCAAGCTCGTCAACCCTTTCGTTACCTTCGATATCCATATGCCCTGGTACCCAGCAGAGGGTCACCGCATTGGCTCTGGATATCTCGTTTAAGAGTGATTTACAGCTTCTCAAGAGCCTCGACCTAACTACGACAGAGTGCAGAGCCTTAACGGCTGCCTGGCTGTCTATATAGACAGTGATCGTTTTGCCAACGATATTACTCTCGCGTATAATTTCCGCAGCCTGTATAATGGCTGCGACCTCGGCCTGGAAGACGCTGCAGTCGTCATTTATTCTAAAGGAGCGGTTTATTCCTACGGCCTCACAATAAACTCCGGCTCCCGTGCCAACGTCCATCTTAGAACCGTCGTTATAGAGAGCCAACTCCTTTTTCTTCATGGTTCTACGATTCTTCCAGTATATTCTATCGGGAATTCTTGTAGTGAATCTCCTTTCGAATGCTAGCGTCGGATTCATGTTATCAGTTTCCGTCAATCCGCTGGTGATCCCCCATCGGGACAGAATGGAGGCATGGCCGTAAAGGCTTGATGACCACAACCGCCCTTCTATCAGTCTTACAGCGGTTTTAGCCGCCAGACTGCTGCAGTATATGTCAAGCGGAATGAAACTAAGCATGGTTTCCATTGCCGCCGTTGGTGTTGTTCTTATTGATCCCATGACACCGCCCTCTGGATTTTGGTGAGGTTTGAAAGCAGGTATTGCCTCTCAAGTGCCGTCCACCATACTAGTGAGCCATATGTGAGAATGAGTCTTACAACCGCCGTGTATATTCACTACACCACAACCGGTTTGAAGCCCCACGTATTGCTGAAAGCCTTTTTGCAAGAGTAGAAAGCTACGCTTGCTTTTTTTAACGCGTTCGGCAATATTTTCCTCCCAGTTAAGTTTGAAATCTAGAACTACGCCCAGATACGGAGCTGAACTTGAGATACTTATTTCAGTGCCACCAATATTTGGGGGTCTGAAGGTAGGGATTGATCTCCTCTTAGTGAAGAGAACTACCTCCGTCTTTGAAAGATTCACTCCCAGCCCTTTGCTGTTGACCCAGTTGTCCACTAATTGTAGCGCGAAATTGAGCCTTTCACTTAGGACTGGAGGAAATTTTCCCGAAACCAGGATAACGACATCCTCCGCATAGGCCGTCACGTTGAAGCCGTTTTCCCTCAGTATTACCAAGATCTCATCCACCACAAGGAGCCATATTAGCGGAGACAAGACTCCACCTTGGGGTCTTCCTCTGCAGACCCTTCTCCGGATGGTTACATCTCCTTGCGTTGAAGATATTATCCTTGATTGAAGCATCTGCGCAATCCAGTTGCAGAGGCCGGTGCTGACATGTGCTCTGTGCAAACTGCTCAGGATTGCGTTAGAGCTTACGTTGTTGAACGCTCCTTCAATGTCCAGGAACGCCCCAAGAGTGAACTCCTTGAAGTGGAGGGATCTTTCTATGCTCGATACGACCCGGCGGAGGGCCGTGTCTACCGATCTGCTGCAGATGTATGCGTGTTGTGATTTATATAGGTAATCATCGCCGATCACACCTCTTATATATACATCTATCAAACGTTGCAACGTTTTCAGCAAAAAGGACGATAGACTGATAGGTCTCAGGTCTTTTGCGTTTGTATGGCTCGCTTTCCCTGCCTTGGGAATGGAAACAACGCGCACCTCCCGCCATGCTTTAGGAACATAACCTAGCTTAAGGCATCCTGTGAAGATACGCTTGAGCCATGGAATAGCAATATCCACTGACTCTTGCAGCATCACAGGTCGAATGTTATCCATTCCTGGTGCCTTATATGAAGCAAATGATTTAATTGCATACGCTATCTTGTCATCGTCTATTATATAACCCACCTCTTCCGCACTTATTCCCGATGTCGTCTCTGGAATGGTTGGATCATCTCCAGAGATAGATGTACATCCAGGAAAGTGAGTACTCAGTAGCATATCCAGCGTTTCCTCGTGTGATTCTGCCCAGGTGCCATCGCTTTTCCTGATATTGGATTCCGGCGTTGGTGTCTTGGCCAGGACCTTCCTCAGGCGGGACGCTTCATTTGTTGATTCTATAGATACGCAAAAGGACCTCCAAGAGTTCTTCTTTGCGAACCTAATCTCTTTCTTGAGGTGGACCACTCGACGACCCCCTCCTTAGCGAGGTTCCACCCTACTCTTGAAATACGAATGAGTTCCGCTATTTTATCGTTCCACCATGGTGGACGCCTTTTACCGCTAAGCCTACTAACCGGACAGGACTTCACGAAGGATCGCGTAAGGGAACCAGTCATTGCATCGACTGCATTGTCAACTGCTTTGGTCGAGTCGAGGTCCTCAGTGAGGTGATACACTGATTTCCTCAGTTCTCTCTTGAATTTTGACCAGTTGGCCCTACGCGGATTTCTGAAGGTCCCACTCCCATGAGTAGTAAGTTGTAGCTTGAAGAGTATCCAACAGTGGTCAGATAGTGACGCCTTGTTGGAGACTCTCCAGGTAACAACTTCAACAGAGCTCTGGCCAGAAATAAAAGTTATATCCAAGACTTCCCTTCTATTAGACGTTACAAAGGTGGCGTCATTGCCTCTATTACAAATAATAAGATTGGTTTCAAGAATATAATTAAACAAAACTTCGTCTCTAGCATTGATGTCGGTGCTACCCCACAGAGCATGGTGGGCGTTGGCATCACATCCCAAGACTAAGTTTTTCTCACCTTTTTGAGACGCTGATATGAGCGACCTCAGATTTTCCGAGGGGACATTAATGCCGTCATCGTAGGGTAGGTACGCAGACGCCACCGTGCAGTTTCCATTCACCCCTCTCACGTTTACCACTGTCAAGTCGCCGGAGCTGAAATGAGATAACATTAGTATATTTAAACTCTTTTTGGCCACGATACACATCCTAACCTTGCCAGCGTCGCTTCTATAATATACATTACAGTTTTTTGACCCTAATCCCATCACGCGATTGTTATGAATCCACGGTTCCTGGATTAGGGCCAGATCCAGCTGCTCCTCCATGAGGAGCAATGCAGCCCCCTCCTAGAGTTTAAAACCGCGAACCGTGGCCTTCACGAAGTCAAGCGATAATTGATCCTTGCAGTCTATCATAATGACCCCACGATGCCACTTCGCTCTCCCGAATGTGGGTGCAGTTCCGCCGGCATTCTTTCGAATACGGTCGAAGATTGCTCCAGCTAAGGCCTTCTCAATCATCTGACCGCATTCTTGGGAATACTGGCCACTAGGTTTTCCGAAATCCACCACAGCTAGCTGCAGTGAACTTCGAATCGCCCTGCTGAAGAGCATCCCCGTATCAGCCTTCGACCTTTTGGGGGGATTTTTTAAGTCCTCCGAAGAACTAAGCCTCTTTGACACAAACTCCTCCCGCCTGGTCTCGGCCATCCTACGACGATGTTCAGCGGCCCTCGAGGTTTCTGGTTGAGCCCTAGCAGGACCTGCCTTAGCGGCAGCGGTCTTGCTGGTTTTCATCTTTGCGGTTGCTCCTTTTCCGCCAAGGTTTGCCTTAGGGGCAGCGACATTACGGCTGGCCTTGGTTTCAGCAACGCTCTATTTAGGCGCAGGCCTCGTCAGAGCGTCCTTTGCTATTGTATCAATAGCCCAGGCCAGGGAGTTCTTTTCCTTCTCGGAGAGGGAAGAGGGATCTTTTGCGTCCAGCACCGACTTGACATGCGTCGCTCTACGGAACAACCGCCGTTTCATCTGGCCTGGAGAGACCTTCTTCCCCCCCTTCGGTTTCCGGGGACCCTCGGATGGATATGCTAAAAGCCGCTCCTCCATCTCCATAGAAATCTCATCACCCGATCTAACTGCCGATGGTGGCTGCAGCTTGGCCAGTACCGGTACGCCCACGGGTAGCGTGTCAGCTTCCGGACTGGTGTCTGTTGTTGTTTTGTTGTTTTGGTTTTGGTTAATTTTTGTTCCCACGAGTAAAGCCGGAAATTGTAGTTCGCCCCGCCAGAGCCGCCATGCCGGGGTAAGGCATTCACTATATACAGACCTCGCCAGGGCATCTGTGTTGCTATGAAGAGTTGATAACAGCATAACCGACTTCTTCTTCCTAGGCACATTTGAACAAGGACCATCTTGTTATTGAAACCGAATTCGCTGCTAAGTACCGCTCGTCTGTTCGAACCTTTGAACTCTTCGGGAACGCAGCGCTTGTTTTTTTTTATGGTTCCCGCCATTGACAAGTTCCAGTCCAGTAATTGTTGTCCGACTAAAAGGGTTGTAAAAAAATTGTCCATCATGATGTTTTTATATGGAACAACGAGATCTTTGACAACTCGCTCTCCTTGGTTGACGTCTCTGGTCTCATTAATTTTCCCAGTATATATTTGGCCTTTGAGGGGATAACCAGTTTCGCATGTGACTCATGCCCATCACAATTTAATGACATATTTCGCTGGCTTTGTTGGAAATTACTGCGTAAATTTTGTTGTTCGCATAAAATTTGATGTTCCCATGGTTATCGTACTAATGGGGGATTCCCCTTGCAGTCTGAAGCAACAATGAACAATTTAAAAGTAGACAGGAAGTAAGAATTTTGTTTTTGTAAACGGAAAACCCATACAAAGACGAAGGGAATAATAATATTAACCTGGGTTAATAAGTTACTGATTAAGGGGCAAAAATTGTCGTCCATGTGAGGGTTAAACCCGAACTTAAACCTGTTTGGCGTTTAAACCTATCAAATTTATACTGCCTCTGGAGACCAGTTTAAGTACTTTAACTCGGATTAAAACACAATTTCATAATTGGTCTGTTCGCGTACCTACTTTTTGCACCAAAATTCGTAGTTTGTCAAATTTCCATGAATGGGGGTAAAATTCTCTCAGAGAGAGCTAAAATTACGAAAATGTAAACGAACGCGTTGGACCACAAAAGTTGCCCACTTTTTAAACGTCAAACCTCAAACACAATTGTACGCGAAAGAAAGAAAGAGAAGGGACAGTCCAACAAAAAATCGCATATACAGCGATTTCACAGATTTGACAGTTTTCACAAACTAACATACAGAAATTTCTTGCACTAAAATTCGCAGCATGGGGAAATTTCTTATTCTCCCGAGAGCTCTCTCTTCTGTCAAAAACTACGAAAATTCTCAGTACTCGAACAGGTTTCGTAAAAATTCGCTGTTTTGGGAGGGTACGCGAACAGGCCTAATATTAGGTCTGTTCCTTTACTTTTTGGGGAAAAAATAGTAAAAGAGAAATTATCAACTTTAAGAGTAAAATTCTCTCTCAAAGAGAGAAGCTACAAAAAAGTAAAGGAACGCGTTAGACAAAAAAACTTGCCCATAATTAAACGTCAACGTTTTCAGCTGTTTCTTCCGTACTCTACATCTATGTAAACCATTTTCATTGAACTTTGAAGTTCGTTTTTATTGCTGTTAAATACAAATTTACATATTTAAATGCGCAGGAATGTCTTAGGAAAATATTCAACTTTCATTTGGGTCCTCTTTTTTTCCATTTTTTATTTATCCTTTTGGTGCAAATTGAATTAAAACGAAAAATAACCCAAAAACAAAAGAAAAATAAAAACATCCAAACAAAGTAACAGCTGACTTTAACAGAAAGTACACTTCTTACCGGCAGAAATTTGTTGAGTAAGAATTCGTAAGATCTTTCACTGAGGGGACATTTTTACTCTCTCGTTGCCTCTCTCTTTTACTACTTTTTTGAGTAAAGGAACGCTGTTGAGTAAGAATTCGTACAAATCCGTACAAATTTGTACGAATTTGCAAGTAGAGGAACAGACCTATTGACTCGTTTTGTTCGAGTCACATTTGACATTTCTTTGTTCGCAGGAGGCAGGAAATGTGTTGGCCGGTGTAATGGAAGGTGTTTTCTGTTTGGGATGTTTTCCCACATTATGCAATCTACGGCTATAAGGCTCTCAGGACGACTTTATGCCCTTGGTAGCATTATCGGGCAATTGGGTTGGAAGCAGATGTGGTTTTAAGTGGGAAATACACGATACAACTGTTGTGCCAACGGTTTGACAGCTTTGGTGTTGTATACGATAATTGTATCGTGTGTATCCACACAACCGACCGTTGTACCGATATCATATGGTCGCATGGTCTTGACTGTACAACCGCATAGATTGTCACATGCATATATTGTATGGAAATTATATGGTGTGTATGTGTAAAATGACTGAATGAAATGTTTGGTTGTACGTATATCGTAAGCAGATTGTATAATGTGTGTTCTGCATACAAAAGTTGGGTCGATGGGGGTACAACACAAGTCTGTACGATTTTTTAGGGTTATTTAGGGTTGAAGTCCCACACTCTGACTTTCAATGCTTTCCACCTACCTTAAAAAAAAGTAATTTATGACGTTACCATTTTCCTGACCCCTTACTGCATGCGGAGGCACACTGTTTTCCTTCCATTCAACTGCTGAAACATCCAACCTTCGATTTGAATGAATCTCTTACACCAATATAACCAAACTTTGCCAAAGATAAGTTTATTTATGTTGTCCCATAATTCATGCGCCACCTCGTCCTCAAGTCGAAGTATATAAATATTGAAAGACCACCCAGCCATTGCAGTTATTTCGCATAAAAGTGGAACCAATTTCGAGTTCCACCGGTATGTAACTTCCTAAGATTTATACATCCTGTAAACAATAAATTGGGTCACACTGATGTCTCCTCTCTGTTCAAAGGGCTATTTCCATGGAAAATGAATGTCCCCTAGACTAAATTTGATGCATTACCATTCAAATTCGAATATTTCTTGAGTTACACTCAATCGTAATGAGACCAAAAAGGATGGAAATTTAGTAAAAGCCACGTTTCCACATGCACACCATGCATCCTTCTGGTTAAGAAGTGGAACAATTTGAGTTGGCACTTTAAGTTGAAAATTTAAGTAGTAAAGTTTCACCGGAAAACTTTTACAAGGTCGCTACTTCTACTCGTCTTATGTGTTTCATGGCTATAATCGATAAATTTAAGTTCTTAAATGGATGAGGGGCTAGAAATGACTATTGTCAAAGTTAAATACAACTTCTAATGAAGCAAATGATTGGTTACTTAAAACAACAAAATATAAAAAAAAAGAAAAGGAGGAAAATACCTACATGAAATTGACTAAAAGGAATCATTGAAGTTATTTTAATTCGTACTATTTCTTGTTCATTATCAAAATCACACTATGAATGTCGACACTGATTCCGATAAAGATGCACCTACAAAACCAGCTTTAAAAAATGGGAAGTCATCTCTAGTGAAAGCGCCCGCCAAGAAGGATTCATCGTTGGAAGATAGTAGTGACGAAGACAACGCGCCTCTTTTCTTTTTTTTTTTGTATTATACTTTAGCATTACTTTGCTGACTATGCCTACATGTGAAGCTAATTACATTTACGGCCGTCGATGTTGGAGCAAAAGGCCACCAAAACGCGTACAAAGTCAAAACACTACACACTAGCAAAAAATGGCACAAAGTACTCGTATACTTTAGTGCAGTCGATTTTGCAGTTTTAAAAATTAAAAAAAAAAAATGTATTATTTCTTTGAACTCAATTTTTCAACGACCTCATGTACATATTTTCCTACACCTTCTAGAGAGATGTCTTGCATTTAGTAGGCACGACTTAGGATTTGACTCTTTTGTGCTCATCTAAGTATACAGGGTGATTTGCATAAGATGCGACAAAAGCCTAGGGCGGATAGGTTGGATAGGTCTATCTCCCCCCGTTAAGGCGGGAGGGGCAAACAAAATATTAAAAATCAACGAAAACACGTACAATAATGTGCTATAGCTTTTTTGAAAGTTAATATTCCATTATTTTATTTGCTTTTTAAATCAAGTTGTTTCAGTGAATAGTTTTAGAAAAATTAAATCCTACAAACCCTACAATTCTCCGACTCTTGGCTGGGACCCAGGTCACTCTGGGATCTTGCGGAATGTGAACTGTAATGAATTGCTAGGCAAGGCTCTGACGAGGATTTCTCAGAACCCGAACATGCATTGGGTCTTCCTACATCTTTGCTTTGGCCTTTCATTGACGATTCCTTTTTTTTTAAACACAATTGAGTGTGATATGATTGTCCAGAATGTAGGTTGAATAAACGACATTCAATCAGCTACATTCTTCCTGTCTCTCAGCAGAAAAGACTGCAGACAACTTATTGGCGTCTTGCTATGCCTCTTCGGTTTTTAATGGGCTAATTTTAAGTGACAAAATACTCGTAGTCTACGACGTGGAGAGGGCGATGATACTGTGGAACATTTTCTCTGCGAAAGTCCTGCGTTCGCTCGTACTACTCGTAGGTGGCAGATCTGATCGGTGCTGATGTGGTGAGTGCTGATACTTCAAGCCCCTCATCAATCGAGCGCTTGCTCGTCTTTCTCAGAAAGTCAAGAGAATTCCAATAAAATGGGTAAACAGGGTTTTTCTCCCTCATAATACATTAGACCAGTTCGTCTGAGTGCTCGGGGAAGCGATTGTTATCCCGATAAAGAAAACAGGTACATACCTACTAGCATTTGTAATCATACGACTCATTGGCAGCCAAGGTTAGAATTGAGTGCGTTCGGATTCCAAGTCCCAAGCTAGGCGTAGCTGTGTAACTATCTTCTGAAAGGAAGTAAAATCACTGTGAATTTTTTGTCTTTGAAAAGCGGTAAACGCAATGATTGCTACCGAGATCTTCTCAAATCGATGCCACTGATTGTTCCATTCGTCTTGACTTGATCTGGCACAATTACGAGTATAGATATAGCAGAGCTGATTAATACTAGGTTAGGTTAGATGGGTTGCCGCCAGATTACCTGGTGGCTCACATAGGCCTACATGTGCCAACATAGATCTGTTGGAGGGAGGGAAAGAAAAAAGTTTTATTGAGTTATATGATAGGTTAGGTTAGGTTAGGTTAGGTAGGGTTATGAGGTTATCATAAAACACTAGGCACCAAAGTGGGCCCATCGCGATCCCTAGGGAACCTTCACGGCAGAAGACCTAAACCCATTCTCCCAAGCAATTAATCTCCCTACAGGATCTGAAAAGATCCTTGTTATGGTTTAGGGACCTCACCTCTTCAAGGTTATCGAAGAAGTATCTTCCAAGATACTTTAGCCTTGTCCTGGCAATTCCTTGACATTCACAGAGTATATGAGTTATATCCTCTGAGACATGTAGGTCGTCGCAGTACCTACAAACATCCGTATCGGATAACCCTAGTCTCATGGCATGCCTCCTTAGGAGACAGTGGCCAGAGAGTATTCCTATCACTGTTCTCAACCGCGATCTATCTAACTTGATTATCTCCCCAGATTTTCTGCGATCTAGCACAGGCCACAAGGTCTTAGACACCCTGTGACCATCTATGTTTGACCATCTTAGATTAGCCGTGTCAATGATTTTATCCCAAATAATTCCCTTGGCCACGCACCCTGGTGGCTTAATGCTACCAATTATATCGCTACGTGGGAGCCCCGCTCCTCTTTTAGCCAGCGCGTCGGCCTGCTCGTTGCCTTCAATATCGCAGTGTCCAGGTACCCAGCATAATCTGACTCGGTTCTGCGTACATAATGCCCTAAGCATTGTGCGGCAATTCCTGATTATATCAGATTTGGTGACGTAAGACTCTAGCGCCTTTAGCGCAGCCTGACTGTCAATGTAGATGGCGATATTCTTATCGGATATTGATCCCATCTCAAGTAATTCCGCAGCTTTAAGTACAGCTAGAACCTCTGCTTGGAACACACTGCATGTGTCCGGAAGTCTCAGGGCCACCTGTAGGTTCGTATCTCTCGAGTAAATACCTGACCCCGTGCCCTCGTTGGTCTTAGAACCATCTGTGTATATTGCAATCTCGTTATGGACAGAGACTGTCTTCCTTCGCCAGTCCTCTCTAACTGGATACAGTACTTCGTATGGTGTGTCGAAGTCTAAGGTGCCAAGTATATCGTCCGATTCGTCAGGGATACCGGGAAAAGGTTCCTTGAGAATGGAGCTGTGTCCTATGTTATTAGTCCTGAAGAGACCAACGTTAGTGAGCCGAAGCGCACTATTGCCCGCTTGAAATTTAATTTGTAGGTCTAATGGTAAAAGATACAGAAAGATCTCGAGTGCAGCCGTAGGTGTTGTGCGTAGAGCACCCGTGATGGCAATGCAAGCTGTTCTTTGTACCATGGCCAACATATCCCGTGTGTTTTTCGTATTCGTTGCCTTCCACCACACAAGAGCCCCATACGTGAGTATGGGTCTGACTACCATGATGTATAGCCAGTGCATCATTGCGGGCTTCAGGCCCCATTTTTTCCCCGCGGTCCGCTTACAGATGAAAAGAGCATTATAAGCTTTGCGGACCCTTTCCTGTATGTTAAGTTTCCAATTTAGTTTCCTATCTAGCAATATCCCAAGATATCTAGCGCGATCCGAAAGGGAAAGCTCCACCCCTGCTAGCTTAGGCAGTTTGAAGGGTGGTATCTTGTATTTTTTGCTGAAGAGTACCAATTCGGTTTTATCCGGGTTGACGTGTAGTCCTCTAGCCCATTTTTCTAGACTATTAAGAGCTGATTCCATAATTTCACTTAATGTGTCAAGGAACTTGCCTTGAACTAAAATCACCACGTCGTCTGCGTAAGCAGTGACGCTTATGCCTGTGTTGCTTAGTTCTTTAAGTATCTCATCGATGACTAGAACCCAGAGGAGGGGTGAGATAACGCCTCCCTGGGGAGTCCCCCTGGTAACGGATTTTCTTATTGAACTGTTTCCGATAGTGGAGTTAATGTTTCTAGTGCCTAGCATATTGCAGAGCCAATTGGTAATGCTATGCTCGACGTTCATTGTTTCCAGGGCCTGTTTGATGGCCCTTCCTTCTACGTTATTGAACGCCCCTTCTATATCTAGGAAGGCTGCTAGTGCATATTCCTTATGGTGAAGGCTAGTCTCTATCTTCCCTACTACGTAGTGTAAAGCTGTTTCCACCGATTTCCCCTTCAGATATGCGTGCTGAGCTTTGCATAGAATCCCGTTGCAACACTTACTTCTGATGTGAATATCAAGAAGTCTTTCAAGTGTCTTGAGGAGGAATGACGAGAGACTTATGGGTCTGTAGTCTTTCGCTGAAGTGTGGCTTGGTTTACCTGCTTTAGGTATGAATATAACCCGCACTTCCCTCCATGCCACTGGTACGTAACATGACCTTAAACAATGTTTAAAAATTTCCCTAAGCTTGCTTCTGACCTTGGCTGGAGCTTTTTGCAGCATAGCTGGCAAAATTCCATCAGGGCCTGGTGCTTTGAATGGTGCGAATGACATAATGGCCCATCGCAGATTCTTCCATGTAATGAGATTCTCTACGTCGTCCCCTATTGACCTACCATTGTACGAGTAGCTATTAGTAGTAGAATCCATTGGCGATCTACTTCCTGGGAAGTGAGCTTCAATTAACGTTTCTAAAACTTCTTCGCTACTTTCTGCCCACGAGCCGTCAGATTTTTTGATGAAGCTTGGGACAGAAGTGTCTTTGGCTAGCATCTTGCGAAGTCTGGAAGCTTCACTAGTATCCGCAATGGACTGACAAAATTCCTTCCAGGACTTTCTTTTTGATTGCCTGATTAAGTACTTAAACTCCCGCTTGCGGTCCATATATTCATCCCATGTGGTACCGTCTCCTATTTCTTTGGCCCAGTTGTAGAAATGCCTAACCTGTTTTTTCTTGGAGTTGATTTCCTTGCTCCACCAAGGAGGTTGGGACCTCTTGGACTTCTTTCTTAGTGGACAGGCCCTTTCGAATGCCATGTTCATTACTTTGCCTAAGTTACCTACCGCCTTATCTATATCTTGAGGATCGTCGTTGCGAATAGGCCCATCCTTAAGATGTTTCCTTACTAGCTCTGTATACATACCCCAGTCTGTACTTTTAGGGTTTCTGTAGCTGTTGCTAACCCTAGTCTCGAAATTAATTTGAAAGCGTATCCATCTGTGATCAGACAGAGAAGCCTCCTCCAAAACCCTCCACTTTTCTACCGTTAGGTGAACAGAACAAGAAGCTAAGGTTATGTCAATCACTTCTTGTCTGTTCCTTACTACAAAAGTTGGCGTAGAACCCTTGTTGCATATGGTGAGCTTGGTCGAAAGGATGAAATCAAAAAGACACTCACCTCTTGTATTAGTATTACTGCTACCCCATTGTGAGTGATGCGCATTTGCATCACAGCCCACGATGAAGAGCCAGTTGTCCTTCCTTACCAACTGCTTCAACTTCACAGATGGAATCTCCGCCTGCTCGTATGGGAGGTATGCAGAGACCAGACACAGCGGTTTACTTCCCTCTCTTTCACAGGAGACTGCTACTAGATCGCCGTCACTGAAATTATTCAAAAGAAATGCCCTTATGTTGTTTTTTAAAAGTATACAAGCCCTGATTTTACCTTCGTTGGCTTTGTAGAACAACGTGTAATTCCTGTTTTTGAGCCCTTGGATCTGGTTGTTGTCGCTGATCCATGGCTCTTGTACCAGTATGGCCGAGACGTCATGCTTGATGATATAGTTGATCAAGCATGCCGTCGCAGCCTTACTGTGATGCAAGTTTATCTGCATCACCTCCATCATCTTTGGGTTCCTCCTCCTCCTCAACACCCTTGGTCATGACCTTTAGCATGACCTTCCCCATGCTATATCGCACCATCCCTTTGGTCTTTTCAAGGGGTGGCAGCGATTCCCTATTTAGGGCCAGCAAGAAGTGCTAACCAAACTGCTTCCTAGGCCTAGTCTTGAGCACCCTCCATGTATTGGCCTTCAACTCCCTGTTCTGCATGTGGAGGAGACCAAGCAGTTTTTCTGGGTAGGTGTATGGCAGCGGAACCCAGACCCAAGCTTTGGGCGGAGTGTATCTCGCCAACTCCGCCATAGTCACGCACTTGAGCTGAGACCCGCTCCACACTTCCCCAACCTCCGAAATAAACTGTCTGAGGAAGTCAGCAGAGGCTTTGTTCCCACAGGCAACAACCTTCCGGCCCCCTTCCCATCCAGCACCGTCGAATTGAAGGTCACTATCCTCAGTGGAAGACATCTTCTTCCACAGAGCATCCTGAAACTTCTCCTCGACGGCAATCCACTGGTCCATGGTCAGGCGACCGCAGGGCTCCTGCTCGTTGACAATAGCAACAAGGAGCTCATCCTCCGGGTCGTAGTTCGGGCGCGCCGAAGGCGAAATACCAGCCTTCACCTTTTTCGCCGCGCTCGGTTCCACGACATCGTCGGACCTGCTCCTTTTGCTTTGGAACGCCACCCTACTGGCCCCCGCAGCTGAAGTCTCCCCCTCCCTGCCTGTGCCCTCAGTTCTGCTGGGAGGCTCTACTCCACTCGTAGAGGCCCCCAGCTCCTCCCTACTTCTAGCCTCACCTGCCTGTGCGACCGCTACCTTCCTGGCAGCCTCATCGGCTAAGACTGCCTTAGCCCGATCAAGCTGCAACCTATCCCAAGCACTCAAGGAGTTAACGTCACACCCCCCGAACTGTTGGACCTTGCGCTTAGCACTCTCGACCTTCCGCCGAGCATTGCGCACAAGCATCTTCTCCAGTTGGTGTGCGTTTTTCCTGCTACCCTTCCGCACGACCTCAGAGAAACTAGGAGCAGCAGAGTTCTCGCCAGCTGCGCTACTAGTCCCTTTGGTCACTGATCCCTTGCCACCTTTAGTGAGAGTGCCAGCCAACTCACTGCTACCCTTTCTAACTACCGTGAGAGTACCAGCCAACTCACGTGTGCCCTGTTCTAATAAGATGGGAGTACTAGCCAACCCACTATCGCCCTTAATTATAGAAGTGAGAGTGCTAGCCTGCTCACCTCCCACTGCGCTAGCGTCAGTGAGTGTGCTGTCCGCATCCTCGCTGTCGCTAGCCAGTAAAACGTCCTCTAACTCCTTCTCTAGCCCAGACACGGAAGACTGTGGGGATGACACTACGACATCGCCCCCCAGTTCCATCCCTGTCTGTCCAGAGAGTACTTCCCCAGGTAAAATTAAATTTTTTTGTGTTTTTTGTAAATTTATATTTGTTATTTGTTTGTTTAGGTTTTCATTGTTCATTTTGATTCCCACGAGTAGGCACGGAACAACTGGTCGATCTTAGTTTACCGGCATGCTAAGATAAGGCGCAACTTACTGTGGGCCCTGCCAGGGCGCCCACAGGAGCTCGTTAGGACTGGTTTAACCCCCAGTCTTCCATCCCTCGGCACGGTTCTAAAGCTCACACCACCAGGGAGTTAGGTATCTGTTGTTACCTCATTCTCGATGACCACTGCGCACGATTGATGCGTGCGTGTTAGTCTTAGCTGACACTAACCTAGCGAACTAGGATTAGCCATTTCCGGCGGGCGCCCACGGGGAGGACTAGAGAAGAGGATTTATGCCCACCGAGTTATATGATACTTAGACGTGTCTGTTTGATGTTTTTGAGCCCGTCTCGAATAGGAATCTTGTTTAACCAGATATGTTGCAGAAATGTACGATCATCGAGATGGGTATGTCTGCCAGTTCTACGGGTTCCTCAGGTTTGCTTAGTAGGACGGAGTCTACTGATGCCTGGACAATGACACAGAAAGTGTCCGGTGTCTTCTTCAACGTCCAGGTCATCACAGCCTCTGCAAACGTGCTGCAAATTAATTAACTTCATCTTCTCTGAGCGTTTGCTTAACTCTTGTGGCTACTGCTATAGTAGGGCTGTTTAGGGTTTACTGATGTTTCGGACAGTAGGCTTTTGTGTTCCTACAGGTTTGGATATTTTGTCATCTGTTTTCAGTTATGTTTAGCATTATATTTGTGTTTTTTTTTTTTTTTTTCTTTACGTATTAAGTAGGAAACTGGTCTCTTTTGTCCGTTTATGATGCACAGAGATCCGATCTTGCTCGGGCCAGCTCATCCACTTGTTGATTCCGGCTAATGTCATTGTGGCCGGCAGCCCAAATAATTTGGACGTTATTCTGCCTGTTTAGAGCATGAGGTTCTGAGCGACAGAGTCGCTTAGCTATCAACATAAAAGGAAATATCCTCCTATGATATGTCTAATACTTTGGCCCTTTCGGCTGCATCATATATGGCTAGAATCTCAGCTTGAAAAACACTACATGACTTCGGGAGTCTATGCATATGCCATTTTTTATTTTTTTTTTTTTTTTTTTTTGAAAAAATACCTGCTCCGGCACCATTGTCCATTTTTGACCTGTCCCTATAAATTCCTATTTCAGGTTCTCGTATTACAGTATTAGCCCATTCATCCCTAGGTATACAGGTATCCTTACCGATTGAAATTCTTATAGGAGATCACATAGTCAGTTTCCTCATAGACATGAGTGAATGAGATCAAGTGAAGTATGGAGTTGTGACCAATGTTATAGCTTTCTAGCAATTAGCATTAGAACATCATTTTTCGCTGCAATAGTTTTAATATGCAGGTCTTTAGTGTCTATACTTTTTCCAATTCAACATCTGAAATCGTCCAGAATTGCGGCATAATGCTTAAGACATTTTATGTACGCAGAACCATTTCAGATTATGTTGGGTACCTGGACACTGCGATATAGAGGGCAACGAAAAAGCCGACGCGCTGGCCAAAAGAAGGACCAGAGCTCACACATTGTAATATAATTGATACCATTAAAGCACAAAGGTGCGTGGCCAAGGGAATTATCCTTGATAGAACCACCAACATGGTTAATCTAAGATGGTCCAACTTAGATGGTCATAGGGTGTCCAAGGCCTTGTGGCCTGGGTTAGATCGCAGGAAATCTGAGGAGATTATTGAACTAGAAAGATCACGGCTAAGAACAGCGATAAGAATACTCTCTGGCCATTGTCTTCTAAGGAAGCACGCTATGAGACTAGTACTATCAAAAACGGATGTTTGTAGGTACTGCAATGACTTACATGTCTCAGAGGACAAAACACTTATACTCTGTGAATGCCAAGGCATTACCAGGACAAAGCTAAAGTACCTTGGAACTTGCAAGATACTTCTGCAATAGTTTAGAAGAGGTAAGGTCCCTGAACCACAAAAATGACATATTTAAGTTCTGTAGGGAAATTAAGTGTATGGAAGAATTGGTTTAGGTTTTTGACGTGAAGGTTCCCTAAGGATCACGATGATCTCACCTTGGTGCCTAGTATTTATTAGGCATGTGCAAATAGTGAGTATCCGGTATTTAGCATTTGTTACTTGAAATGAGAGTCGGAACCGAGTCTAGAAGCAATATAAAATACACATGTGCACGTGCAAACACACATCAACGCATTCTTCGACCAACGCTTTCTTCAACCAAACAAACAAAGGAAGCGACGGTAGTAGCAAGGAGAAGGCAGTGTACCCCTTTTTGAGGAGTTCCAAGATGCAGAAGTCACCAGGTGGCCAAGCGGCAACACCACAGAGGAGCATGGAACGACACGAGTCGTCCACAAAAAAAGAGACAACAGCTGAACTGCCCAGACACCGGTTCCGCCAGTAGCCACAACCCAAGTTGGAGAGGCAGCGGGGACTACTGAGGGACTGAGGGAAGGAGACACCACCAAAACCCCATTAGAGGTACGAAAGAACCCCATGACTGCTGGAGGAATATGGAAGGCCGGCAGAAACGGAGGAGGTAGAGATGTCCTGGAGAAACTAGGCCAAAAAATCTCTGAACTGCAGGATGCAATGAGGACTCAACGCCACATTAACCAAGCCATGAGGGACCTCATGAAAAACATCTCAGCACTTCACAAGAGAGCGATGACGGCAGAAACCTTATACAAAGAAAGGAACGCAGACCAGGCTAATAAAAGCGCACAAACATCCCCAGCGCTTAAACCTGTCGAGCGAAATACAAAGCGACCCCGCGAAATAGAAGAGCAACTGCCAACCCCGAAAAAAGGAAAGCGGCTAATATTAGAAGAAGGTGTAGAAACCACACCGACACAAACACAAGAATGGAAGGAGGTGCCCAAAAATGCAAGGAGCCGACCAAAAATAAAAAACAAAAAAGAGGATAAAGCTGCATCGTCTCAAACACTGGAGCGGAAGGAGGTGCTTAAAACAGCAAGAAGCCAACCAAATGTCAAACATAAAGAAGATGATGGAAAAAAGGAGACCAAAGGAAAAACGGAGAAAGAGACCAAAAAGATCCGAAGAAAACCCACAAGGCCGGATGCTATTGTGGTAGCGAAAACTGGAGAAACGTCATACGCGAACATCCTGAAAATGATGAAAGCGAAGCCGGAATTAGAAGAACTCGGCGAAAACTTTAATAGAATCAGGAAGACAGCTAAAGGCGAACTGCTCTTAGAGGTAAAGAGGAAAAATGATGCACAAATCGAGAAGTTTAAAAAAGACATGACCAGAATCCTCCAATGCAAAGCCAAGGTCAAAGCGCTATTCGACCAAGTAACTATAGAGTGTCGCGACCTAGATGAGGTAACAACTGTGGAAAAAATCTGTAAGGCCATAACAGAGCAGTTCCCATCGACAATGAGCATCACACAGGACGCAATCAAGTCCATACGAATGACAAGACGTAGAACACAAATCGCTCTCATCAATCTCCCCGTGAGTGAAGCGAGCAAGATGATCGCCACGGGACATATGCGGGTAGGGTGGGTCCGATGCAGAATACGAGAGCCCCAACACAGTGATACAGGTGCCTTGAGTACGGACATGTCGTTAGGCAAAGCAATACGCGAAATCCCGATGAAATTATGAAGTGCATCCAAATAAATCTGAACCACTGCGAAGCCGCCCAGGATCTACTAGCGCAAACGGCGAAAGAACAAAAGGCAGATGTGATCCTCATCTGCGAACAGTATAAAACCCAATGCGATAGCGGAAGATGGGTAGAAGACGGGAATAATAAGGCGGCAATATGGACATGCGGAAGCTATCCCTTTGAAAGCTTGGACTCCAGGCACCGGCAGAACTTCTTATACGCCAAAATAAAAGGAATCCATTTCTTCAGCTGCTATGCACCACCGAGCCTGAGCATGGAGGAATACGAACAGATGCTGGACAGCCTTGTAGCCAAGGTCAGAGGAAAAACACCAACCGTTATAGCCGGAGACTTTATTCAATGGGCAGTCGAGTGGAATAGCACCATGACAAATAGAAGAGGCAAAGCACTGCTAGAATCATTTGCTAGCCTCGATCTAGTGCTATTAAACAGAGGCAACAAGCACACATTCGACAATGCAGAGCGAGCTCCTTCATCGACCTGGCGTTCGCCAGCAGGGCCATAGCAAGTGGGATGAAATGGTAAGTCTCAGACCTGTATACAAACAGCGACCACGAGGAGGTCCCAGCAGAGAGTCCGAGGTAGAGGCATACAGGACTATGAGGTACTGAGGAAACCGTTTCAGAGGAAGAGATCACAACTCCGCAAACTGATAAAAAAGAGCAAAGCCTAATGCTTCCAGGCACTCAGAGAGGAGCTACCAAATAGTCATGAAAAAATTAAGGAATGGCACGGCAGCTGCACCGACTTGCCCGAATATCATGCACTCAATTGTCTACGCTCTTTTCCCCTAGGCAAGATGGATTCATCCTACCACAAGGATCAGCGGAAGAAACAGAGACAATACCAGCAGTCACCACAGAGGAAGTTTTAAAAGCCGTGGAACAATAAGAGCAGCAAGACGCCGGAATGGATGGAATCCCGAACTTCGTGCTAAAAGGAGCCATTAAAGCAAAGCCAGAGATCTTCACGTACCTTTATACGACATGCCTAATGGATGGCATATTTCCCACTACAGTGGAAAAGGCAACGGTTAGTCCTTATCCCAAAAGGAAATAAACCACCCGAGCAACCGTCGTCGTACAGGCCGTTGTGCATGCTTGATACACTGGGGAAAGTGTTAGAAAAAATAATACGTACAAGGCTAGAGCCGTACACGGAAGGAGACTCAGGGCTCTCTACTCGGTAGTACGGCTTTAGAAAAAAACGAAGCACCATAGAGGCGATAAGGGCAGTGTGCGACATTGCACGTGAAACTATCGCGGGATAAAGATGGCTAGAGGGGAGCAAGCAGTATTGCGCCGTCGTAACACTCGACGTCAAAAACGCATTCAACTCAGCCAGCTGGTGCTGTATGTTAGAGCGCTAAGCAACCTGTATACCTAACTACCTGCTGAAAATAATAGGCAGCTACTTTAGTGAGAGAACTCTTCATTATAACACGGTAGAGGGGCCTAAGAAGTACACAATTACGGGAGGAGTCCCCCAAGTGTCAGCACTAGGCCCATCTCTGTGGAATATAATGTATGATGGCATACTAAGAACGCCAAGTCCGAGCGGAGTAGAAATTATCGGCTACGCTGATAACATTGCAGTAATCGTCGTAGCAAAAACGCTAGAACAAGTGTCCGAAAACTGCAACCAAACAATAAGGAACGTGAGGGCATGGCTACAGGCATCAGGTCTGGAACTGGCAGATCACAAGACAAAATCGGTGCTAATAAGTAGCAGAACAAAGGTGGTTCACCTTACTATACAGGTCAGTGAGCAAACCATCGAGTCACGTCCACATATCAAGTACCTGGGAGTGCTGCTGGACCACAAGCTAGACTTCAAAAAGTACCTAATGTACGCAGGCGAGAGCCTCCAGGGCAGTAGCGGCATTGTTCAGATTAATGCCAAACGTTGGATGACCCAGGCAGCCAATATGAAACTTGCTAACAGCGGTAAGCAAGTCGATCCTCATGTACGCGTCTCCCATATGGGCACAAGCGACGTACCGGATAACGTACATTAGACGGATGAACTCGGCCCATAGAATCGCATCATTAAGAGTGTGTTGTGCCTTTCGGACGGTGTCCGCGGAGGCTATTAGCGTAATCTCCGGTCGAATGCCAATCGATTTGGAAATAAAAAAGGCCGCGGCAACCATCGACGCTATACAAGAAGAATGGAAACAGAGATGGAACACCGCACCAAAAGGAAGATGGACCCATATGCTAATCCCCAACGTAGAGGAATGGATCAGCAGAAAACACGGAGAAGTAAATTTCTACATGACGCAGTTCCAATCAGGGCACGCATGCTTTCGGGAATATTTCTACAAATACAAACATGTAGATGACCCATACTGCCCGCACTGCGAAGGCAAAATCCAGAACGCGGAACATGTTTTAATGGAATATCGGATGTATACGACGGCCAAAAAAATACTACAGAGAGAAATTGGCGGCCAAGTGACTCCGAGATGACTTATAAAATTCACGCTGACGACGAATGAAGCCTGGAACACAGCGAATGGGATCATCACCAGCATGATGCAACAACTACGTCTGGAGGAACGAGCAGCAGCTAGAAATGAGGATCGTACAAACACTGAAAGGTAGACAAAGTTACACAAAAACGCCCACATATGCAATGTAACGCAAGTGACATGCTAAAGACACACAATGAGAAGTGAACTCACGCAGTAACAGAAATTTGAATGTGAAAATTGAGCTCTTGCAATGCAGCAGAAGTATAAGAAGCAGCAATGGCTCATGCGTGATGAATAGTATGACAGGCTAACCAGCCCCGCGAAGTAATAACTAACGGCAGTCCCGCGGGGAGAGTGGTAGAGGTGTGCAGGGTGTGGATTAGTACGTAGGCGCATTCCTGGCATCGAGTATTCGGGTTTGTGAATCGTGCATGCTAATAGACCGGGCTACTAGTATCTTTAGAAGATTACCACACCCCTTGGCGCAACAAAAAAAAAAGCATTCTTCGGCAGCAGCACGACTCGTCTCTCTCGTTTTTTTTTTATGTTCTACTTCTGCATCTTCCATTCTTCTCTTCTCTTGCACTCTCTTGTCTTTAATGACAAACGAACCAATTTGATTACTTTTCTGTACAACGTACGAGTACTTAAACCACGACAGTAACGAATACCAGGAGTCGAATGTTGTGATCTTCGGTTAGTAATCAGTATTCGTTCCAATTTGATTACTTTGGTGCACAACATACTTAAACATCGTCAGTAACCAATACCAGGACTCGAGTGTTGTTAGAGCACTCGGACTCTCTGGTCCGAGATTTAAGAGAGCTAACTAAAAAGTAAAAATAATAAAAGTGGAAACTATTCTTCAAAGAAGGTGAGTTGTTCACTGGGTACTCTTATTTTCCATTAAACAAATATAGTTTTGCGAGTTGCCATGTTATATTGTATATAAAATTCAATGTATGTACCTATGTATGTATTTCCGATCAAATACCTAATATCATTTTTTAGAGATGAATATTTATTTTCATTGAAATAAATTTTGTTAAGTTTCAACGAAATAACATATTTGCGATCAAAGAGTAATAAAATTCTTTTTACATAGATATAACATTCCATTACATATGTACATAATACGGATGTACATTTCATAGTAATCCTAATCAAAAGCGAAACGAAAGGTAATGCAATGGTACTTCTGGTTGCAGAAAATGAATCATGACTGGGATATCATGAGTAATCAAATTTCACACCACTCGTATTTACACTGCAGGTCAAAAGTTTGAGCCCTACCTAGACAACTGCCTTCATTCATGGATGGAGATTAAATTCTATGAATTGCATTGGGTTTTTTTTACCTTAATTTTCTGCCTGAACAATACACACAGGGTTGCCGCTGAAAGATTTGAAAAAAAAACGAAAAAAAAACAACAAAAACAAACAATGTAAACATTTTAACGTTAAAGCCAGAGAACTGCATGAATCCACTCATTTGCAGTTGTGAATCATTCGCTAAAACACGAGCCGTCCACAGTCTCACGCACAAAGAAAACAAGCAAGTATATATCGACACTCATGAATATTTGAATGCGTAGTTGGCTCGCACACAAAGTATTCACAAATGTATAACGCCCCATTTCTTCACCGAGTACTAGCGCTAGTACCGGCATTAGAGCAAAAGTTGGTACTCAAATCGGCATCGAGTCATTTCTTCACAAAGTACTAACGCCGATTTGGTACCGAGTATTAGCTGGTACTCGGTATTAGCTGGACCCTCAAAATCGCCAGTCTAGCGTCGTTAATACCAGGATTAGGCCAAATTCAATCATTTATCATGAGCAGGGATAGGATTTTGCATTTTATTTTGCCTTTTTTTGCCTTTTTATATCATTATTGCCTTTTTTGCCTATTTTTGCCGTTGTTGCCTTTTTCTGCCTTTTTTCCCTATTTTGCTTTTTTCTCAAAATTTGTTCGCTAAAATTTTTTTACAAAAATGCGCGATTGCATGTATGTATATCTGTGCAAACATTCTTCTTAACACACTACGTAATACGCATACCTAAATTCCTAGGCGCATTCAAATTTAAAACGTCTAGTCTGTGGGGAGAATCAACATGGAAATATGTACATGACCACAGACGGTTTGCACTTATATGTGACCGCAGACGTTCCTGTGTATAACTCTATTACATATTTCTTGTTTGTATACAATACATATTATGCGGATTATTTTGCTCGGACTAAAAAAATCGTCAGCGTTCTTGAAGACGATGCAAGCTGTGTTGTGTTTGCAAAGGAATTAATTGAAGATGAAGCAGTACAAGAGCAGCTGGCGTACATCAAAGTCAATTTTAGGTTTTTAGTCGACCCAAAAACACGAATTTTCGAAGACTTTCAAAAAAGCAGGTATTTTTGAGAGTCTGTACTTATAATTTTAACTAGCATTATTCTGATCAAGGAACATCAATTGGCGAAGTGTTGCCGGTTTTAAAGAACATTCAGCAAAACTTGAAAAAAGCAAAAGGGCCGATTGCAAGGGAAGTCCTAAAGAAGTTTACTGCCGTTTTCAATGGAAATACGGGACTGAAAACTATTGAGCGGATAAATTCTGTAATGAACGGCGACTTGGATTCCAAACTTCCAGAAAATATTAATGTTAATAATGTTGAAAGCTTTAAATGGGCTCCACTCGTTTCACCTGAAGTAGAAAGGTCATTTAGCTCCTTAAAGGCGGTTCTAAGAAACAACCGGAGAAGATTATTACCAGAAAATTTCAAAAAGCTCTTGGTAGTTCTATGCTACTATAACTAAATGTGCATTTACTTTCCTTTTCTTATTTTTTAATAAATGCCTTTTTTTTTGCCTTTTTAAGTGTTTTGTTTTGCCTTTTTTTACTTTTTTATGTCAACAAAATCCTAACCCTGATCATGAGAGATAAAAAAAAAATAAATATTTGGCGCAACAGCTCTTTAAGTGCCAGGGCCTAGCTTCTCGCAACCACTCATGTTGTGTGCGTTATATTTTTCACACGAATGGAAGGGACCTACAGTTTAGTGCCGTATCCGAACGGCGATTTTGAGAAGCTTTTTCGAGACAACAATACTCTCGGATGTTTGTCAGACGCTCGCGAGAGGTGGGACCGTGAAAAAACTTTTTGGTGTTTTGTAGGATTCGAACTTGGAACCTCATGCGTAGTGATCCGACACACTAACCACTTACGCCACGGCGCCCACTGATCATGAGAGATAGTGCTCTATTTTGTTATTTTCTTCGCTGTCATTGTGAAAAAAGTAAATACATACACGTGTGTTCTATTTTGGTTTTATTTGATTTTTTATTCTATTTTCTGGAAAATGGATTTGATTTTTGGTCTTCAAAATAGCCGCCCAAAGAAGGAGGAATGCTCAGGAGATTCGTTCGCCAAAGTTAATTAACAATGCTCATGGCCAGCTTCTTGTGGATGACGAAAAAATTCTGCAGAGGTGGCGGCAGTATTGTGAAGAACTTTTAAATGAACAGTTTCCCCGGCTATACTTTTCAAGAGCCACCCCTAACTGTGAAGAAATACCCGACATTACAGTCGAAGAAGTTAGTGAGGCGGGCAAATACTCCAAAAAACGAAAAGCGGTTGGGCCAGACGAGATGCCCTCTGAGTTCTGGAAAAAGATGGGAGACATCGGGCTCAGATGGCTCAGAATTCTCATCTCCAAATTTGTGAGAGGTGACCCAATGCCGAATCAATGGAGGGAGAGTTACCTTCTCCCTGTATACAAAGGGAAGGGTGATATGCGAAACTGTGATAACTACCGTTCGATCAAGCTGATGTCACACACCATGAAGATCGTTGAGTGGGTATTAGGTGGCCGACTGTGAAAAATAATACGGCTATCTGATGATCAGTGCGGGTTTGTCTCGGGTAAATCAATGTAAAAGGATCATAATGGACAAACATCGTGATTCCTTAAAGGATTTGCATATTGTATTGGTTGCCTTTGAAAAGGTATTCGACAGACAACCACGAGATCTGATATGGGTGGCTCTAAGACATTGAGGGGTTCCAGAAACCTATGTACAAATGATCATGGACATGTACGAAGAAGCAAAGAGAAGAGTAAGATGCCCCGCTGGAGTAACCGAAGAATTCCCAATCAAAGTCGGGGTGCATCAGGGAAGCGTTTTAAGTCCTTTGCTCTCTATTACAGTCCTTGATTATCTGCTTGAAGGTAAAGTGATGAACCCCAAGGTACATCAGTTATTCTTTGCTGACGATGGAGCCATCATAAGTGAGGATCCTACATCCCAGCAACGAGCACTTGATGTGTGGGTGGACGCTCTGGAGGGAAATGGGTATCGCATTAGTTCAAAAAAGACAGAGTACTTGTGCTGCCCGTTCTCTGATCCACTCAGGCCTATTTCAGGCACTTATTTGAATGGAACAGTGCTTCCCAAGTGCGAAAAGTTCAAATATCTGGGATCTATGATCAATAGCAAAGCAACCTGTGATGACGACATCAATCATCACGTAAGCGTAGGGTGGATGAAGTGGCGAGAAAATTCCGCTATCTTCTGTGACAGAAAAATGCCACCTAAGTTGAAAGGGAGGCTCTACACCGCAGTTGTGCGTCCAGCGCTCACATACGGTTCACAATGTTTGACGATGTAAGAAATTAACGGCAACTGAGATGAAGATGCTTCGCATGGCAGCAGAAGTGACAAAGCTTGATCGAATAAGAAGTTCGAAGATCCGTGGAAGCGTTCACGTCAAGGAAACCATCGTACAAAAGATAGAGCGCGACCGGCTGAGTTGGTATTGCCACGTTCAAAGAAGAGATCATTTGAACCCAGTTAAAAAGGCAATATCAATGCACGTTCCAAAGACATCGCGATGTAGGAAAGGCAGGCCTATAAACGCCTGGATCACACAAATGCGACGACATCGGCATTTCATTGGCCTCAGTAACCGAGTGATCCAAAATCGGCAGGCCTGCCAATATTTTCTGAGGTCAAATAGGCGAACCCCACAGGCGGATTAGTAGAAATGCGGTGGAGTGGGCGGGTTGTGATCCCTTATTTTCGGATCATAACCTCGCTGATAAAAGGAAGAAGAAGAAGGATTTGATTTTTGGTGGGGATAGTTTGTTTCATGATTTCGAGGACGATATCGAGTACGAGAACGATGAAGAAGGGGTGGAAGTTTGTCGATTTAAGCGCCGTATCTACCGTATGCCACAACGGAGTACAATAAATACTTGGGACGATGTGAACTTTTCGCTTCATCGCTATCGTTTTATAATTCTTGTTTCTTCATTCTTCATTGGTACCAAACATAAAGTAAAGAAAAAACAACCAATCACAAACTCTTCCACATGATTCCGCATACCTACCACCATACTCACATCATTCACAACAGTAAAGCAACACAAATATTAAAAAAAACTTCACTAATGAATAAAATACGAATATAATTCGAAGTAATTGTCTAACGGCCGACAAATGCCAAAATAGTGTCAAAATCAGTATTAGACCAGTTTTTAGACGTATTAGCTGCTAGTACTGTGAAGAAATGTACAAGTACTATCTTTTCGTTGGTACCGAGTATCAGAGCTAGTACCTGGTCTAGCTAGACCGGGTATTAAGGCAGCTTAGTACTCATGCGAAGAAATCGAGCGTAAGTGTTTCACAAGCCTTCGAATGTTTTATTGATAAGCGTATAATTTGTGTATAATGTAATTTTCAGGATACACATTATTTAGGCAATAAAGTGTGAGGATAGCTAATCATTTCTTTGAATGAATGTGAATGTGTGTGAAGGCCGTGAATGTTTCTTACTTACTTACTTAGGTGGCTCTACAGTTCGGGGTGAACCTGGGCCTCAACCAACAAGCCTTTCCATTTAGCTCGGTCTTTAGCTAATTACCTCCAGTTGCGCACTCCAAGTTGGTCGAGGTCCCCTTGAACTTGTGCGTGCCACCTACGGCGATGATTCCCTCTACTGCGTCGTCCCTCGGGGTTAGATTCGAAGACTCTGCGGGCCGGAGCGTTGGTGTCCATTCGCTCTACATGTCCTAGCTATCTCAGACGTCCAATACGCAGTTTTTTGACTAGGTCGATGTCGCTGTACAGCTCGTATAGTTCGTGATTGAATCTTCTCCTCCAAAACTCGTCAACGCAAACGGGACCGAAAATCTTACAAAGAATTTTTCTCTCGAAGCGACCAAGGACATCTTCATCCTCTTTTAATAAAGTCCATGTTTCAGCACCATAAAGCAGGACTGGGATGATCAGGGTCTTATACAGAGTCTCCTTAGTAGTTCGAGATAGGGCTTTACTGAATTGCCTTATAAGCCCAAAAAAACAGCGATTGGCAAGAGTTATTCTTCGCTTGATTTCTGCGCTGATCTTGTTCTCAGAGTTTATAGCAGAGCCAAGGTAGACAAAGTCCCTTACTACCTCGAAGTTATAGCTGCCCGCTGTGACGTTTTGTCCAATTCGTCGGTGTTGGCTTTCCCTTCTTGTTGACAGCATATACTTGGTTTTGCCCTCGTTTATCGCTAAACCCATTTTGGCCGCTTCCGCCTCAATGCTTGCAAACGCACTGGTGACAGCCCGCTGAGTTCTTCCGATAATGTCTAGATCGTCGGCGTACGCAAGCAGTTGTACAGACTTGTAATAGATTGTGCCTCCGGTGTTGGCTTGTGAGTTCCGCACAATCCGTTCAAGTACAATGTTGAAGAAGTCACATGACAGCGCGTCACATTGTCTAAAACCTTTTTTTACATCAAAGGTCTCGGTGAGGTCATTACCGACCTTGATGGAGCAGCGAGCGTTCTCCATCGTCAGCCTGCACAGACGGACAAGTTTAGCAGGGATGTCAAAACTAGACATGGCTCTATAAAGCTCTTCTCTGTAGACGCTGTCATAGGCGGCCTTAAAATCGATAAAGAGGTGTTGAGTATCGATCTGGAATTCTTGGGTTTTCTCCAGGATCTGCCGAAGTGTGAAGATTTGATCGATGGTGGACTTTCCTGGCCTGAAACCGCACTGATAGGGTCCAATCAGGCTGTTGATAAAAGGTTTCAGGCGTTCACAAAATATCGCAGAAAAGATCTTGCATGCGATGTTGAGGAGACTGATGCCTCTATAATTGGCGCAGTTGAGGGGGTCTCCTTTCTTGTGGATCGGGCAAACGATGCTGAGGTTCCATTCATCAGGCATACACTCGTCTGACCAAATCTTAGAGATGAGTTGGTGTATGCACTCTACCAATTCATCCCCAGCTGCCTTGAAAAGTTCGGCCGGTAAGCCGTCAGGTCCAGCAGCTTTATTGGATTTTAGCTTGGATATTGCTATCCTCACTTCGTTTTGGTAAGGTGGACGGAAATTTTGACTATCATCGTCCATGTTGAATGGTTCATTCTGCCTGACAGCGGGATGTTGGTCTTCGTCGCCGTTATACAGTCTGCAGAAGTAGTTTTTCCATATTCTCAGCACCGACTGTGATTCTACTACGAGGTTTCCATTTTCATCTCTACAGGTTTCTGTACGGGTATTGCTCCTCTGACACGTTCTTTTTACCTTTTGGTAAAACTTCCGTACATTGTTCCTGGAGTATAAACTCTCGATATTCTCAAAAGCGCGCTTCTCATGCTCTTCCTTCTTCTTTTGGAGAAGCCGATGTTCTTCTCGTCTCTTTTGCTCCTAGAGCTCACGAGCAGCTCTCGTTTTCCTTTGCAGTGCCGCTTTGTATGTCTCTTGTTTTGCTGCATGCACTCGCCGGCATTCTTCGTCAAACCAGGGGTTTCGCGGTGGTGGGCGAGCGAGACCCAGCACATCAGTCGCGGCGTTTCTGATGGCATGTTGGCAGCGTTGCCACTGGTCTTCGGCACTTGATGCTGGCGGTATAGGGGTGATTGAGAGATTTCGGGATACGCGTTCAGCGAAGAGTCTGGCGGTCTCTTGCGATTGTAGCTTTTCGACGTTAAATTTTCTCACAGTGATTCTTCTTCATTGCTCAGATTGGGATATCCGCTTTCATACCTTGGCTACAACACGGTAATGATCCGAGTCTATGTTGGCCGCTCGGAAGGTCCGGACATCCAGAATACTGGAAGCATGCCTTGCGTCGATCGCAATATGATCAATTTGGTTTATCGTTACATGATCATTGGACCGCCATGTCTGCTTATGAATATCGAGATGAGGAAACCATGTGCTTGCTATGGTGACATTTCGCTCCACGGCGAAATCAATTAGCCTTAGCCCGTTATCAGACGTGTTGTCGTGTAGGCTATGCTTACCGACTGCCCTACCAAAGACGTCCTCCTTTCCTATTTTGGCGTTAAAATCGCCCAATACGATTTTAACGTCGTATTTTGGACATTGCTCGTATGTTTTGTCGACGAGCTCGTAGAAACACTCTTTGGTGGCAGGGTCCTTTTCTTCCGTGGGAGCATGAACACATATTAGGCTTATGTTAGCGAATTTAGCCTTGATCCGGATAGTCATAATACGCTCGCTCACGTGTCGGAAGCTTAAGACTTCTTGCCTAAGTCTGCCGCGTATGACAAATCCGCATCCGAATAAGCGTTGCCTGTTGCCTCTGTAGCAATCACCATAGTAGATGTCACAGTTTGTCATCCTCTTTTTGCCCGGCCCATCCCATCGCACTTCCTGGATGGCAGTAATATCTGCTTTATAGCAGTCTAGGGCCTCTGCTAGTTGTTCGGCTGCACGTGCTCTGTAAAGGGACAGAACATTCCACGTGCAGATCCGAAGGTCATTGTCCTTATTTCGTTTGCTGGGGTCGTCATTAGTTGAGTCATCCTTATCCGAGGCTTTTGGTTGTTTCGGAACCATCGGTTTTTTACGTAGTAGGGAAGTTACCCCGACGGCACGACCCCCAACCTGGAGGGCCAGTTCCTTAATTATTCCCCTAGGACGAGGGGCCGGGTACACCGGTGCCAGTAGTCCACTACGGGAGTATGAGCGCTGCCGTTGGCCCATCAAGGGCTCCTCCGCCACCATCTCTATTCCAATGCCCTGACCAACATTGGAAATTCCTTAACGACCTGTGATCCGAATACGTCGAAGCAGCTCGCGCAAGGTATTCACTAAGTTCAACCTAAATGGAACTATAGACGCCACCGTTGACTCCGTCTAGGGAATTCGTCCGCTGCCGCCTGGAACAGGAAAAAGTGCTCTAGTGAGAGAACACTCTTCCCTCCTCTATCATCTGCTGCCGCCAAGAATCCTCCAAACGGGGTTGGTTACCCATTTCTTGGATTCAGGTACTAGGCACCCGGCCGTCACCGCGTGGAGGTTGAGAGTAGGAGTTGGTAGGCCTCAGCTGAGTGAAAACGCTTGTGTTTTCATATGATGGCATGCACTACCGTTTGACCAGCCGTGAATGTTTCGAGTGGCTCATAAAACGAGCTGCTTGCTGCAGTTCTCTGCTTAGAACTCCATATTCATTGAAATGAACAACTTAGAAACTAACACAAAACAAAACAAAAACATAAATTCTATAAATTATTGGAAAAATATTTTTTTTACGAAAGTCTTAAAAAATAAATAAAAAGGGTCAAAAAGAGGTGTTTTTTAAAAAGTCGGATCATAGTAGGTCTGTTCCTTTACTTTTTGGGCAAACATTAGTAAAAGAGAAATTATCAACCTTAAGAGTAAAATTCTGTCTCAAAGAGAGAAGCTACAAAAAAGTAAAGGAACGCGTTAGACAAAAAAAACTTGCCCATAATTAAACGTCAACGTTTTCAGCTGTTTCTTCCGTACTCCACATCTATGTAAACCATTTTCATTGAACTTTGAAGTTCGTTTTTATTGCTTTTAAAAACAAATTTACATATTTAAATGCGCAGGAATGTCCTAGGAAAATATTCAACTTCCATTTGGGTCCTCTTTTTTCTCATTTTTTATTTGCCCTTTTTCTGCAAATTGAATTAAAATGAAAAATAAAAACATCCAAACAAAGTAACAGCTGACTTTGACAGAAAGTACACTTCTTACCGGCAGAAATTTGTTGAGTAAGAATTCGTAAGATTTTTCACTGGGCGGAAATTTTTACTCTCTCGTTGCCTCTCTCTTTTATTACTTTTTTGAGTAAAGGAACGCTGTTGAGTAAGAATTCGTACAAATTCGTACAAATTTGTACGAATTTGCAAGTAAAGGAACAGACCTAGTTTCTTGCATCTTAAAAGGGTCGAATTGCGACTAAAGTCGCATAGCAGCATCGTTGAATACACAACACATTCAGATAATAAAAGTTGGATTTTACTAACATCCTCTTTAACAGTGTGCGTTTTGCTTACAAATGTGGCAAAGACTGCTCTTGTGGTTTATTGATAAGTGTTAAGGTTTTTCCTAATTATTGAATTTTATGAGTTTTGGTTGTTCATTCAGCACTGGTTTATGACTCCGTACATCAAAAGCGTTCTCAAATCCAAAAATGTGTCGACCTGGATTTCAAGGGTCTTACATAAAAGCCTTTGTTAGTGACTGCTAAATTTTAAATCTGCATGCAGCCGTCCACTATTCGGTACAACCGTACGTGAGTATAATTTTGTCTTTTTCACTCCTTCAGTTCATTTTACTATCAAGGACCAGGTCGAGATACTTGTACTTTGGGTCTTTCGACGACTTGACTACAGAGCCTTCAAGTGTCGGTAGTGTGAAGTCTAGAATATATGTATGTATGTTTCCTTATTGAACGAAGAGCGGGCTAGTATTCGGTTAATTTATTTCTTGTTCAAATAAAAACGACATGCAAATTGTAATAAACTTGTATATTTCTAACGATGAAGGAAAAACATAATATATAAAAATAATACAAATAGGAAAAAGCTTTCGGTGCAAAATATCAAAAAATTTAAACTTTACAGACTAGACAATTTAGTGACCCTGTCAACAAACCCATTGGTGTCTTCTACGATTTGCCTCTTGAACCCACCTCGAACTTATACAACGCTAGTCCGAACTGATGGATAAACGATGAAAACTGCCTCGTAACATATGCTACTGATAGAAAGTGATCCTTACCGGGCACATCACAGGTTCCCTCAAGATCATCCTTAGCTGGATGCAAATCACAAGGATGCCTCCCAAACGGATTGGGAAAGGCTTCTGTCGACAGATGCGGATAGAAGACCTTCATTAGTTCAAAATTTATCGACGTTGAATTTGATTTATAGGCAACTTGGTTCAATTGATCAGTCAAACTTGCTGGAATCGCCAAATACAAGTGATACTTTAAGTTCTCCATTCGAAGTTTGCGTTCACAGTTGGTAATGATGATTTTCAATTTGAGAATGACATTAGCCAGGTCCATGCTTCCATATTCGTACAAATAAAAATCTCTGCTGCGTCGGTACTTCTGCCCTGTTTGCCGATTCAAATGCAAGACATTCGTACTGGGAATATTTATAAAGCTAATTGGAACACTGTAAACGTGACTGGTGACCAAATGCAAATTTACATTTGGCGCCTTTGTCTGCATAGATGTCTCTAGGTCCTGCACCAAGGGAAATATTCCCGCCTGATGAATGAAACCAAAGAAAATGACCAGCGCTATGTTGATGGTATACCAGGTTTTCAGAAGATACCTTGCACTGGCCCGACTGCAGAGGAATTTCTTATAGACAATCCTAAGAAGAGGATGATCTTCCCTAAAAGGATAAGTTGTACAAAAGCCAGTTACTAGCTTCGGCGAATGCAGTAAGATAATAGGGAATGTAAATGAAATCAAGAAACGGGCTTCCTGATGATTGATTAACGACATAAAGAAAAGCGGCGCAAATATTGCCGCTGACATTAGACCAACAATCGACTGGGCTCTCGGCAGCCCTTGGTACTCCGCCTTAAAAAATCGCAACATTTGCTGGCCAAAGGACACCAACGCAATCACTCCCAGCACATTGTAAAGCAATGGAATGTTGACCAAAAGATGAATGTAGCGTGGATGCAGCCCATGCTGCGCAGTCTTATCCGGATCAATATTGTATTTGATGAAGTTCCATGGGGTGAAAACGAAATTATTGATACCAATGTCCAGCATGTGGATCTCGCCTAGTGTCAGGTACTTGTAGTAGAACGAGTCAATCAGCGTGAATACGACAATCGCAGGAACTGCTGAGATACAAAAAAGTGACATTCGTAGGTTGAAATCCTTGAAACTAACCGACTTTGTTCCCATTCCGCGTAGCATCCAATAGAACACCATTGGAGCACCGAAAAGCAGGAAAGTCGGTCGGTTAAACACCCCAGCGACACATAATGTTGACATCAACACCAGATGGTTGTAATTGTGCGCAGGTAGAGCGTTCTTCAGCTTCCATATTTTCACTCTTTCCCCAATGGAATCGGCCTTGTCGTAGCGTTCCTCCAGGAATTCCTTCTTGTAAATGACCATGTTAGAGTGAATCATACACTCAGCGACCAGGTACAACAGGACGGATGATATGGCCATTTCGATAGAATTGGAGAATGTTCTTGTGCCAAAGATTAACATGACATATGAGCTGCCCATCGCCAGTAAGCGAATCTCATAACGCAGGCTATACAGCTGGCAAACCTTATACAAGCTCCAGTCATTCACAAACGACAGAATGCACATGACCAGCCGTGGGAACACCAGGTAAGTGTAACTGCAGATGATATCAATACCAAAGAAGCCACGCATGTTGACCGCTACGACTTCGAGCAGTGCCAACGGAGCTTTTAGGGTCACAAAGGAGACAGCCACACTGCGCAGGGGAAAGCTGCTGTTGAACTCCCAGCTCCGTATGTGCTCCAGTTGGAAGTGTTCTCCTGGAAATCACACGAGGGAGCCGATAGAGTTGTCATGATTACTAGGCATACTCACCGACAAATATTTCCGTGGATTGAAAGAACTCATCGGGATGAACGTAACCAAGTTGAGGGATGAAGACCAAAACTATGCGAAGTACAACGAAGAACAGATACGTGCACCAATGTTCGTCGGCATTTTTATTTTTACGCATAAATGTCTCGAAATACTTTGTGACTTTCATTTTGAATAGATTTCATGGGCGTGTGGGGAGTAAAGTAATTAATTTGGAAAATTTTTGAACAGAAAATCCATCGCGACCTCCTTTTTCATGAGGTAAACAAATGACAGCTGCGAGAAATGTCCTAGTGGACAGTTAAATGGGTGTATTCAAAGATTAAGTCGAAGTGTTCGATATACAGAGATTTTTCGCTCCTCCGCGATGACTAGGTTCGACTTAAGCACACTAGACTGAAGTAATCATCTCTTTATGCGTAACTGCCTGAACACTGGTGAAGCTGAAGCTGTAGAACGCAGCGCTGTCAAAGTTAAATACACACATCCAATATTGCGAACAAAATGCGCAGCTGAAGCTTGTAGCTGAAGTAGAAGTCGAGTCAACTTCAGCTTCATGCAGCGTTACTTTTTGACATTTCAAAAAAAAAACCAAAAAAAAATATATAGCAGGACAGTCAAAAGAAAAATGAATTGATCTAGTAAAATGGAATAATAGCCGCGTTTTGTTTTCCCCGTGAACTGAACCAGTTCATCTCAAAATAAAAACAACGCTCCTGGTTCACCTAGAAATTTCATTTTCACAAGTTAGTAGCAGCAGCTATCACACTGACGTTTAATATGGACTAAAAATGGCGGAAAAATAGCAATCGAAGTGAGAAAAGTGCTTAATATTTTTATATTTGTTTAATAATTAAATGTTTTTATATACTTAAGTCAGAAAGTGAGGATACAACAAATAACTATGATTTACTTCTGCCATTCAGCAGAGCTGCCAAGCTTTACATATCATTTTTTTTCTGAAAAGCCATCTAGTGGTGAGGTATGGGATAGAAATTCTGGTTCACGAAAATTGAACCAGTTCAAGTGCTGGTTCAGTTGTTGTTTTTGCATCCTGTTTAAAAATATGAACTGAACCAGTTCACGGGGAAAACAAAACGCGGCTAATATTCTATTGAATTTGAGTAATCCTCGCTATAAAAGTGTGCAAAGAAAAGTCGAGGTGTGTAAAAAAATTATCGAAGCATTTGGACTACCAACAACAAATATCCGTGCAGAGCTTCACCATTGTGTTTCTACCCAGCTACATCAGTGCGTGATTTTTTTGACAGCGCTTCATACTACAGCTTCAGCTTCACCATTGTGTTCGGGCAGTAAAACACAATATTGCCTCGATCTCGAATTCGCCTGACGCCTATGAGTTAAACCATAGGAAATCAATGTATCTTATCACAATGTCGCTTCCACCTCAAACCTCACATTTTCCGTTCGTAAAGGAAAACGTTATGCTACGTAACGACACTGTAATCCAAGACAGAAGTTGAGATGAGCTGAACTTTTGCTTGCTTTGACAGCTAACAGCTTTGGAACAAAGGAACAAAGTGTAAGCAAATATTCAACGCGCTATCGATGTGGGTGGGACATAACTGCATTATAGCTACGCCTGTTTGGTGAGACATTCTAACTCAGTAGTTGTCAGTGAAGTAAAATCTACTAGTAGAACAACAACAACTTTCACTGGAAACTAGTTGAACTTGTAATCTAGAGTGAAAAGTGACTCCCCATGAATAGTTCGGAATACTCAATTCTAAAAGTCACAGAAAAGTAATTTTTTTTTATTTTACGATTATGGTACCTCTTTGTAGTTTGACATTTCTCTTACTTAACTGAAAGGAAATGGAGTTCACCCTCCAAAAAATGTAAATAAGATAAACAATGTAAATACTTCCTTTCGTTTACAAAACCCCAATTTCAGTTCTTAGAGTAAGGACAAGTTGGAGCAGGGAGGGAACAGTCACCCTCCTGGAGAAATAGAGTGCCAGACAAGCTGAGTTTCAGCACAGCAGGTTGAAATAATAATTACAATAGAAAAAAATAAATTCACTTTAGCTTCAGTCTGCTAATGCCAGATGGCAAGCTGATGACAAGCTCAGCATTAACACTCAGATATAAAAAGAAAATCTTTTAGAAACTTCAAGTACGAATATATTGACAGCTAATGACAGATGGCAAGCTGATGACAAGCGCAGCATTAACACTAGATATACAAAAAATCTTAGAAAAACTTCAAATACAGATGGACTTGGGATCGTTTTGCTGAACAGCATTGCTATATCTTTGATTGGCTCGGTATAAAGTTAGTATATTCAATATATTTTTACAGTTGTATTTAATAAGAAACAGGACTATTATTTAATGTTTTTGGATCCAGTTTAGAAATATTCAGAAATAATATATTTTCTCTACGCCAATGCAGCTTCAAGGTACTTATGGTATATAGGGGCCTATACGGCCTATACAAGGACATCGCCTTAGCCGGAAGAGTACACATGCAGCCACCAAGATGGCTGTGTCATGTAGAGCGGATGGTGCTAAACGTTAGAGCCAAGAAAATCTTCGAATCCACCCCGGATGGACGGCGCAGTATAGGACGACCTCACGGTAGGTGGCGCAAACAAGTGGAGATGGACCTCACCGACAGCTGGCTCCTAACCGGGATGGGTGGAGAGGTTTCTTGGTTAAGGCCCATGTCCACCCCGGGCTGTAGCGTCACCTAAGTATGTAAATTATGAATGGGATCGCATGCTATATATATTTGTTTTGTTGGTAAATATTGACCGCTTCTAATATTCAATCCATACAGTTGTTCTTATTGTCGTGATGACATCGCTGTATTGGATATTCAGATCAACTCTTAATTTTAGGGTGCAGTCCCTCCATTCGTAAATCCACTCTACCTTGTTATCAAAAATATATTGTTTTTTTGGACAGGGAGTATTCCGATGAATGCTTAAGAACTTTTAGGACACAATCGCGGTGAAACTTTAGCGTATGAATGAAGAGTGACTGTAAGCGCTCGATCGCAATTAGGCGTTGTTGATGGCATGTGGAGTTGTCTTTTAATAAAGAATCTTCTGGGTGTATTTTAATTTTGCTCCGCTTTTTAAATTTTATTTCCTTCCTTTCCGCAATTTTAGATTTCGGTTTCGTTTCTTCTTCAGTGCATTACCCCAAGACAGCCGGCGTCTTTTGTTTTCGCTAATCTAGTACCTTATTTTTTGTGGGCTCCGTGGCGCAGTGGCTTGTGTGTCGGACAAATGCGCGTGAGGTCCGAATGCCAGAGAGCACCAAGAAGTCTTTCACGGTCTCACCTCTCGCGAACGTCTAACAAACATCCGAGGGTAGTTTTTGTCACGAGAAAGATTCGCAAGAGCAAAAAACGCCCTTCGAATACGACACAAAACTATACGTCCCTTCCATTCGTGCGAAAAATATAACGCACACAACACGAGTGGTTGCGAGAAGCTAAGCCTAGGTGCTTAATGAGCTGTTGTGCAAAATTTATATTATATTATTTTATAATCCTAGGGCGATCGAAAATTCAACAATGTATGGTTAGGTTGGCCACAACCAGAAAAATGTGGTTTTTGATTGTACTCATCTCTGTAAGAGTTCATCTTCTTTCATCGGTGTTTGCAGAAATCCGAGACTTCGGGCTCGTGTAATTATAGCGGTGTATAATTAATTCATAATGCGAAGATTATAATCGCATTTTACATATTATAATCATCGACAGTTCACATACAGCAACTACGGTGGCTGATTCATGTAGAGTGGATGGAGCCTAACGTTCCAGCCTGAAAAGTGTTCGAATCCACCCCGGATGGACGACGCAGTAGAGGACGACCTCGCGATAGGTGGTGCAAATAAATGGAAGGGACCTCAACTAACATGGCATGCGCATCTGGAGGCAGCTGGCTGGAGAGGTTTTGGTTAGGGCCCGGAACCACCACGGACTTCAGCGCCACCAAACGAAGAAAGTACATTATTATCCAATAACTTTTCTCACCAATTCGCAAATACTTAGTGCATTACCCCAAGTTCCGTCTGGTTTTCCGCTAATTTCCAATTGCCTTTTTATCGAATAACTATAGTTGTGTGGAGATTCGATCAAGCGACCCATTGCCTTAGTTTCGGTGCCTTGACCCGCCTAATATTTATCTGACTTTGATCTTCACAATGCCTTCCTGTGTATCCGATAACTCCACAATAGGCACCAACTCCGTCGATATGATTATTTGCCAAAGGTATTTGCGGAAAAATCTTCTACCCCATCTGCATCGGCCTCTGCAGAAACGCCAAAACACACCTGCAAGAGTACAAAAACATATTTGAATTCCCTGCGACGAATGCGAAACAACCTCAATAGCGTGCATTATGCGGGCCATCAAGTGCACCAACGAGCAACTATGTGCGCTTTCAGACGCAGTCATGGAGACTAAGTCGGACCTGCTCCATAACTTCAATAGAAGAACCTTGCACTTTACAGAGAACCTTGAAACGTTCACCATCGTTGTAGAAAAATGTGTTTCTGACAAGAGCTTCTCTCTTAAAAAGACCAAAAAGTCCGTTCGTCAGATTGCAAAAAGCTGTGAAAACTTGTTGACGTTTTTGCACTGAACCAACACTGGACTTCAAGTAATAAAGGACCAAAGAACTCAAAAGATGATAACATTGATTTCTTTAAATACGAATCCCCGAAACCTTAAATCTGTACCTTTGTTATGCATATGTCTTCATCGGAACTAACTATGGTTACAACGAACCATTGCCGGGAATGCTGCGCAAATCAAATAATGCCACATGCATTTTTGATTTTAATAGCAGCAATAGAACATTCCGTAATGCCCTACATCACTGCAATCATAAAAAAAAAAAAAATGTTTGACGCAACAGCTCTTTAAAGTGCCAGAGCCTAACTTCTCGCAACAACTCATATTGTGTGCGTTATATTTTTCACACGAATGGAAGGGACCTACAGTTTAGTGCCGTATCCGAACGGCGATTTGAGAAGCTTATTCGTGACAACAATACTCTCGGATGTTTGTCAGACGCTCGCGAGAGGTGGGACCGTGAAAAAACTTTTTGTTTTTTTTGGGATTCGAACTTGGAACCTCATGCAATCATCCTTAATTTCAAATCATCCTCCTTACCTACTAGGTTTATTCCTGCTCAATAATTTAATTAGTTTACTTATCCAAGTTCCTTTTTTGCTGATTTCAAATTTAGACTTAAGTTTTTACGCTTGTGTTAAGCTTAAATAAATAAACTTACCGCTTCATTTGAGGTAAAACAACAAAAGTTAAGTAACAACCCAAATAAAAATGGAGGATAAGATAGGAGGAAAAAGGGCATATTCATTTGTAAAACTGGGAACACTGCTCTCTCCTTGTGCTTTCGCCTTATGTCAAATAGCTGCATTCAACATCATCTCTCTTAAAAACGTACTAGAATCTTCGAAAAGAGCAATAGAGGCAGCTATCGCACCTGACCTCCCAGCCTTGAATGCAACAGAAAGAAGCAAATATACCCGTTTTGACATATAGTGCACAGAACAACTCCTATTCGATTCGAATGCATTCAAAAGTCAGTTCTACCAGAGTAGGGTAAATTTTTTGTTTGTCCGCTCTCTATTTCCATAAAATTTTCAAAAACCCATATCCATTAAAAACAATAAACACCTCTAAAATTGACAGTAAGAACATGTTTATATACATTTTTTACATATTTTGCAATACGCGTTTCAAAAATACTGCTTCGGTTTTGTGCTCCTAATCGTATTTCCCGCGTCTAATCGCAGAAACAAAAAGCATCTTAGTCTAACAAAAGATTTCGCTCTGAATTCATATATGTATATAGGTATATATATTCCATACACTACTAATTATTTGTTAAGTGTGCTGTTGATTTATCAAATGTGTGTGTGAGTTGTGTGCATTGAAAGTGTAGCCGCTCCGGAGTGCAACGAACCTGTGCTGTGATCTGTCATTAGTTTTTTGCCGAAATCTCTTAAATTTATTCATCTCAACTCAATCCGCGCCCACAACAACACACCATTTGGCCTTGAGTGATGTAAATGATATGCAAATACGGGCGTAAAGTTCATTGACTGTTCAGTGCCGGGGGAGAATGCGGTTCAAACTATCATCATCAAATAAAGTATCGTCATCTTTATTTGGTGAAGGACGTACCGTCCTTACTTATTGCTTTGTGTGTGCTTACTTGCATTGAACATAGCACGGATTTACCAGGGCCAGACGAGATCCATTTATTTATTACTGGCATAGCGACAAACACCTGCTTTGGTCAGGTAGACAGGTGAGTTGAATTTATTGAGACGGGGGTTTCATTACTCTAGAGGTATTCGTTCTCTATGAGGGTGTGTCTGGTTGGATGCGTGGAGAACTGTTGCCTAACTTGTGCAGATTTGTCTTGGTTTTGTTTTCAACTTCGAATTTCATCATCCAAAGAGTTGTCGGTGTATTTAACCAAATCACGCGATGGTGCGAAGTTTTTTTTTTTTGCGTTGTTTGCTTATCGAAAAATGCGTCTTTACAGTTGACATGGTTTTAAAAGAGTTTGGGTGATCTTTACCATCATTCCTGACCAAAATTTTATTTCCTTGCCAATATGTGAGTCACCAGCCAATCGGGTTTTTGAGTTTATTGACATAAGCGTCCGAGGCATAGTGATAAGATACCGTATATTGACGATTCAAAGAAAAATTCACGACATGCTATTTGTTATTTTTCGTTTTTTGTTTTTTTTTTTTTATTATTCGAAGCAGGTGCAACTGGTTATCGAATGAGAAGAACCACACGTGCTTCGGCAAAATATTCCCATAGGGAAGTTATATTCGTTTTGATACTCAATACAGTACTACCTCGATATTGTGGACTTCGATAATGTGAATTTTTTTTAAATAATTTCCCGATAATGTGAACTCACAAATCTATACATTACTATCTCTATGTGAAACCAGAAAAGAAGCAGAGCCTGCCTAAGAGTTAGTAAGAATCGGCTTCGCATCTTGGCGGGTATGTTAACAGGTCACTGCAGACTTAAGGAGCACCTTAGGAAACTGGGAATAGAGGGAGACGGACACTGCAGATTCTGCAGGGACTTCGCAGAAACACCAGCGCACCTTCTTATGGAATGCGAAGCACTGATCCACAAAAGAAGGAATCACCTTGGTGCCTACCTCATATCAGAAACGGATTTACCTTCGCTGGATCCACTGAAGATTCTCCGGTTTGCTGTTCCAGCTGGACTGGATCAAGTGCTCTAGACCGAGTATATCATCCCCTAGAACCTTAGTAAGGGGGACACAATAGATCTTTTATAGGTCGCAGTGCACTTGCACCTCTCAACAATATACATCTACATACATCTCTCTACATCTCTATGTGAACTTTGAAATTTTCTCACCTCCATGATGTGAACTTTTCCTCAATATTTCGCATTCTTCTCTTGTTATTCTTTTGAAATTTGCAGTTATTTGTCTAGACATGTTTTTCCATTTTATATCATCTCTTATTTATGGGCATTCGTTATTAGAAAATTCTCTTATTCTTAGTTGAAAAAAATGTTCCAATAATCTGAACCCCTCGGAAATGTGAACAGACCCTTGTTTTAATTAGTTCACATTATGGAGGTAGTAACTATCGTATTTGCAACATAGAGAAAGAATGGAGACATGTATACCATATACCATAGAAAATATGTACATAGTGTAAGCCACCCAGTAGCCAAGTCAAGTTAGACCTCGGCTCGACCACAAGTCCAGCATTACTTGTCTCTGAATAGTTTTAAATGCACAAATCATCAACATTTTTTTAAATCTTACCAACACATTCACAGTATAGATCCGTTAAACTTTCACACAAAACTCCACTCAAATGAAGTGCTAACATGAACATGTCCAGGCGTGAATGATGATTTCATTTTTTTAGTAAGATATACATATAGTGCTCGAAATATAGGTACATACATATGTACAGTGATCAAAAAAATTATTCGACATAAGGGTACCTTTCCATAAATCCAACAAAAAGTGTATAAAAAAAATAACAAATTCAATTTGTTTAAAGCAAAATTACATATTAATCTTATTTCTTTTTTATTTTAATTTATAATTTTTTTAATTTTTGTCATTTTAAGAAAAAAAAAAAAAAACTAAATCATATAAAATGAAGAGAAATTCGCAACCAAAAAAGTATTCGACATTTAAGAAAATTAGACGAAATACCTATATATTTTTCGAGAGCACTTATACTTAGTAGCTTATCCTTTGTGTCGTATGACCTCTCGTATCGATTTGACCAATGTTTTAGTGTATTCAGGATAGTGTTCCTTAAACATCGATAGTCAACACCTGCGATAGTTCACGATAGTTTGCGAAAAACATCCGATAGTATCGATAGTTTTCGATTGGTTCCATGACGAAATAAAAACAACGCTTCTTATGGCGGTATGGAAATATTTATAAGGGAAAATATAAAGTTACTTTTATCTAACGTCGTTTTGTTTTAAAAATAAGAATTCATTTAATACTTTCGTCTTCAGTCTGTTGCGGCGTTCAGTCATCATTTGGGCAGCTTTGGAGAATATGCTCTCTTAGGAAAATGACGACGATGGTATGCAAAGGGACATTCAAAGGGACTTCTCCCAATATTGGCTTTTCAAAATATTGCTTTATGTCAACGATTGCGCCACTTACTGGTGTAGGTGTACCTATTTTATAACATCATGGGGGATTCCCCTAATATTTACTCTGTGGCTGGCATAACCACCGTCAACAGAATGCTCTGTTTCCGTTTACATCATACACTGTATGCAGGAGAGTGGATTCAGTACAATAAAATAATTTATTTAGCGCTTAACAATCTTCTTCTTCCTTTTATCAGCGAGGTTATGATCCGAAAACTAGGGATCACAACCCTCCCACTTCACCGCATTTCTACTGATCCGCCTGTGGGGTTCGCCTATTTGACCTCAGAAAATATCGGCAGGCCTGCCGATTTTGGATCACTCGGTTACTGAGGCCAATGAAATGCCGATGTCGTCGCATTTGTCTGATCCAGGCGTTTATAGGCCTGCCTTTCCTACATCGCGATGTCTTTGGAACGTGCATAGATATTGCCTTTTTTACAGGGTTCAAATGATCTCTTCTTTGAACGTGGCAATACCAGCTGAGCCGGTCGCGCTCTAATTTTCGTACGATGGTTTCCTTGATGTGAAAGCTTCCACGGATCTTCGAACTTCTTATTCGATCAAGCTTGGTCACTCCTGCTGTCATGCGAAGCATCTTCATCTCAGCTGCCGTTAATTTACTCTCATACTTTTTGTACATCGTCCAACATTGTGAACCGTATGTGAGCGCTGGACGTACAACTGCGGTGTAGAGCCTTCCTTTCAACTTAGGGGGCATTTTTCTGTCACAGAAGATAGCGGAATTTTCTCGCCACTTCATCCACCCTACGCTTACACGATGATTGATGTCGTCATCACAAGTTGCTTTGCTATTGATCATAGATCCCAGATATTTGAACTTATCGCACTTGGGAAGCACTGTTCCATTCAAATAAATGTCTGGAATAGGCCTGAGTGGATCAGAGAACGGGCAGCACAAGTACCCTGTCTTTTTTGAACTAATGCGATACCCAATTCCCTCCAAAACGTCCACCCACACATCAAGTGCTCGTTGCAGGGATGTAGGATCCTCACTTATGATGGCTCCATCGTCAGCAAAGAATAACTGATGTACCTTGGGGTCCATCACTTTACCTTCAAGCAGATAATCAAGGACTGTAATAAAGAGCAAAGGACTTAAAACGCTTCCCTGGTGCACCCCGACTTTGATTCGGAACTCTTCGGTTACTCCAGCGGGGCATCTTACTTTTGTCTTTGCTCCTTCGTACATGTCCATAATCATCTGTACATAGGTTTCTGGAACCCCTCGATGTCTTAGCGCCACCCATATCAGATCTCGTGGTTGTCTGTCGAATGCCTTTTCAAAGTCAACCAATACAATATGCAAATCCCTTAAGGAATCACGATGTTTTTCCATTATGATCCTTATACTTTGGATTGCATCTGTGGTTGATTTACCCGAGACAAACCCGCACTGATCATCAGATAGCCGTATTATTTTTCGCAGTCGGCCACCTAATACCCGCTCAACGATTTTCATGGTGTGTGACATCAGCTTGATCGAACGGTAGTTATCACAGTTTCGCGTATCACCCTTCCCTTTGTATACGGGGAGAAGGTAACTTTCCCTCCATTCATTCGGCATTGGATCACCTCTCACGAATTTGGAGATGAGAATTCTGAGCCATCTGAACCCGATGTCTCCCATCTTTTTCCAGAACTCAGAGGGTATCTCGTCTGGCCCAACCGCTTTTCGTTTTTTGGAGTATTTGACCGCCTCACTAACTTCTTCGACTGTAATGTCGGGTATTTGTTCACAGTTAGGGGTGGCTCTTGGAAAGTATAGCCGGGGAAACTGTTCATTCAAAAGCTCTTCACAATACTGCCGCCACCTCTGCAGAATTTTGTCGTCATCCACAAGAAGCTGGCCATGAGCATTGCTAATGAACTTTGGCGAACGAATCTCCTGAGCATTCTTCCTTCTTTGGGCGGCTATTTTGAAGATAGTGGCACTCTTGTTCATATTGTGTCTTCGCAGCTCCTGAATAGCCTGGTTTGCATCAGCAACCGGGGAAAATATTTTATCCAGCTCCCGATACAGGCCCTCCGTACTCTCTGCTTGAAGCTGAGCGCACTTCTTCGCTTTTTTCTTGCAGCATCTGTATTCCATTTCGAGGCGAGCTTTTTCGTCACTATTATTAGAGGGGCACTTTGACCAAGCTTTGAAAGCCGCTTTCTTCTCATTTATCACTTTCTTAGCTTCATCACTCCACCACCATGTTTCTTTGGCGTGTTGATGGTGGCCTTTTGAAGCTCCTAGCAGTGATTTGGCCTTATTTAAGCAAGTTCGCTGTAGGGAATCCCACATATTTTGTGCTCTGCACTCTTCATCCTCAGCTCCGTTGATGGTGTGAGAGAGGTAATTTTTCATTACGAAAACAAAAGCATCGCCTTTTTCTTTGTCCAGATTGTACCACTTGATTTTCTCAGAGACCCTGTTTGTTTGCTTTTCTTTGGTGTTTTCATAAAAATTTCTGTTAGCAGGAGACGGTGTTGACGAGCGATTGCCTCTCCCAGGATCACTTTGCAATCTTTTACCCGAGGCTTCATGAAACTGGCTACCAAATGGTAGTCAATCTGAGTTTCATCTCCACCACTGCTGTAAGTGATCAGGTGTCGGCTTTGTTTGATGAACATGGTATTTAACACGATAAGACCGTGTGATTTGCACATGCTTAGGATGTCTTCACCAGGAAGGTTCCTGGTGCCATATCCTAGTCCTCCATGGCATTCTTCATAGTCTTCGTTTGATTTCCCGACATGTCCATTCAAATCTCCTCCCACAAACAGAAATTCTTCCTTTGGGATGTTCTTAAGGAGATTGTGGAAATCTAGCCAAAATGCATCCTTATCTATCTGATTGCACCCATTGTGGGGAGCATATGCACTGACAATATTCCACACCTCTCCTTGTATTACTAGTTTGAGAGACATCAAACGGTCGCTGGACTTCGAAATGCTCAAGACGTTTCCAAGTAGCTCTGCCGCAAGGATGATACCGATTCCGTTCCTAGCCTTTTCCGTTCCGTAGTAGAACATCTTGTAATCTTTTGTCCTAACGTCCAAGAAACGCGCCCGATTCCCGGTGTTTTTCCATTTCGTCTCTTGGACACACAAGATGTCCACCCGCCTTCTATTCATCATCTCTTCCAGCTCGTAACTTCGACCGGTCATGCTTCCAACGTTCCAACTCGCGACCCTTAAATTGCGTCCAAACTGTTTCATTATGTTGCTAGCCCCCGGAATCCGTATAGCTCTGACCCGAACATTTCTGCTCGGTCCAGGATCAGTACCATGCACAGCAGTGGTAGTGCCTGGCGGGGTAGTGCCTTTCCTTTTTGCAAGTATTATCATAATGATACAGTTTTGCAATACAATTTTTGCACCATATTGCGATGGTGTTTGTTGTTTGACACGTGCATGCTCCTGTTTTAGTATTGTTTGATCTTTCTTTTATGACACCGGTGATCTCCAGTCGTGTCAACCCACGGACTCGCATGCACACTTGTGGGAGGGTTTTTATGGTAGTATATGTGTCGCTAGGCTCACTTGGGTGTTATATTGCCTAGATCTGATTTGTCCCCTTAGTCGCCTTTTACGACAAGCGCTAGTTGTTGGGGGGCGCTGCAGTGATATTCTTAACCCGTCCCTGCACGGGGCGCTTAACAATAATTGAATGGAAAATGATGCATTCATTTTTGTTACTTGCGATAGTTCTTAAAAACATCGATGTTTTCGATATTCCTTTACTATCGATAAGTATTGCTAGATTATCGATGTTTAAGGTACATTAATTCAGGATCAATGTTAGTCCATGACCCCAGTAAAGCAGTTTTCGTTTGGTTTCTGTTTGTAAAGGTATGTGCTCGCAATTTTTTTTCAAATGACCTCATAGGTGTTTTATGGGGTTCAGATCGGGTGATTGGGCAGGCGTTTTAATCACTTTTGGGGCAGTTGTACAGAAGCCGAAGTCTTCTACATATTTAAAGCGATGTGCTTTCGATCATTATCTTGGTAGAACTGAAAATGTTGTCCAAGTTCTAATTTTTTTACACTAGCGAAAATATAAATAATATAATGATCTATCGTTCAGTAAAAAAAACAAATTTCTCACACCCGAAGCCGCCATACACCCCCATACCAAAACATCTCCTCCGCCATGTTTCACTGTTGGCACCACTTTTTTTTCCTCTAGCTCCGTATTTGGCTTGTTACCAAGTCTCAGGAGTTCTGGATGGATCTTATTTTTGCAGATGAGAGTAAGTTTAACCATTTTGGATGTGATGGCAAAGTTCTGGTATATAGGAAGCCAAATACAGAGCTAGAAAAAAGCAAACAAATCTATCTTTCTAGCGACTTTTTTACATATATGTGCATTAAAAGACAACTTGTTATCAAACAAGATTCCTAGATATTTGATTTCATCAACTATTTCAATTGGCTCATTATCGATACAGATACTTTTACCAGCGCTGCCATTTAATATAATGTTTTTGTTTTGTTTATGTTTAATTGAACCCTCTACTGTATAAATTATTGCGCGTGCAGAAAAAAAAAAACGTTTAAAATAGATTCTTTTCGTTATTCTTAAGCAAATTTTATTTAAAAAAAGTAAAAAAAAATATTTGTTAAAGAAATAAAGGACCAAGCAATACTATAGTATAGTACCACAGTAAACTAATACTTATTTTTTATTCGAAATGCTTCTACATATAACAAACACCATTAAATACACTATTCAAACGTATTTTTATATTCACTGTACTTAGCAATTGCAGTAATTGACATTTGAAATCGGCTGTCGCTCTTTACTGTTGTTTTTAATGCACTCGCGTGATGGACTTGACTGTAAACGTAAATATCTCCGACAGTCGTTTTATGACAGACACAAAAATTATCCTTTTCTTTGTCTAAGGATACATTCTAAAGAAATATGTTGTGTTTTTATCAATGTGAATGATATAAGTTAGAGAAAATATGTTTAGTATACAGTACAGGGTTAAGTTTATTCATTTGAAACCAGCTTTGCAATTCCCTTAAATCAGAATTTATTTTATCAATCCCCTCTTCAACAGAAATATCAGACGCAAATAACAAGGCATCATCAGCAAATAACACTAATTTCGAATGTACAACCCTTTTTCCATGTCATTTATATATATCAGAAGTAATAAAACTTCAAGTAGTGGTCCCTGAGGGACTCCGAAATTTACATTGATTGCATCAGATGTCATGCTATTCACTTTCGTCTTTTGTCTTCTTCCATGGAGATATGACTTGAACCAATTAAGTTCTGTAATTTCGAATGCCATAGCTTTCCAACTTTCGAAGGAGGATATCTCTGTCTACTGTTTCAAATGCCCTTTTTTAATCCAAAAAAAAAACGCCACCACTACTTTTAAGTCGTGAATTACGATCTTCCATTTAGTTATTACTAGGTTAATTAGAGATTAACAATTATTATTTTTTCGAAACCCGGATTAATAACAAGAAATCAAATTATAGGAGTCTAGATACTTTTGTAATTGGATATACCATAAACAATCTTTTCAATTATCTTACTTTCCAATGGCAACATATTAACCGGTTTAAATTCGTCAATTTTAGTTGTGTTTTTAATCTTTGGCATTGGAACTACAACAGACTCCTTCCAACAATCAGGAAAGATACCCTTAATAAAAGATTTGTTTATAATTATAATGGAAGGAGAGACTACACGAAAATAAAAAAGTAGCAGCGGTTTTTCTCGACTTACAAAGAGCATTTGAGACGGTAGATACAAATATTCTGCTGAAAAAACTGGAGAGTTATGGTGTAAGAAATGCTGAAAATAGGTGGTTTAAATCGTATCTGGAAGGGCGTAAACAACTTGTACAATTCAACAATGAAGTGTCTGATCCATTGGATGTCCAATTGACAGTTCCGCATGGATCTATTCTTGGACCGGTGCTGTTTTTATTGTATATAAATGGTTTAAAGAAAGTCTTAAAACATTGTAAGATAGTTTTGTTTGTTGATGATAGGCTCTTATTTATTGCAGAAAATGAACTAAGTACTTGTAAGACTAAACTTAAAGAAGATATAATTAATGTCAAAGGATATCTTAATATAAATATGCTCAAATTGAATAAAGGTAAGACGAAGGTCATGTTTTTAAATGAAGATAACTTGGGACACCAATTTGAAGACTTCGAATGTGTAGACGGAACGAAATATCTTGGTATAATAATAGATAGCAAGCTTAACTTTGAAAAGCATTTTGATTATTTGTTAAAAAAGTGGCAAATAAAATCGGCTTTATTCGTAGAATAAGAAAGAAGGTTTTGTATTTTAACGGCAATTAAAATATGCAACACCGTTATTAGACCAGATTTTGAGTATTGCCCAATACTATTAATGGGATCTGCTGGTATTACAGACAAAATGCAGAAACTACAAAATAAAGCTATGCGGTCTATTCTTCGCTGTAATAGGTATACACCAATCCTAAGTATGCTTCAAATGTTAAATTGGCTTAGTATAAAACAACAAATTGTAATGGGTACTCTTATGTTTATTTTTAAAATCAAAAATAATTTGTTAACATGCATGAGGGAGTCTATTCTCACCACATTTCAAGTTATAGCCCATCAAAGTGGGTGACCTCTTATTTGGAGGTGAAAACTTTAAACGCTATAACTTCTAAACTATTATAGGTACAAAAATAGTTTTATACATTTTGGAAAGACAATTTAGTAGCGCATACAAACACATTGGGTACAGCTTATGAAAATAAATCTGAAAGACCGATACGAGTCGTAGCTAGAGGACCTCATGCTTAAAGGAAGATGTTGTTCATGATTTGAAGAAGAAAAACTTTAAAATCATCGACGTGGTAAATTTAATTAAACGGGAAAAACAAAATTGGAAGGCGAGGAAACGACGGTAAAGCGCGGGCTTCTTCTTTTTATGCTAACTTTTGATAAAGCTGAGAGTTTAGATAAGATTTACGAAATAAGAACAATTCTGAATGTCGTTGTCAAAATCATACGTAAGAATACAAGGTTGATACCTCAGTGCAAACGATGGTAAGGATTCAATCATACGCAAACGTATTGACGAAAAGAACCGCGATGTGTGAAATGCGCCGGAAATCACCCCTCCCAAGTTTGCGGAGTAAACAAACAAACCTCTGCAACATGTGCTAATTGTAAGAGAAAGCATCCGGCAAATTATAGAGGCTGTGAAGTAGCTAAGGAGTTGCAAAAACGGAGAGATGCGCTCCTTAATCCCCTAAATAATACAAAAGTAAAACTGCAAACTACTCCAAAGCGTAAGATCGCGCAAGAGAAAGTAGGCAAACTAAAACTACTGGGTTCAGAGCCCAAAAAGGTGAGTGAAAAAGTGACAACAGAGAAGTCCTCGACCTCTGTTCTTAAAAGAAACGGTACTGAAAAGTAAACGTTGGAAAAGCCACCGGGTAATGACGCTCGGACAGCAGGAGTGCAGACTTACGCTCAGGCCGCGGCATCCGAAAAACAAAAACACCTTGAAATCTCGACGGACCCTGTCTCTCATGTTTTCTCAGTTATTCCCGAGAAATTCGAAGAACAAAGCAAAATAAATAAAATTATTCTCGATAAGCTGCTTAAGCTTGAAAAAAATTCACGGAAAACGCGTACTTCAACTAGAATATGAATGACAAACGAATGATAACAGTATGTACTTGGAATGCAAACGGACTTTTGCAAAAACTTGACGAACTGGAAATATTCATGCGGGAAAAAGATATTGATATTTGCTCGATATCTGAAACCCACATAAAAGACGAATCGCATTTAAAAATAAAAGGCTATAATGACTACCACGCTTGCCACCCCTCAGGAAAAGCGAGAGGGGGATCATCCTTGTTTATTAAAGACTGCATCGATCAATCCGAAGACCTAAAGATAGAACTTGAAACCTTGCAACTGTGCACGATTCGAGTTAAAAGTATTCAGCGTACTCTTAAAATCTCATCTATCTACTGTCCATCGCGTTCTGCGCTTGAAAAAAGTGATTTTACTAACCTGTTTGAATCGCTGAAATCTAATTTTATTATTGGCGGCGATATTAATGCGAACCATACGTTTTGGGGCTCAAGATACAGCTCGAAAAAGGTAGAATTCTCTATGGAGTACAGTTGTGATTTCCATTCGATGGGTAAACCGACTTACTGGCCAACTGATACTTCGAAAATACCTGAACTGATAGATTTTTTCGTTGTAAAAGGAATATCTACCAACCATATAAAAGTTAAAGAGAGCTTTGATCTGTCGTCTGATCATTCCCCGGTTATTTTAACAATCAGCGAAAAACTAGTCTATAACCTAGAGCCAGCGAGATTAACTGGTCGAACAACTAACTGGAAAGGCTTTAGGAACGAAATTGAAGATAAAGTTGAACTGAACGTTCCACTTACGACACCCTATGAACTTGAGGTTGAAGTGGTTCGCTTCGTTGAGATCGTACAGCTCGCCTCTTGGAATAATACGCCTAATCCAAGGAAAACGCCGGACAGATACGGTTTACGATATCCTCCGGAAATAAAAGAATTGGTCAAGGAAAAAAAAAAGCGCGTAAAAAATGGCAACAGAGTCCTGCTCCGCAGCATAAAGCACACTTGAATCGTCTGTGCAACTTGTTGAAGAAGACTATTAAGGATTTTAAGAACCGTGCAATAGGCTCTTACCTTGAAAGTTTAACAGCGAAAAAAGATTCCAATTATTCACTTTGGAAAGCTGTAAAAGGCACCAAAAGGCCCAAATTCCCCGCGCCGCCAATCAAATTAAATCAAAATTAATGGGCGAGGGAAGATAAAGAAAAAGCGGACGTCTTTGCGGCCCACCTGGAAGAAACCTTTAAACCGCACGATCGTCAAGTGGTTTACGACAACCTCAATAGGCTGGATTTACCATCTGACGATTTAACGCTCACAAGTTCAACGCTAAGGGAAATCAAACATGAGACCGAGAATCTAAATCCTAAGAAATCTCCAGGTTATGATTTGATTACCGGAGAAGTTCACGTGAATTTCATTTACAAGAAAACTAATAACTTGCCAATTTTCCTGAACTCAGCCCGAATACCTTTTGCAAACGAGGCCAAATACCTGGGAATGACACTCGACGCAAGGCTGAATTCCATTCGCACGTGAAAATGAAACGAAATGTACTGGTTACTCGGAAAACATTCCCAGCTCAGTACTGAGAACAAACTGCTTTTATACAAGCAAGTGCTAAAGCCGGTGTGGACCTACGGTATACAACTTTGGGGTTGTACCAAGAAAACAAATGCAAATATTTTACAAGCTTTTCAAAATAAAGTGCTTAGAGAAATTGTCCAAGCACCGTGGTATATTAGAAACGATGATATCTACAGGGATCTCGAAATTCCGACAGTCGAAGCTGAAACTAGAAGCTTCGCGAGAAAGCATAGAAACCGACTAATCGCACATGTCAACAATACAGTCCCACAAATTTTGGATGAGAGCAATTTATTGCTCCGATTACAATGGACGAAACCTTTCGACTTGGCGAGATAAGGACTACCCGCGTCTAGATTGCGGAATATGCAAGATCTTTCAGTGAAAAGTAACCTGCCAAACGTTTTTATTTCATGATAGAAAAATTGCTTGATAAGTTAATACTTAAATGCGATATCTAACAAATTTATATCGAAGGGTGGTGTTTTTTTTAGTCAGTAAGAACCTGACACTACTATGAGCATGCGTTTGATATTCTCATAGTGTCTATGGAAGATTTTTTCACCTACCCTCGAAAAAAAAAAACTGATTTACACTCGACATTTTGCTCTGTAAGGTAACAGCCGATCCCCACAAAATGTCTTCAAAACGTGAATACGCGGAAATAGTGTTTCCTTATTTTAAAGGAGGTTTAGCGTAAATGTTTGGGCTGGATTAATAGGAAACACTTTAGTAGGCGCCGTGGCGTAAGTGGTTAGTGTGTCAAAAAGTTTTTTCACGGTCCCACCTCTCGCGAGCGTCTGACAAACATCCGAGAGTATTGTTGTCATGAAAAAGCTTCTCAAATCGCCGTTCGGATACGGCACTAAACTGTAGGTCCCTTCCATTCGTGTGAAAAATATAACGCACACAACATGAGTGGTTGCGAGAAGCTAGGCCCTGGCACTTTCAAGAGCTGTTGCGCCAAATATTTATTTATTTTTTTTAGTAGGCCCGCACGTTCTTTTACGAAGAGTTAATTCCCATAACTACCTGGAATTTCTTGGAGAATGATTGCCGGAGCTCCTTGAAGATGTTCCTCTTGTTCAGAGAAGGGCGATGTTCTTTCAGCAAGATGGAGCACCTTGTCACAGTAGCAGCGGAGTAACTTCGTTCCTTAACCATACTTTTAACGAACAGTGGGTCGATTTGGCCCCAACCCTTGGCCACCCTGATCTAACACCCTTGGATTTCTTCTTCTGGGGTGCTATGAAAGAAAAAGTTTATTTTAGAGAAATGTCGAGTCTGGAAGAGCTCCAAGAAAAAATTAGTGCCGTTTCAGAAGAGATGAGAAGGAGTTTGCTGCTCGTTAATCTGCCATCAGAAATGCTTAAACGCGCCCGGAAGTGTATTCAAATGGAAGGAATGCACTTCGAACAATTGCTATAATTATTCCATAAACTGTTCTGTTTTAAGACTAATTCAGTAGGTAGCTACACTTCTTTTTGACCAGTTTTGTCTGAAAAAAAAAAATAGCTTTTACAAGAACTTTTGTTGATCGTACGTAAAAAAGTTGCTTAACGTAATTTTAAGGAAATTTTTTAGGGATATATTTCATAAAAAAATAAAAAAATATTAAGTAACAATTTTGAGAAAAATGCATTTTAAGTGAATAAATGGAACAACAAATTTTCATTATAAATTATAAAATGTATAAAACTATTTTTGTACCTATAATTGTTTAGAAGTTATAGCGTTTAAAGTGGTTACACCTCCAAATAAAAGGGTCACCCACTTTAATGGGGTATAACTTGAAATGTGGTGAGAATGGACCCCCCCTGCCATACAATTTTTTGTTCGGTGGAACTTCAGGTATCTCCTCTTAAAGGATTATACTGCTTAACTGGGACACCCTGTATATACAATTGAACATTTGCAAAGTTTTGATTTTTTTGTTGTTCATAGTCTTCAGAATCAGTTTCAGTTCATTACTATTCGCTAATCTAAATTTAAAATCAAGATAATAATATTCATCTATAATGCAATATTTGTATAATATAGTTTACATGTCCTACTTGATTTCTTATTTCAACAATGCTGTCAACAAAATAATTATTTAACAAACCTGCCATTTCTAAGTTACTTTTGAATCTAATATTATTATACGTAATTCCAATAATAGGCTTCACATCTTGTTTCAGCACCAAATGTTTCAACATTCTCCACATGGTTTTCTGGTCATTCGAATTATCTATTTTACCACTGATATACTTTGTCTTGGCGTATTCAAGTGCAGCTTTAATGCGATTTCGCGCTGTTTTGTATATACTCCAGTCGCTTTCGTTAAAGGACCATTTGGCAATCTCGTACTTCTTATTTTTTTCAGATTTCAGCAACTTCAAGTTATCGTCAAACCATTCATTTTGATGAATTTTAATTTTTTTGTTAATTACAAAAATAGGGAGTCCTTCAGCTCTTCTTAGGGACAATGCGAAATGCCGGTTAAGAAAACCGTAATACCAAGATTTGCCGGGTAGGCCATCTTTGAAAGCTGTCTTCCGTTTGTCGACCTGGATAATTGTTTGCTTCGCATTCAACAGGTCCGTTGTTTTATGTGGAAATCCGCATTTCGCAAGATTAATCAACCAATTGGCAAGAATTTGCTCTTCGGCTGCACTCAGAACGATCTCGGGCCCCATTTTTCTTGGCTTTTCGACAACTCTACCATGGATGTAGTCTTGTAGAGTGCCTCTAGAGATCCGAAATTCCTTAGCTACTTTTTTATGAGCCGCTTGGCGGATTTTTGTTAAAGCTTCAACTAGTGCCTCTTCTGTGTAGTTATGGAAATTACGTTTGCTTTTTTGAGCAAAAACGTTCATTTTTCAAAATGACTTAACTAAAAGTAATTTCTGAAGTTACTAACTAGGAATTTTTCGTCTTTTACACAAATGGCTGAGCTTAGAACACATTCTCTTGTCTTCACTACTAAGAGTACAAAAAATGTTCCGATAGTTTTGGGGAAAATCAAGGGAGTATGATATTTGCATACTCAGTTAAAGAAAAAACTAAATACGAGTAAGCGTAGTCTTCAGTAGTCTCTTAAGGTCAGCCCCCTTGTTATTATTTAACAAAAAATAATGCTTAATATTTTTTCTCAAAAAAATAAGAAAAATAAACAATCTATAAATCTAAAAACAATCATAAAATGTACTTACCTTAGACACATTAGTAATTGTAGCACTTTTACGACTTCACTTTCACTACTTTTTTTTTTTTTTTTTGTATAACACGCGTGTCGTGCACTGTTGACAACCTAAAGCAAATATTAATTTTTAAACGCTGAAAGTAAAAGCTGTATCGTGTATCGTAGTCATTTTTTTGCACACAGAAGAGAACCGTTACCCTTATAAAATATATGTTTGTCTTGGAAGCATGAGAATAACATTTACTATTACGCTGCACTTTGTGCTGCAGAGGCTGACTACTGGCGGGGGCTGACACATTACATGCCATCAACCTATGTAATTTTGCTTTAAACAAATTGAATTTGTTATATTTTTATACACATTTTATTGGATTAATGGAAAGGTACCCTTATGTCGAATACTTTTTTTGATCACTGTATACAGGTTTTTTTTTGCATTTTTAATTTTTTTGATAACGCAGTGTGGAATTTCTTTATTAAGAACTAGCTGTACCCGCGGATGAAAGACAATAGAGGTTTACCTAACTGTCGTAGTTAGAGTAAGCTTGACTTTTGTTTTTGTAAGGTGTTTTTTAATGCATTCGCTTTTAACGAAGCAATCACGTAACTGATTGGACCTAGTAAACATTATTGAATCGTAGGGTAACTAAGAAATATTCAAGTTTAGCTCAGACCTTATATAAAAATAAAAAAATATAAACTTCAATTCGCTGAAATAATATAAGGGAAATATCGCTCTGTAAAAATACTAAAATATAAGGCAAGGAATAAAATGTCGTGTTTAAAACGTTGCCAAAAAGTAACGGTGTAAGAAAATTGCTAATTTTTAAACTGTATATTTTTTGAAGTATTTCCAAAAAAACAGTCAGCAACATTTTTAGAAAATCTTGTTCAGTTTAAAAGTTATAGCAAATTCAGTAATTTAAATCGTTCAAAGCCATAAAATAATCTTTGAGCTCTTTGGGCTACCTCTAAATAACTTTTTTTTCTTTCGTTTTAAGGGCTTATTACAAGTTTAAGAAGCCAAACATTCAGAAAGTCGTGGCGCACCAGAGTAATTCTACACTTTAGAAATGTGGACCAGTCTAATGTACATATGTATGTACTTTATTTAGCTTATAAAAATGCTATTTTGATAATATTACAATAACATTTCACAATATTTATCTCATGAAGACCGCATCATGTCTCCATATTTGCATGCCCTGGTATGCATGTTTGGATTTATCGCTTGTCATCCATGCATGCCATGAAGTTGGGCATGAGACGGCACTTTGAACAAAATTCAGTCGTCACCGAGTGGAAAACTCAAGGATTAACCCATAATGTTTCCTTTGTGTTTTTTCTTTTTCTTCTTTGTTTTGCAGTTGCTCTAAAGCTTTGAGTGCAAAATGAGCCGTAGTTTCCTGTTATATCTTCAATGAAATGTTCAGACATGAACTGCCCACCCATTAAAATATGTCATGACTCGTGGAATCACCGTATTGATATAATCGAAATAAAACATCTACATTAGACTGGTCCAAATTTCTAAAGTGTAGAATTACTCTGGTGCGCCACGACTTTCTGAATGCTTGGCTTTTTAAACTTGTAATAAGCCCTTAAAACGAAAAAAAAAAAATAAATTATTTAGAAGTAGTTCAAAGAGCTTAAAGATAATTTTATGGTTTTGAACGACTTAAATCACTGAATTTGCTATTACTTTTAAACTGAACAAGATTTCCTAAAAATTTTGCTGAATGTCTTTGGGAAATACTTCAGAAAATATACAGTTTAAAAATGATCATGGTTACTTTTTATTATATCGTTACTTATAGTATTCCAGCGAATTGAAGTTTATATTTTTTTATTTTTATATAAGCTCTGAGCCTTAGAACCAAGTCAAAATCGTTACTAACTACTTTAAGTCGCTAAGACTTGAATATTTCTTAGTTACCCTACAATTCAATAATGTTTACTAGGTCCAATCAGTTACGTGATTGGTCCGTTAAAAGCGAATGAATTAAAAAACACCAACCATGGGAATCCTCGATTGAACTTTCATTTAAACGCCAATTTTAAAATTTAAACTGCTTAAATGACGTAATTTCAAATTTAAACGGCTAAGAAAATCCCCGAATATTACAACGTACTCGTAAATCGAAATACGTTTCATATTTCAAACAACATTAATCGAGACGAACTAAACCGGGGCAACATAAATCGAAGGATTACAGTAGTTATTCTGTGATATATAATATATATTTTCCAAGAGCCAACTCTAAAGGTCCATTCACAGCTCAGCGACCTGCAAATGCCCGAACTGCGAATAAACCGTTATAAGCACGCCATTGGCAATTTTACTATTCCAAAAGAAGAGATCTTAATTTATCTATCGATTAATGTAAAAAAAGTTGAATTGAAATCATAAATACTGTTACAACTTTTAACGGTTCCCTACAGCCTTTGGTATTACCCGCACCCTTATGTTGGCTTGTGTCATTTGTGGTCTTATATTTGGTCTGTTCATACGCAAATTTAAATTAAGATTCGCTAAGTTTTTGACATGTAGTGGAGCGATAAGGAAAACAGGATTGTGGTTATTGCGCATATTCCTTGCTTCATAACCATTGATCATTGGCCATCAGGAAGTTCGAATCTTAATCCTTTGGATTACAAGCTATGTTTCGTTTTAGAGGGCATGATTTGTACGAAACGACACCCAAACCTGAAGTGGCTAGCTTAAGAAAAGCAGTCGACACTTTTGCAATAGAAATCGTGCGTGCTGCGATTGATGAGTGCCCAACTCGTCTCAAGGCCTGTATAAGAGTAAATGGAGGTTATTTTGAATAAATAGTTTTTTTTTTTTATAATTAGGATAAACCAATAAACATTTTTGGAAAAAAATTAATTGATGCATTCTGTCTTAATTTTTTTATACCTACGAGTATTTACATCTGTAACAGTATTTATGATAGTACTAAGTAATTAGTTTCTACGAAGAAATTAACAGTTCGCCAATTTTTCCGCGTATAAGCGAATGCTTTTTGCGAACTGTCAACTTTTATTCACATTCCACACACGTAGGACGCAATCCACGCATTTCCGCGACCAAAACATTCGGGAAAGTTAAGGGTAAAGGTCAGACAGGGTAAAGGAATGACAACTGAAATTCGCGGGTTGCCGCGACCAGATAGAAAAGCAGCTGTGATTGAAATGTAAAAATTGGCGAATATTCGCTCGTTCGCATTCGCAGTTCGCTGTCCTGTGAATGGACCTTAAGGGTGATACTCGAAACTGTCATAATAACAGTTCGATCAAGGTGATGTCACACGCCATGAAATTTATCTCTTCCATTCCAAGATACTTACTTTACTTTACTTATGTCCTATATCCCCTTGTGGGTCCTAGGGCCTCTACTACGCCTACGCGCCATCGTGTACGGTTTCTGGCAATGTGTCTGAGTTCTCCCCAACTTTTCCCCAACTGCCGTGCCTCCTTCTTGACTGTTCTGCGCCATGTTCTCCTCGGATCGCCAGGTCTTCTGCCATCCTGAGTTAAGGGGTTCCATTGCATAGCATGGTTCGCTATGGAACTGTCACCCTTTCGGAACGTGTGACCAATCCACTGCCACTTCCGCCGTTGGATGGTTGTGCCTATTGGTTCCTGACCCGTTCTCTCGTAAAGATGTTCATTAGAGATACGATTGGGCCAGAAAATCCTTAAGATATTGCGCAGGCACCTATTAACGAACGTTTGCTTCTTTCTGCTGATAGTAGCGGTCACTCTCCACGTGCTGCATCCATATAACAGCACATATTCAACGTTGGAGCGGAACAGTCTTATCTTGCTGCATATTTGAGCCGGTGAGTTTGTTCCAAGACTGATAATTTTAGTTTTTGCCGTATTAATTTTCAGCTCGACGACGCCTGCTCCCTCTCCACATCTGCTGTCATTTGGTAGAGATCCATAATTCTGTGGGAGAGTAAGCATACTTCGTCAGGGTATTCAAGATGTTTCAGTTGAGATGTAAGAGTCCATCGTATTCCTCCGTTTCCCGTCGACAAAGCTGCTTAAAGCACATCGCGAATATCCAATAGGAATAGTATTGGTGAAAGGATACAGCCTTGTCTTACCCCACTTTGGATGTCAAATTCCTTAGTCAACCTTCCTCTGTGCAGAACGTGACATTTCGAGCCTTCATGTGTAGCTTTGATAATAGCAATTAGTTTATCGGGAATACCTCTCCTGCGTAAGGCACGCCAAATAAACTCCCTGTTGACACTATCGAACGCCTTTTCAAAATCGATGAACAGCAGTTGGAGTGGCGATCGATATTCAACCCACTGTTCGATGATAATCCGCAGGGTGTTGATGTGGTCGGCACAGGAAGCTCCAGAGCGGAAACCTGCTTGTTCGACATCGAGTGTATCTTCGAGATGTTGTTTGATTCGTTCCAGGATGATTTTAGCTATTATCTTAGCTACAGCAGGCAGTACACAGATACCCCTCCAGTTTCCGCACTCCATTAAATTTCCTTTCTTAGGAAGCTTGACGATCATTCCTTTTTTTTCACTCGTTAGGAAAGCTCAGCTTCTCAAGCTCTCTCTATAAGGGGAAGCAGCAGTTTAGCCGATGTTGTTGGCGCTGCCCGTAAGAGCTCTACTGGAATACCGTCAAGTCCTACCGCCTTGTTGGTTTTGAGTGCCTTGATCGCGGTAATGATCTCATCATTACTGGGAGTCGTGGTGCGTATTCGGGAACTTCTCACCTCGGGCATCTGAGTCTGATTTGGGAGCATATCGCTAGCGAATACATGGTTCAATACCGTAGCAAAATGCTCTTTCCATCTCTTGAGCTGGTCCTCATCCGAAATGAGCAAGGAGCCGTCTAGGCATTTCACAGGGTGTTGGCTGGAGCTGCGATCACCTGTCAGCTCTTTCGTGATTCTGTAGGCGTTCCTGCTGTCACACCTCCGTGCAGCTTCTTCTGCTTCTGTAGCCAGCACGTTGATGTAGTTGCGCTTGTCACGTCGCACGATACGCTGAACTTCTCTCATCTTCATGTGATCTAGGGACTCTAGCTCGCTCCTCCCTGTTGCTCGAGTAGCTGCAACTCGAGCTTTCAGCTGTCTTCATTCGTCAATCTGTCGCCAGCTATCCGCGGAAAGCCACCCCCTATTACTTCCCTGCGATCGACCGACAATTCTTTTAGCACCAGATGTTAAATGGTGAGCACTTGATTGCATCCTTGCAACCTTGCGAAAGGTACTCCCTTAATTGTTGGCGCACTGAGGGATCACTAAGTCTATCGATGTTGAACGTGGGCATTGTTGTGTTGTCGTGGGATCTTCGAACTGCAGCAGTGTGTAGTTGGAGAGTTGCTATCATAAGATGGCGATCTCATACTATCGTCACATCTGCCCCTCGCCTGTTTCGGACGTCCATGAGACCACTTTTAAAGCGGCGGCTGATGGCAAAATAGGCAATTTGGTTGGAGGTTGCTTGCCTGTCGTTGGAAACCCAGCTGACTTTGTAGCAGGTCTTGTGCTCAAACATGGTGCCACCTATCACACGGCTGTTAGTATTGTAGAAATCCACAAACCTTTCACAGTTGCGGTTGCCCAGTCCATACTTCCCGATTACATGTTTGAGCCCTTCGTTGTCGTTGCCTACCTTGGCATTCAAATCCTCCATCACTATGACAATGTCTTCATTTGGTGTTGTGTTGAAGACGACACTTAAGAGATTGTAGAAGCTCTCCTTTTCGTCCTCAGACGAACCATTCGTTGGGGCGTAACACTGTATAATGGTGACGCGTCGTACTCTAGTCCGGAATCTGGCCGTCATAATCCTATCACCATGAGGCTGCCAGGAAATTAGCCGCTTGCGAGCTGTTGTTGTCAACAGCAGTCCGACTCCATATTTCCCCAAGCCAAATTTTGAGCAGTCAGTAGTTTCCCGATCAATCGCAATGCAGGTCCCCAAAAATGAATCTGAAAATCTCGTTTAATAATGCGAGATTTCTGCTGTATTTTCATTTCCCGGGACATTATCCTGTTATTTCCTCGAATAACAGGAAACACAAAATTGTGGTTGATTTCAAGTGGTTAGAAGGTCCGCAAGATATCGCCCCTTTCCATTTTACACTTGTGAAAGCCGCAATACGGTTTTGGAAGTCGCGCCAGTCCATGTCTGTAAATAACTTAGGTGGAAAACTTTTTGCGCAGTAACTTAAGATTTCATTTCATTATGTACGTTCGTACATATTCAAACACTATAATTACATATTTTAATTTTCCATCGCTAAGTGTTAAGCTTAAAAATTTTAATGTTCCTTTCATAGTCTATGAGGCATGAAGCCTTATTTGATGGCACCAAAGTCAGTGTTTACCTCCAGCAGTATGATGAAATCTACAAACTCTAATGAATAATAATCGAATTCTAGATTCTATTAATAAGTCTGTGCAAGTTTTTTTCTTATCTTCTGATTGCACCTTTCTTCCATTAGAACAAAATACAATTGCTTATCTATTAAACTTTAATATGACAATGAAGTAAAATACCCCGTTGTTAGATTAATTGATGTCTAATAGCAGCGTCACCTTTTGTGTGTTAATTCATATAGCAGTCTATATATTTTAGTAAATGCACTGACAGATTTTATTATTTTCTATTTTGCCAGTTGTCAATACCAATTTTATACTTAATGGCCATCAATTGTCATACATATAGGCTTTTCAGCTCTAATTATTCTGTATTAACACGATCTATTGACTGGGTAGATGGCGGTGTCTATTTTTAGCGGATAGTTGTCTAACTTATGTACTTATCGAACTTTTTTTTTGCGTGTTGTATACTTCAGAAATTTTGCGAGCTTCCGAGGCCTTTGGACAATCATCTGAAAGATAAACAATCACTAGTAACAGCTGACTTTCTTTTGGGAATTGTTCCAAAATTCTTGGAATCGACGTAAAATATTTTCAACTATATGATACATAAATGACTAATGATTCGTTCCTTCTTGCGGTTGCATTTCTTGGTCTACAGACAAAGAGTCTATGTCAGAATTTTCAATACCGTTAAAAAATAAGTAATGGTGCACCCGGACACTGGTAGTTAGCTACCCAATTACTGTTACGGATGAGTTAATTAGTCAGTTATTTATAAACATATCTGGTACATTGGGGTTGTAATTTATTTTGTAGTGAAGTTTTGGCTTTTCAGAAAACCACTGACGAAAATTAATTTGATTTTTCCAGTTGCATATTTAAGGTGAACATCACACATTTTTTTATTTTTTTTTATTTCGTTTTGCAAATCGGGCTAGTGAAAGTTTTGTCACAATTGGCTTGTATTTTTATTATCACATTGATGATTCTCCTCTAATCTCAGTGACCCTTCATGTTCTCTATATGTTGCGTCAAGCAACCATCACTTAACTAAACAACTCAATACATTAAACAAAGAACTGAAAGAAATCGCAATCACAGTCACCTCCACAGCTGGAAGCTCAATGATTTCGCCTCTATCCTTTCGTCTTCAAACGAACCGGTATATGCATATACAGATGAATACACCCCACTCTGAACAGCAATCTTCTCAGTGGCTTAAAGAAATAACTTATAAGGATATATTTTTCATCATAGTTCATGGTATTACTGAACATAACTCTATCGATTGTTATTCCACGGATCTTCTTCGATCTGCGTGTATCTGTACTAAGGTACATACAACCACTCTAACTTAACCAAATCCTATTCATCAAGTATGTTAGCTAACGACCAAAATTGTATCAAGCATTTCAAGTAAGCAATACTATATTGTTGGAATTTTAAATTTAATTTATTTTTTCTTATCGTTAAAAGTACCGTCCCAACTCAACTCTCGAACCTATGTGACTCCTGCCTCTCGTTTCTTTCCATCTATCGGTTCTTTTCCGTTTCTTCTTGTTGGTCTCAAGTAAGTTTTCGCCATATCTCCGGATCTTCTCCGTTTTCATTGCTGGTCTCAAGCAAGTTTTCCCCATATCTCCGGGTCTTCCCCGTTTAAGGGTAAGAGTAAGGGTGATTAGTAACTGAATCATTACTTTTTCCTCGTTAAGTATCATATCAAACCCAGGTGGTCTGATTCCCCTATTGGTTTACATAAAGTGAAGTGATATCATTTCCTTATCAATTATTAGAGCTTTAACCAAAGCACAATAGAAACCAATTAGTTTTATTCCGTATCCCGAACAACGAACAAGTTTCCCTTAGTAAAGATAATACTTTGTTGTTTAAAATAAATACTTACATGAGTATATCTTTATTTTGCTTTTTTTTTTGTTATTCAATAGCACATCAAAATGAGTCATCACAGTCGAAATTCGAGTGAAATTGAAACCACAACACTCCGAGATGTTCTTCCAAAATTCCTTAAGGATTTCTTTAAAGACTTTGTATTCGACGATGTCAAGTGTGAGGCTACGTCAATTTTCAAAGAAGAACATATGCAAATAATACTTAATGAGGTAAGTAAGACATTATTATACTTATGCAGTAAAATACTAGTAATTAATTATTTGTATTCCTTAGACGGATGAGAAAAAACAAATTATGCAACTATTTTGGATCTTATACGAAAGTGAGAAGTACACAGAAGACTTCCTTCGAATGATCCAACTGTGGTACCCGTGGTTGAGTAAAAAAGTATTTGAGGAACGAGACCTTAATCCATCGAAAGAATTGGAGAGGTATATGCATGCTGTGCGAGCATTACGTAGTGATTTTCAAAAACATTTCGACTTTAATGTTCATCGAATGGGATATGTAAGTACTTTTTTTGTAATATATAAGTCAATTTTATAAATATATTTTAGAAAAATAACAAACAAGGAAAAGAGAAACGTCAAAAAGGTAACGAAATTCTTCCACGACTCTCCGGGTTGCTGTTTTTCTATCTCATCTTTTTCTCTTTTGCACTTGTGTGATTTCAAAATAATCATGACTCAGGAGTCACCGTGTAATAGCAGACTAATTTTTAGTTTTTCTTGAAGTCAACTTTGATAGAATTAAGTCCAATTTGCGCGAAACAAGTCAAAAAGGCAACAGCGATCATGACATGTCTTAAAATCTGAATGGGGATGTGCGCATATTTACTTTTTTCACAAACATAAAGGCAACAATCCATCACAGGCACTGACGAAAACTTGTGAGAAGTGTTTTTTTTCGTTTGCTTTTAATTTGTCCATCCCAGTAATTAATATTAATTGGAAAGGGAAGGGGAACCCCTAGCATTTTGCATTTATTTATGTATTGTGTTTGTGTCTTGGTCAGGAAGCTATTGACTACTCAAAGAAAAAAGGGACGTGATTAAGTGCTTGCTTTACCTCCTCGTGGTGGTCATCGAGCATCTACATATGTTCTTCTTCTTCTTCTTCTTCCTTTTATCAGTGAGGTCATGATCCGAAAACAATGGATCATAACCCTCCCACTTCACCGCATTTCTACTGATCCGCCTGTGGGGTTCTGAGCATCTACATATGTTCATACATACATCATAATCCCTTATATGGCTTACTTTGATATCACACTGTGTAACGTGGGTTTGCATTCTGCGTTAACGAAATACTATTGTTTTCGAAATCGCACTAGGCCTTAGATACTGATTGGTCACACGTTGAGACTCTTGGCTACCGTACCCGGACTAAAACTGATTTCTGGAATGTGAAGACGCTCCTTGACTCTGCCAGTCAATGACTTCTGAACGCCAGATTCCTTCAACTAGGCCTATAATTCATGTGGTATAATTTTGACATACGAGTGTCTGGATTTAGCGATTTAAGATGCTGAGATGCGAGTGAGTACCAATGCATCAACACTGTAATGTTTTATTTCAAAAAATCAGCCGGAATTCCTAAGGCATACGGTGTGGGACTATTGATGTCACAAGAGGCGTGAAAGAGCTTCATCGCCAGGCAAACTCATGGAGATTAAATTTACAAATAAAAATAATAGTAAAGTTTCTGTCTTCTTCCAGTTATTGAATTTAAAAAGAGTTGTATCTTTTGAGTGAGTGTATAAATCAGGATGCTTCTCATTTCAGTATTGGACGATCCGAAAGGCATTGGAAAACCTTAAACCATACAACTACATTGTACTAAGCGGTGAACTAGGAGTTGGTAAGAAATGGCTTGTTATCGACGTATGCTCAGAATTCGGCATCATGAAAGCCATGGGATACAATATATTTTGGCTGGATGTACACAATTGCACCACTAGGGAAGAAGATTTTAGGGCCTTGCAACAATTCCGATTGCTCATCGGCGATGGAGATTCTACAACATGGCGCCCATCAAGTGAATTCGACGGTGTCGATAATAAAATTCTTCACCTACAACAATACATTCGTGATCGCTTGCAACACAATGAATTCAAAGATTGTCTTTTAGTTCTGTCCGATGTACAAAACTCAAAGACTTGGAAAACTTTCAATTTGGGTTGCAAAATTCTAATCATAACAAGAAATAAGCGAATTGCTGCTTCATTGTCAGAGAAGACTACTATACATATCTCTATCGATACTGGTCTCACTTCGTCAGAATGTTTTCAGTTGTTCGCGAAAGTGCTGCGCCGCGATAGAGATACTTTTCCCAAAGACGCTACTGATATATTTCTTCAGAGCAGTGGACAGCCGTATTTATTGAGCATAATTGCCAATAATCTGAAACTAAATAAGCAGCGCAACTGGCGCGAATGGATTACAAACTTGCAGGACTTAAAGTAGGATTATTTATTTAAATATGTAAGATCGGTAACTAAAGTTAGTTTCAACATTTTAGGATAACCGATGACAAGTTTACAATGATTGTACAGATATCGCTGAACGTTTTACAACCGGCTGAAATGGAATTATATAAGACCTTAACCATATTCCCACACTCGATTAAAATTCCCTTAAAGGTAAGTTAAAATAATATGGTACCATGCTTATAACTAAATTAATACAAATAACTAAACTTCATTATTTCAACTTGTAGCTACTAGCTGTCCTGTGGGATCAAAAAGAACATGAAGCAAAGAACATTCTTGCAAAATTTGATAAGTTTTCCATAATAAACCGCAAATATCTACCCGATGAGAGTGTTGCCTGTGTCTTGCCATACATCTATAGTTCGTATTTGAAAACAGTTGCGGGAATAGATAGAATTACCTTACATAGGAAAATTGTGAGCCATTATGGGTACGAATTTATTTAAATTGTCTTTAGCCATCAAATAATGATCAATTTGATTTATTTTATTACAGAATTATTGAAGCAATGGAGAATAGAAGAGAAGTTGATCTGTTTTCGCTCAGCAATGATTATTATTTCTATCACTGCATTGGATATCATTTATGGGAGTCTGGAGACTTCGATTTATTTCCAAAACTCTTTTTGGACTTCGGATTTTTGGGAGAGAAACTACGTTCTGATGGATTTGCTAATACTATTGGGGATTTGAAATATTACCGAAAACAAATTACAAGTAAGTATTAGCTTTGGCATTAATAGGAAGAAATAAACCATAAAAAATACGAAAAAGGTAAAATACATAATCGTGTAGTAGGATTTCTACTCTCCACATCTATTGAGAAGACGAGGAAACTCATACGTATAAAAGCCTCATCTAGGTACACAGTTTTGTATTTTATGATTTAAGTGGAATATCAAGCAATGCAAATAAGGATCTCCAAGCGCACATACATACACACGTCTTTCGTTCTCCAAAGCATGCAACTACGCCACAATTTCTAAGCACTTTGTCTCTATGTGTGTGAAGAAACTATTCTTCATGCCATACCGATTCCTCGCCCGTTGTCTTTTCAATCAAAGAATGAAAACACCTGAATTTAGCACATACACATGCAGAACCGTTTTGCGAGAACGATTGAAAGGACGATACCACACCAGTGCCTTCAGGTAACAAATTCGCTCTATCTCTGAGGAGAGTTTAGTTCATCCACACAGTAGAAGACAACGTAGCAGGGAATTCTTTATCAACATTGTGGAGATTTTCATCCGCAGTCACCACCGCAAATGCATCATCTCAGAGAAAGACAACTTTTTCGAGAACAAATCGTTGTGTCGGGGCAAGCATCCACCACTGGGTAATGAGCTGAGGCTGAACTTTAGATTATTTTCAGTTCTTTGCTTCTCCGGTCTTCCAGATACATTCCCACGATTATCCAGTTTTTTATGCCTAGTTTTCTGGTATTTTCATTGACACAGCTGATCCAGTTATTTCTTTGCCGACCAGAGTATCTGTTGCAAAGCTGTCTAGTAAAGTATTATTCTTTGGGGACGACTTGTTATCATTCTGGCAACAAGGCAACTTGACAATGTTTTCTCTTCCACATCGTGTTACTACCTCGTTGTCAATCACCGTTTTTCTCCAGTTTTGGGCCAACGATTTTTGTATAATTTTTCTTTTAAAAATTTGGATTCAACTCATCAGTGCCTGCCGTCTCAAAGACGTAATAAGATACTCGCCTCACTTTTGCCTTGACTCGATAATATCCTCGTTTTGAATAGCTTAACGTATGCGTAGTATATCATGTATGCAGCTGATATACACTTCTGTGTGCAGATAAATAGTAACCCAGGCTCCGATGGAGTTCCAATGGTAATATTAAAAAGTATTTCATCCACTTAAAATTATTTTTAATCAGTCGCTTATAACTGGAGAATAGTGGATAGAAATATTCTTTTATTACTCCAATATTAAAAACGGTTTAAGACATAAAGTTGAAAACCATCGACCTAGGAGGGGCGGCTGATTAGTTCGCGGCCTAAGCCATTAAAACACGTTGGCTGCCAGTGTATCACCGCCTGAGTTGGTTGCGTTTTTGACGTCGAGTGTTACGACGGCGCAATACTGCTTGCTCCCTCCTAGCTATCTTTGTCTCGCGATAGCTTCGCGTGCAATGTCGCACACTGCCCTTATCACCCCTATGGTGTTTCGTTTCTTTCTAAAGCCGTACTGCCGAGTAGATAGCCCTGAGTTTCCTTCCGTGTATGGCTCTAGCCTTGTACATATTATTTTTTCTAACACTTTCCCCAGTGTATCAAGCATGCACAACGGCCTGTACGACGACGGTTGCTCAGGCGGTTTATTTCCTTTTGGGATGAGGACTAACCGTTGCCTTTTATATTTTATTTTATATTGCGCCCCATAGGTAGGCAAGGGAATTTTTAGTTTTAATTTTTCCTTAAACTTCCCAAACTCTACAAAGTAATTTTTGCATGATGCGTGCCGGGAGCTGGAGGCAATTCAAGCGCGTTACAGAACTCCGAACGAAATGGCGCACGGGCGTTGTTGACGGCCTATGCCCCTTGAAGGGTTAGCGAAATTAAATTAGTCGTGCCGGTACACGAACCTAGTTATCATTTCCGTGGCCACAAGATAAAACAGCCTAAGACGATTTTCACAGATTCTCAGTAAACAAGTTTGAAGTTTTCGTTTTTCCCAAAGTCAATGATTTCTTAAACGAAATATCATTTGGGAGTTCTTATATGGTCTTCATGAGCTTAGGTTTGAAAGAGTTCAAAAGAATTTCACGAGATACGCTATCGATAAATTAAATATTTTTGATGAACTTCCCAATTATGACGAAAGATGCAAATTTATTGGGGTGCGAATCTTTATCTTTAGGTGAGAGATTTACTTTTCGATTGAAGCCATAGTTCCAATTATAGTAGCAATGAGTCAATTACTAGGTGCTTATGCACGTTTAATGACATTTGCAACGAAATTGATTGTAGTTTATCTCGATTAGACTTTAAGAATTGCGTTTATTTATTAATTTTGGCTTAATAACATTATTGCTATCCTTAGACAGCCGTGCAGGGACAGGTTAAAAATATCACTGCAGCGCCGCCCAACAAATAGCGTTTGTCGTAAAAGTCGAATAAGGGGACAAATCAGATCCAGGCAATACAACACCCAAGTAAGCCCAGCGACACATACAACACCTAAAAACTATCCCACAAGTGTGCATGCGAGTCCGTAGGTTGACACGACTGTAGATCACCGCAAAAAAAAAAAAAAAAACAGTTGCGCAAAGCGATACTGAGAGTATGCATTGAGAGGACGTAGTGTTGTGTGTGTTCTGTGATGGACACACGAAATTCTCCCGGTTTGTTAAACTACAAGCTTGTCATTCCCTTCGTGAGTATATATCAGCTTGTAACAGAGGTAATGCTAGATTGTGAAGGACGTGTTATGTGGGGTTCCCAGGCGAACCCCACAGGCGGATCAGTAGAAATGCGGTGAAGTGGGAGGGCTGTGATCCCTTGTTTTCGGATCATAGCCTCGCTGATAAAAGGAAGAAGAAGAAGAAGAAGTGTTATGAAAAAGGACTCATAACGTACACTCGGAGTCTGAAAGGTCCACTGTGTTTACTTTTGATGGGAGGTGAAACATATCTTATTATCAGTCTATCGTTAAACCACTTAGTACTCTTTACGAATCTAAGTAGATATTTTAGTCGTAACTCTGCTACCTCTGCAGTTCTAACAAAGAACCTGGAGCCTTATAGACGTAGGCATCGTTCTTGTAGAGCGGGGCAGTGGCAAAACAGGTGTTGGATTAATTCTACCTCTTCCTCGTCAACGCAACATAAATTTAGTGTATGGATAAAGGATCGATCCAGTGCCAGCAGGGTCTTTATTTTCATCTTGTTCAGTTTTGGCCACAAAGCGTGAGAAGTACCGCAGCCCTCCCTAGATAACCAGGAGGCGTTGGCCTTGTGGACACCGTTAAACAGTAGCGTGTCAGACTACTGCGCGGAAGATTCAAGTTCGAATCCCAGAAAAAACTAAAAAGTTTTTTTCACGGTCCCATCTCTCGCGAACGTCTAACAAACATCCTAGAGTATTGTTCTCATGAGAAGGCTTCTTAAAAAAAAAAAAAACTGATTAAAAATTGGCCTTCGGATACGGCACAAAACTGTTGTGTTAAGTTGAAACGACGTATCTACATTTTTGGTGTTTAGGAGTTAGGGCTACTTTTGGCATCTTTGAGATAGTTATTATTTTATTCTTATTCAAAAAATAATAACTACTTTTACTACATATGAAAGACATTGGCCAAAACATAAAAAAGTTGCAGATAAAAACGGAAAACCGCATTTATCTCAAAATGGCAAAAATGTAGATACGTCATTCAACTTGCCACGGCAGTGTAGGTCCCTTCCATTCATGCGAAAGATATAAGGCACACAACACGGGTGGTTGTGAGAAACTAGGCCCTATGCCCTTCATGGGCTGTTTGCTCCAAATACGTATGTTATGTATGAATTAGATATTATCTATGATACCATACAATTTATCTTTCGGTGGCAATATACTCGTATACATATCCGCTTCACTGATGTTCAAGACAGACCCCATCCTCGCCAATTCATCTGCATTTTTCTTCCCTTGTATATTGCTGTGGCCAGGTACCCAGCAGAGTTTGACTTTGTGGTGTCTGATGGTGATCAGTGAGTCGTGACATTTCCTGACTGCCTTTGATTTAATTGTATTGGCTAGGTTGTAACTTAGGTATTGCGTGATTTTTGAATATCAATAGACATAATTTGCACCGAACGCGAAAAATTTAGTCGTCAATGTAGTTTTCTTCATTAGACAACACTTCTGCCCACCCCACAGGCAACTTCTTAGCAGCTTCGTTGCCACCAGGATATGGTGAACGAGCGGAAATCGCCACTTTTACTTTTCATGATAATTGGCTTCTAGGATAGATAGATAGATAGATAGATAGTTTATTCATCGCAATATAAATTAACAGTACAATTTAAAATTTTTATTTCTGGAATAATTTAAGGCATGACAATAATACGGAATGTCAAATATTAAGTCGTCTGCCTAAGTGGCAATCCAATCTTCTATATAAATAAAAATGAAATGATGTTCGTTGGCAACCGCATCACTTGAGAACCGCTGGTCCGATTTGGCTCATTTTCCAATGTTCGTAATAGTCCGAATAAGATCTTTACAGAAAGAAAAATTTGAGAAGTTGCCCGGAAAATTGGAAAATTCGGGAAGAACTGAAAGTGTTGTTTTCCATTGGATTTTGGTTTTTTTTTTCTCATTTTTACTTTGTTTACACAACAGATTGAGCTCAAATTCGTAAGCAATCTTGGGTATTAGCCCGAGAAGTTTGGTCAAAATCGGTACACTGCTTTAGTATTATAGTACTTTAGTACTAAACGAAAAAGTTCTCTAATAGACTTAGTCCCAGGTGCTGCCTGCAAGTTGTTGCCACAGGCGCCTGTCTGACAGTTGTTTTTTTGGTAGGCACAGCAACGCTCACCAGGTACCCGCTAGTTCACAATAAAAAAAAAAAATTCAGAAATTTGTTCAATGGACTTTTAGTTGGGCTAAAACGAAAAATGTTGATTTTAAAACCTTTCGTTGATAATTTTTGTGCTATATGACATATGCCTCTTTGCATTACTTGTAAAGCTGGATCCAGTTGGCTCCGTTCAGATAATCAAAAAACCTCATGCACCAATATTCTTGTCGAAAAAGAATCTCCTTAACTCCATCAGGATTGGAGATCAAATACAATAGTACTGTTTCTGGGATGTTAGTTTACTCAATTTTTGTTAGTATTTTTATGTTTTATTGGTAGCATTTGCAGTGCTAGTGCAATTTGCATGTGCTAGCCGAGAAATGGGTCAAATAGATCAAACGAAGTCAGCCCGCACATATGCGTGGCTGGCATCAACGGCGCTGTCATTATCCCGCACAAGGGCGTTTTGCCGGCACACTTTTGGCTTTGATGAAAAAAAATACCCAAAAAATCTCTTTCACATTATTCCGAGATCTAAACTTTTTTTCATCAAAAAAGTTTTGCAAACTTCGCAGCAAGGGGAAATCTGAAGGTGATAAATCTGGACAACCTAGATGAATAATTTTTCAAACAACCGAACTCCTATAATGTGCGGGTGATCCTAGCTGTATGAGCGCGAGTGTTATCCTGATGGAATAGAACACATCTTCGATAAACTAGACCTGGCCTGATCTGAGAAGAAGTGCGCCCAGCTTCAAGCAGAGAGTACGGAGGGCTTGTATCGGGAGCTGGAGAAAATATATTCCCCGGTTGCTGATGCAAACCAGGCTATCCAGGAGCTGCGAAGACACAATATGAAAAAGAGCGCAAACATCTTCAAAATAGCCGCTCAAAGAAGGAGGAATGCTCAGAAGATTCGTTCGCTAAAGTTCATTAATAATGCTCATGGTCAGCTTCTTGTGGATGACAACAAAATTCCGCAGATGTGGCGGCAGTACTGTGAAGAGCTTTTAAATGAACAGTTTCCCTGGCTACACTTTCCAAGAGCCACCCCTAACTGTGAAGAAATACCCGACATTACAGTCGAAGAAGTTAGTGAGACGGTCAAATACTCCAAAAAACGAAAAGCGGTTGGGCCAGACGAGATGCCCTCTGAGTTCTGGAAAAAGATGGGAGACGTTGGGTTCAGATGGCTCAGAATTCTCATATCCAAATTTGTGAGAGGTGATCCAATGCCGAATCAATATAGGGAAAGTTACCTTCTCCCTGTATTCAAAGGAAAGGGTGATACGCGAAACTGTGATAACTACCGTTCGATCAAGCTGATGTCACACACCATGAAGATCATTGAGCGGGTATTAGGTGGCCGACTACGAAAAATAATACAGCTATCTTATGATCAGTGCGGGTTTGTCTCGGGTAAATCAACCACAGATGCAATCCAAAGTATAAGGATCATAATGGAAAAACATCGTGATTCCCTAAGGGATTTTCATATTGTATTGGTTGACTTTGAAAAGGCATTCGACAGACAACCACGAGATCTGATATGGGTGACGCTAAGACATCGAGGGGTCCCAGAAACCTATGTACAGATGATCATGGACATGTACGAAGGAGCAATGACAAGAGTAACATGCCCCGCTGGAGTAATCGAAGAGTTCCCAATCAAAGTCGGGATGCACCAGGGAAGCGTTTTAAGTCCTTTGCTGTTTAGGACTGTAAGTCCTTGATTATCTGCTTGAAGGTAAAGTGATGGACCGCAAGGTACATCAGTTATTCTTTGCTGACGATGGAGCCATCATAAGTGAGGATCCTACATCCCTGCAACGAGCACTTGATGTGTGGGTGGATGTTTTGGAGGGCAATGGGTATCGCATTCTCTGATACACTCAGGCCTATTTCAGAAATTTATTTGAATGGAACAGTACTTTCCAAGTGCGAAAAGTTCAAATATCTGGGATCTATGATCAAAGCAAAGCAACTTGTGATGACGACATCAATCATCGCGTAAGCGTGGGGTGGATGAAAACGTATGAGAGTAAAATAACGGCAGCTGAGATGAAGATGCTTCGCATGGCAGAAGGAGTGATAAAGCTTGATGGAATAAGAAGTTCGAAGATCGTGGACGCTTTCACATCAAGGAAACCATCGTACAAAAAATAGAGCGCGACCGGCTCAGCTGGTATTGCCACGTTCAAAGAAGAGATCATTTGAACCCTGTTAAAAAGGCAATATCAATTAGCGTTCCAAAGGCATCGCGATGTAGGAAAGGCAGACCTATAAACGCCTGGATCACACAAATGCGACGACATCGGCATTTTATTGGCCTCAGTAACCGATTGATCCAAAATCGGCGCGCCTGCCGATATTTTCTGAGGTCAAATAGGCGAACCCCACAGGCGGATCAGTAGAAATGCGGTGAAGTGGGAGGGTTGTGATCCCTTATTTTCGGATCATAATCCCGCTGATAAAAGGAAGAAGAAGAAGAACAGTGGGTTTTCTTTCATCGGAGAACTTCAAGAGTTAATTGTCTAGCTCTTTTGACCAATCCGAAAGAGGTTCATCGTTAAGGTCAAAATTCTCCTTTCTAAACTTTACAAACTGACGCCGACACTTAGACTCGCTGAGATTTCTCGAGTGCCTTCACTTTAATTCTGGTTTTTCCGGAACAAAAACAATAAAATATGCCAAATATGCTCTTCCGATACATGCATTTCAAAATTCAGTTTAAATGCGTGCAATTACGTTAGCACAACGAAATTTGTAGACTGAATGAGCAATATATCCCAAATATTAGTTTCCTTAGCGGTTTCAGCATTAAATTGGTTTTCTGCATGATATGGCAATTGTGAAATAAAAAAAATAAAAAAACGCAATACTTATTCTATACAACCTAATACTTTGTAATCTTTTTTTTTGATTTCAACAAATGAATATGCACTTGCTTGTATTAAACTTTTTAAAATTAGTTTATCTAGGTGCAAGTAATTAGAACTGAACAGAATTGATATATTGGCTCAAATATAACTCGTAGTCCAGACCTATTTTTTTTAGGGAAATCAAATTAATTTGCAGGATGCTTTTCAAAGAGTATTTTATCCTTACTTAATATACCTCTGAGACTAAAATCTAAAACAAAAATAAGAAAAAAAGTGCTTTTGTAAACATTAATTATTTAATCTCTTTTATTATCTAATTTTTCTAATTTTCTCATTATTAGTTTGTGGAATAGTTAGAAGTACTTACTTTCATTTTCCTTGACTAATTGAATGGTTGGCGTATGCCAGCTGATGAGAACTTCATTTCTAATGTGAATAGAATTTGTTTTCATATGCATATCCGTATGATATAAAGCAATTCTCTGTAACACTTTTTTCTTTTTTAATTTTTAGATGATGATTTAGACAAGTACAAGAACAAGCTAGTCTCCGAACTTTTGGAATTTTTACCCAGTATTGAGGAGATGCTATTTCGCTCTAAAGACACATGTCTCCTCCAATATGCTCTGATGGCGGATGGACTTGTTAAGGAAGAGGCTGAAAAACAAGCAACACAATTCAATGATAAGATTTGGTTCACTGAAAAGTGAGTATAAAGATATTACTTAGCGCTGTAACACTTTCATGTGTTCTTTTAATTTAGGGGTTACTTCCATCAGCGCCGACAAATGGTCTGTTTACCGAACAAACCCAAACTCATCAAGTTACCAGAACCAGATACCTGTGTTATTGTACTCGACAACAACGAGATTCTCTTGGCTGATATATCACTAGACTACAACAATGGACCGGTATATTTAACTGGCAATGAACATCCAATATCTAAAATAGAACTGATTTTGGATGACAATTATATTGTAACGCTGGACGTTATGGGAAACTTGAAGGTATGGTCTATTACCGATGATCGTCGTCGAAGTGCAAGTCGGAAGCGAAGCAGTCGAACCAAAGTCAATCCCCTAAATCTAACACAATCCTCAGAGATGTTAAAGCAAAAATATAAACAAATAATACAAAATAGTGTTCGTGGTACATTACAAACATTTCACATTGAATCGATCAATGATGGTGCCATAGATTTACATTTGGCCTTTAGCAATGGTGACATATGCATTTACTCATGGAATCCGCAACGAGAGGAATTCGAACTCAAAAGTCTGCCGATACTGCCTACTGAATTGAAGAACATCGTTTATCTCTCGAAAATACTTAACAAATACTATATGTTGTTGAGCAACTCAGGGGAGATGTATATTTTTAATCTGCGCGATGGCTCACAGACAGGACATTCATTCGATTGGCCACAACCGCCAAATATTATGCACATCGAAGAATATCAAAGAAAATCAGAATTGAATATAGTTTTTGTGTGCCGCAACAAGGTGTTACGTTTGAGATTTCCAGAACAAATGTTTGAATTTTTGAAGGCTGATTTAGAAATAATATACAATATTGAAGATAATGATTCTGATAATGAGTTCATCTGTGCCCGTTTATCGCCGGATGGATGTTATTTGGTAATGGGCACTAAACGTGGCTTAATTGTGTTTAACACCGAACAGAAATCCGAGGTGCTACGAGGAAACATAAGCGAATATATTGTTTGTGTGGATATTTATCCTTTGGATGACAACGTATATAAATACATCATTGTATGTGGATCGAAACATTCCAAAGTGCTTAATTTGTTTGCGCTTAGACAGTTGGATAACAACACAATCGCATGGTCTCATCGGCTGAGTAACATGGTTGGTGTCAAAAGTAATGGAGATTCCAATGATCCTCAATTTGAACCGGATGTCTGGTTGAAGGGAAATAAACTATTTGACCTTAATTATAGCGATTCTGTCTTACTGGTTGCAGCGGATTCTAAAAACAGGGTAAGTAAAAAAGGAGAGTTATAGTTTATAAACATTTACGAATTGCTTAGGCAAAAAGCTCTTTCTTCTTTGCCCAAAACACGGTAATAAGAAATAATTTCTGTCCTTTACTTAACAGCTTTCTGATTAAGACAGCCAACTATAATACGATTGAACCATCGCTTTTCTCTTTCGAGTGCCATTTTTAATATCGCACTTCTACCACTCACTGGAGTTGCAGTGTGTTTGGCTTAAAAATGTGAAGAATGCTTATTTTTGAAGAATTGATCGAAGAAGAAACATTTTTTACAGAGGCAGGAATTGAAACTAACCTAGTTATGTGCGATTGCTCAGTTGGTAGATAATTGGTGGCTAAAACCATAAGTATCCCGGATACGTAATCTGCCTCTGGATAATATCTTGTCTGTGATCTATTCTCCATTTATCATCTAAGAATGATTGATATGGTTGATTTGTTGATATAATGATTATTAATCGAAAAAAAAAAGAATGATTAAAAATTTAACAAAACTTTATTCGAACCCAGATCACCGATATAATGGTTAACATTGTTACTCGCCAGCCTCGACTGCGGAAATGCAGTACTAAAGTTTAGATTGACTGAACAATGTTTCTTTCCCTAGCACTGAAAATTACATGGGCGAACATCAATTTTTTTTCTGCGGCCGTAGTTTTCGTACTGGATTCAGATTCAATAAGGTTATTAAATACTGGTTATATTTATTTTATTTGAATTGACTCTAGCTCTCATGAAAAACTGAATCATATAATATTTTTTACTTATCTCTTGTTTCTTCTTCTTCCTATTTCTGCGAAGTTATGATTCGAAAACAAGGGATCATAGCCCTCCCACTTCACCGCATTTCTACTGATCCGCCTGTGGGGTTCGCCACCTCGACAATTTCTGTTACATTGTGGTAGCACCGACACACACCCTTACACGCGGTCTCCACTAGCGATAAATGCTTTAAAGCATGCTTTCAATATCGCAAGTGGATAGAAAGCATGCTCTCATCGCATACCATCTATCGCCTATCTCGCCAATAAAGCTGTCACTTTTGACATTTCCATTGCAAAGGATTGAAAGTCTTATTCGCTTTATTACCCATTCAATGCTACAATGCATCCGTGTGTTCCCAAGCAATAGCATGAGCAAGCAACTTTATGATAAAATATACTTTGTGAACAATTCGTCGACGGTACAAGGTCACAGGAAATGCTTAATGAACGTCCTTACACCACTTGCTAGAAACATCTTTCTGGGTTTTCCCAATGTAATAACATGGGTAGGTAGATTTATAGCTTAACTAGCTGAACCCGTGCTCGCTTTGCTTCGCCCTCTAAACGCTTCCTCATGCGAACAAATATGTAATATTAGAGCGAGTGAAGACACATCAAAGTATTTGTCTAAGTCCATAAAATTGTTGTGTACAGTAAATTTTGTGGATTAATTGCATTTTATCAATGTCGTTCCAATGGGTAACTTTCAGCCCCTAAGTGCAGATTTCATAGTTCTCAAAAACCAACATTCTCTAAAATGTTATCAAACGTAATAAAAAATACAATTCTATAAATAATGGACAATTGTATTTTATTATGGAAAACAAATTTTACAAAGCTTCTTCGTAAACAATGTTTGAAGTTGTTTGTTTGTGACGCGCGAGCCGTAGCAAGAAGTTAATCTTCAGTACCTGACCTACTGTTCCGTTCCGTTCTTCATTTGTTTGATGTGATCGAACTTGGCGAATTGTCCTAGCACGTTGTGAGCTTCGAGAAAGATTAACTTGGGTTTATTAAATAGTTTGTGAAAGCTTTAGACAAGACTGGTGATTGCTTTAAATATATTTGTCAATCGTTTCCTGTCCTCAGTACGAAAAATTAAAAGCAGGCATTTTTGATGGACTTTGTGGTCCATAGTTTTATAAACAACGATGATTTTACAAATCACATGGCGCGGGTTTATACAACGAAGTTCAACTGTACTGACACTATCAAAATATAACAAAATCAATACAGACAGAAGTATCTGTCCCTTCACTTTTCTTTAATTAATCACAAATTTTAAATCTGAAACAAACAAAAACTGCATTAAGGCGAAAAGATAAAGTTGTAGTATGTACAGATAGTATGTCAGCAATCCGGAAAACCTGACTTATTAATCAAATAAAATATATCGTTATAAGTAATCCAAATAACATAAAACTGATGTGGGTCCCTAGCCTTATAAGTATACAAGGTAACGAGTTTGTTGATATGGCCGAAAACATTGTAACAATGATACCATATACACCTTTGGCGTCTACTCAAAACTGGATCTCCAAAAACGTATAACCCGTACATTGGACAAAAAGAAGCAATTTTTATTTTTTTTTTTTTGTGAAAAAGAAATAATAGCAAAATATCTGGCATTTCAACAATACACACAATTGAGCGGAAGATGTATGTTCCATTAGGATCCGGAAGAAGCGAATTCTTGAGTGAAGCCAATAGAAAACGAAAATGGAACGACTCTTGAATTGGCGTAGTTATCAAAACCATTAGTCAAAAATCAATATTGATCGTTCGGCTCCTATCTACCCGATTACAACCTTAATACCTATGAACACCAAATTTGTTCGACTGCATTTGAGACATATCCGTACAGTATACACACACTAACATATTAAATAAAGCCCATCCACCAGTTTGCTCATCATGCAATAACAGCATAAATATTGAATACATCCTGGGTTAAGTTCAATGCCACCTGTCTCCTAACTTCATTCATTGCGCTAAGTCAGTTATATGTATAATAATTATATAAATGTAATCCAGCTGAAAGCTTCCGATGCTAGTGCTCACCCATGTTAGCGTAAGAATCTCAATTCCTATGCTAATAAATAATAATAATAATCTAATAATAATCTTCTGTAACACGATGTTATCAGGTTATAACAAAAGAATTGCGCGTTTTTTATGGGTTATTTTCCATCTGTAGTACTGAAAATATTTTATTTTTTCTCCTTTTAATGTACTCTTAAATAAAACACAACTAAAACATATGTATATCATTTCTTTTAATTTTAGATACACCAATTATGTACCACAGATACCAAGAACTGGTCCATATCACTGCCACCGGAAACATCTAGAAAGATTACCGCGATTACAGCATTCAATCAAATTTCATTCTGTGCTTATGAGAACGGAGGCATTTTCAACATAACAAAGGAAGTGTTCGAGCCAACTTTCACCGATAATAGTATAACATTCCTTCAGATGATCAATGCAAATACATTGGTAGCATCTTCAAAACAGTCAAAGAAAAGCCTTGTCCGACGCATAGATGATGGTGAAAACATGGTTGAAAACATATTCAATATTGATGTATTTAAATGCTACACACTCTTCGAGTCATATTCAATTTTTGTAGATCCAGAAGGAGCCTTTAGTGTGAGTATCCGCATGCTATATACAATACATATGTACATATGTACCTTAGAAAAATAAAAATAAATAAAACACTCCATTTAACAAATCTTTGTTATTATTCAGGATTATCGTGAATAAATTTTCCCCCAAACAAAAATTAGGGATCTTCAAAAAAGAGGAAATAATTCCGCGGAAAAGAAATTGGTATCATGAATGACAATTCAGGAGAATTTTCAACGCAATCGCGATATTAAATTTTTTCTTGATGATTTTTTTTCCCTATTTTTGAAGATACCTAAATTTTGCTCGGGGAAAAAATTCCGAGGGAAAATTTATTCACGATAACCCTTATTATCTCTGTTATCAGTACACTAGTTCAGTTTTTATACGAAGTTAGTTATGAGCATGACCTTGTGTTCTCTCACCTCTTCTGAATCTTCCTTTATATTATTGTTTCTTTTCAGGTTGTAGACTTAAAGAATGAATTTAAACTGCTGTGCAATGTGACAGATTTGCCAGACTCACTGCCGTATTCTTCCGTTCTATTAGGCGGTTGTGATTTCAAAAACGACTATCTACTATTGGTTACGACCAATTTTAAAATTTTTGTGAGTATACCATTAATTTATTTAAATATTATGGTATGTATGTATTTTAATAATTTCTTATTATAAAACTGAATCTAGTAAAGGGCATATACATAAGTACTTAAATTACAGTAATTTTTCGCCTCTAGGCTTACACTGCAAGTTGAATAAATCCAAATGAACGTTTACAAGGTAACGTGTAAAGTAAAATATTTATTTCAAAAAGCACTCGTTACAAGTTATTTTTATAAACAAAATTGTACTAAAACATTGTATGTTAATTGGAAAAGTTCGTCCTGCTTTTGTCTGTTCTCCACACTAATACCTGCCCATTTAAAATAAATCGCACAATAACTCCGCGTAAATTATACAAACCTACTTATAAATATGTACTATCGCAACTGGAATGCAAGCGAGTGATATGAACATAATTTTGTCTTCACGTTATTTGATGCACGAATTAGCAAATAGTGTCTCTTTGTTTTGTTAATTACTGTTTTATTCAGGCAATCTGTAAATATAAAATATGAGTACTTTTAGGGTTCACTTCACATCCTTCTATTAGAAAGCGGTGAGGGATATGAGGACAACTCTTACGAGCAAAGTTGTAAGGAACGAAAGAGAGCATTATTTGGCGACCATGAATGTTCTTAGCCTTTAACCTTTCTCAGAAAACTGAAGTGAATTAAAAAAAAAATTAAATCTCTATTCCAACATGTCTTCGAAATGGTTCAACTCTTAAAAAATTCCATGTGTCTCAAAACACCATTCTTTTTACTTGCACCTTCTTGTACATGTGAAACAAGTATTTGTTTCATGAAATTGTTCAATTTCGAGATTTCGATAGAAAAAATAGTAGGTCGCTAAGTTATGTCTGCCTGTCCGTGCGTGCGAATTAGGCTGCGGTCACGTCTCACGCGGTTCGAGACATAAAGTCGAAAACTATCGACCTATATATCAAAGCTTTCTGTGATTCCAAAATTGTTCGAAAGCAAACTTTTTTTCGTGGTTAAGGAATTTATTTCTAATAATCAACACGGCTTTGTTTGAGGTAGGTCATGTACTACTAATTTAACCTTATGTACTAATTTTATTTTTGGTAGCCTTGACAATCATTTACAAGTTGATGTACTCTACATAAATTTTAAGCCTTTGGTATGGTCCACTTTACTTTTAGCCAAGGTAAAATCTTTGTGTTTTTATTCCTCAATGCTAACGTGTTTTTTTAATTACTTAATAAATTAGGTGGCGTTACAGTTCGGGGTGAACCTCAACCAACAAGCCTCTCCATTTAAATCGGTCTTTAGCTAATTGCCTCCAGTTGCACACCAGTTGGTGGTGGTTGGTTCGACTTGAGACGAACGTTCGATTCGCTAACCATAATAGGGGTGATAAGCTATAAAAATAGATTAGAATGCCACTTCAATAGGCTTATATAATAAAAATAAAATTTTAGGCGACCTTAAAAGTTCAACTTACATAGCAACAGTATAAGATTATGAGTTAGCTCAAACAATAAGAAAAAAGAAAGTAAATGCAAGTAATTACAAACAAAAGTAATTGCTAAATATGCAATAGCGAAGTAAATATAAAAAAAAATAAAAATTAAGTTAAACCAAAATATCAGAGAATAAGAGATTCCAAGCCAACATAGTCAAAGCGGAAGAGCCACATTTGAACGCTTTTTAAAAAGATCTATTGTGCCAGCCCGGTGTTTAGCGCCGAGAACTGGATTAAGGCTTTTGATAAACCTGAACAAAGCTCCAGGCTCAATGTTCCAAAAGTCGGAGGGGCTCAATAAAGTCGTCCCGAGGTGGAGAAGTCTTTTCCTTGTAGCAATGGGGCATTCACAAAGAATATGTCACGTCTGTATCTGCTACTCCTAATGATCAGTCTGATAGCCTGTTAAGGTCCTTAAGTCTGCTTTGCTGAGCTCAAGTAGCTTGTTAGCCTTAGGACGGTTGAAGTTGATGAACTTTTTGCTTGTCTTAGTCCCTTGCATTTGGCAAAGTTGCATGACAATCAGCTTCCCATTGTTTTATTTTGAGGTTTGTGTTACTCAGCGTGACACCAAAAGGGTTCAGGACCGACTAGTGCGCGGCTGATGCCTCTTCTCACTAAGCAGTCCGCCCGTTCATTGCCCTCGAAGCGTTTGTGTCCTGGTATCCAGGCCACAGTGCCGGTGTTTTTTGATGCAAGATCTTCGAGTAGATTGAGACAGTCCCATACAAGTTTGAAACCTACCATGTAGGATTTCAGAGCCATAAGAGCTGCCTGGCTGTCCGAGAGGATGTAAATACGGGTGCCCTCGACCCTTCTCCGCAAGCATTCTCGTGCACAGAGTTCGATTGCATGGAGTTCCGTGTGAAATACTGTCGGTGATTTCCCAAGCGCTGCTGCACATTGGAACCTGGGTCCATAAACCCCTGCTCCAGTGCTACCATTTTCCAATTTGGAACAATTTGTGTACCAAGTTTGAGAGTTTGGTAAGACTACAAGCCTTTCATTTCTCCATTTGTGGCGGTCACCTATGACCACATTGAATCTTCTGGAGAACCGGTATTTCTTGAGCCCGGTATCTAGAATTTTGAGAATAGGGTCATTTTGAATGTGCCCTAGAATTTTTATATGGCCTGTAAGGTTGCCGATTTCAAGGTCCAACATCTTGGGCAGCCTAAGAGCACTCCGCAGAGCTTTTTGTACTGCAAGGTGTAGCGGTGTGGGGCTAAGCATTAGTCCCATTGCTGCAGTGGGGCACGTTTTCATTGCCCCTTTTATACTCAGACAGGCAAGACGATGGGTTTTATTCAACTGTTCCTGAATCTTGATATGTAAGGTTTTTGGCCTCCAAGCTAACGATGCATAAGTGACCATGGGCTTGATAATGGCGCTGTACGTTCAATATATTATCTTGGATTTTAGCCCCTTAATATATGCGCTGGCACATAAACATTGCTCTTGTGGCTTTCTCGGTAATCTTGTTCAGGTGTGAATTTCAGGTGAGCGTTTTGTCAAGAATAACCCCAAGGTATTTTGCTTCTCTGGATATGTCGATTGGAACGCTTTCCAGTGTAATTTGTTGAAGAATGTGATTCCTTTTCCTGGAAAGGGTACAAGTTGTCCAGATGGTGTCAGGAAAGTCTGGTGGTAAGACATCGATTTTAGCGCTTTCTACGGTATCCCTGTACGTTTTTACAGGGCTTGACGGTCCGAGTCTAACACTCGATGTGGTGGCCATCCTGTTAGTGACGTTGTCCGGTGGTGTAGCGTTGTCTTCTCTTGAACCTTTTGAGGGGCCTTCCTGCCTGTTCAGTGGAACCTGGGCTAGCTCTCGAGCTTTCTCCAGGCTGTGGCGCCAGCTAGCTTGACCCTTTCTGAAAAGAGATTTTTGACGCCATCAATATGAGCGTCAATCACTGTTGCAGAGGTAAACATTGTCGTAACGTTTGCAGTTGTGCGGTCCCACGATAACAAACAAATTAGAATCTTGGTACTGATCAACTTTCGGCGATGTTATGATCCGAAAACAAGTTATCATAACCCTTCCACTTCACTGCATTTCTACTGATCCGCCTGTGGGGTTCGCCTATTTGACCTCAGAAAATATCGGCGGGTCCCCCGATTTTGGATCACTCGGTTACTGATACCAATGAAATGTCGAAGTCGTCGCATTTGTGTGATCCAGGCGTTCATAGGCCTGCTTCTCCTGCCTCGAGATGCCTTTGGAACGCTAATTAATATTACCTTTTTAACAGGGCTTAAATGATCTCTTCTTTAAAGGTGGCAATACCAGCTGAGCTGGTCACGCTCTATTATTCGTAAGATGGTTTCCTTGACGTAAAGTCTGATCAACTGATCAACAATACTCGCATCTCTTTAAAATAATATCCCCGATCCACAGGTGTATTTGCTGTTGATTGAATCAAAAAGAAATCCTGGCTCCCTTAATTACTCCAGATGGGTAACAACTGCTAACTAGATTTTACGCATATACACTACCAAGATTTAACTTGAAAGAATTTTAGTTTTGTGATGAAACTATATGGTTTGAAATCAAGTGCCATCCGTGATGCACAAAAGCAGCAAAGCACTTGTAGTCAACAATAAACCATAGTTGCTACTTAAGCAATAACTTGGTGTTATCGATCCAGTAATCAAAAGGAATGGTTAGTTACTCTGGTCATTCTGGGAACATTTTCTTAGCTATGGTTGCAGATTATAATAAAAAGATCTGAAAATTGGCGTACCAACGCATTGATCAGAAAGTTTGAAGTTCCCGCTCTTAATTTTAATGCTCTGGACTACACTTTTTTTTTTTTTTTTTTTCCGGGGGTTGGTGAAAAATCTTCCATAGACACTATGAGAATAGCAAGCGCGTGCTCATAGTAGTGTCAGATTCTTACTGACTAAAAAAACACCACCCTTCGATATAAATTTGTTAGATATCGCAACTAAGTATTAACTTATCAAGCAATTTTTCTTTCACGAAATAAAAATGTTTGGCAGGTTACTTTCCACTGAAAGATCCTGCATGTTCCGCAATCTAAACGCGGTTTATCATTATCTCGCCAAGTCGATGGGTTTCGTCCTTTGTAGTCGGCGCAATAAATTGCTCTCATCCAATATTTGTAGGACTGCATTGTTGACATGTCCGATTAGTCGGTTTCTATGCTTTCTCGCGAAGCTTCTAGTTTCAGCTTCGATTGTCGGAATTCCGAGATCCCTGTGGATATCGTCGTTTCTAATATACCACGGTGCTTGGACAATCTCTCTTAGCACTTTATTTTGAAAAGTTTGTAAAATATTTGCATTTGTTTTCTTGGTACAACCCCAAAGTTGTGTACCGTAGGTCCACACCGGCTTTAGCACTTGCTTGTATAAAAGCAGTTTGTTCTCAGTACTGAGCTGGGAATGCTTTCCGAGTAACCAGTACATTTCGCTATATTTGATTTCGAGTTCTTTACGTTTCATTTTCACGTGCGAATTCCATTTCAGTCTTGCGTCGAGTGTCATTCCCAGGTATTTGGCCTCGTTTGCAAAGGGTATTCGGGCCGAGTTTAGGAAAATTGGCAAGTCATTAGTTTTCTTGTAAGTGAAATTCACGTGAACAGATTTAGATTCGTTGAGGGCAATCCGCCAGTCCCTCGTCCATTCATTTACTTTATTTAGCGCGTTTTGCAGTTTTTCAGTCGTTTCTTCGATAGTTTTACCTACTGCTAGGATAGCGGTGTCATCGGCAAACGTAGCTAGGATAGTGCCATCTTCTTTCGGTATATCTCGAGTATATAACAGATAGAGAAGCGGCCCAACAACGCTTCCTTGTGGTACGCCGGCCGAAATTTCTTTGAGCTGCGAGTATTCGTTTCCATGTCTAACACGGAAGAGTCTATTCCCCAGATATGATACTAGAATATTGTATAAGCACACAGGGAGAACTTGTCGTAGTTTGGATTTCAAGCCATCATGCCACACCTTATCAAAGGCCTGCGAGACGTCAAGAAATACGCTTCAGCAAATCTTTTTTTCTTCAAATGCTTTCTCGATTACGTCAGTAATTCTATGCACCTGGTCAATCGTCGAATGCTTACTTCTGAACCCAAACTGGTGGTCAGGAATAAGATTATTTTCGTCTATAACCGGTTGGCGACGCCTTAGTAATATCCTCTCGAAAATGTTGGATATGACTGGAAGAAGCGAAATTGGTCTATACGATTTTACCTCATTTGGCGGTTTTCCTGGTTTTAAGACCATTATTACTTCCGCAACTTTCCATTGGCTCGGAACGTGTTTTAATCTGAGCGCAGCATTTACAATATAGAGAAGCTTAATCAAAGCTTTTCTAGGTAAAACTTTGAGAATTTCTCCGGTGATTAAATCATAACCAGGAGCTTTCTTAGGTTTTAGAATCCCGATCTCATTTTTGAGTTCCCTAAGCGTTGCACTTGTGAGTGTTAAATTGGCAGATGGTAAATCCGGCCTATTGACGTTATCGTAAACCACTTGACTATCGTACGGTTTAAAGGCTTCTTCCAGGTGGGCCGCAAAGACGTCCGCTTTTTCTTTATCTTCCCTTGCCCATTCATTTTGATTCAATTTAATTGGCGGCGCGGGGACTTTGGGCCTTTTGGTGCCTTTTATGGCTTTCCAAAGTGAATAATTGGAATCTTTTTTCGCTGTTAAACTTTCAAGGTAAGAGCCTATTGCACGATTCTTAAAATCCTTAATAGTTTTCTTCAACGAATTGCACAGACAATTCAAGCGTGTTTTATGCTGCGGAGCACGACTCTGTTGCCATTTTTTACGCGCTTTTCGTTTTTCCTTGACCAATTCCTCTATTTCCGGAGGATATCGTAAGCCGTATTTGTCCGGCGTTTTCCTTGGAATGGGAGTATTATTCCAAGAGGCGAGCTGTACGATCTCGACGAAGCGATCAACTTCAACCTCAAGTTCATAGGGTGTCGTAAGTGGAACGCTCAGTTCAACATTGTCTTCAATTTCGTTTCTAAAGCCTTTCCAGTTAGTTGTTCGACCAGCTAATTTCGCTGGCTCTAGGTTATAGACTAGTTTTTCGCTCAATGTCAAAATAACCGGGGAATGATCAGACGACAGATCAAAACTCTCTTTGACTTTTATGTGGTTGGTAGATATTCCTTTCACAACGAAAAAATCTATCAGATCAGGTATTTTCGAAGTATCAGTTGGCCAATAAGTCGGTTTACCCGTCGAATGGATATCACAATTGTACTCCATACCTACCTCATGGAGCATTCTACCTTGTTTCGAGCTGTATCTTGAGCCCCAGAACGTATGTTTCGCATTAAAATTGCCGCCAATAATAAAATTAGATTTCAGCGATTCAAACAAGTTAGTAAAATCACTTTTTTCAAGCTTTTTAAAAGTACTTTTTAAAAGTACGCTGACTATTTTTAACTCGAATCGTGCACAGTTGCAAAGTTTCAAGCTCTATCTTTAGGTCTTCTGATTGCTTGATACAGTCTTTAATAAGCAAGGAAGATCCGCCTCTCGCTTTTCCCGAAGGGTGACAAGCGTGGTAATCATTATAGCCTTTTATTTTTAAATGCGATTCCTTTTTGATGTGGGTTTCAGAAATCAAGCAAATATCAATATCTTTTTGGCGCATAAATATTTCTAATTCGTCAAGTTTTTGCAAAAGTCCGTTTGCATTCCAAGTACATATTATCAACATTCGTTTGTCATTCATGTTCTAGTTGAAGTGCGCGTTTTCTGTGAATTATTTTCAAGCTTAACTAGCCTATCGAGAATAATTTTATTTATTTTGCCTTGTTCTTAAAGTTTCGCGAGAATAACTGAGAAAACATGAGAAAAGGGGTCGGTCGCAGTTTCAAGGTTTTTTGGTTTTTCGGAAGCCACGGCCTGAGCATAAGACTGCATTGCTGCTGTCCGAGGGTCATTACCCGGTGGCTTTTCTAATCTTAGCTTTTCAGTACCGTTTCTTTTAAGAGGTCGAGGGCTTTTCTGTTGTCAATCTTTCCCTCACCTTTTTGTGCTCTGAACCCGGTAGTTTTAGTTTGCCTACTTTCTCCGGCGCGATCTTACGCTTTGGTTTAGTTTGCAATTTTGATTTTATATTTAGTGGCTTAAGGAACGCATCTCTCCGTTTTTGCAACTCCTTAGCTACTTCACAGCCTCTATAATTTGCCGGGTGCTTTCCCTTATAATTAACACATGTTGCAGAGGTTTGTTTGTTTACTCCACAAACTTGGGAGAGGTGATTTCCGGCGCATTTCACACATCGTGGTTCTTTTCGACAATACGTTTGCGTATGATTGAATCCTTGGCATCGTTTGCACTGAGGTATCAATCTTGTATTCTTGCGCATGGGTTCGATTTTGACTACGACATTCAGAATTGTTCTTATTTCGTAAATCTTATCCAAACTCTCAGCTTTATCAAAAGTTAGCATAAAAAGAGGAAGCCCGCGCTTTACCGTCATTTCCTCGCCTTCCAATTTTTGTTTTTCCCGTTTAATTAAATTTACTGCATCAACGATTTTAAAGTTTTTGTTTTTCAAATCGTGAACAACATCTTCCTTTAAGCATGAGGCATGAAGTCCTCTAGCTACGACTCGTATCGGTCTTTCAGATTTATTTTCGTAAGTATACCACTGAATCTTTTCAGTATTCAGTTTATTAGATACTAAGCGGTAACTGTCTGAGTCCTTTACGTTTACTTTCCATTTGTTGTTGTTGAGCGATGTTACTTCAAAATCGGATAGCAACAGAGGTTTAAGAATAGAATGCAGTTTATTATAGTCTGCAATTCCGATTACGTTTATTGGCGGCGGTGATCGTACCTTAGTTCGTGGATTTTCTTCGACACATGTGTTTATTTTGTCACGCTGTTCGTTATCTTTTCGCTCATTTTGCATGTTTTCTTGCCTCGTTACCATTTCGGCGAAGAACCAGCTTTTCGTTTCTTAACTGGTCGTTTTTTTAGAATCCAGTTAGTTTCCCGAGCTAGTTCTTCTTCATCCGTTTGATAATCAGTGTTATCGGGGACGTTTGAACTCGCAGCAGACTCATAACGAGGTTTCTTCATATCCTTAAATGCTTTATTTTCTGTTTTAAGTACATTTAATTCTTTTCTTAGTTCTTCGCAGAGAAGTTCCATTTTACTTAGCCTGGTCCGGAGTTCCATATTTTCGTCCGTAAGGCTTTGAATTTTCGTTGAAGTCCGTTGTTCGTGCGCCGACACTATCGATGTCGCCGGACTTCTAGTTCCGCACGTTTTTATTGTAGATCTTGATGGTGGAGATCTAACTACCCTGGTACCTTTTTTAAAAGGGTCAGATGAACGCAATAAATGGCTCTCCCCAGAATCCGTAGAGCCGACCTCCGAAGAGGGTGGATTTTCCAGTGTACCTGGACTGCCACCTGGGGTATTTATATCTTTTGTTTTGTTCATTGCATACTTTGTATACGCCATACTCGGTATACGGAGGGTGGATTTTAGTCGCCTCTTACGACAGGCATGCCTACCTCGGGTATATTCTAACCCCTACCCGAAGGGGGTAAACTGAAATTATTGCTTGGCAAGACTATCCAATTACCGAACCTCCCTTGATTAGCCTTAAAATGGGTGCTTCATCAGTCTTCTTCCTTTTATCAGCGAGGTTATGATCCGAAAATAAGGGATCACAACCCTCCGACTTCACCGCATTCCTACTGATCCGCCTGTGGGGTTCGCCTAGTTGACCTCAGAAAATATCGGCAGGCCCGCCGATTTTGGATTACTCGGTTACTGAGGCCAATGAAGTGCCGATGTCGTCGCATTTGTGTGATCCAGGCGTTTATAGGTCTGCCTTTCCTACATCGCGATGCCTTTGGAACGCTAATTGATATTGCCTTTTTAACAGGGTTCAAATGATCTCTTCTTTGAACGTGGCAATACCAGCTGAGCCGGTCGCGCTCTATTTTTTGTACGATGGTTTCCTTGATGTGAAAGCGTCCACGATCTTCGAACTTCTTTTTCGATCAAGCTTTGTCACTCCTTCTGTCATGCGAAGCATCTTCATCTAAGCTGCCGTTAATTTACTCTCATACGTTTCGTACATCGTCCAACATTGTGAACCGTATGTGAGCGCTGGACGCACAACTGCGGTGAAGAGCCTCCCCTTCAACTTAGGTGGCATTTTTCTGTCACAGAAGATAGCGGAATTTTCTCGCCACTTTATCCACCCTACGCTTACGCGATGATTGATGTCGTCATCACAAGTTGCTTTGCTATTGATCATAGATCCCAGATATTTGAACTTTTCGCACTTGGAAGCACTGTTCCATTCAAATAAATATCTGGATAGGCCTGAGTGGATCAGAGAACGGGCAGCACAAGTACTCTGTCTTTTTTGAACTAATGCGATACCCATTTCCCTCCAGAACATCCACCCACACATCAAGTGCTCGTTGCAAGGATGTAGGATCTTCACTTATGACGGCTCCATCGTCAGCAAAGAATAACTGATGAATAACCTTGGGGTCAATTACTTTACCTTCAATCAGATAATCAAGGACTGCAATAAAGAGCAAAAGAATAAAAACGCTTCCCTGGTGCGCCCCGACTTTGATTGGGAACTCTTCGGTTACTCCAGTGGGGCATCTTACTCTTGTTTTTGCTCCTTCGTACATGTCCATGATCATCTGTACACAGGTTTCTAGAACCCCTCGATGTCTTAGCGCCACTCATATCAGATGTCGTGGTTGTCTGTCGAATGCCTTTTCAAAGTCGACCAATACAATATGAAAATCCTTTAAGGAATCACGATGTTTTTCCATTATGATCCTTATATTTTGGATTGCATCTGTGGTTGATTTACCCGAGATAAACCCGCACTGATCATAAGATAGCCGTATTATTATTCGCAGTCGGCCACCTAATACCCGCTCAATGATCTTCATGGTGTGTGACATCAGCTTGATCGAACGGTAGTTATCACAGTTTCGCGTATCACCCTTCCCTTTGTATACAGGGAGAAGGTAACTTTCCCTATATTAATTCGGCATTGGATCACCTCTCACAAATTTGGAGATGAGGAGTCTGAGCCATCTGAACCCAACGTCTCCCATCTTTTTCCAGAACTCAGAGGGAATCTCGTCTGGCCCAACCGCTTTTCGTTTTTTTAAGTATTTGACCGCCTCACTAACTTCTTCGACTGTAATGTCGGGTATTTCTTCACAGTTAGGGTTGTCTCTTGGAAAGTATAGCCAGGGAAACTGTTCATTTACAAGTTGTTCACAATACTGCCGCCACCTCTGCAGAATTTTGTGGTCATCCATAAGAAGCTGGCCATGAGCATTGTTAATGAACTTTGGCGAATGAATCTACTCAGCATTCCTCCTTCTTTGAGCGGCTATTTTGAAGATGGTTGCGCTCTTGTTCATATTGTGTCTTCGCAGCTCCTGGATAGCCTGGTTTGCATCAGCAACTGGGGAATATATTTTCTCCAGCTCCCGATACAGGCCTTCCGTACTCTCTGCTTGAAGTTGGGCGCACTTCTTCGCGTTTTTCTTGTAACATCTGTATTTCATTTCTAGGCGAACTTTTTCGTCACTATTATTAGAGGGGCACTTTGACCAAGCTTTGAAAGCCGCTGTCTTCTCATTTATCACCTTCTTAGCTTCATCACTCCACCACCATGTTTCTTTGGCGTGTTGATGATGGCCTTTTGAAGCTCCTAGCAGTGACTTGGCCTTTTTTAAGCAAGTTAGCTGTAGGGAATCCCACATATTTTGTGCTCTCCACTCTTCATCCTCAGCTCCGTTGTTGGTGTGAGAGAGGTCATTTTTCATTACGAAAACAAAAGCCTCGCATTTTTCTTTGTCCAGATTGTACCACTTGATTTTCTCAGAGACCCTTGTTTGTTTACTTTTCTTCGGTGTTTTCATAAAAATTTCTGTTGGCAGGAGACGGTGTTGCCGAGCGATTGCCTTTCCCAGGATCACAATCTTTTACCCGGGGCAATAGAATTTAATGTACTTCCCGACCCCCCGATCCTGGGGGGCGGTCGGTAGTTGGACAATATTACGAGCAATGCAGCATTGTAGTTCTGGCCACTTCCTACCACCACACAAGTTATTACTACCAAATTGCTTTTACTTTAACATCTTTTAAAAGAACACAGCCGAAAGCCTTGGCAGCTAGTGCTGTATCCTTTAGAACTAAGCTGTATATTGATTGTACTGTTTTAATATAATAATAATAATAATAATAATAATAATAATAATAATACTCGAGGCTTCATGAAACTGCCTACCAAATGGTAGTCAATCTGAGTCTCATCTCCACCCCTGCTGTAAGTGCTCAGGTGTCGGTTTTGTTTGATGAACATGGTTTTAACACGATAGGACCGTGTGATTTGCACATGTTTAAAGAAAATTAAATAAAAGCCAGTAATATGTTCTTTTTTCATTATGAACTTAAAAAAGTATTTATATTCACAAAACCACGATAATACTTCACAATTTAATAGAAATAAACACTGTAATGAAATAAACACTATTTCAGAGATAACTGAATAAAAATAAAAATTAATAGAAACACAAATTTATTCATTTTTGTACGTTTCTTTGGTGTTGTCTTTGTACCATTTTCGGCTGCCTTTCAGTACTTAGTCCACAATCCTTTGTTTTTGATAACACTTCTCATTCTATTTGGCATGCATTCCATCAGTTTTTCAATGCGTTCATGGGTAATTCTTGACCACTCTTCTTGTACTCACACCCATAAGACATTGACATTCTTTGGAGAGTTATGATAGGATTCCAGACGTCTTTTAATTATTACCCATCGATTTTCGATTGGATTTAAATCCGGGCTTTGTGCTGGCCAGTATAGTGTCTGGAATAACTGCTCCCCAAGCCAGTTCTGGACAATTCTTGCGGTATGTTTGGGATCATCGTCTTGTTGAAAAATTATCTCCTCAGAAGGATAAGTACCTTCCTTTACAAATTCTGGCAGGTTATTTAGCAGAATATCGAGGTACTCTCTTTTTTCATTATACCTTCGATCCTGATTAGCGGGTCGACATTCCAGCAGGTAAAGCATCCCCACGCCATTAAGCTTCCTCGTCCGAGCTTCATCGTTTCTTTCACCTGATACTTTCGGAGGCTTTCATTTCGTCGGTGCCAATAATACTCCTTACCGTCTGATTGGAATCTATTAATTTTTGTCTCATCTGACCAAATAATTCGCTTACAATCTTCAACACTCCACTTTTTATGTTCTTTGCAGAACTTTAGGCGTGCTTTAAATTTTGTTCAGACAGTGCTGGCTTTTTTTGTTTAACGGCTGTTTCCAAACCAATCTTCTGCAAAATCTCTCTGGCTGTCCACTCGCTGGGCGCCGTGGCGTAAGTGGTTAGTGTGTCGGATCACTACGCATAAGGTTCCAAGTTCGAATCCCAGAAAACACCAAAAAGTTTTTTCACGGTCCCACCTCTCGCGAGCGTCTGACAAACATCCGAGAGTATTATTGTCACGAAAAAGCTTCTCAAATCGCCGTTCGGATTCGGCAATAAACTGTTAGTCCATTCCATTCGTGTGAAAAATATAACGCACACAACATGAGTGGTTGCGAGAAGCTTGGCCCTGGCACTTTAAAGAGCTGTTGCGTCAAATACTTGTTTGTTTGTCCACTCGCTGACATTCTTGTTCGAGCATTTTTTTGTTGTCTTCATTGTTACAGTCTTTCTGCTTCATACAACGCTCCATTAAGCGGGCGTCGTCATCAGTTAAAAGCCTTGTCCGCCCTGGAGCATTGTTCTTGGACTGTATATTTCTCCTTTTTTTCGCCAAAAGGACAGTGCTTTGATAAACTTTCATCCTTTCTGCAATTTTTCTTGAAGAAACGCCCTCCTCAAGTAAGGAAACTATGCTATTTTCCAATTCTGTAGGAATTTTTTCTCATTTTCATTTTATTTTCACTGTACGAGTAAAACATGTTTTTCTTAAAAAAAATATTAAAGAAATGCTCAAAACATTTATCTAAAGTCTGGCCGAGATGCAATTTAAAGAATGAAACAAAATATTGTAATTAAAAAAACACAGCAAGATAAATAATAATAACGGTGGCAAAATTGAGTAAATGGAATAAATACCGTTTATGTCACTTTTGTCTTAATTATTGGGATATATTTTGGGTTTGTGGGTTTTAAATTATAAAGAATATATTTTTTACTGTAATGAATAGGTTGTGTAGATTTTAGTCCACTACTAAATCAGGATTTAATCAAAAATTAAAGAGACTTCGATCTGACAATATTTGATACTCGTATGAGCAACGAGAATATACAATGCAAAGTTTCCAAACATTTTCAAATATTTTTATTTATTTTTTAATAACAGTTCAAAGATTTTTTCTGAATTTCAAATCCGAAACAGTTGCACAAAAATACCACAGGCGTAAGTACGTGTGACACAGATTTGCACTTTATCATTAATTTAATTTGAATTCAACTCTGTAAACTAGAGCCCTCCTCATCTTAAGGCAAACGTTTGGTCGGGGTCTAACAATGTACATATTACCGTAACGCGATGTATTCTAGTCCAAAATCCATAAAGCTGCCTGTAACCAAAGTTTATTTGCGTTTACTTTGTTATCAACAGTCGCACTCCGAATACTCCTGGATTACCGCTTGGCTTTTTGGAATAGAGCAGTAATGTATTGTATGTTGGGAATTAATGTGTCCTCATATTCTAGACACCAATCTTAGTCAGGGTTCCCACATAAATATTATTACAAAATTAGCTCATAATATTGTCTGGATTAACTACTGAAGCTTTAACCTAAATATGCTGGGACATTTCATAATAAAGAAAAATATAAATTAACCCCTTTTTGCAAACCGAAAAAAAACCCGTAAATCACACACATATCGTCACATATATACCATATTCTCATTTGATACAATGTAACAGAAAAAACTGTGTAACCTAAACAATTTGTAAAATTTCAGTTATTTGGCATCCTCACACGATGATAATGAGTATTATTTCAATATTGCTTAATAAAAACTATATACTACATATTATGTGATTCTTGCTTATCAAAAGGTCCCTTTCTTTCAGACATACAAATTCAGCCTCATAGATGGTGTAGTTCGAATTATACCTTATGTACAGTATGAAAACAGCGATAATTCCAAAGAGACTGATGAGGTAACATGCGTAACAGTTTCATCCAATGCCGCACTATTCGCTGTAGGCCTAAAAAGTGGAGCAATTGAGGTAAATAAAAAAAAAATAAAAAAATAAATGCATAACAATTTTCTGATATTAAGTGTATCTTCCTTGCAGATCTATCAAATGGAACAGAATTCAATAAAATTCATATATCGTCTACTATCGCACACGTCCATGATATATGATCTGAAATTTTCTCCAAATACCGAAATACTAGTGAGCTGTTCCGAACAGCTTTGCTTCTGGCATGTCTCGTATATTATAAATAATCCCTTCGATTCGGGTACGAAACAAAAACGTCGTAGTTCACGATTTACATCATCCCACAGCCCGGTAGAAGAAGTTACTAATACCTTTGCTCAACTAAATCAATCCGAAAACGGCGAATTGTATATGTCTTCAAATCCATGGTCAAATAAACGTGGTTCAATGGAAAAACCAGAATTGCTATCATGTATCAAATTTGTAGGGAATAAAGCAGAAATTTTCTATGCCAACGACGACTTCACTCAGTTCAATACAATCGATAACGAAGGTGTATACTATCATTTGTGCGTACACGATATCAGCCGCAACATAACTGCTAGTGTAACTAATGGCAATGGTCATTTGCTAAATGCGGATGGAGATGATGAAGTGATCTCTTGACGGTGTTATCATCGTTTTCAACCGTTGAAGAGAGATTCTGTTTGGATGATAGTCTATTATATAGTCATATATATGTTCTATGTGAATATCGCGTATTGCGGTGAATTTTTTTAGATATTTTTTTTTCTTTATATTATATAATTGTATATATGTTTATTTAATTGTAGCAAAAATTATCGCTAGAGGAAATAATATATTTAGTTCTAAACCATTCCCATTTATACATATAGATATGCAAAGAACAAATGTGTCACAAAAGTATGTAAAATTAAAAGAAAATCTTCTTCAATGTAACGGTTATGATATGTTAAGTTTACTTTTTGGAGTAGTTTTTTTTAAAGGTTGTGTTTGTGTTTAGTGAGGAAGAGCATGTTTTTGTGCTCAAAAAGAGGAGATATAGAACCAGACAAGGTTGATTTTTATGTTTTTAATTTGAATTTTTTTTTGGCATAGTGTATAGAGAACATTCAGATATTTAATTTTTCTAATACAGTTCCGTAGCGAGGTGCCGATTTTTATAAGAAATTATAGCCTGCGACTCCACTTGAACCCACAACCTTCCATTTAAGCATTCAAGCAGCGAACAGTGTCCCTAAAAAATATATTGGCGTATATATGGTTTTTGCTCTCACCGGTCCACTGTGGTGAGTTCTGCCCCAGTTGCATTTATGCAACGTATCAGGATCGTGTCCTTCTTTGAACTTACATGTTTTTCACTCACTTACTTCAATATTCCATGTTTCTCTCAACATACTCTGAGTGAATGATACGAGTATGAAGTGGTGCCACCTACCTAATTGTATTGCTCGCAGGTTGATATGCAGTATACATAAAAAAAATAAATATTTGGCGCAACAGCTCTTTAAAGTGCCAGGGCCTAGCTTCTCGCAACCACTCATGTTGTGTGCGTTATATTTTTCACACGAATGGAAGGGACCTACAGTTTTAATGCCGACTCCGAACGGCGATTTGAGAAGCTTTTTCGTGACAACAATACTCTCGGATGTTTGTCAGACGTTCGCGAGAGGTGGGACCGTGAAAAAACTTTTTGGTGTTTTCTGGGATTCGAACTTGGAACCTCATGCGTAGTGATCCGACACACTAACCACTTACGCCACGGCGCCCACAGTATACATACCTATAGTTCTTTTGTTTGTGCTGAGCTTATTTTTTTGGGAATTGATCCCCTCTCCGCATATTGATGGTCCATATAATCAATTTCCTCAAGGGTCCTTTAAATATAAGAGAAAAAAAAAATATCGAATATTTTGGATGTACATACGAGATTAATATATAACATCCATTCAGATCTATTTATGTCTCGTTTAGAGGAAACATCCAAAACTTTCTTTTATCATTTCAGTTTGCATTTATGTTCTTCTTCTGCCTATTTCAGCGAGTATAGGGATCATAACCCTCCCACTTCACTGTATTTCAACTGATCCGCCTATGGGGTTCGCCTGTTTGACTTCAGAAAATATTGACAAGCCTCCCGATTTTGGGTCACCTTGTTACTGAAGCAAACCAAGTGCTGGTGTCGTTGCATTTGTGTGATCCAGAAGTTTTTAGGCCTGCCTTTCTTTGGGAACGTTCGCGATATCTTTGGAACGTTCATTGATATTTCCTTTTGGACGGGGTTCAAATGATCTCCTCTTTGAAAATGACAATATTAGCTGAGCCGCTCTATTTTTCGTAAGATGGTTTCTTGCATAAGTTTTGGTATTACTAATTATTACTAGAAAATATTACTAGAAATTCGGGAAAGTGTGTGTCGCAATTCTGTTTTTCGGCCTGTTTATGCGTCTATGAGCTCGATTCATATCTGGGGTCTGTATGCTCAGATTTCGTGGTGAAATTAGAATTTTCAGTCGAACCTATAAATTAAAGGTACTTTTTGGGACTGGAGCTGTGAAATTAATTAACGCCAAACGCACTTATACATATGAAATTGACAGATATGCAGAACGACGAGAAGATCCATTTACATTCATAATCCAAACCACACACTACCAGAATCATGCGAAAGTAACGATTGTATATGAGTAGCGATACTTATTTGATACCCTTATTACGGTTGTCAAATATCAGTACGATAATTGACAATTATCAAATAATTTGTTAAATCGGTATAATCGTGCTCAATTATCAATATTTTTGACCAGCTGTGAATTTGTAGGGAATTTTAAATCCATTGTGAATAGTTCTATTGATAAACTTGGTATTATCGTTGTCAAAAATATTGATATCTATAAATTTGTCAGTCAATCACAATTTTCTCGTTGACAAATAAATATTGTTTTTATTTGAAAAGCATTTAAAAAACAAAATGTCAACAACAGAACTGGAAATATTTATTAAGAAATACTGAAATTTATTTAATCCAAAATACACATATTAAGGCAAAATTTAGACGAAAAAAGAAAACAACAAACAAGAGACAAAAAACACAACCTACAAAAGGAACGCGAAAACTCAAATGTCACATCGGATACCCATTCACAAATGCATTTTATTCACAATAGAAGAATCATTTATCTATTGACAATCGTAATACCAAACTTTCGATCGATTGATAAATTTTATCTTGTATTAATTATTATTGATCTTTGACAACCGTAATAAGGGTGTGATACTAATGAACCGCTAGTTCCCGTTTTATGGAATACCCGTTACTAAGTAACGAATACTACGGTTTGCTATTATTATTACCTAGGACCGATTGAGAAAAATTGCAGCGTTCTTGAAAATCGCTCTTAAATTTTATATTTTGATAATCATGAACATACCTACATATATACATATGCTACAATGTTTTGTACTGTTTTTTTTTAGCCGAAATATTGGTATAACGGTACTTTTCTTACTGAGTGGTTTTAAAAAATTTCCCGATTTTGCTCAAAATCTATAACTGAACAATGTTTGGCATCGGTAAAACTACTGGGGTGCTAGCACGTAACTTGATACAAACGAGGATTGTCGATCGACGTTCAACTCGAAACAAATGTTTCTTGGCAGCACGTGTAATTGAAACGAAATTGATTATGATTTGTACTTAAAAATTTCATTGTGAACTATAATGTGAATGGGTATTTTTTATTCCAAAATTCGTAAATCATTTTCCAAGTCCAAATAAAAAATGATATTCTTTGAGTCGGAAAGTGAGGATGAAGAAGGAGCTTCCAGGCCGGCGCATTCTTTAATTTTTTGCTCCAGTTCTTCGATGCTTTTTTGCATGTAGGGGGCTCCGCCCGTGCCCTTTAAGTGTTTTTGTTTCCTTGGGCAGTTTTAAGTACTCATAAACGTTGTCAAAGTCTCAATCTGTTTTTTGGTAATCGACATATTTTGTTTAGGTTCCATTTTTTTCCAATAAAATTCCCGCAGACCATAACTATTTTCTGTCGACTGATTTTTTTGTTTCATACGTCATATTCAACATTGTGTGCTACCAAATCTGACGATATAATCGAGGATAGTCGATTGAACCAAAATATGTGTTGGCAACTGTCGATTGTAACAAGTTACGTGCTGGCACCCCTGCATATCAAGTTTTGGAAAATTGTTCTTTTACTTTCACTTCACTTAAAACGAACTGATTTTCTCCAAAACGGCTTCAACGATTTTTTTGAATTTAATACTTAGGTTAGTGGAGGTGTGTGGTAAAAGATGACAGGTTTTTATTGCGGAAATTCGTATACTGGCACTTTACTTATTAAGCGGTTTTCGAAAATTGGATATTTCTCTGCTATCTAATTAATAATTCACTTTAACTTTTCAAAAATTTTAAAGCTATGTATCTGTTTTTGAAAAAATAACGCATTTCAAAAATGTTGTCAAAACTTAAAATCCGAAATATTTGCAAAGGACAGGTAGTGCAAGTACAAGTACGTGCGGCTCAGTCGTACTTTATGCTTTTGTTTTTCGTTGGCAGAATCAATCAGGGAAAATTATTAATCGTATGATTAGAAGAACTTTCGATTCGCAAACCATAATATTAGATATGTACTCAGATTCGACTTATGAATGGTAACAGGGCCCTAAGTGATAGCTTTAAATGCCTTGTTTTCCGCTGTGTTGTGTTGTGTTGTTAGCCAAATAATGTATCGCAAATTTTAATATTTTTTTTTTTATAATTTTACCTAAAATATATTGTTTTCAGCTAGAGATAAGTATTGTAAAATGTATTTTTTTTATTGGCTAATAAACGTGTGATCAATGATCAATTTACTCAAAATAAAGACTTATATTCTAAACAATTAATGAGTCAATTAATTTAGGCTAAAATTTAAATAATAATGAAATACAGCTCATATTGGCTAGATTGAAATTTTTATAAAAATTTAAAATGTGATTTCATTGAACGTCCAAATTTATTTCGCATATGAAACTATGTAATTTGCAATATTTTTCTTACCAACATTTTAAATGGTGCTATTTTTTATATAAATCATCGCCAAATGATAAAAATACATAAGTGAAGATAAAAGCCATACACAACAAACATCGATTAGCATAACAAAACTTTGATATAATTGTTCAGTACACAGTAAAATATTATACTCTTATTATAGGTATCAATATATATTTGTCGAAAAACAAACGCCATAAAAATATACACTAAATATATAAAAATTAAAAAAAAATATATATAAACATACATATATAACGAATTAAACTGGGAATGCCAAGATAATTTCAGAGAATCTTTTTCATCGTATTTTATACATAATTAAAATATATATATTTTAACAAATATGTAGGACTACATTTTTATAACTTTTATACTCATTGTAGAGATTATATGAATGTGAAATAAATGAAAAAAAAGACACCGAATTTTATTTGTTTTATTTATTTTTTCTTGCATGGTAGTCTTCTTTGATGCGCGAACCGATAAAAATAATGGAAATAGCTCACTTTCTATACTTGAATTAAGAAAAAAACAAATTTGTGCGTGTCTCACCTACAAAAGCGCATGGTTGAAGTGAAACTTCACTTCAATAAAACATTTACCCCGATTACCGTTGACGTTTTACGTTTTTCGCTTTTCGACGAAGTCGTTTTATTCATAGCTACGACCTGCAGACCGCTAAACCTTGTAATTTTGCGTAGAATATTCACCATTATTGCGGAAGTCGCATGTCGTCTCTGAAAAAATGGCTGCAACGACTTGGAAATAGCTCACTTTCTATACTTGAATTAAGAAAGAATAAATTTGTACGGGTCTCACCCACAAAAGCGCATGGTTGAAGTGAAACTTCACTTCAATAAAACATTACCGTTGGCGTTTTACGTTTTTCGCTTTTCGTCGAAGTCGTTTTATTCATACACCCCTATTATGCTTAGCGAATCGAACGTTCGACTCAAGTCGAACCTCCCGGCGAATTACTTCTGTCGCTTTATACACTTCACAGATGACATTTAATTGTTTTTTCCTTTGTCAGCACTTATTCTTTATTCGAATGAAAATATTTACTAGCAGCAATACCACGACAGAAGCAATTCGCCTACAGTTCGACTTGAGTCGAACGTTCGATTCGCTAACCATAATAGGGGTGATAGCTACGACCTGCAGACCGTTAAACTTTGTAATTTTGCGTAGAATATTCACCATTATTGCGAAAGTCGCATGTCGTCTCTGAAAAAATGGCTGCAACGACTTGGTATTTCGTCCAGACGACTCTTGTCGTCTCAAAAAGCGATGTTTGTCGTCTGAGCTGTCAAACCCATGTGGAACGTATTTTAGGCGACTCTCGTCGCATTGCGCACGTCGTTGTTAGACAGCATTTGACGTTTTTAGATTACATTTTGTCGTCGACAATTTTGGGGACGATTTCTTTAGAAATTCAAAGAACAGTCATTTTTTTTCGAAAAAAAGAGGGTTGTTTTATACAGGTGCGAATGTGGATAGTCATTAGAAGTGCAACAAAAAATAAAAATGGAGAAAATGTTCACATTGGAATTGCATTTTTAAGTTGTTAGATTTTGCCTGATTTACCTGTGATAACCATGCGATATGTGCAATGTGGGTTTGTTTATCCTGTCTTTTGTTGTATATTTAGTGGATTAATAGGCGACGATTGGTTTAAATCGAATAAATTCTTTATTAAAAAAACTAAATTAAATTAAAGTTATTACAGCTGCCGAACCGTGGTGCGTTGATGGCGTATAATGACTGACTGACTATCGTCAGTGAATAAGTTACAAAACTCATCTCTGCTATTGTGTGTTGAGTAAACTATGTGGTGACCAAAAGAACCGTAACATATTTTTACATAGCGTTTTTTGTGTGAGGTCACTACATGTTTCCCCTTCTTAAGAAAGTTAATGCTAATTAATTAATTATTTATCATTTGAAAGAAAATATTGAATTCAAGTACAAAGTGTAAGTAGAAAGAAAATTACAATTAAAGAACAAAATGAAATGGATGCTGCTATTGGTCTGGGTTGAAACGGATTCTCTTCTGACATCCAGTTGCATTCGTCGTAGGCTCAGGCTCTGTTTCGCGGCGTTGAGTTCGATCCTCTTCTTGAGCTTGCAAATCCTCCTGGAGAATGAAAGCAGGCTTTAATCTGTCAATCGAGATTGGTGCGCTTCTTCCTCTGATTAGGACCACAAAGTACTTGTCCTGTCTCTGCAGTACTTTATATGGTCCATCGTAGGGTGAAGCGAAAGACTGGCGTATGTGGTCGTGGCGAACGAAGACGTGAGAAGTTTCTCGAAGATTTTTGAAAACAAATGTAGAACGGTGTCCGTGGCGAGACATTTGTTGTGGTGCCAATTCGTTGAAGTGCTTCTGAAGGATTTGCACTAATTCTGACGCCGGAGTGCTTCGATTTGACGGGTGAAGAAACTCGCCTGGTAGCCGAATAGATTCGCCATAAACGAGTTCAGCTGGCGTTGCTTGGAGATCCTCTTTAAAAGCAGCACGGAGTCCAAGAAGCACAACAGGAAGAGCAGAAGACCAGGTATCTCCATGGCAAAGTAGCGCAGCTTTCAACTGCCGATGGAAGCGTTCGACTAATCCATTTGATTGCGGATGGTAGGGTGTTGTTCGAAGATGTTTGCAGCCGAGAAGTTTGGTTAGGCTTCTGAATAGGTCGGATTCGAACTGCCTCCCCAAGTCCGAAGTAAGTCGTAATGGAACGCCGAAGCGTGAAATCCAAGATGAGAGCAGCGCTTGCGCTACCGTTTCGGCGGATCCGTTTGGCAAAGGAACGGCTTCTGGGAACCGCGTAAACCTGTCAACGATAGTTAGGCACTGGTTAAATCCTTTTGATGGCGCAAGGGTGACGAGATCGATATGGATGTGCTCGAAGCGCTCCGTGGGTGGTTGGAAATTGGCGATCGGCGAGGCTGTATGTCGTGTAATTTTGTTCGCTTGACAAGGGATGCAGCATTTTACACACCTGGAACAATCTCTGTTCATAGAAGGCCAGATAAAACGCTGAGCTATGAGTTTTCTAGTAGCGCGTTGACCCGGGTGTGCTAGCGAGTGCAGAGAGTCAAAAACCTTTTTTCGACACGGTTGTGGGACGTACGGGCGGATGCTACCAGTAGAGATGTCGCAGTAGAGCTCGACCTGGGGATTGCTAAATACCAAACGACGAAGTTGAATGCTGAAGTCTTGGTTGTTCAAAAGCTCTTGAAGCTCGGTGTCATGAGATTGTGCGTCGGCTAACTCACTTGGGGGTACTCCTTCCTCGATGGCGTCGACACGAGACAGCGTATCGGCGACTATGTTTTCGGGTCCAGAAACATACCTGATGTCGGTGCTGAACTGCCCGATAAAGTCGAGTCTTCTAAACTGCCATGGTGAAGCACGATCCGGTCGCTGTTTGAACGCATGAGTCAGTGGTTTGTGGTCCGTATAAATAACCACATGTCGACCTTCAAAAATGTGACGGAAATATCGTACCGCTTCGTAGATTGCGTTCAGTTCCCTGTCATACGTTGAGTGTTTTTGCGTTGATGGGGAAAGCTTGCGGCTGAAGAAGGCAAGAGGTTGCCATGCATTGTTACATCGTTGCTGGAGCACCGCTCCGATGGTATGTTCCGAGGCATCAGTGAAAATCGATCATCCCGCGTTGAGATTTGGATGTGCCAATAGCGCGACCGAAGCGAGGACGTGTTTGCTGTTCCTAAAGGCTTCTTCTAGCGTAGGTGTCCAATTGATGGGTTGGGAGTTGGCAACTTTTGGTCCTTCCAGCTGCTCGTTGAGTGGTGCAAGTATTTCGGCGGCATTTTTAATAAACTTCCTGTAGAAGTTGACGGTGCCAATGAACGCACGAAGCTTTTTTACGGTGGTCGGCTTAGGGAAATTCAGAATAGCGTCAACTTTTTCTGGGAGTGGAAGAATGCCGTTGGAAGAAACACGATGTCCCAAAAAAGCCACTTCATTTTTTCCAAAGACCGATTTTGCCAGGTTGATGACAAGTCCTGCGTCCTGTAGTCGTTGAAATAATGTTTTGAGGTGCTCGGTGTGCTCTCGCTCGTCCTCAGATGCTACAAGTAGATCATCCCTGTAGGCGAATACAAAAGGTAGATCCCGGGTGACTTCGTCGATAAATCGTTGGAACGTCTGCGCGGCATTTCGAAGACCAAACGTCATAAAAGGGAACTCGAAGAGGCCGAAGGGTGTTATGATGGCCGTCTTCTTGATGTCCGATGGAGCGACGGGGATCTGATTAAATGCCCGAATCAGGTCGATTGTAGAGAACACCTGTTTCCCATGCAAGTTAGCAGTGAAGTCTTCAAGGCAGCGAACAGGGTACGCGTCTGGAATCGTCCTGTCATTGACGCGCCTGTAATCGCCACAAGGACGCCACTCGCCAGACTTCTTGGGGGCGAGGTGTAGAGGTGAGGACCAAGGACTGTCTGAGCGACGTGCAATGCCCAGTTGGATCATTTTGTCGAACTCTACTTTAGCAATCCGAAGTCGATCCGGAACTAGTCGTCGCGCTTTGCTGGAAACTGGGGGGCCGTTTGTAGTTTTGATGTGGTGGAGAGTGGTATACTGTCCCTTCCTGGTGGCAGCACCCGGTTGTGTGACAGCATGGAACTCTTGAAGTAATGCAGCGTATGGCTGTTCAACGCAGGTTTGGATTGTGCGTACGGATGAAAACTGCGTCTTCGATACTACACCTGCTGTCGAGCGTCCGGTATGTTCGTCGATGATCCGCTGTTGTTTGACGTCCACAAGCAACCCAAAATGGCACAAAAAGTCGGCGCCTATTATCGCTCGGCTGACATTGGCGACGACGAACTGCCACGTGAAGGTTTTATGAAGTCCCAAGTCCAGGTGGAGCGCAACTGTGCCGTAGGTGTTGATGAGGGAACCGTTGGCAGCAAACAGCTGATACGTAGACGGCGTTTGCGGTTGTTCTGTCTGCCGAAGTGGGTAGATGGAGACCTCGGACCCGGTGTCAATTAGGAACTGATTTTTAGATGTTTTATCGGTGCGAAATAGGCGGGTGTGGAATGCGTGAGAGTCGTGTACCGCCATTAACGGCTCTCGGCGAAGTTTTTCTGAAACTGACAGCCCGGACGGCACGAGCGTGCCTCGGCACCGAATTTATTGTGGTACCAACAAGTATTTAATTGATGGGATACTTGCCTTGGTCGAGATCCGCTTCTGGAAGCAGTGTTGCTTTTGGTACCACGCTGATGACGTCTTGATCGGCCGATAGTTGAGAGAGATGTAGAAAGTGCAGCTACTTCAGCAGCTAGATCGGAAATTTGCCGATGGATGACACTCGTTGCCTCCGTAGCCGCAACGCTGGTTGGCGAAAATACCTCGTGGAGCTTGTCAGCAATTTCACCTAAGTCCGCTATGCACAACGATTTTTGAGCTACTAGACATGCCTGCGTTTGTGCTGGCAAGTGAGATAGCCAACGTGCTTTTAACACCTCTTCATCGATGTCAGGGACCAGACTCCTCAGGTGACGGAGGTGCTGCGACGGTGTGCGATCTCCCAAGCTCTCTTTGTCCAGGAGTTGGATAATTTTTGCTTCCTTAGACTTCGAGAAACGGGAAATTATAGTGCATTTTAGCGTCTGGTACGGGGTTTCCAGCGGCGGGTTTATTATGATGTCTTCTACTTCAGCGGCGGACCGCGTGTCAATCAAGGGAATGGTACGAAAAAATTTGTCGCGCTGATTTATAATGCCACAGTTTGTAAACTGCGCTTCTAGTTGAGCAAACCATAACGCAGGTCTTTCGGCACTAAATGGGGGTGCTTTAATGTCGTACGGTAAAGATCGAGTGGCATGATCAGACGGTACACGTGAAGCGGGATCGGGCGACACATGTGGAGCGGGATGGTTCGACTGTACCGTTGTGTCTGGCATCTATGCCTCAAAAAGAAAGGTGAACGCGGGACGAAAGAAAAACAGGAAAAGAACAAAAATTCTCTCGTGAATTGCGCGCAAAAAAAAAATATTGCTATCGCGGTCAACTGTATCGGGGTCACCAATTTTAGTGGATTAATAGGCGACGATTGGTTTCAATCGAATAAATTCTTTATTAAAAAAAAAAATTAAATTAAAGTTATTACAGCTGCCGAACCGTGGTGCGTTGATGGCGGATAATGACTGACTGACTATCGTCAGTGAATAAGTTACAAAACTCATCTCTGCTATTGTGTGTTGAGTAAACTATGTGGTGACCAAAAGAACCGTAACATATTTTTACATAGCGTTTTTTGTGTGTGGTCACTACATATACAACACCAAATCTATCCAACTATTAATACAACGATTGAATCGTGTATTTCGGACTTAAGATCATGAATAAGTGGAAATATTCACGGCGAACGAATTTTTAAACTCAAATGCCAAATAAAGCAAAAGATCTTTATGAAATGTTGTACATTATATAGTACTTCTTTTGTGGGAAGTACGTGCAATGTAAACGTGCTAAGAGTCGTCCCGTTTTTGTTATGCAATGCCAATTCAGAAACGAGACGACTCGACAAATGTCTGTCGTTTTCATCAAACGGCTCCCACAATAGGGGTGACTATTACTGAGCCTATTAAAAATCACAACTCGACTTAGTTGTGTTGTCTTTCACACAACCCAACTTCAATACAACCGAACCAATTTTTGGAATTATGGAACACAACCATTTTCAGTTAAGCTAATGCAGCCAACTTGAAATACGTAAATTGCAAATTCACAACTGACATTACGACGTAAACAAAAGAAAATTCAAAAGTACCCGGTAATCTTTTAAATAGTAAATGAAATACAATATACTCAAAAAATTAGTTAAATGGAATATCGGCCCAAAAATGTTCAACTTTATAAAACCCTTTATGACATTCAGAAAATTTCGGGTAAAATACAGTGGCTGCTATTCCTCTATCCATCCCTTGCATAATGGAGTCCCCCAAGGGTCCCCTCTCTCCGTAATACTTTTTGTAATTGCGTTTAACGACATAAGCAAAATTAATTTCATTCAAACATTTATGGAAAGTGTTCCAAATCATCCCTCAGCCTAATTCAACCACTTTACCACGCTGCAATAAGATCCAGTTTAAAAGCTTTAAGATCCATACCAATCAAAAACATGATTGTTGAATCTGGCCTACCCGGTATCCATCATAGAGTTGAAGTCCTTACTGCGATGGCAATACTGAATATTACCGCAACGCAAAATGTTACGATTTATAAGGCAGCCACAAACTTTCACACAACATCTCGGTCACCTAAACTATTGTCAACTATCCAAAAATCGGTGGCATTAGGAAAAATTATGGGAATACCACTACCGAACCATCCTAGCAACCCGAAAACTTCCCCACCCTGGGAACTAAATAGTCGAAATATAGACTTTACACTAAACACGTCCAACAAAAGTTCAACTTCAGATGCTGTCTACAAGCAAATGTTCTTAAACTTGTTGGGAACATACAAATCAGACAATTGGAAGTTCATATTCACGGACGGATCGAAGACAGCCTATGGTGTAGCATTTGCGGTCGTGAACGAGAATGGTAATACCATATCCAAAGGACTGTTACCTGAATTTGCATCTATCTTTTCTGCGGAAGCCACAGCTATTGCACGGGCTCTTGCAGCTCCAAGCAAGCGAAAGACAGTAATTTGCACAGATAGTCTCTCTACACTTACGGCGATTACAAATATTAAAAATAAAACACGGTCTATTGCAACCATTCGGGACAAACTGATCAAGAACACAGGAAACATAAAACTTCTATGGGTCCCTGGACACGTGGGAATAAAAGGGAACGAAGACGCAGATGCAGCAGACAGGAATGCGGTTAACGAACCGTTACTCACTCACTTTGTTTTTAACAAAAGAGATACAAAAAGACACATACATGCTTGTACACAAGTAAAACAAAAAGAGGAGTGGTTCACATACACGCCATCATTATAAATCTTTAAATCCGGACGGGATAGCAGCATTTTACCCGCAAAATGTTTCGAACAACATGAGGAAAGCCTTTACTCGGCTTAGGTTGGGTCACACTTTGCTAACCCATGGTCATTTTTTCAGCAAAGACGGCCGCCCACAATGCCACCTCTGCATCTCTGCCCAAACACTAACCATACAACACTTAGTTTATGACTGCAGCACCGTTCAATCTAAGTTAAGTAGTCTATTTCCCAACTTCCAACTATCTCAAATTCTCTCTCTTCCTTCCATACATAATATTAAGATAGTTTATACCCTACTTTGCTCATTAGAATCCATTAATAAATTATAGTTATATTTTAAAATGTACAGCCGAAGGCTCTGGTAGCTAGCGCTGTAAAATTTGTACTATTAGCATATAATTTATTATCTTTTAATAAATTTTAATAAATAATAATAATAAAAGATGTCATATGCGATGTTGAGGAGACTATTGCCTCTATAATGGGTGCAATTGAGGGGTCTCCTTTCGGGGATCGGGCAAACGATGCTGAGATTCCATTCATCAGGCATACACTCGTCTGACCAAATCTTAAACATGAGTTGATGTATGCACTCTACCAATTCATGACCAGGCTGCCTTGAAAAGTTCGGCCGGTAAGCCGTCAGGTCCAGCAGCCTTGTTGGATTTCAGCTTGGATATTGCCTTCCTCACTTCGTTTTGATCAGGGGCCTTATTTTGTATTGCGTTTCTATAGCAAATGTATACAAACTTTATTTCCAAGTAATTTAAGTGACGTTTGATAGATCTTTTGACAATCTAACTTTCCGAAATGTTTGATTTTGAGTTGGAAGCACTTACTCCCAATCCGTGAACCATGCAAAATACCCATTCATTTTGCAATCGGATTATATTTTCGAATGGCAATCCGAATCCGAAACCAGTACAAAATAAGGCCCCAGGTGGACGGAAATTTTGACTATCATCGTCTATGTTGAATGGTTCATTCTGCCTGACAGCGGGATGTTGGTCTTCGTCGCCGATATACAGTCTGCAGAAGTAGTTTTTCCATATTCTCAGCACTGACTGTGATTCTACTACGAGGTTTCCATTTTCATCTCATCTGTACGGGTATTGCTTCTCTGACCCGTTCTTTTTACCTTTTGGTAAATCTTCCGTACATTGTTCCTGGAGTATAAACTCTCAATATTCTCAGATGTTATGTTTTGGAAAATCTCCGGGATTGCGTCGATATAACAGGGAGAATTTTTGTTATTTTTGTCTTTGCTTCTGATTCACAGTACTTTTTTCCCGACTACCTGATGTCATATACATATCAATCATTCAACAGAGCGAACAACTTCTCCAGCCATATGACCAAGCTACTGCCAGTGTTATGCCTTCGCAGTAGTGTTCACACATTTTCGCAATTGATCGGACTGACTTTATATATTCCATAAGAAATAAATAAATGCTTGGTGACATTAGGATTTTAACCAACAATCATTAGCGTGGGAATTAATGACGTTACCACTACACCATGGGCACCCCCAAATAGGCTGTACAGAGATATTGACCTAGCCATAGTACGCATACATTAATTCAGATGGCTAGGACATGTAGAGGGTATATACATCAACGCCCCTGTCCGAAAAACCTTCAAATTCATTGCCGAGAACCAACGCAGTAGAGCGAGCAATTCGCCCTCAAACAACTCGGCGCGCGCAAATGGAGGCAGCTGGCTAATGGCCAAGCCGGTTGGAGAAGTTTGTTGGTTGAGATCCAGGTCCGCCCCGGACTGTAGCGTCATCTAAGAAGAAGAAGAAGAAGTTGAAAACCGTTAATTCCAGCATTTCAACAAGAACGATACATTTTTTATATGAGAATATTCAAAAATATTCTTAAAGTATACATCACAATTTTTAAGTAGTTATCGTATTCATAATCCAGGGTTTACTGTAACCCATCCACGTTTTGTCCCCTTAATGCATTTACAAAACAATGTCAACTATATTTATCATCAACCCTTATCCTTCTGGCCGTCATTTAAGATTAAGGATTCATTCGCACCCCCTTTAAAACTATTGGCATGCATAATTTTCGCTCTCTAAATTTACATAACGAAAGGATATCGTAAACACAGCGAAACTATTTAACCAAACGTGATAAACAGGAAAACTAATAGCGGCGCAAAATGTTTACCTGCTATTAATATGAGAAGGGTTCCATATTTAGAAGGAGCATACTCCTCCAGACATGTTTACCACAAATTTCAATTGCATATATGTATGAGCATGTGTATGTACTCGTACGTATCTCCCATGTCGTCTTGTTTTGACATTCTTAACAGGCTATAACAAATTCCATTAGAAAATGGTCTCAAATAAAAATACATTTTCCACGGTTAATAAATGCAAGTGACCTACCCAAACATTCGTGTTCTGTTTCTACCTAATGTGCTCGCGAACTAGGCACATTCATCGTTGTTTCAAAATAAATAAACTCTTCCTGCAAGAGTTTATGGCAAGAGAAGAACAACTTAAAAAGTTGAGGTCCAATTGAAAATTATAACTGTAAGATGTGGTTTCAAAGTATTTATATTTCAAAAGTTGTTGACAGATGATATTGACTTAGTTGACATATAGTAAAAAACTTTTGAGAAATATACCTACACATGTACTACTAGTGTGTCCCTAATGGTATTCAGCTCATGTGCTAACATGATTAATGTGTGGAAAAAAGAACTCTTATATGGACGAAAGCTCTTTATTACAACTTCTCACGTAGCGACGAGGTAAGTCTTTTACTTTTCATTCTCATGGTATGAAGTTTGACTGATGGTTAAAAGTTTTAAGTGAGTCCATCTGTTACGCGGGTGGGATATGGTATAACGTTAGGAAGAATAGTCTTCACAAAAGTCTTGAATGAATTACTGCTGACCTTTGATCAGATACGGGCATTTTTTTCTTTAAATCTATGATGATAGCTAGATGACACATATTCAAGGATATAAGTTCCATTCAGTTACATGTGTAGTAAATAATTTAGCCGTTGTAAAGTTTTCTGCCATTAATGTATATTGTTCATACTGTACCCCATGCGATTCTAGCAGTGATAGGAAAATAACAAAGGAGGACTAACTTCACCCATTTTCTGGTTTCCCTCCATCTTGTTTTCTTATCGGCTGCTTCTTCTTTTCCTGACTCGGCTAGCACGCACATCAACCAATTGGATAAGTAATAAAATTATATTATTATTAAAAATAAACTGCATAAAACATCAGATGTGGGGTTCCCCATAAATCATCTTAACGAGATCGACGAATTATTTGTTTAAAAAATCGGATTTAAGTACACGGGGAAAATGACCGAGAGACCTACGAAAATCCAAATGGCGGAAGCGCAGCAGCAATCGACGTTCCCCCTTCAGCCACCATTGCACAGCTGCATACAATATACGAGGAGACATTTGGACCTTATGTAACTGCAAATGTGGAAAATTGCAGCGCTTCTGGATCTTTAGCTATGGAAATTCCTTTTGACCCAACTACGTCGTCCGATGGAGCACCTATTTCTGGATTTTGTGAACAACCACCAGTGTACAATGTGCCGTTGTCTACTGGTACCACTTCTGGGAACGGTACAACTTCAGTTACAATCAGCAACACGGCAACTTCAGCAACTATAGCAGCAGCAGAAACTGATCAATTGAGTTCAGCGATAGTAGTTCGCCCATAGAAGCGCTTATCACCGTACGATTAGACTTAAGTAAAGCCTGGTTGTATTATATTCTTATTAACTTTATACATATCTTACTAGCGTTACCCAGTCCGCTTCGCTAGACGTTTCCTTTATTTGTTTGCTAAATTAGAAAACATTTCTTTTTATTCTTTCAAATTAATTTATTGTAAGGCTCTGTGATAAACAATATTTTTGGTTTTTCCTTCATGTACGAACACAAACAAATCAGCAGGTTTTCCTACACGTGAACCGGCTGCATACAATTGTCCATGTGAGAAACAATTATTTTCCAAATACAAACCACACGCTTGCAAAGATTGTCCCTGCGCTTTATTGATGGTCATTGCAAAAGCCAGTCGCACTGGAAACTGCAAACGTTTGAATTCGAATGGCATGTCTGTTGGTATCATCGGTATACGTGGAATTAAAACGTCTTCACCTTTGAATTTCCCATTTAAAATAGTTGCTTCAATAACGTTGGTCATTAGCTTGTTAACCGCAAGTCTTATGCCATTGCACAATTTTGGTTGGTTGATATTACGAAGCATGATGATTGGTGCTCCAACTTTCAATTGCAATATGTGCGGTGGCAGGCCTGGTAAATCCAATGAATTTAAGAATTCTGTGGGATAATTGACCACCTCATCTTCATTCATAATGGTATCGACTGACTTGAATGTGAACACTTCTCCTGGTATCTCTTTTAAAATGGCCTCATTAATTTCTGTAACGTCTTTGTTTTTTGCCGCCAATATAGCTCTTTCGCTCAGCCAAACATGTGTCTTGTATTGTTGTACAATGTTTGGAAAAACTTTTAGAATCAATTCTTCTTTTGATTGAACTACATTGCAAAAATTGGTTGGTAACGTTATTAAGCCAGTTTCATTGTCTATCGGCATGTTTCCATCTCCAGTTTTCAACAACTGCTTTGAAAATTCATTGGCTGATGGATCATTGTGTAATTGAACACGCACATTTGTGGTCTCCACAGAGTGGATGACTTTAAACACGCATTAAGCTCATCAGCAGCGGTGGATCGAGGAATTACTGGCAAAGTTTGCCGGAAATCACCAGCTAATAATATTAAGGCGCCACCAAAGAGCCATTGATTTCCTCTCATATCCTTCATTGTACGACTGAATGCCTCCAATGATCTCTTGTGGGCCATAGGACATTCATCCCACACGACAATTTCACACTGTTGCAACCCTTTGGCCATTCCTGACGTTTTGGTAATATTACATGTTGGATTTTCGTTGAAGTTCATGTCCAAAGGCAACTTGAGCACAGAATGTGCTGTTCTGCCGCCGTCCAACAACGTCGCTGCGATTCCAGATGATGCGAGAGCCAATGCTATTTTATTTTGCCACGAATGGTGGCCAAAATTGTTTAAATAAGAAAAGTTTTTTCAGTGCCCCCAGGCGCATCTAAGAAATACGTTCCACCACTTTTGTCTGCCATTGCTCGCATCAAAATGTCGTAAACATCTTTTTGTTGTGCGTTTAACTTTGGAACATTTGTTAGAACAAATTGAGTTAAATCCTCGATCAAATGTAAGCGACGGCATGCCTCATGATAAGTTGGGCACTCTAATCCATCTACTGTTTTAAAATTTGCAAAGGATGTTGGTCCACGAACGTTGATTAATAGAAGACGCAAATAAAAGCACTCGTCATGTCTTGGATGAATTGTATAAAGTCTTCCTAATGCATCGGTTTGAAATACATTTTGATGACCTAGAACTGGCTTCCCTTGCCTGCGTCTTGCAAAAACTTTGGTCGGTATATTCCATGTGTAATAATGTGGGATTTCCCTGTATAATAATTGACTGGCAAATGTGTCACTTTGGCATAAAGCAAAAAAAGCAGTCAATGTAGTGACTGGTGGTGTAATTGTTCTTTGCAACGTAGTTTCACTTAACGTCGTATGTTTTGTATTTCGATTCGTCTTGAATTACATGTGTCCGTAGATATACATTTTGTATTTTCTTGAATGAAAAAGTCAATTTTTTTTAAAAAAAGGGCCAATGCCCTTCTCATTGTTTTTCTGAATAGTTTAAAATAAAAACCAAGTAAATTGGTTGAAAATTACGTGAGTTATACGTAAATGCACAAAATATCAACTTAGTTTTATATATACAGATTAATGTAATTATTAGAAACTTTTTAGAAAAGTCGCTCTTATTTGAAATCCTATAAACTTTGAGGATGTAAGATCGAGGCCGATCTAGTTGTCATATTGACAGAGATGTAGTAAATAATTTAGCCATTGTAAAGTTTAAGTGTAAATTAATGCATATTGTTCACACTGTACCCCATGCGATTCTAGCAGTGACAGAAAAATGACAAAGGAGGACTAACTTCACCCATTTTCTGGTTTCCCTCCATCTTGTTTTTGGATCGGCTCGTTCTTCTTTTCCTGACTCGGCTAGCACGCACATCAACCAATTGGATAAATAATAATATTATATTATTTTTAAAAATAAACTGCCTAAACATGTAATATTTATACGTACCAATTGTCCAAAATGTCGAATTTAAAACATTTTAATTGAAGCAGAAGTGCCCAAAATGAGTTTAGCGGCAAAACCAAGTGTCTACATGTTGTCAATGAGAAGGGATAATCACCCTCGACGAATTGGACAGAACGTCGCAGTAGGCAGCTACTACTTCGAGGTAGTAAGGTACTCTGTCTACCTTGGCTCTTCTATTAATCCTGACAATGATATCAGCCCAGAAATCAAGCGAAGAATAACTCTTGCCAATCGCCGTTTTTTGGACTAATAAGGCAAGCATCCAATAATAAGATCCTATCTCGAACAACTAAGGAGACCCTATATAAAACCTTGAGCATCCTAGTTCTGTCATACGGCGCTGTCATACGGATGAAGATATCCTTGGTGGCTTTGAGAAAAAAATTCTTTGTAAGATATTCGATTCCATTTGAATTGACGGGTTTTGGAGGAGAAGATTCAATAACGATCTACACGAGCTGTATAGCAACATCGACATAGTTAAAAAACTGCAGAGAGTGGACATCAACGCTCCGGGCCGTGTAGTATTCGAATCTAATCCAGGTTTCTGGTGTATAATATGTATATGGTTCTGCCTAAAAATAATAAAATTTGATCGGTGTGGTGGTCAGATATGAGTAGTAAAAACAAGGTTGTCAAGAATATCCTAATGAATTTAGAGATGATCTCACACGAAATTCAACAGAATCCGATGGCGTGGGAGTATGATATGAGCGCGGTGGATCAAATTTCCATCTTGCTAGCTATCTAACTAAACCATCGAGTCCCAACTGGCAACGCCAATTTCTATCATGTGCTATGGGGTAGTAGCGACATTAACAAATGAGGTGAGCTACTTCTTGTTTACCTTACAAGGAGAAATCTAGCTGTAAGTAAAAGGTACTTGATCTCACACTCTCGACGCTTTTTATTTCAAATTCTGTCGTCAACTGGCACGTGTGAAATGATGCTTCACTATCTGATCACCAGCAGACCAGATTTAATATCTTGGTTTAAACACTAGCAGGTACTTACGTATATGTAGCTAAACGAATTAATTAGGCACTTTTTTGCAAAACTGTCGCGGTCAAAGATGCTTAGATCTCTAGGCTCGAAATGTGACATTTATGTGGCAGCCTGCCAACTGAATCACGTTCTAATTCATCATTTAAGAGTAGCTGCGAAGCAAAAATATAACAATATGGTTAAAAGGAGCATACCATGGTTTAATGACTAGCTAGAAACTCTCCAGAGAAGGCGGAGAACACTTTTTAATATCGATAAACGCACCAACATTTGTTACGAATACACGGCCGCACCGACAAAATTCAACACAGAGTTGAAGAAATCCAAGAGATCAGTATGGAGAAAGAACTGCGAAAACATTGAATCCCTTTCAGCAGCAACTCGTGTGCAAAATGATAATGGCACCAATACATTTAGTCAAAGGAAACCTTGGAGAATCTTCTTGAGGTTCACTTGCCAGTTTCGACAATCGTAAATGATTACACACTTGTTGTCTGGAAATTTGTTCAGTCAAGAAAAAATTAAATGGGCAATCGTTTCATTTAAACCTTTCAGGGAACTAGGCAGAGATGGAGTTTTTCCAGCACTTATCCCAAATGGATTTGATTACGTCATGCCCATCTTGGTAGCTCTACTTAGAACAAACTTGAACTTGGGATACATTCCACACACTTGGCGGGAGATAAATATAGTATTTATCCCAGTGAGTTACCCAAATCCTACCGGTCAATCAGCTTGACATCGTTTTTCTTGAAAACCATGGAAAGACTGCTAGATATTCATAAGACAATATCTCTGCACTCTAGTCAATATATATAGAGGGCCGATTCAAGGAAGGCGCCCTTTACTATCTTGTCGAATAGATAAAATTCGCCCACCGTTCTAAATCACCATTGGTGCATTCCTGGACGTAGATTGTGCTTTTGAGAACCATGTTATGACTCCTTCACTAGTACTTTGAGATGGAGGGGAATCGAGTAACCTACAACCTAGGACTATGCTCGAAAGTCATATAATAACATCTGCGTCAGGGGGGGTCTCTGTGATGGCCCTGGCAGCAAAAGTTTGCCCCCAAGGCGCCCTTCTCTCGCCTCTATTGTGATATTTCGTAGGAGATGACTTAATGAGTAGATTAAACATCTTAGGCTTCAGAGCTATGGGCTATGCACATTATTTGGTGATCATAATCAAGGTCAAACATGAGAGCAATGTGTGTCAATTCATGCAAGATACTTGCAGCCTCAGACTGGTGTGCTGGCGGGGGCCTACCGATCAATCCCAGCAAGACAGTTGTTGTACCATTCACAAGAAAAATAACGCTAAAGCTTAGTTCAGCAACTCTAAATAGTACAACCATTGGTTTTTCCGACGAAACAAAATACCTAGGATTGTCTTAGATAAAAAACTTGACTGGAACTTCCATATTAAAGAGCAAATTGCCAAGACGACCACTTCCATGCAGGCCTGTCGCCGTATGTATGCCAAAACTAGGGATCGGTCCTCAAAGATCACATTCTAGCCATATACCCATCCTGACGTACGCGTCCATTGTTTAGTGGACAAAAATTAAGGAAGACACAACCATCACCAGGCTCAATAAACTTCAAAGATTAGCGTGTCTCGAAACCACAGGTACAATGCATACCTGTCCTACGACACCCATAGAAGCTATAATCGGACTCACCCCGCTGCATATATTCGCAAGAAAGTTGCAATTTGCAGTGTATTTAGTCTTCGAAAGTTGGATGAAAATAGCGCGTGAGTAAAAGTTTTTTGATCTTTCAGGGTTGAGTTCTTTATTGAGACTAAAAATTTACAATTATGTGTAGACTTACGAACTATGCACTTGCGATTCCACTCTCTTATCTTTATCTTCCAACGAAGATGAAAATAGAAAAAGAATTCGCGTGGGTGTCTTTACTCTGCACACTCGATATTTGATCACCAAACAAACAAGTGTAGAGAGGAATGTGCCCAGTGTGCAAATTACAACTAAAGTATAAGGAATGTGCCCAGTGTGCAGATTACAACTGGTTGCATCGTAGGTTCCTTTTTTGAAGCCGCATATCGAGTGGCGTTAATGAAAATGTCATCAGTATGAATCACCAGATAAGTTCCCATGATTTTGACATCTCGACCATCTTCGTTAACAGTAACTTGTTGATCGTTTAGATCATTTATAAGAAGTGTATTTTCATCAATCTGTTGTACTGGTGGAATATGGTTGGCCGTAGTCGTCCGGCATGTGGCGGTGCTATTGTTTAAAATCTGCAAAAGGCATTCATCAAAATGGTCTTCTTGGCAAAAAGTCGTCTCATATGATATGATATAATTTTGCAGACGTTGCCGAGATCATTAAGATCATTGTAGAAGTATTCACCCAGAGTGGCCTTCCTGATGTTGGCGAGCGCAGGACAGGTGCACAGGAGATGACTGATGGGCTCTTCTTCCTCTTCATCTCTGCAGCTTCTGCAGAAGTCGTTATGAGGGATACCTAATCTCTGGGCATGTCTTCATATGACGCAGTGTCCAGTGAGGACATTTGTTATTTTTGAGAGGGTTCCCCTCTTGTGCTTCAAGAGTCCGATGGACCTGGATTTATTGAGTATCGGCCAGAGCTGTCTGGCGGTATTACATTGGTCTAGATGTTGCCATCAATGATTGGCTACTTTCTCGCCATCAATTTGAATGAGGTACTTAACATAAGATGTTGGCGCTTCGATGTCGGTGATGCTTATGCTATCTGTACCAGAGAAGCCTTGTCGTGCTAGTTCGTCGGCTGCACAATTCCCCGGTATGTCACAGTGGCCTGGTACCCAGCAAAGGGTGAGGTTGTACTGACCAGCTATCTCGTTAAGAGATATGCGACAGTCTTTCACTGCCTTAGATCTCGTAGTGCTGGATGCGAGGGATTTGATGGCTGCCTGACTGTCGACATAAATAACAATATCAGGTGTTGATAGTGTGCTAGCCGCCAGCCAGTCAGCAGCTTTGCGAACTGCGGTGATTTCAGCTTGAAAAACGCTGCAGTAGTCTGGAAGGTTAAAGGAGAGGTGTATGTCCAGAACTTCCGAGAAAATTCCGGCACCGGCTCCGTCCTTGGTTTTGGACCCGTCCGTGAAGATTGACAGCGATTCGTTGTAAAGGACATTGCGTTGCGCCCACTCACTTCTGTCCGGTATCGAGTGCGTGTTGCCCTTGTCAAAATCATATTCAGTGGGCAGATGGTCAGTGGAATTGGGAAGATGACGGTGCATCGAAAGTATATTGGCATGTCCCGTGTGTTGCTCCTTCCACTGCCTGGAGCCTCTCAGTCTTATTGCCGAGCTGACAGCCAATTGCTTACTAACGATGTCAATCGGAAGCAGGTGGAGCATGGTTTGGAGCGCCGCTGTGGTTCACAGTGCACCGGTAATACTGAGACATGCAACTCGCTGAGTTTTTTCCATTATGGATAGGTTGGATTTCTTCTCCAAGGCGGGCCACCATACCAATAATCCATACATGAGAATCGGTTTAATGAGCGACGTGTATAGCCAGTGCATGATGCTTGGTTTAAGGCCCCAGGTGGAGCCTACTGCTTTCTTGCAGATGTATAGAGCGGCCAGCGATTTCCTGGCCCGTTCGACGACATTCTCCTTCCAAATTAGCTTGCGGTCAAGCTTTAGGCCTAAATAGCTAGCACTATTTGAAAGCTTGAGGGTGGATCCCCTTATCTTGGGCGGAGTGAAGTCAGGTAGCTTGTGTTTTCTTGTGAATAGAACTAGCTCGGTCTTCGTCGAGTTAACGGAGAGGCCGCATTTATCGGTCCATCTGAGCAGTTCATTGAGAGCAGACTGCATGACATCGGCCAGCGTCTACGGGTATTTGCCTGTTGTTAGAATGGCGACATCATCTGCATAGGCAATAACATTGCGTCCAGTTTTTTCGATCTTTAGAAGGGCCTCGTTGAGCACCAACTTCCACAATAGCGGAGACAGTACACCCCCTTGAGTATCGACATGCCTCGATGTGCATGTCGCTTGACAGTGCTACTTCCGAAGGATGCTGTTATTACCCTGTTCTTTAGAATGTGTTCTATGAAACAACAGATGGGTTCGCAGATGTTAAGCCTACGTAAGGCACTGGTAATCGAATTTGTTTCAACGTTGTTGAAGGCTCCCTCTATGTCTAGAAATGACACTAGGGTGAACTCTTTGGTTGAGATTTCGATAGGGTGAATGATGGAGTGCAAAGCCGTTTCGACAGACTTACCTTTTTGGTAGGCGTGCTGTGACGTGGATAGTAGGGTGCTATCAATAGTGGCCTTGATGTGTAGGTCCAGGATTCTTTCCAGAATCTTGAGAAGGAAGAATGTTAGACTAATAGGTCTAAGGTCCTTTGGGAGGGTGTGCGATGTCTTGCCTGCTTTAGGTATAAAGACCACTCTTACCTCGGTCCAGGCAGTTGGTGTTGTTCCGAGCTCAAGACAAGCCTTCAGTATACAGGAGAGATACTGCCATACTATACTGAAGGCCGTCTGAATCTGGGCCGGAAAAATACGATCCGATCCCGGGGATTTGAATGGTTCGAAACTGTTCACTGCCCATTTCAGCTTATCTTCGCTGATAAGATGAGGAGGTGCCTGTGGGCGTGCAGCGTTTACCAGGGCGCGATCATCGTTGGGGGTAGGCGTGCAGCCGGGGAAGTGAGTGTCCATGAGCAGGTTGAGCGATGTTTCGTCCGATTCCGCCCAGGATCCATTGGGATTCATGAGGACACTAGGTATAGTTGGTGTTTTGGAGAAGACTTTTCGCAGTCTAGAGGATTGAGACGTGTTGTCAATACTCTGACAAAAACCGCGCCAGGATCTGCGTCTAGCTTTCCGAACCTCTATTTTGAAGTTCTTCAGACTTTCTTTGTAGATCTCCCAGTCCAGTGGTAGCCTTGTTCGTTTGGCTTTATTGAATTGTTTCCTGCTTATGCAGCGAAGACTGTTAAGTTCTGCATTCCACCATGGGGGACGATTGCCCACCTTTTTTCTTGTGATTGGACAGGATTCGATGAAAGCTGTATTAAGTGCAGAGGTTAGAACGGTGTTTAGCTTGTCTAATTCCAACTGTGTAGTTGGTGTAGTATACACTTGATTGGATAGTTTAGCAGAGAGGGATTTATTGTGTAAGCACCAGTCTGTTTTCCGTCGATTGCGGAAGACCAAGGGTGCCGTACTGTGACAAATTTCCAGTTCGTACTCCAGATGGCGGTGATCGGAAAACGAATGACTGTCAGATACAGTCCAGTTGGAAATTGCAGGGTAGATACTTTGGGAAGCAAAGGTGACGTCAAGCATCTCTTGCCGGGTCTTCGTAATAAAAGTGGGACTATTTCCTCTGTTACAAACTACTAGGTCGGTGCTTACTAAATACTTGAAAATAGACCTACCTCGAGGGTTAGTGTCGGTACTTCCCCATAGATCATGGTGCGCGTTGGTGTCGCAACCCAATATGATGGTTTCTCTTCTCCTCCTTGCTTCATCTACCACTTCTTCCATTTCCTTGGATGGAGCAGACTCGGGGTCTTCATAGGGTAGGTATCCTGATGCCAGCCAGATGGTGGTGTTTTTTGATTTAAGCAGTATTACTGCTAGGTCTCTTTTGCTATGGTGGGGAAGAAAAGTTAAGTTTAAGGAAGTTTTAGCGAGAATGCAAGCTCGGGTTCTACCTACATCCTTCGCGTGGTATAGCGTATATCCTGGGGCCCTCAGTCCTATGACGATGTCATCTCTTATCCAAGGTTCTTGGATCAGGGCAATGTCGAAGCCTCGTTCACTGAGGCGAAATAGCAGGTTAGCGGATGCTAAGGAAGAATGGTGGAGATTAATCTGTATCAGTTTTAGCATCATTATGAGCTGATACGGACCTCTCCACGACGGTAGCGTTTAGGTCATCGGGGGATGATGGTTCATCATCAGGGACTACAACGCGGGGGAGGGCGGGAGTCGCCAAGTTAGAGGGACCTGCGATGCTATTTCGGTCCGCCGTGAAAAGCCTTACATCAATTACCTTCAGACCACAATGGATCTTGAACTCCTTTGCGCGGAGTAGAGGTACTGATTCGGCAGTTAGAGAGATGACTAGCGAGCAGACAGATCTCTTGGTGTCATTATCCGTCTTTTTAGAGCTCGATGGCTCCTCAAATGCCTTCCAGTCTTTGACTGGTAAGTCCGGATTCTGATAGGCGATCAGGCTAAGGACTTTTGCTGGCTTGGGCGGTTCGAGTGGAACCCAGATTCTTGCTTTCGGCCTGTGGGGGATTTGGCTCCGTTCCACCGCCTTGAGCTTGGCTCCTGGCCAGATTTCACCTATGCTGCTAATGGCAGCGGCGATGAAGTCGACCGAGTTCTGATCGTCGCATGCGATCAGCTTGACAAAGCCTTGATGCCAGCCAGCGTCTTGAAAGGTGGGTGGAGAGTTGGGATGAGTCAAAATACGCTCGTAAAGGCAGTTCATCACTCTGCCTTCAATGAGCCTCTACTTGTCGTAGGAGATCCTCCCTTCTTCGTCAGACAGGTCCACTATCGCGACGACGAGGCTGTCCTTGACCGTCTCGGAGAAGGGCTTGGAGCTCACTGAGCTCTTTGTCTTCTTCGAGGCGTTGGACTCCTCGTCTACGGACCTGCGTCTCTTGGGCGCTGAGTCTATCGCGACTACTGACTGGCCCCCAGCTTGGTTTGGTAAACCAGATCGACTCGATGTGTCGTTAGCATGGGAGCGATTCTTTCGAGGAGAGATATTCACTCTTCGATTTGTGGGTTGGCGAGTGCCCCGGGTGGAGGACTGGCGTGAGCCACGGGTGGAAGGGTGGCGTGTGCCACGGGTGGTTGGGTGGCGTTTCCCACGGGTAGCGAAGTGCCGTAGAGGCTTTAGCTTCATAAGCTCGATAAACTGTCTGGCAATGTCAGTTGCCCAGACGTAAGATTCCGCTCTTGTTGACTCCACTCCTTTTCCGCCTTTTTGCCTAGTCGGTCAAGGATGCGGAAAGCCGCTTTAGTCTCACGACTTAGCGACTTCTTCTCTTGGTCAGTGAGCTTGGGAAGAGATGGAGGAGCTGAACTGCACGTGGGTGTAGCGCTGTTCAGTTCATCCGACAGCACGGAGCACTCGCTGACGGAATCGTCGATGCAGAGATTCTGCTGATACTCTTCCACACGTGTAGTGCTTTTAGAGCTGCCGACGGTGTCGGCTATTTCCGAGTTTTTTTTGTTGAAGTCCGGCCTCAAGGTCTGGTTTTTTGTTTGAGAATGAAATTTTGGTCCCACGAGTAGCTAGGGAAAGGGTGGTTAGTCTGCACAGAGCCCCGCATTATGCAGATAAGGCGGTTGATACCAGAGCGTGCCCGCTGTCTCTGGATACACCATTAGCGACTGAGGTATTTTTGGTTGCCCTGGGCCCTCAGCCAGGCTGATCCTCGGCACGGTACGGTTAACACCTTGATCCATCCCAGGGGGTAGTTGGTGGAGGGGGGGGGGAGAAGGATAGGAGAGACTAGGTAGGATGATTATCCTTTAGTTTTACTTCGAGCCTCTTCAAGTGAATCGCTCATCGCTGCGGCGGTACCGCTTGGGACGTGATACGTCCCCGATGTCGATTCCAAGCGTCTTGAGCTCTAGTATAAGCCATCACACCACGACAAGGTAGATAATCAAGTGATGGATCGGATTTACATAGTGATGCATAACTATCTATTATTACATTCTTGTGTACTACAGGGTAAATTTTCATTAAAGGACATATTTTCTTTACATTCGATAGTTTTATTAAATATTTTAGAATACTGTTATCTGAATACACTTTAACATTTGCAACCGACATAAGATCGTTTATATTAATGGAAATTTCCTCCAATCTTATGATATTACTTATTTCTACATTTGAGAATATTACTATTCTAATAATATATGGGTTGACAATATTTAAATGGGCAAATGTAACCGAGTAAAGAACATTGTCTAGAAGAGTGATTGCTTTTTGATTTCTAACTGAAATAAGGTCAAACAAATTGGGACTATTTGATTCTTCTGCATTTGCATAATAGTTGCATTTTAAAGTATTAATTTGCGTAGTTAGCTCATTAATTTTATTAGTCAACTCTGTATTGATTTCTATTTGCTGGTTTTCTGCGCCTATAAGTTTCGACTGTCTCTCGCTTAATATCACGAAGACACCATGGTCTGGTGTACCGGTGATAAACTTTAATGCGGATCCAATAAAATCTATTGACCGTTGTGGTCGTCTACGAGGGCGCAGAGCGGAAAAAAGTTTAGATATTTCATTAGAGTCTGTTTCGAGAGATGCTACCATATCCTGATTGTTAAATAAACGTTCAAGATTTACAATATCGTCTACTATAGTTTCAAATTCAGTTAAGTTAATGGTATGAACTAAATATATATAATCGTCATAAATAGCGACGTCGCCTTTGTGAAACGGGATGTATTGGGCGGATGTATAGTCAACCAGGAGAGCCGTAGCCAGGAGAGTTAAAATTATTTAATATTATCCTTGTGAATATTTTTTCCGTCTATAAGAACGGTGCTTCCTAAATCTTTCTGAACTGTTTTCTTTACATACCTACTAGTAATTTTAGTACCTCTACGTTTGTCTATCTTTACAAATACATCCTGACCAGGCATAAGTTTTCTATCAACTCGTTTCTATTATTATTTTGCTTTTGCTAGCTTTGGGCCTCCTGGAGCAAATCTTGTATTTTTCTCTTTTCAAGGTCAGACATAGAAAAGATAATGTCAATGGGCTTCCGCTTGGTAACCGAATGAATGGAGTTATTATATTTAAACACCGCGGTTTGCAGAATTTCACCCACGCTACATAGTTTCTGCTCCAACATTTAGCTCTGGCAATTTCACCAAGAGTAGAATGTAGACGTTCAATTTGGCCGTTACTCTGGCTATGCATAGCCGGTACAGTGAAATGCTTCATTCCAAAACTATCCCTGATAAGAGATTGTATTTTCTGAGAGCAAAACGTTGGCTCATTATCAGTCACTAATAATTTGGGACTTTTAAAAAATCCGACCGCTTTAAGTATTGGTATTTTCATGTCGACTATAGAACGCGATGCAATTGGTTCGATAATAGCAAACTTTGAAAATATATCTGTACAAGTTAAAAAATAATGGCTATCTGTATTGAAGATGTCCATATGCAAAATTTCACCAGGCTGAATAGGTATTGGTGTTGGCTTTAGCATTTGTTTCTGCGGATGTCTTCCGTATTTAGATTCTGAGCAAATCTTAAAATTGTTTGCAAAAGAAATAATTTTGTTTCTCATCTTGGGAAAAAAGTATCCGTCGAGTATTTGTAGAATATTTTCACTAGCTAAACAATGAGCCCTATTATGTTCCATCGTGATAGTTTCTATTTGATCATTCTCATTAGCAAGGTCGATTACCAATCTGGTGGTATGTCTAAAACGCATTGCTGGGAACAATTCAACTAGTTCATTTTGGATCTTACCTAAGATGTCGAATGGACAATAAACTCCGTTGATTACATCAGGGTTTGTGACTTCTTGTAGTATAGGGAACAGGGACTGAAAATCGCTAAAACGAACATCGTGGCGGGTATATCCGGGAAATGGAATTGTAGTAATTTTATCAGCTGTTGGGGCCAGCGATAATAGGATTTGATTCTTAAAGCTATTTAGGGGCTGTGGAACTGCACGAATATACTGAGTGAAAGAAATTTCGCTATTTGTACAATAGTTACTTGACTTTGATTTCGAGATATCTGTGAGATGTTGAATATACTGACGCGATAGCGCATCTGCTACTTGATTTTCGCTACTTGGTTTATAGTGAAATGTTGGAGCAAACTCTTCAAAGAAACTCCTCCAACGTTTGAGCTTGGTGTTTGGGTTTCGATCAGAAATAGAAAGAGTAAGGGGCTGATGATCAGTAAATATGTGAAGGTTGTTTACTCCATAGAGATTGCAAGCATTTCTCGCTCGTTTGTAGCGTAATTTTGCTCTGTTGGTGACAGTATTCGAGATATAAACGTAATTGGTTTACCCATTCGTGATAGGACTGTTCCTATTGCTACCGATGAAGCATCGGTTGTGAGTTCAAATGGTTTCGTGAACTATGGAAAAAGAAGAGTAACGTCTTCTGATGCCAACATTTCTTTGAGTTTCTTGAAGGCTTGTTGAGCCTCTGAAATGGGCGTGATTTTCCTGTTTTTTGATTGGCTTGCGCTTACATGGCCATTATCACCTCGTAGAATTTGCGTAAGCGGTTTTTTCAATTTTTGCGTAATTTCGGATGAATCTTCTATAATAGCTCGATAAGCCAAGGAATGACCGTAATGTGCGTAGAGTAGTAGGAAGTTCGTACTGAAGAATGGCGCGAACATTGTCCTCTGAGGTCTTAAGACCACCTTGGCAAACAACAAAACCGAGAAACTCTACATGTGCCTTAAAGAATTTGGTTTTCTCCAATGATATTTTCATATTTGCATCGAGAAGTTTTTTCATAACAGACCGAATATCTTTAACATGTGTTTCTGCGTTTGAGGAAAAGGTTATTACATCATCGATGTATACATGACACCGGACGCCTATATCCTTCTTCCCGTAGAAAATCATCAATGGCTCTTTGGAAAATACTAGGGGCATTTTTAAGCCCAAATGGAAGACGGCAGAATTCAAACTTGCCGTTATTAACTGAGAAAGCTGTTTTCTCACGATCTTTCTCGGCGAGAAGAATTTGATGAAAGCCTGATTTAAGGTCAATTGCAGTAAAAAATTTAGATTTTCCCAAGTTAGACAAAATAACGGACGTATTGGGAATCGGTAACGATCTGAGATGGTTTTCCCATTAAATTTTCGGAAATCGATTACAAGTCTTAATTTACGGTTACCAGATTCATCAACGCCTTTCTTACCAACTACCCAGATAGGATTTTTATAAGGAGACCAGCTCTGACGGATAATGCCATCCTGAATCATAGACTGAATTTCACGGTTGACAAATTCAGTGGCGGAAATCTGGTAAGGATAACTCCTTGAGTAAATAGGTTCATCAGTGGTTGTTCTAATCGTGGCAACAACATTAGTGTTGTAGTTTAATGCTTTGTTAGGATCTGCAAACACATCTATGTACTCGTTTATAACTTCTTTAAATTGAGGCACTACTAATTTAGGTATATCATCGTAAGTTATTCGTAAATTGTTAACCTTAGAACAAGGCATGAATAACAATGGTTCTATGCCATTATTATAGCATATCTTACTGGAGCTGGTATCAAAAGTGGCACCAATAGTCTTAAGAAAATCATAGCCTATGATTGCATCAATATATGGAAGGTTTGGAAGAATAAAACAAATCTGATACCTGATTAAAAATGCGCACAGAACATTTGTTGTATATAGAAGTTGATCCGTTTATGGAAGAAATGTTAAACGGTTTCTCAACCGGCCGGACACCTATTAGAAAACTTAGGTGTTTAATATAATTCTTTGCGGCTCCTGTATCAATCAATATTTTAATTAAATGGCCTCCACTTATCTCTTTTGTAATGTATGGAAGCTGCGAATTCATATTTATAAAGTTAACTGGATCGTAATAAGGCACTCAAATTATCGTATTTATTGCCGCTATATAATACGGACCTACCAGTTTCGATATTATGTGTATAAACGTTATTAATACGCTGATTCTTATGAACTCCTGCGCTTCGGTCAGATTCGCGATCTCTTTTGAGTGCGTTCGTTGGATGTGGACGTGGTGGTTGCAAGTGATGTTAACCAAAAGTTGGATTGAATTTCCTTGAACTATTATTGAATGATTGCGGTTGAAAATGTTTTGTATGAAATGTGTTGTTTGACCTTGGGTTTTGCCTATATCGCGATGTTGATGGATCCACGTCCATGGGTTCTGTTTTGTACTTAGCTTGAGCTCGATTACGGGCGTTAACTAAAAGGGATAGGGAAAAGGAGTGAGCTTTATTCTAATCCATCCCGTTACGTTGAGGAAACTGATAATGTCCTAAATGCTTATCTCCGCTAACTCTGTTAGGTTATTAAAAAAGGGCTTACCTGTGTGCGCTGTCTGGCCCTGCCTAGAGCCGGACACTTGGAAAGGAAGTGAGGAATTGTTTCCTTATCGTTAGTATTCTTGCAGCGGCCAATTGTTTAGGTTTTTACTTACATCTTATATGCTTGTATGTCAGAAGAGAGTTGAAAAATTTCATTTTAAATTCTTTATGGTAAAAGCTTACGGCTGTTCCATTAAGAATTTAAAAAATAACGAAACAGCAGACATCTTTTACTATAAAGAATTTTCGAAAACAATAGTTCAAAATTCGCGCGAATTTTTAGCTACTATTTTCGAAAATTCTTAATTCTTAATTCTTTAAGAAAAAAATAGTTAAAAATTCGCGCCAATTTTTAACTATTATTTTCTAAAATTCTAAATGGAACAGCCGAAAGCTTTTACTATAAATAACTTTAAAAAATAATAGATCTTAATGAAACAGCAGACATCTTTTGCTACAAAGAATTTTAGAGAATAATAGTTAAAATTAAAAATTCGCGCGAATTTTTAATTACTTTTTCCTAAAATTCTAAATGGAACAGCCGAAGCTTTAAATTGGAGAATTTTAGAAAATAATAGTTCAAAATTCACGAGAATTTTAGGTGCTTGGGTTCTGAAATGTACTAACTTTCCTAAAACCCTCGCAAAATTCAAATGGAAATACTAAATCACTACTACTTTCCATATTTTACTAACGTACTTTGTTATCTCACCTAAGTTGGAAAAGAAAAATAAGGTCAAATTGGTCTTATTTCCCAACATAATTTGGCGTTATTTCACTTTATCAAAGTGAAATAAGACCAACTGTTAAAACTTGGCTTTATTTCACTTTTCGAATGCGAAATAAGGCCAATTTTTGAAAGTTGGTCTTATTTCACTTGGCCTTATTTCACGGCACCGGTGTTGTTTAATATGCGATTTCAAGTACACTTTTTTAGAACACTCTCCGTTTTATTATTGAAATAGTTTACCCGCTAATCCTTTATGTTGGTTGCGGGGGTAGGATGATTAGGTACACTCTTCGTCATTCTTGATTCTCCACCCTCGACCCCAAATCATCAGCAGGAATCCCTAGACGGCTCCAGGAGAGATGTCCGACTTGATCCAACCATCTATTTCTAGGCCTACCCAGGTGTCGCTAACTTGATGGCACGGCAATTATGACACGTTTTGGAAGCCAGTTTGGGGATATACGCACTACGTGACCAAACCGTTAAAGCATAAATCCTTCCCTTCGAAGAAGTATCTGCTTAACATTGAGCGCCTCGCGTATTCTGGGGTTACGCACTCGACCTCTACGAGTTATTCCAGCAACACCACGATGGAACCTATTTCAGTAGCTTGTATCCGCGACTATAGGTGAAAGTGGGAACATATACAGAGTTAAAAGCCGATAATTTAGCTTGAACACTAAGTTCGGCATTCCTTATAACAGATTGATCAAGCTCTTTCAAAATTGATCCAGCCTGACCAATTCAACAGAATAACTCGACATTGCTCTTTCCATTACTTGTGAATAAAACCCCGAGAAACTTAAAATTATCCACCTGCTTCAGTGGGAATCTGCACACATGCAGAGTGTACTGAATAGGCGTTCTGGAAACAACCATTACTTTCGATTTCTTCACGTTGATCTTCATTCCAGCATCATCACAAACGGGTACAAACCTTTCAAGTGCGTGCTGAAGTTCGGTTTAACAGAACCCAAAGATGACCAAATCATCCGCAAAGAGAGGATGACTAATCCTTAAGTCTCCCACTTCACAACATTCTCAGCCAAGGCTGCGCTGCAGCACCCAGTCCACATATACAATGAAGAGGCGAGGTGACAAAGGCCCACTTGGCAGAGTCCAACCCTCAGCAATCCCACCAATAGAGCTTCCAAAGCTCTGGCACGTGTCTCTAACACCTTTGCAAAGATTTTTCCAGGGATACTTAAAAGAAATATACCCCTGTAGTTGGCATAATCTTTTTTGCCCCCTTGTTTACAAAGAGGAACAATCACTCCCAATTGCCAATCACCAGGTGTTTCACCGCATTCACTTTAATGACACGTGAGAGCCATTGCACTCACTCTTTACCAAAACCCTTTAGCATTTCTGGCCGGAGATCATCCACATCGGCAGATTCGCCAACTTTTAGCGACTTGATCGCCAAAGTCTCGAGCACAGGTCTGTCATCTTCCTGATGGCATGGCTTGTTCGGCATTGAGCAATTCTGAAAAGTACTCGCTCCATCTTCATCGCTCATTGGAAAGTAGTGTACCGTCTTTGGTTTTGACTCCTTTCACGATATTTAACTTTGTTCTTCTGATTCGGCGGACGGTCTGCCAGAATATTTTATTTACAGATATGCAGTCACGTTTTAATGAAATAGTTTATTACATTTGAAAAACACGTATAATTACCTGAAGTAGTTCTCTAAAAGGTAGGAAAACAGACTTAAAGTATGAGTATTCAACCTGCAATATACTGCCTACGCCACCCTGTTAATAATTTATTTTAACCTTCATCGCATCCTCAAAAAAAAAAAAAGCGTTGGCTACCCTTGTGTATAGATTTCTACACATATGGGATTTCAGTGTGTTTTCCATGAATGTTTTTTTTCCAATTAAGATAAACCAAAGAATTAATTTTATAATTTTATTCTAAGGAAACGAGTGAAAATAAATTTAAATTACTTTTTCTTGAATGCATTTTACACAAAAATTTCGATTATGTTGGTTTTTACAAGCAGATTTTGTGCAAAAATAACAAATTGCCTCATATATATTATTTTTGGTGGCGGAGTTTTCTTTATAGCAAACGTGACATCTTGCTCTGCCTTTTATTTGTAGTAGAACGCTTCTTGACCTTTTTGGTGGATTTGATGAAGATGGTGCAGAAATATCATCTAAAGATTGTCCTGCTGAACTTTCTCCTGAAACAGTTGCAAGCAAAGATTCTTATTAATTTTTGACCAAAATCAAATCCACTGTTATGTTGTAACCTTTCAAACCATCAACGAGATCCAAAACAACCCCTTCAATACGGCCTTGTCTTTTTTCACACGAACTAGCACCAATTGCTTTCCCCAAATATGGTTGAATTTTCCAAACATAACATGTAGAAGAACATATCCGCAACCAGAATTTCAATCCATATTTTACTGGTTTCGACGGCATGTATTGACGAAATTTACATCGTCCACGGAAACCAAGTAATTGCTCGTCAATTGTAACACATTCATGTGGATTATAGTAATCTGCCGATAAGTTAGACCATTTATCGAATATTTCTCGAATTGGTGAAAATTTATCTGAAGATCTCTGCTGTCTTCTACTTATGACATCATCAAAACGAACAACTTGACTCATGTATTCAAGCGTTTCCTTTGACATTATTGGTCTAAACACTGGACGACCTCTTTCACCATCAAATAAATCAATTTTAGTTTCGTTTTTTGATCTAAAAGCAAGAATGTCAAAAATCATTTCAAATGAAATAGAAAACAATCATGCCGATTATTGAATCCGGCGGATTGATTGCGGAGGGATTTCATTCGATCCGCACATATTCCCCATCATTGAAAACTTCGGCTAGCAAGTGAACGAATCTCGGTAAAGAAGTGACAGACAGTAAGTATTATTGAAACCGTAAACGATTCGCACTCCATACAAAGTCAGACGTTTTAAAAACGCATCAACATAGCTGCGGATTACGGTAACATTTGATCATTTTTCTCTTCGAAATGATGAAAAGCAATAAAATGTATGTTTTAATATACATAAGATAGATAGATGGATACGTATCTGAATTTAGGTTTGGGTTCCTAAAAGTCATCCTTACGAAAGAAATTAGCACATAATAAACGTGAGTTAAAAGCTACAGCTGGTGGCGAAAACAATGAAGTTCATTTCACTCCTTTGGAGGACGATGTAATTATACTCTTGTGCTTGAAAGACTGCACGGAGGGTTTGCTTAAGACAAAGAATTATGGTACACCAATAAAAACCATTACATCTACCTGTAGTATGCCACAAGATATGGGTATGTATCTTGAAAGTGAAATGAACTTGCTAACTGATACATCTGATGACAAAAGCAATACGTCCATAGGCTTAGGAACCGTCGAGAAAAAACCATTCATTCATTCATTTTCAATGGCCCGCTAATCCTTCATGAGGGTCGCGGGGGTAGGATCCTCAGGTGGACCCTCCATCCTTCTCGATCCTCCGCCATTGACTCCAATTCATCAGGGGGATCCCTAAGCGGCTCCAGGAGAGATGTCAGACTTGATCCAACCATCTATTTCTAGGCCTTCCGCGAAGTCGCCTACCTGATGGCACGGAAGCCGGTCTGGGGGCCTACGCACTACGTGACCAAACCATCGAAGCATAGATCGTTCCGTTCGGAGAAGTAGCTGCTCAACGTTGAGCGCCTCGCGTACTCTGGTGCTGCGCACTCGATCCCTACGAGTTATTCCAGCAAAACCGCGAAGGAACCTCATTTCGGCAGCTTGTATCCGCGATCTTATTCTTTCGGCTACTACCCAAATTTCATGACCATAGGTGAGAGTTGGAACATATACAGAGTTAAAAACCGATAGCTTAGCTTGAACACTAAGTTCGGCCTTCCTTATAACAGATTGGCCAAGCTCTCTCAAAATTCATCCAGCCTGACTAATTCTACAGGATAACTCGGCATTGCTCCTCCCATCACTCGTGAATAAGCCCCGGGATACTTAAACTTCTCCACCTGCTTCAGTGGGACTCCACTAACATGCAGAGTGCACTGAATGGGTTTTTTGGAAACGACCATTACTTCCGATTTGTTCACGTTGACCTTCATTCCAGCATCATTACAAACGGCTACAAACCTTTCGAGTGCGCCCTGAAGTTCGGTTTGAGAGGACCCAAGGATGACCAAATCATCCGCAAAGAGCAGATGACTAATCCTTAGGTCCCCCACTTCAAAGCATTCCCCGCCACGGCTGCGCTGCAACATCCAATCCATATATACAATGAAGAGGAGAGGTGACAAAACGCACCCCTGGCGGAGTCCAACGCCCACAGTGAAGGGTATTGATTTAACACCGATTATCCGAACACAGCTTCTACAGTTTGTATATAAAGACTGAATCGCCCTTAACAGAGAACCATCAATCCCATACTCCTGCAAAACACTCCAGAGTTTGCCTCGAGGAACCCTATCATATACTTTTTCCAAATCCACAAAACAAGTGTAGACAGGTTTGGCATACTCACAGGCCTTCTCAAGAACCATTCTGAGAGTGAATAACTGGTCGGTTCTTCTTCTACCGGGACGAAAACCGCACTGCTCATCCCCCAAACTGTCCTCAACCACAGCTCTGGAACGCTTTTCTAGCACCTTAGCGAAGACTTTTCCAGGGAGACTTAAAAGAGATATACCCCTATAGTTGGCGCAATCTCTTTTGTCCCCTTTTTTAAAAAGAGGAACAATCACCCCCATTTGCCAATCACCAGGTGTTTCACCGCATTCCCAGGCCACTCCCTCATTGAACTCCCTCTTTACCTAAAGCCTTGAGCATTTCTGGCCGAATTTCATCCACACCAGCAGATTTGCCAACTTTTAGCGATTTGATCGCCAAAGTTACTTCCTCTACCGTAGGACTACTTTCCGCCCAACTCTCGACCATAGGTCTGTCATCTTCGGTGCCCTGTTCGGGATTGAGCAATTCTGAAAAGTGCTCGCTCCATCTGCGTAAGATGTCCTCCTCATTGGAAAGAAGTCTACCGTCTTTGGATTTGACTCCTTCAACGATATTCAACTTTTTTCCTCTGAGTCGGCGGACGGTCTGTCAGAACATCTTATTTGCAGATCTGTGGTCACGTTCCAATTTCTCGCCAAACTCCTTCCAAGACTGTTCTTTCGCTGTTTTCACAGTTAATTTGCAAGTTCTTCGCGCCTCAGTGTACCGATTTCGAGAATCGGAGTACCCCAAGTGAATCCACACCTTAAAGGCTCTCTTCTTCTCTCTGATGGCTTCTTGAACTCCGAGCGTTTTAAACCAAGCAGTTCTTTTCTCACCACCAGCCGCCACACTAAGCCGCTTCACTCCACAAACATCTCCCGCAGAGGCAAAAACCGCTGTTGAAAACAGTTGCCATTCTTCCTCTACATTTGATGGAACAGTTGGAATTCGTTCAAACCTCTCAGATATTTGCCGCGCAAATGTCTCTCGTATCTCATCGTCCTGTAACCTCTCCCATCGTATGCGTGTAACCATCCTTGGTTTACGCTTTGGTAGGGGAGGCACTCTCTCGCTAAGATACAATTTGCACAGCACTAAGTGATGATCAGTTGACAGTTTGGCCCCTCTCAACACGCGAACATCACAAACCATTCTCTTCAGGCACGATGGTACCACAAAGAAATCGATCAGCGACTTCTGCTGAAGACTCTGACGGTACCACGTGTATTTGTGAATGTCTTTGTGCGGAAAGATAGTGTTCATGATGGATAAGCCATTTTCACAACAAAAATCCAACAACCTCTCTCCGTTCGCGTTTTGATCAGGATCACCGTTCCTCTCAATCACACTCCCCCATGTCATAACATCTACACCCACATGAGCATTGAAGTCACCCATCAGGACAAAAGAATCCATATCTGCAATCTTTTCAAGGGCAACATCAACTTCACCTAGGAAAGCTGCCTACTCTGACTGAAGGTTCGGTGCATACACCTGCACCAATGCCAGAGTTGATCTTTCAAGCTTGAGCTTTAAGATCGCAACTTTCCCTCCTAATGGTACCCACTCCAATACTCTGTCTGCCAACCTGGGACTTGTGAGTATCCCCACTCCCGCCCGAGCAGACATTGAGGGTGCGACTCCTGACAGGAAGAGCTTCCACCCACCCGAAAGGTCCACAGTTTTAGAACCTCTCTGCTTTGTTGAAGAGACGCCAACTATATCTAGTCGACTTTAGTAGCCTCCTCAACAAGCTCAAGGTCTTTCCCTGTGAGCGATGAGACGTTCCATGTGCCTATCCTAAGTCGATGCCGTTGTCGAATCTCAGAGAGTCCATCTGTGCCCCTATTGGTGCCCAGCGCGCTCACCCCTTGACCCCCGTAATGGTTCGCGAGACCATTGACAGGAGGCTCGTAGCCATTTCGGGTTTGACCCGGCCGGCTGCCGAGCGGGACAAGCCAACCACCAGACGCTCGCATCCTGACACCCTTCAGGCCTGGCTCCAAAGGATGCCCTGGCTTACCAGGCTTGGCAATATCTGAGGCCGGTCGTCTTCTTCTTGTCATCATGGGGTGTGCGCTTTGTTATCCGTGACTGGATTGTATGGATGGGAATAACTATTTAAGTTACCCCATCCGCACATCCCAGTCACGTGGCCCGCCCCCCACCACGAGGAGGTCAGCTGCCAGGGGGGCAGAAAAAACCAAATGTATGAAAAAATATCCGAACTGCTTTTAACTGTTAGAGAACAATCCGGACCGGAACAATAGATCGACGGAGTGACTACCAAAGAAAAGATAATACAAGCCATCAGTCACTACTTGAAGAAATAAAAAGGCACAATGAACGTATGGAACAACTCGCAGTAGAAAAATATGAATTAAAAAGAGACATCCTTCAACTTGAGTTAATTATTTCCATTATTTTCAAAATATTTCACCAGTTTTGGATATTTGTTGAGGAAAAAGGGCTGAATTCGAAGTGCTTTTGCGGACCGATAATGTAATTCATCCGGCGGTTTCTATAATGGGATCACACAGAGAAAGTGAGTGGGCCATCGCACACTGGATGAATGTTACCCCGGGGTAACTCCGGGGTGACACCGGGGTATCTTTTACTTCAATCGCAGACCGGATGAATAATGGCGGGGGAAAATTTTGTATACATGAACCGATTTTCATTGTAGTGGTATAACATACTCACATTTTTTGCATCTCGAAATTGAGAACTTATGTGTGGATTGGTTTACCCCGATATTAAATCACCTCATAGCTGGTTGAAGATTTTGCTCTGTTTCATTCCATTTCGTTTAACTTTTTATTGTACACTCACCTCTCTCTCCCATAAACGCGGTTTAACCCCGGAAGAATTCCTCCAGTGTGCGATGGCCCAACAGCTGCGGATCGGATGAGATCCCTCCGCAATCAATCCGCCGGATTCAATAATCGGCATAAATAACTTCTTCCTCAGCGTCAGAATCACTATCGTCTGAATACAAGTCATCGTTATCACCAACATTTTCTTCCGGCACAAATTCGTCAGCACTGTCTCCAGAAATATCACTATCATCACCATCACTTTCATTCAAAAATGGTTCCATTTCTTCAACTGTAAGATATCTTAGTCTCGACATAGTTTTTTTTTTATTATTATTACTAAATTCACAATATATACGCACGACGTTCACTTGCGAAAAGACTTAATGCAACTGGAATTTTATATGAAATGCACTAATTATTCACATGCGTAGAAATCTACATAAGAAGGTAGACAATGTAATTTTACCAATAACAACCGTTATAAACTTTTTTTTATGGGGAAACACTTTTTTTTTTTTGTAAAATAAGGGTTATAATAAAGTCAGAAAATTCCGGAAGTTAGCAATTAGTGGTTTTTCAAAAAAATAAGAAAAGAAGTGGTCTATGTGTTGTTTTCTACCCAATGAAGGTTAAATCTATTAAAACATTCTAAAATGTGGACAAATCCAACGATCAACAACATCTCACCTAATAAAATAGAAAAATATTGCAATGTTTCTATGTCTGTACATTCGGTCACGTATATTGCCAAATCTCTTAAACCTTTGTAGCTCAAGTTATCAAAAATAAAAAAAAAATACTGCAATTAGGACACCTATTAGCAATTGAAAAAAATCCGTATTTCGTGAAAAATAAATATTATTATTGGAATCGAAGTTATTTATGCTGATGCGTTAGTATGTGACAGATGTATCAAATTTAGTTCTAAGTGTAAAATTCGCTGCTAACTTTTGCAAACACTTTTTTTGGTTTGTGACAGTAATGTCACACGAAGCTACGGGACCTGCATTGCGATTGATCGGGAAACTACTGACTGCCCAAAACTTGGCTTGGGCCAGTAGCGCAACAATCAAGTTCGTGATGAAGTGCTTACTTTACCTCCTAGTGGTGGTCCCCGGGCAACTATACGTATAAACCCTTATACGTATAGGCCAAAATTGTAAGTGCGGGTTGTCTAGGGCCTTGATTCTAGGCTAGGTAACGTGGGCCAGCAACCTGCGTTACCGAATATTGCCCGCTACGGAAACCGACACTATGCCTCGGATAAGGAATGATCACATGTTGACGACTTTTGGCTATTGTACTCGGACAAAGATAGGTTTCTTGGAATGTAAAGACGCTCCTCGACTCGGGAAGAGAAGGTCCTTACAATGCCAGATTCCTCCAATTGGAAAACGAATTCATGCGATATAAACTGGACATTTTGGGGGTAAGTGAAGTAAGATGGTTAGAAGCGGGCGAGTACCAGTCTCCAACGCGTAATACTGTACTACTCTATTCTGGAAGACCATCCGGAAGTCCGCGGGAATATGGAGTCGGACTACTGCTAACAACAACAGCACGCAAGGGCCTAATTTCCTGGCAGCCTCATGGTGATAGGATTTTGACGGCCAGATTCCGGACTAGAGTACGACGCGTCACCAACATACAGTGTTACGCCCCAACGAATAGTTCGTCTGAGGACGAAAAGGAGAGCTTCTAAAATCTCTTAAGTGCCGTCTTCAACACAACACCAAATGGAGACATTGTCATAGTGATGGGGGATTTGAATGCCAAGGTAGGCAGCGACAACGAAGGGCTCAAGCATGTAATCGGAAAGCATGGACTAGGCAACCGCAATGACAACGGCGAAAGGTTTGTGGATTTCTGCAATGCCAATCGCCTTGTGATAGGTGGCACCATGTTTGAGCACAAGACCTGCCACAAAGTCAGCTGGGTTTCCAATGACAGGCAAGCAACCTCAAACCAAATTGACCGTTTTGCTATCAGCCGCCGCTTTAGAAGTAGTCTCCTTGACGTCCGAAACAGGCGAGGGGCAGATGTGGGGATAGTACGTGATCACCATCTTATGATAGCTACTCTCCAACTACGCACTGCTGCAGTTCGAAGATCCCACGACAACACGAGAATGCCCAGGTTCAACATCGATAGATGGGAGCACTTTTCGCAAGGTGTGGAAGCAATCAGCAGCTCAATGCCCGCAACCATCCAAGACCATTGGTGTGCTGTGAAAAATGTTTTTACATCTGGTGCTGAAAGAATTGTCGGTCGATCGCAGGGAAGACATAGGGCGTGGCTTTCCGAGGATATCTGGAGACGGATTGACGAACGGAAACAGCTGAAAGCTCGCGTTGCAGCTACCCCAGCAGCAGGGAGAAGCGAGCTAGAGTCCCTATATCGCATGAAGATGAGAGAAGTTCAGCGTAGCGTACGACGTGACAAGCGCAACTACATCAACGCGCTGGCTACAGAAGCAGAAGAGGCTGCACGGAGGTGCGACAGCAGGACCGTCTACAGAATCACGAAAGAGCTGATAGGTGGTCGCAGCTCCAGCCAACACCCAGTGAAAAGCCTAGACGGCTCCTTGCTCATTTCGGATGAGGACCAGCTCAAGAGATGGAAAGAGCATTTTGCTACGGTTTTGAACCGTGTATTCGCTAGCGATATGCTCCCAAATCAGATTGAGATGCCCGAGGTGGGAAGTACCCGAATACGCACCACGACTCCCAGTAAAGATGAGATCATTACCGCGATCAAGGCACTCAAAACCAACAAGGCGGTAGGACTTGACGGTATTCCAGCAGAGCTCTTACGAGCAACGCCAACAACATCGGCTGAGCTTCTGCTTCCACTTATGGATAGAGCTTGGGACTGAGAGCTTTCCTAACGAGTGGAAAAAGGGAATGATCGTCAAGCTTCCTAAGAAAGGAAATTTAATGGAGTGCGGAAACTGGAGGGGTATCTGCGTGCTGTCTGCTGTAGCTAAGATAATAGCTAAAATCATCTTTGAGCGAATCAAACAACATCTCGAAGACACACTCGATGCCGAACAAGCAGGTTTCCGCTCTGGATCCTCCTGTGCCGACCACATCAACACCCTGCGGATTATCATCGAACAGTGTGTTGAATATCGATCGCCACTGCACCTGCTGTTCATCGATTTTGAGAAGGCGTTCGATGGTGTCAACAGGGAGTTTATTTGGCGTGCCTTACGCAGGACCGGCATTCCCGATAAACTAATTGCTATTATCAAAGCTACATATGAAGGCTCCTTATATCACGTTCTGCACAGGGGAAGGTTGTTTGAGGAATTTGAGATCCAAAGTGGGGTAAGACAAGGCTGTATCCTTTCACCAATATTATTCCTATTGGTGATTAGCGATGTGCTTCATGCAGCTTTGTCGACGGGAAACGGAGGAATTCGATGGACTCTTACATCTCAACTGAAGCATCTTGACGACGCAGACGATGTATGCTTACTCTCCCACAGAATTATGGACCTCCATCAAATGACAGCAGATGTGGAGAGGGAGGGCAGGTGTCGTCGGGCTGAAAATTAATACGACAGAAACTAAAATCATCAGCCTTGGAACTAACTCATCGGCTCAAATATGCATTGCTGGACAACCGGTAGAGAGAGTAGAGGATTTCCAGTATCTTGGGAGTATTGTCTCGACCGATGGTGGAACCGAACTGGATATAGCCAACAGGATCGCCAAAGCAAAGTCCGCGTTCGGGATGTTGTCCAAAATATGGCGAAGCAATGCAATCAGTTTAAGCACCAAAATAAGACTGTTCCGCTCCAACGTTGAATCCGTGCTGCTATATGGTTGCAGCACGTGGAGAGTGACCACTACTATCACCAGAAAGCTGCAAACGTTCGTTAATAGGTGTCTGCGCAATATCTTAAGGATTTTCTGGCCCAATCGTATCTCTAACCCAATCTATCCAGTCGAGAGGGAGGTACGGCAGTTAGGGAAAATTTTGGGAGAACTCAGACACATTGCCAGAAACCGTACACGATGGCGCGTAGGCGTAGTAGAGGTCTTAGGACCCACAAGGGGATACAGGACATAAGTAAGTAAGCTACAGAAGGTTTTAATTACAAGAAGGTTTAATAGCATAAACATATCATAATTAATAAAATTTTGAATCTCTTAGATTTGGCATTGGCGCTGATAATATTTTTTTTTTGAATTTTTACTCTAGAAGGGACTACACACTAAAGTTGAAAACAGCGTGCCCATATACTCACACACACATTCTATTGCAACGCTAGCCACTGCTGCATGACTGCTGGCCGTGGTCTCCACTGAAGGAAAATTGTGGTCGATGATTTGATTAATTGTTTTTAGCATTGCTCAGCTTCAGGACAACGCAGAATGATGTTTTTTACTTTAAATGAATCAGCGGCGGAATTTACTAAATTCACCTATTTTTTATTTTTTTAATACGGAGACCCCGTATGTAGTGAGCTACGGCTGTGGAATCAATATTTACAGATGTAAAATTCGATCTCAACCCCCTTTATGCCACTTTGACCTTGAATTTCGGAAAATTCCTTCTTATCTCACATCTAGACAATATAAGGAATAACTGTGCAAAATGTCAAGTACCTACGTCTAGCAGTTTTCGAGAAACGGTGTTCACAAGGAAAATCAACTTTGCTTTTATAGTATTTATCAAATCATTAGCACTTTTTTTTATTTAATCACTCAAAAGGTAAACAAACCAATTTCTGCTTTTATTGCATACCACCGCACCTGAGCGATTTCGTCACAAAGCACTGCACGGAGAAATGCCGCATCAGCCAAAAATAACCAGTTGAAGTGCCGCACGAGCGATGACCCGGTTTGTTTATCTTTTGAGTGATTAAATAATATAATAAGCAATTTGTATTAATGATGTGCCAACCCGAGTTAAGAAACCGGGTCAAACCGAGTTACAGCTAAACCGAGTTACATTTATATCAAACCGAGTTTGCGAAACCGATCGAACGAACCGAATAAAAAACCGCATTCAACCGAGTTGAACACACGGTTAGGTTTAAGTTGGTTACTAACACATGAATGTACCCGGTAACCCATATATAAAGTCGAGTTGGAAAGGAGTCTTTTGTTTCTATACAAACCGAGTTGCACTACCAGCTTCTATACCTATTTGGAATTCGGTTTCGTTTTGGTTTCTCATGAGACGCTGGCTCCTGTTTGCTCTCATTGTTGTTTTTTTTTTTCACATAGGTACGTGTAGTTGTGTCAGTTTTCTTGTGTATGCGCTGTTTTGGTGTGTGTTCCATCGAACCAAGTCAATTTAGCGTATACACATCGAGTGAAACCGAGTTGCAAGCTGATTCACGAATTCGTATTCGGTTCGGTTTTAATTTCTTTTGTGACGGTGGGATAATTTTGTTAGAAACCGAGTTGGCCAACTCGGTTTACAATTCGGTTTGCTTAAATTTCAATTCGGGTTAACTCGGTTTGAGAAATGTTAGGTTTGGTACATCACTAATTTGTATAAATAAATGGTAGAATAAGGAATTTATGTACGACCTAGTTTTTTTCCCTTTGTATAGAATAACAATTAATGTATTTGTATAAATACCAGGGCTTGCTCATGAATAAATTGACTTTTAGGTCCAACTGCAACCGACTCACATTACACATTTTACGAAAACAAGGTGTTATTTCCTAAACAAAGGCAACGAGTCAGAATCGAAACGAAATAGGATTGAGTTTGACACCTTTTTACCTCTGCTTGAAGTTCTTTTTCTTTTCTTCTTTCTCCTTTTTATCGAATCGAATTGAATCCGTATTTAATCCGGCACCAACTTAAACTTGTAGCTGACTTACGAACATGCACTCTCTAACACATACGCAAACACACATTGAAACTCACGCGAATTTCACTTTCCAGATTATGTCCCAAATGACTACCTTGTGGAATGCCAGAATTTACTTTTATTACTTACTTAGGTGACGCTACAGTTCGGAGTGAACCTGGGCCTCAACCAACAAGCCTCTCCATTTAGCTCGGTTTTTAGCTAATTGCCTCCAGTTGCGCAATCCAAGTTGGTCGAGATGCCCTTGAACTTGTGCGCGCCACCTGCGGCGAGGAGGTCCTCTACTGCGTCGTCCCTCGGGGTTAGATTCGAAAACTCTGCGGGCCGGAGCGTTGGTGTCCATTCGCTCTACTTGTGTTAGCCATCTCAGACGTCCAATACGCAGTTCTTTGACAAGGTCGATGTCGCTGTACAGCTCGTATAGTTCGTGATTAAATCTTCTCCTCCGAAACCCGTCAATGCAAACAGGACCGAAAATCTTACGACGAATTTTTCTCTCGAAGCGACCAAGGATATCTTCATCCTCTTTTAATAAAGTCCATGTTTAAGGCCGTAAAGAAGGACGGGGATGATCAAGGTCCTATACAGAGTCTCCTTAGTTGTTCGCAAAAGGGCTTTACTTTAGAATTGCCTTATAAGCCAAAAAAAAAACAGCGATTGGCAAGAGTTAATCTTCGCTTGGTTCTGCGCTGATGTTGTTTTTCGAGTTTATGACAGAGCCAAAGTAGACAAAGTCCCTTACTACCTTGAAGTTATAGCCGTCCACTGTGACGTTCTGTCCAATTCGCCGGTGTTGGCTGTCCCTTCTTGTTAACAGCATATACTTAGTTTTGCCCTCGTTTATCGCCAAACCCATTTCGGCCGCTTCCGCCTCAATGCTTGCAAACGCACCGGTGACAGCCCGCTGAGTTCTTCCGATAATGTCTATATCGTCGGCGTATGCAAGCAGTTGTACAGACTTGTAATAGATTGTGCCTCCGGTGTTGGCCTGTGAGTTCCGCACAATCCGTTCAAGTACAATATTAAAGAAGTCACATGACAGCGCGTCACCTTGTCTAAAACCTTTTTTGAATCAAAGGTCTCGGTGAGGTCATTACCGAGCTTGATGGAGCAGCGAGCGTTCTCCATCGTCATCCTGCGCAGACGGACAAGTTTTGCAGGGATGTCAAACCTAGACATGGCTTTACAAAGCTCTCCGCTATAGATGCTGTCATAGGCGGCCTTGAAATCGATAAGGAGGTGATGAATATCGATTTGGAATTCTTGGGTTCTCTTCAGGATCTGCCGAAGTGTGAAGATTTGATCGATGGTGGACTTTCCTGGCCTGAAACCGCATTGATAGGGTCCAATCAGGCTGTTGATAAAAGGTTTCAGGCGTTCACACAATATCGCAGAAAAGATCTTGTATGCGATGTTGAGGAGACTGATGCCTCTATAGTTGGCGCAGTTGAGGGGGTCTCCTTTCTTGTGGATCGAGCAAACGATGCTAAGGTTCCATTCATTAGACATTCACTCGTCTAACCAAATCTTAAAGATGAGTTGGTGTATGCACTCTAAAAATTCATCCCCAGCTGCCTTGAAAAGTTCGGCCGGTAAGCCGTCAGGTCCAGCAGCTTTGTTTGATTTCAGCTTGGATATTGCTATCCTCACTTCGTTTTGGTCAGGTGGACGGAAATTTTGAATATCATCGTCTATGTTGAATGGTTCATTCTGCTTGATAGCGGGATGTTGATCTTCGTCGCCGTTATACAGTCTGCAGAAGTAGTTGTTCCATATTCTTAGCACCGACAGTGATTCTACTACAAGGTTTCCATTTTCATCTCATCTATACGGGTATTGCTTCTCTGACACGTTCTTTTTACGTTTTGGTAAAACCTCCGTACATTGTTCCGTACATTTTCTCAGATGTTATGTTTTGGAAAATCTCCGGGGTTGTCGTCGAGATAACAGGGAAGATTTTTTGTTATTTTTGTCCTTGCTTCTGATTCACAGTACTTTTTTCCCGACTACCTGATATCATACTATGCATATCAATCATTCAACAGAGCGAACAATTTTTCCAGCAATATGACCAACCTACTGCCAGTGTTATGCCTTCGCAATAGTGTTCACATACGCTTTCGGACTGACTTTATATATTCCATGAGAAATAAATAAATGCTTGGTGACATTAGGATTTGAACCAACAATCATTAGCGTGGGAATGAATGACGTTACCACTACACCATGGGCACCCCCAAATGGGCTGTACAGAGATATTGATCTAGCCATAGTACGCATACATTGATTCAGATGGCTAGGACATGTAGAGGGTATAGACATCAACGCTCCTGTCCGAAAAACCTTCAAATTCATTGCCGAGAACCAACACAGTAGAGCGAGCAATTCGACCTCAAACAACTCGGCGCGCGCAAATGGAGGCAGCTGGCTAATGACCAAGCCGGTTGGAAAAGTTTGTTGGTTGAGATCCAGGTCCGCGTCATCTAAAAAGAAGAAGAAGAAGAAGAAGAAGTCGAAAGCCGTTAAATCCAGCATTTCAACAAGAACGATACATTTTTTATATGAGAATTTTCCAAAATATTCTTTAAGTATACATCACCATCTTTAAGTAGTTATCGTATTCATAATCCAGGGTTTACTGTAATCCACCCACGTTTTGTCCCCTCAATGCATTTACAAAACAATGTCAACTATATTTATTATCAACCCTTATCCTTCTGGCCGTCATTTAAGATTAAGGATTCATTCGCACCCCCTTTAAAACTATCGGCATGCATAATTTTCGCTCTCTAAATTTACATAACGAAAGGATATCGTAAACACAGCGAAACTATTTAAGCAAACGTGATAAACAGGAAAACTAATAGCGGCGCAAAATGTTTACCTGCTATTAATATGAGAAGGGTTCCATATTTAGAAGGAGCATACTCCTCCAGACATGTTTACCACAAAATTCAATTGCATATATGCATGAGCATGTGTATGTACTCGTATGTATCTCCCATGTCGTCGTGTTTTGACATTCTTACCAGGCTATAACAAGTTCCATTAGAAAATGTTCTCAAATAAAAATACATTTTCCACGGTTAATAGATGCAAGTGAGGTACCCAAACATTCGTGTTCTATTTATACCTAATGTGCTCGCGAACTAGGCACATTCATCGTTGTTTCAAAATAAATAAACTCTTCCTGCAAGAGTTTATGGCAAGAGAAGAACAACTTAAAAAGTTGAGGTCCAATTGAAAATTATAACTGTAAGATGTAGTTTCAAAGAATTAATATCTCAACAGTTGTTGACAGATGATATTGACTTAGTTGACATATAGTAAAAAACTTTTGGGAAATATACCTACACATGTACTACTAGTGTGTCCCTAATGGTATTCAGCTCATGTGCTAACATGATTAATGTGTGGAAAAAGAACTCTTATAAGCGAAAGCTGTTTATTACAACTTGTCACGTAGCGACGAGGTAAGTCTTTTAGGTTATAACATTCTCATGGTATGAAGTTTGATTGATGGTTCAAAGTTTTAAGTGAGTCCATCTCCATCTGTTACGCGGGTGGGATATGGTATAACGTTAGGAAGAATAGTCTTCACAAAAGTCTTGAATGAATTACTTCTGACCTTGATCAGATACGGGCATTTTTTCTTTAAATCTATGGTGATAGCTAGATGACACATATTCAAGGATATAAGTTCCATTTAGTTACATGCAATATTTATACATACCAATTGTCCAAAATGTCGAATTTCAAATATTTTAATTGAAGCAGAAGTGTCCAAAATGGGTTTAGTGGCAAAACCAAGTGTCTACATGTTGTCGACGAGAAGGGACAATCACCATCGACAAATTGGACAGAACGTCGCAGTAGGCTACAACTTCGAGGTAGTAAGGTACTCTGTCTACCTTGGCTCTTCTATTAATCCTGACAATGATATCAGCCCAGAAATCTTGCCAATCGCCGTTTTTTTTTGGACTAATAAGGCAATCCAACAATAAGATCCTATCTCGAACAACTAAGGAGACTCTACATAAGACCTTGATCATCCTAGCTCTGTCATACGGCGCTGAAACATGGACTTTATTGAAAGCGGATGAAGATATCCTTGGTGGATTTGAGAGAAAAATTCTTTGTAAGATATTCGGTTCCATTTGAATTGACAGGTTTTGGAGGAGAAAATTCAATAACGATCTACACGAGCTGTATAGCAACATCGACATAGTTAAGAAACTGCAGCGAATGGACATCAACGCTTCGGCCCGTGGAGAATTCGAATCTAATCCAGGTTTCTGGGGTATAATATGTATATGGTTCTGCCTAAAAATAATAAAATTTGAGCGGTGTCGGGGTCAGATATGAGTAGTAAAAACAAAGTTGTCAAGAATATCCTAATGAATTTAGGGATGATCTCACACGAAATTCAACAGAATCCGATGGCGTGGGAGTATGATAAGAGCGCGGTGGATCACATTTCCATCTTGTTAGCTATCTAACTAAACCATCGAGTCACGACTGGCAACGCCAATTCCTATCATGTGCTATGGAGTAGTAGCGGCATTAGCAAATGAAGTGAGCTACTTCTTGTTTACCTTACAAGGAGAGATCTACCTTACACTTTTTAATATCGATAAACGCACCAACGTTTGTGACGAATACACGTCCGCACCGACAAAATTCAACACAGAGTTGAAGAAATCCAAGAGATTGGTATGGAGAAAGAACTGCGAAAACATTGAATCCCTTTCAGCACCAACTCGTGTACAAAATGATGATGGCACCTATACATTTAGTCAAAGGAGACCTTGGAGACTCTTCTTGATGTTCACTTCCCAGTTTCGACAATCGTAAATGATTACACACTTGTTGTCTGGAAATTTGTTCAGTCAAAAAAAAATTAAATGGGCAATCGTGTTATTTAATCCTTTCAAGGAACTAGGCAGAGATGGAGTTTTTCCAGCTCTTATCCCAAATGGATTTGATTACGTCCTGCCCATCTTGGTAGCTCTATTTACAACAAACTTGAACTTGGGATACATTCCACACACTTGGCGGGAGATAAATATAGTATTTATCCCAGTGAGTTACCCAAATCCTACCGGTCCATCAGCTTGACATCGTTTTTCTTGAAAACCATGGAAAGACTGCTAGACATTCATATAGAGGCATTCTTCAAAAGACAATATCTCTGTACTCTAGTCAATATATATACAGGAAGGGTCGATTCAAGGAAGGCGCCCTTTACTATCTTGTCACAGAGATAAAATCCTCCGACCGTTCTAAATCGCCATTGGTGCATTTCTGGACGTAGAATGTGCTTTTGAGAACCATGTTATGACTCCTTCACTAGTACTTTGAGACGAAGGGGAATCGAATAACCCACAACCAGATGGGGTAAGTCATATAATAACATCAACGTCAGGGGAGGTCTCTGTGATAGCCCTGGCAGCAAAAGTTTTACCTCAAGGCGTCTTTCTCTCGCCTCTATTGTGATATTTCGTAGTGGATGCCTTAATGAGTAGAGTAAACAGCTTAGGCTTCAGAGATATGGGCTATGCATATTATTTGGTGATTATAATCAAGGTCAAACATGAGAGCAATGTGTGTCAACTCATACAAGATGCACTACGTGCAGCCTCAGACTGGTGTGCGGGCCAGGGCCTACCGATCAACCCCAGCAAGACAGTTGTTGTACCATTCACAAGAAAAAGAACGCTAAACCTTAGTTCAGTAGGTTAGGTTAGGTATGTGGGCTGGCAGGGAGGGACGCTCTCTGCCACACTTAGGTCAGCGTTGACCCATTGTGGTACCCATGGGGGAAAAAGTAATCCCTTACTCAATGAAACTAAAAACTACTAACTCAGTCACTTACTTCATTTCTGCATACAAACCACCCTGATGATTTGATGAAGTTCAGCATCTTTTCTGTCGAAACGCCGGAGAGTTCCTCGAGATCCTGGAAGAAATATTTACCAAGGAACCTTTTCCTGGAGTGTTGAAGACTCGGACAGTGGCACAGGAAGTGGGTTGTGTCCTCAAAAACTTCTTCGTCACCACGGCCTCTACAGAGTTCCTCCTCCGTCAGGCGTAGTTTCTTCATGTGGTACCACAGAGTCTTGTGCCCCGTGATGATGCCCACGAGGGTGGAAAGGTATTTCCTATCTTTCCGAGTGATTCTCTCGGTCCTTGCTTTTTCGAAAGATGGCCATAGCTTCCTATTGATGGCGCAAGTTTCCATGGAGGTCCATCTTGTGTTCGGCTCCGCAATGGCTTTATTCCCTGCAGCGAGCTTGAGTGTGCAAGGCGGGATGCACACAGGGGGGTCAACTTGTTCTGGTAGGGCTGCTGAGCCGATTCTCGCCAGCTCATCGGCTTTCTCATTGCCTGGGATACCCTCGTGTCCGGGAAACCAACAGAGCGATGCCTTGTGCTGTGTTCCAAAAACCCTGAGCTCTTCTCGACAACACTTCACAAGCTTCGATTTAATTTCTATGGCAGTAATCGCTTTTATAGCTGCCTGGCTGTCGATAAAGATGGTGATACGTTCTGGCGGTACTGACTCACGGGCTGCTGTTGCCACTGCTAAGACCTCTGCTTGGAAAACACTGCTGGGGTCTGAAAGTTGTATGGATTTTGATACACCTAGAGGGTCGGAGAAGATACCTGATCCTACACCAGTGCTCACTTTTGAACCATCTGTGTAGATGGCTATAGATTCGGCATTAGGTATATGACCGCTTTTCCAATCTTCCTGGCTAGGGTAGGCGGTAGAGAAAGGCCTTACAAAGTCTAAATATGACGTCATGTAATCCGTTACGGGCATAAGGCCAAAGTAATCGAGTAGGATCATCGAGTGACCTGTTCTACTTGGTTTCCAGTTCGCTGAGTGACTAATTCTCATAGCATTAATGGCTGCTGATGTGCGTATAAAAATGTTTAGCGGTAGCAGGTTGAGAATAGCCTCGAGTCCTGCGGCTGGGGTTGTCCTCATTGCACTGGTGATGCCAATGCACGCTAGTCTTTGAGCTTTGGTGATTGCCTTTAAGTTGGTGGATTTGTTAACAGCTGGCCACCATACTAGATTGCCGTAAGTCAGTATGGGTCTAACTACAGCCGTATACATCCATAGTATGCTTTTGGGGGAGGGTCCCCAGGTTCTACCAAAAATTCTACTACATGAGTAAAAGGCCATTGTTGCTTTCTTAATTCTTTCCTCTATATTTAATCTCCAATTGAGCTTTTTGTCAAGTACAAAGTTCAGTAACTCTAAATGGTACAACCATTGGTTTTTCCGACGAAACAAAATACCTAGGATTGTCTTAGATAAAAAAACTTGAGTGGAACTTCCATATTAAAGAGAAAATTGCCAAGACGACCACTTCCATGCAGGCCTGTCGCCGTATGTATGCCAAAACTTGGGATCTTTCCTCAAAGATCACATTCTAGCCATATAAGCATCCTGACGTATGCGTCCATTGTTTAGTGGACACAAATTAAGGAAGACACAACCATCACCAGGCTCAATAAACTTCAAAGATTAGCGTGTCTCGAAACCACAGGTACAATGCATGCCTGTCCTACGACACCCATAGAAGCTGTAATCGGACTCACCCCGCTGCATATATTCGGCAAGAAAGTTGCAATATGCAGTGTAGTTAGTTTTTGAAAGTTGGATGTAAATAGCACATGTAATCACCCGGATCTCATACGATCTTAATAGTAACTTGTTAAATTCGATTTATTTGCAACAGACCAACGCGACTGAGATGGTGTTATATTATACAGGCTAAATGCGAGTAAGGCACCAGGTATTGTTGGAATAAAACCAATAGATTTAAAGGCAAACAAAGACATTTTTGGACTGATACTTACGAAAATAATAAATAATGGTTTGGAGCAGTGCAGTATTCCGCAGACAGTCAAGACGACTATTGTTCGTCCGATTTACAAAGGAGGAATAAAAAGTTGTGTTGGAAATTATACGAGTAGACCAATTCCGATTCTACCTGTCGTCGAAAAATATTTGCAAGAGACTGTTGTGCGACGGCTCAACACCTTTGTGGAGCGGCATTCTGTAATTGCGGTAAGTCAATACGGCTTTCCAAAAAAACAAAAAGCACCAGCAAACTCTTGGGCGAAGTAGCGAATCTGGTTAACGAGAGTCTCAACTAAAATCATCACGTCTTGGTTATGTTAATTAAATTACTTCACCAATCGACAATTCGAAGTCACAACTTGTAAAATTTACGGTGAACTGAAGAGGTAGAATACGGCGTTCCATAGGTATTGCGAACAAACCCTTAAGTGACAGCTGCTGATAGTACCGGGATCGCACCTAGCCACAGCCAGACGAAGATAACTAAGTTATCAATAGTTTTAAAAGGCCAAACTTAGTCATGTCAGCATAGAGCAAGAATTATATTATAAAAATATGTGCTAGTTGATAATGCAGCAAATGCGTGTAGGTCTTACTATGTTAAATAAAAACTAATAATTTTGCCAGTCACCGAGATCCTAAGCGTCCTACACTGCTGGTCAAAGAAATAGGTGTGTTCCATTTGTTTTCACAGTTTTGATTTGATGCTAGTTTAACAGTTATTTTGGCATCGCAAAATGTGCAACAATATGGAAGTGTTTGAAGATTGTCATTTTACGGTTTTTTTTTTTTTTGTCGGAATAGGAAACGCTCAACTGGAGCACTCAGACGCAACTGGTCCATTGTACTACCAGAGAGCAAACCCTGATTTACCCATTTAATTGGAATTTCCTTGTCTTTCTAAGAAAGCCAAGCAAGCACTTCAGTGATGCGAGGATCTGCCACCTGATACGAGCAAAGGCCGGACACTCACAGAGATAATGTTCTGCGGTGTCGTCGCTCTGTCCATAAGCGTCGCAGATTGTAGTGTCACTTAAGCCTAACACGTTAAGGTGCTTGGCAAAAGTGAAGTGGCCTGTCAAGACGCCGATAAGTTGTCTACAGTCTTTTCTGCTGAGAGACAGCAAGAATGCCGCTGATTTCTTACAGACGTCCGGGAGCATACGTTTAGTCAACCTGCAACCTGGAGAGGCATGCCACACACAATTGTGCTCGTGAGAGACCCAATCGTCAATGGAAGCCCTAACCGAGGACGCTGGAAGACCCAACGCGGGTTCGGGACCTGAGAAAGCCTCCTCTGAGCCTTGTCTAGCAATCTCATCGGAGATCTCGTTCCCCAAGATCCCAGTGTGACCTGGGACCCAGACAAGAGACACAGAATTCGGCCTTGCGACCGAGTTCAAGGATTTTTTGGTTTCACAAACTATTTTGGAAGTGGTTAAAGGGTTAAGCAAGGCATTAAGCGCAGCCTGACTGTCACTACAGACATAAATGCTACGTCCCTGCCACCTGTTCTTCACAACATTGAGTAGTTCATGGCCATTAGGATTGCATAAGTTTCCGCTTGGAAAACAGACGCATAATTGCCTAACGAGAAATGAAGTCTAATGTTATCGCCTTCCACGAAGACCCCAGCGCCAGAACTTTGACTGGTTTTGGAACCATCCGTGAAAATACGACTACATTCCATTCCTGGCTCAGACTCTGACCGATGCCAGTCCTGGACACAAGGAAAGTCGACTCTGAATTTGCACATCAGCTGGAGTCCTGGTGTCATTGCGTCAGACGGCATATCCATAAGACAGGAGTCGTAAGATAAGTGTCGCGCAAGTTCATTAAAGTTCTAGTGTGGAGTATACCAAAAACCGCCCCGCCTAAGACGATGAATGGCTTTGATAGCGCAACCCATGATATAAGTATCAAGGGGAGGTAAGTTCAGCAAAGCATCTAGAGCAGAGCCAGGCGTACTCGGGAAAGCACCGAGCAGCCGAGACAAACCGTTCTTTGGAGTTTCGCCCAAAAAGGCAACCACATATTTACGCGAGAGCCCCTTCCACCAAACAACCGACGCATATGCGAGGACTGGTCTTATCATAGCCGTGTAGATCCAGAGAACCTTATTCGGTGATAAGCCCCAAGTCTTGCCAAAAGCACCCTTACGCTGTCAGAAGACTGAGAGCGCCTTGGATGTTTTCGACTCGACGTGTTTAGACCAATGAAGTTTCTTATCTAAAATCACTCCCAGATATTTGGCTTCATTGGAAATGCGAATGGTGACGCCTTTTAGCACTGGCTGAGTCAGACCGGTCAAAATCCTCCTTCTCGTAAAAAGAACAACCTCAGTTTTAAGAGGATTCACCGAAAGCCCACTCCTAGTACATCATTCATCGATCATGTCCAGCGGTGCTTGCGCGTTAGCACAGACCGTCGTCAGGCATGGCCCGACAGAAAGTACGGCGACATCATCCGCATATGCCTGAGCGTAGACATTAGAACTATTTGGAGTGTTCAACAGAGAGTCGATAATGTCAATAATGGAGACAGAACGCCACCTTGCGGACAGCACCTGTTTACCCCTGTCATAACTTATTGGCCACAATCCGCATCCACTACAAAAGTTATATTCATTAGCATTGCTTTAATCCACAACACAAATGTTTCATCTACCCCGTGTTGTCTGGCAGAGTCGCACATGCAGTCAAATGTCGCATTGTCAAAAGCACCCTCAATGTCAATGAAGATACCCATCGCGTATTCTCTCCTATCAAGCGCGTATTCAATTCTGGCCACTAGATTTTGAAGTGCGGTCTCACAGGATTTCCCACGCTGCATCTTCGATAGTGGATGCAGTTTCAAAGCAATTTTGCGCACGTGAAATTCTACCAGTCTCTCCATACTTCTCAGTAAGAAGGATGTCAAACTTATAGGTCTGAAACTCTTGGGGAGCGAATAGTCTTCCTTACTAATTTTCGGTATGAAAGATACTCTGACTGTCCACCAAGGTGTAGGAATAAATGCCAGTGCCAAGCCAGCGGTGAAAATTCTTTTCAGAGTTGGCAATAGCTGATCTATATCCTGTTGCAGCATAGCTGGATATATTCCATCAGTGCCAGGCGATTTGAAACCATCAAAAGATGCCACAGCATATTTGATGGCCTCAACTGTTACCACGGCTGATGCAATATACCAGCTGCGCCGAGTTTTCTGACTTAGATCAAGCTCAGCCTGGATAAGCGGACCAAGTACCGATCTAGTGATTATCTGATTGCCAGGAAAGTCAGTCTCCAGCAGAAGACTAAAAATTTCCGCTTTCGACTTAGTAAACTTGCCATCAGACTTTCTCAGTGACTCCAGTTTGGTCGGCTTGCCCCTTTTGAGGACTTTAACCAACCTACTGGTTTCACCAAGTGTCTCGATCTTTTCACAAAAATCTTTATAAGAAGCACTTTTCGGCAACCGAATTAACTTCTTGTAGTCTTTTTGCTTCGATCTAGAAAGATCCCAGTCACCTTCTAAATTTGTCTTGAGTGACCTATTTAGAAGTTTTCTGGATTCTTTCCTAAGTCGCTGCAGTTCTGGGCTCCACCAGGGAACCGGAGTTCTGCAGGGGGTTTTTGTCAATGGGCACGTCAGTTCAAAACAGCTGGTAAGGACACTGGTCAGGTTTTGAACAGCATCCTCAACCTTTCGTTTCGTTCTGAGTTTAGTTGGAGTTTTGACAGATCTGTCTAGCTCTTCCCTAAACCGCACCCAGTTGGTTTTCCTCGGATTCCTCCTCTCCTGCAAAGTTACGGCAGTACTCCAGTTAGTAATTGACTTGAAATACCTATTAGATAAAGTCAAATCAATTACCTCCTGCCTCCTTGCCGTAACAAAAGTTGGCTGGGAGCCAACATTGTTAACTACCATGCCAGAAGATAGTATAAAGTCTAGGAGATGGTTTCCTCGTATGTTACATTTGCTGCTGCCCCAGACTGTATTCTGAGCATTCGCGTCGCAACATATGACTAGTCCCATCTCCCGAGTGTCACAGTACTTTATGAGTTCGGCAACCGCCTTCGGTGGTTGAGGCATTATCGAATCATAAGGGAAGTAAGCCGACGCAACGGCGAAGGTTTTCCAACTTTCGGTCGTTTCGTAGCTTACAGCTGCAGCAACCAGGTCCTGTCCACAGAATTGTCCAAGCTTGGTTACTGAGAGGAAATTCGGCACAATTAGACAAGCTCTCGGTCTTTCAGATCGCTCGTCACATAGCACCGTTACTCCACGAACACCCCCAAAACCACATATGCGCTTGTTCCGCACGTATGGCTCCTGGATAGATGTTATGTGGGGTTTTGTATGCACCACGGAAAGTCTGCTACTTAAGAGAGCGGTAGCAGCCTTTGAGTGGTGTAGGTTTATCTGCGAAAATATCAAAGATATAGTCGCAATTTTATTAGCAGAAGGGCCGTGGCTTTGCCTGCGTCAGCCATTTTCTGTCTGCTAGTGCTGGGACCTTTAGCGGTAACAGCACCAGTATCCACCAGATTTTGTGCGCAGATAACGCCAGCGTTAAGAGTGTGCCCGGCAGAGGAGCGCGCATCAGATGCGTACACGCTTCCACCAAAAAGAGCAGGCGAAACTTGCTCCGTCGGATTGGACCTGTTCGAGCCGACCGAAAAGGAGACAGCGTTAGGTCTGAGGGATTGATCGGCTCCAGTTGGAGTACTTTCTGCCGACGTAGGCTTCATTCCTGTCGCTACTGAAGGATGACTGCTTTCGGCGCTTGCGCCTTCAGTTGACTCTGCAGCCTCTTTGCACCGCGCCATCACCGCCTTCCTTCTTCTCCTTTTCAGTTGACTCTTAGTCAGGAGCCCACCGGTGTGCGCCGCTTCGGGTGCTCGTTCAGCCTTATTGGTTTCCCGAGTCAAACCGTCACCGACACAACTTCGACCAGCTACCCTTCTATTGAGACAGAGATTAGACGTTCCAGCCGAAGCCTTTCCGCCACTTTCTTTGCCATTCCAGCCCAGTCTACCAAACGAGTCAGAGACAGAGAACAAGCGTCGCTACTACTTCTGATTCAACGCCAGAGGCGGGGAGTAAAAGTATAGTGGTTGGGACCTCCAGAATCCTCGTCCCGGCCGTAGTCAAAAAGACCACCGGTGGATTATCGTTTTCACGAGTACCACCTGTAGTAGATACCGTACAAGTTTCTTCCATCACACTGTCAAAAGGTTTTGTGTCACAGTCAAGACGTCTTCAGCCTTTAGTTGGATGTCTCACCTGGGGTCCTTTCGGACCCGTAGGGTCATTGACTCTTAAGCCGTTCCGCCACGTCAAGGCAGCTGAAGAATGGGAACGGCCATTTTACGCTTACAACGCCACCGATATTTTTTCAATTGTGGCACGTGCTTATTCATCTTTTGTTTGATTAAGCGTGGAGTTTAGTTTTTGCCCTCTGGTAGGTCGTCAATGAAATAGGCTTGTTAATCCAAATCGAAGTTCGGAGCATTATTTTATTAGTTTAATTCTAATTATATAACAGTGAGTTTCCTTAAATTATATCAGGTACTTCTAGCTAATAGTTTTTTTTTTTTAAAAAAAAGCTTTAAGGTATGGGACGAAAAGCTCATTGCACCCAAGAAGAGCGAACTTTGGTAAGAAGGCTAAGGGATTCGGGCAAAACGTACAAGTTTATAGCTGAGGCACTAAGGCGCTCTGAAAACTTTGTAACGAATGCCCTTAAGCCTTTAAAGGTCACGGAAAATAGAGGAAGGCAGAAAAAAACATCACCAACTACTGACCGCCGCATTGTGTTACTGTCCAAAACTGACCCTTTTGCGTGTTTAAGGACCATTTGTGCACAAATTGGAAATGCAGTGAGTGCGCGCACAGTTCGCCGAAGACTCGAAAATGCCAATTTGCCAGGAAGAATCGCTTTGAAAGTTCCATTCTAAACAGGTCAAAACTTAAAGTCTCGCAAGCAATTCACTTTAAGCCATAAACAGTGGACCGGACCTGAAGGATTAAGAAATTGGTATAACATCATTTGGAGTGACGAAACAAAAATAAATTTGTTTTGCTCGGACTCTGGACGCAACGTGCGAAGACCAAAGGGTTGGGAGTTTGAAGCGCGCTACACAAGAAAAACGGTAAGGCACGGAGGGGGCAATATCATGGTGTGACGTTGCTGTTCGTGGCATGGTATTGGTCCTATATTTCGAATAAATAACACCGTGAACAAGTTCGAATATAAGGACATTTTGGAGAACATAATGCTTCCATATCCCGAGGAAAATATGCCTCTTCGATGGCACTACCAGCAAGATAATGTCCCAAAACACACATCGGGCCTCGTAAAGGATTGGCTTCGAGATAATGAAGTGTCTGTAATTCCGTGGCCCAGTCAGTCCCCTGATCTCAATCCTATTGAGAACTTGTGACATGAGCTGAAGCGGAGATTAGCGGGTCAATATTTCACCAACAGGGATCAGTTATGGGAAGCGGTACAAAGACAGTAGTATGCTATACCCTTGGCAACAAGTCAAAAATTAATCAATTCAATGCAACGAAGAATTGAAAAGTTTTAGCAAACGATGGAGGATATTAAGGATATTAAGGTAAGGAAACGAAAAACGTTCGAATTTTCAAAAACATGTTGGTAAAAATAATAAATTTCATTGTTTCAGGTCAACACACCTATTTCATTGGCCAGGAAAAAATGATGAATTTCAACTAACTTTTTTCATTTTATTTATTAATATCTTAATTTTTGAGTTGTTATGTACATAAATCATTTGTTTATTTTATTTACAATAAATTAATTTAAATCCGAAAAAAATGAAAGCTATTGAAAACATTTGGTACAAATCAATTTTGAAAAAAATATTTAAGTTCACACCTATTTCTTTGACCAGCTGGTATACATATGTTCGTATTTATTAAAAATTTAATTGTATTATCGCGAAAATCTTATATGCTTTTTTCATTTGCACTGACATTTTCACTGCTAGTGCAAGTCAATTTTCACTAACATTGAAAAATTTACTGCTAGTGCATGACAATTTTCAGAAATATTGAAAAATTCTCTTTCAGTAACATTGAAATTTTCAGTGCTAGTGAAAGTCAACTTGCACTAGTAGTGAATTTGATTTTTTCAATGTACTATTAAATCAATGCACGATTCCCAGGTATGCTTTAGATGTTGGCAGCATGTATGAGCATGCAGCTCTTTCCGCCGTAGTAGGGGCAAAACGTTTTCAAAAGACGTGAATGTATTGCAGGTTAATATTACACTTAGATGTACACTGTGGCGTATGTGCGCTTTTTTCCATTTGTTCTTCAAATTTAAAGTTAAGATATGTAATAAATATTTGCTTATGCCCTGTATTATATATCCGCAGTATTTATCAAAAGATTACTAAATAAGAATATAATAACGTTAGAAATTAAATTTGAGTTATAAGAACTACAAATTTTAATATTGTAAGTGGAAGCTATAATGCGAACGTATGAACTTAGGTTTGAATAATTATAACAAAGTAGTGGGAGTAACAATTCAATAATAATAGCAATACAGAACTAATAACAATGTGATGATCACAATAATATGACAATAATAATAATACAATGGGCGCCGTAGCGCAAGTGGTTATTGCGTCAAATCACTGCGCGTGAAGTTCTATAATCGAATCCCGTAAAACACAAAAAAGTTTTTCCACGGTCCCACCTCTCGTGAACGTCTAAAAAATACTTGAAGAGCTGTTGTGCCAAATATTAATTTATTTTATAACACAGTCATCGGCTGGCCTTCAAACCGTAAATACCTCTTATTAGCTTGTGCTCTCGCTTGTGACATTTTCAATCTCTTTTCTCAAACACCATTTATTGTTTTCCTTTCTCCTTCTCTCTGCTTTCTCTGAAACGCGACTGAGTGAGTGTGACAAAACCACATAACCTGTTATGGCCACAAGGTTATGTGCGCCTTCGAGCAACATGTTTATATCTTTAGATCCCGATCCACCTGATATCCAAAAGAAAAAAATAAAACATTCACGATTTCTAGTGAAAACATTGTCTTCCCTGCCCCTAACACTCCCAACAACCCAAAGTTTATATTGATCTCTTCCACAGACGAAACCAAACCTCTATCTTCACTCAACATATTCCTAGTTAAAAAAGCATTAGACAACATTAGTTTCTCCTACGAACAAATTTTTTTTTTTCTTTTTTTTTCCGAGGGTTGGTGAAAAATCTTCCATAGACACTATGAGAATAGCAAGCGCGTGCTCATAGAAGTGTCAGATTCTTACTGACTAAAAAAACACCACCCTTCGATATAAATTTGTTAGATATCGCAACTAAGTAATAACTTATCAAGCAATTTTTCTATCACGAAATAAAAACGTTTGGCAGGTTACTTTCCACTAAAAGATCCTGAATGTTCCGCAATCTAGACGCGGTTTATCATTATCTCGCCAAGTCGAAAGTTTTCGTCCTTTGTAGTCGGCGCAATAAATTGCTCTCATCCAATATTTGTAGGACTGTATTGTTGACATGTCCGATTAGTCGGTTTCTATGCTTTCTCGCGAAGCTTCTAGTTTCAGCTTCGATTATCGGAATTCCGAGATCCCTGTGGATATCGTCGTTTCTAATATACCACGGTGCTTGGACAATCTCTCTTAGCACTTTACTTTGAAAAGTTTGTAAAATATTTGCATTTGTTTTCTTGGTACAACCCCAAAGCTGTATACCGTAGGTCCACATCGGCTTTAGCACTTGCTTGTATAAAAGCAGTTTGTTCTCAGTACTGAGCTGGGAATGTTTTCCGAGTAACCAGTACATTTCTCTATATTTGATTTCGAGTTCTTTGCGTTTCATTTTCACGTGCGAATTCCATTTCAGTCTTGCGTCGAGTGTCATTCCCAGGTATTTGGCCTCATTTGCAAAAGGTATTCGGGCCGAGTTTAGGAAAATTGGCAAGTCATTAATTTTCTTGTAAGTGAAATTCACATGAACAGATTTAGATTCGTTGAGGGCAATCCGCCAGTCCCTCGTCCATTCATTTACTTTATTTAGCGCGTTTTGCAGTTTTTCAGTCGTTTCTTCGATAGTTTTACCTACTGCTAGGATAGCGGTGTCATCGGCAAACGTAGCTAGGATAGTGCCATCTTCTTTCGGTATATCTCGAGTATATAACAGATAGAGAAGCGGCCCAAGAACGCTTCCTTGTGGTACGCTGGCCGAAATTTCTTTGAGCTGCGAGTATTCGTTTCCATGTCTAACACGGAAGAGTCTGTTCCCCAGATATGATACTAGAATATCGTATAAGCACACAGGGAGAACTTGTCGTAGTTTGGATTTCAAGCCATCATGCCACACCTTATCAAAGGCCTGCGAGACGTCAAGAAATACGCTTGAGCAAATCTTTTTTTCTTCAAATGCTTTCTCGATTACGTCAGTAATTCTATGCACCTGGTCAATCGTCGAATGCTTACTTCTGAACCCAAACTGGTGGTCAGGGATAGGATTATTTTCTTCTATAACCGGTTGGAGACGCCTTAGTAATATCCTATCGAAAATTTTGGATATGACTGGAAGAAGCGAAATTGGTCTATGCGATTTTACCTCATTTGGCGATTTTCCTGGTTTTAAGACCATTATTACTTCCGCAACTTTCCATTGGCTCGGAACGTGTTTTAATCTGAGCGCAGCATGTACAATATAGAGAAGCTTAATCAAAGTTTTTCTAGGTAAAACTTTGAGAATTTCTCCGGTGATTAAATCATAACCAGGAGCTTTCTTAGGTTTTAGAATCTCGATCTCATGTTTGAGTTCCCTTGCACTTGTGAGTGTTAAATTGCCAGATGGTAAATCCGGCCTATTGATGTTATCGTAAACCACTTGACTATCGTACGGTTTAAAGGTTTCTTCCAGGTGGGTCGCAAAGGCGACCGCTTTTTCTTTATCTTCCCTTGCCCATTCATTTTGATTTAATTTAATTGGCGGCGAGGGGACTTTGGGCCTTCTGGCACCTTTTACAGCTTTCCAAAGTGAATAATTGAAATCTTTTTTCGCTGTTAAACTTTCAAGATAAGAGCCTATTGCACGATTCTTAAACTCCTTAATAGTTTTCTTCAACGAATTGCACAGACGATTCAAGTGTGCTTTATGCTGCAGAGCACGACTCTGTTGCCATTTTTTACGCGCTTTTCGTTTTTCCTTGGCCAATTCCTTTATTTCCGGAGGATATCGTAAGCCCTATTTGTCCGGCGTTTTCCTTGGAATGGGAGTATTATTCCAAGAGGCGAGCTGTAGGATCTCGACGAAGCGATCAACTTCAACCTCAAGTTCATAGGGTGTCGTAAGTGGAACGCTCAGTTCAACATTATCTTCAATTTCGTTCCTAAAACCTTCCCAGTTAGTTGTTCCACCAGTTAATCTCGCTGGCTCTAGGTTATAGACTAGTTTTTCGCTCAATGTCAAAATAATTGGGGAATGATCAGACGACAGATCAAAACTCTCTTTGACTTTTATATAGTTGGTAGATATTCCTTTCACAACGAAAAAATCGATCAGGTCTGGTATTTTCGAAGTATCAGTTGCCCAGTAAGTCGGTTTACCCGTCGAATGGAAATCGCAACTGTACTCCATACCTGCCTCATAGAGCATTCTACCTTTTTTCGAACTATATCTTGAGCCCCAGAACGTATGTTTCGCATTAAAATCGCCACCAATAATGAAATTAGGTTTAAGCGATTCAAACATGTTAGTAAAATCCGATTTTTCAAGCGCGGAACGCGGTGGACAGTAGATAGACGAAATTTTAAGAGTACGCTGACTATTTTTAACTCGAATCGTGCACAGTTGCAAAGTTTCAAGCTCTATCTTTAGGTCTTCCGATTGCTCGATACAGTCTTTAATAAGCAAGGAAGATCCGCCTCTCGCTTTTCCCGAAGGGTGACAAGCGTGGTAATCATTATAGCCTTTTATTTTGAAATGCGATTCCTTTTTGATGTGGGTTTCAGAAATCAAGCAAATATCAATATCTTTTTGACGCATAAATATTTCTAATGCGTCAAGTTTTTGCAAAAGTCCGTTTGCATTCCAAGTACATATTTTCAACATTCGTTTGTCATTCATGTTCTAGTTGAAGTGCGCGTTTTCTGTGAATTATTTTCAAGCTTAACCAGCGTATCGAGAATAATTTTATTTATTTTGCCTTGTTCTTCAAGTTTCGCGAGAATAACTGAGAAAACATGAGAAAAGGGGTCGGTCGCAGTTTCAAGGTTTTTTGGTTTTTCGGAAGCCACGGCCTGAGCATAAGACTGCATTGCTGCTGTCCGAGGGTCATTACCCGGTGGCTTTTCTAATCTTAGCTTTTCAGTACCGTTTCTTTTAAGAGGTCGAGGGCTTTTCCGTTGTCAATCTTTCCCTCACCTTTTTGTGCTCTGAACCCGGTAGTTTTAGTTTGCCTACTTTCTCCAGCGCGATCTTACGCTTTGGTTTAGTTTGCAATTTAGATTTTATATTTAGTGGCTTAAGGAACGCATCTCTCCGTTTACTTCACAGCCTCTATAATTTGCCGGGTGCTTTCCCTTACAATTAACACATGTTGCAGAGGTTTGCTTGTTTACTCCACAAACTTGGGAGAGGTGATTTCCGGCGCATTTCACACATCGTGGTTCTTTTCGACAATACGTTTGCGTATGATTGAATCCTTGGCATCGTTTGCACTGAGGTATCAATCTTGTATTCTTGCGCATGGGTTCGATTTTGACTACGACATTCAGAATTGTTCTTATTTCGTAAATCTTATCCAAACTCTCAGCTTTATCAAAAGTTAGCATAAAAAGAGGAAGCCCGCGCTTTACCGTCGTTTCCTCGCCTTCCAATTTTTGTTTTTCCCGTTTAATTAAATTTACTGCATCGACGATTTTAAAGTTTTTGTTTTTCAAATCGTGAACAACATCTTCCTTTAAGCATGAGGCATGAAGTCCTCTAGCTACGACTCGTATCGGTCTTTTAGATTTATTTTCGTAAGTATACCACTGAATTTTTTCAGTATTCAGTTTATTAGATACTAAGCGGTAACTGTCTGAGTCCTTTACGTTTACTTTCATTTGTTGTTGTTGAGCGATGGTACTTCAAAATCGGATAGCAACAGAGGTCTGCAATTCCGATTACGTTTATTGGCGGCGGTGATCGTACCTTAGTTCGTGGATTTTTTTCGACACATGTGTTTATTTTGTCACGCTGTTCGTTATCTTTTCGCTCATTTTGCGTGTTTTCTTGCCTCGTTACCATTTCGGGTGAAGAACCAGCTTTTCGTTTCTTAACTGGTCGTTTTTTTAGGATGCAGTTAGTTTCCCGAGCTAGTTCTTCTTCATCCGTTTGATAATCAGTGTTATCGGGGACGTTTGAACTCGCAGCAGACTCATTACGAGGTTTCTTTATATCCTTAAATGCTTTATTTTCTGCTTTAAGTACATTTAATTCTTGTCTTAGTTCTTCGCAGAGAAGTTCCATTTTATTTAGCCTGGTCCGGAGTTCCATATTTTCGTCCGTAAGGCTTTGAATTTTCGTTGAAGTCCGTTGTTCGTGCGCCGACACTATCGATGTCGCTGGACTTCTAGTTCCGCACGTTTTTATTGTAGATCTTGATGGTAGAGATCTAACTACCCTGGTACCTTTTTAAAAAGGGTCAGATGAACGCAATAAATGGCTCTCCCCAGAATCCGTAGAGCCGACCTCCGAAGAGGGTGGATTTTCCAGTGTACCTGGACTGCCACCTGGGGTATTTATATCTTTTGTTTTGCTCATTGCATACCTTGTATACGGAGGGTGGATTTAAGTCGCCTCTTACGACAGGCATGCCTACCTCGGGTATATTCTAACCCCTACCCGAAGGGGTAGAATATACCCATCACAGCTACGTGATGGTAGTATACTAATTGTCGTTAAATCTCCAAAGGTAGCTGACCTGTTTTTGACCAAAAAACGCTATCAAATCTCTGCCCAATTTCTGTGAAACTGCACCCCCATCTCAACTCCTGTAAATGCGTAGTCTATGCACCTTACTTAATAAACGTTCCTGAGGAAGAAATCGCCAAAGAATCAGATCACAAGGCGTGATTGACGTATATAAATTTAAAAAAAAATTAAATAGACAATATAAGAACAACTGGCCTCATGCTGCAACTGCCCCCCAACTCACTCAACATTGGGTGGTATAATGTGAAAGTGTCGGAGTACTTCCCCAACCCAATGCGATGCCGTACCTGCCAACGCTTGGGCCACACGACTAAGCGGTGTCAAAATTCACCAACATGCGAATCTTGCAATCTACCCCCTTTTTTTTTAGGTTGCGCCAGGGATGTGTAATCTTCATAGATACTAATAGCCCGAGTGCTACTAGCATGCACGATTCGCAAACCTGAGTAATCGATTTCAGGAATACGCCTACGTACTAAACACACACCCTACACACTTCTACCACTCTCCCCGCGGGACTGCCGTTAGGTATTACTTCGCGGGGCTGGTTAGCAATTTATGCTGTACTTTCTGCTTCTCGACGTATTCGTTCTTGAATTCGAAGCTGCATTTGCACATGCGTAATAAACGCGCAAATTTCCATCCATTTTTCCTCAGATTGTACCATATGATCTATGAGGGATGGGGGACTGGGAAGTTCGTTTCTCCAGTTTTCAAATCGCCTACAGTAGAAGACTGCATGCTCCGTATCTTCCTCCTGGTCTGGACATTCTGGACACAACGGAGAGCTATCGTGTCCAAACCGGTAAAGATATTTGCGATAACCTCCATGGCCAGACAGGAACTGCGTGAGGTGGTAGGTGCAGTTCCCATGTGCTCGGTTTATCCAAATGTCGATGGTGGGGATTAATTTATGGGTCCATCTGCCTTTAACCGCATTATCCCATCGATCTTGCCACACAGCTCTTGAAGCTGCTTTTTCTTCTTCTATAACCCTTCTTCTTTCGCTAGCCTCTTGATGACTCGAGCCTCTCCGATTGTGGATTCTCTGCATCTCGTTCGCGAGGATGTCGATAGGAACCATTCCTGCTATGACAAAGGCTGCTTCGTCAGAGATAGTTCTAAAACCACTGATGGTCCTTATAGCGCAAAGTCTGTAGGCTGATGTAAGTTTCCTCCTTGTTTCTTTGGTCGCGAGAGCCCCCGCCCAAACCGGAGCCGCATAAAGAAGGACTGAGCTGAAAACTCTGGATAGTAGGATCCTCCTAGCGTATCCAGGTCCTCCTATGTTGGGCATTATCCTTGAGGGTGTTGCCTGAAGTCGTGACGCTTTTTTGCTCGAATAGTCAACATGCTGTTTAAACCGCAGTCTATTGTCGATCATTACTCCTAAGTATTTGATTGCTTCTTTGGATCTGATGATTTGGGTTCCAACCTGTACATTCATATATTCCACAGATTTCCGACTGGTTATTAGAACAGCTTCAGTTTTGTGGTCAGCTAATTCTAAACCGACGGATCCTAGCCAGCTTTTGATTTGACTGATTGCCACATTTGTAGCTGATTCTACTTCACTGATTTGTTTTGCTACTGTAACAACAGCGATGTCGTCAGCAAATCCAATTATATTCACTTTAGGTGGCAGTGGTAGTCGTAAAACTCCGTCGTACATTATGTTCCATAGTAATGGGCCCAGCACCGATCCTTGCGGGACCCCAGCTGTAACATCGTAGTACTTCACTCCTTCGTCGGTATCATACCTCAGTTTCCTGTTGGTAAAGTAGCTCGCCATTATCTGCAGCAAGTAAGATGGTGTATCCATCCTAGCAAGAGATCTTCTTATAGTGGGCCAGTCTGCCGAATTAAATGCGTTTTTGACATCTAGCGTCACTACTGCACAGTATTCCTTGGTGCCGTATCGCCATCTTTCACCTTCAATTGCTTCCGCTGCTATATTAACTACAGATTTAATGGCGTCAATTGTTGAGCGAGACTTTCGGAATCCGAATTGCTGGTTGGACAAAGCCCCTTTCTTCTCCGCTATTGTGAGCAATCTGTTGTAAGTGATTCGCTCCAGGATCTTTCCCATTGTGTCCAGTAGGCATATCGGGCCATACGACGATGGGTCTCCTGGGGGTTTGTTTCCTTTTGGCAATAAAACGAGGTGTTGCAGTTTCCATTGCTTAGGGAAAATTCCTTCTTCTAGGTACTTTTGCATTGTTGCAATAAAGATGTCTGGCCTTTTTTGAACAGCGGCTTTTACTGCTTTGTTAGGGATGCCATCAGGTCCGGGCGTCTTGTTGTCACCTATCTTTCTGGATGCGATTGTCAATTCCTCTGTTGTAATCACTGGAATTACCTCTGTAAAGTTTTCTCTGGTGATTGCGCACATAGTAGATGCTCTCCTTGGAAAAAGATGTTCTACTATTGACTTCAGCATTATCGGGCATGTTATCTGCGGGGAGTTGCGGCCCTTAAGCTTTCTCAGGCGTCTTCTACTTGAGGCCCTCCTGGGCATTGATGCATCGCACGCCATGTTGATGGACTGGGTGAGGTGGCGAGCTGAATTTTCTGCCGATCCTTGGACCAGCGTGAAGGTGTCAACCACTTGCGCGAATGTATCTTTGTCGAAGAGCTTATCCTGCCATTCCGGACCAGTCGATCGCGGGCGGTGAGTGCTTCTGGCGTTACCGATGTCAATTATAACAGCTTGGTGGTCACTGTGGGTATAATCTTCACTGACTCTCCATTTAATTCCCCGCAGGATGGAGTTACTCTCTAACGTGATATCAATTATTGAGCCCATGCCTGCTCTGCGGAAGGTGTTAGCCCTACCTACGTTTGCGATGCCTACGTTGTGAGCTGCAAATGTTTCCAGGAGGGCATGACCGCTTGCGTTGGTAAATCTACTGCCCCATTCCGTCGCCCATGCATTGAAATCTCCGCCAATAATCACTGGAGTTCTTTCCCGAGCATCAGCCACGAGGTTATCTAGCATCTCCTGGTATTCAATTATAGTCCAGCTGGGCCGAGCATAGCAACTATAGAAGTGTATACCGTTGATTTTGGCCCGAACGAAACCCTCTGACTCTTCATTTGCATCCTGGAACGCATGTCTCCCACATGACCATATTGCGGCTCGCTTCGAACGATCACTGAGCCAGATGCTGCTGTTGTCAGGAATTTTATATGGCTCGCTGATCAAGATTACATCTGCTTTTTCGTCCTTGATGGTTTGTGCCAGGATATCCCGAGTTGTCTCACAATGATTGAGGTTAATTTGGATAACCTTCATGGTTTCTTGCTGCAGATCGCTTTCTTGAGGACAGGGCATTTATTGTCGCCGGCTGTGTGCTTTGCATTTTCCGGGTAGACTTTCCTGCAGAACATGCAGGATGGTTCCTCGCTGCAATCTCTCGCGATATGTCTCTCTTTACCGCATCTCCTACAGAGTTTGGAGCGGTCTTCTTCGCTTTTACAATGCTTGGCCAAATGTCCGAATACGAGGCACTTGAAACATTTCTGTAGCAGCGTCCGCTCACGAATGCGGCAGACTACCCAGCCAATTTTGATGCGTCCTGCTTCCAATAGTTTCTTCGCACTTTCTGCAGGGAGATTAATTATTGCCGTTTGGGTCTCACCGTACGAGTTCCGCAAAGAAATGATGTCAGTAGTCATGACCCTGCCCAAATCGAATTGAGCTCTGATCACCGCGCATACGTCCTCCTTGGTAGTGACCTCGTCGATGTCTCTGATCTCGATCGTGGTACGATGAGTGAGCGTTCTGACTTCAGCCTGTTCTCCTAGAGCTTCACCAATGACGTTTTTGTAATCCATCGTTTTGCCTCCTGCTTCCTTCAGTTGTATCAGAAGATCCCCTTTTTTCGTTCTCCTGATTCTGGATACCGCCTTGCCCACAGCTTCCAACTTAGGGTCTGCTTTTACGCTGCGGAGTATCTGGGCGTAGGAGGCCTCCCCTTTCGCTTCGATGACAATGGCATCAGGTTTTGGTTTTCTACCCTGCTTCTTTTTGGTGGCCTTCTTGTTTTTAACAGCTGACCAACCATTGTCTTCTTCTCGCATCGTATTTTTCTTATTACCAGAGGTACTGGCTTGTTTAGTCTTTGCCAAAGCCGTTTCTGTGACTTTTTTTTGCTCTTTCTTCTTATTTTCCTCATCTGAGCGGCGCTTCTGCTTGCGTTCAGGTTTCGGCTTCGGCGTGCTGTTCTCCGATGGCAGTCTCTTCTTTTTTGCGTCCTGGAGAGGTTTGAGCCAGGGGGAGGTCTGAGAAGAGTTATTTCTTCTTATCACTTCCTTGGCCTTTTCATCCCGCAGCTGGATTGCCGAGAGTTCATACAACGCCCGAATGCTTTCTATGGCGTCTCTCATTGGTTGATGTATTGAGCGCCGCTTTCCGTCTTCGAGCATGTCGACTAGTTCCCTAATCTGCATGCCCAGCTTGTGGAAGTCAGGCCGATCAGGGGCTTTCTCAACCGTCGCCTCCGATGCCACCGGAAGTGTTCCATCTGATTGTCCCACAGGTGACCTCAGCATCACTGAGCTCCTCTGGAACGGGTCTCCTCTATACTCACCGTTGGTTTGACTGTTGCTTGTTTTGTTATTGTTTGGGGTTTTTGTTTGTTTTGTATTCATTTCTTTTGGGTCCCCACTCAAAGCCGCTATCAATGTTCGAATGTGTAGTCACCCAGTGATCTCATGGTTGTCTATGCAAGCAGTGAGGCCATGCGAGGGTTGGCATAAGCCCTTATGGGGTCTTATGTCAGAGCCAGATCGGTGTTAAACAGGAATGTTACATCTGTACCTACACCACCAACTTAATGGTGACGAAACATTGAACGTACTTTGAGGCCTGCCAAGGTTTTAACGGGACGGGGGCGCTTGTAGCATTAGCCTGAAAGCCATTTCAACCGGATTTTACTCCAGCTTACTAAGGAAACAGAATACTACAGACGTCAGCCCTCATAGCTGTCATTCCAATTCGTTTTCCAGTATGCCGTAATTAAGACCTTACTGGGCTCAGTCTTAATATTTTAAGGTACTGATGACGAAGTCATCGTGTTGTAGTTTTCAATTACAGTGATGCGCACTATAATGTGTTGCACTGTGTACACTCATATTTCGTAGTGTGCAGACATCTTTCCGGGACAGGAAGCTGCGTGTTTCGCGTTGTGGCGGGTACGTCCGGATCTCGCCATTTTCTCCTTACTGTATCCCTCGTAGCCACCTTGTGCGGTGGGCAGAAAGTTCGTAGGAGTTCCTTTGACCTTTTCAGCCAAGCCCTCCTTCTCTGCCGCTCTTGGTCGGGGACTGCTTATTAGGTATTCGCAGTTAACGTACAATTCTGCAGGCCGTTCACTATCCGCCACCTGTGACCCCCACAGTTGCCTGAGCTTAGCCCCACCAGCCCGTCCGACTTGGTGGCTTGTGGCAATCTACCCCCTCACGCCCCTGAAAAGTGCACGCGTACATCATGTGCAAATTGCACAGAAGAACATCCGTCCTCTTCCAAAACATGCCCATGATACTTACAGGCTAAGGAAATACTTAAGATTGAAACTACGAACAAGTGCAGCATGACAGAAGTACGAAAAATTTACAAAATACAAAATCCCTTTACCAACAATACTGCAACTTATGCAAATGCAGTCCAAACTAATACATAGCAAACATCATCTAAAACCTCTTCTAATTCCATCCCATTAAGCCAAGTACCTCCAGCCACAACAACACATCTTAGTTAATTAGATGGCGCTAAAGTCCGGGGTGAACCTGGGCCTCAACCAACAAACCTCTCCAGCCAGCACCGTTATGAGCCAGCTGCCTCCAGTTGCGCACGCCAAGTTGGTTGAAATCCCCCTCCACTTGTTTGCGTCACCTACCGCGAGGTCGTCCTATACTGCATCGTCCATCCGGGGTGGATTCGAAGACTTCTTAGCGCTAACGTTGGGCTCCATCCGCTCTACATGACCCAGCCATCTTAGTCGCGGTATGTGAACTCTTCTGTCTAAATCGATGTCTTTGTGTAGGCCGTAGAGTTCGGTATTGTACCTTCTCCTCCACTCACCGTCTATGCAGACGGGACCAAAGATCGCTCGAAGAACTTTTCTCTCGAAATAACCAAGGGCATCTTCATCCGCTTTCGTCAAAGCCCATGCCTCTGCGCCATACAGCAGGACTGGGATGATTAGTATCAAAGAGTTACTTTAATAGTTCGAGATAGGGCTTTGCTATTCAATCCCCGTTTTAGCCCATAGAAACAACGACGGACAAGAGTAATTCTTCGTGTAATCTCTCTACTGATGTCATTTGCGGATTTTCAATTATATCTGTCTATTGTGGTGTTATGCCCAAGACGCCGATATTGGGTGTCCTTTTTTGTAGACAGCATATATTTTGTTTTGCTTTTATTGACTCGTAAGTGCCCCATTGACTGCCCGCTGAGTTCTTCCGATTATGTCAATGTCATCGGCATAAGCGAGTAGTTGTACAAACTTGTAAAAGATTGTACCTCCGGTGTTGGCTTGTGAGTTTCGTACCATTCTTTCAAGTGCTATGTTAAAGAGATCGCATGATAGCGCGTTACCTTGTCTAAGATCTTTCCTGACATCGAACGGTTCGGTGATGTCCTTACCGACTTTGATGGAGCACCGAGAGTTCTCCATCGTCATTCTGCACAAACGGACGAGCTTGGCATGGATGCCAAGACTAGACATGGCTCTGTATAACTCGTCTTTATACACGCTATCATAGGCCACTTTGAAATCGATGAAGAGGTAGTGCGTATCGATTTTATATTCATGGGTTTTTTCCAAGATCTGCCGTAGTGTGAATATTTGCTCAACAATGGACTTTCCCAGCCTAAAACCACACTGCTATGCACCTATCAGGTTGTTGACGATCGGTTTTAAGCGTTCACATAATACGGCAGACAAGATCTTGTATGCGATGTTGAGGAGGCTTATACCTCTGTAGTTGGTGCAGTTCAGAGGGTCTCCTTTCTTCAGGATCGGCAAACGATACTGATGTTCCATTCATCGGGCACACTTTCATCCGACCAGATATTACAGATGAGCTGGTGCATGCTTCTTACCAGCTCATCTCCAGCAGTTTTGTTGAATTTGAGTTTAGATAGCACTATCCTCACAGCCGCCAGTAGCGACACTCGAATTTCGTCACCGATCACTGAGGAGCTTTTTTCGCATTCTTCTTTACACAACGTTCCACCACTGTCACCTTCGCTCGTCACTAAAGAAGTAAGATGCACTCCTACCGCAGTTATTACTCTTGAAATGTTGTACAACAAAATCATCTCTCTCAAACAAATGCACTCCGACGATATTCTCATTATTAAGGCTCTCCAAGCAGAAAATAAATCTCTTCTGAGTGAAGTGAGCCATTTACAACACATAGTAAATACTATTCAGCAGAAACAATTGCGTAAATGTGTTGATATCGTCGGAATACCGAATGTGGACAAAGAAAATGCGTTGAATTCTGCTCTCAAGGTACTAGCAGAAGGTTTGGATAATCCTATTACGATGGACGATATAAAGCCTTGTTATGTTAAGACAATAATTAAAAGGATGCCTGCACAAAGCTCCGGTAAAATATCCAGCCCACCATCTTTGCTAAGGAAATCGATGGACATTGTCTGCATCAAATTTAAAAAACTGGAATGTAAACAGAAGGTCGTTGCTAATAAACGTAAGAAGAAGCTTTCATCGGATTTATTTGGCGTAGCTGGTAATAAGCCTATATACATAAATCAAAGTTTATCACCCTATAATAGATCTCTGTTTAACAAAGCCAAAAAAATTAAAGTAGATAAAGGGTTCTCATTTTTATGGGTTAGTAATGGAGTAATTTTTATGAGAAAGCAAGAAGGAGATAAGGCTTTTAGAATTTGTTCTTTTGAGGATCTCGATAATTTATCTTGACTTTTTCTACTCTTTTCCTTTCTTCTAAGTTTATACACTTTTATACACATTTAATTGTAACTATGGTACGAGTATTAAGTAACGTAATTGAAGATCCTATAAATAGTTTTACTTCTCCCTTTTGTAAATACGAAAAAGAATTTTATAAAAGTGTTTTTCATTCTATCGAATTTAAAAATAATTTCTTTATTATTCACCAAAACATCAGAAGCCTTCGAAAATTTTTTGATGTGTTCTTGGCTCACCTGGAATCATTTTTAAATAAGCCAGCCTTAATTTTTCTCACAGAAATATGGATTTACGAAAATGAAAAGGTTTTCTATAGTATACCGGGTTATAAATTGTATTCAAAACGTAACAACTCTTATGCGTCTGGTGGTACTGCGGTCTTTGTCATTGATAGTTTGTTTGACATATGAGAGTTCTGTAGCTACGAGCTGACTAGTTCTGATATGCTGAAGGTTTTGTACTCACTTGATGAACAAAAATTTGTGTTCATGGGCTTCTATAGACGTCATAATGTAAGTAAGGAGGTATTCTTGGAAGAATTATCTTCCCTATGTAGTCAGGAACGTATTAAAAACTTCTTCATTGTTGGGGACATGAACCTAGATATTTTAAACCATTCTGCGATTTCTGAAAATTACCTATCGTTAATGTCGCCTAATGGATTAGAGAGTTGTATTAATCATCCCACTAGGCTTTCTAGCTCTTCCCAAACCTGTATCGACCATATTTTTGCCAGACTGGATCGTAATGCTAATTTTTCTTTGATTAGTACTATATCAGGTTTTAAAATAACTGACCAATGCATGACATGTCTCTTTTTCAAAGGCTCACAAACGGAGCAATCAATTAATCCTAGCCCTAGTAGAACACCAATTAGAATTCACTTTGATTGTTTCATTGCACGCTTGATATGAGAAAATTGGACAGCTGTATACAGTTAGAACGATCCATCAAGAGCGTTTGATTTGTTTTGCAAGCAGTTAAATAATCACGTTGAGATGTGTTCTATAGTGTCTGATACCAGAACAAGAAATATAACGAGGTTAAAACCGTGGATGTCTGATTTCTTGTTGAATAGAATTCAAAGAAAAAATAAATTACGTTTAAAATGTAAAAAGCAGCCCAATAATGTTCAAATCCGCAAAGCCTATGAGAAACTATCTAAAGAAGTTGCCATTGAGGTTCCTATTTGTAAGGAGAGTTTCTACATGGATAAACTTCACAGAGCTAGAGGGGACTTTAAGAAAGAATGGCGCGTTGTGAATGAGCTGTTCAGTAAAAACGTCCTTGCTGATGCACCGACATGCATTAATTATGGGAATAGAGATGTAAGTACTTCCGAAGATATGGCTAATGCATTCAACAAGTTTTTTACTACTGCTGCTGCTAATACCCTGGCTTATGCTGGCTTCGGTACAATATCTTATAATGCTTGTGCATTAGAATGTCTCAGCAAGGATAGAGTACAAGGTAATAGTTTTTCCTTTCTACCTATATCTCCTTCTGAACTGCTTAGGACTATCATGTCACTAAACAAATCGAGCTCATATACTCGAAATAGTTACTCAAATCATTTTTTGAAAAAAATTGCACCAAATATTGTTGATGTTTTAGCACATATCTTCAACCAAAGTATCTATAATGGAACCTTTCCCGATAGCATGAAGATTGCTGAGGTTATACCTATCTTTAAGAAAGGTGATAGAAAAATATTGGACAACTATAGACCGATATCACTCCTTTCAGTATTTTCAAAAATTTTTGAAAAAGTGGTCAAAAGCAGAGTTATGGGTTTTCTTGAAAAAAGTTTGTTCTTCAGTCTCAATCAATACGGATTTAGAGCTGGTATGTCGACTGAAGATGCACTTTTGAATTTTTGTAATCATATATATGATAGTTTCAATAACAAAAAATATACTGCTGCGCTATATATAGATATTACAAAGGCATTCGATACCGTTGATCATGAAATTCTATTAGTCAAATTAGAAAAGGCTGGTTTTAGAGGCTTTGTGCTTGATTGGATTGCTTCTTATCTGAAGAACAGGAGACAAATGGTTAAGATTCGCGGGACTTTCAGTGAGTGTCTTCATGTTTGAATAGGTGTCCCACAGGGTTCCGTATTGGGCCCCATTTTATTTCTGATCTTCATAAACTCAATATTTAGCCACACAACTGGATTTGTTGATGATGTAGGTTGTCTAATTCGTTGCTCGACTTAGTTGCAGACATTAACCACGATTTGGAGGTCTTAAGGCATTAGTTCTGTATGCGCAAACTGGTCATCAGCAATAAAACAAAAATTATGTTTTATAAATTATCCCCGCCGGATCTTTATGTCCCAAATTTTTGTTTTCATAGTGCTGATTGTAAATGTTTATATGTTAGTTCCAGTACTTGTAGTGCTATCAGAACCATGGAAACATACATATGATGCAAGTATGAGCTGCTCTCCTAAATGCTTCACTATTGAAAATGTTACTGTTTATTAATACTTGGGATTAAACTTCGATAGTAAAATGAGCTGGGGTGTTCATACGTCTATGCTAAGGAAGTATCTATTATCTGCAACGTATATGATGTACCACCTTAGACAAATTTGCTCTCGAAAGCTTTTAGAAACTGTGTACTACGGCTTGGTACAATCGAAGTTGCAGTATGGTCTGGTATGTTGGGGTGGCACTTAGTCCTTAAAATTGTTTTCTTAAGAAGTGGTTATCTACTCAATCAGAACCTTACTGCATATGCACTTCGCAGTAATGATAGATTTCTGGCTACTATTCCACCTCATAATATTTTCATTTTCTTAAATTTCTATACTGCAGTTGCCCCCAGACTATTTAATAGTTTACCAATTGAATTACGGAGTCTCCGAGAACCTTTTACATTCAACAGAGAAATTAAAAAATGGCTGCTTAATTTTAATTTCAACGAAGTCAATAATCTAATCAGGATATATTTGTAATGGCTGTATAAATACCTTTTATCTCTTTTTAAAATATTTAATCGCATGTTGTAAACTTTCACCCCAGAAACAACTTTTTTATTTTACATTGCGCTATGTCTTTTTCTTTGTTTTTATACAACTCGATGCATCCGCCACTAGTTTCTCTAACTAAAGGATGCGTCTTTCTATTCCTCAATGAATATTAGTATGAAGAACACTTAAATACTTCCCTTTTGAAGTCAAAGTTGTTAATTGTTATTGTAAAATAATTGAATGGAATAAATATATTTGAATTGAATTGAATTGAATTGAACTTCATTCTGATCGGGTTGACGGGAATCTTGACTGTCATCGTCACTTTTGAATGGCTCATTCTGCCTGATAGCGGAATATTGGTCACCATCGCCGCTTAACAATCTACAGAAGTGTTCCTTCCATATTCTTAGCACCGACTGCGATTCTACTACTATGTTAGCATTTTCATCCCTGCAGGCTTCTGCTCTAGCTTTGAAACTCTGGCATGTTCTTTTTACATTTTGCTAAAATTTTCGAACATCAATTCTGTAGTAAAGTCTCTCAATCTTCTCGATCGATCCTCGATAGCTCAAACAAATTTCAGCCGGCGTACTACAACGAAGCGTTCTTGGGCCGCTGCTCGATTTGTTATATACTCGTGATATACCAAAAGAAGATGGCACTATCTTTGCTACGTTTGCCGATGACACGGCTATCCTAGCAGTAGGCAAACCTTCAAAACGCACTGAATAATGTAAATGAATGGAAGAGGGACTGGGGCATCCCCCTCAGCGAATCTAAATTTGTTCACGTGAATTTTACTTATAAGAAAACGAACGACTTGCCAATTGTTCTAAACTCGGCCCAAAAACCTTTTGCAAACGAGGCCAAATACCTGGGAATGACACTCAACGCAAGGCTGAAATGGAATTCGCACGAGAAAATGGAACGTAAAGAACTCGAAATCAAATATAGAGAAATGGACTGGTTACTCGGAAAACATTCCCAGCTCAGTACTGAACAAACAGCGTTTATACAAGCAAGTACTAAAGCCGATGTGGACCTACGGTATACAACTTTGGGGTTGTACCAAGAAAACAAATGCAAATATTTTACAAGCTTTTCAAAATAAAGTGCTAAGAGAAATTGTCCAAGCACCGTGGTATATTAGAAACGACGATATCCACAGGGATCTCGGAATTCCGACAATCGAAGTGAAAGCCAGAAGCTTCGCGAGAAAGCATAGAAGTCGACTAATCGGACATGTCAACAATACAGTCCTACAAATTTTGGATGAAAGCAATTTATTGCGCCGACTACAAAGGACGACAACTTTCGACTTGGCGAGATAAAGATTAAACACGTCTAGATTACGGAACATGCAGGATCTTTCAGTGGAAAGTAACCTGCCAAACGGTTTTATTTCATGATAAAAATATTGCTTGACAAGTCATTACTTAGTTGCGATATCTTTTTCTTCTTCTTTTTATCAGCGAGGTTATGATCCGAAAATAAGGGATCATAACCCTCCCATTTCACCGCATTTCTACTGATCCGCCTGTGGGGTTCGCCTATTTGACCTCAGAAAATATCGGCAGGCCCGCCGATTTTGGATCACTCGGTTACTGAGGCCAATGAAATGCCGATGTCGTCGCATTTGTCTGATCCAGGCGTTTATAGGCCTGCCTTTCCTACATTGCGATGTCTTTGGCACGTGCATTGATATTGCCTTCTTAACAGGGTTCAAATGATCTCTTCTTTGAACGTGGCAATACCAGCTGAGCCGGTCGCGCTCTATTTGTTGTACGATGGTTTCCTTGATGTGAAAGCTTCCACGGACCTTTGAACTTCTTATTCGATCAAGCTTTGTCACTCCTGCTGTCATGCAAATAAAATAAAAATCTGGAATAGGCCAGAGTGGATCAGAGAACGGGCATGACAAGTACTCTGTCTTTTTTGAACTAATGCGATACCCATTTCCCTCTAGAATGTCCATTCACACATCAAGTGCTCGTTGCAGGGTTGTAGGATCCTCACTTATGATGGCTCCATCGTCAGCAAAAAAACACTGATGAGTAACCTTGTGGTCAATTACTTTACCTTCAAGCAGATAATCAAGGACTGCAATAAAGAGCAAAAGAATAAAAACGCTTCCCTGGTGTACCCCGACTTTGATTGGGAACTCTTCGGTTACTCCAGTGGGGCATCTTACTCTTGTCTTTGCTCCTTCGTACATGTCCATGATCATCTGTACATATGTTTCTGGAACCCCTCGATGCCTTAGCGCCACCCATATCAGATCTCGTGGTTGTCTGTCGAATGCCTTTTCAAAGTTAACCAATACAATATGCAAATCCCTTAGGGAATCACGATGTTTTTCCATTAGATCCTTATACTTTGGATTGCATCTGTGGTTAATTTACCCGAGACAAACCCGCACTGATTATCAGATAGCCATATTATTTTTTGCAGTCGGCCAGTGCGATATCTAACAAATTCATATCGAAGGGTGGTGTTTTTTTAGTCAATAAGAATCTGACACTACTATGAGCACGCGCTTGCTATTCTTATAGTGTCTATGGAAGATTTTTAAAAGATTCATGGACGCAAAATATCCAGGAGCTAGCCATGATTCGTTGGTATGGGGAAATAGCGATGCATCGTTTTGCTTTAAATCGTTATACGACAATGGGGATAGGAATACAAAGATATTAGGTAAAACTTTATCTAAAATTCATCATTAGATATCTAAACCTTCATTAAACTGTTAAACAGGAGATGCTGGATATCCATTGGCACCTTAGCTGACAACACCATTTAAAAGTGCTGGCATCAACACTTTACAAAGCAAATTCAACAAAAGGCATACATCTGGTCGCAATGTTGTTGAGAGAACCATTGGTGCGTATGGAAAAATTGGTGCCGATGCTGCCTTGAAGCATTTAAAAAAGTAATAATAAATAAGAGCTTTAGTAATAAACAAAGGTAAACAAAAATAAATAAAGCGGACTTCGGGGCAATTAACAAAAACTAAAATAAATAAAAGCCTTCGGGGCAGTTAAAAAAGTAAGTTCAATTAAACTTGGCTGAATTCCAATCCAACTTGAATTGCATATATTGCGCAAGATATGTGTTTACGAATTCAGCCTCAGTCTCAACTCTTGCATTCAATGGAAATAAAAGACATCACATGTTCAATCCTTGAGTGCTGCATTAACCTTAATATTTTTTTTTATAATTTGAGCGCACTCAACGCGTTATGGATTTCAGTGGGAAAACGTTAAAATCGAACGCAGCTTCCTCCGAAATGGATCCGCCGGTTTCAATAATCAGCATGATTATTATTATCATCCACAACTATTGCACTCATTACGACGAACTATTTGTACTTGTAGATGTTGAAAATGATAGGCAGCCAACGATGTGCATCACACTGCCAGAAAGAGATCAGTCGACATTCAATTCAATTCAATTTATTTTATTGAGACATATAACATTACAGGTTTTTTTTTGATTACAATTATTTTCAATTAGCCGACTTAATACGTTTTATCTGGCCCAGCAATTAGTATAAGTTATAGTTTAGGTAAATATTACCTAAAGATTAATTTTAGTTATGAAAATATAATAAATTTTACTTTGATATAATTGTATATGCTTGCTCCCGGCATAATTTAACAATTTGGCTCTTATGGCCGACTTAAAATTAATGACTAGAATTGAACAAAAAGGTACAAACTACTATTCTCTTAATCTAAATCAAAAGCGACGCACAAGTTTTACATCCCGACTTAGTTCAATATATACACTGTATACAGGAACAAATCATATAAAACAAGCGCTAGCTATCAAACTCGTAACACAATGTTCTCACTAGAGAGTTATCCTCTTAAGTTAGGCAATGAAACTTTCTCATAAAATGGTAACTTTAATCTTGTGTTTGACTCTAATTCAAATATAGAACGCGATCTTGTATCCATAATGTTGAAGGGTGATAGGTAATAGTGATCGTATACACTTTCATTCGCGTTGGCCTCCCACAACGATTTAATAAGCGGATTAGGATGAGAAGTCGCGCACTCCAGTCTTTTCTGCAAGATATAGGCCATGTAAGTCATAAGCGGTGTTACTTTTGTTAACTTGTATAAAAACTTGTTAGAGAACCATTTTTTATTTGGCTTTCTAAATTTACCACTACAAGCTCTTAACATTTGTCTTTCAAATTCTTCAAGCTCGTTCGCCACCGTTGGCGATATGGTAAACCAGGAGCTAAAACCATATATTATAATTGGTCTAATTAGAGTTTTATACAATAACAATTTAGTATTTTGAGAGAGATGTTTGGAAGAAAGCAACTGCTTTAACATAGACGTAGCTGCCTTGGCTTTATTTAAAACTTTCCTTGCGTGTTTGTTAAATGAAAATCTATTGTGCAAATGTATGCCCAAGTATTTCGTCTCTGTTTTAAGAGGTATTCTGCTATTAAAAATATGTAAGGAGAGTGTTCTACTTTCTTTCACAGCTAGACGATGGCCTTTTCCGTAGGCATTTCTAAAACATTTCAATGCACATTTTTCTATGTTTATATTTAGGCCCCAAGAGCTTAGATAAGAAACCAAAGATGGTATAGAATTTCTAATTTTATTTAGGACAACATGAGATCTTACATCACTAGCCAAAATTATGGTGTCATCAGCGTACAAAATAGCTCCGGGCTCGTTCGCAATCGGTTCTTTGAAAAGAAAATCTTGAAGAAAAATATTGAATAACTTGGGTCCAAGTATAGATCCTTGGGGAACGCCCGAAAGGACCGGAAATTCATCAGATACCTCCAAACCAATAGATATACAGGCGCTTCTTGAACTTAAAAAGCTAATGATCATTCTGGTGAGAGTAACAGGAAAGTTACGCCTTAATAACTTAAAAATCAGTCCCTTATGCCAAATAGAGTCAAACGCCGCCTGTAAGTCTATGTCTAATGCAACAGTACATTTTCTTTGCCTCAGGTTATGTACTATATTGTTGCACAGAAGTAATGAGGCATGCTCCGTCGAGTGTCCCTTTCTGAAGCCAAACTGGTTATTTGGAATGATATTCATGTCCTCGCAATACTGATCTAGGTTTTCTGCTAAAACGCGCTCAAATAACTTTCCTACATTGGATAACAATGATATAGGCCGAAATTCCTTAACATCTCTCGTGCTTTTTTTTTTTAGCTATGGGTAAGATCTTTGACCTTTTTCAGACTGTGGGAAAATAACCATTGTTAATACAATGGTTAAATATGACCGAAAGAGTAATATCCAATGAATGTGGACATTTTCGTAGCACAAACTTTGGAATCTGATCTAGACCATGCGATCTTTTGTTATTTATATTAGTTCTATGCAGATTTATTTTATTCGATGTAGTAAATGGAGATGACAATTGGTTAAGCACCGTGCTGTTTGGAGAAAAGGATGTCAGATACAAGTTTTCTTGAGTGGTTTTAAAATCGTCCACTGTTTGAAGTACTTGGCTCGTCAAGGTTTGGTCAAAATTGGATATTCTTTCAAGATATATATTTGAATATATATCTTTAAAGATATTAAGTTTGGATTCAATATCAGCTAACTCTTGACCGTTATAATTAAGAATATCTTTAGCAATATCAGTCCCAAAGTATTTTCTTCCAGTTACCCGATCGATTTCTTTGAAGGCATGCGGGGAAGGTCTAATTTTGTGCAAACGTTCCCTGAACGCTTTATCGATATCCATTTTCACTTTTTCCTTAATTAACTTACTTAAGCATTGAATCCTGGAGTTGAGTTCTACATACTCCCTATTTACCCTATTAAGATGACGGTGATAGATTCGCTTAGTTTTCTCAGCCAAATGGATCGAAGTTTGATAAGGTTATTAGTTTGTGCGGAGATATTACTGTAACTTTGGTCTTTTATCTTTTCATTAGATGAGTTGCTTTGAATACACGAAATAATTTTCCTATTTACGTCACTTACCGCATTGTCTATTTCAGAGTTAGAGATATTTCTTTCCGTAGGAATGTTTAACTGTGATAAACTAGAATTCAGTTGACTTCTAAATACATCCCAATTGGTGTTTCTAAAACTAGTGTAGTATTTTGGCGGTATCAGTATCGGGATAATGTTGAATATGTCTAACAGAACCTCTATTCCGAAATGGTCAGAAGGTGTGGGAAATGTTTTACAAAATCCGCGATTTATACCATTCTGAATAACATTCAACGAACTAGATATTAAAAAGAGATCCAAGACGGAAGAGGATCTGGGGAACGTCGGGCTATATGGAGATATTACATCAAGTTGGAGAAATGGACCATTATAAAATCAATTAATTACTAGTCTCCCATTGGCATTGCTAGTTGTATCACCCCAATTTGGATGCCTCGCGTTAAAATCGCCTCCAATTATCACTGCATCGAAAGTGTTTGCAATACTACATAGCCTATCAAGTTCACTCGTAAGATATTGACCGGCTGACGATGGTATATAAATACTTCCAATGAGTATTCGCTTCCTTGCTCCCCTATGGTTTTGACAGTTTAGAGCATCAAGGCAAACTGAAAAAATGTTGCTATGGAAAGGAACGTTATTCAGCTTAAATTTCTCATCAATAACGATGGCAGTTCCTCTCCCATCGTCATTTATCAGTCGACATTGAACACCATACAATAAACAAAGACACAGATGATGATGATTAAATACTTAAGGCATTGGGAATAAAAACTACGGTTCATTTTAATATGTAACATTAATTATAAAAAAATTATTAATTTAGAAAAAGGAAGGTGATAATGATAATATATTAAATTTAAACGCCGTTGGTTTTCATCTAGTTTCGCTTACTCAGTTATCAGTATTGTTGTCGTCTGTGCAATAGCAGTTAGCTATTCAGCATTCTTAATCAAAATTCCATTCGCAGTACGGCGTTTTTTTTTAAGGTAGATAAGTCCACGTATTATATACGGAGAAATCAGTTTCTTCTCTCGTTCTATTTTAAGCGCATATTGTAAGCGAGAACGATTTTTTACCATTAGGCACTCGTAAATGTAAGCAGACGAAACACCACTGTCACCAAAACCAAGATCTCGTAGGTGGAGGGGTAGTTTTGTGATTTTCCGATAATCACTAGTCAACAAATAGAATATTTTTTGTTGCCGTTTTTCCAAAATGTTTTTTTTTTATACCTTGGCATGAAATTGTTTAAAATATGTCTGTAAAAAATTAATGAAACATCCATAGGTTAGGTTAGGTTGAAGTGGCTGCCAGCTGAGAAACGCCAACACATTCAGACCAATAATAGGTCTATTGTGATACCACATGAATCATGGGAGAAATTTCCTCCTACCTACTCGGTAAACCGCTTTAAGCTTCTTATGAAGCGTAGGAGGCTCTTGGTATCTATATTTTCCAGGTCGCCTATGTCGTTGTAAAAGGGGGCTCCTAGGTGAAGCTTCCTTCTATGGGAGAGAGCTGGGCAGGAACAAAGAAGGTGAGGAATAGTGTAGAGGCCAGTGTGAGATGGCATCCCACTTTATGTACGTTCATTCACAACGTGACTCATAGAGGTCACCGGTTAAAATAAAGAGAAAGAAAAGAAGGAATAGAATCGGATAAGAAGAAGGAGAGGTGGCATTAGTTAGTTTTTTAGTTACTAGTAGACATTGGTGCAAACCACATTGGTTTGGCGGGAAAAGAATTTAATTTGTAGACTAAAGTAGTATTAAAGACAAAGTACTTATACAAGTGCTTTCAATGAATAATGAAATTGTGTTTTATTTGAACAACGATTAAACCACAATATTGGTGACCCCGCACGAACGAAGAGGAGAACACCTAAGCGACGCCTTATACAACGCTGCAGACACCACAATCACACCACCACGCCACGAGGCTACATACGCAATTACACCGCAACCACACCACCGCGCCACGAGGCTACGCAATTTTCACCGCAGCCGCACACCAACCCCTATTTACGTTGTTTAAGCTGCTGCGATTGCACAAGCCAAGTTCCTGAAAAAATTCTGTTGCGTCATTTGGCAACACAAGAGGGAAACAATCTAACCTCGATTCGGACAACGTGGAAAACAGTGTGGAATCACACCGTTACGAATCACGCGACTTGCGATTCATCATCTACCACACCCATACGTAACCTCCAACGACACGCGTGTGATCGTAGCAGTTTAACATCGACGTAGCGGGTTAAGCTCAACATAGCGGCTTTTAACCTCAACACATGCGGCATCAATTGTGGTACAGCTACGAAACTACAACAGTGTTTTCAACGTCCAGAGTAAAACGGTGCGCACAGTTCTTCAATCAGCCAGGAATCCAGGAAGCAACGAGCTCAGCGAAGTCACACAATCATCACAAAGACATTCCACCGACCCAGTTCACATCCGGTGAAGCAACGGAAAACTTAAGTAGCTATACGTACTTTTATATTAAAGAAATACTTGACCTATATTTTTACGATAGTTGCATGTTATTTTTTTTATATAAATATTTCATCTAGATTATATTTTAAGTAACTTATTCCAAACATTTTTGAAGTATATTATCTCCACAATTTTACGTGAGACAATTGTGCCCAGATACATTATCCATAAAATTTTTTTTCACTTCTGTTCAGAACCTTCTTCTTCGACACTTATTGTCATTTACTGGATTAAATAATAATTAAGTTTCATGTATCTAAATCTTTTCCGCTGTTATTTGAAAATTTTTTCGGTGGTACTTTTTATTATTTATTAAATAGTAATTAAGTCTTATCTACTCACATCGCCATTAATAGATTCTCCAAAAGTTTGGCTTTGTAAATCCGTTCTCTTCCTTCGTAAGAAAAATTAAACTCAAAATCTTTCTGTCCAAAATGGTCGACGGTGACGACCAAGAAACGCCCCAAAGTGGTTCTTCTAACCTACAACAAAGCAATCTACAGGCCCCACCAACTGGTAACACACCTTCCCAAAGTGGACAAACAAACAATGTAATCGAAGCTATGGCTATAAAACTACCAGATTTCTGGAAAGCTATGCCAGCTGTCTGGTTCTTTAGAGTCTCAATTTTCAATTAGTAATATAGTAACTGAACAATCAAGATTTCACTATGTTGTTCAGGCGTTACCTCAGGACGTGGTTGCAAGTGTGTACGACATTCTCATACAAGAATCACCAACCCCTTACACTAACCTAAAAAAAGCGCTCATAGGCAGACACTCTATGAGTGAGGGGAAGCGTATCGAGGCACTATTGTCAGGTGAGGAGACAAAAATCGAAGAACTCATTCACGTAGCAGACGAAATTTTCGAAGTTTGCCAACAACAGTGTACTTCAGCATTTTCTATCACATCTCAAGCTGAGAAAACAATAAGCGAACTTACCTGCACAAACCGTAGCCTTCAGGCTGAAATTCATGAAATTAAATCAATGCTTACAAACTTACAATCGCACTCCACGAAATAGGTTCACATCATACCACAATAGATCCACACGTGTTAGGCCCCGTTCTAGTTCAAGGCAAAATAGTTTTCATAAGCAAGGCCAATTCAGTAGTTCCCGAACTCGTAGTCATGACAGTGCTCAAACAAACAGACAAGACCCAATGTGTTGGTACCACGCGCATCATGGTGAAAAGGCACAAAAGTACAACAAACCATGCAGCTTCGAAAAAAACTAGATTCTGCTGTCATCGCGACGGCAGATGACAGTAGCACTCAAATCTCGCCAAGCCGTCTGTTTATAAAAGATCCAATTTCCAAAAACACATTTTTAATTGACTCCGGTTCAGATGTTTCCGCCCTCCCTGCATCGCAATACAGAACACTAAGTTTAAAACCAGACCAACTCCATACGTACCGGAGTGCAAGCGGAAGCTAATTTTCCAAGCAATTCACTCCCTCTCTCATCCGGGAATTCGAGCTTCACGCAAGAAAATCGGCAAAATTTACTTCTGGCCCAAAATGAATCGTGACGTAAACTCTTGGGCGAGAAATTGTTCATCGTGCCAGGTAGAAAAAATTCAGAAACATATAAAATTACAGCCTGATCAAATTGAAATCCCGGCTGGTCGATTTCAACACCTGCACATGGATATTGTCGGCCCACTTCCTCCCTCGAATGACTACAGATACATTCTGACCATAGTGGATAGATTTTCCAGGTGGCCTGAAGCATACCCCATTCGTGACATTCTCGCCGAAACAATTGTGAGAAAATATGTCTGCGAGCACGTTTCGAGATTTGGTGTACCCAAAACAATAACCACCGATCAGGGATCTCAATTCGAGTCCAAATTATTTAGGGAATTAACAAAATTCTTGGGAACAACCCGCATCCGCACGACTGCTTACCACCCACAGGCTAATGGCATGGTCGAAAGGTTCCACCGCCAGCTTAAAACAGCCATACGGGCATCGGGGAATAAAGTCAACTGGACTGAACAACTCCCTTTAATTTTGCTAGGCCTTCGTACGTCCATCAAGGAAGATGTAAGTCATACACCGTCCGAACTCCTGTACGGAGAAAACATAAAGGTTCCTTACGATTTCTCTTCGGCATCATCCAATGACTTAACAGAATCAAACTTTGTGAAGAGACTGAAAGAATTTTTCAAGAGTATTCCAAGCACGACACTGCAAACAAGAAAGGCAAAAATACGGACCCACGTTCCGAATGATCTTCACACATGCAGCCACGTTTTGATTAGGAACGACAAAGTAAAAAGAAGTTGGGATTCTCCTTATGAGGGTCCATATGAAGTAGTTCGAAAATTAAGGAAACAATTTGTAATCAGAAAAAATAACAAAACAATATCTGTGTCAATCGATAGAGTTAAACCATTTTTTAGTGATAGCTGAGATATTTACTAGACAGGACAACTGACTGACATAACGCATTACGCTGGAAGGGGGGTGATGTAGAGGCCAGTGTGAGATGGCATCCCACTTTATGTACGTTCATTCATAACGTGACTCATAGAGGTCACCGGTTAAAATAAAGAGAAAGAAAAGAAGGAATAGAATCGGATAAGAAGAAGGAGAGATGGCATTAGTTAGTTTTTTAGTTACTAGTAGACATTGGTGCAAACCACATTGGTTTGGCGGGAAAAGAATTTAATTTGTAGACTAAAGTAGTATTAAAGACAAAGTACTTATACAAGTGCTTTCAATGAATAATGAAATTGTGTTTTATTTGAACAACGATTAAACCACAATAATAGTTTCCTCCTCTTCCTCATCCATGCAGCCTCTACAAAAGTCGTTCGCAAAAACGCCTAGCCTTGTGGCATGCTTGCCTATTAGACAGTGTCCAGTGATGACACCTATTATAGCGCCGATATGCAATCTGTTGACAGAAATCAAAAACTTAGAACGTTTTAGATCTAGCTTCGGCCAAATTTGTTTTGTCGCTAGACATGTAGATCCACTTGTCCACCTAAGGTTCGTACTCTCGATAGCATCCAGCTTAAATTTAAGTTTGCAAGTAGCGATTGGTATACCTAAGGAGCCTTTGTCCGGTAGGATGGGTAAAGTTGTTCCTATTCTGGCGAGTCTATCGGCCTTACAATTCCCTGGAATGTCCCTATGCCCAACACAGGTGAATATTGAACTGCTCAGCAATCTCCACGAGAGACGAGCGGCAGTCTAGAGCTACTAAGGAATTTATAGAGGTCGATTCCAAGGATTTAATTGCTGGTTGGCTATATGAAAAGATGCGGATACTTTTAGCAGATATCACGTTTTTCTTAAGCCAAGATAAGACTTCTTTGATCGCCAAAATTTTCGCCTGGAACACGCTACAATGATTTGGAAGACGGAAGGAGAGCTTAAGATTAAGCCTGTCAGAGAAAACACCTCCACCAACTCCATCCTTGGATTTTGAGCCATCAGTGTAGAAGTGGATTGACCCATCTTCTAAGAATCTGCCATCATTCCAGAGTGACCTGGAGGGGATGGTGACGAGGAAGTTCTTGTCAAAATTTAGACGTGGGATGGTGTAGTCCGTGTTTTCGGGCGAGATTCTGCATTTATTCAAAATGGAAGCATGGCCAAATTCTTTTCTTGACCACTGTTGGGTAGATTCGAGGCGAACGGCTGCATTCGCTGCCATTTGCTTGCTAAATATATCGAGGGGCCTCAGATGAAACAAAATGTCCAGTGCCGCAGAGGGGGTTGTACGTAGTGCTCCGCCTATACACAGACAAGCTGTGCGCTGGATCTTACTTAGATAATCGCGATTTATAGCTTTTTCTAAGGCCGTCCACCAGACAATGACCCCGTATGTGATTATCGGTCTAATGACCGAGATGTAGAGCCAGTAAGTGATTCGGGGTTGTAAACCCCATCTATTTCCAATAGCTTTTTTGCAAGAGAAATGTGCTACTGTAGCTTTCTTTACTCTTTCTAGAATATTAGGTTTCCAGCTTAATTTCTTATCCAGGATGAGACCCAAATATTTTGCTGTGTCAGAGAAAGTTAAGCTAATACCGTTTAGAGAAGGAGGGTCGACTAGCGGAATTTTATACTTCCTGGAGAAGAGTACATGTTCAGTTTTGTGGGGCTTTAAACCCAAACCACACCGAACCGCTCATCGAGTGAGCTTGGTTAAAGCGTTTTGTAGGAGTTCTTTTAGAGTATTTAAGTGCTTTCCTGAGACGGCCAAAGCAACATCATCTGCATAAGCGATTGCTGTGCATCCCTCGCCTTCCATGATTATCATTGATCACCAAATTCCACAAAAGGGGGGATAGAACACCACCTTGCGAAGTGTCTCTACTGACAGACCTTCTGGCAGACGTCCCACCCAGCTTAGAGTTGATAATCCGACCATTAAGCAGTAGATTAATCCGTTCGCAAAGTGAGCTGTCGACCTTCAGGTCTGACAGTGCATCTGCTATCGCTGATACATTGACATTGTTGAAAGCGCCTTCTATATCCAGAAAAGCAACCATTGTAAACTCCTTATGAAACAGGGAATATTCTATTTTACGCACCAGTGAGTGTAATGCAGTCTCCACTGATTTGCCTTTGCAATATGCATGTTGGGCCGCCGACAGTAGTTTCTTATCAATACTGTTGCGTAAATGGATATCAGTCAGTCGTTCTTATGTTTTTATGAGGAATGATGATAGACTTATCGGTCGGAAATCTTTTGGATTTACGTGAGAGCAATGAAATAACCATATTTTTAGAAAAATCTGTTTATTTAAAAAAGTGAAAATACATGAAAATTTGTAAATATTAATTTTTTTTTATTATTCTGAAGAATTTTTGATGCGTTTTGCTGGTCTTTTATACAAGTATGAATTTAAAGTTGCCATCTATCCTTTTTTTCGCGGGATACTCTTTTTTTTCAGATCCCAAAAACCTATCCCGCGAAAATGTTCTAAATCCTTTTTTTCATGCAAAATCCCTAACGTATATAATATTTCGAATTTGATATGTGGCGAACATTACACTGTTAGACTGTACGATGACAGCAAGCGAATATAATACACGTTCACAGTGAACGAGTAAAGGCTGGATTATAATAGTCGGAAGCAATCGGAAGCTAATGTCATAATTCTGTGTTAAGTTTCCTTCAGTACTGTCAATTACAAAAGTAGCCCAGCTTAGGTGTATATGTTCGGAAGCAATTGTGTGATTCATAGCTAATCACAGCAGTGCATCTGTGAAATTTTCGTATGAAAGAGCGAATGGATTCGGTGGAAAGAATGTCGAAACCGAAAGGAAAATGCATATTCAACGCAAAAGTTCGCGAGAGTCGACACATTGAAAGCGATTCTCACTGTGAAATGCAATTTGACATATTCATGCGTAGAGTTCTACAACTTTTTTAAAACAAAGCCAGATTTACTCCTCCAAATTGCTAAAAAGGAGAAATATTTTACCAAAACTGATGCTAATGCGAGTGCGATTGACGTTGAAGACGACGAAGTTGTAACAATGTTGGTTGGTTGGTTGGTATAAACGTATAAGTATTTTTGACGAATAAAATATGAATTTGCGTCAGACTTTTTTTTTATATTTGATATCATTTTGTTATCCTTTTTTTATTTCCATATACCGCAAAATTGTCGAATTAAGTGGAGTTTTCCTTTTTTTCGGCCAAAAAAAGACGGTAAGTTTATGATCGATGATCTCGTTTCGAGGTCCAACAAAAGTCTGCGAGCATTCTCGACGACCATTTTCCTTGATATCGCTTTTCCATCGTCATTATGTCTTGGTGAAATCTCTCCCCATGCTCGTCGCTCATGGAAAAACTCCAAAAGGGAATCAAGGAAATGAATCTTTAACGACATTTTGCAATTCCAAGCTTTTGTAGTTTTGTAATAGCTTAGAAGTTATTTTGTTATAGTTTGGTGACTTGGTATTGCCTAAAAAATGTTGTGTCACTTCAACAAAAAAGCGATGCATTTTTTTCCTGTACATTTAATTTGTCAATAAAATTGGAGTCCTTCATGACCTTTCTTATATATGGCCCTATAAAAATGCCTTCTTTTAATTTAGCTTCGCTCAATCTGGGGAACAAAGTTTTTAAATAGAGGAAACCTTCTCCAGTTTTATCCATGGCTTTAAAAACGTTTTTCATAAGTCCCAATTTTATGTGTAAGGGCGACAAAATGATGTTGTTTCGCTCTACTAAGGGGCTTTGAGCAATTTTTTTGTAATCGCTAGTTCTTTAGTGAAGATAGTTATAATACTCCTACTCGATAAACTAAAGGTAGAGCCAACAGCTAGTGTAGAAGTTTTCATTAAATTAAACACATTTATTGTGAAATAAATATAGAACTATAGTGATTAATGAAATTCGAATGAACAATGGCAATTACGAATAGAATACTATTGAACGATGTGACTACCACTGTTTCTGTTGCAAGCGACCATCCGAAGGTCAAAATTATCGATGACTTTTTGAAGAATAAGTGAGTTAATGGCCGCAATTTCAGTTTGGATATTATATTTGAAATCCACTTATAATTGCCAATAAAGTTCTATATTGATTTCGTAATAAATGTATATTTAATTTAATGAAAACTTCCACACTAGGTGTTGGCTCACCCTTTATACGTTTTGTCGTATGTTTAGATAATTCGATGTGTTGCGATTTAAAAAATGTATAATTTAATTAACGGCAAAAAATCGTGTTGACCAGTGAGCAATGGATCGCAGTAAGTTACTATTATCGAGCGGTGACAAAAATTTAATTAAAATCGGCGGGTGTGAACAATTTTTCGTTCGAAAAATACTTTAAAGCGATGGTCGCAGATATTAATGCATAGTTGATTGGAAATCAACTTGAGATTTTCCACCGGTAACGAAGGAACACCGTGTTGGTGTCTTTTTTCATTTAATTCCATGCTGGTGATGGATGTTCTTGATTGCTTCGTCGTGTTTTTGTATTTGTTCTCTAAGTTATTTATTCACGATTTCATGGTGTCGATTTCATTTTGTTTTGATTCAATAATGGACAAACGATTGTTTATGTCCGCGATCGAGTTTAGTGTGGCAATATCGGTGTAAATTTTGTTTTGATATTTATTCTTCAAACTCCGCAATTCTCAACGTAAGAAGAGAGATTATAGACACACTCTGCCTCAGAAGAGCATCCTCCATTTTTGGCCAGATTACCCCTGTACTATATTGGCTTATCGGAAAATAGTCATCCCTGTCCTACTACTATTGCTATAAATATAATTAAGTTCTGAAATCAGTGTGGAACTACGGGGTCCAGTTGTGGGCATGCACATGCCAGACAAATATATCAGAAAACCAAACTTTCCAAAATAAAGTACTAAGAAACATAGCTAATGCTTGGAAACGCTGATCTGCATAGAGATCTAGGTATTGAAATGGTTGAAGATGAAATTAAATTACTGATTTGTCCAACGACTAGGTGCGATTCGGTGAAGACAGACGTAAGCCAGTCATCGGGAAGTTATTAAGAAGATTAAAGTCCCTCACTATTGTAGAAGGCTCTCTTGCTCCCGTCTTGTGAAGGTTTTCGTTTGATGATTTTTGATTATTCTAAATGTGGTCTAACTCAACAACAATGCATATGGTAGATCGACTTATTTCGGCCTTTGGTGATTAGGTACAGTTATGATAGCACTCGTCAGCACACGCGCTGTAGTTCAGATTATCGAACTTGCATGCGCGCACCCAGATTCATCGACTCAGCGCAATCATATTACATTAAAATTGAAGTGTATTTGTTTAAATTTTCTGTAATACCATATTCCCGTCTGGAATATTTTCTTACATTTGGTAAATCGATGAATAGACATATTTAGCCTATAAGTAGAAGTGTAAGTTAAAATTGTACTTTAGAATTAGGTTGGTCGTCACTGAGACGTATTGTCAAATAAATATTTTTTTAAACCTTAATCGGTTGATTTTGTTTACTGGCGCCCGAGCAGGGACCCTGACGAAAAATTTCAATCAAACCATAAGAACATTGAGATCCGGGAAAATCGCGTAAATCTCAATAAGCCATAAGAACATTGAGATTCCAGAAACTCGTACCCGATCACCCCTAAGAACATTGCGTAACGAAGAAGAAATTTCCGCGACTCATGAAGTGCTAAAATAAATACGAGGGTCCATAAAAGTGCATACTCTTAACAACTGAGAAAAATTCATACCCAATCACCCATAAGAATATTGCGGTAGTGAAAGAAAATTTTCATGATCTGTAAAGTCCGAAAATAAAAATTGGGTTCAAAAAAGGACAAAAAACTCGTGTAAATAAGTGCGTGCGATACAAAAAACGCGTGTGAATAAGTGCGTACTACTAGTAGGTCAAGAAGAAACGTATTGTTGTGCTTGACTAAACGGGACATTTACGGCCTATTTCGCGTGTGGAGCAAGACAGGACAAGAGGAAACCAACTTAATCTCCAGCAGCAAGAGATGAATGCAGCTGTCTATGTACTAACGTGAGTACAACTTTTATAATATTTAATTAATTTTATACACGCACAATTTCCTAACGAAAAACACAAATAATTTTTTACACGTAGTAAAAGTTTGCATTTATAATCGTATATAAATACACACAAATCCTTAAATAATGGAGCAATTAAAAGTAGAAGTTTTTAATATAACTGGGGCTCTGAACGCCCAAATGGAGCTTCTTAAACAACTCGATCTACGGCTCACGGCAATGGAACTTAAACGTGCTTCCGCAGTTCCAGAACCAGCCACACCAGCCTCCGAGCCGGTCCTTTCTGCGCCAAAAACCGAGCAAGACCTAAAAGACATGAGTAAACTCCCTGACTCCGTCAAGGAGTTACAGGTATTCGATGGGAATCCTACAGAATATATATCATGGATTCATACCGTTGAAAATATCCTGAAAGACTATGAAATAGTTAGGGCAAAGCCCATATATAGGGCGTTACTACAAAGTATTCGTCAAAAGGTACGAGGGGCTGCAGTTGAATGCAGCTCTGATATCATACAACATCTTTGATGACGATGCCTATCGCTGCATTATGCAGATAAAAGGGACATCAGAACCCTTGAGCATCAGCTTGGCAATATAAGGCAAGGTAATGCATCTATTGATGAATTTTACGCTAATGTAAACCATCAATTCTCTCTGATAATCAATAAATTTAAAACAGAAGAGTATTCCCTTGAGACAGTCAATGCTCTAGTCGAAATGTATCGAAATCGAGCATTAGACATCTTCATTCGGGGTCTAAATGGTGAACTGGGAAAAATCCTTATGATCCAAAGACCAAAGACTCTTCCAGAAGCATACTCAGTATGCCTGGAAATTCAAAACATGGATTACCGGAATATAACAGTGCATAAAAAGGAAGTGGTGAACTCTATAACGACGCCAATCAACCAAATCTATTCCCAAAAGGGAGATTTGCCGCCGAGGCCACCACCTCCAACAAGGGCACTCAATGCTCAGCAAAGAAATTCCGCATACAACATCCAGCACCAACAACGCCATTTTGCACCCAGGCCAAATTATCCACCTCCTAGGCCTACGCAGCCTAAGCCAGCAACCCCAATGGATATCGACAGATCAGTGCAAACTAGGCAAGTGAATTATATTAACCGGCCGACCCAAAAGATAAGATCATCAAACGAGTCCTCCGACATTCCACAAAAGCAGCAGAGGCTGTTAGAAAAGGTGTTAAACAGTTGGCCGACGTCATAAAACTCTCTGTACATAAGACACCTAACATACATACAAGTAAATCATTTCTCTCTCTTTTGTTAACATTAGCTTCTGAATATTGCATTGTATTCAGTCTTCCTTAGCATTTCAAAGCGTAGAGTCGTGTCAGCCAAAGATCAGGCCTCTTTTTTTGTAATAAACATTTCTTCGAATAATTAGTGTTTTATTTAACGTGGGTTTCAACATTTGGTGCCGAAACCCGGGAATTAAGCGGTGGTCGTAATGGAAGTGATTACTCGTGGTGCCTTTAGGGCACAACTTACTAAAATCATAAAGGCTGCGACCGAACATTTAAATGCGGAAGGCTCTCAAGTTAACGATGCGAATTTAGAACGATACGACGTAATTGAAGAGGAGCTGGTCACGCTTATTGATCGCCTGACCGCTGTTCATGCAAGTGTTAAAACGGCCGATCAGCAAATCCTCATCAAGGAACTTATAAAACCCTCTGAGCAGGAAAAAGACGTCGAGAAGGTAGCCGAATACGACGACACAGCAATAGCAATGCTCGCGCGATTAAAATTTCGTTTGCAGAAATTGCGTAGGCGTCAACAATCACCAAACGTCAGTCCACTTGGAACTGAATCTCCTAAAAGCAACACGAAGCTCCCAAAACTACAACTCAAAACGTTTGATGGGGAGATACGAGATTGGGTTCCATTCTGGGATCAGTTCGACGTCGCAGTTAATCAGAATGATAAATTGTCTCCGGCAGAAAAATTTCAATATCTGGAAGGAGCATTGCGGGGTGCAGCAAAAAAGGTTATAGCAGGGTTTACAGCATCGACGGCATGCTACGACGCAGCTGTGGCTTTGTTGAAGGAGCAGTACGGCGATATGGAGAAATTGGTTGACGGCCACATGCAAAAATTAATTACACTCCGCCCTATAACGGCAAAAACGGATGTTGTAGGCTTACGAAACCTATATAACACCATTGCAACTTCTATTCGTTCCCTAACTGCATTGCATATACCATCCCAACAATATGACGTAATGCTCAAATCAATACTGCTACGTTGCTTGCCCATCGAACTTCGCGTGGATTACCATAGGACAACGAAAAGAGAAGATAGAATATCGGCAGATATATCAACAGCTCCATACATATCGGCAGACTCGAAAGAGCGCACATCGGATGACGCACAAACACAATCACAGGGGTCTCTGTATGGTTTGAACGATCAACACGTTTAAAGTATCATGCGCTTCCTTAAATGTGCGAAGTGTGATGGCAAGCATTTATCATCATTGTGTGACACAGCACAAGCAAAAACAAATTCAACCGCTAATATGGTAGTGCCGCCGGAGATTTGTGCAGACGAGTGCGACAAAGGAAGCAAAGGGTTTAGTATGTGCGTGCACAGTTCCTTTACAAACGTTTTTTTAAAAACAGCTCGCTGCGTTGCTATTGGAGCAAACAACCAAAATAGTTTGATTCGCGTCGTCATAGACGGTGGCAGTCAACAAAGTTATGTGCGGGAAAGCGTTGCGAAAAAATTAAATCTCTTGCCTGGCAGCGAAAGGGTGCGCATATCGGTAATTCCCTTCGGTTCAAAGAAAAAATCACCAATGCAGACGTATGAAAAAGTAATATTAAAATTAAAAAGCCAGTATGATGAGCGGTGTGCTTTGTTACAGGCGATAGTAGTGCCAGAGATTTGTGTGGACGTTCTGCAAGCTCCTGATCCATTGTGCCCTTCGTTTACAAATCTTAAACTCGCGGATACAATGTACGTTGACGTTCCAATGGAAGATGGATTGAGCATGCTGATAGGGTCAGATTTTTACTGGACCGTTGTCACTGGGAAACAGCGACGAATTTCCCCCCGTCTCAGAGGCATAGAGACAGTTTTCGGATGGGCGCTTCAGGGCTTACATTCAACCGCTGATGCTCTTAGCGGTGCAAACAGTGCAGCCGTTGTTGGAAACGTGTTTACCATGATGGGGGCGGGTGAGTCGGATCCGTCTACATTGTGGTCTCTCGAGTCTATTGGCATACGAGGCGAAGAAGATGAAAAACAAAATATTACGGAGAAGCTGACAACCAAATGCTTGATAAAAAAAGGAAGTCGTTACGAAGCCACTTTACCGTGGAAAGATCCCGAGGCGGTGTTTGGCGGCAACAGGAATCAGGCGGTAAGTCGACTTAATTTGCTCATTCGTCGTCTATCTAGGGATCCAGTGAAGCTAATGGAGTACGACGCTGGCATAAAACAACTGGTTATTGATGGTGTAGCAGAGCCAGTAAAGGGTTCGTCGCAAGTAGCCGCAAAGAGGGTCATTTATCTACCACATCGACCCGTTTATAAAGAAGAAAGTACGACGACGAAGCTGCGGATAGTTTTCGATGCCTCCAGCCGAACAGACGACATTCCATCCTTGAACGACCAGTTAATTACGGGCACAAACCTGCTACCGGATGTGTTGAAGACACTACTCAATTTTCGACTTGGACAAATCGGCATCGTTGCCGACATTGAGAAAGCGTTTCTGCAAATAGCACTGAATGAACACGATTGAGATTCTCACCGCTTTCTCTGGTGCTCTTCTATTGATACAGAAGAGGGGCAGCGGGATTATCAGGAGTTCCGAATGAAAAGAGTGACCTTTGGCGTGAATTGCCGTCCCTTTCTTCTTACGGGGACTATACGGCTTCATTTGGACAAAGAGAAGCAGAGGTTTCCTGAAACTTGCCGGATCCTTACAGATAGTTTCTATATGGACGATTTGGTTCTTAGCGTAGACTCGGAGGCTGAAGGTGAGAAAATCTATCGCGAAGCTCTGGAGGTCATGGCCGCTGCATCAATGCGTCTAAGGAAGTGGCATTCAAATAGTCGTGCCGTTCGTGATGCAACTAAGGAGGAGATGTTCCCAACATGCCAAAAAGTTTTGGGTTTAATCTGGTTGGTTTTCAGCGATGAACTGGCAGTGCAGCTAGAGTCAGTTCAAAGTTTTCTGGAGGCAAATTCATCTAGAGGAAGTAAACGCAATGTCCTCTCGGCTATGGCACGTGTCTACGATCCACTGGGAATGGTCATTCCCACCTTTATCAAATTGAAGATTCTATTTCAAGCAACGTGGAGGACGAAGCTAGCCTGGGACGAGGTCCTGCCGCCTGACTTATTACTGGAGTGGAATGATTGTGTTCAAAACATTCGCCAGTTAAAAGAGATGTCAATTCCGAGATCAGTTTTGTCATTATCGTCCAGCCGATTACAGTGCCACATCTTCGCGGATGCCAGTTTGAAAGCATATGGCGCAGCGGCTTATATTCGGGCTGTTGGTTCATCTGGTGTTGTTGCAGTTTCATTCCTGTGTGCTAAGAGCAGAATCGCGCCATTGAGAGAGGATGGAGCAGAGGAGCTAACTCTTCCGAAATTGGAGCTGACAGCAGCTTTAATTGCAGCCAGATTGTGTTCATACTTGAAGCAAACAATGAAAATCTCCGTTGAAAGGTACCTCATGTGGACGGACTCCAAAATTACGCTGAGTTGGATCCATGGGCAAATGCAGCGCTGGAAGCCGTACGTTTAAAGTAGAGTGGTGGAAATCCGTCGGCACACATCCATCTCCGATTGGAATCACTGCTCCGGTAAAGACAATCCGGCGGATCTCATAACCAGAGGCATATCTGGGGATAAATTAAAATCGTCATTACTGCGGGCGCAAGGACCAAAGTGGCTTAGTGATGCTACGTTCGAAGGTCAACACCCGAATCCAGATCTCCAGCTTCTAACAACAATGCTGGTAGGGACCGATGTCCAAGAACCTCAGGCGGAAGTTCCGGTCATATGCTGCGATGTCTTCAGTAGCTGGCCAAGGTTGTTGCGGGTGACTTGTTGGGTACTGCGATTCGTCAACCATTGCAGAACAAGGCAGAGGTCATCTCACTGTTTTTTAACCGAAGCAGAACTCAAAGAAGCTGAAGCTTATTGGCTCAGGTATGTTCAGTCGATTTATTTTTCTAATGATATTCGATGCTTGCAGAAAAAGATGTCATTGATGCCCTCAAATCATTGAGTTCCACCCTTTTTTGGATCAAGGCCTGCTAAGGCTTAGAGGAAGACTTCAGTTGCTGGATGATACGTTTGATGTCATACATCCCATAATTTTGCCTTCCAGTCATCACATTGTTTCCCTCATCATTGATGATTACCACCTAAATACCATGCACGGAGGTGTAAATATCGTCCTTTCCAAACTTAGGGAACGCTTCTGGGTGATCAAGGGCCGCCAGCTTGTCAAACGGCGGATAAAGAACTGCATTACATGCAAGAAATTTTTTGGTCAACCCGCTTCGCAGCCTTTCGCTCCCTTGCCGCTACAGCGAATTACACTAACCAGGCCATTTGACAACGTAGGCATCGATTTCGCCGGACCGTTATACTACCAGGCTGCTGGAGAGACATCGATGTGTAAAGCGTATATCCTAATCTTCACTTGTGCCGCCATCCGAGCTATTCACTTAGAGTTGACGACCAACGTGTCAACTGACAGCTGCATTATGGCATTAAGACGTTTCATGGCTAGGCGTGGTGTTCCGTCAGCGATTTTTTCCGACAATGCCAAAACTTTTCGTCGAGCCTCTTTAGAACTGAAAGGGGCTGGAAGTGTGTTTGAAGAAGAGGCCTTGCTAGGGTTTCTTTCTCAGAAGAGGATAAAATGGAATTTCATCGTCGAGCGGGCACCGTGGTGGGGTGGATTCTGGGAGAGGCTTATTCGGACTGTAAAAAATACCTTAAAAACAGTTATTGGTAAGGCAAAACTTAATTTCGATCAACTTCGTACTATTCTCACAGAGGCAGAAGCTATAGCCAACGACAGACCCCTCACGTATGTCTCCAGCGAACCATTGGATTTGATGCCGCTCACACCAGCGAAATTTTTAGGTAAAGGTCCCCGCTCAGCGAATGCATCTGAGGTGAATGCGGTCGACGACTCTAATTTGAGGGAGTTTTGGAAGCATCGTATGAGATACTCGGCAAAGTTGGCGAGACGATGGCGCTGTGAATACTTACAACTTTTGAGGTCCTTTCATTGCAGTAAGGACAAAATATCGGAGCAGCTCAAGCGAGGCGACGTAGTTCTTCTTTTCGACCACGCAACTCCGCGCGTGCACTGGAAAATGGTGGTCATTGAAAAAGCATACGAAGGCCGAGATGGGAAGATGCGTTCGTGTGAAGTGCGCTGCGCGGATGGGCGCATATTTCGAAGACCAATTCAGCTCCTGTACCCACTGGAGCAGTCGATTGATTCCCGGGCTGGAGGATGTTAAAAAAGGTGTTAAACAGTTGGCCGACGTCATAAAACTCTCTGTACATAAGACACCTAACATACATACAAGTAAATCATTTCTCTCTCTTTTGTTAACATTAGCTTCTGAATATTGCATTGTATTCAGTCTTCCTTAGCATTTCAAAGCGTAGAGTCGTGTCAGCCAAAGATCAGGCCTCTTTTTTTTGTAATAAACATTTCTTCGAGTAATTAGTGTTTTATTTAACGTGGGTTTCAACAGAGGCTGTATAACCTGGAAACCCAAGAACAAGGAGACGAGGTTCAGGCATACAAAGATTACATCCAGGAGTATGAAGAAGAAATTGAGAATAGTGAATATCAAGAAGAAGAAACTCAGGAGTTAAATTTTATGATGGATGCCTCTCTGGCATTCCCTACTTAGAATATAGGACTCGGGATGGAAAGATTTTAAAATTTCTTATTGGAGCCATAATTGACCGGAAAAACAATATCTTGAAAATCGAATCGGGTATAGAGATTCCATTAAAATCTAAGGAGTCTGCCCAAGTTAATAGCCTTGAAATAAGGGACGAACATTTGCATGGAAAAATTAAGACAGAAATCAGGAAAATTATTAAGAGATATGAATTTATTTTTTGCTCCATTAACGATAGAGACATTATAGACACAAACGTAAGGGCAGAAATTCGCACAACAACCGATGAGCCCATTTATACCAAAACCTACCCCTATCCAGTGAACATGCGGGAAGAAGTCGACAACCAGATTAGAAAACTGCTTGATGATGGTATCATTAGACCATCCAAGAGCCCATACAATTCACCAATATGGGTGGTGCCGAAAAAAATTGGCGCATCCGGCGAAAGAAAATACCGTATGGTAATAGACTTTAAGGGACATAACACCGTAACTATTCCGGATACATATCCTATCCCAGACATCGCAAACACGATCGCAAGTTTAGGGAAATCTAAATACTTTACAACATTGGACTTAACTTCTGGGTTTCACCAGATAAAGATGAAGGAAAGCGACATCATCAAAACAGCTTTTTCCACCCTAAACGGAAAGTATGAGTTCACCAGGTTACCCTTTGGGCTTCGAAATGGACCATCTATATTTCAGCGAATGATAGACGACGTACTTATGGAGTACATTGGAAAGATCTGTTACCTCTATATAGATGATGCGATCATATTTGGTAAGAATGAAGAAGAACATCTCAAAAACATTGACACAATTTTTCGCAGACTCCAGGAAGCAAATCTAAAGGTTAATCTGGATAAGACAGAGTTTTTTAAGGAACAAACTGAATTCCTGGGCTATCTGATTACGAAAGATGGAATAAAACCCGATCTGAAAAAGATAGATGCTATTCGAAAAATTAAAGCACCTGAGAATTTAAAGGAACTTAAAGGATTTTTGGGGCTAACATCATACTATAGGCGATTTATCAGGGACTTCGCTAAGATTGCGAAACAACAACACCTTACACCCTTACAAATCTTACAAGGGGGGAAAACGCACAGGCAAAGGCAAATCAGTCAAGAAAAATTCAAATAAGACTCAATAAAACTGAACTAACAGCCTTTGAAACCCTTAAAGAACTGCTAACATCATCTGAAATCCTTATATTTCCTGATTTCGAGAAACCTTTTGTCCTGACAACCGACGCTTCCAACCACGCTATAGGTGCAGTTTTGAGTCAAGGCGAGATCGGTAAGGATAAACCAATCACTTACATCTCCCGATCGCTAAATAGGACAAAGGAAAATTATGCCACGAATGAAAAAGAAATGTTGGCAATTGTCTGGGCTCTAGACAATTTACGGAATTACCTCTATGGAGCAAAGAAAATCAAAACCCTGACTGACCATCAGCCTTTGACGTTTGCACTTAGCGCCAGAAATACAAACGCTAAGTTAAAAAGATGGAAATCAAGAATAGAGGAACATAACTACGAACTAGTTTATAAGCCCGGAAGGACAAATGTGGTTGCAGACGCTCTTTCAAGATTGAAAACCGAAGTCAATGCCCTAACGGAAAGCACAGATACAGCAGAGACGATGCACAGGGCTGAAGAAGACAACACCGATCTAATACCCCATTGCGAAGCACCTATAAACGTTTTCAAGAACCAAATCATTTTTGGAAAAGGTAAGGTAAACGGATACGAACAGCTGCATCCTTCATATAATCGGCATTACGTAGCCATCTCAAACTTGAACAAACAGGAACTTATTAGGACTCTTAAGGAAAAGCTCAACTTTAACATTATCAATGGGATTAAAATGCCAGAGCAGTACCTAGACATGCTCCAAGAAGTCTATAAAGAGCATTTTGCGAAAGCAAAAATACGAATAACACAGAGGGTTGTCGAAGATATAGCCAACGAAGCCAATCAAATGCGTATAATATAGGAGGAGCATATGCGAGTGCACCGGAATGCCACCGAAAATAAGGACCAGATACTGGAAAGGTATTATTTTCCCCAATTAACCAATAAAATAAGAAAGTATATTAAACATTGCGACGTTTGTAATACAAGTAAGTACGACAGACATCCATTCAAGCCTCAGCTCCAACCTACACCAATACCAACATCCCCTTCTGAAATTTTACACATTGACATAATGGATATAAAGGATGATAAATTTATTACATGCGTTGATAAATTTTCAAAATTTGCCAAATTCTTTCGCATAAAAGACAGATCAGTTCTTCATCTCCGGGGAAAAATTACAAAGATACTTCATTATTTTACAGCACCGAAAATTCTCGTTATGGACAACGAAGGGAGCTTTAGCAGCCCCATTATAGGAAACTTCATAAAATCCTTAGGTATTCAAGTATACAGAACACCCACTGGAAAAAGTGAAGTGAACGGGACAGTGGAGCGTGTCCATTCGACCATCTTGGAGTTAGTAAGATGTCGACAAAGGGAATACGCAGACTTACCCCTGAAGGAAATAGTTGAAATATCTTTGGATAGATACAACAACACCTTTCACTCCGTGACCAAGAAAAAACCAGTAGATATCTTCTTTGGGAGGAGTCAGCGCATTAACTACCAAAATTTGGTCAACTTTAGGAACAAGTTGAACTGCGATTTAATTGATCAAATTAAGCGTCACCAAACTCTTAAAAATCTACGAGAGAACTTGAGAAGGAGTAAACCTAAATCGTATAAAACCGGTGATACGATCTATGTTGCAGATAAAAAAAGGCATGGGAAGCAAAAACCAATATTTAAAAAGGAAATAGTCGCAAAAGATAGCAGGGTCACAGTTACAACTGTTTCTGGAAGAAGAATCCACAAGTCGAATATTAAGAACACTTCTGAGGCATAACTTTCTTTTCTTCCAGATTTCTCGTTTGTACGGGATCAGCATCCTTCGATGTCTTTGAATACTTAAGTCCGATAGTAACAGTCAAACAAGGAACTGGACGAATCATAGATGGCAGCTACAAAATAATCCACGTGATCAACATGAAGCGTTATGAAGAAGTGGTGAATGAAATAACAGCAATTATACAACATCAAATTAGACCAGACAGCATTTTAAAACCTCTATTAAATCATCAGCTACTACAAATTCAGGGACTGCTTGGGAGGCTTGGAGTCCACACACGCAGAAGTAAGAGATCGATTAACTGGATTGGCTCAGCTTGGAAGTGGCTAGCCGGTAACCCAGCCGCCACCGATTGGGATAAAATTCTCACTAACGAAAGCCAAATAATAGAGAATAATAACGAGCAGTATAAAGTTAACAATAAGCTGACCGAGACAGTAAATAGATTAATAGCCGATTACAACAATATTGCAAAGCACCTTGAACGAAACAATACCGAAAGATATGAACAAATAATGTACACTAAACTGGGAATCATCAAGGAAGAAATCAATGAAATAGTATCAGAGGCACAACTCGCGAAAACTGGAATAGTCAATACCAAACTGCTAGACAGGGAAGAAATTAATTAAATAATTTCTCAAGTCGAAACTCTTCCATACAACAACGAAGTTGAGGCAATAGAATATGCAGAACCATCCATGATAGCCTCAAAATCTACTCTACTTTATATAGTATCCTTGGCGAGAACCAGCAATGCTGAATACAACCATCTGCAAATCCGTTCTACCATAAGGGGATGCAAGCAAATACATCTGGATTTCATGGAATTACTGGTAAATCAGCAGCAGCAGTTTGGAATAATCGAAAGGTGTAAGGTCATTCGTAACACCACAATCTGTAAGGACAAACAACTACAAGAACTACCTAAGGAACATTGCATTTCTCAAGTTCTGAATGGAATGAATGCGGAATGCGACCTCCAGTACAACAGGAACCCAGTAATTGAAGAATTCGGTGAGAACACCATCTTCTTGACTAATTTCAATGGAATCCTAATACATCAAGGGTCAGAACGCCAGCTAAACCGGAGTTATCTGATACAATTCTTCAATGATACGATTCAACTGAATGGACGTGAATTCACCAACAAGGAAGTCAAGACATATCATATCCTACCACCCATTTTGCAAACCAACCTTACCGAAAAAAGTGTAAAACTAAATTTAGAATATCTTCATGAGCTCCATTCGAAAAATGTTTTAAAGATGCAAAAGTTTAGTACTAATCACAAAATCTCTATCATTACAGATACTAGCATCATTATATTTTTTATTGTCATTGTAAGTCTTGTCATCTTTTGTATAAAGTCTAGAAGCCAGAGTAGCAGAAAAGTTGATGTAGTAACACCACCCATATCAATAGTTCCAATTTCTAGTTCAACACCAAGAGAGCTAGGAAAATCATCGAAGTCATTGTACGAGCTGAACCCATTCAATGTCAACTTTGCACAAAATCTACGGGACGCAGATGTTTGAGGAGGGAGAAGTTATGATAGCACTCGTCAGCACACGCGCTGCAGTTCAGGTTATCGAACTTGCATGCGCGCACCCAGATTCATCGACTCAGCGCAATCATATTACATTAAAATTGAAGTGTATTTGTTTAAATTTTCTGTAATACCATATTCCCGTCTGGAATATTTTCTTACATTTGGTAAATCGATGAATAGACATATTTAGCCTATAAATAGAAGTGTAAGTTAAAATTGTACTTTAGAATTAAGTTGGTCGTCACTGAGACGCATTGTCAAATAAATATTTTTTTAAACCTTAATCGGTTGATTTTGTTTACTGTACGACCCAGTGCTACAATTTATAACTAGTTTGTAGAATCCGGTCGTGCTAGCGTCAGTCATGAATTTCGTGAAGGTCGGCCTCGCATTGTTGTTGTTCCAGAAAACATTAATGCCGTACGCACCATGGTTGAAACCAATCGGCATTTAGCATAATAACTGTAGGTTGGATTCCACATAAGCTGACCGATGCTAAAAGAAATAGGGTGGTGTTAAATGGTTCAAGGAAATGCTTGTGTTTCAAAAAATGTATATAGCATGGGCGTAGGAAATGAAATATGGATATACTCGTACGCGCTCGAATTTAAGCGACAATTGACTGTTTGAGTATTCCAAAGAGAGTGAAAACCGACGAAAGTGACTCGTATTCGAAGCACTTCGAAAAAAGCGATTGCTTGTTTTTTGGTAAATCAGGTCATGTTGCTAGTGTGGTGGCTATAGGTATGTCGCAATTTATCAATGAATTGCGTAAATCAAACAAAAATCGACGTGTCATTTTCCATCATGACAATGCTAGTACTCACACAGCCACTCAAAGCAATTTTTTAACTTTCAAAACGTTGAATAAACGAGCCATTGTCCATATTGTCCTGATATATCGCCTACGGACTTCTTTTTATTCCCGTTCATCAAAAATACAATGCGTGGTCAACGTTTTTCAAATCCAGAAGGGGCTTTAGAGACGTTCAAAGATCGTGATTCTGAGGTATCAACTTCAGAGTGTAACAAATATTTCGAAAACTGGTTCTATCGAATCGAAAAGTGTATTTGAATAATTCTGAGATACAAGACCAAACAAAAACAAAGCTGCTTGTGTAGTATTTAATTTCATATTTCAAAATCTTATGATCTGGGGAATAATCTTAACATTTTACGTTTGCATAATTCGCGAACAGCTTTATAGGTTTTTTTGCTATTTCATCATTTTATTTCCATTTTTCACTTTTTATTTATATATACTCGTATATTGTATGGCTCCTTTCTAATGGAGGGTGTTGCTTCATTCATTGCATCAACTTTGGATATTAAAATAAAAGATTGCCGATGAGTTCTCGTTAACGGCTTTGGTAGTAACTCTGCATTCAAAAGTTGCCAAAATACATATATCATTTTTTAGAGAACATGCAAATTCATCTACTGCTCTGTTGGGGGCTTCGCACTGGGAGTAGCACGTCAGCTAGCACCCAAAGCAACGGGTGGCAAGTGATTTCTGCCACTGTTAGCAATCTGCAGAGTGGAAGTCACGAAACACGTCGTGATTCCCGACGGAAGGAAGAACGGAAGGAAGCACAGCGAATTACTTAATGATACACTTAGGCATGCCATTCACAGTATGAGCAGTTCTGGGAGAAAATATAAATTTTTTTAAATTATAAGGCAGAAGTTGCCACTCGAACGGAGGAGTGTGTGCCAATGGGCGAAGACCTTGAAAGAAATTCAAAGAATTCTTCGTGATTAAGGTATTCTCCTTGCACCTTGTGGAAATGACTATGACTATGGTATGGGCTTCGTGTGGTCACGTGCGTTGATGAAAAAATTTGTTTGGAAAGGAAGCACCACCTACGTTGTATGTCTATTCATCATAATTGTATTATGAACGACGAACTTCTTAAGCAAATTTCTTGGATTTAAAGGGAGGAAATAAAATGCTATTACAATGCAATGCATTATTTCATACCTTATCTTGCAAGTTTATAAAAAGGTTTTAATGATGGTTAGGAGGAGCCCAATGTTTAATGTCGTTTTTAATTCAAGATGGAAGTTTGCGCTGGCTTTAAATATTTGACTGTTCTAACGATAATGAAATACAGAGTCTGGTATTTTATTTCACAAACGCGTTGTTCGGCTTATTGCGGGTGAAATTTTAAGGGGCGGAGTGTAATTTTCTCTTTCGCTTGAGGATTTTTTTTTATAAATAAGTGATAAAATAGAGAAAGACACTAGACATTTTAACATAAGTTTTAACACGCCATTGTACGAGTGCGAAAGTCGGCATGTCTAATGGAAAATACGACCCTAGTACAGGTGGAGACAAAGCATTATCTGGCCAAGTGAGCAGCAAGCAGATTGGCCTTGTCCAAGGAGCTGACAGCTGGGGTGTCATTGTAAATGAGCATTGGGATAGCAGACTATGTAGGATTTTTAATACTTCGACGAAGGATCAAACATTTTCACTACTTTTGAGACATTGTAGAATTGTTTGCCTGAATTATTGGTCATGTAAGATTTTTACGCGTCGAATGAGGGCATTGCAGTCGTTTCTGGTTTAAACTTCTTCTGGTTTTCTTTGGATAGTCTCTTTGTTGCTCTGATCAAACAACGAGTTTAGCTTAGGTTTGATGATTCTTATTCTGCTAGGAATATAGCCATAAATATCTTAGAGGCTGGTGTCAGTAGTCATATCAGCGGCAGCGGAAGCATATCTTCTTAAACTCCTAAAGAAACTACCACCGCCATCCCAGTTGGCTTTCTCGTACCGCCGCGCCATACTTTTCTTCTGCGAGTTTTTTTTAACTACGAGTAAGTGATCAGAGTACGAGAATAAAACATCAATAGTATATTTCTGCGGCCGCACGGTAAAACCGCCTAAGTCGAGTTAGGACAAACAAAATTGAGTTAAGGCCGCCAGAAGATGCGCTACTATTCGAAATTTATGCTACCAACATTTTTACCCTATTAGACCTGTTGTCCTTACCGAGTTATAGGCAAAGGAACAAGACTAAAATTCCAAATTCCCATACGTTTTCGGAAAAAACGAAAACTTTAAACTCGTTTTCTCAGAATCTGTGAAAATCGATTTAGGCGGTTTTACCTTGTGGCAATAGATTTATCAGGGTGCAAAGTAATAAATAGGTCCTTAGTGTTGGCAAAATGACTTTCATGCGTGTATGTACATTTACAAGCTGAGTCAAAATGTTTACCTTCTGACATATTTTCCTTCGGGTATTGTGGAGCCAGAATGTTGAAGCTAATCTGAATTGTTTATATTGAAATCGCCTGCAATGACAATATCAGTATGGGAATACAGGGAGACAATTCGTGTGATGGAATTGGACATCGCATCAAATTCGTTATACATAGTCCTACCAACTCTTTTTGAGCGAAAAAAGGATATTTCATTTTCAAAAATAATAATAAAAAAATATATATCTGCGTTGAAAAGAAAGGATAACAAAGTACATGCACATATTTCATTGAGAAATGTGTGTGTAACATCAGAGTTTAAATTCAAAAATGAATTGGAAATAAAAATCGAAACAATTTATCAACTTTCATCCACATTAACTGACATTTTTGACACTGCGCCTGGACTTGTTTCGGCTTGACCTTCTATTGGTTTGAAATTGTAATTCTCTTGGCTCGCGATTTTTCGTAGCAGCTCCAGGAGTGAAATCAAAAAGGATCTGGATCCGAAAAAAAACGAGTAGGTATCCTTTATAATAAGGTATAGTTGGTAAGATTAGTTATACATCAAGTTCATCAGCTTTGCTATCCGTACCAAGACTGTTGTAGATAAAGCAGTAGTGAATTATTTCCTTTCAGAATTTTAGCAATTTGAAATGATTGATTGTACACTGGCCAGTATCCATTGGACCAGTGTGTATATTGTGGTGGAATTTGGTAAGCTATATCACTGCGGGCATAAATGGCGAAGCCGCGATGGAGAAAAATAATGTTATCAAACACAATTGCACATACCTACACATATGTACACTTTTTGATTCCTTACAGTTGCTAAACTGGCATAACCAATTGCTTGGGTCACAGGAGATGATTCATATAATGCGAGTGAGTATCTCGTGTGTCCAAGAAACGAAATGCCAAAAGAACGTACGTTTTTTGGACGTTAGGACATCTTGTAAGTTCTACTGCGAGATGGAACAGACGGCAGAGCTACTAAGTAACGTCTTAACCATTTCGAAGTCCATCAAAAGTTTGATATCTCCTAAGCTGGTGATGCAAGGAGAAGAGGTGCATATGCTCATTAAATTGGGTGCGAGCAGAGGAAAAAGATGTATTTTGGCTAGATTTTCATACGAAGACCATAAAAACTAGCATGGAGGACTGGGATATGTCACTATAAACCTTCCTGGGGAAGACGCCTTAAGCCTGTACAGGCCACATAGTCTCATCGTATTAAATAACATGTTCCACGCACAGATGCATTCAAAACATCGGGATTCCTTAAAGTATTTGCATAATGCATTGGTTGACTTTGGAAAAGCATTCGACACACAGCCATGCGATTTGATATGGGTAGCGCTAAGACATCGAGGAGCTTCAGAAACCTTTGATCATAGACATGTGCGAGTGAGCAAAGACAAGAGAATGTTGCCCTGCTGGAGTAAGCAAAGAATTCCCAATCAAAGTCGGGGTACACCAGGGAAGCGCCTTAAGTTCTTTGCTCTTTATTGTAGTCTTTGACTGCCTGCTCGACGGTAAAGTGATGGAGCCCGAAGTGCACTAGTTATGCTTTGTTGATGAAAAAGTCACCGTATGTGAGGATCCTACGTCCCTGATAGTGTTTTGGACGGAAATGGCTACTGCATTAGTCTAAAAATGGCCCGAATACTTGTGTTACCCGTTATCTAATCCAACCAAGAATATTATAGACGGGAGCGTATCGATATAATCAATCAAGAAAAAAAAAGTTTTAAAATCTCATCGTCCATAAAACCGATCATTTAAAATCCCAATTTTTTAATATCCCGCTTACCAGAAGCCTGTTTTTCAGAATTCTGCCTTTTTATTTCAATTTGATTTAAAGAAACTGCATATGGTATACCCAACCTCACCCAATCTAACAGTGACCCCAAGCAGGGGTGTTGTAGGGTGGCAAACATATTCACTAGTTTTGATTGTCCTTCAGATAGGGAGCTGACCTGTCATTTTCTCCGCTCTTTTTGACATTTATGTTCAGTAAAGTCTCACAAATCATTATGAATAGACGGCGACATGGCCGTTATAACAGTTGCAGAAACCAATATTCATTCATTGGAAACGATAGATACAAGGTACGGTTCAGGAAATCCAAAGCTGGACAAGGAAATTACACTACAAATTAAACTAGTCTGAATCTGTACATGTAGATTTTACGAACAAAAAGATTGAACATATCCCAATATTTATAAATATCAAAGTAAATCCAAACGCGAACTCAGCTAAATATCTTAAATGCCTTGGTATGACATTGGACGTAAAACTTCGTTGAAAGGCTCATGTAAAGAAAAAAAGAGAGGAGCTCAATATCCGATACGAAAAGATATACTGGCTAATAGAAAGACATTCCTGCCTATCAATTTTGAATAATTATTTTTTATAGGCAAGTAATCAAGCCCATATTGACATATGGGATCCAACCTTGAGGCTTTACTAAACAGAGTAACATGGACATCATCCAAAGATTCCGAAACAAAGTAGTGAGAAATATTATTAATGCATGGTATGTTCGGAATGAGGACCTCCATAGAGACTTGTGCATAGAACCAGTAAAAGATGAAGTCAAAAGACTCGCAAAAAAAAAACATGAAGAGCGGCTTCGACATAATACGAACCCTGAGGCCCTCCAGCTTCCGGACCACACACACCTTGTGAGGAGATTGAGCAGACGAAAACCATTCGAATTCGTACAGCACTAATTAAAAAAAAAAAACATGATAACATAAATGCACGTGCGTACGAGCGCTATGGAATGACAAGAACGAGCGAAAGGGTGCTCGGAGTGGATTTGCCCCCTAACGTTTTGGGTGGGTTAAATCCCACTTATGCTTAACTCGCGTAGATATGTTGCCTGCATAGCTTCCTTTTTTTTGTGAGCTTATGAGAGACTCTAGTGGGTGGAACTCTCTTTTTTTTATAAGTACATACATACTCATATACTCGCATTAAATCAAAACATGATAAAATAATAAATATTACTCATTAGTCCTAGTAGCTAGATCGCAATAACATCGAAGGATCTCAGTACAAGATCGTAGAACTTTGACTGCGCTCCAGCCGATCATAATCTTTGGGTATCGATACCTGGGACGTGTGATCTCTGGCATATACGGACCTGTGCTGGGATGGAACAACTCGAGAAAAAAAAAATTATGAATAGACTCACGTTTGAACCATGCTACTAGATTAGCAAAACTTACATCAAAAATCGGTCTTCGATTCACGAAACTTGAAGACGACTTCGTAATTTTTATGGGGCACATAATCGTCCTTCTGAGCAAGCCAATCTTCGAACTGTAGAGGGGTTTCCTATCACATACTCTTTACAAATACAAATATTTGGCGCAACAGCTCTTTAAAGTGCCAGGGCCTAGCTTCTCGCAACCACTCATGTTGTGTGCGTTATATTTTTCACACGAATGGTAGGGACCTACAGTTTAATGCCGACTCCGAACGGCGATTTGAGAAGTTTTTTCGTGACGACAATACTCTCGGATGTTTGTCAGACGCTCGCGAGAGGTGGGACCGTGAAAAAACTTTTTTGGTGTTTTCTGGGATTCGAACTTGGAATTTCATGCGTAGTGATCCGACACACTAACCACTTACGCCACGGCGCCCACATACTCTTTGCATAATGTAATAATACCTACACGTCAAGGGAATGTGTGGAGTGCAGAGAATATGGCTCCTGTGAGCGAAAGTTTGCAAGAAGATTCGAATTAATGGACTCTTCGTCGGTCGTAGGTCTGTCGAGGTTCTGATCTATCTGGGACCTTTAAGCCTTTTCGACTTAAGGAGTTTGTTAGTAAGCAAAACTGTCGCACATGGAATGATACCAATCGAGAAGGGACACTACTGACCTCAGTCCACCCTGATGCCATCATGGGACCTTACTTCTTAAAAATTCCGTGTAAGGTCGCGTAACGGTCAGTGAAGATCATTACCGGACTACCATCAATAAATATTTCTTCGAAATTATGCATGACATTGATCCAGGTGAGATGTGCCGCCATACAGCGACCGAAGCCATCTTCTTACTTACTTACTTACTTAGGTAGAACTACAGTTCGGGATGAGCCTGGGCATCAACCAACAAGCCTCTCCTAACGCACTCCAAGATGGTCGAGGTCCCCTTAAACTCGCCACCTAAGACGAAGAGGCCCGCTACTGCGTCGTCCCTTTGGATTAGTTTCGAAGACTCTGTGATCCGGAGCGTTGGTGTTCATTCATCTTACATGTCTTAGCTATCTCAAACGTCCAATACGCATTTTTTGACTAGGTCGATGTCGCTGTACAACTCGTATAGTTCGTCATTGAATCTTCTCCTCCAAAACCCGTCAACGTAAACGGGACCGAATATCTTACGAGGAATTTTTCTCCCGAAGCGACTAATGATATCTTCATCCGCTTTTAATAAAGTCCATATTTCAGCGGCTTAAAGTAGGACTGGGATGATCAGAGTGTTATACCGAGTCTCCTTAGTTGTTCGAAATAGAGCTTTACTGTTGAATTGGCTTATTACATCCGCGCTGGTGTCGTTTTCCGAATTTATAGCAGAGCCAGGTAGACAAAGTCCTTTAATCCTCGAAGTAGCTGCCCACTGTGACGTTCTGCGTAATTCGTCGGTTTTGATTGCCCCTTTCTTGTTGGCAGCATATACTTGGTTTTACTCTCGTTTATCGCTAAACCCATTTTTGGCGTAGTTATCGACCTATCAAAACCACTCGACCAAGCGCTGATTTCGAGATACTAACCTGTGAATTGGCCTACTAGATCTGGGGATTTGATACTTGCTGATTATTTTCTTTGGTTAAACGTGAAGTTACTGGTTTATGCTGATAATCCAACAACAATTGACTCCCTAAGGTACATCCAGATCGAAAAAAGTTTCAGAAACATTGCTTAAAGAATGATTCTGAAATGCGTCTTTCGGTGCGAACACGGTTAGTACATTTCTGAAATGTTTTTCTTAAATCCATTTTTGAACTTGAAGATGATGTGGAATCAAAAGAAGTAGGATTAGTAATGTTGTGCTTGATCATCATAAAAAAATTAGAAAACAATCCGGGGTATCAACAATTCCGAAGGAAATAAAATTCCCCCGGAATTTCTTTGTTCCTTGGAAATTATTCCTCCTATCGTGAATTTCCATCGGAATCTGAAAATGGTTTCCGCAAATTATGTTCCAATGTTTTGACAGTTGTCAAACGCGGTTTTTGGTTGTATTTACAGCTCATATTAAGAGATTTTTGAGAATATTTGTTTTAAACTTGTAAATTGTGTCGCTTTACTCAAAAATAATAAAATCCATGGCCTGGATTTAGATTGCTAGCCAAGGAGTAAAACCGATGAGATAAAAATGAACACGATTCATAAGCAGAAGTTAAAGAGACAAGTCCAACCATTTGAAGTTATCACAGGCGCTGTAAGTACAGGATAAGCAAAGGAATTGTGCTGTTATTGCAACGGATGTAGCTCCACGCCTGGGCGGGCTTTCGTTTTTAGAATGGTTGGTGTACACTTCTTATTATGTGCCCTTTCAGTTGGCATGGAGCTTTGGAATGTCCAACATCGCCTCATTTCACTACCAGAAGATGTTAAGTGCCCCCCTCGATCACCGGAACATCCATCGTGAACTTTATCCTTTTCCAAGGCCGTAGCCAGTCAAATATTTCGGGGGGGGGGATATGATCTTTCAAAAATATCTTTTTATTTTTAAGGTTGGGAGCAGGCGCGAACGCACGGGTGGTTTTGGGGGTTCTGGGGGTTAACCCCCCCCGCCAATGTCAATAATTCACACTATCTATGTAAATAAAACTGTCAGTTAGGCCGATTAGGTAATAAATTACATTACATGTTTAGGGTATGATGGGGCCCAGTTAATGAGCGGAAAATTCAACGGCTGTGCTGCCAAAGCTCGAGTATTGCATTTAGAAGCTATTTACGTCCACTGTGCTAATCATAATTTGAATTTGGCTATTGCACACGCTTGTAACATACCGTCTATACGAAATTGCATGGGAACCATTAAAGAGGTTGTTAATTTATTCCGATTATCTAATAACATAAAGCAGCTCTAGTTTTAAAAGACAAAATTCAGGCGTCTTGCCCAAAAGCAAAACAAACGCGTCTTTTGAAATTTTGCGAAAGGCGTTGGGTTGAGCATTTGAATTCAAATTCAAAAGAACAAATTGTTCTATGGGGTCTATGAATATATCTGTTGCTCATTAGAGTATCTGGATGTACAAAATATGAAAACCGAAGGAGTCAAACCTCATGTTCTACTTGCTGCTATACAAACTTCCCAATTTATAATATCCTTAACAGTGATTAAGAGGTTTGTTGGTTGAGGCCCAGGTCCACCCCGGACTGTAGCGCCATCTAAGAAGAAGAAGAAGATTAAGCAAAATTTCAGCCTAATGAAAAATGTAAGTAAACTTTTACAAAAAAAAAGAATGTGATCTCAGCTGCTGTATAGAATATGCAAACCATTTATATGAGGAAGTAAATGAAATGCGTCAAAACTCCGAAGTTAGATTCAGTCACACATTTGCTGGAGCTAAAGAAATAGCAGACAAAATGGATATTCAATTAGTAGTCCCGCGGCAAGTTGTAAAACAAAAGAACCGTGACAACTATGAAGGAGGTCCTGAAGAATATTTGCGTCGGTCCATCTTTGTTCCTTTTTTTGACCATCTATCGATGCAACTAAGGACTAGATTTCTTGACCATCGAGAACTTCTTTCTAAAATTCAAAACATTCTACCGGAAAAGTGTTCTAAGCTGGAAACAAAAGAAATACGTAGCACTATCAACGTATTTTCAAAAGAAAGGCCTGATGATTGATGTAAAAGATGTACTGATGATTTTGTTGGCGAAATGACGATGTGGCGCACGTAAAAATGTCTTTCTTTCATTTTCTTGATATCTGTTTGAATGTAAAATTAACTATGGTTGCAGACATTGCTTTAATATTCCGATTGATAAATGGCCAACAAATTTTATAGACGCTCTCAATTGTTGCGATTCAACGTTGTACCAAACAATGCATGGCTTTATGCAGATCGGTGCAACACTTCCCATATCTGTGGCATCAAGTGAACGGTCTTTTTCTTGTCTTCGCAGATTGAAAACTTATCTGCGTAACAAGTCTAGTGAGGAGCGGTTAAATGGCTTGATGTTGCTTAACATATATAGAGATATTGACGTGAAACACGAAGAGGTTATAGATATGATGGCTTAAGTACCAAGACGTATGGATATAATTTTGTAAAATATTCCAACTATAAATTATATTATATTATTATATATATTATATATATTATATTAATTTTATTATATAATATAATAATAAATTAAGACATTATTTATGAAAAATTAATACTTGTTTTTCAAAACCCCCGCGGAAATTTGTTTCTGCGTTCGCGCCTGGTTGGGAGCGATTGAGGAAAATAAAATAATCTTAAATTTCAAATTTAATTTTTTTGTTATTGACTAGTAATTATAACAAAAATAGGAATAGGTTAAAAAAAAAGTAACTATATTCAACATAACAAAGTAAAGAATTATTTAATAAAACTAAATTTTATCGTCTGGCCTTCTTTGCTGCAAATACATCAATTGCTTCATCAGTATATTGCATATGGCTTTGGGTTTGGAAGTGTGTGTAAAGCTGCGTATTAACACATAACACTTGTACATACACTTTGTGGCGGTGGGATAATGTGTATTATTCTGCACACATTTCTTTTGGAGTCCGACCGTGTTTTTTTTTATTTTTTGTGGTATTCTTGTGTAGTATGTAACGGCGCTTAGGTACTATTAATTGAAAAAAGTCAATGCTATAGCTTGATTTGATTTGAATCTTTTTGCATTTAGGTAAATGGGAAACTACTGCACTGTGGCCGAATTGGCTCATTTTTGTTTGGCACAAAATCGTGTTTCCTACTTATTGCTCTGTTCTCGTTTTAAAAAAATTGCATTTGTTAAGAATTTTGGGGGGGGATCAAACCCCTGTGATCAAAACCCTTGACGTCTCTATTTTCATTTTCCGCTTTAAAAAACTTAACAAAATTGGCATACCTACATAAAGGTAACGCTATCCATGAATTGCTGCTTTTGTTTTGAATTTCTCCAGCAAATCAATGACGAAAAATTCCAGCGGTAATCGCATTGAAATTCCAGTGGGAATTTTATTCACTATACCTAATTTTCCCGGGCAAAATTTTTCCCTCGTTCGAAATTCATTGCCGATACGTATTTTTTGAAAATTGGAGACATTTCGGGCAGAATTTTATTCACGATATGTCTGAATAAGAAAAAAAAAAGCAGAGGCAAAGACGTTTTGTAAATGTACAGAAAATTCATTAGGCCTAAAGATATTACAAGATCTCTCTTTGTTTCATATAATTTAAATAAAGTAATGCCATCCTTATTACTCCAGACAACTCACTTCACTAACACAAACGCTAACTTTTTGACAAACAAAAATAATTTTCTACCGCGAAGGGAAATTGAGAAACATTTTAGAAATGTTTCATCGGTATCCACACCATCTGTATCGTTCGTTCTGGATGCACCAGTAGAAGCCAACATAGTTCCTGTTATTCGTGACATACGGCCACCATTGCTCGGACAAATAACCCAATATGGAACGGACAGAATGTTCGTCAACGACATGGCCGCGGTGGCCATATACCCTAAATTATTTTCAAATATTATTATTAATATATTGAAATGTTTCCTATATTCGAAAAATTGGTATCGTAAATGGATTTTCGAAAAATTTACCACGAATAATGGCTATCGAGATAACGGTTTTCATGGAAATTCTTGTTAAGTTTCCTCAGAGTTATTCCCCTGTCATTTAGCTGGGTAATTTAGGTGAAGAAGCAAAATGTAAGAGCTTCTTTGTTTTCAATTCGAAATATTTAATTTTTATTTAATTTTTGGACAAATGTATCGAATAAAATGCAATACAGGTCCTTATTGAATTTATGGAAAGGCATCCGGACATCGCCAATGGATTAACAAAAAGAGAATAAAGAGGACATAATATAAATTTCGGAAATCTGTGGAGAAGGAGTTAAATAGTGTTGGTCCTCCAAAGAAGACTACCTTTGAGTGGAAGAAAGTAAAATATTTCAATATCAATAAGCGTTTTAATTTACTTTTGTTTTCTTATTAAATCTGGGCCGATAAGAACAAATACGTACGAAAGAATTTTTTGGAATAAAAAATAACAGAAATACAGCAGGGGGGGAGGTCGTTCAAAAAATTTAAAAACTTTCACTCTGGAAGAAACAATAATATGCGCAATGAGTGATTCCATCGAAGATTTCCAGAACTCCAAATATTTCGGATTACCTCCATGTTCGTCAGATGTAAAAACTTTCGATGTATCAAATAAAGAAAATGTATTTAGAATTTATCAACATACCATATAGAGCAAATTGAGAAGAACGATTTTTTTTTTTTATTATTCATTATTTATTGAATCTTTCTTACACAAGAAACTGACAATAAGTATTTATATCTTATAAAACTAAATTTTACATTATCCTTTGCCAATGCTATAGATAAATTGTTTAAAAGATTCTTTATCTTATGAAATCGAGTAGGTATTCATAAGTTATAATTTCCATTATTCAGTTTTTTTTTTTTTTTTTTCATTAATATTTTTTTTCAATATCTTATGCAAAGCAGCTGACATTTATAAGAAGTGATAACTATTACAAAATACACATTTAGACATGAATTTATAGCATTTATGTATTAACTATTACAATTACACATTTATGTAGACATATAGTACATTTAAATAGGTTAAGTAATTCCTATATCTTGTGCATCTTTTCGTTTTAAGCGCTTAAAATAACTACGGTTGAGCAAGTTGGTTGCGAAAGCATTCGGATGTCTCCTTAGTCTCATAGAGTAGCGAGTGAACTGTGACAATATTTCGTCCTGGACCATAGGAACTTCGAGGTCTCTATGTATGTTTGAGTTTTTTACAAACCAGGGTGCTCCAGTTATGTTTCTGAGGATGTTTGATTGTAGGCGTTGAGTTTTGTCCACGTTTGAAGAGGCAGTGGTGCCCCAGATTTGGATACCATAAGAAAAATTGGTTTTAAGACTGACTTGTAGAGTAAGGCTTTGAGGTCCAGGGTTAGTTTCGACGTTTTACTTATAAGCCAATGCATTTTTGTTGCTTTATATTTTGTTTGAGTTTTTTTTAGCTTCTATGTCTCTTCCACGTCAATCTTCTATCAAGGTGGAAGCCTAAGTAATTGACGTATGTTGGCTGTGGGCGGTCATTAAACATTACTGCTGGGCAACTGTCCCTATTTAAGGTAAACGTTATGTGGGAACTTTTGGTTTCATTTATTTTAATTCTCCACATTGATAGACATTTTTCGACGTTTACGAGATGATTACTCAAATTCACTGACGCAGTTATCACATCCTTGGTTGTACATAGGAATGCAGTGTCATCTGCAAATGTCGGAGTAAGAATGTTGTCGCAAGTTGGTAAGTCTTGTGGAACACCAGCATTAATGGGATTTCTTTCAGATGAAAAACTTTTATACTTATTGACAAATTTACGATTATGCAGGTAACTTGTTAGTATGGGGTGTAAGTTTGAAGGTAGATGTTTCTTAATTCGTATAGAAGACCTTCGTGCCAGACTTTATCAAATGCTTGGGCTACATCTAGGAATACAGCCGAGCAATATTGTTTTTCCTCAAATGTCTTCCATATGTGTGAGACTAGTTTGTGCACTTGTTCAGTTGTTCCATGATTTTTCCTAAATCCAAACAAGTGTTCAAGTAGAATACGGTAACGCTCTCCAATTATTTGGATTTTTGCCATTAACATATTTTCGAATTGTTTCGACAAAATTGGAAGCAGACTAATCGGCCTATATGAAGAGACTAATGTTGGGTCCTTACCAGGCTTGGGTAGGTTTCCACATTTATGGGTAATAGCCAGTACGTAAAATACAATTAAATGTATATAGTAGATGTCGGACTGCAATTTGGGGCAACTCCTTAACCATTCTACCTGTAACTTGATCATATCCTGGTGTTTTATCTAGATTTAGATCGACTTTAATGGTCAAGTTTAGGTCTTTCATAGTAAAACGAAGAGGTTCTGTGGGGAGAACATTAGGTAACCGTCTAAGTTGATGAGTCACTAAGGTCACTAAGGGTCACTTCTAGCCCAGTCACCGTTTGGCAAGCGAATTGGCGCTTCAGCGTTAGTTGGCCGTTTCAAGTTTTTAGCAGCTTTCCACAGTGAGTAGTCAGAAGTTATGGATGGTGAAAGGTTTTTCACATAATTTTGGAAGGACCACTTATTATTGTGCTTGAGAAGTTTTTGCAGCTTTTTAGTGCATTCAGTAAGTTGCCTTTTGAGGTTGGTTGATCTTTGGTTCTGCCATTCTCGTCTTAGTTTTCTCTTCGACTTTAAGAGGGCATCAATCTCGCTGTGAGTGGATCGTAAATAAGTAATTTTTTTTATCACTGTTTAAGGTTGGAGTTGAAATTTCAGCAGCCTGAATTAACAGATTCGTAAATGTTTCAACTGCGTGATCAATATCTCTGCTACTGTTTAAAGAGGTGTTAATATTGAGGTGAAAACTTATGTACTTCCTGTAGGATAGCCAGTTAGTATGCCTGCTTGTGGTATTTAGATAGGGTGCGGTATGGACTCAATGGTGAATATACAGGGCGAGTGGTGCGAGGATAGCTCATATGATGGTTCGTTTTTAAATTTATTTCTTTTAAAGTGTTTAGATACGCCGAAATCAACAAGGTAGGGTATCTTACGGTGATCCGTTGGCCAGTAGGTGGGTAGTCCCGTAGATAAGACTTCAAGATTATTTTTTGTAATGGCTGCGTACAAATTTCTACCTTTTGGGGAAATTAATCGGGAGCCCAAATGAGTATGCTTAGAATTAAAGTCTCCTACCGCTATGAACTTCGCGCCAAATGTTTTAAAGAAATCTGTGAATTGTTGCTCAGTGATTTTATATTTCGGTGGACAATAGTTAGCAGATATTGTAAAATTTCCTACTTTTTCATCGATAGAGACTGCAGTTGAATGAAGATACTCCTTACAGTATTCTACATTGACATGGTGCTTAATTCTATTATTTATAAGGATGCCCGTTCCACCACGAGCCTTTCCTTCTGGGTGTTTGGTATCGTAAAATTTGAATCCTTGTATTTTGAAGTTATTTGCATTGGTGAGGTGAGTTTCTGAGATTAGCATTATATTTATTATATTTGTTGAGTTTCAAGAAAAGTTATTAATTCAAGTCTATGTTGGCTTAAGCTGTTAGCATTCCAATGACACAACTTTAATATATTCATTGTTTAGATAAAATTGCTTGGAGCAGCAGAGTTTGGTTTATCATAAGGTCTTGCATCATATTTTGCATTGTATGCATGAACTGATTAATGTTTTGAATGAAATTTTCAAATATTTGTTCTAAGTGGTTGGAATGTAATGCTTTAGATAATTCCGAATTCACTGTCTTGCTAGTATTTTTGTTAGGCACATTTATTGGTTGGACTTTTTGTTCAACGGGTGTAGGCATTGGAGTAGGTAATGAGTTATGTTCAATTTGGGTGGCGAATGTTTTTTTCTGCGGCATCATTTTAGCTTTAATAAGAGTGAGGACTGGACAACCTCTGTAATTCGAAGTATGGTTGCCCCCACAATTGCTGCATTTTACCACGCATGCATCTCCTTTACGCTTGTTGTAATTGTTCGAGATATGTAGATCACCACAGATTACACAAACGCTTGGCAGAGTAGTAAGTAAGTAAGCTTCAGTGTGACCAAATTCTTGGCAATTTAGACATTGAGGAGAACCTTTCCTTTTGTGAGGTTCATCTACCGTAATCTTATGATGCAGAAGAAATCTGAGGTTATAAATGGGATGGTTTTATAGCCTCAGATGACGAATTGACAGTCATTATGAGTGATGTAGGCAAACCTACCATCAAACCTGAGGAAGCACCTCAACGTAGAAACATCAATACGCCAAAAAAGGACGGATTGCGGAAATGTAAGAGTACAACCGAAATTCTAGAAAAATAACTTAAAGTACAGCGCGAACATCGAAAATTATCAGATCCAAATTGAGGTAAGTATTAAAAAAATATACCGGTCTATAGATCGAATTTACGAACAGCATAAGCTTATATGGTATTACAAGAAATTAAACGACATCACAAGGAAGTGAAATTCAGACAAAAATGAAGCTAAAGAAACAAATCCTTGAAATAGAGAGGGAGCAAATTCAGAAATTAGTGTAGTGGGCCGACGGCGCTCTGAAAGCCGTCCCGCTATCAATAAGAGGAATGCCAGTGCACGATTTGGAGTTTAGAATTAAATTTATTTAAAAAAAAAGAAAACGAACATTTTCAATGAAATATACTTAAAAAACATGACTTGCTGCGACGAAATTCTCAATTTAAATAAAATTTTGAAATTTCATCACTTTGAAATTTTAAGAATGTGGAGTTCTGTCAAACTCCACAGTACTCCCCCTCCAGTAATGCAGTTGCAATTACGGTTGTACGGGGCGAATGGGAGGCGGATGGCATTTGCTGAGGTGTATGTTTGTTCCAGCGGTTGTTGGCCCTGCAGACGTCGGTCCAGACGCGGTCAGCTCCGCGGTTACTGGGCCTGCAGGCGTCGTTCCAACCTCGGTCGTTTTATCTCCTGCTACGTCTGCAGGTGTCAGTGTTGGTCCGACCGTGATCGGGTCAGCGGTTGCTGGCTCTGCACGTGGTTGGTGTTGGTTCGGCCGGACGCTTCAGCGGTTGCTGGTTCTGCAGTTGTTCCTCCGGCGGTAGTGAGCTCAGCGGTTGCTATTGCTGCAGTTACTTTTTCCGGCACATCTGCTAAAATTTCTTGTGCACTGGCATCACGTCAGGGTCACCAAAATGTAGCTGGTCGAAGGCGCTCTCAAAGTCGTCCCGCTTCCAACAAGAGAAATACCAGTGCACGGTTTGGAATTTATAATTAAATTTAGTTAAAAAAAAACGAGAAGGAACATTTTCAATGAAATATAAAATTTTAAAAAGCAAGACTTGCTGCGACGAAACTTTCAGCCGACTGAATTAAATTTTGAAATTTTCTTACTTTGAAATTTTAAGAATGTGGAATTCTGTCAAACGTCGCATTAGATTAGAATTAATTAATTTTTGTTGTTGAAATTGGCTTAGTTTTATTAATTTAATTAAGCCAATAAAAATATATTTTTTTGTGTGTTACATTCCTCCTAACTCGGATAATGCAATTTATGAAGCTCATGTTTCTAATATTAAGCAAATTGTCACATTGTTAGATGAAAATTCGTATGCTGTTGTATTAGGGCATTTTAATTTATCAGATGTTAAATGGACTTTTTCTGAACATGAGAAATGTATTATGCCGTTTAATGTTTTAAAAGATTTTGAGTTCGAGGTTGTTGATAACATGTCAGCTTTAAACTTAATTCAATTAAATTTACTTCGGAATTCGATGGGCAAGATATTAGATTTAGTGTATGTTGATAAAGAACTTGAGACTTCTGTTACCGAGGTAGATTTTCTAATGTCAAACAATAGTATTTTTCACAAAGCACTACATGTTTCTTTTAACCTATCATTATTGAATTGTTTTATTTCTGATAATTGTACTAATAACTTTAAATTTGATCTTACCAAAGCGGATTATGACGCAATTAACTCATATTTATCTGTAATTAACTGGTACGAAGCTCTTGATTCGTCTAATTTGTATAATGCTTACTCTACGTTTGGAAACATTTTTAGAAACAGTCATTTCAAATTTTGTACCAATTAAGAGAGTAAAATGTTCTAATAGGCCCATTTGGTTTAATAAAAGTTTATCTAGACTTAAAAATGATATGCTAAAGCTTATAAAAAAAGTAAAACCACAATTTCTTCAAGAGGCAAATTTATTCGGTTAAGAAATGAGTATGAATTTCTAAAGAAATTTGTATATAGACAGTACATTTGGTCTGTTGAATCTAATATCAAAAAAGACTCTAAAACATTTTGGGCATTTTTTAATAGCAAACGTAAATCGTTTGGAATTCTTTTTAGTATGGTACGAAATTTCTTCCGACATTTTGAAGGAAGTATGTGATATGTTTGCTACATTTTTCCAATCGAACTTTGTAAATGAATCAATTGTTTGCAGTAAAATGCTCCCATGCAACCCAATCACTGATTTGGGCCTATTATCTATAACCGAGGATGAGGTTCTCCATGAATTATCATCTCTTGGATCAAATACGAGTATTCCCCCTGATGGATTTCCATCTCTATTCCTAAAATTAATCAGACTTAATATAGTACGGCCACTGTGCATTATTTTTAACCACTCTTTGAATCGCGGCGAATTTTTAGATTGCTGGAAGAATTCTTTTATTACTCCAATTTATAAGTCTGGGTCAAAGAGAGCTATCGAGGGCCATTAGGGCCATTAGGGCCATTAGGGCCATTATTATTCGTTTTATTTATAAATGACTTACCCTCATATATATCAAACTCCAGCTATCTACTGTATGCGGATGACTTAAAAATTTACAAGTCTATTAAGTCTTTTTCGGATGTTCTACAACTCCAAGAAGATGTTGATAATATAACACGTTGGTGTATAGCCAATGGTTTGAATTTTAATATTAATAAGTGCACGGTTTCATCATACTATAGAATTAGATTACCTATAATATATGAATATACGATTCTCGACTTCAAATTGCAAAGGAGCTCTAACCAAAAAGACTTTGGTGTAATTTTCGACACACAGCTATGTTTCTCTGCACACATTGATTTTATTTTTTTAAAGCCAGTTCTATAACGTGTACTATTCTGTTCTTTTTGCTCGTGATGTCTTAACTGGTCACATTGAATGCCCTATGCTACTCTCATTATTTAATGTTTATGTATCATTGCCTTCACCCATCTCACGTATTTCAATAAACTACCATATTTTGTCAGAATTACTTACAACGTTCACTTATTCCTAATAAAAGTACAAAAGTGGCTATTTACCATTGACCATGCAAGCATTGAATCTTTGTTAAGCACCATATCTTAATCTTCAGCATAAGTAATACCACTTAAATCACATAAATATCTGTAAGATTTATATTTTTGAATTGTTTTTTTTTCTGGAAAAATTCTCTCTTTCCTCTGTGAATTCATTCTTTATAAATTCTATTTGTATTTTGGTTTATATCTATTGAATTGTTTTATTTATTTTTACACTTTTCTTTAATAGTACTGATTGTCACCCCACATCAGAACCCTATGATATTATTTAAATAAAATTGAAGTATCATTCAACACTAACTCAGGACATAACGTTCTAATAGTTATAGAATGTTCACTATTTATTCTCTTCCAGTATTTAGCTAACTACTATTGTTATTATTTTAGTTTTAAGTTGGAAATGAATAAAATTGTATCTATCTATCTATCTATCTATTCCTTCGTCAGAAAAAGCTAAGACACATTCAGCAATACGCCTATCATCGGTGCTGAAAATAATGCAAATATTTTGCAAAGCACAGCATATACACACAGTCCAAAAAGTTTCCGTACAGCAGCTTACTTTCTTCTACACTTGTTGAAAACTATTAAATAAAGAAAGATTTGAACTTAAAAGTTAACAAAAATTAAAGATGCAAACAACAGTTACCATCATCAAATAAAAAACAATAACGTTTTATTAAAAAAACAATAAAAAATGACAATTCACTTCACTCAAAGCAAAAAAAATGTAACCAAAAAAGTCTCCGTACAGTTTATCACTTTCTTTCTAATAATTAACGCCACTTAAAAAAAAACAGTATTTAGTAAGTCGTTTGGCCTCCTTTATCCTTAACGACTTCTTGTGAGCGATTTTGCATGGAACGGACTAATTTAGAGGTCGTATCTGGGGTCGTATCTGTTCCATTCCTCAAGCAAGATGGACTTCAGCTCAGTTTTGCTGGAGATTGTATGTTGGTGAACTTTGTTTTCAAAGTAATCCCACAGATGCTCAATAGGATTGAGATCTGGTGACTGCGGGATATTTTATCTGTATTCGGACATTATACAACAACCATTCTCTTACCAGGAACACGTGCGCTTTGGGTCATTGACTTGTAAGAACACAAAACTGTTCCCAAGACTCAGTTTATTCTTTCAGTATATTCAAGGATCCATATTTATCCATCGTGCAATCTATAAATACTAGATTCCCAACGCCGGAAGAGGCCATACATCCCCATACCATTACATGGCCACCGCCGTTCTTCGCAGTAGGTGTTCGATTTTTTTAGATGCATCTCACTGTTTGGCTTTCTCCATACTATGCGACGGCCATCTAAGCCAAAGATGTTAGATTTACTCTCGTCAGTAAATATAACGCGATCCCAGAACAAATTATCTTTCTCCAAATGCTCAATAGCATATTCCAATCTAGCTTTTTTATTATATTTTTTCGAACTGGCTTTTTCCGTCTTACACGTCCATTAAATCCATTTCTATTAAGCACGTTTCTAATGCTTTGAGCGGTTCCTTCGGTTGTTTTTTAAATTACCGGCAATAACAGGTGCACTTTTTCTTGGGTCTGCTATAACATTTCTAACTATTCGCTTCTCCAGACGATGATCAGTCTTCCTTGGACGGCCAGATCTTGGTTTATTGACGTTTTTTTTTGTTTTTTTTTTTTTTAATTATTGCAAAACATACTGAATGGAAGAACGCGGTCTTTTTACTATTGGGGACATATCGGCAAAATATTTTCCTTCGTTTTTTAGATGAATAATAAGTTTTTTGTTAGTCCACTTTTTTTTTTTTTAAGAAAAACAATTTTATGTAAAAACGACTAAAAACACTGAAAATTTCCAAAAATACGCAATTGTTATCCACACGCTTTCTGATGGCAACTGTTACTGTTTCGCTGGACTTACTGTTTTAGTGGACTGTAAACAAAATTTGCGTATAAAGAAAAACGCAAAACCAAATTTATTTTTACTTTAAAATTTATTGTGGCGTTGATAGCCCCGGCGAACTTTGGCATGGCGGTTGGTTGTCTTCCTTGATGACCACGATGTCCTTAATTTGAATGTCTTTGGATCTTCTCGCCCACCTTGATCGCTTCTGAAGCTGGCTGAGGTAGTCGCTGGACCATTTTCTCCAGAATTCTTGAACAATGCGTTGTACATACTGCCATCTCTTAAGCGTGGTAACTTGTTGACTTAAGTAATTTTGGTCTGGAACAGCAGTCATGGGTCGCATTATCAAAAAATACGCCGGGGTGAGTGGATAAACGTCTCCTTCGAACCTTGTGCATAAAGGTCTAGAGTTGGGGCAAGCCTCAATTTGACAAAGGATCGTTGCGAACTCTTCCTACGTTACTGAGGTGTTACCCAAGGTCCTACGAAGATAATATTTGATCGTCTTAACGCCCGCTTTCCATATTCCGCCGTCGATAGAACGTATTGCTAAGCAGACTGAGCGGGCTCGTAAACCAATTGTTCAAACTACTAAGCCGACTGAAAGGACGCTTGAATCAGCAGGGCAGACTCTTAAGACAGTCAACCAGCCTTCTGAGCCGATTAAACGTACGTCAAAGTCGTCCACTAAAAAGGCTGAACGAAAAATAACCTCGGATAAGCCAGCGAACCCCGTACGTCTGACGTATTCTCAGGCTGCAGTCAAAGCAACCAAACGAAACGACGGCCCACCCTCTAATCCGTTGAATGAAATTCTGAACTGCATCTACGCTAAGTTCGAGGAACAATGTGAAGTTAACAAACGGATTCTCGAACGTCTTAGTAACGTCGAAAGCTTTTTTATGGCTAACCTTTTATCTAAATCTAAGTAAATATGGACGCTTTGCTTAAAATAGTAACATGGAATGCAAATGGACTCTTACAAAAATCTAACGAATTAGAAATGTTTCTAATAAGAGAAAATATCGACATATGTTTGATCTCCGAAACCCATCTAACAAGGGAGTCGCAAATAAAGATAACAGGCTACGCTGGTTATCACGCCTATCATCCTTCTGATAGAGCGCGGGGCAGTTCGTCCTTATTCATTAAAACTAACATCGAACATTCGGCCGATATAAGCATAGAGCTGGAAAAACTGCAGTTGTGCGCAGTAAGGGTTAAAAATAAACACCTGAGCTACAATATAGCATCTGCTTACTGTCCGCCGCGATGCTTACTAGAAAAAGACGACTACTTTCGTGTCTTCAATGACCTTGGTTCAAATTTCCTTATTGGTGGAGATTTCAACGCGAAGCACACCTTCTGGTGTTCAAGATGTACATCTTCTAAAGGAAAAATTCTCTACGAAGTGGCATATGAATTCGGTTGTTGTTTTTATTCGACAGGAAAACCGACCTATTGGCCAACTGACTCACAAAAAATTCCCGATCTTATCGATTTTTTTTGTTACAAAAGGCATTTACGAGAAGTTTATTACAGTCAAAGAATGTTTTGATCTCTCATCTGACCACTCGCCGGTAATTTTATTACTTGGAGAAGCGCTGATCAAGATAAAAGGACCTCCAAGACTCACTAGCAATAGAACAAACTGGGAGGGCTTTAGAAATGATTGCGAAACAAATATCGCCTTATCACTTAGAACACCTTGTGAACTAGAGGACGAAATTGATCGTTTCGTGGAAGCAATTCAAAGAGCAGCATTCCCTTTGGAAAGCGCTAAAAGGCATCCGGAAACCCCAAATGCAAGCACCACCAATTCGGAAAATCGATGGAAACTGGGCCAAGAGCGACAAAGAAAAGGCAGAACTTTTTGCTTTGCACTTAGAAGAAACGTTTAAGCCGTTCGACGGCCCTTCGTTAACGCCCGACTCTCCAGTCACGACATCTGACAACTTTAAAGTAAAAAAAGTTGCATTGATTGAACTGAGGGAAGTGATTAAAAATTGAAAGACAAAAAAAGCTCCGGGTATGACTTGATAACGGCGCAGGTAGTCAAAGAATTGCCGAATAAAGCTATTATCAATCTGCTCTATGTGATCAACGCTTTGTTCAGATTGCTTTATGTTCCGAGGCAATGGAAAGTGCCGAGATTATAATGGTCCCGAAACCAGGTAAACCGCTAAATGAGAAGAAATCATATCGGCCTATTTCCCTATTGCCGGTTATCTCAAAAATATTTAAAAAACTTCTTTCCAAACGTCTACAGCCCGTAATCGACGAAAGACGTCTCATTCCTGACCATCAGTTTGGATTTAGAATTAAACATTCTACAATTGACCAAGTCCATGAAATAACTGACGTGATTGAGAAAGCTCTGTTGTGGTGTATTTCTTGACGTCTCACAAGCTTTCGATAAAGTTTGGTACGAATGCTTAGAGTTTAAATTGCAACGACTACTGCCACGGCAACTCTTTCTATTTTTACGATCGTACCTCACCGAGAGACTCTTTCGTGTTAAGCACGGAGATTGCGGCCGGAGTTCCACAAGGAAGTGTCCTTGGCCCGCTTCTATATGTACTCTACACGCGTGATATCCCGCAGGAAAGAAACTGTGTCGTCGCCACGTTTGCGGACGATACGGCGATATTGACCACGGGCGAAACTATTGAAGCAGCAACTGGAAAGCTGCAACATGCTATTAACAAAGTCTACGCTTGGACGAATTCTTGGCGTATTGTGCTGAACGAAAGCAAATCTACTCACGTCAACTTTACCTTTTTTTTTTAACGCGAATGTAGTTCTTTGCGAAAATTTAATAAGCACGATTCTCGCGGATTGAATATCTTGCGGCGATAAGGCATCGACCTGTTGCCGCGATTGAGGAGACTTATGTCGGCGAAATAATCGTATACAACGCGCGACGACGCGTAAAAGCCGATTAAGATTTGAGAATCTTTCGAATATATCCCACTCGGTGGGCGATGAAGAAACGAGACATGTCAAATCGTTTTCGCTAGGCTCCTTCTTCAATTCGGTAGCGTTGTAAACGTTAATTCTGATTTTCGTATAAATGGTGGTCCGTACCACCATAGATCTAAAGTTGGTAAGTGTCTAGGCATCAATCCACGCGTAGCACAATCCGCTGGATTTTCTGCTGAGCGAACGTAATGCCATGCTGAAAGAGGTAGTTGAGCTGCAATTTGAGACAACCGATTATCTGCGAAGACGTTGTGAGGGCGGGGATAATCCTGAATCCAATACAGAACGATAGACGAATCCGTGTATGCAAATCATTCCACGTCATGGATACTAAGGGCTTCTTTAACCTTGCTGAACAACTTAGCTAGTAATAAAGAGCCACACAGCTCGAGGCGTAATACAGTTAAAACCAGTTTACCTGGCGTAACGCGTGTTTTAGCGTAGATTAGTGACGTGTAAACGCTTCCATCATCCTTGACTATTCGAGCATATATCACCGCAGCGTACGCGGATTCAGACGCGTCCGCGATGTCGTGAAGTTCAACCAGTTCCGATGGTCTGTATTGGATCCATCGTGATCTAAGTCTACCCTGAAATCGGCCCCCCTCCTCGTAATGCTCCGGCGGGATGCACATATTCCAACCAAATCCCTTGATCCATAGTTATTTCATCAAGATCTTTAATTTAATGACTATTGGCGACAACCATCCCAACCGATCGAAAATACGGGCGATGTTAGACAGAACTTCCCTCTTCGTGATTTGTGATCCTAATGGAGGTAGTACGAGCCTGTATTGGAAACAGTAAATTTTAGTGTCCCAAACCAGCCCTAATGTTTTAACACAAATTTCTCCTTAAGGCAGATCTGTGGAAATTTCTCGGCTATCTATCAATAACTTCCAAAAAGCTCGACGAGTTCGACGTCCATTTACGTAACTCCATTCCTGCCCCTCTGAAGATGGTGCATAGATTATCCCTAATGCGAATGGCTTCTTCAATTGAATGAAAACCCGGCATGTAATCATCAATATAAAAATAATTTATAATGCTGTTACTTGTTTGGGAATACCTCAGTAAATTGTTCATACTGACCTGCTTTAGAACCCGGGTGGCAATAAAGGATGTAGGAGCGGTCCCGTATGTCAACGTTAAAAGGTGGAAGTCGCGTGGTGGCTCGTCCAAGTTTTCCCTTCAAACGATTCGTTGATATTTGATGTCACTCTTGTTTATCATAATTTGACGATACATTTTAGCAATGTCCGCCTTTACCGCTATTGCAAATTTCCGAAACTTGATCAATGACGTAATTAAACCGTTTTGTATCGTGGGTCCCACGAGCAAACAGTCGTTTAGCGAAATGCCATTGCTAGATTTGCTAGAGGCATTAAAAACGACCCTCAACTTTGGCACTGCATGGCGTGGTAAATAAAAAGACAGAAGTTGGATCTCGGCCAACGGAGTAGGAACCATGTGACCCAAATCCTCGTACTCGCGCATGAAATGGGTGTATTCGCGTTTAATGTCTGGATTGCTGGCAAATCGCTTTTCCATCGAATAAAGTCGCTTTAAGGCGGCCTTGCGCGAGTCTCCAAACTCCACCGGCACAGACTTGAAAGGCAAGCTCACCACGTATCGGCCATCGAACTGAACGTAATGAGTTGATGTAAAATGATCCTCGATCGAAAACGCATTTCCGTACGTCCTGCAGATTTTCGCACTCCCAAAACCGACGCAATAGGAAGTTGAGGTCAACCGTATTATGGAAAACATTTAAATCGGGTTGTTTTTCGGATGCAATATTACCCGCAATAATCCAGCCAAATAACGTATTTTGGGCTATCGGCGAGCCCGATGGATGAACTATTTTTCCTTCGGTAAGGATGTTGAAAAATATATCTGACCCGAGTAAAATATCGATTTTACCGGGTGTGTAACAGTTCGGATCAGTTAGCATTATGTCGTCAAAAAATGAAAGTTTGTCGCGAGGAATATCCACGGTTGGTAGATCACTAGTCAACGTTGACAGAACGTATGCTTTGACCGGTACCTTCGTCGTCGACGAACGAAAGATAAAATTTACAAAACCTCTTGTACCAAGTTTCTTACCGTTTCCTCCTATACCAGATATAAGAATCCTAGCATGGGATCTCCTCAGTTGTAAGCGCTGTGCACAAGCTTCCGATATTAATGTTGACTGCAAGCTTGAGTCCAGCAGCGCTCGGCACTGCTGAAGCTCATCGTTGCAGTCCACGACCAATAACACGATGGTTGGCAGCAGCTTAAAACAGTTACGTAGAGAATGCTGCAAAGTATTCACGGATACTCCACACGCGACGCCACTGGAAGGTCCGGGTGAAACCGACGACGACACATTGCCTTTATGCAGCAATGTGTTATGCTTTTGACCGCACAGTTTGCAAACGGAGATCTTACATTCGGAAGCACTGTGTCTTCCCCGAAGACAATTCGCACAGAGTTTGTTGACTTTAACTATTTCGGCACACGACGCTACAGTTAAATCACGAAACTCGCTACACTGGTACAACAGATGATTCCCTTTACTCTTTACGCACGATTGCACCGCTGCGCTTAGGACGCGCTTGCTAGCACCTTTCGGTATACGGTTGGAATTGACACGTGTGGTTCGCTAAACACGTTGATGCCATCATTTAAAAAGTCCGTTAAGTCCGTTTGGCTAAGCTCCGGCTTATCATATACCTTTCGAATCCACAACATCTTGTTCTAGGAGTCCAATTTTTTCGAAAGGACATACACCAGAAGGACATTCCACGAATCTACCGGCTGCTTCAAAGCACGTAACGCGTTCACGTTTTCGGAAATCGCCGAAAAGAACTGTTTGATTTCACTTAGTGAATTTCCTTTTAAGCTTGGGTGTTCAAACAGATTGTCTAAGTGGGCAACCATTATGAATTTTGGCTTATCGTAGTGAACCTTCATCAAGTTCCACGCGACGTCAAAGTTCTCGTTGCTGGGAGGAAGATGTTTCATGATCGACAACGCCTCACCCTTTAAACGCGTCAAGATGTTATAATTTCTCTCTCCCGTTTACCGTATCTTTCGATTGTACCAACGCCGTAAGCAGATCACGAAACCGCACCCATTCATCGTATCTACCGGAGAACTTCGGTAATTTAATTTCCGGAAGTCGCGTTTGAGCTTCGAGCTTTGTTATGTTAATGGCCTTTCGCGGCGATTCTGCAAGGCCCTTGACGATATCGTTTAACGAGCACTGGTTATCCACCAAAGCCTTCAAGGTCTTGTTAAAATCAACATCGAATTCTACACGCGACGAATCACTGTTGGTTTGAGGTTCGATTATGTCAGCTGTAGTATCGTAAAACATTTTTTCGAACTCAATATGGTACTGAGTTTCTTCTTCTACTTGCCCGGCTTCAGTAAGTAACGCTTCGATTTCGATTTGTACCCGCTCGAACTCTTGGATATAATGTTCTAACCGGTGTTTATAAGCTTTTGCTTTAGAAGAAGTTCTCGCGCCCGATTGACAAAACGTATTTGTTCGCAAGACTTGGCCCTTTAAGGCGGCATGCTGTTGCTTTAAAGATTCCATTTTTTTTTTAACGCGCCAAAATTCGATTCGAACCGTTTTAATTTACTGTTTGCAGTTTGCGCGTGCAGAAGATGACGTGATTAAAAACCCCAACGGCAAACGCACACAATCGTATGTCACCTTCGCCGCATACCAAACGAACAAACTACTACAGTAGGAAAAAACAACAACCAAACGTAATACCCGTTGATTTCTTGGAGACTGCACTAACGGTTACGCACAACTCGACTCGAATTTCACTCGATATTTTTCCTTGCTAACATTCGTACGTACATATGTATGTATGTATACATGCCCATGACCGAAACTACACAACTACACTCGTACGCAAGGAATGAACGGGGAAAAAATACTTTCGAGCGCTAACAACTGCTGCAAGTGGTCGCAATAATAAGAAGCACACTAGAAGTGTGTCCACCGAATGTATGTGTGTTTGTAACCCTTTTCTCATGCGCACAAACAATCATGATCACAACTCTTGATGGTTAGTGGAGCACCCCGATACCGTACAATCGTTGTGAAATTTATGAATTTCCGATCCGGCTCGAAGGACCAAATGTTTCGCGCTTAACGCGTTTTAGTGGACTGTAAGCAAAATTTTCGTATAAAGAAAAACGCAAAACCGAATTTATTGTGCCGTTGAACGAACTTTGCATAAAGAAAAAACCATCCTGAAGGGCTAGGTGGTTGATGAACGACTCGACTCATAATGAGAAAAAGGAGGATAACATAATAAAGCAAAATGACAAAACCTTACAAATACCAGAATGTTATGGGTTTCAGCTTAAGGTGTAAGCATATGGCAAATTAACGTGAACTATTATGAATTTGTTTTTAAGAAAAAAATAAATAAAAATAACTATTTTGACTGCTAAACAGTTACAAAGAAATGATATCTGTACGGAGACTTTTTGTCATTGCCTGACAGACTGTTTGGATGAATATGACCATAACGGTTTTGTGAGTGCACAACCAAACTTGCAATTCGGAGAACAATTGAGGAGAAAAACCACATAAATATCTGTTAATGTTGCCCCTTTAGCGCTTACATTAGACGTTATCATACATTTTTGCAATTATATAAAAAGGAAGCTGCTGTACGGAGACTTTTTGGACTGTGTGTATTTACAATTTTTACAGCACTTTTCGGATGGTATTGACGTTCTCTTGCACCCAGTAAATATCTCCACCTGTTTTTGAGAACTCCATTTGTCTTGTTTCTAATATATTTCGCGCACTGTAGTGGGCTTTGTTAAAATTAACATCCGGTGAGACTCCCTCATTAGTTCTAAATGGAGTTAATTACCAGGTTTCCAAAGGATAGCCAGCATCTCCTCTGAAATATAAACTAAATATCATTGTAACTATTACAAAATGAAAATTAACGTGGAAAAAAAAAAAACACACAAACCGAGCAGCCAAGAATTTCTTTCTCTTGTTAAATATTTATGCTTCATCCATGACTGTAATGCACCAACATTTGGCATTCCATACTAACGAATCGTGGCACGCTCCATGATGAGTCGCATCAATAAAGCGGATTCTCATTTTGGAATCACAATGCTAATAATGCGGAATAAATTAAATTAAAATTAAAAATGGACGCATTGCAAAATATAATAAAAAAAAAACTTTGAGACTATAAAAGCCTTTTCTATTATAATTTATTTTATTTTATTTTTTTTTATTTGGCGCAACAGCTTTTTAAGTGGCAGGGCCTAGCTTCTCGGCAACCACTCATGTTGTGTGCGTTATATTTTTCACACGGATGGAAGGGACCTACAGTTTAGTGCCGCATCCGAAGGGCAATTTGTTTTGAAAAGCTGTTTCGAGACAACAATACTCTCGTATGTTTGTTAGACGTTCGCGAGATGGTGTTTTGTGGGATTCGAACTTGGAACCTTACGCACAGTGATCCAACACACTAAGCACTTACGCCACGGCGCCCATTATTTCTATTATAATATAGATGTTTATTATCTTTCGGTGCAATTATTCTCACATGGGTGCCATCTACACACCCTATTATTCCAGGTATGCCGAATTTTTCACAGAAATCTAGTCATGTTCCTGAATTTTCTTCTGATGTCATATTGATCCAATTTGGACAAAACTATGACTCTCATACACGTCTTCGGAAAGAATTTCTGATAAGGAAGCATGTGCCAACCCAATGTCGTGCTCTCGCCCTACACGTTTTTGATACCCACTTTCAGTATAGAAGCGTAGGCATGCGCTGAGTTTTATTATTGGTGCAACTGCAAGGGGCTTTTTGCGAGGATGTAATGAATTGGACAATATTTCTAACAGATATGCAAACATTGGCTTGTTAACTTCGAAATACCTCTGAAGTCTATTTATAACACAATTAAATGAGTTAACTAATAGAAATTATGCTCCTACTTACTCTGGTAACTCTAAGGGATCCATTAAATTTCTTCGAGTTATCCTTAACTTATGCTGCTCATCTCTTTACATGATTCAGCTGCTATTATATAGGTAGATGCAATCGTGAACATTCTATGGTGTTTTCTTTATTTAAAATTCTAAGAATCTTAAATATTCAACCAATTTTAAAGATTGCAAGTACACAACAGTTGCTTTCAAAATAGAAAAGAAAAAAATTAATTTTTGGCGCAACAGCTCTTTAAGTGCCAGGGCCTAGCTTCTCGCAACCACTCATGTTGTGTGTGTTATATTTTTCACACGAATGGAAGGGACCTACAGTTTAGTACCGAATCCGAACGGCTATTTGAGAAGCTTTTTCGTGACAACAATACTCTCGGATGTTTGTAGACGCTCCCGAGAGGTGGGACCGTGAAAAAACTTTTTGGTGTTTTGTGGGATTCGAACTTGGAACCTCATGCGTAGTGATCCAGCACACTCACCACTTACACTGTCAAAATATTGGAATATCATTTTGAATGTGTTTTTTCGCATTTGCAAGTTATAAGTTTGATTCCGGGGGAAAACAAATTCCGCTGGAATTTCACGATACTAATTTGTTTCGCGGGAGCAATATGTCCGTGGAAACTTTCTTCTCCATCAGAATTCACGAAAGGGCTGATTAATTAATGGCTGATCTTTCGAAAAAGTTTTTGGCTAAAACTTGTTTTTTGTGTTATTTTTTTTTAATTTAAATTTTTTTCGGGCTTAAAAAAAACATTTGTTTTTATCAACGCTTCATGTATTTACTTCTGTGGTGACCTCACTCATTCTGCCAACAATTCCTATAGCTATCACCCCAGAACTTCTGGTAATCTACCACGAAGTAAATATCTTGCCACCATCCTCGTACCCATGTAAGGCTCCTGTGGTATCCTCCCATTTAAGTTGTTTGTCTGCTATAAACATCATCATTTTATTAATAAGAAAATTTAACTAATACCCTAGTTAGTTAACACACGTGTTATCCATGTGTAAGAATAGGGGTTAATCGGTTTAGTAGACGAGTGGCTCATTTGGATTTATTTGTATTTACATCTTTACACTCCCTTGGGGTTGGGATTAGAATATACCCGAGATAGACATGCCTGTCGTAAGAGGTGTATAAGATCTATCCTCCGTATATAAAGCGCAAAATGTTTACAAACAAAAAAAATGCGATTAGTGGAACGAAAATATTGAATATCCAAGGTGGCAGTCCAGGTTCAATGGAAAATCCACCCTCCTCGGATGTAGGCTCTACGAATTCTGGTGAAAACCAATTATTGTAATTAATAAACCCCTTTACAAAAAATTCAAGGGTATCTTGGTCTCCACCATCAAGACCGAGTGTCTCCGGGAAAAGGAGTCCGAAGGAAGTTCAAGCGGACAAGAAACGGGACGCAGTGAAATGTGAAAGCTTTGAGAAGCAAAGAAACGAATTTCTTATTAAGAGCTTAAAAGAGCGGTAGGAATTCCAAGAGAGGAAAACAAGGTTCTAAAGAACTCGCTAATACAATAAGAAAGCGAAGTCAATCCCTGCGCAGCTAGTCCCAAATATCACATGAACGAAGAAGAGCGAAACGAATCGTGTGTCAAAGGAAAGTTCTAGCAAAAAAAAAACGAAGAGCCGACATTCCTCCCGATATTGAGCCACGAAAAGAAGACAAGAAAAATGTTTTAATTTTTAAATGGTAAACGAATTTTTTTTTTTTAATCCGTTAAGGGTGTCACTGCAATTAAGAAGTAATACGAAAAGTATTTACTTTGTGGGAGATGCAAATCATCAAATAAAGGGTGCTAAACCACCGTCAAATCGACCAATTCTTGAGTTAACAGTCAGCGAAAGTGTAAATCTCGTTATTCGCGGATGTATTATTTATTTTTTTTTTTGGAAAAGGCAAGAATATCCCCGAAATCCCTATCCAACTGTGTGTAGAAGCTTACAAATATTTACAAAGCTTGTAGAGAACTGCCACAAAATTCTAAGAAAAACCAGGAGTTGTATGTATAAACGACGAGAAGCAGATTCCCAGGACGATTTGAAGAACTTATTTGGCATATCTTATGCTGATGTTCTTCAAAAAATTAAAATATTGTAGTAGAGGACAGAGTTCTTCTTAAAGCGTCAAAGAGAGCCAGGACGACCGGATTTCTTAGCTGGAGTAGATAGAAAACAAGTGGAAAAGGAAGAAAGGGTATGATAAAGGCGATTAGAAGAAGAACAAAAACATCGTAAGTACATATCATCGGCAATAGCATTTAACTCTTCAGCGTCCTAGCAGGTTTTACTTTCCGAAAAGCTGACACATTAGCAAGCTCCGACGAAAGCAGCAAAACGGATCTTCCGACTACTCTTAAACCATCATCTGAATTAGCCACAAAACGAGGAAAGAGGACTTTGTTACTCCAAAATTAGTCTCTGCCCTTTTTTTTTTTTTGTCGGGTTAGGAAACGCTCAACTGGAACACTCAGAGACGCAACTGGTCTATTGTACTACCAGAGAGCAAACCCTGATTTACCCTTTTTATTGGAATTTCTTTGTCTTTCTAAGAAAGCCAAGCAAACACTTCAGTGATGAGGAGCTTACAGTACCAGCACTCACCACATCCGCACCGAAGATCTGCCACCTGATACGAGCAAAGGCCGGACACTCACAGAGATAATGTTCCGCGGTGTCGTCGCTCTCTCCACAAGCGTCGCAGATTTTAGTGTCACTTAAGCCCATCACGTTAAGGTGCTTGGCAAAAGCGAAGTGGCCTATCAAGACGCCAATAAGTTGTCTACAGTCTTTTCTGCTGAGAGACAGCAAGAATGCCGCTGATTTCTTACAGACGTCCGGGAGCATGCGTTTGGTCAACCTGCATCCTGGAGAGTCATGCCACACATAATTGTGTTCGTGAGAGACCCAATCGTCAATGGCAGCCCTAATCGAGGACGCTGGAAGACCCAACGCGGGTTCGGGACCTGAGAAAGCTTCTTCTGAGCCTTGTCTAGCAATCTTATCGGAGATCTCGTTCCCCAAGATCCCAGTGTGACCTGGGACCCAGATAAGAAACAGAGAATTCAGCCTTGCGACCGAGTTCAAAGAGTTTTTGGTTTCACGAACTATTTCGGAAGTGGTTAAAGGGTTAAGCAAGGCCTTAAGCGCTACCTGACTGTCACTACAGACACAAATGCTATGTCCCTTCCACCTGTTCTTCACAACATAGTTCATGGCCATTAGGATTGCATAAGTTTCCGCTTGGGAAACAGACGCATATTTGCCTAACGAGAAGTGAAGTCTAATCTTGTCGCCTTCCACGAAGACCCCAGCGTCAGACCCTTGACTGGTTTTGGAACCATCCGTGAAAATACGACTACATTCCATTCCCGGCTCAGACTCTGACCGAAGCCAGTCCTGGACACAAGGAAAGTCGACTCTGAATTTGCGCATCAGCTGGAGTTCTGGTGTCATTGCATCATACAGGAGTCGTAAGATAAGTGTCGCACAAGTTCACCAAAATTCCAGTCTGGAGTGTACCAAAAATCGCCCCGCCTAAGACGATGGATGGCTTTGATAGTGCAACCCATGATATAAGTATCGAGGGGAGGTAAGTTCAGCAAAGCGTCTACGACAGAGCCTGGCGTACTCGGGAAAGCTCCCGTGCAGCCGAGACAAGCTGTTCTATGGAGTTTTGCGCAAAAGGCAACCACATATTTACGCGAGAGCCCCTTCTACCAAACAACCGACGCATATGCGAGGACTGGCCTTATCATAGCCATGTAGACCCAGGGAACCTTATTCGGTGACAAGCCCTAAGTCTTGCCAAAAGCACCCTTACACTGCCAGAAGACTGAGAGCGCCTTGGATGTGTTCGACTCGACGTGTTAAGACCAATGAAGTTTCTTATCTAAAATCACTCCCAGATATTTGGCTTCATTGGAAATGCGAATGGTGACGCCTTTTAGTACTGGCTGAGTCAGACCGGTCAAAATCCTCCTTCTCGTGAAAAGAACAACCTCAGTTTTAAGAGGATTCACCGGAAGCCCACTCCTAGTACACCATTCATCGATCATGTCCTGCGCCGCCCGCGCGTTAGCACTGACCGTCGCCAGGCATGGCCCAACAGAAAGTACAGCGACATCATCCGCATATGCCTAAGCGTAGACGTTAGAAATATTAACAGTGTTCAACAGAGAGTCGACCACCATGCACCATAACAATGGAGACAGAACGCCACCTTGCGGACAGCCCCTGTTTACCCCTGTCATAACATATTGGCCACAATCCGCATCCACTACCAAAGTTCTATTCATTAGCATTGCTTTAATCCACAACACTAATGTTCCATCTACCCCGTGTTGTCTGGCAGAGTCGCACATGCAGTCAAAAGTCGCATTGTCAAAAGCACCCTCAATGTCGATGAAGATACCCATCGCGTATTCTTTCCTATCAAGCGCGCATTCAATTCTGGCCACTAAATTTTGAAGTGCGGTCTCACAGGATTTCCCATGCTGATAAGCATGCTGCAACTCCGATAGTGGATGCAGCCTCAAAGCAACTTTGCGCACGTGAAATTCTACCAGTCTCTCCATACTTTTCAGTAAGAAGGATGTCAAACTTATAGGTCTGAAACTCTTGGGGAGCGAGTAGTCTTCCTTACCAATTTTCGGTATGAAAGCTACTCTTACTGTCCGCCAAGGTGTAGGAATATATGCCAGCGCCAAGCCAGCGGTGAAAATTATTTTCAGTGTTGGCAGCAACTGGTCTATACCCTCTTGCAGCATAGCTGGATATATTCCATCAGTGCCAGGCGATTTGAAACCATCAAAAGATGCCACAGCATATTTGATGGCCTCATCTGTTACCACGGCTTATGCAATATACCAGCTGCGCCGAGTTTTCTGACTTAGATCAAGCTCAGCCTGGGTAAGCGGACCAAGCTCCGACCTAGTGGTTATCTGATCGCCAAGAAAGTGAGTCTCCAGCAGAAGACTAAAAGTTTCCGCTTTTGTCTCAGTAAACTTGCCATCAGAGTTTCTCAGTGACTCCAGTTTGGTCGGCTTGCCCCTTTTGAGAACCTTAACCAACCTGCTGGTTTCACCGTGTGTCTCGATCTTTTCACAAAAATTTCTATAAGAAGCACTTTTCGACAACCGAATTAACTTCTTATAGTCTTTTTGATTCGATCTAAAAAGATCCCAGTCACCTTCTAAATTTGTCTTGAGTGACCTACTTAGAAGTTTTCTGGATTCTTTGCTACTACTTTACTTTACTAGGGCCTTGTACGCACTGCGACCTGTAAGATCTATTGTACCAGCCCGGTGTTTAGCTGAGAACTTGGTTAAGGCTCTTGATAAACCTCAATAAAGCTCCAGGCTCAATATTCCAGAAGTCAGAGGGACTCAATACAGCCCTTCCGAAGTCTTTTTCTTGCGGCCATGGGGCATTCACAAAGAATATGTTCTGCCGTCTCTTTTTGCTCTCCACATAGCCGGCATTCGTCTGTATCTGCTACTCCTATCTTGTGCAGATGGTACCTGAGTGGGCAATGACCAGTCAAGTAGCCTGTTAAGGTTCTTAGGTCTGCTTTCCTAAGCTCGAGTAGCTTTTTCGCCTTGCAGCGGTTGAGATTAATGAACTTCTTTGCCTGTCTTAGGTCCTTGAGTTTGGCCCAGTACTCTGCATGATGATCATCTTCCCATTTCCTTATTTTTATGTTAACGCTACTCCGTGCGACTCCAAAATAGGGTTCAGGACCGACTAGTGGGTGACTAGCGCCTCTTCTCGCTAAGCAGTCCGCCCGTTCGTTGCCCTCGAAGCCTTCGTGTCCTGGTATCCAGGCTACAGTGACTATGTTTTTCGATGTGAGATCTTCGAGTAGGTTTAGACAGTCCCATACAAGTTTTGATCCTACCGTGTACGATTTCAGAGCCATACGTGCTGCCTGGCTGTCTGAGAGGCGTTAGATACGAGTACCCTCGACTCTTCTACGCAGACATTCTCGTACACAGAGCTCGATCGCATGGACTTCCGCCTGAAATATTTTTGGTGATTTCCCAATCGCAGCCGCACGTTGGAACCTGGGTAAACCCCTGCGCCAGTGCTACCATTTTCCAATTTGGAACCATTTGTGTACCAAGTTTGAGAGTTTGGTAAGACTACAAGTCCTTCATTCCTCCATGTGTGGCGGTCACCTATGACCACATTGAATTTACTGGAGAACCGGTATTTCTTGATCATAGTATCTGGGATTTTGAGAATAGGGTCATTTTGAATATAACTTAGAATCTTCAAATGGCCTGTAGAGTTGCCGATTTTAAAGTCCGAGATCTTGGGTAGCCTAAGAGCACTCAGTATAGCTTCTTTTTGTGCTGCAAGGTGCAACGGTGCGAGGCTAAGCATTGCTCCCATTGCGGCCGTAGGGCACGATGTATTTGATTTAACTGTTCCTGAGACTTGGCCTGTAAGGTTTTTGGCCACCAAGCCAACGATGCATAGGTGACCATGGGTTTGATAATGGCGCTGTATGTCCAATATATTATCTTGGGTTTTAGCCCCCAAGTTTTACCATGTAGGCGCTGGCACATAAACATTGCTCTTGTCGTTTTCTCGGTGACCTTGTTCAGGTGTGAATTCCAGGTGAGCGTCTTGTCAAGTATAACACCTAGGTACTTCGCTTCCTTGGATATGTCGATTGGGACGTTTTCCAGTCTAATTTCTTTGAGAGTGTGGTTTCTTTTCCTGGAAAAGGGTACAAGTATAGTTTTTCCGGGGTTGATGGTAAGTCCCTTTGTCCTGCACCAATTGGAAGTTAAATTGATGGCACCTTGCATTAGTTGAGAAATTATGTCCTCAAATTTGCCTCTGACGGTGATGACAATATCGTCTACATATCCTTGTACTTTGTAACCCGATTTTTCAAGTAGCTCTAGGAGTTCGCCAATAACTAAGCTCAAGAGCAGGGGAGAGAGGACTCCTCCCTGCGGGCAACCTCTGGTAGCTGTTATAGTTTTATGCGAGCCTCCGCACTCGATTCTTATCTTCCTGCTGCATAGCATGGTTAGGATCCAGTTTATGATCAGAGGAGCGATATTTTTCCTGATCATAGCCTTTTTGATAGCCTTATAGGAAGTGTTGTCGAATGCTCCCTGTATATCTATGAAGGCACATAGAGCTATTTCTTTGGCAGCTAATGATTTTTCAATCAATAATGTTAAGCTATGAATGACTGTTTCCGTAGATTTCCCAGGTTGATAAGCAAATTGGTTTGCATGCAGAGGATCATGTATAAGGAACTTTTCCTTTATATGATGATCGACAATTTTCTCCATCGTTTTTAGGAGAAAGGAACTGAGACTAATGGGTCGAAAGGATTTAGGCGATTGCTCCGCCTGCTTTGCCGCCTTTGGAATGAAGACCACCTTAACCTCCTTCCAACTTTTTGGTATGTAGCCTAGTGTAAGGCTGGATCTGAAAATTCTTATAAGGGTAGGAATTAACAGGTTTGCTCCTTGTTGTAGTAGGCAGGGAAATATGCCATCTATACCTGGTGATTTAAATGGGCAGTAAAGATTTTGCCAGATAGGCTATAGTCTCGTGTAGAAGCAATGAGAACGTCGTTCCTCAGGTGTTCTGGAGAGACAGCACAGACGGATATACAGCCTGGAAAGTGGGTATCAAGTAAGGCTTGACAGGTTTCCTCCGGACTGCTGGTGAATTCCCCATCTGGTTTCTTTAGGGAGCCAAGATGCTTGGAGTGACTCTTGGGTAGGGCCTTTTGAAGGCGAGCCGCAGTGGGGAAGCTTTCGATACGTTCGCAGTGCGTTCTCCAAGATTCGCGTTTAGGTTTTCTAAGTTCTTTGTTATAACTTGTTAGAGTTTCTTTGTAAAGGCACCAATCGCTATTGAATAGCTTCCTAGTTTCACGCCTAAGTGACTCAAGACGCTTATTCCACCAGGGGGCGTCGCGGTTGGTCCTTTTCTGTGTTTCGGCACAACTGCCTTCATAAGCGACGGAAATGGTTTTTCGAAGGTGTTCTGCCTCGAATTCCAACTCTGAAATGGTATGTATAGGATTCGAAGCACGATTTAGTTCTGCCTCGAGGATAAACCGATAGGAATCCCAATTAGTGTGTCTAGGGTTCCTGTAATTTAGCGTGTCACTCATGGAGATCCCTACATCGAATCTGATGTGGTTATGGTCCGACATAGAGACTTCCCCTATTTACCACCACCATGTTGTTAGTACATACAAATTCAAAAAGCGATTCACCTCTTTTGTTGATGTCCGAACTGCCCCAGGCGGTGTAATGGGCGTTAGCGTCACAGCTGATAATCCAGGGTAGCTTTTTGGCACGGCAGTAAGCCATCAAGTACCGTATTTCGTTCGGCGGTGCCTCGGCTGTGTCGCCGGGAAAGTAAGGCGAAGAAGCGGAGGCGAAAACAACCTTCGTGGTTCCACTTGTTAACGGCACTTCTGCCACTATCGCCACCAGGTCCCTAGTAATGAACTCTGTAATGGGAAAAATATTATGAGTATTTTTAATTAAAATTGCTGCCCTAGGATTACTCCACGCGTCAGAATAAATTAACTTACAGTTCTTCGTTGGGAGTCCTTTAATGGCTCCCTCGAGCACTAATGGCTCTTGCATCAGTGTTAAGTCAATATCTTCCTTGATGAACCATCTATTCAGCACGGAAGATGCTGCCCTAGCATGGTGCAAGGTTATTTGAAGGCACCTGAAATGCCTTCTAATGAGTGGTGGAGGACTCATCTACCGTTTACGCCCCCTGTCCCGGTGGGCCGTTTTTCTGACCCTGCCGCTATTTAGTAGCGCAGATTCCTCGGGGTTTCTTCTCTCCCACTTCCTTAACCTTCCAGAGGGAGGGATGCAGCGTCTGTCGCTATACCTAGGGGTGTAGTCTTCCTCTCGACGTGGTGTGTGTCTGGGTCTGAGGGGCGAGGGTGGACGTGGATGAGGGCTGCGCGGATGAGGGTTGCGCGGAAGCTTCGGTAGCGCGCTTGAAGCTCTAGCTGATTTTCTTTCTGGCGGCCGTTTGTTTGCGGATACCGCCTCAGCACTGTGCTGGGGCCCTGTGTGGCCTCTGCTCTGGTGTTGGAGACCCGTATGGCCTCAGCGCTGGTGCTGGGGCCCTGTATGGCCTCAGTGCCGCTGGTGTTAGCTCTGCGCGTACAAGAGCTGGCAGGATTTTCTTTAACTATCGTGCCTGTCTGGTTTACGGTGGGTCTTGGGTGCTCTTTATGTTTACGACGAAGTTGTACGGACCCGAAGCCGTAACTAAGTTCGCTCCGATTTTCGAGAGGTGTGAGGCTGATGCCGGATCCAGAGCCACGGTGATCTCCACGACTGCTGCTCGTTCGACTCTATTGAGCACTCTCCAGTCGTCCACTCTTAGCCCTTCGTTTTGGCCTTTTATTAGGCCCAGCAAACGCTCGTTCGTGTCTTTGCCAGGAGAGTACCCGACAAAAATTTCTGGACGCAGAACTTCTCACTCGTCCACAGCTTTCAGCTGTGCATCTTTCCAGGGCTTCATTTTGGGTACTGTTGTCTTGAGCCAGTCCGCTATTGCTTAATTTTTACAGCTGAAAAGAAGCCAGCCGTGTTTGAAAATACAACCGAGGAACTGCGATTTAGTAGAACTTTCCCTCTGCTGCAGGATGACGTCCAGTACCTTGTCCTGTACCCGTCTGAGCTGGTCTGTAGTCCAGATGGTGCCCGGGAAGTCTGGTGGTAAGACACCAATCTTGACGATGTCAACGGCGGCGTCCCTGTACGTTTTTACAGGGCTTGATGGTCCGAGCCTAACTTTTGACGTGGTGGCTATCCTCTTCGCTGCGTTGTCTGGTGGTGTAGCGCTGTCACCTCTTGGACGTTTTGAGGGGGCTTCTTGCCTGTTTAGTGGAGTCTGCGCTAAGTCGCAGCAGTTCTGGGCTCCACCAGGGAACCGGAGTTTTGCAGGGGGTTTTTGTCAATGGGCACGTCAGTTCAAAACAGCTGGTAAGGACACTAGTCAGGTTTTGAACAGCATCCTCAACCTTTCGTTCCGTTCTGAGTTTAGTTGGAGTTTTGACAGATCTGTCTAGCTCTTCTCTAAACCGCACCCAGTTGATTTTCCTCGGATTGCTCCTCTCCTGCAAAGTTATGGCCTAGCATTCGATTTGGAAAACGATGTATCTATGGTCTGACAAGGACACCTCCGGCAGTACCCTCCAGTTAGTAATTGACTTGAAATACCTGTTAGATAAAGTCAAATCAATTACCTCCTGCCTCCATGGCGTAACAAAAGTTGGCTGGGAGCCAACATTGTTAATTACCATGCCAGACGATAGTATAAAGTCTAGGAGATGGTTTCCTCGTATGTTACATTTGCTGCTGCCCCAGACTGTATTCTGAGCATTCGCGTCGCAACACATGACTAGTCCCATCTCCCGAGTGTCATAGTACCTTATGAGTTCGGCAACCGCCTTCGGTGGTGGAGGCATTACCGAATCATAAGGGAAATAAGCCGACGCAACGACGAAGGTTTTCCAACTTCCGGTCGTTTCATAGCTTGCAGCTGCAGCAACCAGGTCCTCTCCACAGAATTGTCCAAGCTTGGTTACTGAGAGGAAATTAAATTAGACAAGCTCTCGGCACAATTAGACAAGCTCTCGGTCTTTCAGATCGCTCGTCATATAGCACCGTTACTCCACGAACACCCCCAAAACCACATATGCGCTTGTTCCGCACGTATGGCTCCTGGATAGATGTTATATGGGGTTTTATACGCACCACGGAAAGAGCAGTAGCAGCCTTTGAGTGGTGTAGGTTTATCTGCGAAAATATCAAAGATATAGTCGGAGTTTTATTAGCAGAAGGGCGCGCACCAGGTGCGCACATGCTTCCGGCGAGGCGAGCGCCCCTACCCGTGGCTTTGCCTGCGTCAGCCATTTTCTGTCCGCTAGTGCTGGGACCTTTAGGGGTAACAGCACCAGTATCCAGCGGTAAGAGTGTGCCCGGCAGAAGAGCGCGCATCAGATGCGCACACGCTTCCACCAAAAAGAGCAGGCGAAACTTGCTCCGTCGGATTGGACCTGTTCGAGCCGACCGGAAAGGAGCCAGCGTTAGGTCTGAGGGATTGATCGGCTCCAACTTGAGTACTTTCTGCCGACGTAGGCTTCTTTCCTGTCGCTACTGAAGGATGACTGCTTTCGGCGCTTGCGCCTTCAGCTGACTCTGCAGCCTCTTTGCACCGCGCCATCGCCGCCTTCCTTCTTCTCCTTTTCAGTTGACTCTTAGTCAGGAGCCTATCGGAGTGCGCCGCTTCAGGAGCTCGTTCAGCCTTATTGCTTTCCCGAGTCAAACCGTCACCGACACAACTTCGACCAGCTACCCTTCTATTAAGAAAGAGATTAGACGTTCCAGCCGAAGCCTTTCCGCCACTTTCTTTGCCATTCCAGCTCAGTCTACCAAACGAGTCAGAGACAGAGAACAAGCGTCGCTACTACTTCTGATTCAACGCCAGAGGTGGGGGGGGGGGGGGTAAAAGTATGGTGATTGCGACCTCCAGAATCCTCGTCCCGGCCGTAATCAAAAAGACCACGGGTTTATCGTTTTAACGAGTACCACCTGGAGTAGATACCGTAAATGTTTCTTCCATCATACTGTCAACAGGTTTTGCGTCACAGTCAAGACGTCTTCAGCCTATAGTTCGATGTCTCACGTGGGGTCCTTTCGGACCCTTAAGGTCATTGACTCTTAAGTCATTCCGCCACGTCAAGGCAGCTGAAGAATGGGAACAGTCTCTGCCTTAGACAGATATCAGTTAAACATAAGAGACTTTCTTTATATATTTCAGGCTACAGGGGAGGATCTAGGACTTAATTTTGAAGATTTTCGAATAAACAAGTCCTCGATTCAACGCGTTCGGACACAGATTAGAAAAGAATGGTCACAAGACATTAAAACTGATTTTCAAAGAAAGGTTCACTGGAATAGAAAATAGTTACCTGACTTGAACGTAAGAAGGGCCAAGGAAGAACGACTTCCTATCGCTATTACGTTTGGAGATGGCGAACAACTGCTTTCCGTGCCAAAACTGAAAATTTTTTTTTTTTTTTTTTTTTTTTTATAATTTACTCGCGCTAAAGGGGTTATGACTACCCTTTTTATGCATTATACATAGCGTGAGCGTTAAGGAAGAGGGGTTAGGGGGAAACGAGGCACCGATGCACATTGGTCTTAAATGACTGTAGGTTATAATTGAGAGGAAAAGCAGACTCGGGGAGAGCATTCCACAAACGTGTTGTGCGGCTCATAAAAGAATCTCTAAATTTCACGGTACGTCCGAAGATAGGCTTAAGGGTAAACTGATGAGCATTCGAGGCATGGCGAGTATTGCGGTTAAAACGAAGAAGGGGAGGAATGCTATTGGCTATCTCAACTGAGCATTTTCTGTGGAAATATCGATTATCGCGCGTTTTTGAATTCTATCTAGCAAGTGCAATATGGTTTTTGGTGCACCAGACCAGATGTGAGCGTTATACTCTAAAAACTTGATTAACGCTACTTAGATCTGTCAAATTCGATTTCTTTGTGCTCTGTGAAAAATCTCTATTTTCTTTATTTTCATCACATTTTAAATTGGCTAATTATCATTTTGCTAAACCTAAGTGAGCCTTTAAACTGCAAAACATCGAGTACAAGTGAGTTATAGAGTTTTAAGACCGAATAGCCCTGAATAAAATTGTAGAAACTAAGTCAGTAGTTCATAACCTCAACTTTATGAGCCTATATATATTTTGCCCATGAATCGAGAAAAACGAAAGCTTGACCAAACCTCTCCAGAAGTCTCCAATACAGTGAAGAAAACTTTAAAACAGAATACCATGTCGAATCTGCCAAATGAGAAGGATAGTATCTCTTATTCGAAATTGGAAGAACTTCTTGGAAGCATTTTGGATAAAAAGCGTATCTCCACCAGGGAGGACATTGAAAGGCTTCGGGAAGATACAAGACAGTTAATTGCAAAAAATGAAGAGCTGTCGGCCAGGGTCATTCACTTGGAGAGTCGCTGCGAATTGTTGGAGAACAAAATCGAGTCTATGGAGCTGAGGGGTCTTGAGCGAAATTTGGTTGTACGCATGCAAAGCTTAGGAGGGGTTGACGATACCGAAAAAATTAAGGGGATTTGCATTAAACTTCTGAATAACTCCTCTGACGTTAGAGTGGAACAGGTGCGACAATTGCCTTCGTCATCAAGAGCAGGCGGAATGACTAGTTATGTTGTTGAGCTTAATTCCAAGCAAAATGTAGTCAATGCGCTCAAATCTGCGAAGTCTCTGAAAGGCACTGGAATAGTTATTCAAAAAGATCTACCCCTGTCCATGAGAAGAAAGCGGGGTAAGCTGTTGCATATTCGGCGAATCATAAAACAGAACGCTAGAGGCGCGAGGGTTGGTGTAAGCGACGATCGGCTGTATTTTGGTGGTAACATCTTTACTTGGAGTCCTGAAATTGGATTAAAATGTGGCGAGTTGGATGGATACCGTATTCTGAACGATTTGTTGACGGCAGAACGAGTTGTTTTGAAATTTGAGAGGGATGTTGACAACGCAGATTTATTTATTGCTACAAGTCCATTTGGTAATGTCACTAATGTCATCGGTGGTGTCAAAGGAAACCTCAATAACAACAACGAAGCTGGCAGCAGTGCGGACATCGGCCAGCCTAAAAGTATGCAAGCTAATCATTCAAGTAATCAAAACTAGGAAATAGCCGTCTGCCATGTCTGTAAAAGTAGTTCGTTAAGTTTAAATTTATGTAAATATAATATTTTAGCGTATAATGTATTTGGTTTAAATAGTAAGGATTTGTTCCCAGAGTTTTTTAATTTTGTAAATGAAATGGATTTTGTGTTTCTTTTTGAAACTTTTGTAAAAGAGGAGGATTATCATAAATTTGAGGAAAAGTTTATAAATTATAACTTCGTATGGGTACCGGCGATTAAAATCAATCGACATGGACGTGCATCAGGAGGTTGTTATTTTGGAATAAAGAAAACGGTCACCGTCGACCTTAAATGCGAATTCAAAGTTGCCGAAAATGGAATAACATATGTTGAATTGGAAATTTTGTCACAGCGATTATTAATTATTCCAACTTATCTTAATTGCAATGGTGACAAATGGCAGAGGGAGTTCAACCGACTAGAAGAATTTTTATTCTCAACCCAAAGTAATAACTTGCTGGTAATTGGCGATATGAATGGTAGAATTGGGAATTTAAGCGGTGCAGACATTGGTGTTAGAGGAATCCAACGGAAGTCAAAAGATGCGGTTGTAAACACGTGCGGAAGGAAAATTCTGGACCTGATGGATTCAATGGGACTTGCAGTATATAACGGATGCAGTAAATCTGATTCAAATGGGGAATATACCTATATTAAAGCGAACTGTGCAACTATAATAGATTATTGCTTCGCCGGAGGAGACTGGCGCTCCTTTATAATGGACTTCGAAGTTAGGGCTCTTCCATTCTCCGATCACTTCCCAATCATTGTCACGATAGGTCTAGAAAAGATCGGGGCGGATCACATACGAGATTTGAAATTTCTTCCGCAACTCGTCTGGAAAGAGGAGACAGCGATCCTATACAGAAATAATCTCAACAGTCGCCTTTGTGAACAGAGTACCAACGCTGAATTAAATATGGACAGTCTGGAAGAAATAATTAAATCATCCATTCCGAGGCAAAGTCAAGTCGGCAATACTTATCGAAAACATGTTAATAAGAAACCCTGGTTCGATGGAGATTGCTTGAAATTGAGGAAGCGCACATTCGCTTTTCTCCGATTGTTCAGGAAATACAACGAAGAGTTATTCAAGGAGCTATACTTCAGAGTCAGATCCCACTATAAGTGTCTATGCAAACTTAAAAAGTCGCAATATTTTGAAAATGAGGCTAGTAAACTGGCAAATTCAGCGAGAAAACTCAACGGTATCTCTCCAAAAATCAGCAATAAGCTCACTGTTCAGGTCTTAAAAAGTCACTTCGAAAATCTTCTTAATCCACCTAATCACGCTAGTCCTATCCAGTATGCGAAGCCACTTTATTTCAATGAAACATTAGATGCTACAATTTCGAATGAAGAAGTAAAAGAAGCCCTAATTCGATTCAAAGATTCCAAAGCACCTGGCTACGATAGAATACCAGCAGAATTCTTCAAATACAGCTCAGATGAATTTTTAGTCGCATTAACCACTGTTTTTAATAATATATTTGAATCGGGTAGCGTGCCGGAAAGCTTCAAACAAGCCATAATTTTTCCAATATTTAAGAAAGGCGACTCGTCAGACCCGGCCAATTACCGTGGGATATCCCTTTTAAACGCTTCTGCAAAAATCTTCACAAGTGTTCTACATTGTCGTTTATCGCGCTGGATTCAGGAAAACGCGCTCATAGGAGAATTTCAAGCAGGTTTTCGACCTGGATATTCAACGGTAGATCATATGTTTGTGTTATATAATATAGCAGAGAAGTTCATAGAACGCAAACAAAAGCTGTATGCTTTTTTTATCGACTTCAGAGCTGCTTTTGATACCATAGACCGGCAAAAGTTATTCTACAAGCTCTATCAATATGGAATATCTCATAAATTTGGAAAGATTATGGAAAATTTATACGATGGCACTAAAGCAGCAGTATGGAATGGAGATGGGTTGTCAGAATGGTTCGTCACAGAGGTAGGGGTTAGACAAGGTTGCAACGCGAGCCCGTCACTATTTGCGCTTTATATCGAAGACATCATCAGTTACCTTCCAGGGGGAATTTCATATGCAGACACCCTAATTAAGGCTCTCCTGTATGCTGATGATGTGGTCCTGTTAGCAAAATCACCAGAGACCCTACAACTCATGATTAACCGAGTTTATGATTATTGTGTGCTGTGGAGTTTACAAATCAACCTGATGAAATCCAAAGTGATGATTTTCAGAAGAGGCGGGGGTAGACAGACAAGGGCGGAAAGGTGGACATTTAATGGCGATAGCATTGAAGTCGTAAAGCAATACAAATACCTTGGAGCTATAATTTCAAACAATTTAAGTATGGAACCGCATTTGGCTGAAAAACTTCGGCAGTCTAAAAGTGCGATAACCTCAACATGGAAAAATTGCTTTCAAAATCGCAGCATACATCACAGCCTTAAATATCGGGTGTTTGAAGCGGTTTCAAAGTCAATACTCCTGTACGGGGCACAAGCATGGGGTCATAGGTGCTATGATACAGTAGAAAAGTTGCAGAGATTCTATCTACGGAGAACATTCCAATTACCTACAACTGCACCTAACTACATGCTGTTGATTGAAACAGGTCTCGCCCCGTTGTTCTTACAAACACTCAAACTGAATATTGACTATATTCTCAGCACACTCAGGATGGGAGAAGAGCGATTGCCAAGAAAGGTTGTTAAATACGCAGTACATACCCGAAGTCTGTGGTATAAAGAGATGATCAATTTGGCGGAAAATTACGAGTACCATTTAGAATTGGACTGGAATGCGCGAAGTAGTTGGAAGAGTTACCTCTATGACTTTCTGACGCAATTAGATACACAGATTCGGCAAAAATATATCGAGCAAGCGAGTGTGTCAACCCATAGGGAGATCTACAAAGAACTACAGCTGAACCTGGGCTCTCTAAACTACTTTAAGGACACGAATAAAATAAGATGCATCTCTATAATCTTTCGTGCAAGGGGAGAGCTACTTCCACTAAACTTTATACCGCATAGAGATGACCTTCCGGTTTTATGTTCATTGTGCAATATGTCACAGAGGGAGAACGTTATGCATTTCATAGGGATTTGTCCAATTTTTCGTGATATTAGGAGGTTCCACTTTGGGAAAGCCAGCTTGTTATCTGAAGACGTCAAGGCATTGCTAAACGGGTCCAATTGGAGAGCTCTCACATCATATTGCGAAATAAGTTTAGCTCACAGAAAAAGAATTATGGAGGAGAATTTTTAAATTTTCTAAAGTGAATCAAATGTAAAATTATGCTGTTAATCCTTGGCAGACGGCTTTTAGCCATGTCACTTAAAATAGATTTAGTACTTTTATTATTTTTGTAATGAATTTAAACCAACTGGAATTAATAAAATCTATCTAATCTAATCTATCTATCTACTCTAACTTAGGGCGAATGTACGCCTTATAAATTGAAGCCAAATCAGAGGGGGTGAAATATTTCTTACACCGCTTTAGGAAGCCTAAATATTTCGCTGCATTCTTAGCGATTTCGAATACATGGTCGTTCCAACAGAGTTTGTTGTTGACACACATACCGAGCATGGAAAGTTTTTCGGTTTCTACAATGCAAGTGCCATTCATGGATAATGGCTGATGTGTAGGGTTTCGCTTTAATGACAGAAGACAGCACTGAGTCTTGGAAGCATTAAATTCCACTCTATTGGTTAAGCCCCATTTAAATATGCTGTCAAGGTCGGAATTTAATGTGTTTAACATACGTTGTCGTTCTTCGTCCACGGCCGAAGAGCAGGGTCGTGAGTTTGGGACCGAATATGAAAAACTGAGGGTGCTGTCATCAGCGAAGGAATGGATTGGATTAGAAGTTGCAGATAGAAGATCATTTATGAAAATGAGAAAGAGAGTCGGAGACAAAACAGAGCCTTGGGGGACACCAGCATTTATTTGGTGAGATTCGGACTTGAAGCCGTCCAAAACAACTTGAATTGAACAGCCCGAAAGGTAGTTTCTAATCCATAGAAGAAGAGTATCATCGATCCCAAATGCACGCATTTTCGACAAAAGAGCTTGATGCCAAACTCTGTCAAATGCTTTTGAAATATCAAGAGCAATAATCTTACTTTCACCGGAGTGGTGCAGAGATTGGTTCCACTTATCGGTGAGATATGACATCAAATCACCAGTGGACCTGTTGCCACGAAAGCCATACTGACGGTCATTGAGGAGCTTTCGTGATTCAAGATATTTCATTAGCTGACGGTTTATCAGCGTTTCCATGACCTTGGAAAGAAGGGACGTTAGTGCAATGGGACGGTAGTTGGAGAGAGAAGAAGAATCGCCTTTTTTAGGTACGGGCTGGACAAATGCTGTTTTCCACTTTCTCGGAAAGAGACCTGAAGAGTAGGATCGGTGGAAAAGCTTACGCAGTGGTTTTGCCAGCGAAGAAGAACACCTCTTCAGAACAATAGGGGGTATACCATCTGGGCCAGCGGATTTGTGTATGTTAAGACCTTTGAGTACTCCTGCAACTGTACGAGTGCGAAAGTGGACTTGTCCCATGGAAAATTCGACGCTCTCAAGTACAGGTGGAGACAAAGCACTATCTGGCAGTGTGGAGTTTGCTGCAAAGTGAGCAGCGAACAGATTAGCTTTGTCTAAGGAGCTGACAGTTGGTGCGTCGTTATGAATGAGCGTCGGTATAGATGACGAGGCCGAATTCTTAATGTTTTTAACGAACGACCAAAAGTTTTTACTACCCTTGGGACAATGTAGTATTTTTTGCCTCAACTTTTGGTCGTGGGAGAATTTAACTCGGTTAATGAGGGCATTGCAGTCATTTCTGGCTCGTTTAAACTTTTTTCGGTTTTCCTCAGTTGGGTTGGCCTTGTAAGACCGAAAACTTAATTCCTTTAACCTAATAGCTTCTTTACAGCTCGAGTCGTACCACGCTTTTTCCTTGGGTCTAATAGCTTTTATCCTGTGAGGGATGTAAGTTCTCATACCTAGGAGAATTGTATTAGTAATCATATCAGCCGCGGCGTCCATATCGCTATCGAGGAAGCATAGCGACCAGTTAAAATTCCTAAAGAACTTATTTAATTCATTCCAATTGGCTTTCTCGTATAGCCAAACTGTTCTTTTTGGAGTTTGTTCTTTAGCTTTGTGGTTGGAGTACGAGAAATTGGCCGATATGACACAGTGGTCTGACGAACCTAGAAGCGATAATACATTTACCGTGTATTTATTAGGATCGGAACTAAGGAACAAGTCCAGAGTGTTGGCGGTATGGCCAGTTATGTCCGGAACACGAGTTGGCTCATTCACAAGCTGGGTTAGGTTATTTACCTCAGAAAAAATCTCAACATACCTTCCTTCGGGTGTTGTCTGTCCAGAGTGGCGAAGCCAAATAGAATTGTGGACATTGAAATCGCCCGCAATGACGATTTCAGAATGTGGGTACAGGGATACAATTCTTAGGATGGAGTCTGACAGCGCATCAAACTCATTATAAGTTGAATTGCTGTCAATATTTGGACTTCTATAAATGAAACAGTAGTGGATTAACTGCCTACGGACATGGAGTTTCAGCCACAAGAAATTAAATTCCGAATTGGAACATTGGCCGTATTGTGGGAGAATTTGGTAGGCTACATCACTACGTATATATACAACGAGACCGTGATGGTGGAAGAATAATGGCTCAATGCTATATCCAGGCAGATCGAATTCCGAAGGATCGGAATTTTGACCCACCTGTGTTTCACAAAGAGCCAAAACAGCTGGTCTATATTTGGCGGCGTGGACGTACACAGAAAAAAAATTCGATCTGAGCCCACGAATGTTGCTCAGATCTACTCTAAAATTCCTTACCATTATAAAAAAACAGACATAGAAAACACAGCTCCGACGTTAACTAAGCCGAGTTGTGAAGTGCAGATCCAACGTTAGTTTCCCAAAACAGATTATCGCAGGTGTTATGCCCATACGACAATTTGGTTTGGTCCACCAACAAAGACCTGTACACACAACCCGCTATCCACCAGACGATGCTTTACCCGGTTGTGGGTGCACGCATGAAAAAAAAAAAAAAAAAAAAAATATAAAAATCCTACGGCACTCTATTTATTTAAATTTTTTTTTTATGCACTGAATTATTTTTGTAACGGCGCGGTGAATTTTGTTTGTATGGTTATTGATTTTTTTATAATTTTTATTTATTATTTTTCTATTTTTATATTTCACTAATATTATTTAAATTATTATTGGATTGGGGGGTTAGAGAAAATATTGTTTCAGAGTAAATTGCACTGCGGTGAGTGTTAGCGTAAGCGCGTGTGTTCCCGTCAGAGAGCGATCGGTGAATGGTAAATGGTGAATGGTTTATCTAATTCTTGTAAAGAACAAGCTAAAGTTGTTTCTAGAGCAATTAATTATTACTGGAACTTGGATGATAAAGTGGAGGCTATGTGTTGCAATACAACTGCATTAAACACATTTCACTTTAATGGAGCATGCGTGCTCTTGGAACAAGTTGGTTGTGGTCCCCTTCTACTTGTTTGCGGCACCTACCACGAGGTATTCCTCTACTGCGCCGTCCATCCGGGGTGGATTCGAAGACTTTCTTCGTTGTATGTGAACTCTTCTGGCTAAGTCGATCTCCTTTTATAGGCCGTATAGTTCGGCAATGTACCTTCTCCTCCAGTCACCGTCTATGCAGACACGACCAAAGATCGCTCGAAGAACTTTTCTCTCAAAATAACCAAGGGCATCCTCATCCGGTTTTGTCAAATCCCATGCCTCTGCGCCATACAGCGCCATACATGATTAGTGTCTTATAAAGAGTTACCTTAGTAGTTCGAGATAGTGCTTTGCTACTCAATTGCCGTTTTAGCCCATAGAAACAACGATTGGCAAGAGTAATTCTTCGTGTGATCTCCCTACTAATGTCATTTGCGGAGTTCACCATAGAGCCTAGGTAGACAAAATCCTTTACTACCTCAAAATTATATCTGTCTATTGTGGCGTTCTGCCCAAGACGCCGATATTGGGTGTCCTTTTTAGTAGACAGCATAAATTTTATTTTGCTTTCATTGACCGCTAAACCCATCTTTGCTGCCTCGATCTCAATACCAGCAAAAGTCCCATTGATGTCCCGCTGAGCCATCGATTGTATATTCATGGGTTTTTCTCAAGATCTGCCGTAGTGTGAATATCTGGTCAATAGTGGAGTTTCCCGGCCTAAAACCGCACTGATAAGGACTTATCAGATGGTTAACGATCGGTTTAAGGCGTTCGCATAATACGGCAGACAGGATCTTGTATGTTGAGGAGATTTATACCTCTGTAATTGGCGCAGTTCAGAGGGTCTCCTTTCTTCAGGATCGGGCAAACGATGCTGAGGTTCCATTCATCGGGCATACTCTTTCTTAATATGGTATAGAAAGAAAAAAATCACTGACCGAGTTAGATCGCATGTTGTAAGCTCGATCTCAAAGTGTTGAGATCGATCACAAATTGAAAGCTTGATGTCAGACAGAGCTTGTTTTGATATGCAAAAAAATGACAAACCATTGATTGCATGAGATCGATCTCGTAAATAGTTAAGCATGGCATTTCGCTTACTTAGTTCATATACAATTGTCAAGCCAAATTTCAGCTTTATTCCGTTACAAATCGAATTTATAAAAATAAAAGGTATCCAGTTCATTTTATTTTATTTTATTTATTTATTTATTTATTACTATGACATGCCTATACACAGTAAGATACAATATCTTATAAGTTAGTGATGACTGATGAGCTAGAAAAAATAAATTATAATTAAAATTAGAAATGAGAGCTGTACAATTAGCAAATTCATTCAAAAAAAATTCAAGTAAAAGTTATATAAAAATAACTGAATTAACTAAACAAGACATCGCCGTGGTGTTAGGGCCTAGTAAAGGTCAAAGATTCTCGTGTAGTCTTCCCCAGATGAGATTTGCAGCTAAGCTGCAGTCGACCCCATTTCTTCCTCTCCTATCCTTTCCTTTACCCTCTCTTATCGCAATGCTATCCGGTTAATACGGCGGCTTAAAAAGCGTGATCCGGAGTCCTACACGGACAAGGAAAGAGTGGCTCTGGATAGAGCCACTAACACGCTTAAGCTGAGAGGATCCACCCGACAAGACAGGACGGGCCGTAAGGTAAGAAGTCCCCTCGCGGCGGGGGCGGGAAGCCTCTTGTTCCCCGCCTCAGCCGCGAGGAGACTTCGGCCAGCTACCGACTCAGACTCAACCCCTGAGCCGGTTGCTGGCTGTTCCAATAAGGCGACTACGTCACGGAACTCGACCGCAACAGGAACGGATGTAGGACTGACCGCGGCGAGGAGGGAACGCCTCTTGCCATCCACCTCAGCCGGGGACAGACCTAAACCGCTTTCAGTCGATCCAAGCAAGGACGCACAGTCCAAACCTAGGTCGACTGCGAGGCGTTCTGTTGCTGACTCAGGCAACAATCGACGTAGCATAGGGCAGATTAGGGGAACAGGCAGGAGATTGTTCGAGTCGAGGAAGGAAAGCCTCTTGCCATCCACCTCAGTCTCGGACAGACTCAAGCCCCCGCCAACCGTTTCGGATGGGGCCGCAAGGCTCACGGCCGAGCCGATTGCGGGGTGTTCCAAGAGAGGTAGGCACGACGACACGACATCGCCGCCAACACGAAGAATAAGCAAAAATGCCAAGATGGCACCACGAAAAGAAAGAGCTAATCTTCAGGTGGCGATCGTCGATTTCAATAACCCTGACCGTAAGCTATCCGGAGACCAATGGAGGCTGGTGGAGCTGCGTATACTCGACGGAGTAAACGACGCCATAGTCAAGAATCAGGGAACTATCCCTTTCTTTGAGCAGCTCACCACCTTCAAAGGCTTCAAGGTCATGTCGTGTGACAACGAGACAACACTCAATTGGCTCAAGAATTTCGTAACCAGCACGCAGGCTCCTTGGGCGAATGCCGACCTGCGACTTGTGGAAAAAACAGATCTGCTGGAATTCACTAGGCTTAAAGGCCGCATTCTCATTCCGGGCCCACACATTCCTAGAGAACGGTTGGAAAGAAACCTCCAACACCTCAACCCCGAGCTATATAGCGAAAATTGGGAGGTGTTAGAAGTGGGTACCCATACAGAAGCCGGAACTGAGATTGTGGTGTTGCTTAACCACAAGTCCATGCCCATCCTAAGGAGATACAACTATAAGGTTCGCATTGGAATTACCCGATGCAAGGTCAGACCTTTAGTTGGGATGGACGAAAAGAAAAGAAGGAAGGCGGGTGATAAGGTAAATCAATGATGAAGATTGCTCAAATAAACCTTCACCATAGCATAGCAGCTAGCGCCAACCTCATCTATCTCATGGGAGATAGGAACATAGACATTGCCCTAATTCAAGAGCCATGGATCTCCCGTGGCAAAATAAGTGGGCTAAGGCATAAAGACCTTACTACATACATCATCGAACCGCTACACGCGGAATGTAAGAACAGAACGTGCATCGTAGCTAGGAAACAAATTAACCTTTTTCTTTTATCTAGCTACAGCAATGAGGACCAAACAGTGGTAAGGCTTGAGCGGAGGGGGCTTTCCCCGCTGATTCTATCAGCCGTCTACATGCCTTTTGATGCCAAGGAGGGACCGCCATCCACACTGACCCGCTCTCTTGTGCAAAAGGCGGAACAGGAAAGATGGGACTTGCTGCTGGGGTGTGATGCCAACTCTCATCACTCTCAATGGGGTAGCAGCAACACAAACTTACGCGGTGAGTCTTTATTTGAGTTTATAATTGAAAATAACCTTATTGTAGCGAATAGGGGTAACGAACCTACTTTTGTAGTAAAGAACAGGCAAGAAGTTATAGATGTAACTTTAGTCAGTAACTCGAGCACCCTAACTATTGACAAGTGGAACGTGATAGGGGAAGAGTCCTACTCCGACCACAAATTGATCGAATTCCTCGTGGGTAACAACTATGACTCTCCCAAACCTTACAGGAACCCCAGGAAAACCAACTGGGATCTATTTAACAACGAGGTGAGGAAAGGTGTAAGATCCCTGCAGGATAGCAACTGGTTCGGACCTGCCGACATTGACCGCAAGGCGGAGGATATTACATCCATTTTTAATGAAGCCTATGTCAAAGCATGTCCAGAAACCAAACGAAAAGATAAAAAATCACCACCTTGGTGGTCACCTGAACTAGCTAGAATTAGGAGAGTAACTAGACACCTTCTAAATAAGGCCAAAAGAACTATGCTAGAAGCGGACTGGGAACAATATAAGTCCAGTCAGAGAAATTTCAAAAACGAGACACAGAAGGCCAAACGCCACTCTTGGCAGCACTTCTGTAATGAAATCAAGGGTACGACAGAATCTGCGAGACTGAGAAAAATTCTATCCAGGGAATCAAAAACTCTTGGATCTCTCAAGGAATCCGACGGAAGGTGGACTGAATCCTGTGCAGAATCGCTTAGCTCCCTGCTAAAAGCGCACTTTCCGGGTTGTACGGCCCATCCAGATAATAACATCGTAACTAACAGTAGTTTTGTAACGGAAACTCCGACAGATTTTATCACAGAGGAAAGAATTGAGTGGGCAATCGGATCATTCTCTCCCTTTAAATCCCCAGGACCCGACGGGATTATCCCGATCATGCTACAGAAAACAATAACCACAATCATCCCGGTACTTAAAGAACTGTACCTCAACAGCCTCATGTGGGGGTATATACCTAGATCATGGAAAGAGGTCAAAGTGGTCTTCATACCCAAGGCCGGTAAAGCAAGCCACACTACTGCAAAGGACTTTAGGCCAATTAGCCTTACCTCCTTTGTCCTAAAGACCTTTGAAAGGCTAGCTGACATATACATCCGTAGTAAACTACGCCCAGGTGACATATCCCCAGCGCAGCACGCTTATACGAAAGGAAAAAGCGTAGAGACAGCGCTGCACTGTGTAGTCGGCTCAATAGAAAAATCACTGAAAAATAAAGAATATACACTAGCCGCTTTCCTGGACATTGAAGGAGCCTTTAACAATGTCAAAACGGAAGCGGTCAATAGAACTCTAACGAACCTTAATATTCACAATTCTGTGATAAAATGGATCGTCAATATGCTAAAGGAAAGACATATCAAAGTTGAACTCGGAGGTACTAAGCTCGAAGTCTATGCCTCAAGAGGCACCCCTCAAGGAGGGGTTATATCCCCACTACTGTGGGTTATTGTCCTGAACGAAGTCCTTCTTAAACTTAGAAACAGCGGCGTCAAGGCCATTGCATATGCGGACGATGTTGTGCTGCTAGCAACAGGTAAATTTCTCCCGACCCTGAGCGAACAAATCGAAGGGGCGCTGGAAATCATTGACTCCTGGACGGAGAGATGTGGGCTGGCGGTTAATCCCCAGAAGACAGAGTTAGTACTATTCACTAACAAAAGAATAATTCCACAATTCGTAACTCCTTCCATAAGGGGTACTCCCCTGAGTATCTCCGATAGTGCGAGATACCTTGGCCTGGTGCTCGACAGGAAACTGAACTGGAGACTAAACATCAACGAAAGAGTCAAAAAAGCCACCATAGCTTTTTACTCGTGCAATAGAATATTTGGGAAGACTTGGGGACCGAGCTCCAAAATCATCCTATGGATGTATACAGCTATAGTAAGGCCAATACTAACGTATGGCAGCCTTGTATGGTGGCAGGCAGCCAGCAAAATAAATAACTTAGCTGCTATCACAAAAGTACAAAGACTAGCGTGCATCGCCACAACCAGTGCGATGAGAACGACACCTACAGCAGGACTCGAGGCCATTCTCAATCTGCTTCCGCTAGACATCTTTATACAAGTATCGGCAGCCCATAGTGCCGTAAGATTAAGCCAAACAGATAGCTGGAGACCAAATGCAATGGGTCACACCACGATCCTGTAGAGATATCTAGGCAGTGTATCTAATACAGACTACTTAACGCCTTACCTAGACTTCTTAAGACCATTCTCTAGCACCTATCCGAGCAGGGAAGACTGGAAAAATGACAGAACGCCTAACGAGCGATCCTTAGCTGTTTACACCGATGGATCCAAAATGGAAATAGGTGTAGGCGCAGGCATCTTCTCTGAAACGCTTGGCCTCTCCATGTCAGCTCGGCTTCCGAACTACAGCAGCGTTTTCCAGGCGGAGGTCCTAGCAGTTACAATAGCAGCTCGTGAGACTGCGATGAGGGCAATACCACGAGAGGATATCACCTTTTTCATCGACAGCCAGGCAGCGATAAAAGCAATATCTGCTATAGAAATAAAATCGAAGCTTGTGAAGTGTTGTAGAGAAGAACTCAAGGTTCTTGGAACACAGCACGAGGTAAGGCTCTGCTGGGTCCCTGGTCATGAAGGCATTCCAGGGAATGAGAAAGCCGATGAATTGGCTAGAGGTGGCTCAGCACTAAGCTCGGACCAATCCGACCCCTCGGTGTACATCCCACCTTGCGCCCTTAAGCTCGTAGCAGGAAACAAAGCCATAACGGAGGCTAACAATAGGTGGACCTGTTTAGATACTTGTGTCACCACGAGGAAGCTGTGGCCCGCTTTTGACAGAGTAAGAACCAATAGACTCATACAGAGGCACAGAAAATCCCTCTCTACTCTAATTGGAGTCATTACGGGGCATAACACCATGCGGTACCACATGAAAAAACTACGTGTGACTAGCGACGACCTTTGTAGAGGCTGCGGCGACGAGGAGGCTCAGGAGGACACCGCCCACTTTCTCTGTCATTGCCCAGGCCTCTATCATTTGAGAAACAAGATCCTTGGGCAACACTTCTTTGAGGATCTAGAAGAGTTGTCCAACAGACCAATAAATGACATCGCAAACTTCATCAAATCCTCTGGATGGTTTGTATCTAGGACACAGTGAGTACTTAGTTCTTTCTTTAGGATACTTACAAGACGGTATTTTTCCACGAGGTAGGGATTTCCTTTTTCTATCTCCTTTCCCCCCTTGGGTATCACAATGGGTCTATACTGACCTGAGTGTGGTGTGGAGGTTTTCTATCCCCCTACACCTGCCCACTTACCTAACCTAACCTACCCTCTCTCTCCTCCAGTGGGCTGGATCAAAGTGTCGTACGACCCATACCGAGGATCAACCTGGCGGGGAGCCCATTCCAAAAATAGCTCAGTCGCGAACGGAGTATTCGCAAACCTGGCGACATCCGGATTAACCAGCCTTATCTGTATACTGCGGATCTCTGTACAGACGGACATTCTTATCTCCGCTACTCGTGGGAACACAATTATTATGAATTTAAAACAAACAAAAAAACAAATAAAATCTGAGACCGGTACTCCTTTAAAACCGGGCGGAGGTACGGCGACCAAGGTGTCTGCCGTAACAGCTCCGCAACTGCTGGGTGGTAAGAGGATTGTGGCCTCACATGGTCTAACTACCTCCAAAAGCCGCGTGGAGCCCAACGGCAGGAATACCACCCAACAGTTCATTAAGAACACGTCGGGACCGACCCGTAGCACAAGCTTGCGGCAAATCGCTCCCTCCAAGCAAGCGTATGAAGATCGCCGTAAAGTCAGTAGGATTCTCCAGCACTTTGGAAATGTTCCGGAGTGCAAGAGAACGGAAAAAATGAAAGCCATGATGGAATGGGCCATCAAAATCGCCGGCAACGAAGTATCTGGGATTAGCGGAGACTTAACGTCGAAGCGAAATAGATCGTTGGAGGAACCCGTTTAGGATTCCAAAAGGGTCAAGGTGCAGAGCACCAGCACTTCCTCCAAGCCCACCAACACCGTATCTAAGTCCTACAGCGAAGTCCTTAAAGAGACGATCGTGCTGGCAGTGGTTGACCGAAGCAATCCTGAAGACTGAAGGTGTGATCTACTATGGTTTTGATTCAATTACCCTAAAAGTGTAAAAATAGGACGAGGAGTCTTTGCCCCCCACCCTATGGATCCTACTCCCACCATTAAGGATCCTGTGTCATCCTTCTATGACTCGGCCTAATTCCCCCCCCCCCTATGGACCCTCTGTCATCCATCTCCTTTCCATCCCTAGAGAGTGATGACTCCTCTTCCTTAATTTTTCATCAAATTCCCTCTCTAGTCGATGATGACAACTTGTCAGACATGGAGACGGATTACTACTTGAACTAAATTCTTTTGAGTGAGGACCATCTTTTGGCCAGCTTCTCATACTCGGAAGTCTTAAACTCGACCGTGGTGTAGGTTTCACTACCTGATTGTAGCGATAATGCTGCAGTAAGTACAGATTAACCTCCATCACTCCATTACGGCTTCTGCCGGCCTTCTTCTCCGTCTCTCTAAGGGTAGGGAAGATATCGCCTTGGTCTAAGAGCCTTAGATTGTGGACAACTTGGTATGTGGGCTGAGGACTCCAGAATACTACTCCCTGAATACACTAGATAAAGGTAAACCCAGATCTTGTATACTGGTAAAAAGTAGCCTAAAAGTAACTTTACTTCCTAGTTACAGCGATTGAAATACCACGGCGATAAAGATAGATACGTCAAGCGGGTAATACTACTTGGTATCGGTATATCTCACCCACGGAAATATGGACTCTCTTTTTGGGTATAACCTGGAAAGACTGATCGCAGATGCAGGGAGGTCGAAAACTGGTCTCATAATAGGGTGTGACGCAAACGATCACCACACCGTATGGGGCAGGTCGGACATACGCGAAAGAGGTGAGCTACTTGTCGATTTTATTTTAAAAAATCTCATTGTATGCAATATAGGTAATGAACCAACATTCACTGCCAAAAATCAACAAGATGTGCTAGACATTACCCTTGTCTCTGACAACATCCTTCAAAGGATCAAGAACTGAAAGGTATCAGGTAAACATTCCTTCTCAGACCATCGATATCTTCAATTTGTCATGAATATCGACCCTATAGGCCCCAAAGTCTTTACAAATTATCTTAAAACTGACTAGCTCAAATACAGAGTAACTGTAAAGAAAGTAGTTACTTCGATTCCCTCTAGGACCCCTTGCAATACCAAAGAATTAGATCACATGGTTGAGGATCTTACCTCAGCCCTTAATATAGAGATGTCTTCTTCCTGCCCTTTAGTACGGCCCAGTGGTAGGAAAAAGCTTCATTGGTGAAATGCAGATTTAGGTCCTTTAAGTACTAATTGTAGAAGACTCTTCAACAATGCCAAAAGCACGAAGGATGCAACAGTTTGGGACTTGTACAAAGCATCCCTAACTATCTACAAAAAAGAACTGAAGAAGGCTAAATGCAATTCTGGGGGACTCTTTGTGGTAAAGTAGAAGAGGTCTCTGAGGCATCTAGACTAAAAAATCTTCTCCACAAATCCAATAATGCCCAGTTATCTCAAGAAATTAGTTGGCACTTGGACGACTTCTAGCAAAGATTCGCTAAATCTAATACTTAGCACACATTTCCCAGGTAGTTCCCGAGTTGTCAGCAACATTGTCTCTAATAGACCAGCTGCAAATTTAAACAACTCCTGTAACTTAATTATACAGAACAAACTACACTGGGCGATACACAGCTTCAAACCATACAAATCCACAGGACCAGACGGCATAATACCAGCTGAACTACAAAAGTCGTCGGATCTTATCTTGCACGTGCTAGAAATAATTCTTAAAAGCTATATAGATCTGGTTCATATATCAAAAGTATGGAGAGAAGACAAAGCAGGTTTTTACCTAAAACTAGCAACTGTTCTCACACAAATCCAAAAGATTTCAGACCCTTTAGTCTAGGTGGGTCAATAAATCCCTGAAAATTAACACAAATTGTGTCGTCACCTTAAATTGATTTTTTTTTGTCAAGAATCATCTTTCAAAAGAATGTAGCCAAATCTTCAAAATCTGTCAAATAGTTTTGTTGTGGCAGCCATTTTATTATATAGACGCCTACGAGCATTTTCGCTAAAATGGAAAAAAATGAATTTGGAGTGCTCATTAAACACTATTTTTTGCGAGAAAAAACTATCACACAAACCAAACAAAAGCCTGACAAATATTATGGGGACTCTTCACCATCGATTGCAACCATTCACCACTGGTTTACTCAATTTCGGTGCGGTCGTTCAAGCACAAGTGACGCCGAACGTTCTGGTCGCCCAATTGAGGTCACCATACCACACCAGAAATGGTGGACAAATCGATGATTTGATAATGAATGATCGGCGAGTGAAAGTGCGCGAGCTTGAAGAGGCCACAGGCTTATCACATGGCTCAGTGATTTCGATTTTACATTCATATTTGGACATGAAAAAGCTTTCCGTAAGATGGGTGCCGCGTTTGCTCACAATCGACAGCAAACGCATTCGTTTGACAACATCAAAAGTGTGTTTGGCGATGTTCCAGAAAAATTCGGCTGAGTTTTTTGTAACCGTGGATGAAACCTGGATTCAACACAACACACCAGAAACCAAGGAACAGTCAAAACAATGGACTTCTCCTGGTGAATCGAAGCCGAAGAAGGCCAAGGCGGGTTTGCCAGCAAACAAGTTCATGGCGACAGGTTTTTGGGATGCGCGCGGTGTTATTCACATCGATTATCTTGAAAAGGGTAAAACGATCACCGGCGAATATTACGCAGAGCTGCTGGATCGATTCCAAGCCGATTTGAAGCAAAAATGGCCGCATTTGGCGAAGAAAAAAGTTCTTTTTCACCAGGACAACGCACCGGCGCACAAGTCCGCAGTCGCGATGGCAAAATTGCATGAGCTAGGCTACGGACTCCTCCCTCATCCAGCATATTCCCCAGATTTAGCCCTCCTGCGACCATTTCTTGTTTCCAAACATGAAGAAATGGCTCGGAGGTAAGAGATTTGGGTCGAATGAAGAGGTCATCACTGAAACAATCGCTTATTTTGAGGGGCTCGAGAAATCGTATTATTTGGAGGGCATCAACAAATTGGAGAAACGTTGGATGAAGTGTATCGAGTTAAAAGGAGACTATGTTGAAAAGTAAAATGTTTTTATGCCGAAAACAGTGTTCCTTATATAATTTTTCAGGGACTCATTGACCACCTAATCATTTCTTTTAAAAACATTAGAACGATTGATTGATATCCACTTGCGCAACAGTACTGATACAAAACTTCTGTCAGCGGCCCAACATGCCTATTGCAAAAGTAAATCAGTTGAAACGGCGGTGCGCTCGCTGGTTCGTAATATTGAGTACTCCCTGTTTCACAAGAAATATAAGGAATATATAGGTACAATGGTAACTTTCTTAGATCTTTCTTAGCACCCTCTATGCTTTTAACAATGTCAAAGCATCAGCGATTGTAGATGCACTTTCAGACCTGAAGGTAGACAGCTCACTATGCGAATTGATCAATTTGCTACTTTATGGTCGGATTATCAACTCAGACCTAGAAGATCTGTCAGTAGAGGCACTTCACAAGGTGGTGTTCCATCTCAACTCCTCTGGAATTTGGTGGTTAATGAACTATTGACAATACTGGAGGGTGAGTTATGCACGGTGATTGCTTCTGCAGATGATGTTGCTATGGCAGTCTCAGGAAAGTACCTTAATACTCTAAAAGAACTGCCACAAGACGGTATAAACAAGTTAACCAGATGGGCGGTTCGGTGTTGGTTGGGCGTAAGCCCACATAAAACTGAACTGGTAGTCTTCACAAGCAGATATAAAATTCCGTTCATCGATCCTCCCTCTCTTAATGGTATCAGCTTAACTTTCTCTGATAAAGCAAAATATTTGGGTCTTATCCTGGACAGGAAACTAAGCTGGAAACCTGACATTCAAGAAAGAGTCAAGAAAGCTACAGTAGCACTTTTCTCTTGCAAAAAGACTATTAGAAACAAATGGGGTTTACAGCCTCGAATAACTCACTGGCTATACATCTCGTTCAGTAGACCGATACTCACATATGGGATGACTGTTTGGTGGACAACCTTAGAAAAAGCTATAAATCGCGACTATCTAAGCAAGGTCCAGCGTACAGCTTGTCTGTGCATAAGCAGAGCACTACGCACAACTCCCTCTGCGGCACAGAATATGATGGTTTATCTAATACCCCTTGATATATTTAGCAAGCAAATGGCAGCGAATGCAGCCGTTCGCCTTGAAGCTACCCAACAGTGGTCAAGAAAAGAATTTGGCCACGCCTCCATTCTGGATAAAATCACAATCTCTCTCGGAAACGCGGACTGCACCATATAACGCGTGGGCCATCTAGTGATTTCTTTTTAAATCATAGGTTATTTCGACACTGACAGCTGCTTCCTGCTCGAAATCTTGACAGAAAGTCAGTATCATACCTCCGCGGAACGAAATGAGTCACTTTATGCTTAAACAGCATCGGGAAATATTAAAAACTTATTTCCAAAGTGAGTGCTGTGTAGCCCAAACAGTGCGTTTTTTGAAAAGAAGTTTTGCCCGAAATGAAGCACCCACCGCGCCTGCTGTACGCAAGTTTGTGCAAAAAGTTCGTGAGACTAATATGCTAGTGGACAATACTCATGGTCCCCGTCGTCGTACGGTGCATCGGTGCACAGACGAGAATGTGGCTGCTGTAGCCGAGAGTATGAGACTCAATTCACGAACATCAACTCGTCAGCTATCTCAGCAGCTCAACATTTCACGCACTAGCCTGATGAGAATTCTGCACAAATATCTGGGATTATTCGCTTACAAGGGCCAATTGATTCAGCAATTGAAATCGCATGACCATCCGCTTCGTTATCGCTTCGCAGTTTGGGCCTTAGAGCAGCTTGAATTGGACAACGATTTTGGACGAAAAATCATCTTTTCTGACGAGGCACATTTTCATCTCGGCGGCTACGTTAACAAAAAAAATTGCCCATCTGGGGTTTGGAAAACCCAAACGTTATTGTCGAGAGAGTAACAGTTTGGTGCGGATTGTGGAGTGGTGGCATCATTGGACCATTTTTCTTCGAAAATGAGGCTGGGAACAACGTTTCGGTCAACGGTGGGCGTTACAGAGCCATGTTAACGAATTTTTTTCTTACTGAAATTGAAGACATGGATTTGGACGGCCTCTGGTTCATGCAGGATGGCGCGCCATGCCACACAGCCCATGCCACAATCGGTCTTTTGTGCATCAAATTCCCAAATCATGTTATCAGCCGTCTTGGCGATGTAAATTGGCCGCCTCGGAGCAGCGATTTGACCCCTTTGAACTTTTTTTTGTGGGGAACCGTGAAGGACCGATATTATGCCAACAATCCAGAAACGATTCAAGCACTTAAGGCCAATATCGTCCAAGCAATCCGTGAGCTACAGCCCGAAACCATCAACAAGGTCTTGGAAAATTGGAGTGATAGAATGCGCTACTGCGAGACCAGCCGAGGCAGCCACTTGAACGACGTTGTATTCCATAATTAATGGGAATGCTTGCCCTTATCAATAAAGCTATAATACATGGAAAAAATTTCATGTTGGTCATTTTATTGCATTTTTAAAAAGAAACTTATAGTTGGCCCACCCTCTATATATATATATATATATATATATATATTTGGCGCAACAGGTCTTTAATTTCCAGGGCCTAGCTTCTCGCAACCACTCATGCTGTGTGCGTTATATTTTTCACACGAATGGAAGGGACCTACAGTTTAGTGCCGTATCCGAACGGCGATTTGAGAAACTTTTTCGTGACAATACTCTCGGATGTTTGTCAGAGGCTCGCGAGAGGTGGGAACGTGAAAGAGCTACACCATTCCACGTCTAAATTTTGACAAGAACTTCCTTGTCACCATGCCTTCCAGATCACTCTGGAATGAAGAGGCTTTCTAGAAGATGATCCGCTTCTGTACTGACGGCTCAAAAACGAAAGACTTAGTTAGTGGAGGTGTTTTCTCTGACAGGCCTAATGATAAGCTCTCCTTCCGTCTACCAAACCATTGTAGCGTGTTACAGGTGGAAATTATGGCGATTAAGGAGGTCTTACCTTGCCTGAAGAAAAACGTGATATCCGCCAAGGACATCCGTATCTTTACAGATAGCCAAGCTGCAATCAAATACTTGGAATCGATCTCTATAAATTCAGTAGTAGCCTTAGACTGCCATTCGTCTCTTATGGAGAGCAGTTTAATATTCAGCTCTGCTGGGTGCTAGGGCACAGGGATATTCCGGGGAATTGTAAGGCTGACAAACTCGCCAGAACAGGAACAACTGAACCCATCCTTCCAGGCAAGGATAATCTAGGTATTCCAATCGCTACTTGTAAATTTTAGTGCAAGCTGGATGCAATCGAAAGAACAAACTTTAGGTAAGCAAGTGGTACAACATGTCTACCGACTAAGTTGATTTGGCCCAAGCTTGATCTGAAACGCTCTAGGAAGTTGAATTCTATCAGTCGTTGCATATTGGCGCTACAATATGTGTAATTACAGAATACTGTCTAATAGGTAAGCATACAACAAGATTTGGCGTATATTCAAATGTTCTTTACGAAACTGCATGAGCGAGGAAGAGGAAGAAACCATTTCTCACTTTCTTTGTACGTGTCCAGCTCTCTCCCATAGAAGAAAGCTTCACCTAGGAGCTTTCTATTATAACGTTTTAGGTTCTAGCGAGTAGGCTGGGATTACATGATCCTTCGTGGTATCACAACGGACTTGGCAGCGTAAGCTGGCAGCCACTTCAACCTAACCTAACCTAACCTATATACAAATTCAAAAACAAAGGTAAGCAAAAATAAAATGTTCATCTAACTTGTGACATATATATTTTAGAATCTCTTTCAAAACTTGTTATTCTTCTAATAAGTCGCTATAGTATATTTCATAAACGGATTGCAAACACAAAAAATTGACGCTCAGAAATGAGGAATGAATACCTTGGGTGGATCAACCGACAAATCTGTCAGAGGAAGCCATTTTTATATTTTCGTAGAGATAGGGCGGTTGATGTGCTAATAGAATGTCGTAGAGGAGCGTTAATGTTCGGAAGTGAAAGAGACTGTCAAATGTCATATCAAACAAGCGCCGAGAAAAGATTGACACCCGGTCATATCTACGAAATCCGAAAACATACCTATGTGTGCTGTTAAATGCTACCTGACGTTTTCCTTTGCTGACATAGTTACAGGAATAGAAAATTTCGCAACCATATACAAAGATTGGAAAAATCAAAGTTTTTGCTAACATAAGGCGATTTTTGATTGGAGTGTACGCTTGTGAAACATAAACAGTACAAAGCATCCTGTATGTTTTGCCGACTATTGAATTTATACGATTCTTTCATGTTAGTTACGATTCATAATCATACTAATGTTTTTAGCGGTTTCAACATATTCAGTGGGATCAGTGGGTTCAACAAAAGACCATTTCTTTTCTATACGCAATGTTGTTTAGGTCCTCATTAACACAATCGACGCAGTGCTCAATCATACCAAGTCGATAGCTCATGTATATTTGGACGTCATCGACATACATGTGAAAGAAGCAGTATTTAGTAACCGAGGGGAGGTCGTTTACATACAACGGAAATAAAAGTTGACCTAAAATTGATCCTTATGGTATACTGGAAGTTGATGGAAGAACATTTTACAAGGTACCACTGATTTCAACTGTTTGCATTCTATCGGTCAAATAGGAAAAGAGTAACTTAACTTTAGAAGGAGTAAAATTATATTGTCGATGAAGCTTAGTGCACAATTTCGAGTAATCCACAATATCAAATGTCTTGGAGAAATCAAGGAGCACTAAAAATGTCACTTTACCTTCATCCTGGGCTTGACGTGGGTCTATCGTGACACTAATTAAGGTCGTAAAGCAGCTATGTTTCTTACGAAAACCAGATTGTTTAGGTGTTAGCAGATTTGTGTTATTCAAGTAGATGCTCTTTTGCTTTTAAAGAATATTCTCAAAAACGTTGGATATAAATGATAAAATAGAAATCGGTTGATAATCGTCGCTTTTTGAGTTTTTAGGAATCGAAAGGATTTTGGCCAATTTCCACTGTGAGGGATATGATCCCGTTGTCAAACCAGTGGTTGTAAGCTTGATCATGTTTTTTTGCTAATGAGCGCATTTGATGGGTGAACAAAGGCTGATTATATAGTTGGGAGGTCTTAGTTTTAATGGGAACATGATTATTAAAGAGATTTACTATTTTCTCATTTAGAAATTTAACTTGATTCGTTGATGATGGTATGTTGCGAATAGTTTCCCAGTTTATGTTCCTTGTATCTGCTTCCAATCATACATAATCAATACTTGAAAAGTCCCTATATCGAACTGTTTTAACGGCTGATGCAACGTTAAAATTAAACGTGAGATATATCAGATTATGCAGTGAAAACGCAGGAGCGGAGAGTTGATCATAAAGAGACACTTTGCCCATATTGCTCACCCAAAAAAAAAAAAAAAAAACGTCTAGAAGCGTCGGCTGATATATGGTATGCAATAACGAGAAGGGGTGGTAATGCTGACGGGTCGTAGATTGAACGTACTCATGCTACCAACAAGCGAATTTTCTTTTAAAAGATTGCAATTAAAATCCCCGCACAATCCCCGGATTTTAATTGCAATTAACTTGCTAATGTGATTTCTTTTAATAAAGTTATGAGCGAAGAAATATTTGTGTCCCGATCGGGCTGGTAAATGGCACCGACTAGGAGTTTACTTCCATCACCGACCAAGTTCACGAACAAATACTCCATCTCACTATCAGCTTGGGCTACACACCTTAGCTTACACCTTATACTATCCCTAAAATATACTGCCACACCGCTACCAATTCGACCACTCCTACCTAACCGAAAAACCTTATATCCCCTTAGACGACACATCTCATCGTTGAGGTAATCCATAAATCATTTTGCTGAAGATGTTCGTTGGCTGTATCGATTTAGTGAAGAGGGTGGAAATTATTAGCTGAAGAATTTTTGGGGCCGACCCTGGAAACACGCAGTGGTGCTTTGACGAATGAAGAAAATATGAGAATTTTTCTGCGCTATATAGGCGACCCTGGATTTAAAATAGTAGTTGCTGAAGATATTGGTGTATATCAATCAACTACCATATATCTAGAGTGATGCAGCAAGTTGCAACCGAAATTGCAAGCTATGCGAAAAAAGTGTTAATTCCATTAAAATGGACTCCTCCTAGGGGGAACGGGAGATGATGAAATTCCCGAAAGTGACGAGAAAAGAGTTTCTTGACGCTTTGGAGATGACGAAAAAATATCAAGAAGCAGTTTTCCTCTTACGGAAAACAATTAAAAAGTTGCAGGAGAGTGACAACGATTCGTCGTCTCTACGAAAATCTGTCAAAAAACGTAAGAAAATACAACGAAAACTCAGCAAAATGAAAATCAATTTGCGGTGCTATCCGAAGAAATGGCCATAGATAGTGATGAATCTCCCAAGACTACCAGTGTAGAACGCAAAAATGAAGCAAAAAAAAATAGTAAAGAAAGAAGGGACACCAGAGAAAATAACGGTATGTAGAGACCAGCATCAAATAGAGAAAAAAATCACCACCAATAAAAGTTTTCAAAGAAGATAGTCAGGTATTATCAAAATTGTTACAGCACGAAATAGGTAGAAATCATTTTAAAATTAAAAATATAAGTAATAATAAGTTTTCCTTAATATTAAAGGACAAGGATGACAAGGAAAGTGAAGAAATTACTTAATGAAGCAGATACGCAGTATTTTTCATACACGAGCAAAGAAGACAAGTCAGTCTTACTCAAGGTTTTTAGCGTTAGCCTTAACTCAAAACAAGCTCTAAAGGGGCTTAATGAGCTCAAAGTAGAAAACTTGAACTTCATTAGGGCATTCAGGTATGCTACGGCAAAAGCTTGAAAATACAGCCCTGCCTATTATAGCGGTACAGCTTTTTCCGGACAGCAAAGTAGAAAACCTGAGAACTATTAGGTATTTAGAGGGGCATTTTGTGTCTTTCAAAAAAATTCGGAGGAACGGTGTCCTTCAATGTCATCGGTGCCAGAGATTCGGGCACGCTTCTCCAAATTGTAAGATGGTAAGAAGCTCCATCAAGTACCAAAATACGCATGAGACTGGTGAGTGCCAAACTCAAAAAGAAGCGAGAAACCTGGTCACCCTGCCTCATGGCGGGGATGCGAAAGCTATATACAACTAGCAGCTTGGCTTCAGGTACAGAAAAGGGAAGCGCAACAAAAGGTCGCACAGAAAGTCAGGATGATTGACAATCATGTTCTTTGCAAACATGGTAGGCAATAGTGTGGGGTCAAGCCCTGCTGGCCCTAAACCTATACGCTTCAGTGCTGTTGGCTCCAATATCCTTGGATCGAGGAGTACTGGTCGCCCCGCGAACGACAGTTTGCAAATCCATGTAGACAATCTGACCAAAACCATTGCAAATCTCTCAGAGAAAGTTGATTCGCCTTTCAATATTATTAGTCGCCAACATGATAAGATCTAATAGTGCAACTCCAAAAATAGCTGCTCTAAATGTTAACTTTATAATCGCTGTCAGTAAGCGTGGTGATCTATTACGCTTTGTAAATGACCATAAGTCGGACGCTCTTTTTTTAAACGAGATGAAACTAAATGACAGGTATCATTTAGAGTTCATTAACTATGACGTAATAAGGACAGACCGTCGTGACTCTATTCGAGGTAGCAGTACGTCAATTGTTGACAGGAAACCACTTCAATACACTCGAATTGAATCAAGTGATATTAGAAGCTTTAGTTGTCTCAAGACAACTATTATCTCGCTACCTCTCAGGAATAATGGTTGTCTGTATTTATTATCAGCATATGCGGCTAAAGGTATAGTCTATCCATTTAAAGCTGAAATCGAAAAAATGTTCGAAATACTAAGACTCGATAGTTTAAACAACCATTTTGTCTTAGCGGGAGATTTGATCGCGAGACACTCGGCCTGGCTGAACTCAAAGGCAACGGAGGGGTAACTTCCTAAAGCGCTTCATTGAGGAAAACCAGGCCGAATAAAAAAATGAATTATACAGCCCTGTTGCACTAAGTAAGTAAACATACGAGCAATGTCCTAAATACGACGTTAAAATCGTATTCGGCGATTTTAACGCCAAAATAGGAAAGGAGAACGTCTTTGGTAGGGCAGTCGGTAAGCATAGCCTACACGACACCACGTCTGATAACGGACTAAGGCTAATTGATTTCGCTGTGGAGCGAAATGTCACCATAGCAAGCACATGGTTTCCTCATCTCGATATTCATAAGCAGACATGGCGGTCTAATGATCATGTAACGATCAACCAAATTGATCATATTGCGATCGACGCAAGGCATGCCTCCAGTATTCTGGATGCCCGGACCTTCCGAGCGGCCAACATAGACTCGGATCATTACCTTGTTGTAGCCAAGGTACGAATGCGGATATCCCAATCTGAGCAACAAAGAAGAATTACTGTGAGAAAATTTAACGTCGAAAAGCTACAATCGCAAGAGACCGCCAGATTCTTCGTGTCGGCTTAAGACTTCTTGCCTAAGTCTGCCGCGTATGACAAATCCGCATCCGAATAAGCATTGCCTGTTGCCTCTATAGCAATCACCGTAGTAGATGTCACAGTTTTTCATCCTCTTTTTGCCCGGCCCATCCCATCGCACTTCCTGGATGATGGTAATATCTGCTTTATAGCAGTCTAGGGCTTCTGCTAGTTGTTCGGCTGCACGTGGTCTATAAAGGGACAGAACATTCCACGTACAGATCCGAAGGTCGTTGTCCTTATTTCGTTTGCTGGGGTCGTCATTAGTTGAGTCATCCTTATCCGAGGCTGTTGCTTGTTTCGGAACCATGAGTTTTTTTTACGTGGTAGAGAAGTTACCCCGACGGCACAACCCCCAACCTGGAGGGCCAGTTCCTTAATTATTCCCCTAGGACGAGGGGCCGCGTACACCGGTGCCAGTAGTCCACTACGGGAGTATGAGCGCTGTCGTTGGCCCATTAAGGGCTCCTCCGCCACCATCTCTATTCCGATGTCCTGACCAACATTGGAAATTCCTTACCGACCTGTGATCCGAATACGTCGAAGCAGCTCGCGCAAGGTATTCACTAAGTTCAACATAACTGGAACTATAGACGCCACCGTTGACTCCGTCTAGGGAATTTGTCCGCTGCCGCCTGGAACAGGAAGAAGTACTCTAGTGAGAAAAGCACTCTTCCCCCCCCCCCCCCCCCCCCCTCTCTCATCTGCTGCCACCAAGAATCCGCCAAACGGGGTTGGTTACCCATTTCTTGGATTAAGGTACTAGGCACCCGGCTGTCACCGCGTGGAGGTTGAGAGTAGGAGTTGGTAGGCCTCATCTGAGTGAAAACGCTTGTGTTTTCATATGATCGCATGCACTACCGTTTGACCAGCCTAAAAATTTACCAGAGCTAGTGAATAAATTGGTGCGCTCAATCACGTGGGAAAGAGTTTTACTACTAACGGGGAGCACGCGCCATCGCTCGGCCCTGAGCACACGCGCATTTCATTCCACAACTCGTACCATTACACGTACACTCTTTCGCGCGCGAAATTACGCATTCCATGTTTTCGCGCGGTAGAGAACATAAGTGTGGGGGAAGCTAACAGCGGCCTTTACACGCTAGTGCTTGGAGTGTACACGCCGGAGTGCGGTAAAGAACGAATGAAATACCGCGCACTAGGAACGTGGTACCAAAATTTGGTTACAAAGCTTTCACTCGCGAAATTACGCGTTCTTGGAGAGTACACTCCAGGAGTTTGTGTCTAATGGGCAATCGCGTGCGAAATACCGCGAGAAACTGGAATGTGCTGGAGTGTACAACAGCTCAACAGTTTTCGCTGGAACGTGCGGTAGAATTTACCACTTTTACTACCGCACTCAATCACGTGGGAAAGAGTTGTACCACAAAGGGGGAGCGCACGCCATCGCTCGGTACTGAGCACACGCGCATTCCATTGCACAACTCGTACCATTACACGTACACTCTTTCGCGCGCGAAATCACGCATTCCACGTTCTCGCGCGGTAAAGAACGTATGTGTGGGGGAAGGTAATGTCATTCTGAATCTTGTAAGGAACCATTTCGCGCGGTCAGTGAGCGTTACAGAGAACGAACTGGTGTCGGGCTTATTTTATCCTAACACTAGGTACTTTCGAAATACTATGTTGATTGGGTTCATACCTCAAGAACCATTCTTGTATCTAGATACGCATGGTTACCTATCAGATTCGCTGAACGTTCCAATTATTTACCATCTTGCTAGAAGGGCGATAGATAAATGTGTCCTCTACGAGCCGATGGACTCAGGAGAAGGAAACCCTTACTTGAGATACTGCGTAAGCATACCTGAGCGAGATTCAGTTAACGACGACAGGTTGAATAGGGAGAGATATTGGTGGCTCGAGCAAGGCACGCCCTTGATATGTGATTTCTGGCATACCACATAAAGGCCGATTGACTAGTTTAACTATCTTTTGATTGGTCTTTTCAGTGGCGATTTGGAAACCACATATCATGGTCCGGCCCGGGATTTAGGTTAACATAGTGTAAGTTTTTTTCGTTTCATTTTTATATTAATTTTATGAAAAAAAAAAAAAAAAAAACGTAATGTGTTCTAAAAGGTTTTCCCACATTTTTCCTTAAAGTGAAATAAAAAAATATGTGTGTTTTAAAGGAAAAATATTGACTAAAATAAAGCTTAAGTTTTCAAAAAATCGGAACATAAGTATTGAGCACCCAGTTCAGTTACTTTAAGGCATTACGATAGTGTAGTTTAAATTAAGTTAGTGTATGACTGGAAAAATAAACGATAAAAAAAAAGCAAACCATGCGAATGATTGGATCGTGAAGTTTGTTGGCCAGGATCCGTTCACGACTCCCGTATTAAAAAAACCTCTTTCTTATTGAATCAAATGAGTAGTAATTAATCACCAATACTATTGGGCGATGAAGGATATGGCAATACTCCTTGGTTAATGACACAATTTAAACAAACAATTAATGATGCTATACGTAAATTCAATGCTGTTTAAACAAAAGAAAAGGTTATCATAGAGAGATGTTTCGAATAAATAAAACAGCATTTTGCCCTTTTTGCAATATAAAGATCGAGTGAAGCAAGATACTATTCCCAGTTTAATAGCTGCTTGTTTTATTTTGCATAATTTCGCAAAGATTATTAAATTTATTAAAGTGATCCAATCCACTGCTGAAAACCACACTCACTATTTTACTCTCAGAATACATTTTTACTTTTTTTTATTTAACTTGGCGCTAAATTCTAATCACAACTAAATAAGACTGAGAGCTTTGAGATCTGACTAAAATCCATCTAGTCAGAGCCGTTGAGAACGATCTCATTTTTTTGTATAAGAAACTGAGTTCGAGTTCTGCTTTGCACAATCGATCTCACATGTGAGTTCAAGCTCGTCAGCTCTTCTGACACTGAGATCACATACATACATACATACATATTTGGCGCATCAGCTCTTTAAGTGCCAGGGCCTAGCTTCTCGCAACCACTCATGTTGTGTGCGTTATATTTTTTACACGAATGGAAGGGACCTACAGTTTAGTGCCGAATCCGAACGGCGATTTGAGAAGCTTTTTCGTGACAACAATACTCTCGGATGTTTGTCAGACGCTCGCGAGAGGTCGGACTGTGAAAAAAACTTTTTGGTGTTTTCTGGGATTCGAACTTGGAACCTCATGCGTAGTGATCCAACACACTAACCACTTACGCCACTGAGATCGTGCTTATCTTTTTGCATACGACCCATTGACTGACTTGGACAGGAAACTTAACTGGAACTCCCATGTTAAGCATAAAATTGCAAAGGCGACTACTACCATGTGGGCCTGTCGCCGTATGTATGGCAACACCTGGGGTCTATACCCAAAGGTCATATTCTGGTTATTTATCACGGTTGTAAGACCCATCCTTACATACGCGTCCGTTGTTTAGTGGACGAAAACCAAGGAGGTCAAAACGATCAACAAACTCACTAAACTTCAAAGATTAGTTTGCCTCAGTATCACAGGTACTATGCATACCTGTCCCACAACAGCCATAGAAGCCAAAATCGGACTCACTCCGATACATATATTCATATAAAAAAGTGGAAATTCGCAGTCCAGTTAGTCTTCGAAAGTCGGGTGTTAATAGTACATTGGATCATGTGGATCTCATGGATCTATTAACCGACTTCCCCGAGCTAGACATTCTCAATATGGTTTCCGTTTTTACGCCCAAATCTCTCTACTTTGGTAGAAGGTTTGAGATTGAGATCCTAAGGCGTGATATATGGAATAATGTCGGACCGTTGCTTGATCCAAAAGGAATCGTGTGGAATACCGATGGGTCAAAAATAGATTCAGGAGTTGGCGCCCGTGTCTATGGATCCAATAATAAAATTTCGAAATCACTTGAAAAGAGTCCCAGTGTTTTCCAGGCCGAATTTTACGCTATTGATGTGACTTGCGCTAACATAAACTAGCACTCAGGTATCAAAGGTGCCTCTATCCACATACTCACCGACAGCCAAGCGGCGTTTTAAGCACTGATCTCCCACTTGATCAGTTCAAAATCAGTTCTAAGACAGTTTACAAAACTTGGCCCGACACAATAAAGTAAAATTGTGGTGGGTACCGGATCATGTAGGCGTTGACGGCAACGAAACTGCAGACATGTTAGCTAGGAAAGGCTCCACTGATTTGTTCACTGTACCTGAAGCTTTCTGCGGAATATCTGATTCCACTTTTAAACTGACCTTAAACATTTGGGAACGTAAGACCTGCATCTACTACTTCCTCAACCAACAAGCCTCTCCATTTAGCTCGGTCTTTAGCTAATTGCCTCCAGTTGCGCACTCCAAGTTGGTTGAGGTCCCCTTGAACTTGTGCGCGCCACCTACGGCGAGGAGATCCACTACTGCGTCGTCCCTCGGGGTTAGATTCGAAGACTCTGCATCTCCCACTGGAATAAGTCGCAAGGTCTCAGACAAGCTAAAAGAGAGGGTTGGACCGTTCCAAAAAAAAAAAACAGTTGATATCCATATATATCGCAAAAATGACAGAAGATGGCTTGTAGCTTCCTTACCGGTCACTGTCAATTACTTAACCACCTTAACAAAATGAGAATTACGGAGGATATCACCTGCAGCCTCTGCCCAGGAGAGGACGAAACCGCAGAACACGCCTATGTGAGTACGTAGCTCTGTGTAGAATTAGGAGAAGCTTCTTTCTTAAGGAGATCATGTCTCCGATAGACTTAAGGAACTCCTCCGCAGCCGTAACTATAGCTTTCATAAGGAGAGCGGAAGTACTGCTGTCCTAAAAAGTGGCCTCTGGCACAATAGATGTCTTTAGTTGCCTACACCCCATTTGGACATGGCCACACACCTGTTTTTTTTTTTTAAAGGCATACAACTCTGGAGTTGTACTAAAGCCAGTCGAAGTAATGTCCTTCAGTCTTTTCAAAACAAAATACTAAAAGCAAATTTGAATGCTCTATGATACATCAGGAACAATGTTATTCACAGAAACCCGAGATAGCAACAGTTGAAGACGAAATAACAAACTTTGCTCGCAATCTTCGTAATCGTCTTCGGGGTTACTGCAACATAACCACACCTAAAATTCTGGACGACCTAAAGCGACGGCTACAAAGAACTAAACAGTTCGAACTAGCACAATAAGGTGTACCCGCGTGTAATGGCGGTATCAGTAGGAGCTCTTGTTGAAAAGCTGGCGCCAAACGCGAGTATGTTTTGAAAGTAAACTGCTTGATAAGGAAACTTAGTTGTAGTCAGCTGAAAACTGGCGAGGTTTGTTTTAGTGAGTAAGAATCTCACACTATTATGACACTAAGTCATAGCGTCTATGAAGATTTTTCACCTACCCATGATAAAAAAAAAATTCACAAGTGCGAGTACATGCGACCTAGTTGTGCACTTTATTGTATATGTCCTTCACGAGCAATTACAAAAAATATGGCATCAGTCATAAATCTTAAATGGTTCCTGCAGACTTATTTATGGCCTACCTGATTTAAAATGATTTCCTGGGTAAATTTTTCCATCATCAGAAAAAAATCGAAACCAATCTTTATTACAGTATCTAAACCACATGTCTCTATACAGTTTTTACTCGCTTTCCAGTAATTTAGCACAAGAATAACAATTTAACCATGCTCCAAGGCACTATGAAATTTAATAAATGTTAACCCTTTCATCAGAGTCCTACAGTATGGTATGCACCAATCCTTTCCAGCCCACAACATGATTTGTGTTTGCTTCTCTGATAGAAGGACTTCATTTATATTTACTTATTGGATATTGAAATTTATAAAAATGTGAAGACCATCTACCTCTTCTGTTCCATCTACGGGCAGCCTCTGCCCAGGAGAGGACGAAACCGCAGAACACGCCTATGTGAGTACGTAGCTCTGTGTAGAATTAGGAGAAGCTTCTTTCTTAAGGAGATCATTTCTCCGATAGACTTAAGGAACTCCTCCGCAGCCGTAACTATAGCTTTCATAAGGAGAGCGGAAGTACTGCTGTCCTAAAAAGTGGCCTCTGGCACAATAGATGTCTTTAGTTGCCTACACCCCATTTGGACATGGCCACACACCTGTTTTTTTTTTTTTAAAGGCATACAACTCTGGAGTTGTACTAAAGCCAGTCGAAGTAATGTCCTTCAGTCTTTTCAAAACAAAATACTAAAAGCAAATTTGAATGCTCTATGATACATCAGGAACAATGTTATTCACAGAAACCCGAGATAGCAACAGTTGAAGACGAAATAACAAACTTTGCTCGCAATCTTCGTAATCGTCTTCGGGGTTACTGCAACATAACCACACCTAAAATTCTGGACGACCTAAAGCGACGGCTACAAAGAACTAAACAGTTCGAACTAGCACAATAAGGTGTACCCGCGTGTAATGGCGGTATCAGTAGGAGCTCTTGTTGAAAAGCTGGCGCCAAACGCGAGTATGTTTTGAAAGTAAACTGCTTGATAAGGAAACTTAGTTGTAGTCAGCTGAAAACTGGCGAGGTTTGTTTTAGTGAGTAAGAATCTCACACTATTATGACACTAAGTCATAGCGTCTATGAAGATTTTTCACCTACCCATGATAAAAAAAAAATTCACAAGTGCGAGTACATGCGACCTAGTTGTGCACTTTATTGTATATGTCCTTCACGAGCAATTACAAAAACTATGGCATCAGTCATAAATCTTAAATGGTTCCTGCAGACTTATTTATGGCCTACCTGATTTAAAATGATTTCCTGGGTAAATTTTTCCATCATCAGAAAAAAATCGAAACCAATCTTTATTACAGTATCTAAACCACATGTCTCTATACAGTTTTTACTCGCTTTCCAGTAATTTAGCACAAGAATAACAATTTAACCATGCTCCAAGGCACTATGAAATTTAATAAATGTTAACCCTTTCATCAGAGTCCTACAGTATGGTATGCACCAATCCTTTCCAGCCCACAACATGATTTGTGTTTGCTTCTCTGATAGAAGGACTTCATTTATATTTACTTATTGGATATTGAAATTTATAAAAATGTGAAGACCATCTACCTCTTCTGTTCCATCTACGGGCAGCCTCTGCCCAGGAGAGGACGAAACCGCAGAACACGCCTATGTGAGTACGTAGCTCTGTGTAGAATTAGGAGAAGCTTCTTTCTTAAGGAGATCATTTCTCCGATAGACTTAAGGAACTCCTCCGCAGCCGTAACTATAGCTTTCATAAGGAGAGCGGAAGTACTGCTGTCCTAAAAAGTGGCCTCTGGCACAATAGATGTCTTTAGTTGCCTACACCCCATTTGGACATGGCCACACACCTGTTTTTTTTTTTTTAAAGGCATACAACTCTGGAGTTGTACTAAAGCCAGTCGAAGTAATGTCCTTCAGTCTTTTCAAAACAAAATACTAAAAGCAAATTTGAATGCTCTATGATACATCAGGAACAATGTTATTCACAGAAACCCGAGATAGCAACAGTTGAAGACGAAATAACAAACTTTGCTCGCAATCTTCGTAATCGTCTTCGGGGTTACTGCAACATAACCACACCTAAAATTCTGGACGACCTAAAGCGACGGCTACAAAGAACTAAACAGTTCGAACTAGCACAATAAGGTGTACCCGCGTGTAATGGCGGTATCAGTAGGAGCTCTTGTTGAAAAGCTGGCGCCAAACGCGAGTATGTTTTGAAAGTAAACTGCTTGATAAGGAAACTTAGTTGTAGTCAGCTGAAAACTGGCGAGGTTTGTTTTAGTGAGTAAGAATCTCACACTATTATGACACTAAGTCATAGCGTCTATGAAGATTTTTCACCTACCCATGATAAAAAAAAAATTCACAAGTGCGAGTACATGCGACCTAGTTGTGCACTTTATTGTATATGTCCTTCACGAGCAATTACAAAAACTATGGCATCAGTCATAAATCTTAAATGGTTCCTGCAGACTTATTTATGGCCTACCTGATTTAAAATGATTTCCTGGGTAAATTTTTCCATCATCAGAAAAAAATCGAAACCAATCTTTATTACAGTATCTAAACCACATGTCTCTATACAGTTTTTACTCGCTTTCCAGTAATTTAGCACAAGAATAACAATTTAACCATGCTCCAAGGCACTATGAAATTTAATAAATGTTAACCCTTTCATCAGAGTCCTACAGTATGGTATGCACCAATCCTTTCCAGCCCACAACATGATTTGTGTTTGCTTCTCTGATAGAAGGACTTCATTTATATTTACTTATTGGATATTGAAATTTATAAAAATGTGAAGACCATCTACCTCTTCTGTTCCATCTACGGGTGGCACGTTTTGCGAAAATCGACAAGTCAAATTGAATTTATTCCAACTCTTGTCATGGTTAGATGAGACTCCCATTTTCACCCATCAGATCGATAGCAGCGACGATGTCGTTTGGAATTTTCTGTGTCACAAAATACATAATAAATTACCATACGAGTATGCCTTCCTTGCGGGAGGATTGTTGGTAATATTCAGATGCAATCCTGCATATAAGAGTGGGCTAGACATGGCTGTGGAGTGTGAAGTAATACATTCTTGTGTGCGGAGAATTCATAACTTCTGCTATGGACAGGCCAAGAACACCTTAATGGATATCCTTTATGCAGTGATTTGAAAGCATATGCACATATCACCACAGCAAACTTTATAAAATGTTCATTCATATGATAAGCTCTATACCAGTGCACCACACAAACACTTCCAGGTGAGATGGAACGCTAAAAGAGAGTAGTGAGTGGTTGGTATCCTGTTAATATCCACTTTATCTGAGATGGCGATAATTTCAATGCAAAGTAGCTGGAAGCCCTAATAATGTGGGAGTTTGTGGGAGCAACATGTAAATATGATGATTTTAGTCACGTCTGTGTTTGATGCGAATTGAGTTATAACTTTTGAGCATAATATAAACACACAAACCAATATCCTCAACGTTATTACCACCAGTGTCGCATGCACAGCCTGAAGCTATGAATATTTATATATAAAGACATTCGGGGTGCTTTGGAGGTATACAGTAACGTAGCACATTGAATAAAGGTGCGCTAAGTTGGTTAATAAAATATTGAGGAATAATTTTGTTACATGGATCGTAATGGAGTTCGCAAGGTCTTGTTATATTTTGAAGGGGGTTTAAATTGGTTACAAGGCTTTTTTGTAGAATACCATTAAGGGATTTAAGGAATTTTGTTTCGTTATGCCTTAATGTTTGAGATTATAAGGTGCACAAGATGAGTAATAGATAATTTGTTTGTCCAGAAAAACTTATCTACAGACTTGCTTTAGTTTACCAACAACACTTAGAAGTGAGATCCATTGTTAGCTGTCTCCAGTTGCGTATCCACGGTTGAGACAATCCTTTTCGACGATGTGAATTCGAAGGCTTGTCGAAGATCCGACTGTGCATTCTCGATAACCCAACCATTATATTTTAAACTCCGAATTTTCTGGCGTTGATATAAAAGACACAAAAGAGTTCGCTTTTGATGACTCCTGCAGCTCCTTCTTCGACACTTTCGGTAGTCTTAGTTGAACAGGTGGAGAAAGTATACATTTTTAAACTGATACGTTTGGTCTTACCATAGGCAGCTTATTAGCTTAGGAAGTGGGCTTGCTGCTGCTGTAATGACTTAGGAGACCGAAAAAGCTAAACAAGCTCCAAAAGTTGTACAGTCCAATGGGCTTCCAGCGAAAAAAAAAAGAAAAAAGGCACCTGTAAATCGCTAGACTCTGAGATACTACGGTGTCTATTGAAGGCACGAGTATGCAGCTAAAAACCGCAGTATTCGTCGAAGAACAAAAAACTGAATGAAGGGAAAAGCGCGCCTTTTTTGTAGGCGGTTGTATATCCCCAAACGTCAAATGAAGCAAACTTTCGATTATCCAGCCCGTCGCTAAAAAAGGCGAATCTTGTTCTCCCTCCAACTACCGACCCAATGCGCTTACGTCCCTTCTTCCTAAGGTCATGGAAACGCTGATAAATCTTGAGCTTATGAAATATCTTGAATTCCGAGAGCTCTATAATGACCGACAGTACGGCTTTCGTAGCAAAAAGTCCACTGGTGATTTGTTGGTGTATTTCACCGGGAAGTGGAACCAATCTCTCCTTCACTCTGGTGAAAGAAAGATTGTTGCGCTTAATATTTCTAATTCATTTGACAGAGTTTGGCATCCAGCTCTTTTTTGGCAAATGTGTGTGCTTGGTATCGATGAATCTCTTCTTAAAGGCCTTTCGGGCCTTTCAATTCAAGTTGTTTTGGATGGTTTCAAGTCAGCAATTCGCCATATAATTACTGGTATTCCCCAAGGTCTCATTTTGTCTCCGACTCCACTTCTTATTTTCATTAATTATCTCTTGCCTTCTACTTCTAATCCAATACACTCCTTCGCAGACAACAGTACTTTCAGCTTCTCATATTCTTTCGCAGATTCACGTCCCTGGTGTTCGGCCGTGGAACTGGAGCAATCTGTCCGATCTTGACAGCATAATTTAATAGGATACAAGGTTAGGTTAGGTTGAGGTGGCTGCCAGCTTACGCCAACACACCTAGACCAAGGAAGCATCATGCAGTCCCTGCCTACTCGTTAGAACCACTTTGAGCTTCAAGTGAAACGTAGGAGGCTCCTGATGTCTAAGTCTATCAGATCACCTAAATCGTTATAATAGAAAGTTCCTAAGTGAAGTTCATCTCTTTCGTTAATGTCTGAACTGATTAGATTTAGATTAGATTAGATTTTATTTGCTTCAATTCTCAGTTTATGCATATTTTAAAAAGAAAATTAAAAAGCATGGCAATGACATCTGCCTGGATAACAATTATTATAATTCTTTTTTTCAATGTTTGCAGTAAAAGATTTGTTAAAAGAATCATGCAAAATAACGTGATAAATAAATTTAAAGGTTTTCATCAATAATCCTTTCACGGTAACCTAATGCAAGTCTGGAATAGTTGTAAGGCTTGGAAACTTCTACCTCATTGAGCAGGGCCATGGTTTGGGTATCTGCAAGAGTATCGCTGCCGAAGAAACTCCTCCTTATTTTTTTCAGGATTGGACACCTGCCAACATAGTGCAGAATATCCTCCCTTTCATCCAAGTGGCATAAGCAGCATAAAACGGGAAGTGTTTTGCGATGTGGGATGTAGTTAAGATGGAGAAGTTCACGCTAAGTTCATCCCGGAAATATTTCCTAAGCTGCAGGTTGTGACATAATCGACTGTATATTTGCCTGTATACAGATCCCGAGGTATCTTCCAGAAATCGCTCCCTGTAATGTAGATCCACCGATGCGATAAGCCGATAGAGTTCTGATTCCCAATCGGCGAACACAGTGCTACTCAGGTTCAGTTCTATGCCGCAGCTGTTTGCGAGTTCCAACCATTCTCTGTACTAGCCGGTCCTATTTCGGTTTGCATGGAGAGCTGCTTTCTTTGGCAGTCGGTCGCTGTTCGTATTAAGGACCTTTAAGATGTAATCGAATTGTAGCTTCAGTGTCTTAATAAACAATGGCGATAATCCCGTTTCCAGCATTAACATATAATTGGGCTTGCTTGATGGAAGTCGAAATATTCGCTTGACGTAGAACCTCAGTAACCTTTCTATAGTTTCTTAATATTTACAGTCCCACACTTGAGCCCCATAGAATAAAATGGCTTCCGCCACTGCTTCAAAAACCTTGAACTTATTGCTGCGAGCAATGTTTTTGTTGGCGAAGCATCTCCTCTTCGTCGAGCCGATTGCCGTTTTGGATTCCAAAAGCTTCTCCTTTAAATGTTTTTCCATGCACAAATTCTTCGTGAACGTAAATTTACCACTTCGATATTTAGGCCATTGTAGAACCACCTTTCATTAGCGCAAGTCCTTCCTCCGCCTCTCCTGAAAATCATTACCTTCGATTTATCCAGATTCACCAGCAAGTTCCATAAGGTACAGTATTCGTCTATTGATCTTCATCTGGAGAGATTCCGGCGTGTGTGCTAGTAGAACGATGTCATCTGCAAAAAGTAAGGCCTTAATTCGGGGACTATATTATATTCAATGCCTGTAGGAAGGCAGTGGATCACATCCTCGACGAACAATGTAAAAAGGGATGGAGTCAGCGCACATCCTTGTCTCACTCCCGATGTAGTCCTGAACCATTCCACACCGCTGCTCGTGTTTCGCTGTAGAGATTTTGAATCAAACAAACTTCCGGAGCATTCCCATGCCATACAGCTTATAAAACAGAGCGTTCCGATCTACCGTGTCGAATACTGCCCTAAAGTCGACGTAAAAAATATATAGTTTTCTCCCTTTCCTGATGAAAGATTCAGCAACGCTCCTTAGGACAAAAATGTGGTCAATGGTGGAGTAACCCGGCCTGAATCCTGCTTGATGTTCGCCCAATAATTTATTTTCAGTAATCCATCTGTTCCTTCGGCGTTGTAGAATCGCAGTGAAGATCTTATAGGATGAGTTCAGGAACGCGATGCCTTTATAATTTGATAGATCCGATATATTACCTAATGTCCGAACTGCCCTATACAGTAAGGTGAGTGTTCGCATCACATCCTATTATGAGTCCAGTTTTCTGCCTCGCTGTATCTGCGATCATCAGCCTTTCCAGGTTTTCATGGGCGAGATATGCCAACACTAAGTAGTAGGATCCGCTTGACGTTTCTATGTTTGTCGCGGTGGTGTCGTGATCGCTGTAATTAGGGAGTAAGGTTACTTTTAGGCTACTTTTTACCAGTATACATGATCTGGGCTTACCTTTGTCTAGTTCATACACGGAGTAGTATTCTGGAGTCTTGAGTCTACATACCAAGTTATCAACAACTCAGGGCTCTTGGATCAAGACGATATCTTCCCTATCTTTGAAGAGGCGGATAAGAAGACCGGCAGATGGCGTAATGGACTTTTACCAACCTCCATCACGGTAGAGTTTAAGATTTCCTAGTCTGAGGAACTGGCAGGGATGGGAAAGAAATGCATGACTCAGGGTCTTTAATGGGGTACAAAGAATGGAGACGTCGTCAGTCTTCATGCTAATAGTTCATTGTTCAAATCCTAATGTCAGCAAGCATTAATTTATTTCTCATGAAATGTATAACGTCAGTCTGATCAATTGCGAAAGCTTGTCTGAACACTACTGCGATGGCATAACACTGGAAATAGCTTGGTCATAAGGCTGGAAAAATTGTTCATTCTCTTGGATGATTGATATGCCTATGACATCGGTGGTCGTGAAAAAAATATTGTGAATCAGAAGCAAATACAAAATATGATATAACAAAAATCTTTCCAAAAACTCCCCCGGAGTTTCTCTGAAGCATAAACAACTAACCTTCAAACCACTACACCAAATCTCTCTCTCTCTATGTATCGTTTTCAACACCCAGATTGTATAAAAACATGTTAGGGTTATTTATACCCTCTTGAGAGCGGGCAAATTATAAAAAAAAAAAACAATTAATTAATTGATTAAAGCCCAGCAATGGGTGGGGTACCCTTCGCAAAAATGTATTCGTATATGTATAAATATTAACAACATGAGATAATGATGAATGCAATTGACAAATTAATATAATTCAAAATATTTAAATTTAGTTAGATTATGCAAGAGGGAGAAAAATTCGTAACTAATAATAATAGGAGAAAATTTCGTACTTAAAAAGATTTATAAATATGTCTACATCTGAAGAATTAAAAGAAATTCCAAACTTCTGAAATCCAAACTGAATAACCGTTTAAGAGCTTTCTTAAACTTATTTGGCGAATCGGGAGTTCTTAGTGACTAAGGTAATTTATTGAAAAAATCACAGGAGGTTACTCTATAAAAATTACGAAACGAAGTGGTGCGATTAATGGATACAGCGACGGAATGAGAAGAATTTACGTGAAGATTATGGTTGTCCAGGACTATAAAATTAATATTGCCAGATCTAAAGAAGAATATTCTTAGTATTTTAAAACAGTATAAGTGTCGAAAAGGAAGAATTTTCAAATCACGGAATAAAGGAAAGGAAGGATGGAGACGATGTTTATTACAAACCAGTAGACATCCGCGACTTACGGATATATGCGTGGTCCAGCTTTTCCTTTATCTATCCATCTGTTGATGATGTGTAGTATCATTTCTAGACTTACACCAACATTACTGAAATATTATTTATACCAGTGTTTAAGATTGGGTGCTTTTACCCAAACTGTTGTGGTCGTCGTAGGTACATAAACCTAGACTTTCTTGGAGTTGATGTACATTCCGATTCTTGTATCGGTTATACAGGAGTAGATAAACAGTTCCCAACTGTTTGAAAACGTCTCAATTTATTATTGCTAAATGCTGAATTGCAAATTGACCATATTGAAGAACTAATGATAAAAACAGTTGCTAAATGCTGAATTGCAATTTGAACAAATTGAAGAATTAGTGACAAAGAAAGGTCAAAACAAAATGCAACATGAACTCCTAGGTTGAATAATCTCAGGTGATAATGAACTTGAATTTGCTGTGTAATTCACTTAACGTTGGAAATAAATTATGAGTAATTTGCTTTGTAATATTTTTTTATATTTGAAATAAATATATTTAACAACCACTATGACTTAACCACCTCGTATCTACGTACATATGTATATATGTATCTAACAGAAGGAATTCATCAAACGCCATCGTTATCGTCTGCGTCAAAATGCACATGTAGCTGAAAATTGCGGCTTATAGACAGGCATGGAAATAAATCGTTTACTTACTTAGGTGGCACTCCAGTTCGGGGTGAACCTCGGCCTCAACGAACAGGAAACATGGATTTACCATGTGCTTATTTTCTTTTAAACTGCGCCTAAAAGCACACAAAAAAATCAGCACTTCCCCAATTTTTCGAATGTATAGGTGTTATAATAGCCTGGTTTTGCATGTTCTTTTAATCTCTGTGTTTAATTATTTTAATATTTTAATCACCTTGAGGCTTCGAAGTCGTGCTATGGTTGCCGTGCCATCAGGTGGGCGACTCCGCGGAAGGCCTAGAAATAGATGGTTGGACCAAGTCCGACATCTCTCCTGGAGCCATCTAGGGATTCCTCCTGATGAATTGGAGTCAATGGCGGAGGATCGAGAAGGATGGACGGTCCACCTGAGCATCCTACCCCCGCCACCCTCACGAAGGATTAGCGGGCCATTGAAAATGTATGTATGTATGTATGTATCACCTTGAGGAATACCGCGATAACTCTAATTGGAGATAAGGACCACGCCACTAAGGTATACAACTCAAAATTTTTCTTAAAATCTGAAAAGTATTTTCAGCGTGATACCTGCCCACAGACGATCATAGTTATCATTTTATTATATGCATAGACAGATAAATTATTCTCAAAACCCATTTTTGTAAGATTAGTAGAGGCTGTATTTTATTTAGATATGTAGATACCCCCGCAGCATGCGATGCCATATTGTAATCTCGAATGAACTAAACGGCAATATATGGTTTCAAAAACTCGGCAGAGCAAACTCTCATTAGATAGAAGAAATTTCTCAAAGTTTAGCGGAAATACTTTCTTAAAATCTCGTTATGGTTTGATACGCTCTTCTTGGAGTCAAGTACCAACCCTAAATACTTAAACTCATTAACTTTTCAATTTGAAAGCATACTCCATTACATTCAAAAATGCTGTAATAAATATACGAGGTATTATCTATTATTATCGCTACAGTCTGGGGTGGACCTGGGCCTCAACCAACTAACCTTTCCAGCCATCCCGATTACAAGCCAGCTGCCTACAGTTGCGCACGCGAAGTTGGTTGACACTCATTTCCACTTGTTTACTGTGAGGTCGTCCTATACTGCGCCAACCATCCGAATGGATTCGAAGACTTTCTTGGCGGGAACGTTGGGCTCCATCCGCTCTACATGACCCAGCCATCTTAGTGGCTGTATGTGATACAGTCAATCACGATATTTTGATCTCAAAATTAGTAACCCAATTTCGATTTTCCAAGTCAGCAGCTGACTTAATTATCTCATACTTAAGTGGGAGGAGACAAGCTGTCGTTGTTGGTAAGACGTCGTGGTGTTTTTTGGAGTTATTTTCAGGAGTACCTCAGGCATCAATTCTTGAGCCGCTGTTGTTCAGTATGTTCATCAATGATCTTCCCAATGTTATTAAAAACTCGTCGGTACATATGTATGCCGACGATGTTTAAATCTATACCGACTGCAAATTAGGAATGATCGAAGATGCAGCAGAAAGACTAAACAGTGACCTAAGGAATATAATGAACTAGTCCAAGACTTATAAACTCTGTCTAAACCCGAAAAAATCAAAGTGTCTTGTTGGTAAAGTATATGGCTGCCTAAGAACTTTATCCAATACCAAAAACTTTACACCGCAACCCATCAAACTTAGGCTTGTCAAAACACTTATAATGCCAATAATAACATATGGTTGGCAAATCTTTTGCTGCTATAATTCAGAAAGAAAAATAAAACTAACCGTGGCTTTCAGTAATTCGTATAATCTGAAGCGTTTTGACCATATCTCGCGTTATAAAAAAAGTATCTTAAGATGTGATTTATATAAATATATAATCTTTCGCGCACTCAAAATGTTAAACACAGCCCTAATGAGCAAAGAGCCATATTATATCTATGAACAAATTGAATTTACAACCTCTAATCGCTTCTTTGCACTTCTCCAAACTAGATTTGCATGTGCTAATTCTGAGCGAGAATTTTTTGTGTTTTTTGTGTTATCAGAGAGTTTAACACATTGAGTCTAGACATAAGAAAACTTCGCGGCACCAAACAATTTGAAAAGGTTTTGTTCAGACATTTTGGCGAAGTTCATTCATTCATTTTCAATGGCCCGCTAATCCTTCATGAGGGTCGCGGGGGTAGGATGCTCAGGTGGACTCTCCATCCTTCTCGATCCTCCGCCATTGACTCTAATTCATCAGGAGGAATCCCTAAGCGGCTCCAGGAGAGATGTCGGACTTGGTCCAACCATCTATTTTTAGGCCTTCCGCGAAGTCGCCTACCCGATGGCGCGTCTTGGAAGCCGGTCTGGGGGCATATGCACTACGTGACCAAACCATCGAAGCATGGATCGTTCCGTTCGGAGAAGTAGCTGCTCAACATTGAGCGCCTCGCGTACTCTGGTGTTGCGCACTCGATCTGGTGTTGCGCACCCGCGTAGGAACCTCATTTCAGCAGCTTGTATCCGCGATCTTATTCTTTCGGTCACTACCCAAATTTCATGAGCATATGTGAGAGTTGGAACATACACAGAGTTAAAAACCGATAGCTTAGCTTACTTCCGATTTGTTCACGTTGATCTTCATTCCAGCATCATCACAAATGGCTTCAAACCTTTCTAGTGCGCGCTGAAGTTCGGTTTGAGAGGACCCAAGGATGACCAAATCATCCACAAAGAGCAGATGACTAATCCTTAGGTCTCCCACTTTGAAACATTCCCCGCCACGGCTGCGCTGCAACATCCAATCCATATATACAATGAAGAGGAGAGGTGACAAAACGCACCCCTACTATACTTACTTACTTATATCCTTTAACCACTCGGGGGGCATAGGGCGTCAACCACGCCTGCGCGCGATCGTGTTCGAAGTTCTGCAACGCGTTTGAGCTGCCTCCAACTCATTCCTAAAGTGCTCGATTCCTCCTCAACTGCTCTGCGCCACGTTTGCCTAGGGCGTCCCGCTATTCTGCCTGCCTGGCAGCAGGACGCACCCCTGGCAGAGTACAACGCCCACAGTGAAAGGTATTGATTTAACACCGTTTATCCGAACACAGCTTCTACAGTTTGTATATAACGACTGAATCGCCCTTAACAGGGAACCATCAATCCCATACTCCTGCAGAACACTCCACAGTTTGCCTCGAGGAACCCTATCATATGCTTTTCTAAATCCACAAAACAAGTGTAGACAGGTTTAGCATACTCCCAGGCCTTCTCAAGAACCATTCTGGAAGAGACCTTTAAACCGTACGATGGGCAAGTGGTTTACGACAACCGCAATAGGCTGGATTTACCATCTGACGATGTGACGCTCACAAGTGCAACGCTAAATGAACTCAAACATGAGATCGAGAATCTAAAACTTGAAGAAAAAAAGATTTGCTCAAGCGTATTTCTTGACGTCTCGCAAGCCTTCGATAAGGTGTGGCATGATGGCCTGAAATGCAAACCACGACAAGTCCTCCCTGTATGCTTATACGATATTCTAGAATCATATCTCGAGAATAGACTCTTTCGTGTTAGAAATGGAGTCGAATACTCCGAGCTCAAGGAAATTTCGGCCAGCGTACCGCAAGGAAGCGTTCTTGGGCCGCTTCTCTATTTGCTGTATACTCGTGATATACCGAACGAAGATGGCATTATCCTTGCTACGTTTGCCGCTATCCTAGCAGTAGGTAAAACAATCGAAGAAACGACTGCAAAATTGCAAAACGCACTGAATAATGTAAATGAATGGACGAGGGACTGGCGGATCGCCCTCAACGAATCTAAATCTGTTCACGTGAATTTCACTTACAAGAAAATTAATGCCTTGCCAATTTTCCTAAACTCGGCCCGAATACCTTTTGCAAACGAGGCCAAATACCTGGGTATGACACTCGACGCAAGACTGAAGTGGAATTCGCACGTGAAAATGAAACGTAAAGAACTCGAAATCAAATATAGCGAAATGTACTGGTTACTCGGAAAGCATTCCCAGCTCAGTACTGAGAACAAACTGCTTTTATACAAGCAAGTGCTAAAGCCGGTGTGGACCTGAGGTATACAACTTTCGGGTTGTACCAAGAAAACAAATGCCAATATTTTACAAGCTTTTCAAAATATAGTGCTAAGAGAAATTGTCCAAGCACCGTGGTATATTAGAAACGACGATATCCACAGGGATCTCGGAATTCCGACAATCGAAGCTGAATCTAGAAGCTTCGCGAGAAAGCATAGAAACCGACTAATCAGACATGTCAACAATACAATCCTACAAATATTGGATGAGAGCAATTTATTGCGCCGACTACAAAGGACGAAACCCTTCGACTTGGCGAGATAATGATAAACCGCGTCTAGATTGCGGAACATGCAGGATCTTTCAGTGGAAAGTAACCTGCCAAACGTTTTTATTTCGTGAAAGAAAAATTGCTTGATAAGTTAATACTTAGTTGCGATATCTAACAAATTTATATGGAAGGGTGGTGTTTTTTTAGTCAGTAAGAATCTGACACTACTATGAGCACGCGCTTGCTATTCTCATAGTGTCTATGGAAGATTTTTCACTTACCCTCGGAAAAAAAAAAAAAAAAAAAAATTCTAAGAGTGAACAACTGGTCGGTTGTGCTTCTACCGGGACGAAAACCGCACTGCTCATCCCCCAAACTGTCCTCAACCACAGCTATGGAAAGCTTTTCTAGCACCTTAGCGAAGACTTTTCCAGGGAGACTTAAAAGAGATATACCTCTATAGTTGGCGCAATCTCTTTTGTCCCCTTTTTTAAAAAGAGGAACTATCACCCCCATTTGCCAATCACCAGGAGTTTCACCGCATTCCCAGGCCACTTTAATGACACGCGAGAGCCATTGAACTCCCTCTTTACCTAAAGCCTTGAGCATTTCTGGCCGAATTTCATCCAGACCAGCAGATTTGCTAACTTTTAGCGATTTGATCGCCAAAGTTACTTCCTCTACCGTAGGACTACTTTCTGCCCTACTCTCGACCATAGGTCTGTCATCTTCGGTGCCCTGTTCGGGATTGAGCAATTCTGAAAAGTGTTCGCTCCATCTGCGTAAGATGTCCTTCTCATTGGAAAGAAGTCTACCGTCTTTGGATTTGACGCCTGCAACGATATTTAACTTTTTTCCACAGAGTCGGCGGACGGTCTGCCAGAACATCTTATTTGCACATCTGCGGTCACGTTCCAATTTTTCGCCAAACTCCTTCCAAGACTGTTCTTTCGCTGTTTTCACAGCTAATTTGCAAGTTCTTCGCGCCTCAGTGTACCGATTTCGAGAATCGGAGTTCCCCAAGTGAATCCACAACTTAAAGGCTCTCTTCTTCTCTCTGATGGCTTCTTGAACTCCAGGCGTTTTAAACCAAGCAGTCCTTTTCTCACCACCAGCCGCCACACCAAGCCGCTTCACTCCGCAAACATCTCCCGCAGAGACAATAACCGCTGTTGAAAACAGTTGCCATTCTTCCTCTACATTTGATGGAATAGCTGGAATTCGTTCAAACCTCTCAGATATTTGCTGCGCAAATGTTTTCCGTATCTCATCGTCCTGTAACCTCTCCCATCGTATGCGTGTAACCATCCTTAGTTTACGCTTTGGTAGGGGAGGCACTCTCTCGCTAAGATACAATTTGCACAGCACTAAGTGATGATCAGTTGACAGTTCGGCCCCTCTCAATACGCGAACATCACAAACCATTCTCTTCAGACACGATGGTACCACAAAGAAATCGATCAGCGACTTCTGCTGAAGACTCTGATGGTACCACGTGTATTTGTGAATGGCTTTGTGCGGAAAGACGGTGTTCATGATGGATAAGCCATTTTCACACCAAAAATCCAACAACCTCTCACCGTTCGCGTTTTGATCAGGATCACCGTTCCTCCCAATCACACTCCCCCATGTCACAACATCTACACCCACGTGAGCATTTAAGTCACCCATCAGGACAAACGAATCCATATCTGCAACCTTTTCAAGGGCAACATCAACTTCATCTAAGAAAGCTGCGTACTCTGACTGAAGGTTCGGTGCATACACCTGCACCAATGCCAGAGTAGATCTTTCAAGCTTGAGCTTTAAGATCGCAACTCTTCCTCCTAATGGTATCCACTCCAATACTCTGTCTGTCAACCTGGGACTTGTGAGTATCCCCACTCCCGCCCGAGCAGACATTGAGTGTGCGACTCCTGACAGGAAGAGCTTCCACCCATCCGAAAGGTCCACAGTTTTCGAACCTCTCTGCTTTGTTGAAGAGACGCCAACTATATCTAGTCGACTTTTAACAGCCTCCCCAACAAGCTCAAGATCCTTCCCTGTGAGCGATTAAACGTTCCATGTGCCTATCCTAAGTCGATGCCGTTGTCGAAACTCAGAGAGTCCATCTGTGCCCCTATCGGTGCACAGCGCGCTCACCCCTTCACCCCCGTAATGGTTCGCGCGACCATTGACAGGAAGCTCGTAGCCATTCCGGGTTTGACCCGGCCGGCTGCCGAGCGGGACAGGCCGACCACCAGACGCTCGCATAAGGGTGTCACTTCAGGCCTGACTCCAAAGTATGCCCTGGCTTACCGGGTTTGGCAATATCCGAGGCCCGTTAACGTCGTCTTGTCATCATGGGGTGTGCGCTTTGTTAGCCGTGACTGGATTGTATGGATGGGAATAACTATTTAAGTTACCCCATCCGCGCATCCAAGTCACGTTGCCCGCCCCCCACCACGAGGAGGTCAGCTTCCAGAGGGCTTTTGGCGAAGTTTTTTTTTTTTTTTTTGGCGAAGGTTTTTTGTTAAAATTATTATTACAAAGTAAATATATAATTCTATTCTTTTTGCTTTTTCTAAATTGCTTATTTATGTAACCGATTTAACTTTTACTTGCAAAGACTGTTAGTCGAATATTAAAGATGATTATAATGAATTAATAAATGCAATGAAATAAAATGTGAACTTTTCTAGCTGTCGATGTCATTGTATACTATACAATGTATAGGCCATATAGCTCAGCATTGTACATTCTTCTTCACTCGCCGTCTATGCAGATGGGACCAAAGATCACTCGATAAACTTTTCTCTCAAAGTAGCCAAGGGCATCATCATCCGATTTTGACAAAGTCCACGCCTCTGCACCATACAGCAGAACTGGGACGATTATTGTCTTATGCAGAGTTACCTTATTAGTACGAGATAGGACTTTGTTACTCAATTGCCTTCTTAGCCTATGCAAACACCAATTGGCATGAGTAATTCTTCGCTTTATCTCCCCATTGATGTCATTTGCAGAGCTCATCATTGAGCCATGGCAGACAAATTCCTTTACTCCATCAAAATTATATCTCTCAATAGTGTCGTTCTGTCCAAGACACCGATGTTGGATGTCCCTTTATGTAGATAGTGCATACTTCATTTACCGCTAAACCCACCTTTGCTGCTTCCCCTTCGGCCCGACTATGCCAATGTCATCGGCGTAAGTGAGTAGTTGTACAGACCTGTAAGAAATTGTACCTCCGGTGTTGGCTTGCGAGTTTCATGTAATTCTTTCAAGTATAATATTTAAAGATCGCATGATAGCGTGTCACCTTCTCTAAGACCTTTCTTGAAATCGGACAGTTCGATAGTGTTCGTTTCGACTTTGATGGAGCAGCGAGAGTTTACCATCGTCATCCTGCAGGGATGCAACTTTGAAATCGATGAAAGGGTGATGCGTGTCGACTATATTCATAGGATTATTTCAAGATCTTCCGTACTGCGAATATTTGGACAATGGTGGACTTTCCAGGCTTGAAACCGCACTGATAACGACCTATCAGGTTATTGACGATCAGTTTTAGGGGTTTGCATAATACAGCAGACATGATTTTATATGCGAAGGATTTTATACCTCTGTAGTTGGCGCAGTTCAGAGGGCCCCCTTTCTTCAGGATCGGGCAAACGATGCTGAGGTTCCATCCATCGCGCATGACCAGATCTTACAGATGAGCTGGTGCATGCTCATTACAAACTCATCTCCTCCTTCCTTGAGAAGTTCGGTGGGAAGACCAGCAGCTTTGTTGGACTTAAGCTTAGATATCGCTATCCTCACTTCATTCTGATCAGGTTAACGGGAATCTTGACTATTATCGTCACTGTTGAACGGCTCATTCTGCCTGACAGCAGAATATTGGTCATCATCGCCTTCCAGCAGTCTGCGGAAGTGTTCCTCCATATCCTTAGCACTGCGACTGCGATTCTCCTATTATACGTAAAAGTTGATAATTTTTAGCACTCAGGTTCACCCAATGAAAAAAACTATAAATAAGAAATTGTTACAAGGAAAATGGGGAGTTGTATATCCTCCTTTGTAACTTTTTCATTGTTTAAACATATTCCGAATCCTTAACACAATTATTTAAAATATCCGACAAATGTTCTTCCCGTTTGATAAACTTGTGGCTTCTAGACTCAAACTATTATATCATACTCGTATGATATAAGTTGCCAGCTATTTCCGCTGCTTACTGGTGCAACGATTATTTCATGCTGTAATTAAGTTTATACATACATTATTAAAATAATTAATCCAGAGTGTATTGGAGTAGTGAATTATAGCCTTTGAAATCCTGAGTCATAATTGGCATTGCCTAATTTTTTTTTTTTTTTTATTTTTAAAGAATAATTACGCATTCAAATTTTACATTTAACAATTCTCATAACAATCGCACATAAGTATATACGAGTACATTTAGTTTAAATGTCTAATAATTGACGTTGATGACATCTTGGTCCATAATCTCTGGAAGCAAATGTAGTCTCCAAGGAAATTTCTCGTTAATTTACATTCTTTCGAAACTGTAACTGAAATTATAAAATTTAAATAAAAATAAGTAGATGCTTATAATGAAGGGATCAGTGAATATATAATGACATTAATAGTTGCGTCTTAAAGGTTCTATGATTTCAGGTTTCTTCTTTGCAACTGAAAACGTTTTTATATGTCTATGAGCCTTGCAAATGGCATCTTATGTCATCGTGATATTGACAGTTGTGTAGTAAACAGATGCAAAAAACTCGATGATGAATAGTGTAAGGCTGTACAAGAGCGTGGAATAATAGTGATAAGGTAATGTTGGCTGTACGAAAGTACAGACACACTTGGACCAGTAGAGATACATTGCAATGACATGGGTCTTTCCACTTGGCTATCCAGGGACTAAGGCCAACTGGAGCTTTTAATAGAACGAAGGATGCTCATGACAACTTTTCAGAACTTATAGCGGAGCCAATGTAATGAAAGTCTTTCACTGCCTGGAAGTTGTAGCTGGCCACTGTGACCTTTTGTCCAATTCGTTGGTGTTGTTGGTCACTTCTTATTGACAGCATATACTTGCTCGTAAATTGCTAAGCCATTTTGGCGGCTTCTACTTCAAACGCACCGGTGATAGCTAGCTAAGTTCTTCCAATAGTTTCAATATCATCGGCGTGTACAAGCAGTTGTACGGACATTTGATAAATTGTGCCTCTAATGTTGGCTTGTGAGTTCCGCACAATATCCGTTTAAGTACAAAATTAAAGAAGTCACCTTGTCTTAAATCTTTTTTGGGGTTACCTTTCTTATCATCCTTTTTATGGTAAACGACTATCAGTTGGACGGTAATCGACTAACAAATGCCTCGTAGGGGCAGCATCTCTCGATAAGTGTTGGTCCGCTAAGTAACGAGAAAGAACCACTGCAAAGTGCAACTCTGTTAGTAAGTCCTACTTCCACCTCTGCGTGTTGCCATATGGGAATTTCTCTGGAATGGCAAACCTCCTGCGCCACGAAACAGGATAAGTGTCGGTTGGCGCAGCGGGCCGCAACTGCAAAAAACCCAATTGCTCCGAAACGGTACATATCGCCTCGGATACGGACGGATACTGTGTTGACGACCTTTAGCTATCGTACACGGACAACGATCCGTTCTGGAACGTTAAGACCCTCCTCGACTCACTCCATGAACGGCCCCCAAACGCCAGATTCTTTCAATTAGAGTGTGAGTTCACGCACTATAATTTAGACATACTTATTGGGGTGAGTGAGATAAGACGGTACGATGCCGGGGAATACCACTGCCCAAACGAAAAACACTGCCATGCTCTACTCTGGTAGAGCGCCTGGGAGCGGACGGAGTTCCGGAGTCGGACTGATGTTAACTCCAGCAGCACGAAGTAGCCTCATACCCTGGAAGCCTCACAGTGACCGGATATTGATGTTAGGAAATATAAAGTAAGAAATATTACCATCATACCGTGTTATGCTCCGATCGATGACGCGACTGAGGGTGATAAGGACCATTTTTGTAGCTAGTCAGGCGCCGTCTACAACTAAAAACCTGCTGGGGACATCGTTATAGTGATGGAGGATCTCAATGCCATGGTAGGCAGCGACAACAGTATGCTTAAACACATGATGGGAGTTCACGGCCTCGCAGACCGTAATGATAATGGTGAACGGTTTGTAGACTTCCGCAATACCAATCGCCTAATCAGTGGAGGTACGCTGTTTAAGCATAACACCTGCCACAAGATCAATTGGGTCTCAACTGATAGACAACGAACATCCAACCAAATCGACTACATTGCGATCAGTCGCCGCTTCAAAAAATGTTTTCTAACGTCCGAAACAGACGTGGAGCCGACATCGGACAAGAACCATCTTATGTTAGTTATTATTGTATATAGGAACGCCTTCGTGCTGTATCCATCAATAGCAACCGCTCAAACTTGCTCAACATTATCAGGTTCAATACTGACAGGCTTAGGGATAGAAGCAGAAACAATAAGCCGCACAATAGAGCAAAGCGTGGATGACCACTTGCATGCTTTGAAAAATGTTTTTGCAACTGGGGCACGCACCTGCGTCGGTAAAAAGCAGAATAACCACCGCATATGGCTGGCTGCAGACACCTGGAGACGGGTCGATAAGCGTAAAGCAATCAAGGCTCGGATTGCAAAGGCCTCAACAGTAGAGAGTACTGAGCTAGAAGCCCAATATCGCGTGAAAAAGAAGTAAATGCAGCATAGTGTAAGACGCACAAACTTCAGTACTTCGATTCACTTGTCTCAAAGGCTGAAGAAGTAGCAAGCAGGTGTGACAGTAGGACTGTTTATAACATCACCAAATAAAATCTCTAAGATTTGATCAGAGGAGTGTTTGTCTGATGAATGGAATCTCAGCCTCGTTTTCCTTATACACAAGAAAGGCGACGCCCTCAACTGCGCCAATTATAGAGGCATCAGTCTCCTCAACATTGCATACAAAATATTTTCTGCGATATTGGGTGAACGCCCGAAATCTTTTATCAATAGCCTGATTGGCCGCTATCAGTGCGGTTTCAGGCCAGGAAAGTCCACGATTGGCAGATCCTGGAGAGAACCATAGAAGTCCAAATCGATACTCATCATCTCTTTATCGACTTCAAGGCCACCTGTGACAGCATCTACATATATAGAGGAGCTGTATTGAGCCATTCCTACTGTACACACCGCTGCCAGACTTGTCTGTCTGTGCAAGATAACGATGGAGAACACTCGCTGCTTCATCAAGGTCGGCAATGACCTCACGGATATCTTTGATACCAAAAAAGGTTTTATACACGGTGAAGCGCTGTCCTGTGACTTCTTTTATATCGTACCTGAACGGGGTGTGCGAAACTCACAAGCCAACGCAAGAGGCATAATCTATCAAAAGTACATACACCTGCTTGCATACGCCGATGATATTGACATTATTGGAAGAACTCAACAGGCTATTACCAGTGCGTTTGCAAGCATTGAATCAGAAGCGGCCAAAATGTGTTTAGCGATAAACGAGGCAAAATCAAGTATATGCTGCCAAAAAGAAGGGACAATCAACACCGACGAATTGGACGGACCATCACAGTGGGCAGCTATTGTACAATTTCGAGGTAGTAAGGAACTTTGTCTGCCTTGGCTCTGCTGCGTTTGAGACGGATCGACATGTAGAGCGAATCGACACCAATGCTGCGGCCCGCAAAGTCTACAAATCTAACCTGGAGGGACGACGCAGTAGACGGCCTCCTTGCCGTACGTGGCGCGCCCAAGTTCAAAGGGACCTCAACCAACTGCAGCGCCACCTACATTCAGTTACGGATTCAATTCGGTTCGAGTACCATATTTATAAATGCAGATCGGATGAAAATAAAATTAACTGGCTCTGATCACAAATTTTTCTGGGATCGTGTTGATACTTTGCAAATAAACGCGGATCGAAAGATCGAGTCTTACAGATAGAGAAAGAAGAGAGAGTAAGGAAAGAAAAGGGACTTCACGTGCAGGGAAAGAAGTGTCTAAGCGAAAACTCGAATCGAAACTCAATCCTGTGTCAAATCGATCTCTCAGTCTGGTCATGTAAGTTGAGTAGATGCATCAGATGTTGTGTGCTCCGTGTGCGTGTACGGTTTTTGCGTTAAAAAAAAAATGTTTTATTCAATTAAAGTTTCACTTCAACCATGTGTTGATGTGGGTGAGGCACAAACAATTTTTTTTTATTGTGACATTATTCTTCTATAGGTGCGATGTAAATGTAAGTATGGTACACGTACTTACCTGTTGTTTTGTAATCCGTACAATGCTCTTAACAGAAAAATAGTAAGCAACATTAAAACAGTCAGGTGTGCATTTATTTACAATTTGAATTTTATTTGTTTTTATTTTTGCTCTAAGCTTTTCTAAACAATAATTTTACAATAAATACAGAGTTCTTACACACTAGTATATATGTATATGGCTACAAAAAAATAATGTATTTAGTACAAATTAAATATCTGCAAAGCTAACAATATTCTAGAATTAATTGTTCTCCCCAAAAAAAACGTTCATATCCGATATATTTAATAATCAGTTTTAAAGTCTAAATTGTTTAACACCACCATTATCCACAGAACCAATTTCAAGGAACGTTCTAAAAGTGAAACTGGATGTATGATATATAATTTAACACACAAGAGATCAAGACCGAGTGGATGGTGTTATATATAATTTTTAAAAAATAATTGCAACGATAATGACAACAAAAGCACATACAAACAATGTTTATTACTCGTACTATCCACAAGACTTGTGTGGGCTGTATGAGCAGGTACATATAAGCGTACAGTAGTGTTCAAAAGTGATTGTTAAAACAAAGAAGGGGAATAGAGCGCGTACATAGCTCATCTGGAAGTAAGGAAAGTTTCATATTTTGATCACCTCTCAGTTGTTGTCACATTTAAGCATTCGGTTTCTGCGGATTTGGATGTCAAAGAAATGAAATGACTGTACTTCCTAAGATAATATGGATCAACTCTAAAGATAGTTTATTTAGAAGGGAACCAGATGAGCAGATGCAAGCACAACAGACAGTTAGTTAAAGATTTGAACCCAACCAATAACCACAGAAGGACCGTTGAAAACGAATTTAGAGAATCATGGTTTGTTAAGGAGTGTAAAAGGCGAGACAGCTTCCTTCGCTTAGTTAAAATTATTCCAACTCTTTAACGATGGTGCTATGAGAAATATGTATCTTAGAGCTAATAGGGAGTTCAAGGTGCTTTTCAAAGGAAAAAGTGATACCCAACTTGAACTGGTGGGTCGAAGATTGGTACAATGTAACTCCTCAGAATTTTGAAAGATATGAAGGGGTTCGGATTGGGCGCCTTTAAAGTAAAGCTGCTGTACAATCTTATAAAAAAAAGGAGGCTGTGTATCACAGATCGTTTTTTTACAAGTGCCAATTGTGTTGATGCACTAAGAGAGAACAGTATCAAACCGCATTAGACCAGTGATAAAAAAGTTCAACGACGAAAGGAAAATGAAAAGAGGTGAGTGCGAAAAGTGGGTTTGAGAGGACCTCATTAGCTTACAACTGTGAGGTGGAAGGCAATTCGGCATCCCTGTGAAGTCCTTAAATGGGCCAATGGCAGCGCTCATACTCTCGTAGTGGACTACTGGCACCGACGTACCTGGCCCCGCGTCCTAGGTGTATAACAAAAGGAACTGGCCCCCAGGGTGGAGTTTTGCCGTCGGGTTAACTTCCCTACCACGTAAAAAAACACTGGTTATGAAGCAGGCTCAGGCAGAATGAGCCATTCAACAGTGACGATGATAGTCAAGATTCCCGTCAACCCGATCGCATTGAAGTGAGGATAGCGATATCTAAGCTTAAGTCCAAAAAAGCTGCAAGAGCCAATAGCTTTCCCACCGAACTTTTCAAGACAGGAGGAGGTGAGTTTGTAATGAGCATGCACCAGCTCAGCTGTAAAATTTTGTCGGACGAAAGCATGCCCGATGGATGGAACCTCAGCATCGTTTGCCCGAACCTGAAGAAAGGTGACCCTTTGAATTGCGCCAGAGGCGGAGTCTTATCAACATCACGTACTCGTATAAGATCCAGTCTGCTGTATTATGCGAACCCTTAAAATCGATGGTTAACAACCTGATAGGCCCTTATTAGTGCGGTTTCAGGCCCGGAAAGTCCGCCATTGATCAAATATTCACACTACGACAGATCTTGGAAAAAACCACCTCTTCATAGATTTCAAAGTTGCCTATGATAGCGTGTATAGAGACGAGTTATACAGAGCCATGTCTAGTCTTAGCATCCCTGCCAAGCTCGTCCGGTTGTGCAGGATGCCGATGGAGAACTCTCGCTTCTCAAAGTCGGTAAGAACACAATGGAACCATTTGACTTCAAGAAAGGTATTAGACAAGGTGACGGGCTATCATGCGATCTTTTCACATGCTAACACCGGGGGTATAATCGTTTACAACTCTGTACAAGTCATAGTCAGAAGACCCCAGTGGATCTTCAATAAAGCGTGTACGAGTATGGAGACAGAGGCAGTAAAGATGGGCTTAGCAGTCAATGAAAGCAAAGCAAAATACATATGTATATGCTGTCTAGAAAAAGCACACCCAACATCAGCGCCTTGGACAGAGCGCCGCAATTGACAGATACTCGAATAATTTTGTGGTAGTAAATGACTTTGTCTACCTAGGCTCTATGATGAGCTCTGCAAATGACATCAGTGGGGAGATTAAACGAAGAATTACTGTTGCCAATCGCTGTTTCTATGGGCTAAGAAGGCAATTAAATAACAGCGCCCTATCTCGAACTACTAATGTAACTCTTTATCGTCTGATTGCAATATTGCCGGCGACAGAAAAGATCTTGGAGCAAATCATTGCAGATCGAATATGGAAATTTATTGATAAGCATAAGCTAATAAGCAAGAATCAGTACGGGTTTCAGAAGGGAAAAAGCACCAACCAACTTCTCGGGGATTTCGCAAACCTAGTTAGCACAAGCCCTAACAAAAGTCACCACGTGTTAGTGCTCTTCTTGCTCATCGATTTTAGTAAAGCATTCCATACCCTCGACCACAATAAACTCATCGAAGCAATACAAAGAATAGGAATCAGAGCAAAACTGGTAGATTGGTTGAGAGACTATCTCAGAAGGAGGACATTTCGCGTGGAAATTAAAGATCACTGCAGCAAAATCAACACATTGCAGTACGGAATACCACCGGGCTCCAAACTTGGGCCCCTATTGTTCATATTGTACACCAATGAACTACTAAAATCATTCAAGATGAGCGTTCTCTTGACATATGCAGATGACACGGCGATTGTTACCCGCCACAAATAAATCGTAAAAGCAACCAGGATGATGCAGGCAGAGTTTGACGGAGCAGGGAAATGGTGTCACGATAATAGGCTCGTAATTAATGCAGCAAAAACAAAACTACTGCATATTCGTAGTTCACAGTACCCAAAATCACAAATAAATATTAAGGCATTCAATTGCCAGGTTATAGACGTCGTGGATACCTACAAATATCTGGGTGTACCGATCGAGAGTCATTTCTTATAGGAACCACACATATGTACATGATCTACGAAAAAAGTTGAAATGTTCTGTTTGCACTAGCTTGTCCCAAGAATAAGTCCTCAAGCTGTGCGCAAAAACAAGTGTACTACGGTCTTGTTGAATCAAGGTTGAGACACAACATACTGGCGTGGGGAGGTGCAGCAAATTCACATATCGCGAAGCTTAAAAATATTCAAAGCAAGGCCATAAAATGACTGTCGGGAAGAAACAGCGTAGATAGGAGAGAGAGGATTCGAACAGTAAGGCAGATATTCAGTATGGCAGCAGCGTTAGAGTACTATGACGATGAGCATTTCCAAACTCTAGTCAATCACACCAGTAGCAGAGCGGTTGTACCATCTTCCATCCTTCAGAAACGTATACGGCAAGCGTCAGCTTCTTCTTCTTCTTCTTCCTTTTATCAGTGAGGTTATGATCCGAAAACAAGGGATCACAACCCTCCCACTTCACCGCATTTCTACTGATCCGCCTGTGGGGTTCGCCTACGGCAAGCGTCAGCTAATGTACACCATACCAAACATCCTAAATACTCTTCCAAAAAATTTGCGAAACATAAATCACATAGATTTAAGAAAGAAGAGACTAAAAGAATATTACCTTGAAACAATAACATAACCTTTATTTAAAAACGACAAATTTTGCAAAATAACCTCCAGCATATAAGCTTCCATGTGGCTTCGCAGGTACCAACAAATATTGTATTGAACTATGTAGTTCTAAGATACATAATAATAAACTAAAAAAAAAACATACTAATCATCCCAAACCTGCTGCACGAGTATGGCGCAGAGGCATGGACTTTGCCAAAATCGGATGAGGATGCCCTTGGTTATTTTGAGAGAAAAGTTCTTCGACCGATCTTTGGTCCCATCTGCATAGACGCCGAGTGGAGGAACAGGTACAATGCCGAAGACTTAGCCAGAAGAGTTCACATACAGCGGCTAAGATGGCTAGGTCATGTAGAGTGGATAGAGCCCAACGTTCCCGCCAAGAAAATCTTCGAATCCACCCCGGATAGACGGCGCAGTAGAGGACGACCTCGCAGTAGGTGGCACAAACAATTGGAGATGGATCTTAACCAACTTGGCGTGCGCAACTGGAGGCAGCTGGCTCGTAACCGTGCTGGCTGAAGAGATCTGTTGGTAAAGGTCCAGGTCCACTTAGGACTATAGCGTCACGTAAGTAACTAAATAAGTATAAATAACATCTGGAGAAAAAATAATTTTACGATTTGCAACTGAATTATACGTAAGAACCAGACTAAAAGAATTTTATCATTTAAATCAGCGATCAATTACTTTGTCGTAAAGTGCACTCTGAAAGAACGAGTAGTTGCTTGCTCGATTCGCACCGAGGAAAATATTTAGCGAGTACAGTGCTCAAGTATTATAACTCCAAAAACATCCACCAGAAGGCGTTGTCCTCAGCTATGAATGTTTTATACGTCACTGTGGCGCAACGTTTAAGCTTCGCAGTTCGCTTTCAAGAATTGAGCAGAAATGAAAATGGCATAATTCAAAATCTGAACAAGGCTTTCTGAACAAAACAAGCAGAATTCGAGGTCTCGATGTACTAGAAATCTGGGATTCATTCATTAGCGTCACTTGCACCGCTTTAGATGGTCGGTATGGTGTGGTTTTACATCTAACCAGATCACTGGACCTTACTTCTTCGAAAATGAAGATGGAAGATGAAAGTGAAGTCAAGACTATTGAAGAGCGGTATAGATTGAGGATCGAAATTGTTGTACGATCTGCTGTTAAAAATAGACTTGAGATTAGATTTTAGCAGGATGGGGCCGCTACTCATACGCTCGATCCATAATGGCACTTTAAATGAACATTTTTGGAGAGCAAATAATTTACAAAATTTCGAAAATTAATTGGCCACCGCGTTTGCCAGATTTAATGGCAGCCGACTTTCCCTTTGGTGTTATCTACAAGAGCGTATGTACGTATGTGAGCAAGAACGAGACAAGCCTCGATCTTAATGCAAAAATTGACGCAGAAATTCGAAAGCTCCACCAATAAAATTTGAAAAATGTTATTGGAAATGCTTTAAACGGTACCCACTATTGCCAGGCTGAAGTATAATTAGCGTTAACAAATTTTCATAAACGATAAAGTTATTAAGTTTTAAAGCTCCATGGTGACTTATGGGCCATCCTGAATAAACATAATTCGTCATTGATATATTAGGTTCAAGTCACATTGATATACTAGGGAATTACTAAATGAAATAATGTCAAAAAATGTCAGGACAGAGAACTGTAAAGTAGAATAGTGTGAGACAAGGACGAGACTACCACAATGATTAGAGTGAAACTTTTGCTCAATACTTTTGTTCATCAATCACATTACTAAGCTTGTTCCAGAATCGACTGAACTGTAGCGGTTCAAATAAACCATATCCTGATTGAAAAACGGTTGTGTGTTGCGTATCCGAAATATTGTAGTTGAAGAGCTGATATCGGAAGCAATTAAAAATAGAAAATGTACTGTGCTGCTGTTATCCTAGGCCACAGGAACAGTACTAGTCAATCATACACTGTCCCAATAAATAAAGACCAACTTGCGTATTTTGTGGGAATCATGACGGTTAGGTTAAGTAAGGATAAATTGAGTAGGGTTATGAGGTTATTAAAAAAAAAACACTTGGCACTGACCATATAAACCAATTCTCCTGTGCACTTAATTTCCCTACAGAATTTAAATAAATCCTTGTTTTGATTAAAAGAACCAAATTCTTCCAGGTTATCAAAGAAGTATCTTCCAATGTGTTTTAGTCTACTCCGGGCAATGCCTTGGCATTCACAGAGTAGATATGTCATATCCTCTGAGATATGCAGATATTGAAGTACCTGCATACATCAATATTCAATAATCCAAATCTCATAGCATCTTCCTAGTTTTATTAACTCCCCACATTTTTTGCGATTTAACTCGAGCCACAAGGCCTTGGACACCCTCTGCCCTATTATATTGCACCATCTTAGGTCAGCCATGTTGATGGTTCTATTGAGAATAATTCCATTAGCCAACCACATATGCATATTATACATATTATGCTTCCAATTTTGTGGGAGCTCTGCTCCTTTTTTGACCAGCGCGTCGACACTTTCATTGCCCTCTATATCACAGAGTATAGGAATTCAACATAATCTGACACGGTTCTGAGCATATAATGCCCTGAACATTGTGCGGCAATTTCTGATGATTTCAGATTTTGTAACTCTAGCGCCTTTAGCGGAGCCTGCCTGTTAATGTAGATGGCAATATTCTCAATCCCATCTCAAGTAATTCCGTACCTTTAAGTACAACGGCAGCCTCTGCTTGGAACACACTGCATATGTCCGCAAGACCCACAGCCACCTGTAGGACCCCATTGCCTCACTAGGCTTGGAACCATCTTTTCATTGTAAAAAGAGACTACCTTCCTTTGCCAATCCTCTTTAACAGGGTACGTAACTTCGTATGGTGTGACGAATATAAAGGTGCAAAGTGTTTCGTCCGATTTGTCGGGGATATTGGGAAATGCTTCCCTAAGAATGGAGCTATGCTAAATTATCGCTTTTAGGGAGCTCTACGGAAGTGAGTCGAAGCGCACTATTGCACACTTGTAATTTTATTTCTAGATCCAATGGTAAAAGATATAAAAACTTTGTGAGTGCCACCGCGAGCGCAGTGCATAGAGCACCCACGATGGCAATACAGGATGTTTTTGTACCATGGCCAACATATTCCGCTTGCCTTTCTTACTCGTTACCTTGCACCATACAAGACACACAAGAGGTTTTAAGGTTTTAAGCCCCACCTTTTCCCGCTGTCCTATTGCAAATGAAGAGCTCTTTCCTATATGTTTAGTTTGTCGTTAATTTGGTTATCTACCACAATACTGAGATATCCTGCGCGATCCAAAAGGGAAGCTCCACCGCTGCTAGCCTTGAAAGTTTGGAGGGTGGTATCTTGTATTTACTGCTGAATAGTACCAACTCTATCTTGTTGAGCCACTGATTTCACGTTTAAAAATGCATGTTGAGATTTGCATAAAGTGTCGTTGCAGCACTTAATTCTGATGTGGATTTAGAGAAGCTTTTCAAGTGGCTTTAGGACGAGAGACTCATGGGTTTGTGGGTTAGTTTACTCCTTCAGGTATGGATACAACCTGCATTTCCATTCATCCCACCTGCATGTAGCCTAACCTTAGATAATGTTTCAAAATTTCCCTAAGCCTGTTTCTAACCACGTCAAATGAAACAAAAATGAATAAACAAATGAATAAAACTGGTTAGCAAAGATAAGATATATTAATTCGTACTTAGTACTTTGTCGGCTGACCTTTTTTATCCAATACAGCCCTACATCTAGAGGGCATTGTACCTACCGACGCCATACAAGTACTTTTTGGTATAGCATACCAAACCGACTGAACTTTTTGCCACAACTCTTCCTTGGGTTTTGGTTTTATTGGTCCAATTTGTTCCTTAACAATTCCCCATTATTTCTCAATTGGATTTAAGTCGGAGGATTGCGCAGGTCAAGTCATGAGATGTACACCGTTTTCGAATAACTACTTCTTGGCTTGACCCGAAGTATTTTTCGGGTCATTGTCTCGTTGAAATTTCCAAGACAGTGGCATTTCCTACTCGGCGTAAGCCAGCATTGTGTCCTTAAGTATGTTAACATACACGTGCATGCCCATCATATACGTGCTTGTCCATCGTATCGAAAAAAGAGACCTGACTCCATACCACGAGAAGCAGCTCCACACCATTATATTACCAACTTCATGTTTTAACGTCTGAATGGTATAGCGGGGATTTAGCTAGGCGTTTTCTGGCCATACCCAAGGTACATGTTTATTCTTGATTCGTCTGATCACAGGATTTTACGCCGTTTCTTCCTATCAACTGTGCCATCCCAGCGGGATGTATATATATACTCGTAACTTTCTTTTCTTGGTTGAATTTGCCAAGCATAACGTAATTTATCACAATGTTTTGTTTAATTGTTAATAGTTACTTGTTTCATGTTTCATCAACCTGTTTCAAAATAAACTGTTCTTTCATAATTTGTATCGCAGACACCTAGTGAAAAAATATCAGTATCAAATAAATCGCTCATCATTCTAGAACTGCTCGTTTTTTTCTCCTAGTTTTTTTACTAATTTTTCCTGTGGTTCTCTTTCGAATTGTGTCGTATGAATCACAAACATCCTTTGGCCCGAATTCGAGCCGGATTTTCATTTCGCTAAAAGACAGTTCGCTTGAATCTTCGTGGTAAGTTTATATCGAGTGGCCGTAACTAACTGTACCTAGAACTATTCGGATGGTACATAATTCAACTCTTGACTAATTTTCCAAACAGATCAAATTCGGTAATCTGTGGTCTACGTCTGAAATAATCTAATCGCTAATTCGTTCGGTAAAGCCAATTTCATAGAAAGGCTATTTAAAATAGCGGTGTCAATGATATTGCCCGTGCTCCGTGTTACTAGTGGTCATTTGAAGGGTTCGCTAACGAAATTATTAACCTACACAAAAACTATTTCAGATACAATTTCGTTAACAGATCTCAAGATTCGCTACTATAAAGTGGATGATTTATGGAAAGAGTTCGCGGCTTCCCAAAAACTTTGTTATACGTTTGCTGACGACGGAAAGAGGTAAAGGTTTTAGTAATTAAATCATGTTGCGAAAAAGTCCAGAAAAACAATGAGCTCGTTGGTCAATTAGCCGCGCAGCAAAAGGCTTTAATTGAGACTTTAAAGCAATCTACTTCTACGGGAACAAGTGATGACAGTTACCTTTCATCAGTTAGTATTGAGCCGTTTTCAGGCAATTATAGGGAATGGCCAATCCTAAGGATCGCGATGGGCCCACTTTGGTGCCTAGTGTTTTATGATAACCTCATAACCCAACCTAACCTAACCTAACCTAACCTAACCTAGGAAATGGCCAACGTTTTGAGACATGTTCCAAAGTGTTGTTAAAAATAAACCAAAATTATTGCCTATTCGAAAATTTCAATTTTTGATTTCGTATCTTGCTGGTGAGGCGTTAAGCCTTTTAAGCCATTTAACGGTATGCGACGAGACGTATGATCGGGCATGCCAAAAACTTGAGAAGCGTTATGATAGGCTGCGTCATATTGTGAATAATTTCGTGAAAGCATTTGTGGAGCTGCCATCGGTTCATATCTCGAACGTTAATGCCTTACGAAAAATATCAGATGGAGCTGATGAAATTGTCCAAGGTCTTCCAGCTATTAAAGCGCTTACCAGGGACCCGTGGCTTATTCACATTTTAACAAATAAGCTGAATCCCGAAACTCGTCAAGTATGTTCCGAGGAAAACTTTGCGGAGTACTATCCTACTATAGACCAGTTGCTAGAGTTTTTAGACCGTCGGTGCTTGGCCTTAGAAAGATATAGGTCAAGTGTTCATGAACCCAGTCGACCGAAAAAACCCGTGGTAAGAAGCATGCATGCCTCGACCTCAGCAACATGTTGTAAGTGTAATGCATACCACAGCCTTCCTCAGTGTCAAGCGTTTCTTGACATGGATTTACCATACTGCCCGGAAGTTTGTTAAAATCAACAAACATTGTTTTAACTGCCTTTGAAGTGGTCTACCAATCGCTACCACCCCAAATTCCGATGCAGATCATGCAATACGCGCCACCATAGTTTGGTTCATGATGATTCGGCAAATATAACCACTAATCACTTGATTAATCCACCAGCAAACGACACTTCGTTTAATCGTGGCCAAACTACAGATTTCGTTCCTCAAAAGAATACCAACTACCATTCATTCAATTCACAATTGAACACGACTTCGCCTCGTCTTGTCCAAACCACTTCGCCTCGTCCTGCTCAAACTACTTCCACTTCGACCTTCAAAACTCGTATTGTTCTTCAAATCTTCCCTCGACATTATCACAAGCAATAGTTAATAACCATTCCATCAACGTTACGCACCCTATAACTCAAATATTACTTCCTACAGCGCTTCGAAAAGTTTTGGACGTCAACGGAAAATACCAGAAAGTTCGGATTCTGGTTGATTCAGGCTCACAGGTATCTTTTGTTACTGAATCATGCGCCCAAAGACTCGGGATAAAACGAAGAAACGCTCATATACCAATAAGAGGTATTGGATCTACCAGTGCTGGTAAATCCAGAGGCCTTATTTCGTTATTTCCCTATTTCACGCTGTGATTTATATAGCCTCGGAGTTGATACTTATATTTTACCAAGTGTAACAATAAATCTGCCAACGACTTCATTTACCATCGAAGATTGGAATCATTTGCATCGACTGAATTTAGCCGATTTTTCGTTCAATAAATCTGACCCCGTTGACATATTTCTAGGCGCAGATAAAGCTATGGAAATTCTGCAAGGGCAATGCGTCAATAGTGACTAAGCCTATCCAATAGCACAAAAAACTATTTTCCGTTGGGTTTTGGCTAGATCACTACCATTCACCAACGAACCTCACATTACTTCGCTTCATGTCCATTTAGATATCAATTCGATTTAGCAATCCTTTTGGACCATCGAAGAGGTTAATCTGAAATCAATCATATCAAATGAAGATAGACAAATCGAAGAACATTTTCTACAAACTCATCGTCGAGATGTACGTGGAAAATATATCGTCGACTTGCCCTTCAAATCACCACCACGGTTGGGTGACACTTTGAACGGAGCAATTTCGCGTCTAGAATGGATGGAGAAAAAGTTTTCTAAAAACTCGGATCAATTCCAAAGTTATTCCCGGTTTCTCGACGAATATTTGATGCTAGGCCATATGGTATATCGAAAGTTCCCGCGCCGGAAATTTCTAAACAATATGTGTTTTATCTTCCCCATGATGCTGTCCTGAAATCAGACAAATCAAACTAAACTTCGGGTTATTTTTGACGGGTCCTTCAAGGGCACAAACGGTAACTGCTTAAATGATCCACTCATGATTGTTCCACCCATCCAACGTAATCTTTTCTCTGTTTGCTTACAATTTCGCCGACACCAATTCGTCTTCACAGGAGACATAGTTAAGATGTTCTGCTAAATCTGGGTGTCCGATTTCGATGTTGACTTCAGCGCATAGTGTGGCGGAAATCACAACTGAGGCTTTACAACATTTTCGGTTACGCACGGTAACATTCAGGACTTCGTGCGCTCCATTTTTATCGGTTCGGGTTTTGAAGCAATTAGCAAGAGTATGCCGTGATGAGTTTCCAATCGCGTCAGATATTGTGTTGAATGACTTCTACGTAGACGATGTCGTTTCGGGTGGAGGCACTTTAGCCGAAGCCATTTTTAAACGAGATTCTTTAATCGAACTCCTCGAAAAGGGCAGTATGCGATTAAGCAAATGGCAAAGCAATTATGGCGAACTTCGGAAAGACACCGATAATGTTTCTCTCCAAAATATCTCGCTTGACACGGACGCGGATTCCTGAATAAAAGTGCTTGGTCACTGTTGGAACTCGAAGAGTGATAAATTCAGTTTTCGGTTAAATTACAATCCCAATTATGCAATAACAAAACGACAGATCCTAAGAGACATAGCGCGCATCTTCGATCCCCTCGGTTTCCTTGCCCCTTCGGTCGTACAATTAAAAATTCTCCTACAGGAATTGTGGCAACGAAACGTTAACTGGGATAATAAGCTCCCATACTCAATTGCTTGTCAGTGGAGAAAATACCGTAAGGAATTTCCAGTCCTCACAAACATCGAAATACCACGAAACATCGGTCTTGGAAGTGCGTCGTGCCAATTACACGCTTTTTCAGATGCATCGGCATCCGCGTACGCCGCAGTTATCGAATGGAATCTTCGAAACAAATATTCTCGCTGCAAAATCCCGCGTATCTCTATTCAAACAACTCAGCATCCCGCGGTTAGAGCTGTGTAGTGCCGTTTTGCTTGCAAGACTACTCGTTGCGGTACAAAAATCACTTAACGTCACTTTTAACAATGTCTATGCCTGGTCAGACTCAAAGTAGTCTTATCATGGCTTTCGTCTCCTCCTCGTCGCTGGAATATTTTCGTAGGCAATCGTTCTTCGGAAATCCTTAATAGGATCACAAGGAATAGGTGGTTTCACGTCAGATCGAAATGCAATCCAGCGGACTGTGTATATAGGGGTATCGCAACTTCTCGAACACGCAATTTGGTGGACCGATCCACATTGTTTGAAGGAAGGTACTGAGAGTTGGCTGATACTGAGCGATTTTGAGGACGATCCTAGCTGTAACCAGGAGGAGAAGAAAATTACCAATCATTCATATCTTGTTATCACTGACGATCACCCATTCGAGTCGCTTTCAGCACGTATTTCAACGTGGAACATTCTGAGTCGAACAGCAGCACGAATCCAACGCTTCATCCTTAGAGGTCACAAGCATACTCTATTTTCTCCACTTCATCTCGAACCACAAGAAATCTACAGTGCTAAAAGGACAATTTTAAAATGATTGCAGGATCGGTATTCTGGTGACTTTACTAAATCGTTTCATCAACATGGTTGCTTTTCAAATAATTAGAAAATGATTAATCTATCCCCTTTCTTAGATGATGAAGGTATTCTGAGACACTCGGGAGACGGGACTAGTCATATGCTGCGATGCTAATACTCAAAATACAGTCTGGGGCAGTAGCAAATGCAACATACGAGGAAACCATTTCCTAGACTTTATACTATCATCTGGTATGGCAATAAACAATGTTTGCTCCCAGCCAACTTTTGTTACGGCAAGGAGGCAGAAGGTAATTAACTTGACTTTATCTAATAGGTACTTCAAGTCGATTACTAACTGGAGGGTACTGCCGGAAGTATCCTTATCAGATCATAGATACATCGTTTTCCAAATCGAATGCGATGCTTTAACTTTGCAGGAGAGGAGGAATCCGAGGAAAACCAACTGGGTGCGGTTTAGGAAAGAGCTAGACAGATCTGTCAAAACTCCAACTAAACTCAGAACGAAACGAAAGGTTGAGGATGCTCTTCAAAACCTGACCAGTGTCCTTACCAACTGTTTGGAACTGGCGTGTCCAATGACAAAAAACTCCTGCAGAACGCCGGTTCCTGGTGGAGCCGAAACTGCAGCGGCTTAGTAAAGAATTCAGAAAACTTCTGTATATGTCTCTTAAGACAAATTTAGATCGAAGCAAAAAGACTATAAGAAGTTAATTCGGTTGCCGAAAAGTGCTTCTTATAGAGATTTTTGTGAAAAGATCGAGACACTCGGTGAAACCAGTAGGTTGGATAAATTCCTTAAAAGAGGTAAGCGGACCAAGCCGGAGTCACTCAGACGGTCTGATGGCAAGTTTACTGAGACGAAAGCGGAAACTTTTAGTCTTCTGCTGGAGACTCACTTTCCTGGCAATCAGATAAGCACTAGGTCGTAGCTTGGCCCGCTTACCCAGGCTGAGCATGATCTAAGTCAGAAAACTCGGCGAAGCTAGTATACTGCATCAACCGTGGTAACAGTTGAGGCCATCAAATATGCTGTGGCATCTTTTGATGGTTGCAAATCGCCTGGCACTGATGGAGTATATCCAGCTATGCTGCAAGAGGGTATAGACCAGTTGCTGCCAACACTGAAAAGAATTTTCACCGCTGTTCTGGCGCTGACATATATTCCTACACCTTGGCGGACAGTCAGAGTAACTTTCATACCGAAAATTGGTAAGGAAGACTATTCGCTCCCCAAGAGTTTCAGACCTATAAGTTTGACATCCTTCTTACTGAAAAGTATGGAGAGACTGGTAGAATTTCACGTGCGCAAAGTTGCTTTGAAACTGCATCCACTATCGGAGATGCAGCGTGCCAATCAGCATGGGAAATCCTGTGAGACCGCTTTTCAAAATCCAGGCCAGAATTGAATGCTCGCTTGATAGGAGAGAATACGCGATGGGTATCTTCATCGACATTGAGGGTGCTTTTGACAATGCGACTTTTGACTGCACGTGCGACTCTGCCAGACAATACGGGGTAGATGAAACATTAGTGTTGTGGCTTAAACCAATGCTAATGAATAGAAATTTGGTAGTGGATGCCGATTGTGGCCAATATGTTATGACAGGGGTAAACAGGGGCTGTCCGCAAGGTGGCGTTCTGCCTCCATTGTTATGGTGCATAGTGGTCGACTCTCTGTTGAACACTCTAAATAGTTCTAACGTCTACGCTCGGGCATATGCGGATGATGTCGCCGTACTTTCTGTCGGGCCATGCCTGGCGACGGTCTGTGCTAACGCGCAGGCGGCGCTGGACATGATCGATGAATGGTGTACTAGGAGTGAGCTTTCGGTGAATCCTCTTAAAACTGAGCTTGTTCTTTTTACGAGAAGGAGGATTTTGACTGGTCTGACTCAGCCAGTGCTAAAAGGCGTTACCATTCGCATTTCCAATAAAGCCAAATATCTGGGAGTGATTTTACATAAGAAACTTCATTGGTCTGAACACGTCGAGTCGAAAACATCCAAGGCGCTCTCAGTCTTCTGGCAGTGCAAGGGTGCTTTTGGCAAGACTTAGGGCTTATCACCGAATAAGGTTCTCTGGATCTACACGGCTATGATAAGACCATTCCTCGCATATGCGTCGGTTGTTTGGTGGAAGGGGCTCTCGCGTAAATATGTGCTTGCTTTTTGCGCGAAACTCCAAAGAACGGCTTGTCTCGGCTGCTCGGGAGCTTTCCCGAGTGCGCCAGGCTCTGCTCTAGATGCTTTGCTGAATTTACCTCCCCTTGATAAACTTATATCATGGGTTGCACTATCAAAGACATCCATCGTCTAAGGCGGGGCGGTTTTTGGTATACTCCACACTGGAACTTTGATGGACTTGCGCGACACTTATCTTACGACTCCTGTCTTATGGATATGCCGTCTGATGCAATGACACCAGAACTTCAGCTGATGCGCAAATTCAGAGTCGACTTTCCTTGTGTCCAGGACTAGCTTCGGTTAGAGTCTGAGCCAGGAATGGAATGTAGTCGTATTTTCACGGATGGTTCCAAAACCAGTCAAGGGTCTGACGCTGGGGTCTTCGTGGAAGTCGACAAAATTAGACTTCACTTCTCGTTTCCAAGCGGAAACTTATGCAATCCTAATGGCCATGAACTATGTTGTGAAGAACATGTGGAAGGGACGTAGCATTTGTGTCTGTAGTGACAGTCAGGCAGCGCTTAAGGCCTTGCTTAACCCTTTAACCACTTCCGAAATAGTTCGTGAAACCAAAAAGTCTTTGAACTCGGTCGCAAGGCTGAATTCTCTGCTTCTTATCTGCGTCCCAGGTCACACTGGGATCTTGGGGAACGAGATCTCCGATGAGATTGCTAGATAAGGCTCAGAGGAGGCTTTTTCAGATCCCGAACCCGCGTTGGGTCTTCCAGCGTCCTCGGTTAGGGCTTCCATTGACGATTGGGTCTCTCACGAGCACAATTGTGTGTGGCATGACTCTCCAGGTTGCAGGTTGACTAAACGCATGCTCCCGGACGTCCGTAAGAAATCAGCGGCATTCTTGCTGTCTCTCAGCAGAAAAGACTATAGACAACTTATTGGCGTCTTGACAGGCCACTTCGCTTTCGCCAATCACCTTAACGTGATAGGCTTAAGTGACAATACAATCTGCGACGCTTGTGGAGAGAGCGACGACACCGCGGAACATTATCTCTGTGAGTGTCCGCCCTTTGCTCGTATCAGGTGGCAGATCTTTGGTGCGTATGTGGTGAGTCCTGGAACTGTAAGCTCCTCATCACTGAAGTGCTTGCTTGGCTTTTTTAGAAAGACAAGGAAATTCCAATAAAATGGGTAAATCAGGGTTTGCTCTCTAGCAGTGTGCAATGGACCAGTTGTGTCTGAGTGCTCCAGCCGAGTGTTTCCTATTCCGACAAAAAAAAAAAAAAGGACAGTACCACATATTTGGTGGAATTTCACAAGGATCGGTAATAGGACCTACCTTATGGACTTTTTATGAATGATGATGTTCTGAGACTTGGAGTCGTAAATGAAGCAAACATCATACGCCTTACCGATAATGTTGAAATTGTGGTTTTGATGAAACATCTGAAAGAAATCGAAGACATTCGTAATGAATGTACTCAAAGAGTGCGGCAGTGGGTGGCATCAGAGTATAGAGCTCGTTGAGCGAAAAACGGAAGCAGTACTAGTCCGCAGACATAAGAAAAGAGAGACAATCACCATCAGGGTAAGGCAAGCACAATACGTGTATAACATCAAGACTGGTCACTGGTCAGACACTTGGGTGTTATGGTCGATGCTAGGCTCGCTTACAACACCTCGGAATATCATGCAACAAATCCGCTGGTGTGAGTGCATCCTTATCCAGTGGGCGCCGTGGCGTAAGTGGTTAGTGTGTCGGATCACTACGCATGAGTAGTCAGTAGAGTAGTTTCGAATCCCAGAAAATACCAAAAAGTTTTTCCACGGTCCCACCTCACGCGAGCGTCTGACAAACATCCGAGAGTATTGTTGTCACGAAAAAGCTTCTCAGATCGCCGTTCGGATTCGGCATTAAACTGTAGGTCCCTTCCATTCGTGTGAAAAATATAACGCACACAACATGAGTAGTTGCGAGAAGTTAGGCCCTGGCACTTTAAAGAGCTGTTGCGCCAAATATTTGTATTTTTGATGAATATTGGAAGACCAAGACGCCAGAGAAGGCTACTTCTGTCAAGGGTAGTACAGTCATATGTATGTACACCATAATGTACGTGGCACCAATTTGGGCCAAAGCAGCGTCAGATAAGTGTTACGCCAGGAGGATTAACTTTGCGCACTGATTATGAGCGCTTAGGGTGTTCTGTGCATTTCGGGCGGTGTCAGATGATGTTATGTCAGTCGTTGCGGGAATGCTCCAAGCAGATATAGTGTTAATGGACTGCACAAGACCTATGCCAAAACTCAGGAAACCCAAGCTTCAGTCAAATATATCGAACTGGAATAAAGACAGCGAAGCGTGAGAGCATGCCAACAGATGTGAAACCAGTCTTCGAAAAGAAGATCTATTGACTCATACCAGATAAACAAAAATGTTTGGACTGGTGTCGCGGAGAAGTCGATTTGAATCTCAAGCAACACCTGACAGGACATCGTTGTGTTCGAGCGTGTCTGAACAGATTTGAGCATGATGAATCTCACATCTGTCTAAATTGTGGAGAAAGCAGAGAAGACACACTTCACGTATTATATACATATTTCCAGAGCCCAACATTCTGTATGGAGCGTAAACTTGTGGAGGAAGAAACACAGCTCCTGAGAATAGCGTGAATTTATCGAGGGCAACATAGGATACGATAAAACAGGTTGCAGCAATTATCCTGAAGAAACTTCCGCGGCTAGAGAGACTCAGAAAGAGCAATAAGCAAAACCAACCCCAGATGACATCTCGTATAGAACGAGTGACGGCGAACGCTGAACCAGAACCGCAAACACTAATGAAAATCGCAAATTGTTAACCAGCCCCGTGGAGTAATACCTAACGACAGTCCCACGGAGAGAGTGCTTGAAGTGTGTAGGGTGTGAGTTAGTACATAGGTGTATTCTTGGCATTGAGTGATTCAAGTTTGCGAATCGTGATGGTAGTCCGGGCTACTGGTATTTTGAGAAGACTACATTGGCACAGCCAAAAAAAAAAAAGCCATGTAATGTAACCTAAAGCTAAGTCAAATGTTGCCTCTTCACTTTTGAACCTTACTGTACTTTATGGAATTTAAAGTACCCACATTATGATTTTAATTTATTATCTGTGTGTGTACATATGACTTGTGTTCCTTTGGAGAGATGCGAAATAGCTTATGCTAACAATATGTTGTCCTTGCTCATATATTTTAAATATTTTTCATTATGCGACTTAACAAAGTGCTCCACGATACCTCTTATAGTACATATTTACATAACTTACTATAATTTCAAATTATTTTCTCTTATATTGTAAAATATTTCATATATGTATGTATAAGCATATTTTTTTTAGTATTTACATCTCTTATTATAGCCATAATGCTTCAATGTAATTTTGTTTACATTCCGCAGAGGGAATTTATTACAGGAAATCACTTTGCAGCATCATGGCAACTGTTCCTCACCTTTTGTCACTTAAAATTATGCTCTGGGTTGGTGAGGAGCCACCATTGCTATTGATGACACTGTGTTGCATTTGCAAGGATTGTTGACGTTGGAAATTATTGTGGTAGTTGTGATGCCCTCCAGAATTGTTGTTCATGTGCAGTGAAGAACGATTATAGTTGGTAGAACGACGTGTCGACATAATGCTTGTGTCGAGAGCACCAGTTGTGGAATGCTGTCGATTTCGTGGAGTGGGCTTAAAGCACAAACAGCACAAATACCGATTGAAGTGCTGACGGAATACACCCGACACACAGTACAATGCAACAGGATTTGCACAGGAATTAAGGAAACTGAAATGAGAAAGAAGAAGTAGGCGATAAGAAGAGGATGATTAAATTGAATTTAAGTGGAAGTTATAAATATGTCAATGGATGTCATTCGAGTTGAAAGGCGCAATTTTATTGCTTTTTTTTGCATTCACTTCTTCCACAGAGAAAATACAAGCTACAGTGGGGTGCATAAAAGCTAAACATAAAAAAATTAATATCGCTGATATTTACTGTTCTCCAAAACATTCAATCAAAAAAAACGAATATTCAAAGTTTTTTTTTTTTTTTTAACTGAGAAACAGATACATAATAGTTGCCAACAACTTCAACTGGGGATCTAGATTGACTATAATGAGAGGAAAAGAACTGTATGCTGTAATTCAAAATCATCAGTATGAAATTCTCTCGACAGGAAGACCCACATACCAGATTTAATTGATTTTTACATAATCAAAAATATGCCAAGCAGTTACGTACGCATAGATTAGTTTGAGCATTTAACCTTCGACTATTCAACTATAATTCTCCAAATGAGTGGACATATAATCAAAAATACAGATACTAATACTATAGGCTAGGTAAGGTAGTTCAGGTCTATTGGGTTCAATTATATAACCCCGAAAACACTTTAAAGATAGTCCGCTGTTAGAACCACCCAGATAGTTATATGAATCTCAGGAGGTCCTTCCCCTCGATATTACCTAAGTCCTCCAGCTCCGAAAAGAAGTATTTACCAAGAGTCCTTATTCTCTGATGGATAGGAGAGGACAATTACACAGCAGGTGACGAACAGATTCAATTTCTTTTTCGTCTCTGCAACTTCTGCAGTAGTTGTTATGTAGTACACCGAGTCGTTCCGCGTGAACGCCAATGGCACGATGACCACTAATTATGCCAGAAACGACCCGTCCGCTATAACGACTATCGCAATCGGAAAATACCAATACGGATATATCGGAGGGTGTTTTGACAAATCATCCGAACATTTATTAAAAAATTTAAAAGTGACACATAACAAAATGTTATACGAATAATCACCAAAAACTTCCAAATGAATAATGGTGAACACAGCACCTTAGCCATCTCTATGTTAGTGTTCCGCTATGCGATGTTAAAGCCCTGTCAGTCTTCTGCAGAAAATGCAATAATAACGTTCAGCTTACAAACGAATAATCGCCCAAAGCCTATCCCCCATACAAATTGCACTGTTCATTTAATAATGCACAATCCCCTAAAATCTGAAAATGAACGATCGCAAAAAAAAAACAAACATTTTTGGGTCTCTCGCTTTTTGTTTGCGATGTATTTTTTTTTCTCTTTGTAATTGTTACAATTCGTTTTGAACACACCTTTAAACCTAATATAATGAAAATGTCAAATCGCCCAAATCAATTATATTTTTGGACGATTTGACATTATTATAAATAGGCCAAAAATAGACAATTTTAAACCCAAAGATTTTCCTGCAATTTTTTTTTTTTTCTTTTGGCAATTTGGTTATGGGCGATCGGAAGCAGGTTATTAATGAATTCTGACAAAACGCCCAAAGCTTCTTCAAATGGATTCTTTAAGACTCGTTAACAGATTTGCAAAACTCCTGCTAGAAAATAATGTCAATTTTCTATAGGATTGGATACAACTCTCAGTGTCTCACGGTGCTCCACTAAGACTGGACGTGAATAGTGTAGACGGAGTCAACGGTGGCGTCCACACTTTCAGTTAAGTTGAACTTAGTGAATACCTTGTGCGAGCTGCCTCGACGTATTCGGATCACAGGTCGGTAAGGAATTTCTTATGTTGGTCAGGATCTTGGAATAGAGATGGTGGCGGAGGAGTCCTTAATGGGCCAATGGCAGCGCTCATACTCCCGTAGTGGACTACTGGCACCGGTGTACCCGCCCCCTTGCCCTAGGGGAATAATTAAGGAACTGGCCCTATAGGTTAGGGGTTGCGCCGTCAGAGTAACTTCCCTACAGCGTAAAAAACCTATGGATCCGAAACAACCAAAAGCCTCGTATAAGGACGACTCAACTGATGACGACCCCAGCACACGAAATAAGGATAACGACCTTCGGATCTGAACGTGGAATGTTCTGTTCCTTTACAGACCACGTGCAGCCGAACAACTAGCAAAGGCCCTAGACTGCTATAAAGCAGATATTACCGCTATCCAGGAAGTTCGATGGGATGGGCCGGGCAAAGAGAGGATGAAAAACTGTGACATCTACTACGGCGATCGCTACAGAGGCAACGCTTATTCGGATGCGGATTTGTCATACGCGGCAGACTTACATTTACATTTGTTACAATACATTTTATTACATTTTGAATTTGTTTTAATATTTGCTGAGAATCATTTTAATTAGATCTTTTATATTTTAAAAACCAAAACGAGGGGTTCAGTTTGGTAGTTCGTTAGTTGGGATTGGCCAGTGTCGTCCATTAATGTTTGATGTTTTTGTTTAGCTTGACTTAGGTATAAGCTGGTTGACCTAGAAAGATCTTTTGATTTTTTTCTGCGAACGATGAAGCATCAGAGAGCGTACTTTTTCGGACCATCAATAGCTAGCAGTCATGGGCAATCTGGATGTATGTCCCCAACCATCTGCCCCACAAATGCAGCTATTGCCTAAACTTCAATGGGAGAATTCATTTGGAAATAGATACAAATCCATCCTCAACGTCAAACTCAGCGCTTTGAACGAAACTCAATTGCACTCCACCCAGGGGACAGGCATACTTCCTGTATCTTGGACGTCGCTAAGCCTTGTCAGAACTCAAGAAGGTGGGAGAGAAAGCAATCATGGTATGACTGGGAATATGCGGCAGCTAAAAAAAACATCGTTCGCCTACCTCCGCCAAGTAAGAGCAACAGGCAGCAATCTCGCAAGGACCATGCACCAGCAAGCCAACAGGGTGTATGAAATAATGTGTAAGCAGAAACAAAAAATGCACTCCAATTATCTAGCTAGGAAACTAACTGAAATTAAAGACAGGAGTTAATTCTGGAAGCTGGCTAGATCCATCAACGGTCTGACTTTTCCACGGAGTATTCACATCCACGCATCTGTACTTGCAGAACATTTCCAACAACTACTGAACCCACCATGCACCACAGTTTGACTGCAGTATGCCATATCATTTGTAAGAGTTGAAGTATTGGATTGTAAAATCACGCTTCAAGACGTCTGTAGAGCCATACATCGAGCCAGCTTAAATAAGGCACCAGGGGAAGATCGTATACCAAACGAATTCTTCAAATATGCGACGAATGATTTTCTTGAAAAACTGACGGCAGTATACAACTATATATTCGAGGCTGGTGAGGTCCCGATAAGCTTTAGGAGGAACATAATTCTTCTAATATTTAAAAAAAGGAGAGCGAAACGACCCGAACAACAACAGAGGCATATCATTCCTGAACGCAGCAATGAAATTATTTACGGGAATTGTCTTGGAACGGCTGACAGAATGGATTGAAGCGAAAGGCATACTAAGCGAGGTTCAAGCAGGCTTCAGAAAAAAGTTATTCGACAGTGGACAACATTTTTACGCTGACAAGCATTCGCTTGGACTAACTTAGATAAGGGAAAGAAACTGTAAGCCTTCTTTGTGGATTTTAAGGCAGCATTTGACTCCATCAATAGAAAACTTCTTTTCTACAAACTTCTACAAACTGAGCAATCTGGGAGTCTCAACAAAAATCCTCAAAGTCATACAAAGTCTGTACGAGGAGAATTAAACGGCAATCTGGGACGGGGTAACTATGTCTAACTAGTTCGACGAAGGTAATGTCGTTCTCCAATCACCCCCTGCCTCATATAGTTGTAAATCACCTTATTGGTCGTAACTGCAATTCTTTAGGGAATAGCTTGGTTGTGCACTGAACACGATATCTCGCTTGCGTAAGACAACCCTGATGATGGAGCCATCATAGGTGAGGATCCTACATCCCTGCAACGAGCATTTGATGTGTGGGTGGACGTTCTGGAGAGAAATGGGAATCGCATTAGTTCAAAAAAGAAAGAGCACTTGTGCTGCCCGTTCTCTAATGAACTCAGGCCTATTCTAGACATTTATTTGAGTGGAACAGTGCTTCCCAAGTGCAAAAATTCAAATATCTGGGATCTATGATCAATAGCAAAACAACTTGTGATGACGATATAAATCATCGCGTAAGCGTATTGGTGGATGAAGTTTTTTTTTTTTCCCGAGGGTAGGTGAAAATCTTCAACAAGACACTATGAGGATCGACAGCGTGTGCTTGTAGAAGTCTGGGATTCTTTCCCACTAAAGAAACCTCCCTTCAAAACAAACTTTTTTTTTTAAACTCTTTATCATGCCTGGCCCATTTGTCTTGATTTTTCCTAATTGGGACGGCTTGAAATTGCGGTTTTTTAATACCTTTTAGAGCCTTCCAAAGCGAGTTATTAGAATCTTTTTCTGCCGTTGAACTTTCTAGGTAAGTTTGTATTTCATTATTCTTAAGGTCCTTAATAGATTTTTTTAGTGACCTGCACAAACGGTTAAGATGTGCTTTATGTTGCGGAGCCCGAGTTTGTTGCCATCTTTTACTCGCTTTTCTCTTCTCCTTAATCATCTCTTTTATTTCCTGCGGATAAGTTTGAATGTAACTGGCCGGCGTTCTCTTTGGTTTGGGAGTATTCTTCCACGCGGCATCCTGTAAGATTTCGACGAAGCGATCAACTTCAACTTCAAGTTTATAGGGCGTTTTAAGTGATACGCTCAGATCAATACGTGCTTCAATATCTTTTTTGAAGCCATCCCAATTAGTTTTCGCGCTGGTTAATCTGGGCGGTCCTAATTTTGTAATCAGAGCTTCGCTTATCGTCATAATGATTGGAGAATGATCAGAGGAGAGATCAAAGCTTTCTTCAACTTTTATACAGTTGCCAGATATTCCTTTAACAACAAAGAAATCGATCAGATCTGGTATCTTATTTCTATCAGTCGGCCAATGTGTTGGTTTACTCGTCGTCACAACTGAATGCATACCCGCATTATAAAGCTTTCTACCTTTCTGAGAGGCGTACCTTGAGCCCCAGAAGGGGTGTTTCACGTTGAAGTCGACACCAATAATAAAATTTTGTTTAAGGAAGTTGAAGATGTTTGTGAAATCACTTTCTTTAAGTTTATATCGCAGTGGACAATATATAGACGAAATGTTGAAGGCAAAATGCCTATTTCTAACGCGTACCGTGCTTATTTGCATTGCTTCTAATTCAAACTTTACTTTCGCTGAGTGTTCGATAGATCCTTTTATAAACAAAGATGATCAGCCTCTGGCTCTTTCCGATGGGTGGAAGGCGTGATACACGCTATATCCCCTTATCTTAAGATTCGATTGTTTTGTCAGATGAGTTTCACAGATCAAGCATACATCAATATCTTTTTCTCGTATAAATATTTCTAACTCGTCGAGTCTTCGTATGAGCCCGTTGGCGTTCCATGTAAGAATTTTAAGCGTTTCTTTCATGTTCTGGTTGAAGTGCGCCTGTTATGAATGTTGTTTTCTAGTGCAACTAGTCTCTCGAAAATAAGTTTGTTTGTTTTGCATTGCTCTTCAAGCTTCGCAAGAATTAGATGGGATACATGGGATACATGATCTTGTGAGCTACCTCTACCACCGTTTTCCAATATCCCAACTTGAGCCGGAGTCTTTGCATTCAAGTTTGGATGGTTTCTTGCTTTGATCTCTCTCATATACTTGCCATTAGCTGTCATCGCCGCTTGAGCATAAGACTGCACGCCAATATTCGATGATTTTGCGTCTGTCACCTTTGCTCTACTACGTTTGGGTTTTTCTTCATTACCCGATTTTAAGTCAATACTGACTGATTTCCTTTCTTTCGCTGGTTTTTTCGTATCTATTTTGGGTCTGTTCTTAATTGGCTTCGGATTCGGCCGCATGGAATTTGTAAGCGTATCGCCCCTTTTTTGGAGTTCTTTCGCCACTTCGCAACCTCGATAGTTCGCAGGATGTTTTCCTTTGCAGTTTATACAAGTGGCTGGGGTTTGCTTGTTTAGGTGACACTCTTCCGAGAGATGTTTTCCTGCGCATTTTACACATCTCGGTTCTTTCTGGCAGTAAGTCTGTGTGTGATTGAAACCTTGTCAACGCTTACACTGCGGGATCCATCTGGAGCTCTTACGCATAGGTTCCATTTTGACTACGATATTTAAAATAGTCTTAATACCATAAATAACATCTTTATTTTCGTCTTTATCGAAACTTAGCATGAATAGTGGAACTCCACGTCTTACCAATTTTTCTTGATCTCCCTCCGACTGTTGCTTCTCTTTCTTGATTATATTGACGGCATCAAGAATTTTAAAGCCTTTGTCTTGAAGGTCGTTTATAACATCTTCTTTGGTGCACGAGGGGTGGAGTCCCCTTGCTACGACACGCAGTGGTCTTTCTAACTTATTTTCATAAGTATACCACTGAATCTTCTAGGTATTCAATTTTTGGGACACTGCTCGGTAACCGCCGGCATCATCGACATTGATTTTCCACGTATTGTTGCGGAGAGATGTCACCTTAAACTTCAATGTCAGGGTTCCCTTAAGGAGGCAATGCAACTTACCATATAGTCCGTAATTCCAACGACGTTTATCGGTGGCGGAGAACGTCGTTTTTTTTGTGGTTGCTTTTCTTGCAACTCCTTGAGCTTTTCATCCTATTGTGGCTCGACTTCCGGTGAGGAACCAGCTTTGTGTTTTTTGCTAGGTCGTTTCTTTTCGATCCAATTCGTTTCGCGTGTTAGATCTTCTTCATCCGTCTGGTATTCGCGACTAGGTGAGCGATGTGGGCTAACTGTATTTTCTTTTTGTAGACACGTGGTTTTTAGGGCATTATTTTATTGCCTGAGTAAATCTACTTCTTTCTTAAGCTCACGATAAAGTAGCTCCACTTCGGTAAGCTTGGTACGGAGTACGTCGTTTCCCTCCTCAATGCTTTTAGACTTCGCTGAGTCCCGTTTTTCACGCGCTTGCGCTTCCGGCGGACTTCTTTTTCCGGAGACGTTCGACCTTGTTGGTGGAGATCGAAATACCATCGTACTTTGTGAGAATGGATTTATTAGGTGCAATAAATGGCTCTCCCCAGAATCCGTAGAGCCGACCTCCGAAGAGGGTGGATTTTCCTGTGAACCTGAGCTGCCACCTGGGGTATTAGATCGCTTTGTTTTGTTCATTGCATTTTTGTGTCTACACTGCGCTCGGTATTCGGAGGGTGGATTTTAGTCGCCTCTTACGACAGGCATGCCTACCTCGGGTATATTTTAACCCCTACCCGAAGGGGGTGTATGAAGTGCCGTGAAAATTCCGCTATCTTCTGTGACAGTAAAATGCCACTTAAGTTGAAAGGAAGGCTCTACACCGCAGCTGTGCGTCCAGCGCTCACATACGGTTCACAATGTTGGACGATGTACAAAACGTATGAGAGTAAATTAACGGCAACTGAGATGAAGATGCTTCGCATGACAGCAGGAGTGACAAAGCTTGATCGAATAAGAACTTCGAAGATCCGTGGAAGCTTTCACATCAAGGAAATCATCGTACAAAAAATAGAGCGCGACCGGCTCAGTTGGTATTGCCACGTTCAAGGCAGAGATCATTTGAACCCTGTTAAAAAGGCAATATCAATGCACGTTTCAAAAACATCGCGATATAGGAAAGGCAGGCCTATTAACGCCTGGATCAGACAAATGCGACGACATCGGCATTTCATTGGCCTCAGTATCCGAGTGATCCAAAATCGGGAGGTCTGCCGATATTTTCTGATGTCAAATAGGCGAACCCCACAGGCGGATCAATAGAAATGCGGTGTAGTGGAAGGGTTTTGATCCCTAATTTTCGGATCATAACCTCGCTGATTAAAGGAAGAAGAAGATTGAAGTATATCCTATCCTAAAGGAAAAAGGAAGAGCCTATTGGAAGAAAACGAATTAGCAAGAAACCAAATTTATTTAATATTAACTGGTCAAGACTGGCGAGCCCTCTATAGCTTTTTAAGGACTGCGCTACAATATCGCAAACAGATTATAGAGGAAGCTTTCTAAATGAAATGTATGTTTGAATAAAACTAGATATAGAAAAAATGTATTAATTATAATTTATAAATTGTACGCCTCTCTTTACTGGTTGACGGCAAATGCCAATGTCATAATTTGTGAAATTTTTATTTTTTTTTTATTATTATTTTTATTCAGTTTTTCAAAATAACAAAACCTCTGTTAAATCCAGTTCCAGGAGAGATGTCGAACTTGGTTCAACCATCTATTTCTACGCCTACCTGATGGCGCGGCAACCATGGCACGTCTTGGAACCCGGTCTGGGGGCATACGCACTACGTGACCAAACCATCGAAGCATAGATCGTTCCATTCGGAGAAGTAGCTGCTCAACATTGACCGCCTCGCGTACTCTGGTGTTGCGCGCTCGATCCCTACGAGTTATTCCAGCAACACCGCGAAGGAACCTCATTTCGGCAGCTTGTATCCGCGATCTTATTCTTTCGGTCATTACTCAAATTTCATGAGCATAGGTGAGAGTTGGAACATACACAGAGTTAAAAACCGATAGCTTAGCTTGAACACTAAGTTCGGCCTTCCTTATAACAGATTGGCCGAGCGCTCTCAAAATTGATCCAGCCTGACCAATTCTACAGGATAACTCGGCATTGAGATACTTAAACTTATCCACCTGCTTCAGTGGGACTCCACTAACATGCAGAGTGCACTGAATGGGTTTTTTGGATACGACCATTACTTCCGATTTGTTCACGTTGATCTTCATTCCAGCATCATCACAAACGGCTACAAACCTTTCGAGTGCGCGCTGAAGTTCGGTTTGAGAGGACCCAAGGATGACCAAATCATCCGCAAAGAGCAGATGACTAATCCTTAGGTCTCCCACTTTGAAACATTCTCCGCCACGGCTGCGCTGTAACATCCAATCCATATATACAATGAAGAGGAGAGGTGACAAAACGCACCCCTGGCGGAGTCCAACGCCCACAGTGAAATGTATTGATTTAACACCGTTTATCCGAACACAGCTTCTACAATTTGTATATAAAAACTGAATCGCCCTTAACAGGGAACCAGCAATCTCATACTCCTGCAGAACACTCCAAAGTTTGCCTTGAGGAACCCTATCATATGCTTTTTCCAAATCAACAAAACAGGTGTAGACCGATTTAGCATACCCCCAGGCCTTCTCCAGAACCATTTTGAGAGTGAACAACTGGTCGGTTGTGCTTCTACCGGGACGAAAACCGCACTGTACATCCCCCAAACTGTCCTCAACCACAGCTCTGGAACGCGTTTCTAGCACCTTAACGAAGACTTTTCCAGGGAAACTTAAAAGAGATATACCCCTATAGTTGGCGCAATCTCTTTTGTCCCCTTTTTTAAAAAGAGGAACTATCACCCCCATTTGCCAATCACCAGGTGTTTCACCGCATTCCCAGGCCACTTTAATGACACGCGAGAGCCATTGCACTCTGGCGCTGTTGAAAACAGTTGCCATTCTTCCTCTACATTTGATGGAACAGTTGGAATTCATTCAAACCTTTCAGATATTTTCCGCGCAAATGTCTCCTATATCTCATCGTCCTGTAACCTCTCCTATCGTATGCGTGTAACCATCCTTGGTTTACGCTTTGGTAGGGAAAGCACTCTCTCGCTAACATACAATTTGCACAACACTAAGTGATGATCAGTTGACAGTTCGGCCCCTCTCAATACGCGAACATCGCAAACCATTCTCTTCAGACACGATGGTACCACAAAGAAATCGATCAGCGACTTCTGCTGAAGACTCTGACGGTACCACATGTATTTGTGAATGTCTTTGTGTGGAAAGTTAATGTTCATGATTAATAAGCCATTTTCACAACAAAAATCCAACAACCTCTCTCCGTTCCCATTTTGATCAGGATCACCGTTCCTCCCAATCACACTCCCCATGTCATAACATCTACACCCACTTGAGCATTGAAGTCACCCATCAAGACAAAAGAATCCATATCTGCAACCTTTTCAAGGGCAGCATCAACTTCATCTAAGAAAGCTGTCTACTCTGACTGAAGGTTCGGTGCATACTACACCTGCCACCCAATGCCAGAGTTGATCTTTCAAGCTTGAGCTTTAAGATCGCAACTCTCCCTCCTAATAGTATCCACTCTAATACTCTGTCTGTCAACCTGGGACTTGTGAGTATCCCCACTCCCGCCCGAGCAGACATTGGGGGTGCGACTCCTAACAGGAAGAGCTTCCACTCATCCGAAAGGTCCACAGTTTTAGAACCTCTCTGCTTTGTTGAAGAGACGCCAACTATATCTAGTCGACTTTAGCAGCCTCCTCAACAAGCTCAAGGTCTTTCCCTGTGAGCGATGAGACGTTCCACCCCCGTAATGGTTCGAGAGACCATTGACAGGAACCTCGTAGCCATTCCGGGTTTGACCCGGCCGGCTGCCGAGCGGGACAGGCCGAACATTAGACGCTCGCATACTGACACCCTTCAGGCCTGGCTCCAAATGATGCCCTGATTTACCAACTTTGGCAATATCCGAGGCCCGTTTCTGTCTTCTTGTCATCATGAGGTGTGCGCTTTGTTAGCCATAACTGGATTATATGGATGGGAATAACTATTTAAGTTACCCCATCCCCACATCCCAGTCACGTTGCCGGCCCCGCACCACGAGGAGGTCAGCTACCAGGGGGGCTAAACAAGTGGCTTATAATCAAAAAATAATTTTTGACCACTGTGCGATGGTGGACTTTCCTGATCTGAAACCGCACTGATAGGGTCCAATCAGCCTGTTGATAAAAGGTCTCAGGCGTTCACGCAATATAGCAGAAAAAATCTTGTATGCAATGTTGAGCAGACGGATGGCTGTACAGTTGGCGCAGTTGAGTTCTTGTGGATGGAGCGAACAATGCTGAGATATTGATGACTTGGACCATTAATAATACATTTTGAAGATTTCCCCGTCCACTAGAAAAGAAAAAAACTCCTTGTGATCGTACACAATTGTTGAAATTTATTGCAACATTACTTGCCGTAATTTTAAACTCGTCCTACACGTGTATCCTTTATTTAAATTTGTAAAATACTTTTCTGTGTCACCTACAGATGTTCCTACCCCGTGCAATAAAAGTCTTATTAAAAGTCAGCCCACTTCATAAATAAATCCCAAAAAAACTTTTATTGGTTAGAACTTACCTCTTCCAAACGAAACGCACACACACACGCGCACACAAATTTATACAAATTTGATATTGATTTAAGCTTTCCGAAGGAACTCTCAACATTAATCACATTTTGATAAGTCATTAAGGATAAAGTTCAATGAAAGGCTTGCTCGGCATCCATTCAGAAATTTAAATGCACTACCTGTTAAGAGGTGTAGGTGTACCCAATAAGGCGTTACCGTTGGAAGTGCTGTTTTTGTGTAATAAAAATTAACTAGGACATAAACTTGAGCATCATGGTATTAAATTGTAATATATGTATGTATGCATGTGTTTGCCTGACATAGGTTGAAAACGGGCTTCTTTCGAGATAAGGTGATTAAAACTAGACTGTTTTCATTGTTTTGAAATGACGTAGTCACTGCGAGCGATGAGATTTATATTTTGTTTCTAAGGCTATATTGTTTATCGCATCTAATAATACGTTTTGCTTTTTCGACTTTCATACAAATAGGCAATATACCCGAGACTAGGATATTAAATTGCAGTGGCGATGAGCACCAGATGATGATTTAATGCCCAACGATAAGAGCTATGATACTGCTGAACAATCTGATTCTTAGGGATATTTACAGCCTTGGCCAAAAGTATTAGGCACCTCAACAATATTGTGTTATTTCGGAAATTATAAATTAACAAAAAAAAACGTGAACATGTTTTATCATTTTAGTGCAATTTTGAATGAATTCTGTGTAGGCTCTAAAAAAATGCCAAAAACAAAAAAAATATTCTGAAGGGACAAAGACTCTTCCTCTTACATTCTCAAGGAGTCTCGCAGGTGAAAATAGCAGAATAAATCAATTGCTCACGTTATACTCGTACTGTCGAAAATGTATCAAAAGGTTTGAAGAAACTGACAGTAAACAAAACAAACAGAAAAACATTGGTTACTGAGAAAATGCAATGAGTTCTTGTTTGGAGCTCGTTTAAGCCGTCGCTTGACATCTTTCGGACAGGTTGCTAGCCTCACTGATCAGGAACCGCGACTGGAATGAATCCCTAATAATATAAAAGAAAGTGGATATTTCTTTGCAATGACTTACGGATTTTGTTTTTTTTTTTCAGGTTTTGATAAGGAGCAGGTTCATGTGTACAAAAATATTTGATATTGATTGTAACTACAAGACCAAGAAATTCTATAATTAAACTTTAAACTCAAAGAAGTATACTTTTCCTTCTTATATTTCAATGAAGCTAAGTTCCGTTTTTAGAGCTCTAAAATACGCATATTTTAAGTCAAAAATTATATTTCTACGTGCTCTAAAAGCTGACCAATATTAATAACATCTTTGCAAAATTCCGTTTTTTTTTTAATTTCGTAATTGACCAATATTTTCAAATCAATCTCAGTGGTGCTTTCTTCTTTATTTGTAATTTTTTAAGAGAGTAAGAGCGTATTATTTCCCTTTTTTCTGTACATACGTGCTTGAGCTTGTGTCGAATGAATTCGTGTCTGCTCAAGCGTAACAGTTTTGTCAGTGTGTAGTTGTTTTGATTCTACATTATGCACATTTATGTGTGTACACACTACCCACGAGTAGTCAACGCAGATGTAGAAGTGCAAAGACGTGAATCGTATTCGTGTATTATATGTAGTTGAGTGCAATTTAAATGTGCCAGGCAGACGAAGGAACGCGAGCACGGGGCAGCTAGTCTAATATAAATAAAAATCAATTGCCGCATGTATTAAACATCATCACTTGAGAACGGCTCGACCCATTTGGCTGATTTTCATTTTGTTGTGTTCATAATTGTCAAGACCAGCACTGTTGAAAGGGCTCTTTTGCTGAGAAATGGGCTCCCCAAATTTTAAAGCCAAATTTGCAAAGACAAAAATAATAAGGTCAATTTGAATACCCATGCCAAACAATATTTGCATTCTATTACTCGTACAACTTCATAGCGAATATTCGTTGCATTCATAATTTGCACATCTCTATTTCAGGCACAAAATTGCCCTTCATCGTTTTTTTATGATATAACTGATATTAGGTCCATTCGCATACCCTCCTAAAACAGCGAATTTTTACGAAAAGTTACGAATTTTTACGAAAACCTCTTCGAGTACGAAGAATTTTCGTAGTTTTTCACTGAAGAGAGCGCTCTCGAGAGAGTAAGAAATTTCCCCAAGCTACGAGTTTTAGCCCAAGAAATTTCTTTGGGGAGATTTGTGAAAACTTTCAAATCTGTCAAATCGCTGTATGTGTCTTTTTTTTGGGTTGTTCCTTATCTTTCTTTCTTTCGCGTACAATTGTTTGAGGTTTGACCTTTAAAAAGTGGACAACTTTCTTTGTGCGTTCGTTTAATTTTTCGAAATTTTACCCTTCTATGAGAGAATTTTACCATCACTCGTTGAAATTTGACAAACTGCGAATTTTGGTGCAGAAAGTACGCGAACAGACCTATTATTCCACGATGTCACTTTCGACCTGTACACAAAAAACTGAATTCCCCTTCCTGTCAAACATTATTCAGTACGTTTAGATTTCGAATGCGCATATTGCAGTTTTCTTTAAAACAATTTGTTTGGAAACCATACTCATACATTCCAATGGGTTAATCGTTAAGCGAAATATTTGATGCTTTTTCGGTGGCTCCTCTTTCACAGAAATAGCTCCACAGAATCTTCAAATGGGCTCCTCTTTGAAATTGAAAAACGACAGCACTGGTCAGGACAAGGTTTGTATGGAAGAAAATTTTTTGAAAATTTTTGGAAAAGCCGGAAATTTGTATTGTATTTTTGTATGAAAATCTTAATAAAAAATATGTGACGTTCAGTTTGACAGTTCTGCTGTCACATGTTTTCATAACAACAACAAATTCCGTATTGAATATTGATATTTTGCAAATAAAAATTGAATTTAAAGCGATATTTTAGTGTATTATCGGTGGTGATCATATCTTTGGTGTATTCAAAACCAAAAATACAAATATTTGGCGCAACAGCACTTTAAAGTGCCAGGGCCTAGCTTCTCGCAACCACTTATGTTGTGTGCGTTATATTTTTCACACGAATGGAAGGGACCTACAGTTTAATGCCGAATCCGAACGGCGATTTGAGAAGCTTTTTCGTGACAGCAATACTCTCGCATGTTTGTCAGACGCTCGCGAGAGGTGGGACCGTGAAAAAACTTTTTGGTATTTTTTGGGATTCGAACTTGGAACCTCATGCGTAGTGATCCGACACACTAACCACTTACGCCACGCGGCGCCCACCACTTACGCCACGGCGCCCACTGTATTCAAAACCGTAAAATTCATCAATTTGGTGTGTTGAAAAGATTGAGTTCGTGGTAATTTGGTGCGTTGAAAACATTCAATTGATTTCAGTTCGTGGTTTATTTCTTTGAAAAAATGCCACCAGTGAGGGGTCGAAATATCGGTCGGCGTTCGCGCAAAGCAAGCTGTTAAGAACCTGATGAACAACATGATTGAAGCAACGATAATCATAGAGAAGTTTAAAGGCGAGCATGTTTTGTTTTCAAGAATACCACTGATTCCAACGGTTGCGATGAACGACGAACGCATTAAAAATACCAACAAATGATTGTCAAAACAACGAATTGCGATTTATTTAATTTTAATAAATTCATAATCGTACTGACTGATGGACAACGCACAGCCTAAACCACTAGAGATAGAGACATATTATAAAATAAACAAGCATACTTAATATTTTTTTGTTAAGCGCACTTTTCATTTGCTTCAGTAGTAAATTGCACCCGTGCGAAGCCGGGAAGGGTCGCTAGTTTTAAATAAATATAATTTTTTCTACATTTTCGGAACTCCTAAAGCCACATTCGCTAGAAGGATTGGCGAGACATATTACCCAGATTGCGCGATGGCCACAGTAGAACATGGTGCTGGAAGTGTTATATTTTTGTGGCTGTGTGGCGGCGAACGAAGTAGGAGAACTATTCACATGCAATGGCAGAATAAAGAGTGATATCTATATTGCGCTTTTGGAAGTCACGCTGCAAGCTTCTTATATAAAAATATTTGGATCTCGAACACTAACGCCTATAATATTTCAGCAGGGCAATGCTCCTTGTCATTCTTAAAAAAAAAAAAAATCGAATGCCTGGTTTGAGAACAACGATATTCGACTTTTAGACTAGCCCATTCAGTCCACACACCTCAATGTGATTGAGCGTATGCGGTCAATGCTCACAGAAAATAATAAAAAACCATAGTATAACATCCGCTGAACGGCTCGAATTTGGGTTAAGAGAGGAATGGGAGAACATCACTCCCATCCGCGGAAAGTAAAAAACTGCTTAACAGTATGCCAAAAAGGATTCTAGCCATAATTCTAAACAAAGTAGGACCAACAAAATAAGGAAAATCATTCATAAATAAGGTCAGAATAACATTTTTTTTCCCATTATCATCCATCAATTTTTTAGGAAAACGCCTGTTTTGGGTAATGTCTAATACATTTGACCAAGGCTGTATGCAAATTTTCTGATTTGGAATGTGTTATATAAAGAAATATGTTGATGATGGTCTCACACATTCTAAGGATATGTAGTTAAAGAAAGACTTAAAATCCCAGATTCTATTTAAACCTCATGCACATCATTTTCTCATTTTCATCCCTGTTTTCCACAATCAGAAGAAATGTGGACAATTCTGAAAATGTGAGATTGGTGGTAGGTAGGTAGGTAATGTACTTACTTACTTACTTATATCCTTTAACCCCTCGGGGGGCATAGGGCGTCAACCACGCCTGCGCGCCATCGTGTTCGGAGTTCTGCAACGCGTTTGAGCTGGCTCCAACTCATTCCTAAAGAGCTCAAGAGCTCCTCAACTGTTCTGCGCCACGTTTGCCTAGGGCGTCCCGCTATTCTGCCTGCCTGAGTGAGCGGATTCCACTACATGGCGTATTTCGCAATGGAGTTGTCTTCGCGCCGTAGGGTGTGTCCAATCCATTGCCACTTTCTTCTTCGTATAGTAATGCTTATAGGTTCTTGGCCCGTTCTCAGATAAAGTTGTTCGTTGGAGATGCGGTTCGGCCAAAAAATCCTCAAGATGATTCTTAAGCATTTGTTTACGAAGACTTGCAGCTTGCGTGTGTTAATGGTGTCCACCTTCCAGGAACTGCACCCATAAAGCAGCACTGATTCTACGTTGGAGCGGAACAGTCGTAGCTTGGTTCTTAAGCTAATAACATTGCTTCTCCAGATTTTGGACAGCATTCCGAACGCAGCTTTAGCCTTCCCCATTCTGCTGCACACATCCAGTTCGGTGCCACCGCGGTTAGCCGAGACGACACTTCCTAAATATAGAAAGTTATCAACTTTCTCGACTTGCTTTCCGGCAATGTTAAGTTAAGCGCGGTTGTTAGAAGAAGTGCTCAGGGCTTTTGTTTTGGCTGTGTTTATTTTTAGCGCCACTTTGTTTGCCTCAGCTTCTAGATTTTGGGCCATCAAATGAAGATCCATTATCCGATGTGAGAGTAGACAAACATCGTCAGCGTAATCTAGGTGTTTAAGGTAAAATGTCATAGTCCAACGAATTCCAGAATTAGCTTCCGTCAATGCTGCACGGAGTACATCGCTGATAACCACCAAGAACAATAGTGGGGACAGCATGCACCCTTGACGTACTCCACTTTGGACTTCAAAGTCGTCCGACACCTTACCATTGTGCACGACGTGACACTTGCCGCCCTCATATGTAGCCTTGATAATAGCTATAAGCTTTTCTGGAATGCCTCTCCTGCGCAAGGCCAGCCAGATAGCATCTCGATTCAAGCTGTCGAAAGCCTTCTCGAAGTCGATATACAGTAAATGTAGCGGAGACCTATCTTTCTTTTTTTTATATTAAAAAAAAAGGAAACCCAAATCCCAGAGCACTCAGACTCTCCGGTCCATTGTACTACCAGGCAGGAACCTTTCTTTGGTGCAGTGGTTGGAAAGACTTCGATGTAATTCGTTTTTCCTTTATACTTGGGTGGCCCATGATTGCTGTTCCCCGCTGGGGCTTGAACCTGCACACATCGGTTAACGAGCAAACACACTACCCACTGCACCATTGCCACCCCCTAGCGGAGACCTATACTCAACGCATTGTTCGATTATGATCCGTAAGGTGTTTATGTGGTCGATGCAGGAGGATCCAGCGCGAAAGCCTGCCTGTTCGACATCGAGAGTTGAATCTAAATGTTCTTTAATTCGTTCTAGAATTATTCTAGCTATTATTTTGGCTACAGCTGGAAGAACACATATACCTCTCCAGTTACCGCACTCCATCAAGTTACCCTTCTTTGGAAGCTTAATGATCATCCCCCTTTTCCACTCCTGTGGAAATTGGTCACTATCCCAAGCTCTCCGTATTAGCGGATGCAGCAAATTTGCCGATGTAGTTGACGCCGCTTGAAATAGCTCGGCAGGGATGCCATCAATACCCACCGCTTTGTTTTTCTTGAGGGACTTGATTGCTGTTATTATTTCAGTTTTACTGGGAGGTACGGTGCGAATTCAGGAATTTGTTGCATCGAACTGCTCATTCGAATTCAAGATCATACCGCCGTTGTCTAAGTGATTTAGCACTGTAGCAAAATGTTCTCTCCATCTAGTGAGCTGATCCTCATCCGAAATCAGAAGGTTACCGTCTAGACTCTTCACTGGATGTTGAGGAGGTACGTAATGTGGCGGTCCAAAAAGAACCCAATTAGCGCTTAAAGTGCGCCGTTTTGTTACCACGGACTCGTGTCTACCTGTTGTAGTGGCTAGTTAAAGATGATGTTAAGTTTAAACCCAGCCCGTGGAGTTCAGAAAGAGGATTAGTTCTCCAATCCTCTTGTCCGCTATCTCTCTCAGATCCTCGAAGAAGGGTTTGCCAAGAGTTTGTTGTCTGATCCTTGCCAGGGCCGGACATCTACAAAGGAAATGACATAGAGATTCTTTCTCATTAATATCCTTGCAGCTCCTACAAAAGGTGTTGTGGGGGATACCAAGCTTGGCCGCATGGTCTCCAACTGGCCAGTCGCCTGTGATAATAGCTACGATTTTGGCAATAACTGGTCTTGGTTTGCCTAGTAACTCTTTTGACCTGGGTTTGTTGAAACTGGGCCACGTCTTCCTAGATATGACACAGCTTGTGAGGTTGTTCCACCCGCGATTGGCTAGCTGGAGGAAGTGAAAGTGAATATAGCCCTTAACGGCACCAAGCGGAATGTCGACTCTTTCTGCTAGAGAGCCGTTAAGGGCCGACCCTCGCCTGGCCGAGGTTGCTGTGCCTGGGACCCAGATGAGAGTGATTCTCGAGTGAGTGCTTTGTTGATTCAATTCAAACCCGCATTGCTCTACCAGTTTTGAAGAGATGCAGACTGCATCAATGGCCTTGATGGCAGCCTGGCTATCCGAAAAAATAGCGATATTATGGTTAGATGTTGGAAGATTGTTTAGCAGGCGGCATGCTTCTCGAATCGCAAGAAGCTCCGCTTGGAAAACGCTAGCAGAGTCTGGGAAACGGAATGACCTTGATATATTCAGCTGGTCAGAGAAGATGCCTGCGCCGACTCCGCAGTCCATCTTCGAACCGTCCGTGTATAGCCCTATATCATAGTTGCAGGTAACGCTTCCGTTCTTCCATTCTTCTCTGGAAGGGAATTTTGCTAACACGATACGTGTAGTCGGTAGAGGGCGCAACCAGTTCACTTGGAATCGTCTCCAGGACCTTGCCGTGACCATATGGCCTTGTGGTCCAGCATCCATATCAGCATACTTACGTAAAGAGGAACTTTCCTGATACTAGTATAACCATATCATCCGCGTACGCAACCATCTTAAAACCCTCCCTATCAAGTCGCACCAAGATTTTATTGATCGCCATTAGCCAGAGCAGGGGGGAGATGACTCCGCCTTGTGGAGTTCCTCTGTTTACCGTCTTAGTTGTACTACTGTTGCCTACTGTTGCTTGGATTATACGAGTACTGAGCATAGAAACTATCCATTGGCTAATAAAGCCTTCTACAAATAACTCGGTGAGCGATTCCTGAATAGATTCAGTGAAAATGTTGTTGAAGGCTCCTTCTATATCAAGAAATGTGGCGAGAGTGTATTCTTTGTAGTGAAGAGTTTTTTCCACTGTACGCACGACCTCATGAAGAGCAGTTTCTGTGGACCGCCCTTTGAGATACGCATGCTGGGATTTCGACAGATTTTGGTGGACTGCCCCAAGTTATAAGATGAAATCATACAGAATTTTTTTTTATATCGCAACAGTGTTTTTTTTTTTTTTTGTAATTTTTACAGTATTTTTTTTTTTATTTTTTTATTTTTGCCGAGACCAGGGGAAAGATCTTCTTAAGACACCATAAGGCCCGACCGCACGTGCTTGTGGTAGTGTGAGATTTTTTACTCACTAAAAAAACACATTTCTTTAAAATGAATACTACACATAAGCCGACGTTTATCCAGCAGTTTTATTTTCGCTTACGAAACTCGTGATTTTTGGAAAAAAGATGTTCGCATGTAATTAAAAGAAATGTAGCACCTTAGACAGGTTACGTTCCAATGAAAGTTTCTACGTTTTTCACAACTGGCATGTATGTTACTATGACGCGAGGACAAGAGGTTTTGTCCTTTGCAGACGACGAATTGAATTGTTCGCGTCAAGTAGTTGAATGATATTACGGTTACAATGGCCGTGAACACGATCTTTGTGTTTACGCGCAAATTTTGTTATCTCTTCGACGACGCTGGGTATTCCCAGATCTCCATGAATATCTTCGTTACGTAAATACCACGGTGCGTTAACGATCGTTCTAAGAACTTTATTTTCAAAAGTTCGTATGATGTTTCGATTGCTTTTCTTGGAACAACCCCATAGTTGTATACCATACGTCCACACTGGCTTTAGCACTTGCTTATAGATAAGCAGTTTGTTATGTAGGCTCAACTTCATATGTTTTCCGAGTAGCCAGTCCATTTGTCGGTGTTTGCTTTAGAGCTCCTCGCGTTTCTTTTTACGTCTGATTTCCATTTAAGCTTAACATCTAGAGTCATTCCTAGATATTTTGCTTCGTTCGCGTACGGTATTTGAGCCGAGTTTAGATATACAGGAAATCTATTCACTTATTTGTAGCTAAAGTTGACGTGAGTAGATTCGCTTTCGTTCAGCACAATACGCCAAGAATTCGTCCAAGGGTGTCCAAGCCAAGGCCACTTCCTTGTGGGACTCCGGTCACAATCTCCTTGAAGTCAGAGTAATCATTTCCGTCCTTAACACGAAAGAGTCTCTCGGTGAGGTACGAGATTAGAACGAGTTGTCGTGGCAGTAGTAGTTGCAATTTATGCGCCAAGTCTTTGTGCCAAACCTTATCGAAAGCTTGCGAGACGTCAAGAAATACACCACAACAAATCTTTTTTTCTTCGAGTGGTTTCTTAATCACGTCAGTTATTTGTGGACTTGGTCGATTGTAGAATGTTTGATTCTTAATCCAAACTGATGGTCAGGAATGAGACGTCTTTCGTCAATTACGGATTGTAAACGTTTAGAGAGCAGTTTTTCGAATATTTTTGAGATAACCGGCAATAGGGAAAAAGGCCGATGTAATTTCTCCTCATTCAGAGGTTTACCTAGTTTCGGGACCATTATCATCTCGGCAACTTTCCATTGTCTCGGAACGTAGAGTAATCTGAACTCACGCAAGGGGTTATGCATACCTTTTAAATGCTTTTACACAGTGCGGGCGTTGGAAAGAATATTGTAGAGAGAGATCGATTTGGTGCAGTATTTTGTGTATTAACTCAGTTGTTTGTGTTTCAAAAAATCTCCGGAGGTAGTGTCCAGATAACTGGGGAGATTTTTTGTTATTTTTGCCTTTGCTTCTGATTCACAATATTTTTTCCCGACCACACATGTCATATGCAAATCAATCATCCAACATAGCGAACAATTTTTCCAACCATGTGACCAACCTACTGCTAGTGTTATGCTTCGCAGAAGTGTTCAACCAAGCTTTCGGAATTGATCAGAATGACTTTAAATATTTCCTGAGAAATAATTAAATCGTTGCTGACATCAGCATTTGAACCGCGAACCATTAGCGTGGCAGTTGACGACGTTACCACTACACCATTGCCACCCATAAGCAGGGTTAGATACGATAAAACTACAAAGCCGAATGGATACCGGCGACAAGAGCAGATGGTAGGGGATAAGCTAGCGAAGGATACTACTTCAAAAAATATCTTGCAGATATCAACTGCAAGATCGATTCAATACATCGACATACTGGTCGATAAAAAATCGTCTGTTCATTTCCTCTGTATATAAACTGCAACCATTGGCAAAGGAATTTTGAGAAAATCTAGGAGATAATGATGTCTTGTGATAGCCCGAATGTAATTTTGGTAGGAGAATTCAATACAGGAGTAAGCAACGAAGGAGTTGCGAAAAATCATGTAGCGCGCCGCCTACGGCAAGGAGGTCATCTACTGCGTCGTCCCCCGGGTTAGGTTCGAAGACTCTGCGGGACGGAGCCCTGGCGTCCACTCGCTCTTCATCTCCTAGCTATATCAAAAGTTCAGGGTGCAGTTTCTTACTAGATCGATGTCGCTGTACAGTTAGTATAGTTTGTCGTTGAATCTTTTCTCCAAAACCCGTCACGCAAACGGGACCGAATATCTTACGAAGAATTTTTCTGTCGAAGCAACCAAGGTTATCTTCATTCGCCTTCAACAAAGTCCATGTTTCAATTCCGTAATGTAGGACTGGGTTGATCAGGGTCTTATATTGAGACTCCTTAGTTCTTCGGGATAGGGCTTTACTGTTAAATTGCGTCATTAATAAAAAAAAAAAAAAAAACAGCAAGAGTTATTGTTCACTTGATTTCTCCTCTCATGGCATTTTCAGAAATGATAACAGAGCCTGCGGCGAGGAGGTCCTCTACTGCGTCGTCCCTCCGGGTTAAATTCGAAGACTCTGCGGGCCGGAGCGCTGGTGTACATTCGCTCTACATGTCCTAGCCATCTCAGACGTCCAATACGCAGTTTTTTGACTAGGTCGATGACACTGTACAGCTTGTATAGTTCGTGATTGAATCTTCTCCCCCAAAACCCGTCAACGCAAACGGGACCGATTATTTATTTATTTAGCTTAATACAAGCAAGCTTAAATCTAAACTTAAGAACTAACAACGAGGGACCTTAACTCTAAGCTTAACAATTTTTTTTTTTTTTTTTTTTTTTTGTTGGGCCCCAGGGGGCCCACACATTTTTTATTAAACTAGGTCTTAAAATCTATCTTAAAAACTAGAGAGGGAACTGGGACTGGTTAGTTCATGAAGAGGTGTACAGGGACTTTCTAAGGGCGGATAGACTCGAATGAATGTCTAGGGTGTTCTGTGAGTTATTTGCCAGGCGTAACATTCTGGAAATTGGTTCGAAATTTTCGTAGTTGGTGCGGTGGTGAGGGAGAAGAAAGAGCGGTACGGACCTGAGGTTTCGAGGGTTAGTGCGAAGGGAAATCATTTCCAGTAGTGCGGTGGAATCGATCATACCGGTTAATAATTGGTGCACGAAAAGTATGTCAGCGACTTCGCGACGTTTTGTAAGGGTTTGCAGGTTAATCAATTTTAGCCGGTCTTCATAGGGAGGTAAGATATAGTTGTCGGCCCATGGGAGACCGCGTAAGGCAAACCGGATAAACCTACGCTGCACAGCTTCGATTCTAAGGGAGTGTATGTTGTGATAAGGTGACCAAACTTGGCTGGCGTATTCCAGGAGTGGTCGGACAAAGGTGATATAAAGGGATTTAGAAACGAAGAATTTTTCTCTCGAAGCTACCAAGGATATCTTCATTCTCTTTTAATAAAGTCCATGTTTCAGCGCCGTAAAGCAGAACTGGGATGATCAGAGTCTTATACAGGGTCTCCTTAGTTGTTCGACTGTTGTTGTACTGTTGAATTGCCTTATAACCCCAAAAAAAAAACAGCAATTAGCAGGAGTTATTCTTCGCTTGATTTCTGCGCTAATATCATTGTCAGAATTGATAGCAGAGCCGAGGTAAGCAAATTCCCTTACTACCTCGAAGTTATAGCTCCCCACTGTGACGTTCTGTTCAATTCGTCGGTGTTGATTGTCCCTTCTTGTTTACAGCATTTAGGTACTTGGTTTTACCCTCGTTTATCGATAATCGTATTTTGGCCGCTTCCATTTCAGTGCTTGCAAACGCACCGGTGACAGCCCGCTGAGTTCTTCCAATTATGTCTATATCGTCGGCGTATGTAAGCAGTTGTACGGACTTTTAATAGGTTGTGCCTCTGGTGTTGGGTTGTGAGTTCCACACAATCCATTCAACTACAATTTAAAGAAGTCACATGGCAGCGCATCACCTTGTCTAAGACCTTTTTTGATATCAAATGTGTCGGTGAGATCATTAACGAGCTGCGAGGGTTCTCCATCGTCATCCTGCACAGACGAACAAGTTTAGCAGGGATGTCATAGATCCTGTCATAGAAACGATTTGGACTTCTTAGGTTTTCTTCAGGATCTGTCGAAGTGTGAAGATTTGATCGATGGTGGACTTTTCTGGCTTGAAACCGCACTGCTAGGGGCCAATCAGGCTTGATAAAAGGTTTCAGGCGTTCACACAATATCGCAGAAAAGATTTTGTATGCGATGTTGAGGAGACTGATGCCTCTATAATTGGCGCAGTTTTTCTGTTCTACGCAGCAAGGGTACGTCGAGAAACTACTAAAATATTATTTCAAAAGAATATTTGATCTTCCTTTTAGCACGTCAGACTACCTTTATGTTTATGCTGGACACAGGCTTAGCACAAGTTTTCAAAACAACGCTGGAACTCCAAATTGATTATGTTCATGTGCCGAATGAGCGACTTTCAAAAATAGCATTTGTACCAGCTACATATTACAAAGACGAACTGGATTTTTCAAAGAGTGGTTGGACCTAGCTCGCCGCTGTGGTATTGAAATTAAGCATGAAGATTAGAGCAACTTAGACTAGGGCAAGGTTTAGAGAAAGCTTCGTGATCGCTACATATAACGATAAACAGCCGTTTGACCGACAATTTGTTGCAGGAGAATTACTTTCGGGATGAATACAGCATTGGTGAAATAGCGATGATCTTGAAGTTGCGAAGCGAGCTTCTAAAACTTAATTACGTACCCATCTCACAGAAAAGATTTGTCTCTTCCATGTAGTTTGTGTAATTTGGCAGAGAGGGAGAATACTCTGTATTTCATTGGTAAAAGCAGAGTTTTGCAAGAAACAAGAAGATGTGTCTTGGCAAGCAATGCCCAGATACCTCATTATGCGGTGAACTAGCCTCAACTAGGGCATGTGAAGGGTTCCCGTCTGATCCTCTTACTGATAGTTCGTCCGATTTTTCGTTTAGTGAGATATCTATGTGGGCACACGGTACCCTTGTTGACAGTTGATATCTCGTCAAGTTTTGTTTTACACAGTTTTACGAACTTCAATTTTACCGATGTTGATTGCAACGTCTTTATGGCTGCTTGACTGTCGACATAGATGCACATTCTTTTTCCGGAAATATTTTCTCCTATAATCGCTTGCACATATATTATTTTATTGCAGCAACTTCGGCTTGAAAGAATGCCTTTGATTTCGAGACTCACAGTAGACGCAACTTCCGTACAGCTATCCATTTTGGATCTGTTAATATACATAGCCAGTTCGTCCTCGGTACAAAACCACACCTTATCCTACTCCTTTTGTCCAGAAATTCCAGTAGAGGTTCTCCGGTTCCAGTCTGAGAGTGGGGTGATGTAGTCCATTTCCGTCTGAAATTGTGTACGCAATATTCGCCTAAATTTGTTAGTAAAGCTATTGGAAATTGCTTCGGAATTCGGCGCTGCCACTACCACTAGCTTTTCAGCCTTGCTACTAGCTACTAGGTTTTTACCTCATCTACAAATTTCAATTTCATTAAATATTGAATTTACAATTCAATTATATACATATGGAGGTTTCTTTTTAACATTTTGAGTTTTTGGCACCACTTATATCGGTTTATTATTTGTCGGGTCGCTCCATTTTCCATATGTTTCGCTGCTTTCAAATGTCCAAAAATTTTGAGTTTTGCATTTTGTTGCACTGCTTAGTTATTAGTTTTTAGTTCCTTGATTTGCATCAAGAAAATTGCTTTAAAGAAAATTAGGAATGGGGTCGAGGATTTTGTATTTTTTGAACTAGTATCGCTTATGTTTAGCCTTTACTGTCTTCCGCATAGCAACGCTTCAGCTGAGTGAACATTTTCAAATTTGAACATAATTAAAAAAGATTTAAGAAATAGTCTTTGTACAAAGACTGTTGAAAATATTTTCCTTTGCAAGGAACTTTCAAAAGGCAATCCGATTTTTGAACCGTCGCATCGGATGAACTTATTAATTTTGCTAGAAGATTTAAGCTTATTAATGGAGAATTCCGCAAAGCATAATTTATTTATTTTTGTTTATTGTTTATGTAATGCCGTAACAAAGCCTTCTTTTTCTTCTATTTCGGCGAGGTTATGATCCGAAGGCAAAAGTTCATCACCCTCCCACTTCACTGCATTGCTACTGAACCGCCTGTAGGGTTCACCTATTTGACCGTAGAATATATCAGTAGGCGTCCCGATTTTGGATTACGTGCTTACTGAGGCCAATCAAATGCTGGTGACGTTGCATTTGTGTGATCCAGGCGTTTATAGACCTGCCTCCCCTGCCTCGCGATGTCTTTGGAACGTTCATTGATATTGCCTTTTTAACAGGGTTCAAATGATCTCTTCTTTGAACGTGACAATACCAACTGAGCCGATCGTGCTATATTTTTCGTAAGATGGTCTCTTTGACGGGAACTCTTCGGTTACTCCAGCGGGACATCTTACTCTTGTCTTTGCTCCTTCGTACATATCCATGATCAACTGTACGTGGTGTCGTCACAAAGCCTAACTTATTTATTTTTATTGTTGTTCATTACATTTATTGTATTATTTATTTTTGTTAATATCACTTTAACTGCAAATTTTAGTAAATAAGTGAATTATATTTTGATGATATTCGAAAACTGCTGTGCTACCTTTTGTTTGAATCTACTAGCTTTTTTTTTGAGGGATCTGCTGTAATAAGCTATGCGTCTAGTGGCAGCACTGCTTCAGATACATTTTCTGTGCAGTAATTATAAGAAGCAATCTCTTATTTATCGATTCTTCATCGGTTATCTCAAGGATGCCTTTCTCAGTTGCTGGGTGACATTGACTTCAGTAGTTCAGAGTTATTGCTTCTGTATTTGTTTTTTTTTTTTTTAGAGAAAGACGATTCTATTATCTTGTGTTGTTCATTTTGAAAAGTAGTTAAGTCTCTAAAGTGTGTCCACTACTGACATCATGTCGTCCACATTTTTCGTATTTTCATTTTTCTCGTGCTATCCCGCAAAGGTCGCCTGAATCATCTTCAGCTAGTTGGTGTATTGTTTTAATTGTTGGATGGCATGGCACGGATGATGATGTACCAGTAGTGGTAGTACCACAGTAAAAGGGTACAGTTTAATGGGTTGTTTAAGTGAAGCCGTAAAATATTTGATATTTCTTTCATTAAAGGAGAGCAAAAAATAAGATGCACGCGGTGCAGTGCCAAATCTAATGGGCCAGTTTATTTTGTTAAAGCGATGCAATGTTTATGAAGATGTTTAAGCGGAAGTTCACTAAATGCCTCTTTAATTTTCATCTTAAGTTTAGTTTTATCGCTCCATAAATTTTGAAGTGATGAAGAAATGCCATTCACTTCAGCAGTGGATACTACCTATCTTGTATTACATTAGATTTGTATTGCGGCACTTGCAATTGAAGACAATTATTTCATATTTGAGGAGAATTTCTTGTAAAATGAGACGAGAAATACTTAATTGGCCTAATCTTAGAGGAGTGTGAGATGATGTTCCTCCATCAGTGGTACAAATAAAAACTACGGTTGCGGAAAGCATAGGAGAAATTCAAGAAGATCTCTACAGATATAAGCTTCATATTTCACGTGTATAAATGCATGTGTAACAAATATATCGAGGAAGCTGAGGCATGAACTCAAAGAATAACTTTTAGGACTCTGCAGTTCAGCTTACGCCCATATAGTTATTTTAATGATTTTAGCAGCGTAAGATGTATCTCTTTGATTTTCCGTGCTAGAGGAGAGGTATTGCAAAACTTCATCGTGCCACACAGGGAGGATCTTCCATTTCTCTGTTCAATTTGCAACTAAGCACAAAGAGAAAACTACTACCTACTGTGTATTAAGAGATTTTGCTTCGGAAAAACCACATTGAGGAAAGTAGAAATAAAGGAGCTATTAAATGGTTCTGATTGGAGAGTTCTCGTATTATTCAGCGTATCAGGTTAGGTTTGGCTGGTCAAACGGTAGTGCATGCGATCATATGAAAACACAAGCGTTTTCAGTCAGCTGAGGCCTACCAACTTCTGCTCTCAACCTCCAAGCGGTGACAGCCGGGTGCCTAGTACCTTAATCCAAGAAATGGGTAATCAACCCCGTTTGGCGGATTCTTGGTGGCAGCAGATGAGAGAGGGGGGGAAGAGTGTTTTCCCACTAGAGCACTTCTTCCTGGAACAGGCGGCAGCGGACGAATTCCCTAGACGGAGTCAACGGTGGCGTCTATAGTTCCAGTTAAGTTGAACTTAGTGAATACCTTCCGCGAGCTGCTTCGACGTATTCGGATCACAGGTCGGTAAGGAATTTCCAATGTTGGTCAGGACATTGGAATAGAGATGGTAGCGGAGGAGCCCTTACTGGGCCAACGGCAGCGCGGACGTTCCGAGCGGCCAACATAGACTCGAATCATTACCTTGTTGTAGCCAAGGTACGAATGCGGATATACCCTGAGCAACAAAGAAGAATCACTGTGAGAAAATTTAACGTCGAAAAGCTACAATCGCAAGAGACCGCCAGACTCTTTGCTGAACGCGTATCCAGAAATCTCTCAATCACCCCTATGCCGCCAACATCAAGTGCCGAAGACCAGTGGCAACGCTGCCAACATGCCATTAGACACGCCGCGACTGATATGCTGGGTCTCGCTCGCCCACTACCGCGAAACCCCTGGTTTGACGAAGAATGCCGGCGAGTGCATGCTCGTGAATTCTACGAGCAAAAGAGACGGGAAGAACATCGGCTTCTCTAAGAGAAGAAGAAAGAGCATGAGAAGCGCGCGTTTGAGAATATGGAGAGTTTATACTCCAGGAACAATGTACAGAAGTTTTACCAAAAGGTAAAAAGAACGTGTCAGAGAAGCAATACCCGTACAGAAACCTGTAGAGATGAAAATGGAAACATCGTAACAGAATCACAGTCGGTGCTGAGAACATGGAAAAACTACTTCTGCAGACTGTATAACGGCGACGAAGACCAACATCCGCCTGTCAGGCAGAATGAACCATTCAACATGGACGATGATAGTCAAAATGTCCATCCACTTGAAAAACGAAGTGAAGATAGCAATATCCAAGCTACAATCCAACAAGGCTGCTGGATCTGACGGCTTACCGGCCGAACTTTTCAAGGCAGCTGGGGATGAACTGGTAGAGTGCAAACACCAACTCATCTCTTAGATTTGGTCAGACGAGTATATGCCTGATGAATGGAACCTCAGCATCGAAAGGAGACCCCTTCAACTGTAGAGGCATCAGTCTCCTCAACATCGCATACAAGATCTTTTCTGCGATATTGTGTGAACGCTTGAAACCTTTTATCAACAACCTGATTGGATCCAATCAATACGATTTCAGCCCAGGAAAGTCCACCATCGATCAAATCTTCACACTTCGGCAGATCCTGGAGAGAACCCAAGAATTCCAAATCGATACTCACCACCTCCTTATCGATTTCAAGGCCGCCTATGACAGCATCTATAGCGGAGAGCTTTGTAAAGCCATGTCTAGGTTTGAAATCCCTGCAAAACTTGTCCGTCTGTGCAGGATGACGATGGAGAACGCTCGCTGCTCCATCAAGGTTTGTAATGACCTCACCGAGACCTTTGATGTCAAAAAAGGTTTTAGACAAGGTGACGCGCTGTCATGTGACTTCTTTAATATTGTACTTGAATGGATTGCGCGGAACTCACAAGCCAACACCGGAGGCACAATCTATTACAAGTCTGCACAAGTGCTTGTATACGCCGACGATATAGACATTATCGGAAGAACTCAGCGGGCTGTCACCGATGCGTTTGCAAGCATTGAGGCGGAAGCGGCCAAAATGGGTTTATCGATAAACGAGGGCAAAACCAAGTATATGCTGTCAACAGGAAGTGAAAGCCAACACCGACGAATTGGACAAAACGTCACAGTCGGCAGCTATAATTTCGAGGTAGTAAGGGACTTTGTCTACCTTGGCTCTGCTATAAATTCTACAAACAAGATCAGCGCAGAAATCAATCGAAGAATTAGTCTTGCCAATCGCTGTTTTTTCGGGCTTACAAGGCAATTCAACAGTAAAGCCCTATCTCGAGCAACTAAGGAGACTCTATATAAGACCTTGATCATCCCAGTCCTGCTTTACGGTGCTGAAACATGGACTTTATTAAAAGAGGATGAAGATATCCTTGGTCGCTTCGAGAGAAAAATTCTTCGTAAGATTTTCGGTCCCGTTTGCGTTGACGGCTTTTGGAGGAGAAGATTCAATCACGAACTATACGAGCTGTACAGCGACATCGACCTAGTCAAAAAACTGCGTATAGGACGTCTGAGATGGCTAGGACATGTAGAGCGAATGGACACCAACGCTCCGGCCCGCAGAGTCTTCGAATCTAATCCCGAGGGACGACGCAGTAGAGGGAATCATCGCCGTAAGTGGCGCGCACAAGTTCAAGGGGACCTCGATCAACTTGGAGTGCGCAACTGGAGGCAATTAGCTAAAGACCGAGCTAAATGGAGAGGCTTGTTGGTTGAGGCCCAGCTTCACCCCGAACTGTAGCGCCACCTAAGTAAGTAAGTAAGCGTTAGGTTACAGAAGACGATTTTTTAAATTACAAATTTAGCAGCAAACTTTCCTGAAAGATTATTATGGTGGTAAAGCTTGATAGTCTTCGGTAGATTGCCTTGAGCCATGTCTTTAAGATAGACTTAAGTACTTTTTTTTACGTAAATTCTGTACAATACCATCAATTTAAAAAATCGAATCATAGTCCTTAAGCATCACTTATAGTGATTAGATAAATGTATACGTAAAAAAATTGTTTTAAATATTTGGAGCACTTAAACATAACAAATTGCGGACAATTTAGAATTTCATTGTGGATTATGAGTCAGTATTCCTACTTTTCTGAATACCCAACAAATTCATTCCACTGAAATGTGCCTTTTTCTGTCAGATAAAAAAAAAATTGATTTCAGTTATAACCTAAAATTTCATCTATGGTTGGCAAATATAATTAGCTCCGTTGATAGAATCTTTCTAATTACTATAACCGCATAAATGTGACCATGCCACAACTAATTTGTGTCTGTTCCACTTTGTGCAAATGTCCATTAATTTTGCGATTTGATAGCATTGAGTCATGCAGCGAATTGAGAAGTAGAGACATCATGCAGATCTGCGCTGCATGCAGATAATACATGGCCATTGAATTTATTTCATTATTTGTATTGAAATTCCGCTGCATGCAGAAATCTGCACATATGTTTTGGACCTTATGGATTCCAGATAAGACATAGATCTCTTTTTCTCATTAGAGCATGTCAGTTATATCATTAAGTTAAGATGGGTGCACCTTAAAGACAACATCTTTACTTCAGCGCTACATCCTTACCGATATTAGAATTATAAATTGTTTGGCTGCGAGGGGCTCCAAAATAATATTCGCATCATTTTCATGGGCTTATGTTTGTTTCGGTAGCTCCAATATGAATGTTTGCTGAAATAGTCGTAGAGTCACATGGAATACTAAATGGCAGGCAATATGGTTTCCGCAGCCGTCGATTATTCGGAGACCTGTTGAGCTATGTTACCCATTTACGGGGGTAGACGGAGTTGATGCAGGTTTTTTCTCTAACAGGCTTAATCTTAAGCTCTCCTTCCGTCAAATCATTGTAGCGTGTTCCAGGCGGAAAAAATTGCGGTTAAAGAAGTCTTATCTTGGCTTAAGAAAAACGTGATATCTGCTAGAGATATCCACATCTTTTCAGACAGCCAAGCAACAATCAAATCCCTGGAATCGACCCCTTTAAATTCGTTAGTAGCTCTAGACTGCCGATCGTCTCTTGTGCAGATGGCTAAGCAGTTCAGTATTCACCTATGTTGGGTGCAGGGGGATAGGGACATTCCAGGGCATTATAAGGCCGATGAACTCACCAGAATAGGAACAACTATACCCATGCGGCCGGATAAAGTTACCTTAGGTATACCAATCGCTACTCGCAAACTAGGGCGGAAGGCGGTTTGAGGAAGTGGAAAAGCTATTGAGGTTTTATATTAAAAGGATATTCCGTTTACCACCTAACACCCCAAACTATGCCATAACGGTCGAGACTGGACTTTCTCCACTGGCTATAAAGACGCTGAAACTGCAGGTGGACTATATTTTAAAGGTATTCAAAATGCCTTTGGAAAGATTACGAAGAAAAGTTGCACTGGGAGCACTACGATGCAATAATGGTTGGTACAGAAATTGGAACGAACTAGCGCATGAGTGTGGAATAAGCTTGGATTTGAATGAAACAAGCACGGAATCATGGAAGCCAACGCTATACCAGTTGTTAGTAGCAGTAGATGTTAACTTCAGACAACAATTTGAAAGAGAAGCATTAGAGTCACTGCATCGATCTGTTTATAGGCAGTTGGATCATAATTTGGGAGACCGAAACTACTTTCACAATGGTAATAGCTGCGAAGAAATATCATTTATTCTAAAACTGCGAGCTGAACTACTTCCACTAAATTATCAACCGCATAGAGAAGATCTACCGGTCTTGTGTAATATATGTAACATGGCGGAGAGGGAGGATATATTTCATTTCGTGGGAAGATGTCCTACGCTCCGGGAAACTAGACGGCACTTGTTTGGAGTAGATGAAATTTCCCATGAAGAAATCATAAGTAAGCTCAATGAACCGCAAGCGTACTGTAAAATAGCCCTAGCCTATCGGCGAAGAATTATAACAGAAAGTTTCTAATTTTGAAGAATAACGCTTTTCGTTTATTAAATCGCAATCCATAAAGTAGCAATGGTTTTTAAAAAAAATTGTCAATCGGCAGAGGGCTTATTGCCATGCTTTTTTGATCTTTGTAAAGAATTGTAAATAATTATTGAATTAATAAAATCTTAATCTAATCTAATCTAATCTTCTCGCAAACTTAAATTTAAGCTGGATGCTGTCGAGAGTACAAAGCTTAGGTGGACGGACAAGTGGATCAACTGTCGAGCGACAAAACAAATTTGGCCCAAGCTGGATCTAAAACATTCTAAGAATTTCATTTCTCTCAAAAGATTGCATATCAGCGCTACAATAGGTGACCTGATAGATATCGATATTACGAGCCTCCTACGCATCATAAGAAGCTCCAAATGGTTTTAGAGAGTGGGTTGAGAGATTTTCTCCCCTGATCCTTGTAGTATCACAATCGACCTATTGTTGGTCTAAGTGTGTTGGCGATTCTCAGCTGGCAGCCACTCCAACCTAACCTACCTATTTATGGACGTCAGTCATCGAACAATACGTCGTCCTGGACATCTTAAAAGCATTCGATCGTATTTAGCATATAGCTATCTTCACAAGGTCTCTCACGGTAGCTTTGCGAATAGAAGAATTTTTTTCAATACAGGTTGTGGTCGATGGTGTGCTCTCTGATTATTTTCTTTTAACTTTGCAGTACCACAAGGTTTTATTCTTTCGCAAACATTACTACTCCATATTAACGATCTACTTACGAAGACAAATAACAAGATTTTTAGTTTTGCCGATGACAGCACCCCAATGGCATCTTGCTGGAACCACATTCCCGTGAATACAGCTTTTACATATCCATAGATGCCAACAAATACAGATATGAGACGAAAACCTACAGAAGATCTTAGATCTGGCGAAGACTTAATTTAGTGGATTTCAACACATTTTCCAAAAAGAATTGGTAGCTTCAAATGAACAATCAAACAATCCAACCCAGGGAGAATGTGGACCTGCTTAGTATCACAGTTAATGCTGACGTATCATGATACGAACATATATCCAATGTCGCAAAATTAGCGTCCAAGAATTTGAGGTACCTGTTCAGACCAAAAGGTACTTTACTCCAGCTTAGCTCCTGCTTCTATACAGAGCACATGTTAGACCGGGACTAGAACGGTGCTCTCATATTTGGGGTTCAACTCCGATACACTACACCTACTCGACATTATCGAACGGCAAGCAATTCGATTAATAGAAGTCCTAGCACTAACGTTGATAAAGTTGGTTGCTTTTTCTGCAGAACATAATGTTGCCATTAATATAATAGTACAGATGATAAACTTACCCAGATGTCGCATCCCCATACAAAAAAATGTTGATCTTTTTTGCGATGAGCAAACAGCGATGGGCAAACAAAAAGCTTTTCTGCTTCGCAAAGAAAAAAATAGGAAAATAAATTTTCTGTGCGAAAAGCTTTTTCTTTTGCTACTCTTTGTACCGTCTGCGACCTGCGACTGCGAGACACAATTTCATTTATGCATACATATGTATGTACAACATATATTTATATGTAGGTACGTATTTTCCCTTTTCATTTTGCTATATTGACCGAAGTTTCGATCTGTGTAGATCTGTGGTGTGGTAAAAAATATCTAAGTTGTATTTTTTCGAAGTGAAAAGTGATATTTTACTGTGTGTGTCCAGTAAAAATTTTGAAGAGTTAATCTAGGAAAGTTGAAATATATTATTTAAGTTAATTTGAGGTTGATTAGGTACCTTGGTACTTACAAATACAAAAAATTTGCGAAAAAAAATCGACTTAGAGGAAATGTCGTGGCGAATAAAGTGCGCTATTGTATGCTGCAATGCAACAACTGCCCAATTTCCAGAAAGGAAAATACTTAGATTTCCTAAAAAGGGAACTAAGAAATATAATGACTGGCTAGCGCAGGCAGAAGAATCCCGTGATAATGTTGAAAACCATAAACGGCCATACATTTGTAGTAAACATATCGATTTGAAATTTTTTTGGAAAAAAAAAAATTAAAACACGGAGGTGTTCCTACACTTTTTATGAAAAGGAGTGAAATGTTTTTGAAATCTAATGACAATGAACTTGCTTTTGATCCTAAGAAAGCCAAAATAAACTACTCTAATCACAAAAGATTAAAAGTGCAAACGAGTACCGATATATCCATTGATGAACTAAATGAAGTTTCACCACTTATAGACTGCAACAGATCTATAGATTCCATAGAATCTCTATGCAAGAAATGCGAAGCAAACACAAAAAAGCATTTTTTTTATATTCAACAAATAAGTAGACTGAAAAAAATTAACAAAATCCTCAAAGAGAGAGCAAAAAAAAATCTAAAATTCAGAAATATTCTGGCAATTAAAGTCCGCAGGCTAAAAAAGATAAAGCACAGTTTAAAGAATATCAAAAGCAAACAATGGAAGAAAAAATAAATTTCTTACATGATATAAATAAAAATTCGAAAACATTTTTCAAACTCATTTTATCACAAGGCAAACGACAATTTACCCAAGAAGAAAGGTGGATTTGCCAATGTAACTATATTTTTCCGCTCGTCGTCTGGATATAATTTTCTTCGCGATCAGCTGCAATTGCACTTGCCACACCCAGCTTCATTGCATAGATGTATAAAATGTTTTGTTGGAAATGTTTTTGAGGAAATACAAAAAAATGTTTTAACATTGGAACCAAAAGACAAAGAAGTGGTTTTAATATTCGATGAGATGAGTATCCAGGCGAATTTAACTAACAACAAATATAAAGACATAATCGAGGGCTTCGTTGATTATGGAGAAAATCAAAGATAAGATATGTGTACGAAATCAGTTTGCGTGTTCATGATTCGTGGTATATGTGGTAAATATAAACAAGTGCTTTATCATGTGACCTGTCCAAGGAATATACCAACAAAGCAGCTCGAAATGAAGTATACAACTGTATTGGCATATGTAGAAATCTGGGACTAAACGTAAGAGGCTGTGACCAATGCCCTACGAATCGAAGCCTTTTCAATAAATTAAAGCTGGATGAGGACAACAGTTCCTTTCTTTATAAAGAAAAGAAGTGTATGGAATGTATGATGTGCCACATTTAATCAAAAGTGTAAGAAACAATCTTTTAAGATCAGACTTTCAAACTCTGAATGGAGTTGTAAGCTGGAAAATAATTGAGTATATCTATAATACAGAAAAAAATAATACCACAAAAATGTGTTCAAAACTAAAATATGCTCATATAGATCCCACAGAATTTCAAAAAATTAATGTGAAACTAGCGGCACAAGTACTTAGCAGATCCGTGCTTGCGCAATTAATGCATTACAGCGCTTGAATAAATTTCCAGAGAAAATTGCACAGTTTGCGCAACCAACAGCAGAATTTATAAATAAAATCAATAAAATATTTGATTTATTGAATGGAAGACCTGCACTTATTCGAAATGACACAGATATTGGATTTCTAAAAGAAATGCAATCATATTTAAAACAAATTAATGCAAAATGTGTACTCTTCTGCTTTAAGGGCTGATTATGACAACTGAAAGTATTTTAATGATAAAAAAAGAATTATTCAATGATTACTGTGAATTACATTATATATATGTTAACAAGTTCAATCAGGACCCACTTGAAAACCTTTTTGGAAAAATAAGAGCAAGAAATTTTAATAAAAATAATCCAAACGCGTCCATAGCCACAAGGTATTTTGCAGGTTACTGTTTTTTTTAAATACTTAAAAAAATTAATGCAGTTTGTGAGAACTGTGTCAAAGAAATGACAAACGACAAAAACAATTTCGATCTCACGGAAATATTGATCAAATTGAAAGAATATGAACACTCGAATGAAAATTCAATACTTGTCTGGCCATCAGACAAATACTTCAAAATATGTCAACTTCATATACAAGTATTTACCACTTGCTTTCAGAAATGTCGATTTGCATCTAATCTTAGAGAAGATATAGTAAATCAAGGTATCTCAAAAACAAATTTGCACTATCCAGATTGGTTTGAAACGACAAATAAATGTTATTCGCACAAAATTGATACAGTCAATTTCCGTGTGGTAGTTCTGCTTTGGAAAAATTGTAAGTGATTTATTGACAAGAGCATAAAGAAGAAAAGGAATCCAAAACAAAAGACAAAATAGTTCCAAAATTTAATGAATATGTAAACTAAAATAAATATTTACATATGTACATAATGTATGAATATTTGAAACAGAAAAACTAAGGCGGTGGTGAGGTAAGGGAGGTGGTGGGGTGTCAATATTCTGCCACGCCCGCGTTCGTGTCCCCTGGAAACCACTTTGGTTAAGGCACTGCGAATAGCTAAAAATCATACTTCTAATATGTTTTATGTAAATGTCTAAAGACAAAAATATTTTGCAAATGCATTTTCACATTAATGCCTTTAACTAAAGGGGGCTAAGAGCAGAGTTGATTTTGTTTCCTACTGTTTAACGTGCCTGAACAAAAAAATAATAAAAAAGTGGCTATGAATACTTATCAGACCTCTTCTTTTATGTAAAATGTAAGAACCAAACATCAAACATACTGCAAATGAGAGTAGGAGTACCACAAGGATTTGTAAAAGACAGATGCATCCAAACATTTAGGCAATCATCAGCCTTGGAACTAACTCATCGGCTCAAATATGCATTGCTGGACAACCGGTAGAGAGAGTAGAGGATTTCCAGTATCTTGGGAGTATTGTCTCGACCGATGGTGGAACCGAACTGGATATAGCCAACAGGATCGCCAAAGCAAAGTCCGCGTTCGGGATGTTGTCCAAAATATGGCGAAGCAATGCAATCAGTTTGAGCACCAAAATAAGACTGTTCCGCTCCAACGTTGAATCCGTGCTGCTATATGGTTGCAGCACGTGGAGAGTGACCACTACTATCACCAGAAAGAAGCTGCAAACGTTCGTTAATAGGTGTCTGCGCAATATCTTAAGGATTTTCTGGCCCAATCGTATCTCTAACGAACACCTTTACGAGAGAACGGGTCAGGAACCAATAGGCACAACTATCCAACGGCGGAAGTGGCAGTGGATTGGTCACACGTTCCGAAAGGGTGACAGCTCCATAGCGAACCATGCTATGCAATGGAACCCTCTAACTCAGGATGGCAGAAGACCTGGCGGTCCGCGGAAAACATGGCGCAGAACAGTCGAGAAGGAGGCACGGCAGTTAGGGAAAAGTTGGGGAGAACTCAGACACATTGCCAGAAACCGTACACGATGGCGCGTAGGCGTAGTAGAGGCCCTAGGACCCACAAGGGGATACAGGACATAAGTAAGTAAGTAAACATTTAGGAAATAAATAAACATAATTATTTGTCTCAGCCTCAATCTTACAATACGTACATACCTACATACGTATGAATAAAGTAAAGTAAAATAAAGTTAGCCTACAAAACCTACAGTACCTACTATTTAAATTTTTTGTACCGTACCTACAAATTTTTAACATCATCGCAGATCGCATTAAAATTATTCCTGATCTTAACCTAACCTAATTTAATGTACATATGTAGGTATGCATACTGTAACGAAGTGACATGTTTCCCTACCTTCAATTACCAACCGAGAAAGGAAACAGGGTATACAGCCAGGTGTTTTGGCAGAGGACGACCCATGCCACCAAAAGGGTTGCATACTTTCGGGTACCTCTACAAAGACGACCAACTCATAAGGAAGTATGGTATACCCTAAGGCACGGCAATATAAAATAAAGCCAGAAAGTCAACGAGTCACAAACAACAACAAAACACGAAGGAGTTTTAAAAAGTCACACATCGTTCTTACGAGGATATCGCCTAAGTAAGAGAAAGTAAGTGGCAGTGAGGAGAGTCTGCTCAGTGGTGATAAGTGTACCAATCCAGCGTACCTGGAACAGACTCTCCCCCGAATTCGGTCACCAACATTTTTGCTTTTGGTTTTCGTGCCTTCACCTCAGTGAGTGGGTATTCAGCTAAGGGTCCGTTTTGACCACAGCCGGCCCGTCCCTTGATAAGTGTCCCCATTCCTTTGGGACAAATCCTCCAGACCGGCATTTAGCGGAGTTTTAGCGCCAGCCTTTCCCGCTGCAAGCTTACGCTTGGCTCCCCTTCCTGAGAAGCAGCCCGGGCCCTGTCCGGACTCGCCAGTCAGCCCGTGCCTTGCACGGACCAGCCAGGGGGCCCGTGCCTTGCACGGAAACCCAGCCTGCCCGTGCCCTGCACGGACATAGCCAGTCAGCCCGTGCCTTGCACGGACACCCAGCCAGCCCGTGCCCTGCACGGACATAGCCAGTCAGCCTGTGCCTTGCACGGACACCCAGCCTGCCTGTGCCCTGCGCGGACAAGCCCGTACCAGTACCGCGTGTGGAGCGCACGACCTGTCAAGCCGTTCCAAGACACCGCAACCCCAGAGACCCGCCAAGGAGGCCAGTCGAAGCCTGAGCTAGGGGTTTAAGTATTATTGTAGTGTAGAATTAAGTTTATCCATGAATTGTTAAGTATAAGAGTTGTTAGTAACAGAATATTGCATTGTTAAAGGGAACACTGTAACACTAGTCTCATAGTTTTAATAAAGTACCTCTTTCCCAAAGTTTTAGGGTATTTCTTTGGGGCTGACCCTGGAGCCGGCGAGCTCACCTCAGCCTTCGACAAAAAAGACCTTTACAATACATATGTACATATGTAGGTATATTTCTGCTCTGTCTGTTCCTCACCGTGCCAAAGTCCCAGGCCAGGACAAAAAATACGAAAATACAAAACAGAACAAAAAATATATTTCGCTGTGGGTATGTCACAAACTCTACGCTGGTGGTGAAAGCTTTTCGCATAGCAAAAGAAAAAGCTTTTCGCACAGAAAATTTATTTTCTTTTTTTTTCCTTTGCGAAGCAGAAAAGCTTTTTGTTTGCCCATCGTTGTTTGCTCATCGCAAAAAAGATGAACATTTTTTTGTATGGGGATGCGACATCTGGGTAAGTTTATTATCTGTGATAATAGAACATCTGATTCCGCTAATTAAAGATATCTTTCCGGACTCATAACTGTTGTCAGCCCTGACACTACGTCAGCGGTTTGGTTTAAGTCACAAAAATGAAATTTTACACGACGAATAGTGTTGTCAGACGGTGCTTGTTGGCCACGATATTTTCGACGATGTGCACGTTGATTAACACAACTGAACGACTATTTTCAATGTACAGCGTCACTATTTCGGCACGTTGTTTCGGTGTGAATCGATTCATGGTTAAAATTGTACTGAATTGACGTTTCAAAACCATGTCTACTCAAGTCAATCGGTTGATAAATGTCAAAGTTATTCAATATTTACATTCCGAGATAAAAGATGGTGCATCCTTTGGTTGTTCCTATTCAGCCTTACAGTTCCCTGGAATGTCCCTGTACTTTGGTATCCAATACATGTGAATATCTAAATTCTCCGCCATCTCCTTGAGAGACGATCGGCAATCTAGAGCTACTCAAGAAATTATAGAGATCAATTCCAAAGATTTGATTGCTGCTTGGCTGTCTGAAAAGACGTGAATATCTTTAGCAGATATAAAGCTTTTCTTTAGCCAAGATAAGATTTCCTTAATCACCAATATTTCTGCCTGGAACACGCTACAATGATTTGGAAGACGGAAGGCGAGGCTATGGGAGAAAACACTTCCACCTACCCGCCGTTAGTTTTTGATCCGTCAGTGTAAAAGTAAATCGACTTGTCTTCCCGAAAAACCGTTTCCTCCCAGAATGACCAGGAAGGTATGGTTATTTGGAAGTTTTTGTCAAAAAACAGTGTCATAGAATATTATGAAATCAGTTGACCAACAGATTATTTGTAAACTTATTACAAAGATGGTTTTATTCACTATCAAGTCAACTCGTGAAAAAAGTAAAAAGTTCTGCTTAGTCCACCATTCCAGCTCTCGTTTGTAACGACAAGAATACAACTGACTCCAGAGAGAAGGTCAATAGCTTGCAGCCACATTCGCAACAAATTTTCAATTACATCTCTTTATTTATGTTGATCTGACCATTCGGTTAAGGGGCTGAATCACAAGAAAAATGTTCACCTTGCTTTGAAATAATGTTCTTCTACCCTGGCTTCTTCTTCTTCTTTGTAAGCTCTTCCACATATCGTACACCGAAGGCATATTTTCAGGTATATGGAAACTTGCGCCTATTAACCCAACTCCCGAAAATTGCGATCAAAGCTACCCCATTACAGGTACCAACCAATAACTTTAACGTCAGTGCTTTCTAAGGTCGTGGGAATTTCCTCTTTCTGCCCTATAGTACGATCCAGGGGTAGAAAAATGCGTCATTAATGGAATGCAGATTTAAGTCCTCTAAGAATTAATTGTACAAAACTCGTAAATGATGCCAAAGCACGAAAGATGCAATTGACTGGGACTTGTACAAAGCATCGCTATCTCTATACGAAAAAAATAACTGAGGAATGCTAAACGCAAATCTTGGAGACTCTTTTGCGGTAAAATAGAAGAAGTCTCTGATGCATCTAGGTTAAGGAAAATCTTCTCCACAATTCCAATAATGCCCAGCTATCTAAAAAAAAAAAACGGATGGGACTTGGACGACTTCTACCGAAGACTTTCTAAATATACCTAATGAAATGAAATGAAAATACTTGATACACATTTCCCAGGTAGCTCCCAAGTTGTTAGAAACACTGTCTCCAATAGACCAGCTACAAATTTAAACAACTTCTCTAACTCAATTACACATAACAAACTCTACTGCGCGATACATAGCTTCATACTATAAAAATTCGCAGAACTAGATGGCATAATTGCAGCCGAACTTCAGAAGTCGTCGGATCTTATCTTGCAGGTGCTGGAAATAATTCTAAAAAGCTATATACAATAGATCTGGTTTATATGGTATATCAAAAATATGGAAAGAAGACATAGCAGGTTTTTACCTAAAACTAGCAACTGTTCTCACACAAATCCAAAAGATTTCAGACCCATTAGTCTACAATATTTTCTTTTTGAAACATTAGAACCAGTGACTGATATCCACTACGTAGCGGTATTGATACAAAACTTCTGTCAGCGGCCCAACATGCCTATTGCAAAGGTAAATCAGTTGATAGTGCGTTGCACTTGCTGGTTTGTAATATCGAGTACTCACTGTTTCACAAAGAATACACAACTCTAGCTTTCTTAGATATAGAGGGTGATTTTAACAATGTCAATGCATCAGCGATTGCAGATGCACTTGCACACCTGAAGGTAGACAGCTCACTATGCGAATTGATCAATTTACTACTTACTGATCCGATTATCAACTCAGAGCTAAGTGGGACATCTACCACTGGAACCGGTGGTGTTCTATCTCCTTTTCTTTGGAATCTGGTGGATAATGAACTATTGATAATCCTGAAGGGTGAGAGATGCACAGCTTATGCAGATGATATTGCTTTAGCGATCTCAGGAAGGCACTTTAATACTCTAAAAGAACTGCTACAAAACGCTTTAAACAAGTTAACCAGTTGGGTGGTTCGGTGTGGTTTGGGTGTAAAGTCCCATAAAACTAAACGGGTGCCCTTCTCAAAGAAATATAAAATTCCGTGTGTCGATCCTTCCTCTCTTAATGGTATCACCTTAACTTTCTCTGACTCTCGCTTGGCAGACACCTTGACGTGGTGCGAGAGCTTAAGTTGTAAGGACTAACTCAGCCTTGGGAGCCTAGCTAATCCAAGGTGTAACGCGACCCGTGCCTATTGGATGGTTTGCAGCCAGTGGGTATACCGGCTGTATTATAACGGAGCCTCTCTGAAACAGGATCACCCCAGGGAGTAACCACGATCTTACTAATGCTAATGCGGGGCTCTAGCGCAGCTGACCTTTCTTTCCAGCGCTACTCGTGGGACTATGAACCAGAACAAAAAGCAAAAACAAAAAATAAAAAATACCCTAGATAGAATGCAGGGTGGTACCGCATCTATGCTAGCGGGTCGGATGGAGCAGAGACTCTGTGTGGACGACCTGGTGAGTAGAAATCGGCCAGAGACAAGCCGTGAGGGAGGTTTTAGGCGAGTGCAACCAAGTACCAGCCAAACAGCCGCTACGTCCTCAAGGAAGATCCCTGAGCTGTCAAAAACAGCAGCACGTTTGGAACGTGCCAGAACGGAGGGCGGGAGCCAAGCTCTAGCCCCCCGACTCTCGGACAAGGTAGCTGTGGCGGTTGATGAGGCAAGGAGTTCGGGCATAGCTCGGACACCTACAGCTCCCCAATCCAATGCCGCTCCGACCAAGAGAAAGCGAGCTTGCCCGCCGGCCAATGCCGCCACCTGGGCAACCGGGAGGAAAGGATAACCCCTTCAGTAAGGGTCTGAGCGGGCTAGGAAAAAGGCGGAGGAGCATAGGGCAAAACCCGACTCCACCGCTGTGCCATCAGCTAAAAGGGGCAGCAATGCTATAGCACCTCCTCCATGTAATGTGCAGAAAAGGCTGAAGACGGAGGAGAGCGCTAAGAGGCCCCAGGCAGAGTCTGCGAATGCTAGCGCTGTCTCAGCTGGTAGAAGCTATGCTGTGGCTGCTGGGGTAGCTCGGGCTGGTGTTAGACATGCCGAGGCCGCAAAGGCTGAGTACGTTGCGGTACTTCCTGCGAATTAGCCCCCAGAGGAAATGGTCCTGTGATGGGACCATTAAGCTCAAGTTCCAGGGCGTTCATTTTAAGAATGGCATGCTACTGGTCGACTGTGAAACTCCGCAAGCCATGGAATGGCTGAAAACCGTAGCTCCGAAGCTGAACAGATGGAAAGGGGTGGGCCTTACTGCATGTGGCAGTGCGGAAATATAACGTGCGCATTCCATCACCATCTTCCTACCACGCAGCGTGGATCAGGACTTCCAAACCTCTTTGGCACTCCTAGAAGCGCAGAATGATAGCTTCAACATAACGGCATGGGAGGTTCTGTATGGTCGTAACGAGAGGACTGGGCAGATACTGGCCCTCGGAATGGACCAAGAGTCTTTTGAAGCCATTAAGGCTCAAAACTGCTTTCTGAGCTACCGGTTCGGCAGAGTGTCGGTGGGTGGACTCAAGAAGCTGGAGGAGAGCGCAGGGCATAGTACCAGCTCAAAACCAACCTCAGAGGGGACACTACCGGACACTCCACACTAAGTGGAGCATCCAGTTCCGCTGACGGTAGAAGCACCAACTCCGGCTGTGGAACAGGACGCTCGGAGCGCAGACGAATTCATGTCCATCTCAGATGACTCGTTATCTGAGGAGGACCTAAACAGTGCAGTAATCTCTCTCCCTCTGAACATTAATCTGGAGGAAGAAGAGATTCTGCTGACGGAGGATGGGGCAACAGCCCCCGATGAGCACTAGCTCGATGACCTTCACCAGTAAAATAAAGGTCGCCCAGGTAAACATCCACCATGCCATTAGCCGCAATAGCTAGGATGTTAACCAAACAAAACATGGGCATTATATTGATTCAGGGGCTATGGATCTTGAAAGGAGGAGTCAAAGGACTGTCATGCAAGGATGCAAAGGTAATTTGGGATAAAAGGGTGACCAATCTAAGGGTAAGTAATCCAAGGGCATATAGCCTTATCAATAATAAAATTAACTTTCTCCTACTTTCAGAATTTGCGACTCTAGGCTTGATGCCACTGCAGGTTTCCTTGAACATCGACGGAGTACACCGCACCATCATCATCGCTTCTGCATACTGTGATGGGGATGAACCAGCTGTCTCAACAGAACTGCAGCGCTTAGTGGAGCACTGTAATAAGCTCCAAATGCCGCTGCTGATGATTGGATGTGACGCCGATGCTCACAATGTTATATGGGGGAGCACCGAAACCAATACCAGGAGTGAGTCTTTACTAGAATTAAGCTCAGAGGATCATTTTTTAGACGCATAACTCGAATGTTACCATCTTAAGTATTTCCGGAACCACACGTCTTTATTTTTCCTTCACCTTCCACTGTTTAATTCTTCCGTATATCCTTTCACTCCATCACTGAGTTTTTATTGCTATGTACAATATAAAACTATGTATGTATGTTCTAAGTGATGAGTCGCATTAAAAGGAAATGAATAAAAAAACAGTTTTAATATCGTCAAGACAAAAGCGTCCAAAGTTACATTATCAATTCAAATATGAAACAAATTGTTTATTCTTACGCATACATTTTTAAACCATAAATGTTGAATACAAACTCTCGAGGGTACCTAATAATTCATCGAATCATTTTGAGGTTCATTATAAATTAAATTAATTACATTTTGAGATACATTGTTGACAGAAAATGAGACGAAATTGAATTTTCTCAAATTTCGGAAGTTTTGTAATTGGAACGACGAGCGTATTTATCAAACACGGTGGCATGACAAATAACCTAACCAAATCCACAGAGATAAATTCATAAATATGAAATATATTTGACACAACAAGATGGAATTTCCAGAAATAATGAGTATCATCGATATTCCCATTAAACGTAGTAGTGAATTTTTGAATATAATTAAATGCAGTTCAGCATAGACGCGGTAGATTCTTCTTGTTTTTCCAAAAACTCACTTCTGACACTCAATGAAAGTAATAATATTTCAATTAAGTTAATCAATTATTTACTTATATTCCCTTGTGACAATTTAATTAGGTGACATCGGGTGACGAGTCACCCCAGGTGATTATTGAATGAAAATGTCGTTTAATAAATATTAAAAAAATAATTTAAGAAATCTATGCATCTAATAAAACTGTAAATATTGTATCTGTATGTTTATTTGTACAGACATCACACAAAAACTTCTACACGATATTGAATAGGGTTTTCGCAGTTGTATTGCGTCTAATTAACAAAATAGTGCATGGGTGAATTCATAAACGTCAAACTAACTAAGAACTGCATTATCCACGTTCATTAAGTCAGATATTCGATCGAACTAACTTAGATCAACTGCAGTATTTACTGTTCATGAACGTCATTATACGAGTATCATCGGCGTCGGGCAGATTGCGCAGTCATAATTTTTTGGATGCAGGAGCGCGAAATACACAAACAAATTTATTTTTACAAAAATATTTAGTTATTTGCAATACTTTATTTATGTTTTTGTACAAAATAATTTAACTTATTGTTTTTAAAGGGAGGACGAAGGTCCAGTCTGGAAGAACAATCAAATCAAACTTTTGATTGCAAAAAGAATCCATATGGAAAAAGAGTTTAATGCTGGGAAAAAGAAAAAAATTAATTTAATATTTCTGTTTCAAAAATTCTGCAAATTAAAAATTAAACTCAGTAAACTATATTTGTTGGAGATTTTTCTTTGACGTTTATGAACGACGTTTACGTGAAAATTGTACTAAGTCAGGTCTTCATGTTGACTGCACATATTCTGCGTTGTGAGTGCGTTCAACAACGCATAAGAAAAGAAATTCGATTGCATAGTCCGTTCCAAGTAGGTATTACATGGTACAACCCCACACCGGCTTTAGCACCTGCCTGTATAAAAGCAGTACTGAGCTGGGAATGTTTTCCGAGTAACCAGTAAATTTCTCTATATTTGATTTCAAGTTGCGTTTCATTTTCACGTGCGAATTCCATTTCAGCCTTGTGTCTAGTGTCATTCCTAGGTATTTGGCCTCGTTCGCAAAAGGTATTCGGGCCAAGTTTAGAAAAATTGGCAAGTCATTACTTTTTTTATAAATGAAATTCACACGAACAGATTTAGATTCGTTGAGGGCGATCCGCCAGTCCGTCGTCCATTCATTTACTTTATTCAATGCGTTTTGCAGTTTTGCAGTCGTTTCTTCGACGGTTTCACCTATTGCTAGGATAGCGGTATCATCGGTAATCGTAGCAAGGATAGTGCCATCTTCTTTCGGTATATTACGAGTATAAAACAGATAAAGAGGTGGGCAAAGTCGCATCATCACCTCCTCGTGGTGCCCGCTGGATAGCTATCTGATAGTAAACTAACGATGAGCGTATGCTGAGTCTGACGATATACGTGTAGCTGAACACTCGGACCTGCGTTAGCACATCTGGGTGAACTTCAGCGCTTGTTGACCTGATCGGCTGAAATATGCGTCTCAGAAGTCTAGCAAGAGCTCCTCAGAAGGAGGACGTGCGGCGGGTGAATTCTCGCGATGGAATTAACGGTGACGTCTACAGAGCAGCGGATACCTTACCGGAGCTACTTCGACATATTTGGAGCTGAGGTCTGTAAGGATTTTCAATACTACGTCAGGATATTGAAAAAGAGATATTGGCGAATGAACCCTTAATGGGCCAACGGCAGCGCTCATATCCCCGAAGTGGGTTACTGACATCGGTGTGTCCGCCCCCTCGTCCTAGGGGTTACTAAAAAAGGATCTGGTCCTCCAGGTTGGGGGTTGTGCCGTCGGGTTAACTTCCCTACCACGTAAAAAACCTTCGGTTACGAAGCAACCAACAGCCTCGGATACGGATGAATTTACTTTTGACGACCCAAGCAAACGTAAAAAGGACAACGATCTTCGTGTCTGCACGTGGAATGTTTGGTCCCTCTACAAACCACGTGCAGCCGAACAACTTGCGGAGGCCTTAGAGTGTCTCAAAGCAGACATTACCGCCATCCAAGAAGTGCGATGGGATGGGCCGGGCCAAAGCAGTATGAAAAACTGCGACATCTACTACGGCGATTGCTACAGACAAAAAGGACAGCGTCTATTCGGGTGGGGATTTGTCATTGGAGGCAGACTTAGGCAAGAAGTCTTGAGTTTCCGGCATGTGAACGAGCGCCTCATGACTATCCGTATCAAGGCTAAATTTGCCAACATTAGCCTAATATGCGTTCACGCCCCTCATGAGGAGAACGACGACGCGACAAAGGACGACTTCTGCCAGCTCTTGGACAAGCCTTATGAGCAATGCCCTAGCCACGACGTTAAAATTATCCTAGGTGATTTTAACGCAATGCTAGGAAGAGAGGACGTCTTTAGTAGCGTGGTCGGGAAGCACAGCCTGCACGACATCACATCCGACAACGGACTCAGGCTAATCGACTTTGCAGCGGGGCGAAACTTTGTCGTAGCTAGTACGCGGTACCCACGTCTCGACGTTCACAAAGGAACGTGGCTCTCCTTTGATCGAAAAACTGTCAACCAAATCGATCACATTGCGATCGACGCAACGCACTCTTCCAGTATTCTGGGTGTCCGGACTTTCCGAGGAGCCAACGTGGACTCGAATCACTACCTAGTTGTAGCCAAGGTACGGATGCGGATATCCACAACGGAGCGAAATCAACGAAATACTGTGAGGAAATTTGACGTCGGGCGGCTACAATCGCAAGAGACCGCCAGAACCTTTGCCGATCGTGTTTCTTCTAATCTCAATCTAAGTCCTATGCCGCCAGCAGCAAATGCGGAAGACCAGTGGCAGCGTTGCCAACAAGCCATCAGAGATGCCGCCTCTGATGTACTGGGTTTCTCTCGGCCACCACAACGAAACCCCTGGTTTGATGTGCCGGCAAGCACATACAGCTAAACAAGATGCGTACAAAGCGGCGCTGCATAGAAGGACTAGAGCTGCTTACGAGCTCTACGTGCGCAGGAGAAAAGAGGAACATCGACTTCTCAGAAAGAAGAAAAAGGAGCATGAGAAGCGCTCGATCGAGGAGATTGAGAGACTTTATTGCAGGAATAATGTTCGAAAATTTTACCAAAGGGTAAAAAGAACATACATACAAGAACAGGGTTTCAAAGCCAGAGCAGAAGCCTGCAGGGACGAAAATGGTAACATAGTAGTAGAATCGCAGTCGGTGCTGAGGATATGGAAGGAACACTTCTGCAGACTGTTAAACGGCGATGATGACCAATATTCCGCTGTCAGGCAGAATGAGTCATTTAACAGTGACGATGGCAGTCAAGATTCCCGTCAACCCGTTCAGAATGAAGTGAGGATAGCGATATCTAAACTCAAATCCAACAAAGCTGCTGGAGCCGACGGCCTTGCCGCTGAATTCTTAAAGGCAGGAGGAGATGAGTTGGTAAGCATGCACCAGCTCATCTGTAAAATCTGGTCGGACGAAAGTATGCCCGATCAATACAACCTCAGCATCGTTCGCCCGATCCTGAAGAAAGGAGACCCTCTGAACTGCGCCAATTACAGAGGTATAAGTCTCCTCCTGCCGCATTATGTGAACGCCTAAAACCGATCGTCAACAACCTGATAGGTCCTTACCAGTGCGGTTTCAGGCCGGGAAGGTCCACCATTGACCAAATATTCACACTACGGCAGATCTTGGAAAAAAACTCGACTACTCTCTTATGCCGATGACATTGACATAATCGAAAGAACTCAGCGGGCAGTCAATGGTGCATTTACTAGTATTGATATCGAGGCAGCAAAGATGGGTCTAGCGGTCAATGAAAGCAAAACAAAATATATGCTGTCTACAAAAAAGGACACCCAACATCGGCGTCTTGGACAGAACGCCACAATAGACAGATATAATTTTGAGGCAGTAAAGGATTTTGTCTACCTAGTCTCTACGGTGAACTCCGCAAATGACATCAGTAGGGTGATCACACGAAGAATTACTCTTGCCAAGCGTTGTTTTTATGGGATAAAACGGCAATTGAGTAGCAAAACCCTATCTCGAACTACTAAGGTAACTCTTTATAAGACTCTAATCATCCCAGTCCTGCTGTATGGCGCAGATGCATGGGCTTTGACAAAACCGGATGAGGATGCCCTTGGTTATTTCGAGAGAAAAGTTCTTCGAGCGATCTTTGGTCCCGTCTGCATAGACGGTGAGTGGAGGAGAAGGTACAATACCGAGCCATACGGCCTGTACAAGGACATCGACTTAGCCAGAAGAGTTCACATACAGCGACTAAGATGGCTGGGTCATTTGGAGCGGATGGAGCCCAACGTTCCCGTTAAGAAAGTTTTCGAATCCACCCCGGATGGACGACGCAGTAGAGGACGACCTCGCGATAGGTGGTGCAAACAAGTGGAGGGGGACCTCAAGCAACTTGGCGTGTGCAACTGGAGGTAGCTGGCTCGTAATCGTGCTCGCTGGAGAGGTTTGTTGGTTGAGGCCCAGGTCCACCCCGGACTGTAGCGCCATCTAAGTGAGTAAGTAAGTAGCAGATAGAGAAGCGGCCCAAGAACGCTTCCTTACGGTACACAGACCGAAATTTCTTTGAGCTCCGAGTATTCGTTTCTATATCTAACGCGGAAGAGTCTGTTGCCGAGATATGATTCTAGAATATCGTATAGGCATACAGGGGAACATTTCGTAGTTTGCATTTCAAGCCATCATGCCACACCTCATCAACGGCTTGCGAGACGTTAAGAAATACGCTTGAAAATATCTTTTTTTCTTCAAGTGCTTTCTTGAATACATTAGTAATTCTATGCACGTGGTCAGTCGTCGAATGCTTACTTCTGAACCAAAATTGGTGGACAGGGATAAGATTATTTTCTTCTATAACCGGTTGGAGATGCCTTAGTAATATCCTCTCGGAAATTTTCGATATGACTGGGAGAAGCGAAATTGGTCTACACGATTCTACCCTATTTGGCGGCTTTCCTTGTTTTAAAACTATTATGACTTCCGCATCTTTCCATTGGCTCAGCACGTGCTTTAATCTAAGCACAGCAGTTACAATATGGAGAACCTCAATCAACGCTTTTCTAGATATAACTTTGAGAATCTTTCCGGTGATCAAATCATAACCAGGAGCTTTCATAGGTTTTAGATTCTCGATCTCATGTTTGAGTTCCCTTAGTGTTGCACTTGTGAGTGTTAAATCGTCAGATGGTAGTTAAATCGTCAGATGGTAAATCCGGCCTATTGATATTGTCGTAAACCACTTGACCATCGACGGTTTAAAGGTTTCTTCCAGGTGGGCCGCAAATACGTCCGCTTTTTCTTATCTTCCCTTGCCCATTCAGTTTGATTTAATTTAATTGGGAACAATTTTTTATTATTTTTATTATTATTATATTACAATCTAGTCTAATGAGTCTAATGAGCAATTTGATAATCATAAGTTACAATATAATTAAAATTCGAAAAAGGATATAAGATGCTATAATATAACATATAATTTATATTTGCCTTTTTCTTTTTTCTCTTTGAGTAATGATTAAGTAATAATTAATAAAATAATAACTTATAGTAATTTGCAGTAAATATGAATATAAATACAATGAGCTAATAGCATTAATAACACTCAAGGCATAAGTGGAATTTGGGCCACTCAAGGCGGTGGGGGTTTTATTTACTCCGAACGCCGCTTGTCGCTCGTTGTTGTCGCCTTTCGTATTATCTATGAATCATTTAAATTTACATGCGTTTATCTACCCAGTTCAAGAGGTTTACGCCTTTTTAATCTTCTGACCGAGTGATTCTGGTTTACAAGTAGATGAACCTCAGGGTTTACGTGCTCTCGTAGCCGTTTCTCGTGCCTTCTTACTGTGTTTTTAATTTCGTTTTGGACCAACTCCACATTAAGATCCCTGTGAAGGTCGCTCTTTCTTATATACCAGAGAGCGCCTACAATGTTCCTGAGTACTTTGCTTTGAAAGCGTTGAATGATGTCGATGTTACTTTGTTAAGTGCAACTCCAGAATTTGTTCTAAAGCAGGAGCTTGTTGTATATTGATAGTTGGGAGTGTCGCTCCATAAGCCAATACATTTTTTTTATGTCGAATGTCTAGTTCTCCTCTTTACTTTTTAACGTGGGCTTTCCATCTGAGCTTGGCGTCTAATGTCATGCCGAGGTACTTAGCCATATTTCCGTAAGAAACTTCTCTACCATTAATATATACTGGCATATGATTAATCTTTTTGTTTGTAAAGTCGGCGTGGACTGACTTTAATTCATTTAATTTGATTCTCCAGGTTGTCGTCCATTCACTTATTTTTGAGATTGCAGTTTGCAGTTTAGCGACTGAATCTGCATTCGTGTTTGCAGCTGCCATTACGGCTGTGTCATCGGCAAGTGTTGCCATGATATTGTTGTCTAAGTGTGGGATGTCTGAAGTATAGTGTAGATATAAAACTGGACCTAATACGCTGCCTTGAGGAACACCAGCTTGTATTTCTTTCAGTTCAGAATACGCGATTTCATGTTTGATTCTGTAGTATCTATTAGAAACATATGAATCCAATATTGAAGGATATTGCTTTGTCAGGCTTTTTTAAAGTTTGAAAATCATACCATTATGCCAAACTTTATCAAATGCTTGAGCCACATCAAGAAATACAGTGGAAGAAACTTTCTAATCTTCTATACTCTGTCCAACATAAATTGGCAGTACACGTCTTATGGGGAAGCTTTTCCAAAATCAGTAGCGTGCCATATTTTTGCACCATACTAAATTGAAAGAAACCCCCCATAAAAAGTGTTTTCCCGCCAATGAATTACCAATTGCATCTGACATAAATCAATATGTCCTATTCAGCGCACATCTGAGTGTGCACTGATTGGCTGTGGCCTGCGGCTGCTGCTATTCAACCCCCATTAAATTGATGTGCATTCAGAGTTACCAGTGTCCGTTTGGTACCTCGTTCAGTTTTTTTTCCTTGGATTTCTGTTGAAGAGCTTTTGGTTTTAGAGCTTTGAAAAAAGTTCTTAATGATAAGTGTTATCGTGGAGATCTTGTTTTGATCTTTTGCATTTCTTTTAATGTGTGGAAAATACGTTAAAATGCAGTTAAAAAGTTGTAAGCTGTTTTCTTTAAGGAAAAAGTTTATTTGCGTAGGTTTTCGTAGAGCGCGATCAGTTTTTTGATGTTACGTGTATTTTTCTAAATTTGGATTGTGATACTAATGTGAAGTTAAGTGTTTCTATGTAAATTGTATTTTTAAAAGGTGTATTTTTCTTTTGAGTACTGTGCAGTTTGTGTTTTTAAGACGGGTAGTTTTTTAAAAATTGTTTTTTGAAGTGGTGTATTTTTTTTAAGTTTTGTGGAATTTGTATTTTTTATAAATAAAACAAATTAAATGAAAATTTCAATCTAAAAAAAGGACGGTAACCCTACATAATATTCTTTCAGATTTTTGCTACGGAAACCCTGTAAGAGCTTTTGTTAGAATAGAACCTTACGGAAAACAAAAGAGTGCGAATGAGAGACAAACATCCCTATCTTCCCTGTACTGCCAATTTATGTTGGACAGAGTATAGTGCGTTTTCTAGTGCGTTTTCTAGTGCGTTTTCTATCCTATTGACCTGGTCAATCGTTGAATTCCGAAAACCAAATTGGTATACCGGAATTAGGTTTTTCCTTTCAATAATACTATATAGTCTTCACCAGTATTTTTTTCAAATTTTTTTGATATAATAGGCAGCAAGGATACCGAATGTCTCGTGTGGTGGTTTCTCTGGCTTTGCTATCATTATAACTTCTGAAATTTTCCAGAGCTGTGGGACATACTTCAATCTAAAAGAATCGTTTATTATATTTCTTAGTTTAATGTAGGCTTTTCGAGGAAGTTTTTTAAGAATTTCTCCAGTTATTAGATCGAACCCGGGAGCTTTTTTCGGTTTAATGTTTTTTGTTATACTTTTTACCTCAGCTGTTGTAGTTGGCTCTATATCTTCGTCTTCTTGATCTATGTCCATGTCAAATACGTTCTCATTTTGAACGGGGTTCGGTTTAAATATACCTTCAAGATATTCGGCAAATGTATTTGGCTTTGTTCGCTATTCCTCGCCCATTTACCATTTATCATTTTGATATGGGGGATTTGTAAAGTTGACTTTTCTATGTCCTTAGCTGCTTTCCAGAGGCAATAGTTAGAACTTTCATCATCCGATAATCTCAATGGATAGGCAGACGTTTTTTCATCATTCAATTCTTTTATCGTTCTTCTTAGCTTTTGTGTAAGCCTGTTAAATATGTTTTTGTCCTGAGGGGCTCTAGTATGTTGCCATATTTTCCTTGCTTTCCGTTTTTCAGCAATCAGTTTTCTTACTTTGAGTGAAGTGTTTTGCCAAGCAGAGTGTTGCCAACAATTGTTGACAAAATCTTATATGCTTTATGCGACTGACGTATTTATGTCTATTAGACGGTACGTAACCATTAATGGCCTCAAAATTATGTCGCAGGTACATAATTATGTAGTTTTAACATTTCGTCTAATCTTAGCTTTATAAATTATACTACGCGTGGTACCTAGCTTCGCCCGGCTAGAATAAAACCAATTATTACATTCTTTATGTAAAAGGTACATAGACGGCTACTAATCAAAATAACGTCAAAACCGCTTCATCGATTTCCATGAGATTAATTTTATGATTTAAAGTAAAAATCATTAAAGATTTAAAACTAACTTTAGTGGTAGGGTCGTGTCCCCAGTAGTCGAACACTTAGTGGTTCATTGTAAAATAATCGTTATCTGTGAGAGAACCGTTGAATGTAAATATGCTTTTAAAAATTAATGAGCAGCCATAATTCAAAAATTTTTAAATAAAGTTAAGTTTTTCCCTGTAATTGTTATTGTTTTTCTATAAAAAAATAAAAACTAAAACAAAGCATTATTCCACAGTAGTCGAACATTAGTTTCCTAAACTTGAACATAAAGTTTACTTTTTTCGAACGCTATATTTCGTGTATATTTTAAATTAAGAAAATGAGAGAAATCTATAAATTTGTTTTTATTTAATTTTTTGACAACGAAAACATAACAAACAGTAACAAAACTTTTAAACTTAAAAGAAAATAAGTAAATAGAATTCGCAAACAAACAATAAAAAATAAAATTTGTACATAATTCAGTCTTGAAGTTTGAATTAAATCTTAAAATTTAAACGCAAAAGTTGCACACAAAATCTTTATTTTGAGCCTCATTGAATGTTATGGTACAAAGTTGAGTACACGCCAAATGAAACCACTTGTTAAATATATCACATCCTATGTTTTTTAGTCCATCTTCTTCAGCATCTGTGTCCAGCTCATCTTCACAAACTCCACAAGATTGTTTTCGATGTTTGCTGAAGTTGGGTTTACCTACTGTTTTTTTCTTGCTCTGTTGATTTTCTTCACGTTATGTTTTTGATTTTTTCTGTCTATTCTTTGTTCTTTCCTGGCATCAATTTCCTTTTTACGCATGTCTTATTTTTTCTTGATTTTCGTAAAACTCCTACCACTTGCCAGATGAAATAGACTTTGGAGGTCTATTTAAAGGCAATACGTTTGTGCCCTTTTTTGTTTTTATTGTTTCAGGATACTTTAAGTGCTTGTCGAAACCTGAGCAAGAACTAGCTGGTGAGTCTAATGGCATATGTATAGATGAGGATGGTCGGGGAGTAGTATTTCTCAATCTGGGAGAATCAACAATCTGGCATGAGCAACTTGGTAAGTCCAATGGATGCAGTATGGCTGACGATGGTCCGGGAGTAGTATTTGTCAGTCTGGGAGAACTGCTTTGATCGTTTACTTTATCAAGAGTTATAACTAGCGGACTTAGCGGATTCAAAACCTCATCTAAAATCAAAATAAAAATATCGGATACCTATATACATATATAGATTTAGCGGATTCAAAATCTCATCAAAAATCAAAGTAAAAATATCAGATACATATACATATGCAAAAAAGGTGAAGTAGCTTTACCATCAGAAGTAAGGTCATCTACTAAAATTTCATTTAAAATTTCTTGAATCCCTTCAAAGTCCGCTGTCGGAAAGTTGTTACCAATAATTTCTGATGTACCTGTATTTGATTCATTTAGAACTTCTGGAATCTCTTCAAAGTCCGCTATCGGAAAGTTGTTAGCATTCAGTTCTGATGTTCCAGTGTTCGATTCACAGGGTCTATTTGATTTTACAAGTTCAGTTTTTTTTTGCATCCGACACAATTTTAAGTAAAACATCAAAATTGAAATCATTTTTTAATAATTCCTCTTTAAGAGAAGATAGCATTTGCACTGTTATATCAAGCTTTCTCATTTTTTTCTGCTTTCATCGCAGTATCTGCAGTTATGTGTTCTATATTTCCCAGAGTGTTTTGAATACATTTGCTGTAGTCTACAGCGTTAGGATCAAAAGGGTAAATACCACATTTTTTGAAAGCATTGCGTACACAATGAGAACGATCGGTTTTGTCTAGAACCAGCTTAAGTATTTCACAGAAGTTTATTTTTGTAACGGATTTATCAATATTTCCAGGCAAACGCTGCCATTCTCTTATTGATGCCTTATAATCGCTTTTAATACCTTTAAACGCTCCCACATCTGCAGGCTGCATGATGTGTGTGGTGTTAGGGGGCAGTGAGTATAGAATTATCTGATTGTTCCAGCAAAATTCGCTTATAGCTATTGACAAATGTGATCTGTGCCCATCAACAAGTACAAGAACTGGTCGTTGAATATGATTTCGATCAAGCCATCTATTAAAATCATTGGCAACATACTCGTAAAAGGTTTCCGACCTCATCCATCCCGTTTCAGAACGACCGATTATCCAATCTTTCGGCATTTTTTTGACAAGTTTGGATGGTGGATTGCGTAGGTAAGGAAATACAATTTCAGGCGGTAATGTTACTCCATTTGCGCTGAATACCAAAAGCACATTTAAGTTTTCTTTTTCATTTGACAATTTAACTTTATACAAATTTCGAAAGCCTTTGGGACCAATCACTTTCCCAGTTTTTGGGGCTAAACTGAAGGATGATTCATCCCCATTAAAAATCCGTGAAGGATCGTCCAAAATATCTTTAGCATTTATTTTTTCTAAAATTTTTTCCAAATCACGGAACCATTTTCGGATGCTTTCTTCCGTTACGACATCTCTGGGTCTACATACAGATTCAGATATTCGTAGACTTAACTCTTTATGTCGCTTCAAAAAACTGTAATACCATTTCTTTTCTGGTCGATAGTCTTTGAAAGGAGTTCCTCGCTTTTCATCCCTTACTATTTTTTGAACCACATCTAAGAGTTCGTTTGGTTTTTGGGGGAATCCGCATTTCGCAATATTAATGAGCCACTCTACGACCATGCGTTCCTCACTTTCTGTAAGGACTGTGGAAGGGCCCATTCGCTTAAGTCCATCTGTGATCTTCCCATGAACCCTATCGTGAAGGGTAGTTATGGGAACACCAAACTCCCTACTCCCTGCTCGAAAGCTTAAACCACCCTCCCGAATAGCCTCTAAAGCGTTTGCTAAAGAAGCTTCACTATAAGTCTGGTATTTTCGCTTCATTATGTCTGAAAGAAGTTAGATTTTAAATTGATTTAAGAAAGGTAAGATATTTTCCACTTTCAAAAGTGAAAACATAAAACCTGTTCGGACAAAGGCAACCAAAAATATAAAGTTTCCTTGAAGCGAACACTGAGGAAAAAAGTGTTCAAATACTGGTCCCTAGGTTTCGATGTGACTATGAAAAGAAAAACACTAAAACAAATTTTTAATTCTGTAATATTCATTACCTGAACGGGAAAAAACTTTTTTGACAATGTTGCCTGTATTCGAACACTAGTGTTCGAATAGGAAACTCGAAAAAGTTCGGTTCCCTATGATCAAACGGTCAAAAAATAATAAAATTATTACGTTTTCATATAAAAACTTTACTAAAAAGCCGTAAAATAGATATAAACGAATGAAAAAAGCATTGAAAATAAATATTTACCTCGATTTTCAAACAAAAAACACACTTTCCCCCGACACTCGCAACAGTTTTTTTTTCTATTGAAACCGCATTCAACCGCACTCTCTGACGACTTAATTTAAACTGCAATTTTGAAACGTTAACAATAATTGCACTAGATGATATTGCCAAAAGGATTAAAGGTAATACCACAAAGTAGCATTTTGCGTTTCCAGAAGTTGAAAATCTTAAAAGTAATACAGTTTAGGCGGTTTTTTACAAAAAGTGTTCGACTACTGGGAGTGTTCGGAATTAGGCGACCCTACCCTAATAAGTTTTTAAACGCGTGCAGAGCCGCGGGTACAGCTAGTATGGTATAAGTCGATTTTATACCAGAGCACAAATGTAAGATATTCAGTATCAGAATAATAATGACTTAGAAATTCAAAACTCTAATACCGTTTTTATAAAAGTCCAATTTATTACCTGATAATATATAACTCACAATTTCAATTATTAAAGTTAAAGTTTATTTTTAAAATAAATTATATATCAAATGACGAAATGCGCACGACTTCTATCATGTTTAAACCAAAGCGTCAAAAATGTATATAATTCATTGCAAATAGCAAGACACTCACCTAGTACAAAAACCAGTTATCCTGGTTGCATGCCAAAAGTCATTAAATTCCTCTGACGAGTTTGGATTCAGTTGAAACCACAATGCGAAAAGATGGAACGGAAAAAAACAAACAAAAAACACTGCAAAAGACATAAGGAAAATTAATGTTGACAACTAGAGTGTGAATTTTCCAAATAGAGACTAAATTGAATTATAAATAAAATTGTTTTACTCACCCACTACAAATGCAACCACCATACGTGCAACATGACGCCGAGCACGTGCCTGTGCTCTACTCTGCATACCCAATGCCTCCCCGGGCATCTCTCTGGCGCTAATGTGTAATCGTTTCGCCATAAGAATGTAAAGTGCTCCAATTATAGACAGAGGAATTAAATAGTACACAAACGCCTTCGCCACCACAGTGTATCTGTTCAGGGATAATGTAAAGGAGAGCACATTAAAGTAGGTACCTTCATTTGGAAGGGACTGCTTTTAAAATCACAGATTTTGAAAGTTTTGATACGCGTTTCATAAAAGACTCAACATATAAGTAAAAATTACGACTTCATTTTTACACTGACAAAGATAGAAAAAAAGGCTTGCAATCTATCATAAGAGTTTAAGACCGATTAATTTGCCCTACGAAATAGCTCCCAATGAAGCTAACTCCCAGTGAATTGTTGTTTAGATCCTTTAACCTCTTGAGGGGCATAGGGTGTCAACCACGCCTGCGCACCATCCTGTTTGGAGTTCTGCAACGCCTTTAAGCTGCCTCCAACTCATTGCTAAAGAGCCCAATTCCTCCTCAACTGTTCTACGCCACGTTTGCCTAGGGCATACCGCTATTCCTTGGTGAGCGGATTCCACTGCATGCATATTTCGCAATGGAATTGTCTTTGCGCCGTAGAGTGTGTCCAATCCACTACCACTTTTTCCTTGGTATAGTAATTCTTATAGGTTGTTAGCCCGTTCTCGTATAAAGATGTTCGTTGGAAATACAGTTTGGCCAAAAAAATCCTTAATACGATTCTTAAACCTTTGTTTAAGACTTGCAGCTTGCGCGTGTTAATGGTATCCACTTTCCAGGTACTGCACCCATAGAGCAGCATCGATTCTAGGTTGAAGCGGAGCAGTCGCAGCTTGGCTTTTAAGCTGATAACATTGCTTCTGCAGATTTGGGATAGCATTCCGAACGCAGCTTTAGCCTTCCCGATTCTGCTGCACACATCTAGTTCGGTGCCACTGTGATTACCCGAGATCACACTTTCTAGATAAAGAAAGTTATGAACTTTCTCGACTTCCTGTCCGGCAATCTTAAGTTGAGCGTAGGTGTTAGAAGTGCTCAGACCATCTGTTTGGCAGTGTTTATTTTTAACCCCACTTTGCTTGCCTCTGCTTCTTGATTGTAGGCCATCAAATGAGGGTCCATTATCCGATGTGAAAGTAGACAAACATCGTCAGCGGAATTTAGGTGTTTAAGGTAAGATCTCAGAATCCAACGAATTCCATAGTGGCATCGCTGATTACCACCAAGAATAATAGTGGAGCCAGTATGCACCCTTGACGTGCTCCACTTTGGACTTCAAAGTCTTCCGACATCTTACCATTATGTAAGACGTGACACTTAGCGCCCACGTATGCAGCCTTTATAATAGCCATAGGTTTTTCTGGAATGCGTCTCCTGCGCAGGGCCAACCAGATAGCATCACGATTTAAGCTGTCTAAAGCTTTCTCGAAGCACTGTAGACAAATGTTCTCTTCATGAGCTGGTCCTCATCCGAAATCTGAAGGTTACTGCCTAGGCTCTTCACTGAGTGTTGTTTGGAGTTTCGACCACCAATGAGCTCCTTAGTGATGGTATAAACAGTCATACTATCGCACCTACTCGCTGCGTCTTCAGCCCTTGAATCCAGTGAGTTGATATGCGTACATTTGTCACGTCTCACACTACGGTGCATTTTCTTCTTCTTCGCATGGTATTGGGCTTCTAGCTCAGTTTTCTCTACTGCTGAGTCCGTTGCAATTCGCTGCAATCCGATCGATCTGCAGAAAGCCATGTGCGATGGTATTTTGGCCTTCTACCGACTTAAGAGCGTGCCCCAGTCGCAAAAGCATTTTTCGCAGCATTCCAGTGGTCATCATTGCTCTCCTGCATTATGCTGCTGACTGCTTCTGATTCTAGAGCAAGGTGATCCTTGAACTGTTGACGCACTTGGGGAACCTTGAGTCTGACGTATTACACCTGGTGATGTAAAGTAAGTTTGACGGGTTTCTGTTGAGAGATGCAGTACGAACCCGTATATGAGCTAACATAAGATGGTGATCTCGCTCTTATCCGATGTCTGCTCCACGTCAATTTCAATTTTTTTTCAATTTCAATTTATTTAAAGATATTGCGAGTGTACATGAAGACTTAGTCTTTTATAGTACAAAAGTGTAATTAGGATGTAAAAATATATGAATAACAATGATAATAATAGATAACAAATATATATAAAAATAATGATTATAATAATACTAACATAAAACAAAAAAAAAAAAAAAATAATGATATTAAGAAAAAAGAAACATATAAAAAGAAAGAGAAAAAAAAAGGTTTATTCAAGAGATAATATCATATACTTTATTGCTGCATTGCGTAGTATTCAGTAATACGTTTTTTGATGATGTGCATGGGCAAGGAGTTCCAGAGCCTGATAGAGTGAATAAAGAATAGTCGGGAAGAGTTTAAGTATCTGAATGGAGGTATATTGATGTTAAGTGTTCTATTAGATCGTGAAAAATTTAGTTTGCTATAGAGATATTCGGGGGTTTTCCTGATAATGATGTTATGAAGAAAGACGCAGTTACGAGTGTTGAGGTATTGCTGCAAAGAACAGCCCAATACATTACGAGATAGTTCAGATATTCTGTCATATCTCCTTAATCCATATATATATCTAACAGAAGCAACTTGGAGTTTATGCTGTGATGAGGAGTCTAAGTTACTGTATACTACTTCAGCATATGTAATTATGGGAATTATAAGGGCTATTACTAACTTTCGTCGAGTTTCAGGAGGAGTAGAATTTGCAGATAGCCAAAGCTTTCTAAGACACCCATAAATACGACCCACAACTATGTTAACATGATCATAGCAAGATAAGTTTTCATTAAGGATGAACCCAAAAATTTTTACTGATGGAGAGTAAGTAAGCTTGGAACAAGAGAGAAATAAATCAGGTAGAAGGCTAATGTCAAGGGACCTATTACAAATAGCTATAATTTGAGACTTAGTTGGATTTAGTACAAGTCTATTCTCAACCGACCATCTGTGAATTGCAGATAGATCGTGATTAAAATGTAAAGCGAGATCATTAATATTACTTTTAGGCCTTGAAAGACATAATTGAACATCATCAGCGTAGAAATGAGCGGTAACATATTTACAGACAAGGGGGAGGTCATTAATAAACATACAGAATAATATAGGACCAAGAATTGAACCCTGTGGTACACCTTGCTTAACAGGTTTAAACACAGAAGACTTACCAGCACTTATGACCTTTTGCAGCCGATCAGTAACAAAACTTTTTAGGAGAAAAGTGGAACTGTAGCTAAAATTAAAATAGTGTCGCAGTTTCCAGCAAAGGAGCTCATGATTTACCGTATCGAAAGCCTTTGAGAAATCAAGGAGGCATAGTAAAGTAACATGTCCTTTATCAAATTTGATTCTAATGTCGTCCAAGACATTTACCATAGCTGCCGAACAACTATGCCCCGCTCTAAACCCGGACTGAAGAGGATACAGTAAAGACCGCTGCTGAAGATGACTACAGATCTGCTTTGCTATAACCTTCTCCAATACCTTTGACAAGCAAGGTAGTATGCTTATTGGTCTAAAGTCATTGGCAGACAAAATCTTAAGCTTTTTAGCAACAGGTATTACATTAGCGAGTTTCCAACAATCAGGGAAGGTTGAGGTCATTAAACAATAATTCGTAATGTGTGTAAGGTGATCAATTATAGCAGGTAAAATTATTTTAATGAAACGAATTGGTATTCCATCCTCTCCAGTTGCATTCGACTCAATAGAAGAAACAATTTGAAGAATATTCGAATTTGTTGTTGGATGGAATTCGAATTCATAGGGTATGCCAGTATAGCTGGTGGAAGGAAATACTAGACTGCGAGTATGTGATTGCACATTATAAGAGAGAAAATAATCGATCAAAACCACAATCACTACCGATTTTAGCATTAACACCAATTTCACGAAGATTGCGCCATAGCGTCTTCGGAGGAAGCGATATTTTTAGCTTCGAATAATAATAGTTCCTTTTAGAGTTACGAATTACATGCGTTGCATAATTACGAGAAAGCTTGTAGGAGTTCCAATTGAGATTACTTGGTGCACGCTACCACCTGCTATAGAGCTTATTTTTACATTTGATAGCGTTAATCACGTCTGTAGTAAACCAGGGGCAGCTTGCGTTGCGGATATTAACAGTTTTAAGAGGAACACAGTCATTGAATAAGTCAGATACAAGAGATTGAAAAATTGTAACTTTGGTACTAGGATCAGTCGCTAACCTACAATACTCCCATGGAGCTGAATGAACAGCAGATTGTAAAAGCTTTGAGTTAACGGATTTAAAGTCCCTGAAAGTAAACATCAATGGATTTGGGACATTATTATGCAAAAAACGAATACCATAAGTGACAAAAAGTAAATCATGGTCAGATATACTATCAAGGGACAATTGGTCTAAAAGTAGAATGCAGGAAATATCAGCGACGATAATAATATCTAAGAGACTAGGATCAGAAATGGGAGAAAATGTGTTGGATTAGAGAAAGCAATAGACAGACCAGACGATAAACAAAGATCAGATAGTTGATGTGCTCGGAAATCACATTTAAACAGATTGGCGTTAAAATCACCACAAATTATGATGTGTTCATAAAGAGGAGAAATTTTTGAAAGAGCAGAAAAAATGGTTCAGGGAAACAGCTTCGATTAGGACAATAAACACAGGAAACAATGCATTTGGTTATGTTATCGAAAACTTCAATAATCAAATATTCGACACCAGATCCGTCAGACCTATCAATGACCGCCAATAGTAGCAGTAGCTCTGTCATTCCTAATTAAATTGCAGCCAGGTAAACTCAAGAAACTATCTTCAGTGCCAAGCTTAAACCACGTCTCAGTAATGCATATAATATCAACACACGAACTATCAAACAAATAACGCAAATAATCGATCTTAGTTGGATTAAGACTTCTGGCATTAAGATAGCAAACTTGAAAGCCTTCTTCATATTTTGATAGAACATTTAACATAACCCGATCATAGTCATCATTCACACCACGGCTATGTGTTCTTACCTCTAAAGAATTTTCACCCATTATCAATAGGAAGGGAGAACATGTACATACACACCAAAAGAATCATTCCCCTAAGCACTAAATGTAAATATTTAGCATTGAGTAACAGCAAAAAGAATATGATACAATAAATAAAGAAGTAGGTAAGATATGCAAGTAAACAGTAAATAATATTAACAATCATAATTAGACGCTCACAAAGAGGAAGCAAAAATTAATAAATAAATAATTCAGAATTCAAAAATTAAACATAAATAATAATAATAACCAACTTCGGAAAAGCTTTAGATATTGTTGTCAGCGGATGTATTGTGCAGCTCGGCTGTAGAGTTATTGTTTTCAAAATCGTCAGCAAATGAAGCAAGGCAATCGAAAGAGTTGACAGTTAATGCTTCAGATTTTAGCTCTCGCCTTACGTATACAATCTCACGATATGTAAACGCTGATGCAATTCTCTTCTTCTTCTTTAGCACCAATGCATGCTTCATTAGCATGTGGTTGTGTTTAGTGAGTGATTCGTGGAGATAAACAGCATCATTGGACTCAATACCCAAATCATGCAAGCGAAGTTGTGAGTGATTTCTCTTACAATACCAACAACAAACAAACAAATATTGGCGCAACAGCTCTTTAAAGTGCCAGGGCCTAGCTTCTCGCAACCACTCATGTTGTGTGCGTTATATTTTTCACACGAATGGAAGGGACCTACAGTTTTAATGCCGAATCCGAACGGCGATTTCAGAAGCTTTTTCGAGACAACAATACTCTCGGATGTTTGTCAGACGCTCGCGAGAGGTGGGACCGTGAAAAAACTTTTTGGTATTTTGTGGGATTCGAACTTAGAACCTCATGCGTAGTGATCCGACACACTAACCACTTACGCCACGGCGCCCGTGCGACTGAATTTAGTAGGTAGTTTTTGTCAAACGCTGAATGGAATTTAATCATTATAAGAGATTCAGCTATGTTATTCTTGGTCCTAGTGCGGTAGATATTTTTTTAGTGGTAGAGCTTTAATATCCAGTGTATGACAGAGATGGTTAAACATAGATTTAAGATTTTCATCTGGGGCGCAAGGAACTTTGTAAAGAAGTGCATCAGCTGCAACTGCTCTGTTCTCCTGTACGTCAATCATTCTCTTCAGCTCGACTACTTCCTTCTTAAGAGTATCAATAAGAGTTTGCGTGGATTCTAGTCTAGTTACTCTTTCATCAATGTTAGCAATTTTAGATTTGATCATTGCCACTTCTTCATCAATTTTTTTTAGGATCCTTTGTTCAGATTCAAGAAGTTTGGACGATAACATATTAATAATCAACTCACTCTATTGAGAACACTGCGTCACTGTGTTATCCATTGATGCTATTTTGGTGTTGTTTTTGGACGAGTTTTCACGGGCTTTAGGAGTACGTGTGGTTCGTGGCGAAGAGAGTTCAGCTTTGTTGCGGGAGTTGGCTCGGGTTGAAACACCAGACATTTGTAGTGTAATATAACAAATTATTGCAGAATTGGTGACAAATTAAGTGGATTGCAAAAATTTTGAGCGTTTAAACAATCTTTCTGCACTATACACTTTTGGGTAGATAAAAATTAAATTAGAGTAAATCCGAGAGTCACCGGGAAGCAAAATAAAACACGTCTATACTGCAGATGTCATCAGACGCAATTGTGTCTCTTTCGGATGTCTAGGAGACAATTTCTAAGGCGGCGCAATCGCAATGTGGTCGTTCTGGTTGGATGCTCGTTGCCTATCAGTTTAGACCCAATTGATCTTGTGCCAGGTGTTATGCTTAAACAGCGTACCTCCAATGACTAGGCGGTTGGTATTGCAGAAGTCCACAAACCGCGCACCGTTGTCATTACGGTCTCCCACGCCGTGAACTTCCATCACTTGTATAAGCATAGTATTGTCGCTACTTACCTTGGCATTGAGATCCCTCATCACCATGACGATATACCCATTAGGCGTTTAGTTGTAGGCGGCGTCTAATTGGCTATAAAAGTTATCCTTTTCACCCCGAGTCGCGTCTTTATTCGGAGCATAGCACTGTATGATGGTAACTTTTTTTACTTTACTCTGGAACTTAGCCATCAATATCCCGTCACTGTGGGGTTTCGAGGATATGAGGCTTCTTCGTGATGCTAGAGTTAGCACCAATCCTACACCGGACCTCCGTGCACTTCCAGCTCGTTTATCAGAATAAGGCATGAGAGTGCTTTTTTGTTGGGGAGATGTATTCACCAGTTTCGAACCATCTTATCTCACTCACCCCTATGGTATCTATTTTATAGCGTGCGAATTCGTGTTCCATTTGGAGCAATCTGACATTATAATGCCTTGAATAAATTTTCCTGTGCACAGAGCTTTCCAGATGTTTGAGAGCTAAAAGCAAATTATACAGTTTTTGCTTTATGTTGGACATGTTTTTCGCGTTTAAAGTGATGGTGGCTCCACATGATCCAGCCTGTGATTTCCATTCGTCAACCCAAAGTATCCCCGCCTCTATCAAATATCCTGCCATACATCTAGTCAGCCTTCCTTTGTCCATTGTCAGCGTTGTAAGTACGTAAACGAAGTTAAACTTCAATATACCTAAGAAAAGTGGAGGAAGTCCAATTTCCATCAGAAAAATGTTATTTGGCGTACATTAGTGTAGTTTGAAAATTCGTTTCAAGAAGAAGAGTAGAAACTTTTCAACCGTATCGTACATCCTATAACTTCATACTTGCGCACCAAACATCATTGTGGACTTTCCATCAACTCCAAAAATATGGTATTTGACCTTAAGGGATAGATTGTCATCCAAGCAATTTTTCCACGTTGCACTAATGGCTTACTTGCTGCAAACTTTTCCTTAGAGTGATGTTCTAAGTTCATGTTGTTGGTGACATTCATCCGAGGTATTTACACATTTTGACAATTTCCACTTCTTGTCTATTAAAAGACCATCTTTCGCCTTTCTTCTGAACACCATGGCCTTCAATTTCAATACATTCACCAATAACCTCCACTCTTCATAATACCTCTGCAGCCTATTTATCATTTTCATTCTGGTAAATCGGCCAGCAAAACCAAATCGTCTGCATACAGCAGTACTTTGACGAGAATTCCACCGATTGTAACCCCCGCAGGTAAGATCTTTGTTAGACCTTCGATAAACAAAACAAACTCTATTGGACTGAAATTGCATCCTTGTTTTACAGCCGTTGTGGTCTCGAAAAAATGTGAAAGCTGTTTCCTACCACTTACAGCTGACGATGTTCCCTCATAGAGTTTCTCTTTAAGCCTGCCGAATTTTCTGGAAACACCACAGTTGTACAGTTGGTAAAGCAGAGCGTTTCTGTGGACAGAGTCAAAAGCTGCTTTCAGATTGACGAAGAGCACATAAAGTTTTTTCTTTAATCCTGTCATGCTAGAGGAAAGACATTAAGATTGAACTCGGAGGAACAAAACTTGAAGCCTATGCCTCAAGAGGCACTCCTCAAGGAGGAGTGCGTAATTGTCCTTATCGAAGTCCTTCTAAAACTCAAAAACAGCGGCGTCAAAACTATAGCCTATGCGGACGGCGTCGTGCTGCTGGCAACAGGAAATTTTCTCCCGACCCTGAGCGAGCAAATTGAAGGGAAGCTAAAAACCATTGACTCCTGGACCGAGAGATGTGGACTAGCGGTCAATTCCCAGAAAACGGAGTTGGTACTATTCACTAACAAAAGGATAACTCCATAATTCGTAACACCTTCTGTAAGGGGTATTCACCTAAATATCTCCAGTAGTACGAGATACCTCGGCCTGGTGCTCGATAGGAAATTGAACTGGAGACTAAATATTAACGAAAGTGTAAAAAAAGCAACAATAGCTTTTACTCGTGCAATAGAATATTAAAAAAATCAGCTACAGTGAAGCCAATACTAACGTATGGCAGCTTTGTATGGTGGCAAGCAGAGCGGGAACACGCCGAAGTGAACTACTTTGTCACTCAATTCCTAACCGGACATGGGTATTTCAACCGATACCTCCACAAAATGGGTAAAGTAGAGCACGCAGCCTGCCAATATGGAGACTCAGCGGAAGACGACGCTTTCCACACCTTTTTCGCCTGTAGCAGATGGACAGAGCAGAGGAATAGACTGGAGTCGGAAATAGGCGATTTTTCCCCGGAAAATGCTATAAGCAAGATGATGTCGAGTACCGACACATGGAAAAGAATATCTTCCTTTATCGAGACGGTACTAAGATCCAAACAGAGAGAGGAAGACGCCAACATTCCCTCACAAATTACATAAAGTAGATAAAAGCCTTACCGGCAAGAATGTATAAACCCGCAGCAGGAGCTGAATATGAAAAAGCCGGTCCCCAGAGGGGAAAGAAAACGACACCACTCTGAAGTAATGCGATAAGCGGTTCCGGAGTGGATGGTGTCAAGTAGAAAGAAGGGGTTAAAGGTAGTTTTTTAGTGAGTAGTGAGTCTCACACTACTAGAAACAGAGCGGGACTGTTTCCCGTGCGCATTAGCGTTTTTCCACTACCCCCTAGGCAAAAAAAAAAAAAAAAAATGGTGGCAAGCAACCAGCAAAATAAACAACCTAACTGCTATCACAAAAGTACAAAGACTAACGTGCATCGTCACAACCAGTGCGATGAGAACGACACCTACAGCAGGACTCGAGGCGATTCTCAATCTGCTTCCGCTAGACATTTTTATACAAGTATCGGCGGCTCTTAGTGCCGTAAGATTAAACCAAACAGATAGCTGGTACCAAATGCAATGGGTCATACCACGATCCTGCAGAGATATCTAGGCAATGTACCTAGTACAGACTACATAATGTCTTATCTAGATTGCACGAGACGATTTTTAAGCACCTATCCGAGCGGAAGAAACTGAAAAAATGACAGAACGCCTAACGAGCGATCCATAGATGTGTACACTGATGGATCCAAAATGCAAATAGGTGTAGGTGCAGGCATCTTCTCTGAAACGCTTTGTTTTTGCATGTCACTTCGGCTTCCAAGCTACAATAGTGTTTTCCAGGCAGAGGTCCTAGCAGTGACAATAGCAGCCCGTGAGACTGCAGAGGACAATACCACGGGAGGATATCACCTTTTTCATCGACACCCAGACAGCGATAAAAGAAATATCTCTGATAGAAATAAGATCGAAGCTTGTGAAGTGTTGTAGAGAAGAGCTCAAGGTTCTTGAAACAGAGCACGAGGTAAAGCTCTGCTAAGGCCCTAGTCATAAAGGCATACCGGGGAATAAGAAAGTCGACGAACTGGCTAGAGGAGGCTCGGCACTAAACTCGGACCAATCCGACCCCTCAGTGTACATCCCGCCTTGCGCACTCAAACTCGAAGCAGGAAATAAAGCACTAACGGAGGCTAATAACAAGTGGACCTCTTTAGATACTTGTGTCACCACGAGGAAGCTATGGCCTGCATTCGACAGAGCAAGAACCAATAGACGCATACAGAGGGATAGAAAATCCTTCCTTACTCCAATAGGAGTCATTACGGGGCATAGCACTATGCGCTACCATATGAAAAACTACGTGTGACGAACGAATGCCTTTTTAGAGGCTGCGGTGGCGAGGAGGTTCTGGAAGACACCATCCAGTTTCTTTGCTACTTCCCAAGCCTCTATCATTTGAGAAATAAGTTCCTTGGACAAGACTTCTTTAAGGGGGCACAGTATCTCGGGCACAGTACGTACTAAATGTTTTCTTTAGGATATGTACAAATGACGATTTATTTTCTGCTTTTTACGAGGAAGGGATTCTCCAATCTATCTCCTTTCCCCACAAAGGGTTTATATTGACCTGAGTGTAGTGTAGAGGTTTTCTATCACCTACACCAGCCCACATACCTAACCTAACCTTAAGTCTGTCATGATGATATCAGACAGTTTAGCTATATATATTGTACGAGTGTTATCACATTTCCGATCTTTAAATAATAGCATATTATCATATTTCCAAATTATATTCCCAGCCAGTCAGTACATCTACTTTTCCAAATTATATTCCTAGGCACTTAGCAATAAGACAACTTTGTTATTGTGCATCAAGCACTTTGTATTTTTATTATATTTGTAAAGTTAGCGTCGAAAAATTTTGGAAAAAAAGGGCGAGCCTCAGGAGGAAAGGGGTGGAGGAAGGACTTGTACGAGCCATCAAAAGAATCCACTAAGAAACATTTACTGTCCTAAGGACATGCAATGTGTTGTCAGAGAAATTTAAAAAGGAGTGAGACAAGGAAGTGTCCTGAGCCCTCTTCTATTCATCTGCGCAAAAGAGGATGCCATCAGACATTGTCAAGCAAGGATGGGAAAATTCAGAGTCGGTAACAGACAGCTACAACCTATCTATCTCCAAGCATATGCATTTACGGATGATATAGTGCTGTTTGCAAATAGTGAGGAAAGTATGTAAAAGAGTGTAAAGGTACGGAAAGATACATTAGCAACGCAGAGACTAGAGCTCAATTTCGAAAAGACAAAGGTGGCGATATTCGAAAATGAAACAGGAAGAGCAAGAGTATCGGTGGATGGAGAAGTCATTGAGCAGGTTCAAAGATACAAGTACATACAAGTACATACTATAATCAACGGCAGAGGTAATTCGGAAGACAACCTGATGGCGAGAATTAAAGCGGCAAATAGACTGTATGCAGCATTGAGAAGAAAGTTTTAGACCACAAAGAAATCACACAAAAAACAAAAATATCAATTTTCAACTCGATGTACTTATCAGTCCTGTTACACGGAGGTGAAAACTGGATATTCACAGAAAGACAAAAACAAAAAAACAAATACAAGGTACGGAGATGAAATACCTCAGGAGAGGAGAATAGATAAGAAAAGAAACGAAGATATTAGAAAGGAACTACATCTCAAAGCGGCTAAGCTAACTCTCTAGGAAAAGAAATTGAGATGGTTTGAACACCTAATGCGTATGGAAGAGAATAGACAAGTGAAAAAAAATTTGGGAAACAAGACAGGAAGGAAAACGGACGGCCTTCGTCCTCACAATGAACTAACTCCCACTATTTATGTTGGGACTTGGTTCACTGCGAGTTAGTACATAATGAACTATCTCCCAAAAGTATGAATTAAATTCCACTGCCAAAATTGATGGGATCTAGCTCGTTATTGGGAGTTAGCTTCATTGGCGCAACAGCTCTTTAAGTGCCAGGGCCTAGCTTCTCGCAACGACTCATGTTGTGTGCGTTATATTTTTCACACGAATGGAAGGGACCTACAATTTAGTGCCGTATACGAACGGCGATTTGAGAAGCTTTTTCGTGACAAAAATACTCTCGGATGTTTGTCAGACGCTCGCGAGAGGTGGGACCATGAAAAAAACTTGTTGGTGTTTTCTGGGATTCGAATTTGGAACCTCATGGGTAGTGTTCCAACACACTAACCACTTACGCCACGGCGCCCACTTACCAATAAAAACTAGATCTAAAAATCATCAAATAAAATTACGAACTGAATTTACTTGACACAAGTTCATAGCAGACATACTCGTACCATCAACTATAATACATCGGATAAGTTAAAGCCTTCTAGAATACATTTTGATAAAAATGTTTGGTTACTTATTATAATTTCTGAGATGGGATTATATTCTGCCTTTGGTCGTTAACGAGTAAAGCTGTGCATTGCACAAGGAGTATTTTAATAAATATCCCCGTGCAGAGACGGGTTAAGGCAATAACTGCAGCGCCCCCAACAACTAGCGCTTGTCACAAAAGGCGACTAAGGGGATAAATCAGATCTAGGCAATATAACAGCCAAGTGAGGCTAGCGACACATATACGACCTTAGAACCCTTCCACAAGTGTGTATGCGAGTCCATGCGTTGACACGACTGGAGATCACCGGTGTCATAGAAGAAAGATCAAACAATACTAAAACAGGAGCATGCACGTGTCAAACAACAAACACCACCGCAATATGGTAATATTGCAAAACTGTATCATTATGGTAATACTTGCAAAAAGGAAAGGCACTACCCCGCCAGGCACTACCACTGCTGTGCATGGTGCTGATCCTGGACCGAGCAGAAATGTTCGGGTCAGAGCTATACGGATTCCGCGGGCTAGCAAAATAATGGAACAGTTTCGTCGAAATTTGACGGTGGCGACTTGGAACGTTGGAAGCATGACCAGTCGAAGTTACGAACTGGAAGAGATGATGAGTAGAAGGCGGGTGGATATCTTGTGTGTCCAAGAGACGAAATCGGGCGCGTTTCTTGGACGTTAGGACAAAAGATTACAAGATGTTCTACTAAGGAACGAAAAAGGCTAGGAACGGAATCGGTATCATCCTTGCAGCAGAGCTACTTGGTAACGTCTTGAGCATTTCGAAGTCCAGCGAGCGTTTGATGTCTCTCAAACTAGTAATACAAGGAGAAGTGTGGAATATTGTCAGTGCATATGCTCCCCAAAATGGGTGCGAACAGAGAGATAAAGATGCATTTTGGGTAGATTTCCACAATCTCCTTAAGAATATCCCAAAGAAAGAGTTTCTGTTTGTTGGAGGAGATTTGAATGGACATGTCGGGAAGTCAAACGAAGACTAAGAAGACCATGTTCATCAAACAAAGCCGACACTTGATCACTAACATCAGGATGAAACTCAGATTGACTACCATTTGGTAGGCAGTTTCATGAAGCCTTGGTTAAAAGATTGCAAAGTGATCCTGTGAGAGGCAATCGCTCGGCAACACCGTCTCCTGCTAACAGAAATTTTTATGAAAACACCGGAGAAAAGTAAACAAACAAGGGTCTCTGAGAAAGTCAAGTGGTACAATCTGGACAAAGAAAAAGGCGATGCTTTAGTTTTCTTGAGGATGAAGAGTGCAGAGCACAAAATATGTGGGATTCCCAAAAGTGAACTTGCTTAAAGAAGGCCAAATCACTGCTAGGAGCTTCAAAAGGCAACCATCAACACGCCATAGAAACATGGTGGTGGAGTGATGAAGCAAAGAAGGTGATAAATGAGTAGAAAGCGGCTTTCGAAGCTTGCTCAAAGTGCACCTCTAATAATAGTGACGAAAAAGCTCGCCTCAAAATGGAATACAGATGTTGCAAGAAAAAAGCGAAGAAAAAAGTGCGCCCAGCTTCAAGCAGAGAGTACGGAGGGCCTGTATCGGGAGCTGAAGAAAATATCTTCCCCGGTTGCTGATGCAAACCAGGCTATCCAGGAGCTGCGAAGACACAATATGAACAAGAGCGCAACCATCTCCAAAATAGCAGCCCAAAGAAGGAGGAATGCTCAGGAGATCCGTTCGTCAAAGTTCATTAACAATGCTAATGGCCAGCTTCTTGTGGATGACGACAAAATTCTGCATAGATGACGGCAGTATTGTGAAGAACTTTTAAATGAACAGTTTTCCCGGCTATACTTTCCAAGAGCCACCCCTAACTGTGAAGAAATACTCGACATCACAGTCGAAGAATTAGTGAGGCGGTCAAATACTCAAAAAAACGAAAAGCGATTGTGCCAGACGAGATGCCCTCCGAGTTCTGGAAAAAGATAAGAGATGTCGGGCTCAGATGGCTCAGAATTCTTATCTCCAAATTTGTGAGAGGTGATCCAATGCCGAGTCAATGGAGGGAAAGTTACCTTCTCCTTGTATACAAAGGAAAGCGTGATACGCGAAACTGTGATAACTACCGTTCGATCAAGCTGATGTCACACACCACGAAGATCGTTGAGCGGGTATTAAGTGGCCGACTGCGAAAAATAATACGGCTATCTGATGATCAGTGAAGGTTTGTCGCGGGTAAATCAACCACAGATGCAATTCAAAGTATAAGATTCATAATGGAAAAACATCGTGATTCCTTAAAGGATTTGCATATTGTATTGGTTGACTTTGAAAAGGCATTCGACAGACAACCACGAGATCTGATATGGGTGGCGCTAAGACATCGAGAGGTTCCAGACACTTATGTACATCTGATCATGGACATGTACGAAGGAGCAAAGACAAGAGTAAGATGTCCCGCTGGAGTAACCGAAGAGTTCCCAATCAAAGTCAGGGTGCACCAGGGAAGCGCTTTAAGTTTTTTTCTCTTTATTACAGTCCTTGATTATCTGCTTGAAGGGAAAGTGATGGACCCCAAGATACATCAGTTATTCTTTGCTGACGATGGAGACATCATAAGTGAGGATGCTGTATGACAGCAGGAGTGACAAAGCTTGGTCGAATAAGAAGTTCGAAGATCCGTGGAAGCTTTCACATCAAGGAAACCATCGTACAAAAAATAGAGCGCGACCGACTCAGCTGGTATTGCCACGTTCAAAGAAGAGATCATTTGAACCCTGTTAAAAAGGCAATATCAATGCACGTTCCAAAGACATCGCGATGTAGAAAAGACAGGCTTATAAGCGCCTGGATCCCACAAATGCGACGACATCGGCATTTCATTGGCCTCAGTAACCGAGTGATCCAAAATCGGCGGGCCTGTCGATATTTTCTGAGGTCAAATAGGCGAACCCCACAGGCGGATCAGTAGAAATGCGGTGAAGTGGGAGGGTTGTGATCCCTTATTTTCGGATCATAACCTCGCTGATAAAAAGGAAGAAGAAGTTCCCTTGTTCATATATGGAAATTTGTGGCTTTGTAATATTTGTTGTTTCTTCATTTCTTCTTTTTCTTCTTCTTCCTATTTCGGCGAGGTTATGATCCGAAAACAAGAGATCATAACCACCCATTTCACTGCATTTCTACTGATCTGCCTGTGGAGTTCGCCTTGTTGTTTCTTCATTTTTTGTTAAGGATTAACCAGTGGTCCTTCGTAACAGAATGTTTTTGATATTTATTGGTCTTAAGACAATCAAAAGGATTAATCTAATTGCATCGTAAAATAACATGTGTTTAAGAATAGAATAGTTCAGGTGTGCTCATAGTGCTTTCGTTAACTATCAAGTCTTTTTTTGTTATTGGTATATCTCATACATATGTACATATGTACGTATATATGCATGTCTATACTATATACACTTGAATGTAAGAAGTACTCAACAGATGCGTGGTAATGCAAAATCCTAAATCACCCGTGCGGGGAATTTTTGTGATTCGATTGATTGTCACGTTTAATTAAAGATAGTTAAAATTCCTTTGAAGAAATTGAAGGAATTTTGAGCGAAATTTTCATCCCATCCTGCCGCATGTTTGGAAGGCGTAGATGAAACAGATAGCGGATGGTGAGAAATAGTTTGAGAAATACGAAAAGAAGCATTTTCTAACGAACACAAAGTACAGGATGGTCGCCATTATTGGACATTTTTGCGGGTTCCATTGGCAGTAAAAGGAACATAACCGCGACACAGAAATTGTGTAACTACTACATACAAATATTGTTGATGAACCTATTTATGTTGAGCCATGATAGAAACTTGACGAGCACTACAATTGAGCACATTTACATTTAGTCCTTTATTCAAACATTCGTGTTGTTCTGCAATATAAGCATATCAAGTGCTCATACCCTCTATAAGATCACGGGCGCTGCTAATTAACCCTTGCATGCCCGATGTTGCCTATAGCCTTCTAGGTCGCGTTATTTTAATTTATTCTCTAACGATTTTTTTTTTTTTTTAATATCTTGATACATATGTTGTGCAAGTTTGTTGTACGATTTTGTTTTCGAATATTTTATTAAAAGTATTGCTAGTGATCACTTTGTAGCTGATCTTCGTTGAGTGCACATGTAATTTTTTTTTTGTGCAAAATATGAGTTTACAAATTATTTAAAAAAATATATAAAGAAATTTAAGTGTATAAAACCAAGTGTGTAAAATAATTAAACACATGTAAGAAAATTAGGAAAAACAAAAAAAATGAAAAAAAACTTTTAGTTTATGGTCAGTCTTTTTTTTTTAACTTTTTAGGCAACATCTCCTAACTTCTAAACCAGGATACATAGGACTTTGAAATTGATATCACTTCATATTTAAATCTAGACTAACAACTTCATATCCTTAAAAAAGTATTAGCCACGCCCCAATTAATTCGGGCATGAAAGGGTTAAGTTCTGCGGAGAAGAATGATCGAGATACGTGGTAAATTTGTTCGATGCTCAGTAAACTTAACCCTATCGGTACTTATTTTTTGTTCTAGGGGTAAAAAATATATTTATTTTTCTTTTTGCTGTTACTGTCATATGGCAACAACTATCTGAAGTCGTAACGAAATAAATTAAAAATTCGATATAACTCAACATCTACGCAACATTTTTTTTATTGCCTTCAAATTGTATTCGAAAACTTATATGTATTTGATGATCACTTAAATACAAAAGAAATAATAAAAATGGCCTTCTTACCAAAAATGTTGACGCAATAGGATACCTTTATTACACCAGACCTAAAAGCATAATGGTGGCAAAGAGCAACCAATTTGTTTGCCACAAATTATTCAACATATACCGCAAGGAGTTGAGAAAAGGACAAAAACGAAAAAAAAGCTCACAGAGAAAATGCGCGCTTAAGAATATGTTGCCATATAGCAACAAGATACCGAAAGGGTTAAAATAAAAGTGAGCTAGCAAGCCAAAAAAAACACATTGTACGTGGGCCCTACAAAGTATTCAATTGATTATTTCTTCCTTTGCGTGACTTTATACCTTGCCGTGGTTTACTGGCTTAGAAAAGGTCAATTACTCCCGAGAAGCTAAGATATAGTCGTCATCTCCCTCCTTCTACGGCCCAAACATTGTCTTGATCCATGAACCTTGGGTTGGTAATGACATGGTGTGGGAAGCCCTCAAAGATTATAAGATCAACTTAAGAAAGGCCCAAAGTAAATCTGAGAGACTCTTCTGTGGAAAAATTATGCATCAAGGCTCAAAAAGGTTTTAGCTACCTCCCCGAAAACTCCTAGCCATCAAAGAAGAGCTGATGGCTCATAGATCTCTAATAATGCTGATGGATTCTCACTTCCCTATCTACTGCAATAATATAACGCATCTTGTAGCCACCCCTGCAGTATCAGTGCTGCAGCTCAACTAATCTAATTACTAAGAGCAAAATCCTTTGGGTCGGCATGACCCGGCTGTATAATTCCCGCTGAAATCCAACAAACTGTGGATCTTATCCTTCTCTGGTTGACTGTTATTTTCAGAAGTTACTGGATCTGATTCACATGTCTAAATCTTGGATAGAAGTAAATATGGTTTTCATACGAAAGGCAGTTAAAATCTCGTACATTAATCCCAATGATCCCGGCCCCTAAGCTTATCATCTTTTCTTCTGAAGTCTCTGGAGAACCTAATGGATGTTCATATTCGCTGCAGCATCAATTCTAACCTGCTGTCGGCTTCCCAGTATGTGTATAGCAAATGGAAATTGGTAGAAACGGCTCTGAACTCGGTGGGGCGCATCATTGAAAAACCTTTAGATTGCAAAGAATATACACTGGCATTTCTCGATATCGTGGCAGCTTTTAACATACTCGCAAACCTTGAATTGAGGTGCCAATTGGCGCCTTGTCTTACCAGTTGTTGACCAACAGCATTATGAACTCTAAGATGGGGACGCCGTAGCTCGAAGGTTTTTGAGTAGGGCCACCCCACAAGAGTGTTTTTTCCCCTTCTTTGAAACCGAGCGCTGAATGACCTGCTTCTAATCCTTGAAGGGGAAAACTGTAATGTAATTGATTATACGCATGACATTGCTACAGCTATCTTGGGTAAACACCTTAATGTGCTCAGTGATCTTTTGCAAAACTCGCTCTATAAGCTCTTTAAATAAACTAAGGTATGTGGTCTTGGTGTCAACCCACAAAAAACAGAACTGGTCAAGAACTTCCACCTCTGGCTCGATAGAGAACGGACATGTCAAGTGTACGGCGGTTACAAAAACGCGATTTAAATGAAGTATTTGAATCCAAAATTAAGTATACTTTGCGTTTGATTAGTCGGGAAAGGTGGATTAAACCTGGAATGTTGTTCGGGTGTTAATTGGTGCTCGCAATTTAACAAATTTTAAAGATTTAAATCGTAACATCTTAAGAAAATAGACTCAATATACGGAAAGGAAAGCACAGTTGCACCATAGCGGAATAGTGTGCAGCGCACACAGTTTCATTAACAATGATTGCAAGGTGTGGTGGATTGTAATGGACCACTAAAAGGTCAACAAAATCTACCCTGCAATAGAATTTGTGTGACGTTTTTTCACATAAAGTGTGTGAAAATTTCGGAAAGTGAACTTTATTTCATAAATGATAAAGCTGGTATGTGTGAGAAATGTCGGGATTGTATAAAGTTAATGCTTAACAAAGTGAGTGAACTAGCTAATTTAATGAGTACACCTAATCAAAACATAGAAAAACAAAACGTAAACATAGAGAAAATATTAGATGGTGTAGAGCGACTAAACGAAGAGAAGAAAGAAGTGATTAAAGAAATTGAAAAAGTTTGCGTTGGTGAAGTTAAAACAAAACCAGCATACGCGGAGTCTCTTAGAAGAGAACATCCGGTAATAATAAAACCGAAGAAGGGTCAGGATAAGAAGAAAACGAAAGAGAATATAAAAGAGAAAATAGATCCATCTTCGCTGTCGGTCAAAGTAAATGGTGTAGTGAGTAAAAGAGATGGTGTAGTAATAATTAGAGATGGGCAACAAATCACTACCTGTGAATTATTCACTGCGAATGAAAATTCGCATACGCAGCCTGTGAATGTTTAAAACGTGAATAAGGAAATATTTTTCACATCACATTTTTGTATTCCCGACTGTTTAGTTCTATGTGACACAAGTGCCAAATAAACGCATAGCACATTATTTGCAAAGCCTTGATTTTGATAACTGTCCATTTCTCTATTTTAAATTACATTCCTGGTACACTCTCTTTGAATTACACCGAATATAACGTTAGATTTTCCATAGTTTCATTTCTTTTGTAAATTAGTTTCGTTCTTTTTCGATTTAAAAATTCACCGAGTGTGGACGCATTGGTAAACATTTATATACAAGACATTTATACACAACACATTTATACTAAACAAATTAATTTAATAAAAGTACACCTATTGAAATTATTGTTTATACAACTATTATACATTTACCCTAACTTAAAATGAATTTTCGATACACTTTTACACAAAACACATTCGTTCCAACACAACAACAAAAGATACAGAGCTGGCATTGCTCAGTGCAGAGCGACGAACCGTGCAGAGCTGGCAATGCTCAGTGAAGAGCGACGAGCGAAGAAAAAACATGTAAACACCAAACCGTTCAGAGCTGCCATTGCTCAGCGAAGAGCGACGAGCGAAGAACGAACATGTACACATCAAACCGTTCAGAGCTGCTTTTGCTCAGTGAAGGGCGACGAGCGAAGAACGAACATACTTTACTTTACTTATGTCCTGTATCCCCTTGTGGGTCCTAGGGCCTCTACTACGCCTACGCGCCATCGTGTACGGTTTCTGGCAATGTGTCTGAGTTCTCCCCAACTTTTCCCTAACTGCCGTGCCTCCTTCTCGACTGTTCTGCGCCATGTTTTCCGCGGACCGCCAGGTCTTCTGCCATCCTGAGTTAGAGGGTTCCATTGCATAGCATGGTTCGCTATGGAGCTGTCACCCTTTCGGAACGTGTGACAAATCCACTGCCACTTCCGCCGTTGGATAGTTGTGCCTATTGGTTCCTGACCCGTTCTCTCGTAAAGGTGAAGAACGAACATGTACACATCAAACCGTTCAGAGCTGCTTTTGCTCAGTGAATGGCGACGAGCGAAGAACGAACATGTACACATCAAACTGTTCAGAGCTGCTATTGCTCAGTGAAGATCGAACATGTACACACCAGACCGTTCAGAGCTGGCAGTGCTCAGTGTAAAAAAATCAACGATGAACGAAAATGTGTAAATCCAATTTGCATAAGGGAGGAATTCTTTTTTACTTTGCATCTATGTATCTATACTGAAGTGCCAGGCAGCAAAGGATAGAACAAAGCAAAACGTGGTGAAAGAAATGCCTTGGGCACACAAACAACATGCAGGTATATGTATATGAAATGTGTATTGTTCGATGGGTTATACCACAGATAAGAGAAATATGTATTTCTCTTATATGTGGTTATATTCAAAGCACAAATTTACAGATTTGTTTGTTTGGTGTGTACAAGTGCGCGTACATAAAAAAATATAGTTTTCAGATGCCGCCAATAATAAACCGAAAAAAGATTAGTTTTATTTGGAATTTTCTACGGAATTAGATGAGAGTTTCACAAAATGTAATTTGTCCCATAGTGACCGGATATTGACGGCTAGGTTCCAGAGTAGAGTTAGAAAAATTACCATCATACAGTGTTATGCTCCGACTCTAGACGCGACTGAGGATGAAAAGGATAATTTTTATAGCCACTTAGGTGCCGCCTACAACCAAACGCCTAATGGGGACATCGTAATGGTAATGGGAGATCTCAATGCCAAGGTGGGTAGCGACAACACCATGCTTAAGCACGTGATTGGAGTTCACGGCGTGGGAGACCGTAATGACAATGTTGAGCGGTTTGTGGACTTCTGCAATACCAACCGCCTAGTCATCGGAGGTACGCTGTTTAAGCATAACACCTGCCATAAGATCAGTTGGGGTTCTACTGATAGGCAACGAACATCCAACCAGATCGACCACATTGCGATCAGTCGCCGCTTTAGAAATTGTCTCCTGGACGTCCGAAACAGACGTGGAGCTGACGTCGGACAAGAACGAGATCACCATCTTATGGTAGCTCATTTACGCCTTCGTACTGCATCCGTCAACAGCAACCGCTCAAACCTGCTTAACATCACCAGGTTTAATATCGACAGGCTCAAGGTTCCCCAAGTGCGCCAACAGTTCAGGGACCATCTTGCCTTAGAAGCAGAAGCAATCAGCAGCATAGAGAACATGGATGACCACTGGAGTGCTGTGAAAAATGCTTTTGCGACTGGGGCACGCACTTATGTCGGTAAAAAGCAGAAACACCACCGCTAATGGCTTTCTACAGACACCTGGAGACGGATCGATGAGCGTACAGCAATCAAGGCTCGGATTGCAGCGGCCTCAGCAGTAGAGAGAACCGAGCTTGAAGCCCAATACCGTGCGAAGAAGAAAGAAGTGCAGCGTAGTGTGAGACGTGACAAGCGTCAACATGTCAACTCACTGGCCTCAAGGGCTGAAGAAGCAGCGAGTAGGTGCGACAGTAGGACTGTTTACAACATCACTAAGGAGCTCATTGGTGGTCGAAACTCCAAACAACATCCAGTGAAGAGTCTAGACGGTGACCTTCTGATTTCGGATGAGGATCAGCTCACTAGATGGAGAGAAATTTTGCTGCAGTGCTAAATCACTTAGACGACGGCGGTATGATCTTGAATTCGAATGAGCAGTTCGAAGCAACAAATTCCCGAATTCGCACCGTACCTCCCAGTAAAGCTGAAATAATAACAGCAATCAAGTCCCTCAAGAAAAACAAAGCGGTGGGTATTGATGGCATCCCTGCCGAGCTATTTCAAGCGGCGCCAAATACATCGGCAGATTTGCTGCATCCGCTAATACGGAGAGCTTGGGATAGTGAACAATTTCCACAGGAGTGGAAAAGGGGGATGATCATTAAGCTTCCAAAGAAGGGTAACTTGATGGAGTGCGGTAACTGGAGAGGTATATGTGTTCTTCCAGCTGTAGCCAAAATAATAGCTAGAATAATTCTAGAACGAATTAAAGATCATTTAGATTCAACTCTCGATGTCGAACAGGCAGGCTTTCGCGCTGGATCCTCCTGCATCGACCACATAAACACCTTACGGATCATAATCGAACAATGCGTTGAGTATAGGTCTCCGCTACATTTACTGTTTATCGACTTCGAGAAGGCTTTCGACAGCTTGAATCGAGATGCTATCTGGCTGGCCTTGCGCAGGAGAGGCATTCCAGAAAAGCTTATAGCTATTATCAAGGCTACATATGAGGGCGGCAAGTGTCACGTCGTGCACAATGGTAAGGTGTCGGAGGACTTTGAAGTCCAAAGTGGAGTACGTCAAGGGTGCATACTGTCCCCACTATTGTTCTTGGTGGTTATCAGCGATGTACTCCGTGCAGCATTGACGGAAGCTAATTCTGGAATTCGTTGGACTATGACATCTTACCTTAAACACCTAGATTACGCTGATGATGTTTGTCTACTTTCACATCGGATAATGGATCTTCATTTGATGGCCCAAAATCTAGAAGCTGAGGCAAACAAAGTGGGGCTAAAAATGAACACAGCCAAAACAAAAGCCCTGAGTACTTCCAATACCCGCGCTCAACTTAACATTGCCGGAAAGCAAGTCGAGAAAGTTGATAACTTTCTATATTTAGGAAGTGTCGTCTCAGCTAATCGCGGTGGCACCGAACTGGATGTGTGCAGCAGAATCGGGAAGGCTAGTGCTGCGTTCGGAATGCTGTCCAAAATCTGGAGAAGCAATGTTATTAGCTTAAGAACCAAGCTACGACTGTTCCGCTCCAACGTAGAATCAGTGCTGCTTTATAGGTGCAGTACCTGGAAGGTGGACACCATTAACACACGCAAGCTGCAAGTCTTCGTAAACAAATGCTTAAGAATCATCTTGAGGATTTTTTGGCCGAACCGCATCTCCAACGAACAACTTTATCTGAGAACGGGCCAAGAACCTATAAGCATTACTATACGAAGAAGAAAGTGGCAATGGATTGGACACACCCTACGGCGCGAAGACAACTCCATTGCGAAATACGCTATGCAGTGGAATCCGCTCACCCAGGCAGGCAGAATAGCGGGACGCCCTAGGCAAACGTGGCGCAGAACAGTTGAGGAGGAATCGAGCTCTTTAGGAATGAGTTGGAGGCAGCTCAAACGCGTTGCAGAACTCCGAACACGATGGCGCGCAGGCGTGGTTGACGCCCTATGCCCCCCGAGGGGTTAAAGGACATAAGTAAGTAAGTATATGCAAATCAAGCATCATTTGGTGACATTAGTTTCTGGGCTAAGTTTATTTTTTTAAATTATTGGGTCGAAATATTTTTAACTGTATTAATACTAAGATGGATAGTATATGCATATATCCACACATAAATATTAACGAATTACTTACGAGTACATTTTACGATACACGAAGTCAATGATATAATAATTTATTGATAGATAAAAAAAGATGTAAATTGCACTTTATTAGTAAGTGAAGAATTTTTTATTCGTACAAGAAATTACTCCCATATATTCGCGCTCACAGGTTGTATTCACAGTGAATAAGAAATCACATTCACAGTTATAGCTGTGAACATAAATTCACGACTTGACCCAACTCTAGTAATAATTAATTGCGTCGATAAAGAATCAAGAAAAATCTTAGTAAAAGAAGCAAAAGAGAAACTAGGAAATGTGTATGATGTGTCAGTGCCGTATATAAAAAATCCACGTATTATGGTGTGCGGAATAAAAGATGAGTGGGAGGAAGAATACTTAATAGCAGCTATCAAGAGGCAGAACAACATAGCTATAATGTGTTAAGTGTTTTAGTGTAAAGAAAAATGATAATACAAGTTACAAAGCAATCATTGAATTAGAAAAAAGAGAATACAAAACAGTATTGGAGAGAGGAAAACTTAGTATAGGGTGGGACAGATGTTTTGTATATGATCATGTGCAAGTGAAAAGGTATTACCAGTGTTGGGGATATAACCACGATGCAAAAGAGTGTAAAAACAAATTTGTGTGTGCGAAATGCAGTCAAAACCATGAAACGAGAACCTGTGATAATGAAATACTTAAGTGCAATAATTGTGTGATAGCTAACGCGAATTTAGGCTTAAGTCTTAATGTAGATCATGACAGTAGAAGTGTTGAGTATCGATTTAAAACTTGCATTATTGTGAAAAATTTCGATGTTATAGTATTATCTGAAACACACGTAACTGAAGATATATCCGATGACGAAATACGAGTTCCAAATTATAATTTATTGCGGTGTAATAGTGTGTCAAAACAAAACGTACAGGCGGAGTTATAATCTACGCGAGAAAGGGGATTAATTATGTAAATGTTAAAACATATGCGAAAAGCATGGATATATGGTGGATTGTGAATTATGTGAGCGTCAATAATTATACATGTGTGGTAGCGGGTGTCTACAGATCACCAAGTTCTTCTGAAAAAGTTTTTTGTGATGAATTTGCCGTGCTATTAGATGAGTTGAGTGATCTTCAAAAGGATATAATTATCGTGGGTGATTTTAACATTAACTTGCTTCGTGTCACAGACACATTCTAAAGCCATTTTGAAAATTATTAAAGATAATTTATGTAGACAAATTGTGGGTTCACCAACCAGGATTAAAAAGTCGTCTAAAACATTGATAGATTACGTGATAACTAATTAAAAGAGTGTGGAAGCAGTAACGGATACTGACCTAAACGTTAGCGATCATAAACTGTGGTAGTAAAAATAAATGGCAAGGTTTCGAGTGCAATTAAAAAGAAGAAAATTATAACACTTTTCAAATACAACAAAAGATCATTTGAAGATGCCTTAAAACATAGCAGAATCAGGTGCATACACGGTAACACGGATGTCGACCTAATGCGTGAGTCTTTCTTACAAGGAGTGGAAGAAGTAATTTCATTGTTTGTGACCAAGAAATATATGAAGGTTGGTAGTAACGAATGGTTTACCGGATTTCTTAAGAGCTTGCAAAAAGAAAAAGTGATAAAGCACCGTAGAGCATTGATCAATAATAATGAGGTGGACTGGATGGAATTTAGAAATATTAGAAATAGATACAAAACGGAGATTAAAAAGTGCAAAAATAGATTTATTAAAAAAAAAGAAGAAAACTCATTCGATCAAAAAACTATGTGGAAAAACTTAAAACGATACGTATGGTATAATGGAACATGCGTGGATATGAAACAATTACCAAACAAATTTAACGTCTTTTTTGTTGAAAGTGTTGCCGAAATTAGTGACTCGATCCCGTTTATACCATTTGTTAACCGTGTTATTGAAGTAAATTCTGTCTTTAAATTTGAAAGTGTTTCGCGTGAAGAGATTCAATTTGTCCTTAAATCAATGAAAAACAAAATAGACTTTATGAGTATGAGCTCAAAACGATATTTGGATAACTATGCTATAACCGCCATTGCTAATTATAATTAACACATCCTTAGCTTTATCTAAATTTCCAAATTCATGGAAGAAATCTGTAGTGACGCCAATTGAAAAAGTTGCAAATACGAAATTATGTGAAAACTATCGTCCTATTAATTCTATGCCTCTGTGTGAAAAAGTGTTTGAAAAAATAGTTTTTAAACAACTTTGTGAGTACTTTGAAAAATATAACCTAATAGTGGACATACAATCTGGCTTTAGAAGAATGCATTCGTGCGAAAGTGCAGTGAATTTAGTTGTAGCCAATTGGAAGGAAGATATTGCGGAAAGAAAACGTGTGTATTGTGTTTTCTTAGACTTAAAACGTGCATTCGAAACAATTGTTAGAAAAATTAGAAAAATATGGTGTTAAAAGCAATGAACTCAAATGGTTTTGTTCGTACTTGACAAGATGAACGCAAGTCATAAAAGCGAACGGTGAAACATCGGTTGAAAAAGAGGTCTCACTTGGTGTACCACAAGGCTCGGTATTAGGAACGTTTCTATCCTAATTTATATTAACGATATGCATTATGCTATTAAAAATGGAAGAATTGCGCTATTTGCGGATGATGCAGTTATTTATGTAACCGGCAAGGACAAAGAAAATTGTCATCGTAGGATGCAAGAAGACCTTGAAAGTGTCAATACATGGTTAAAACAAAATAAATTAAAACTCAACGTCATCAAAACAAAGCAGATAATGATAAACGGATAGCAAGGCGAGGGCATAAGTCTAATAATTGACGGCGAAGCTATTGAGAGGGTCGACGAGATAAAATATTTAGGTTTAATTATTGACAGTAAACTCAGTTTCGCAAATCATGTTGACTATATATGTTAAAAAAAAATGCTAAAAAAAATAGGTTTTTTAAGGAGAATTTGGAATGAGTTTTTGACATTAAGTGCAATAAAGATTTTCAATGTGATAGTTAAGCCACACTTCGAGTATTGTTCAACTGTTCTTTTTTTATGTAACGATACAATGATACAAAGGCTGCAATTACTACAAAATAAAGCTATGCGGTGTATTTTAAAGTGCAATATATATGTGTCCATTAATGTTATGTTAAACACGTTGAAATGGTTGTCCGTTAAACAAAGAATTGTAATGAATGTATTTGTTTTCGTGTATAAGATTAAATATAACTTAATGCCAAAGTATCTGTCAAAATATGTAATGTATGTTAGAGAAGTACAACCATATTCATTAAGAAATATGCATGATATAAGACTGTCAAATTTATTAAGTGGTAAATCACAAAATTCACTAATATATAAAGGATTTAAATTATTTAATGAACTGCCTAATAATGTGAAAAATGAATTAAATTTGAAAATATTTAAAAAAGCAGCCTTATTATAAATAAATAAATAAATAAATATTTGGCGCAACAGCTCTTTAAGTGCCAGGGCCTAGCTTCTCGCAACCACTCATGTTGTGTGCGTTATATTTTTCACACGAATGGAAGGGACCTACAGTTTAGTGCCGAATCCGAACGGCGATTTGAGAAGCTTTTTCGTGGCAACAATACTCTCGGATGTATGAATTGTTTTTTTTTTCTGTAAAACTGTACCGTAACAATATAATTATAATAGCATGTAATACTATTGTAAATTGAGTATGAATGGCTTTCAAAGCAAGTTAATAAAACTATCTATCTATCTAAATACACAATTCCACACTTTGCTCCTCCAAAAGTATGTGGCATTAGACAAAGGCAAATGTTTGGGTCTCATTCTTGACAAGAAACTTAGCTGGAAACGCTATATCCTGGAACGTGTAAGGAAAGCCACTACAATTCTGCACTGCTGTAAGAAAGCAATAGGAAATCATGCTTCTACACAGATGGACCCAAAACAGAATCGGCAGTAGGAGGGGGTGTATTCCCCAATGATTTAAGCACAAGTATATCTTTCTGCCTTCGCAATCACTGCCGCAATTTTCAGGCGGAAACTATTGCGATAAAGGAAGTTTTCTGGTGGCTAAGGTACAGTGTTGTATCTAACCGTCATATCCCCATTATTACTGACAGTCAAGCCACGATCATATTCCTGGAATCTGTCACATTCAATTGAAAAACTGCCATAAATTGTCGCCTGTCTCTTAACGAGATGGCTAAACAATTCAATTTTCACTTCATTTGGGTGCCGGGACACCGAGATATACCAGGGAATTGCATGGCCGACGAACTCGCCAGGCAGGGCACTAGCCTATCGATTTCACCGAACAAGGCGAATATTGGCACCCCTCACGCTACAGTGAAACTGCTACTTAAGCTCACTACTATTAATATAACCAACTAAAGATGGGCTGACGGCACTACTTGGCTTATTACTAGACAGATCTGCCCTAAGCTGGATCAAAAACGCTCAAATCGCCTTATTAGACAGAAAAGAGCGCTCATTACAACTACAGTAGGTGTCAATACGGGGTATTGTATCATTGGAAGGCATTCCATCAGGCTAGGCCTCCTCGCAAACGACTTCTGTAGAAGCTGTATGGACGAGGAAGAGGGAGGAAGCCATACTACATTCCCTTTGTACGTGCCAGGCCCTCTTCGCTCCTAGAAGATTGCACATTGGAGAGTATTTCTTCGAAAGAATGGGCGAATTGGCTAATGCCAACATCAACAGCCTCCAGCGCTTTATGAGAAGCTTCAGCTGGTTCTAAGGGTAGTTCGTTTCTGGGGATCATAGATCCATATGGTAGCACAATGGACCTTTCTTGGTCTAAGTGAGGCTGCATTTAATGCAGTCTGTCACGATGTCCTAACCTAACTTACATGCTATTCTTTTATTAATGGAAAGTAGAATTGCTGCTGTCCTGTTCGAGTACCGTTATATGTGAAACGCCCTACTCAAGTGGTTAAATTGGTAACCCCTTTATCCGGACGTGTACTACGTTTCCATGTTCTTTGTGCAAATACATTTCACTTCTACTGTGGTGCATGTGGGTGGACATAAATCTTTCTCAATCCAGTACCCTTGCAAAACCAACATGCTGCTTGTGTACCGGAGCTGTGTAAAATGTAAATGTCGTTGGTTTAATTTATGTGGAAGCAAGCACAGTTCTCAGCGAGTTTTTCTTGATGTTTTCGCCATCAATATGATAAATATGAAAAGTGTTCGATATTTATTAGAAACAAAAATGCGGGAAATTTAAAGAAAATCCCATGGGAAAACAAGGGTAAGTGATGGGATAAGCACGAGCAACACGCTTGCTATATGATAGTTTCTTTTTTTAACGCAAACATACAAAAAGTTTTAATATAGAGTGAGTGTTTCTGAGTAAAGATATTTTTATGTTTCTCCTGGGTAAATATAATGTTTAACCTAGCAATTTCCGGAACAATAAAATAGTGCTTCTAGCAATTACTTTTTGATAGCTTTTAACATAATAAAAACAGACATTAAAGTTTTACATGATTTAGGCAACAAAACATTTAAAAGTGCTGTGCGGAGTTTATGAGTAATTGACGGGGGGTACTGAATGATTTATACATAGTATACGCTCAAAAGGAGTTAATATATTTACCGAATCATAAAATGAAATATAAGGTAGTGCCATGAAAGGGCGAGTATTGAAAGGGGCATTTCAATTGTTCGAATTGCGAACAGAATGTGTTAAAAAGAAGAGCGAGATTTTTCGCACACAGAAGGGTTCGATTAGAAATATAAATGTAATGTATTCTGACGCCCATTCGCGATATTGTTCCAGTCATCAGCTCTTTAGCCAAAGGAATTCTGCTTGTTTCGCATTTTGCAGCAATATTTTGTTTAACACTCACCTGCATTTAAAAGCGTTGAGCACTCCGTAGGACAAATCTACTTTCGCTCTCGTACAGACGTAAGAATACTTCATAATCCCAACATACCAAATGTGATGGCCCAGATCTCACCCATTCCTCAGAAGAGGTGTTCATCACCGTTCGCAAAACCACTGCGTAAGATTTTTGCTCTGTCCTACTTGTCTGGACTCCTTCCGAGTAGATGAAAAAAAAAAATCATTTGTTCAGCCCGCCCCAAAAAGATGAATATTTTTCTCCTTCCAGCTACCCACCCATTGAGAACCTTCTGTCTGATAAATCACCAGTTTATGAATTTGATTTGGATGTCTCGCCGAAAGGTAGAACAGTTTAGTCTTGTTGAAAGCAGGGTAGTTGCACTTGAAACGAGTATTTCTAAGGCATTGAACATGGATTAGGAATTACATTTCTGGCCGTTCAATTTAACTTGTGTTGGATGGTTTCAAGTCGGTTTCAAATACTGATTTTTCCCATGGCTCTGTTTGGTAACCAACTCTCTTTTTCGTTTTTATAAATGATTTCTTCAAATTACTGATCTAATTGGAAAGAATGTCACAGTGCGCAGCTACAACTTCGAGGTAGTAAAGGACTTTGTAAGAGATTACCTTGGCTCTGCTTTATTTTAGAAAATGATTTCAGAGCAGAAATCAGGCGAAGAAAGTTGTTGAGCATCGCAATTTTTTTTGTGGTAAGAAGGCATTTCAACAGTAAAGCTATATCTCGGACCACTAAGGAGACTCCATATAAGACACTGATCACCACAGTCCTACCTTACGGCGCTAAAACATGGGCTTTATTGAAATCGGATAAAGATATCCATGGCTGTATCGAAAGAAAAATTGTCGTTAGATATTCGGTCTCGCTTGCGTTGACGGGCTTTGGAGGAGAAGATTCAATGACGAACTATACGAACTGTGTAGCGACATCGACCTAGTCAAAAAACTGCGTGTTTGATTTTTGAGGTGGCTAGAACATGTAGAGCGAATGGACACCAACACTCCGGCTCGCTGAGTCTTTAAATCTAACCCAGATGGACGGCGTAGTAAAGGGTCCCCTCACCGTAAATGGCGCACAAAATTGCAAGGGGTATTAACGAACCAAATTGGAGAGCCCAGCTGGAGGCAATTACTTTAAGACCGAGCTAAATTGAAATGCTTGTTGGCTAAGGCCAGGATTCACCCCGAACTGTAGCATCGCTTAAGTTAGTAAGCAGATGACGCCACACTCAACTTCTCAAGACTCACATCCCTGCCCATCGACCGCTGAACTAAAACAGTCTATATTAACCCTATTAAATTCAAGCAATGACAGCATAATCAAGTGGGGCACGAATAAAACAGAGTGCCAGTTCCAATAAAATTAAAATTCGAAGCTTTAAATTCAGATGAAGAACTCGGCGTTCCTTACCGAAACCTTTTTTGGGTGTCCATGCAATGTTCTTGCCCGATTTATGTACAGCTGATTAATCTCTATATAGATGCCAAAATAAAAATTAAAAGGATCTTTGGTTAAATCATAAAAATAAAAAATTGAGATACATCAAAGGAATGATAACCTTTAAATTACCTTATGAAAAATTAGAGCATGAAGACAGTGGGTGATTACATGAAAACATAAAGTTCTCACTTAGCCTAGACCTACCAATTCCCACTCTTCAATTCCAGGTTAAGTGACCTTAATCGGAGACTTAGTAACCAACCCCTTTGGAAGATCTTACTGGCAGCAGACGAGAGAGGGGGAAAAGTGCTTCCTCACTAGGGCACTTCTTCTTGTTCCAGATGGCAGTGGATGAATTCCGCAGATAGAGTCAACGGTGAGATCTAAAGTGAATACCTTACACGGGCTGCTTCAATATATTCGGACTATAGGTCGATAACGAATTTCCATGGTAGTCAGGGCCTTGGAAGAAAGGTGGTGGCGCAGGAGCCCCTATTGGGCTAACGATAGCGAACATACTTCCGTAGTGGACTACTGGCACCGACTAACCGGCCCCGCGTCTTAGGCACAATCGCCAGGAACTGGCCCTCCAGGTTGGGGGTTGTGCGGTCAGGGTAACTTCCTTACCCCGTAAAAAAAACCGCTTATGAGGATGGTGACAGAAGATGCACACAAATAAACACTGCAGCACAAAGCAAGAGCAGAATATCGAGGCAGAAGAAGGGAAGAGTAGAAAATCCTTCGCAGAAAGAAAAGAGCTCACGCAGCTTCCCAGGTCAAGGAAATGGAAGAATTTCGCAGACGCAACAATATCCAGAATTTCTATAGAAAAGTCAGGCAACTGGGAGATGACCTTACATCAGGAACGTAGGCACTTCGAAGCAGTAAGGGCAACCTGGTCACCGAAGCGCAGGGAACTGTACATGTGTTTGAGCAGAATTTCTAGCAGCTGCTTAAAGGGCAAATTGTATCTTAGCGAGAGAGTGCCTCCCCTATCAAAGCGTAAACCAAGGATGGTTACACGCATACGATGGGAGAGGTTACAGGACGATGAGATACGGGAGACATTTGCGCGGCAAATATCTGAGAGGTTTGAACGAATTCCAACTGTTCCATCAAATGTAGAGGAAGAATGGCAATTGTTTTCAACAGCGGTTATTGCCTCTGCGGGAGATGTTTGTGGAGTGAAGCGGCTTGGTGTGGCGGCTGGTGGTGAGAAAAGAACCGCTTGGTTTAAAACACCCGGAGTTCAAGAAGCCATCAGAGAGAAGAAGAGAGCCTTTAAGGTGTGGATTCACTTGGGGAACTCCGATTCTCGAAATCGGTGCACTGAGGCGCGAAGAACTTGAAAATTAGCTGTGAAAACAGCGAAAGAACAGTCTTGAAAGGAGTTTGGCGAGAAATTGGAACGTGACCACAGATCTGCAACTCAGAGGAAAAAAGTTGAATATCGTTGAAGGAGTCAAATCCAAAGACGGTATACTTCTTTCCAATGAGGAGGACATCTTACGCAGATGGAGCGAGCACTTTTCAGAATTGCTCAATCCCGAACAGGGCACCGAAGATGACAGTCCTATGGTCGAGAGTTGGGCGGAAAGTAGTCCTACGGTAGAGGAAGTAACTTTGGCGATCAAATCGCTAAAAGTTGGCAAATCTGCTGGTGTGCATAAAATCCGGCCAGAAATGCTCAAGGCTTTAGGTAAAGAGGGAGTTCAATGTCTCTCGCGTGTCATTAAAGTGGCCTGGGAATGCGGTGAAACACCTGGTGATTGGCAAATGGGGGTGATTGTTCCTCTTTTTAAAAAAGGGGACAAAAGAGATTGCGCCAACTATAGGGGTATATCTCTTTTAAGTCTCCCTGGAAAAGTCTTCGCTAAGGTGCTAGAAAAGCGTTCCAGAGCTGTGGTTGAGGACAGTTTGGGGGATGAGTAGTGCGGTTTTCGTCCCGGTAGAAGCACAACCGACCAGTTGTTCACTCTCAGAATGGTTCTTGAGAAGGCCTGGGAGTATGCCAAACCTGTCTACACATGTTTTGTGGATTTGGAAAAAGCATATGATAGGGTTCCTCGAGGCAAACTCTGGAGTGTTCTGCAGGAGTATGGGATTGCTGGTTCCCTGTTAAGGGCGATTCAGTCTTTATATACAAACTGTAGAAGTTGTGTTCGGATAAACGGTGTTAAATCAATACCTTTCACTGTGGACGTTGGACTCCGCCAGGGGTGCGTTTTGTCACCTCTCCTCTTCATTGTATGTATGGATTGGATGTTACAGCGCAGCCGTGGCGGGGAATGTTTCAAAGTGGGAGACCTAAGGATTAGTCATCTGCTCTTTGCGGATGATTTGGTCATCCTTGGGTCCTCTCAAATCGAACTTCAGCGCGCACTCGAAAGGATTGTAGCCGTTTGTGATGGTGCTTGAATGAAGATCAACGTGAACAAATCGGAAGTAATAGTCGTTTCCAAAAAACTCATTCAGTGCACTCTGCATGTTAGTGGAGTCCCACTGAAGCAGGTGGAGAAGTTTAAGTACCTCGGGGTTTTATTCACGAGTGATGGGAGGAGCAATGCCGAGTTAACCTGTAGAATTGGTCAGGCTGGATCAATTTTGAGAGAGCTTGACCAATCTGTTATAAGGAAGGCCGAACTTAGTGTTCAAGCAAAGCTATCGGTTTTTAAATCTGTGTTTGTTCCAACTCTCACCTATGGTCATGAAATTTGGGTAGTGACCGAAAGAATAAGATCGCGGATACAAGCTGCCGAAATGAGGTTCCTTCGCGGTGTTGTTGGAATAACTCGTAGGGATCGAGTGCGCAACACCAGAGTAAGCGAGGCGCTCAATGTTGAGCAGCTACTTCTCCGAACGGAACGATCTATGCTTCGATGGTTTGGTCACGTAGTGCGCATGCCCCCAGACCGGCTTCCAAGACGCGCCATGGTTGTCGTGCCATCAGGTAGGCGACTTCGCGGAAGGCCTAGAAATGAATGGTTGGATCAAGTCCGACATCTCTCCTGGGGCCGCTTAGGGATTCCTCCTGATGAATTAGAGTCAATGGCGGAGGATCGAGAACGATGGAGATTCCACCTGAGCATCCTACCCCCGCGACCCTCATGAAGGATTAGCGGGCCATTGAAAATGAATGAATGAATGAATGCTTAAGGGGCATCAAATAGAGAGAATGATAGAGTAAGAATAGAACCCACCTCCAATCAATGAAGAAGTAGTTCCTCCACCCAGTTTGGAAAAGGTCCGTGCAGCTATTAGAAAGGTGGCCTATCCGCGGAGCTTTTTAAATATACAGAGGATGCCTTGGTTAGGTATGTGTACCACGTTATCGCAAAAGTATGGGTGGGTGAAAGCATGCCCAGTGACATCAGCTCTATATGCCCCATCTTCAAGAAGGCGATCCTATGTCTTGCAAGAATTATCGCGGCATATCCCCGCTAAATGTAAACAAGATCGTATCCAAGGATCAGTGCAAAAATCGGCACGGACCAGTGTGGATTCCGCGCGGCAGATCTACGAAGGACCAAATTTTACCACTGAAACAAATCCTGGAAGATACCAATGAATTTCAAGTCGAAACTCATCACCTGTCTATTGATTTAAAGATCACGTGTGATAGCATTCATCGTCTTGAGCTATAAAATGCGTTGGCTGAATTCGGGTTCCCGTCAGAACTGATCAGCTGTGACGCGTAATGCTGAAAAATACGCGATGCTCCGTATAGTTTGGAAATAACTCGTCTGAACTATTCAAACTTGCACCGGATTTCGGCTGGAGCAGATAGTGCGCAGAGCGGAAGTATACATGAAAGGCACTATCTTCCACAAGTCCATCCAATTGCTGTGGTACGCAGACGATTTTGACATCATCGCGACTCCCGATTCGGGAGATCTCAGCGTGCCGTCATATAGGGACTTACGGCAATTGAAGATCAGGCGGGACGAGTTGACTTTATACAAATGAATAAAGAAAAATCTAGCTAGCCGAGAGGTAAGAGTGAATACCGCTGTTGATGAGTTTAACTTCGAAGTGGTAAAGTAGTTCGCTTACCTTTGAGTAATTATTAATCACACCAACCACACCTTCGTCGAAATTTGACAAAGCATAGGCATAAAAAACTGCTGATCTCAAAACTCCTAACTTGATGGACTATTTTAGTGCTCTACAGCGCTAATCTTATCGGTCTTAGTATATGACGCCGAGTGCTGGACGATAAGTAAGAAAGGTGAGGTAATATTGAACTATTTGGAGAGAAAAATATTTCGTTGGATATTAGGTGCCGTATGCACGGAGTGCGAGTGGATGAGGAGATTTAACCGTGAACTCTATGAGCTGTACCAAGATGTTGATGTAGTTCAAAAAGCTAAGATACATCAAACACTGTAGCTCGGTATAAAGACCAAGTAATCGCGGATGCCAGAAAACGTTGTCTGCATAATTAGAAGCAGCGTGCTCAGGATCGACGAGGATGGAGCGATGCTGTGTGACTCTACATGGGTCGGCAGCCCATCAAGTAAGTAAGTAGTGTTTTGTAGTTTCTGTGAAGGAGAGACTGGTGCCATTTATCGCAGGAGGGTCAATGAGGGGATCTTTGTATTTCCTTGTGAAGAGAAGGAGATCTGCTTTGTGGGGGCTAACCTCCAGTTCATATTTTGAGACCCTCTGGTGAGCCGGAGGAGAGCATATCGGAAAATTTCTCCGAGAGTATCTGGATGTTTGCCTAAGGCAGCAATAGCAATGTCATCTGCATAGACAATCATTCTGCATCCTGTCTTTTAAAGCCAACCAGCAGCTCTTTTTTTGGCCTAGGCTGGATCAGAAACGCAGTGCAGGGTTGGTTAAGCTAAAGCGATCACAGATCAGCTACGTTGTCGGTGTCCTCACAAAACACTGTCTGATTTTTCTTAAACTTTAATTCTCTAGAAATGCGACTTAAAAAGTTAGAAAACATAAACGACAAAACATTTAAGCATAATCATGGATCAAAATCTTAAAGTTCTATGTTGGCATGCAAATGGTCTCCTGCAACACGAACAGGAATTGCAGGTGATGCTTGAAAGAAATAGCATAGACATTTGTCTTATTTCAGAAACCCATTTTACAAAACATACGGAAATAAAATTTAAAAACTATAACATCTACCACACCGCTCACCCTAAAAACTCAGCTAAGGGTGGAAGCGCAGTTATAGTAAAAAACAATATCCAACAATATGAGGAGTTGAAATACACTACAGAGAAAATACAAGCTACAGCAGTAAGCATAAAAAAATTAATATTGTTGCCATTTACTGTCCTCCAAAACTTTCAATCAAAAAAGAAGAATATTCTGATTTTTTTTAAAAACTAGGAAACAGATACATAATTGGTGGTGATTTTAATGCATACAACTTAAACTGGGGTTCTAGATTAACTTCAACGAAAGGAAGAGAACTTTACGCTGCAATTCAAAAACATCAGTGTGAAACTCTCTCGACAGGAAGGCCCACGTACTGGCCTACAGACAAAAATAAGATACCAGATCTAATAGATATTCATATAATCAAAAATTTGTCGGGCAGCTACATATACATAGATGAATTTGAGTATCTAAGCTCTGACCATTCACCTATAATTCTCCAAATTAGTGAATATGTAATTAAAAATACAAATGCTAAAACATTAACAAACAAAAGAACAGATTGGCAAGCCTTCATGTTGAACCTAACAAATAGAATAGACTCACTGACACCTCTTATATCCAAAAATGATATAGAAAAAGAAACACATACGTTGGTCAGCGATATTCAGAAATCGGCCTGGGAAAGCACTCCCGGTATAGATAGAAAGAACATGAGAAGAAACTACCCGAAAGAAATAAAGGATTTAATAGTAGATAAAAGACGAGCAAGAAGAACATGGCAGAAATCAAGAGCTCCATAAAATAAAACGAAGCTAAAGAACCTTAGTCAGCATCTGAAAAGAGAAATTAGAAAATTTAAAGAGGACTCATTGAACAGGTACCTCGGAGGATTAACAGCTGAATACGCTACAAATTACTCTCTATGGAAAGCTACAAAAGGACTAAAACAACCTATTGTGCAAATACCTCCAATCAAAGCACCTGATGGAAGCTGGGCCAGAAGCGATGAGGATAAAGCCATTCTTTTCGCAGACTACCTAGAAATCATATTTAAACCCCCAGATGAAAATGGAAACAGACATCCTATGCTATTAGAACCATCTGAAGAGGAAACCGAAGAAATTCTACCCACAAATCCTAACGAACTACGCAACCTAATCAAGCATGAGATAAATGTAAAGAAAAGTCCTGGATATGACCTTATATCTGGTGACGTATTAAAGAACTTACCCATGAAGGCTATAATTAAAATAACAAATTTAATAAATGCCTCATTTAAGCTAAAATTTGTCCCTAGTTTGTGGAAGATTGCTGATGTCCTAATGATTCCCAAACCAGGTAAACCGCCAAATGAGGTATCATCTTACAGGCCTATATCGCTATTGCCGATGATATCAAAAGTGTTTGAGAAAGTGCTCACTAAACGTATAAATAAAATAATTGAAAGAAAAAAGCTGATTCCGAACCATCAATTTGGTTTTCGAAGGCAGCACTCTACGATACAACAGGTACACAGAACTATGGATAAGATCGAAGAAGCATTAGAAGAAAGGAAGGTCTGTTCGGCTGTATTCTTGGATGTGGCGCAGGCCTTTGATAAAGTATGGCACGAAGGACTTATCTATAAACTGAGATGTATGCTGCGAAATCAGTATGCTTCCATTCTTCAATCTTACCTAGATGGAAGACATTTTAGAATAAACAGAACAGAATACTTATTCAAAACTAAGAGAAATAAAGGCCGGCGTACCGCAAGGTAGTGTACTGGGCCCTATATTATACCTATTATATACTAGTAATATTCCGGAACTAGAAAACCACACTATGGCAACATTTGCAGATGATACTGCAATACTAGCAGAACGGAGAACTAATGAAGAATCCACAGAAAAACTCCAAATAGGAATAAACAAAATCTGTGAATGGACTAAAAAGTGGAGAATCAAATTAAATGAGTCCAAGACAGTCCATATTGATTTTACAAATAAAAAGGTTGAACATGTAATAATCATTATCAACGAAAAAATAGTTCCATACGCTAATACAGCGAAATATTCAGGTATGACACTAGATGCTAAGCTGCGATGGAAAGAGTACATAAAAAAGAAAAAAGAAGAGTTAGAGATGAAGTATAGAAAATTGCACTGGCTGATAGGAAGAAACTCAACCATATCAATTGCTTATATACAATCAAATTTTGAAACCAACATGGACATATGGAATCCAACTATGGGGTTCTGCCAAAAAGACAAACGTAGACATAGTACAACGATTCCAAAATAAGGTGCTTAGAAATATAGTAAATACACCTTGGTTCATAAGGAACACTGACCTTCATCGAGACTTGAAGATAGAAAGTGTAAGTTCGGAAATCCTTAAACATGCAAAAAAACACAAAGAAAAGCTAGAAGAGCATATAAACTTAAATGCGAGAAAACTTTTGAATAATGAAAATCAATTACGAAGGCTCAAAGGAATAAAAAATCCCGATTTAATCAATTTAACTTAACTTTAGAAGTATAAGAAAAAAGAAAGAAGTATATATAGATGCATAACATAGCACGAAACAAAAAGATACACCAGATGGTGGATCTCATTCAAAGACGTAGATGTCAGGAAAATATTGCTTATTAGTCCAAGTGACTAGATCGTTAAGCTAGCTAAGATGGCGTTACCGCAGGGAAAACGGGAAGAAGGGAGAAGGGGTTCGGGCTCGGTTTCGTCTTTTCAAGATTACCACCTCCCAGCGTAAAAAAAAAAAAATATAATAATTTTCTTAAACAAATTAGTGACCACGCCCATATGGCATGTAGGCACTGCTTCTTCTTCTTCTTCCTTTTATCAGCGAGGCTATGATCCGAAAACAAGGGATCACAACCCTCCCACTTCACTGCATTTCTACTGATCCGCCTGTGGGGTTCGCCTATTTGACCTCAGAAAATATCGGCAGGCCTGCCGATTTTGGATCACTCGGTTACTGAGGCCAATGAAATGCCGATGTCGTCGCATTTGTCTGATCCAGGCGTTTATAGGCCTACCTTTCCTACATCGCGATGTCTTTGGAACGTGCATTGATATTGCCTTTTTAACAGGGTTCAAATGATCTCTTCTTTGAACGTGGCAATACCAGCTGAGCCGGTCGCGCTCTAATTTGTGTACGATGGTTTCCTTGATGTGAAAGCTTCCACGGATCTTCGAACTTCTTATTCGATCAAGCTTGGTCACTCCTGCTGTCATGCGAAGCATCTTCATCTCAGCTGCCGTTAATTTACTCTCATACTTTTTGTACATCGTCCAACATTGTGAACCGTATGTGAGCGCTGGACGTACAACTGCGGTGTAGAGCCTTCCTTTCAACTTAGGGGGCATTTTTCTGTCACAGAAGATAGCGGAATTTTCTCGCCACTTCATCCACCCTACGCTTACACGATGATTGATGTCGTCATCACAAGTTGCTTTGCTATTGATCATAGATCCCAGATATTTGAACTTTTTGCACTTGGGAAGCACTGTTCCATTCAAATAAATGTCTGGAATAGGCCTGAGTGGATCAGAGAACGGGCAGCACAAGTACTCTGTCTTTTTGAACTAATGCGATACCCATTTCCCTCCAAAACGTCCACCCACACATCAAGTGCTCGTTGCAGGGATGTAGGATCCTCACTTATGATGGCTCCATCGTCAGCAAAGAATAACTGATGTACCTTGGGGTCCATCACTTTACCTTCAAGCAGATAATCAAGGACTGTAATAAAGAGCAAAGGACTTAAAACGCTTCCCTGGTGCACCCCGACTTTGATTGGGAACTTTTCGGTTACTCCAGCGGGACATCTTACTCTTGTCTTTGCTCTTTCGTACATGTCCATGATCATCTGTACATAGGTTTCTGGAACCCCTCGATGTCTTAGCGCCACCCATATCAGATCTCGTGGTTGTCTGTCGAATGCCTTTTCAAAGTCAACCAATACAATATGCAAATCCCTTAAGGAATCACGATGTTTTTCCATTATGATCCTTATACTTTGGATTGCATCTGTGGTTGATTTACCCGAGACAAACCCGCACTGATCATCAGATAGCCGTATTATTTTTCGCAGTCGGCCACCTAATACCCGCTCAACGATCTTCATGGTGTGTGACATCAGCTTGATCGAACGGTAGTTATCACAGTTTCGCGTATCACCCTTCCCTTTGTATACAGGGAGGAGGTAACTTTCCCTCCATTGATTCGGCATTGGATCACCTCTCACGAATTTGGAGATAAGAATTCTGAGCCATCTGAACCCGATGTCTCCCATCTTTTTCCAGAACTCAGAGGGTATTTCGTCTGGCCCAACCGCTTTTCGTTTTTTGGAGTATTTGACCGCCTCACTAACTTCTTCGACTGTAATGTCGGCTATTTCTTCACAGTTAGGGGTGGCTCTTGGAAAGTATAGCCGGGGAAACTGTTCATTTAAAAGCTCTTCACAATACTGTCGCCACCTCTGCAGAATTTTGTCGTCATCCACAAGAAGCTGACCATGAGCATTGCTAATGAACTTTGGCGAACGAATCTCCTGAGCATTGTTCCTTCTTTGGGTGGCTATTTTGAAGATAGTGGCGCTCTTGTTCATATTGTGTCTTCGCAGCTCCTGGATAGTCTGGTTTGCATCAGCAACCGGGGAAAATATTTTCTCCAGCTCCCGATACAGGCCCTCCGTACTCTCTGCTTGAAGCTGGGCGCACTTCTTCTTCGCTTTTTTCTTGCAGCATCTGTATTCCATTTCGAGGCGAGCTTTTTCGTCATTATTATTAGAGGGGCACTTTGACCAAGCTTTGAAAGCCGCTTTCTTCTCATTTATCAGCATCTTAGCTTCATCACTCCACCACCATGTTTCTTAGGCGTGTTGATGGTGGCCTTTTGAAGCTCCTAGCAGTGATTTGGCCTTCTTTAAGCAAGTTCGCTGTAGGGAATCCCACATATTTTGTGCTCTGCACTCTTCATCCTCAGCTCCGTTGATGGTGTGAGAGAGGTAATTTTTCATTACGAAAACAAAAGCATCGCCTTTTTCTTTGTCCAGATTGTACCACTTGATTTTCTCAGAGACCCTTGTTTGTTTGCTTTTCTTCGGTGTTTTCATAAAAATTTCTGTTAGTAGGAGACGGTGTTGCCGAGCGATTGCCTCTCCCAGGATCACTTTGCAATCTTTTACCCGAGGCTTCATGAAACTGTCTACCAAATGGTAGTCAATCTGAGTTTCATCTCCACCACTGCTGTAAGTGATCAGGTGCCGGCTTTGTTTGATGAACATGATATTTAACACGATAAGACCGTGTGATTTGCACATGCTTAGGATGTCTTCACCAGGAAGGTTCCTGGTGCCATATCCTAGTCCTCCATGGCAGTCTTCATAGTCTTCGTTTGATTTCCCGACATGTCCATTCAAATCTCCTCCAACAAATAGAAATTCTTCCTTTGGGATGTTCTTAAGGAGATTGTGGAAATCTAGCCAAAATGCATCTTTATCTCTCTGATTGTACCCATCGTGGGGAGCATATGCACTGACTATATTCCACACCTCTCCTTGTATTACTAGTTTGAGAGACATCAAACGGTCGCTGGACTTCGAAATGCTCAAGACGTTACCAAGTAGCTCTGCCGCAAGGATGATACCGATTCCGTTCTTAGACTTTTCCGTTCCGTAGTAGAACATCTTGTAATCTTTTGTCCTAACGTCCAAGAAACGCGCCCGATTCCCGGTGTTTTTCCATTTCGTCTCTTGGACACACAAGATGTCCACCCGCCTTCTATTCATCATCTCTTCCAGCTCGTAACTTCGACCGGTCATGCTTCCAACGTTCCAACTCGCGACCCTCAAATTGCGTCCAAACTGTTTCATTATTTTGCTAGCCCCCGGAATCCGTATAGCTCTGACCCGAACATTTCTGCTCGGTCCAGGATCAGTACCATGCACAGCAGTGGTAGTGCCTGGCGGGGTAGTGCCTTTCCTTTTTGCAAGTATTACCATAATGATACAGTTTTGCAATACAATTTTTTGCACCATATTGCGATGGTGTTTGTTGTTTGACACGTGCATGCTCCTGTTTTAGTATTGTTTGATCTTTCTTTTATGACACCGGTGATCTCCAGTCGTGTCAACCCACGGACTCGCATGCACACTTGTGGGAGGGTTTTTAAGGTAGTATATGTGTCGCTAGGCTCACTTGGGTGTTATATTGCCTAGATCTGATTTGTCCCCTTAGTCGCCTTTTACGACAAGCGCTGGTTGTTGGGGGGGGCGCTGCAGTGATATTCTTAACCCGTCCCTGCACGGGGAGGCATGTAGGCACTGCGACCAGAGAGATCTATTGTGCCAGGACACTGTCTGATAGGCTAACATACTTAAAGGCTGGGCCTCTTTTCTAACGACTTCTGCAGGAGCTGTACAGGGAAAAACCATCCCTTATCTCCTATGCATATGTCCAGGCCTATCTCAAAACGACTGCCCCCGGCTGGGGCACCTTTTGTCGATAGTCTCGGTGGACTCGCGTTCTCGGGCATTATGAGCATCTTCCGCTTTATTAAAAGCTTCGGTTGGTGTCTGGGTAACCAAATAGAAAGATCCCTGGCATTACAATCGACCTCTACTGGTCTAAGTCTAAGTGTGACAGCCAACCTAAAATAGCCTAACCATGGTATGCGTTTCTTATACAAACTATTAAACCGATATTGTTACCTTGATGACTGGGTGTCGGTGTACATTGCAGTTTTTTTCTTGAGAACGTGCAGTAATATTTTTTTTTTTTTTTTTTTCCGAGGGTAGGTGAAAAATCCTCCATAGACACTATGAGAATAGCAAGCGCGTGCTCATAGTAGTGTCAGATTCTTACTGACTAAAAAAACACCACCCTTCGATATAAATTTGTTAGATATCGCAACTAAGTATTAACTTGTCAAGCAATTTTTCTATCATGAAGTAAAAACGTTTGGCAGGTTTCTTTCCACTGAAAGATCCTGGGTATTCCGCATCTAGACGCGGTTAATCATTATCTCACCAAGTCGAAAGGTTTCGTCCTTTGTAGTCGGCGCAATAAATTGCTCTCATCCAAAATTTGTAGGACTGTATTGTTGACATGTCCGATTAGTCAGTTTCTATGCTTTCTCGCGAAGCTTCTAATTTCAGCTTCGATTGTCGAAATTCCGAGGTCCCTGTGGATATCGTCGTTTCTACTAAACCACGGTGCTTGGACAATTTCTCTTAGCACTTTATTTTGAAAAGTTTGTAAAATATTTGCATTTGTTTTCTTGGTACAACCCCAAAGTTGTATACCGTAGGTCCACACCGGCTTTAGCACTTGCTTGTATAAAAGCAGTTTGTTCTCAGTACTGAGCTGGGAATGTTTTCCGAGTAACCAGTACATTTCTCTATATTTGATTTCGAGTTCCTTTCGTTTCATTTTGACGTGCGAATTCCATTTCAGCCTTGCGTCGAGTGTCATTCCCAGGTATTTGGCCTTGTTTGCAAAAGGTATTCGGGCCGAGTTTAGGAAAATTGGCAAGTTATTAGTTTTCTTGTAAGTGAAATTCACGTGAACAGATTTAGATTCGTTGAGGGCGATCCGCCAGCCCATCGTCCATTCATTTACATTATTCAGTGCGTTTTGCAGTTTTGCAGTCGTTTCTTCGATTGTTTTACCTACTGCTAAGATAGCGGTGTCATCGGCAAACGTAGCAAGGATAGTGCCATCTTCGTTCGGTATATCACGAGTATATAGCAAATAGAGAAAATCCTTAATAGTCTTCTTCAACAAATTGCACAGACGATTCAAGTGTGCTTTATGTTGCGGAGCACGACTCTGTTGCCATTTTTTACGCGCTTTTCTTTTTTCTTTGACCAATTCTATTATTTCCGGAGGATATCGCAAACCGTATCTATCCGGCGTTTTCCTTGGATTGGGCGTATTATTCCAAGAGGCGAGCTGTACGATCTCAACGAAGCGATCAACTTCAACCTCAAGTTCATAGGGTGTCGTAAGTGAAACGCTCAGTTCAACATTATCTTCAATTTCGTTCCTAAAGCCTTCCCAGTTAGTTGTTCGACCAGTTAATCTCGCTGGCTCTAGGTTATAGACTAGTTTTTCGCTGATTGTTAAAATAACCGGGGAATTATCAGACGACAGATCAAAGCTGTCTTCGACTTTTATGTGGGTGGTAGATATTCCTTTCACAACGAAAAAATCTATCAGGTCAGGTATTTTCGAAGTATCAGTTGGCCAGTAAGTCGGTTTACCCGTCGAATGGAAATCACAACTGTACTCCATACCTGCCTCATAGAGCATTCTACCTTTTTCGAGCTGTATCTTGAGCCCCAGAACGTATGTTTCGCATTAAAGTCGCCGCCAATGATAAAATTAGGTTTCAGCGATTCAAATAAGTTAGTAAAATCAGATTTTTCAAGCGCGGAACGCGGTGGACAGTAGATATATGCAATTTTAAGAGTACGCTGACTATTTTTAACTCGAATCGTGCACAGTTGCAAAGTTTCAAGTTCTATCTTTAGGTCTTCGGATGTAATATTGAGCAGTAATATTGAGCTGAGACTGGGGACTAATATTAGTCCATCTCAATATATATTAATTGAGATGTGTTGTAGGATCTTATTTTCTAATCTTGAATTGATAATTTTGTACTAGACTTACACTGCGTAAGTCCAAAATTTAGCTTTGAAAGATTTCTTTTATTTTCTCTTTCTACCCTTTCGGACATGGACAAGAACATACTTAAACACATTTATACTTACTTTGCATACGGTGAATTGTTTTCATAGATTCCGAAGGGCGAGCAAACGGTTATATTCATATGGTCCAACTGTACATCCTGGGTATCAGAGACGAGCGCTGCTGGAGTTGCAAACAATATTGCGAGCAGCCATATCAAAGAAGCTGTGAGTACTGTCAAAGGACGAGTCTATTCATAAAAAAAATAATAAAAAAAAAAAAAAAAACACTTTAACGCAAAATCCCAATTTGGTAAACTATATCACCTGCAATACCTGCAATTTTCTTAAAGGATTCACAATGGCACAATACCTTTCACCAGAAAGAGCAGTTAAAGTAAACACCGACACTCCAATCGAAATATCCTTTGCGCATTCGGTGACACGGCACAGCGTTGCTCCCCATGGCCACGAATCCAGTACATACAAAACAGAGGCCAAAGGTACACAAATTATAATTACCAGTAGGTCCGCCAATGCCAGTGATAAAATGTATCTGCAAGAAATATCAAAAAGCACAAATCCTGAATAAATTATTCACCCAAAGGCAATTAAAAGAGTAAGTTCTGCGTAAGAACGCAAAGTAGGTTTGTCGGTCTCTTGGTCGTTGTTTTTGGTTGTCATCGAGAAACGATAGTCATACTAAATAACTGAAGTAGAGAACAATAAATTTCTTTGATTTTAGTACACAGGCACAGAATAACAGAATAGTTTACCCGTAAACTACTTTAGCTTCGTTTGTGACAAAGTTGTGCGCAAGTCGTTCTAATAAAAATGGCAATTAACTCCTGATATATAGACATTTTGTGAAAGGAGCACTGACTATCATCAACATGACGAACACTTTGAAGGCATGGTAAATTTATTTTAATCCTTTTGTATAGGTCGAGTCTTTTGACTAATTTGGGGCTTTACGCATGTAAGTACATATATCGTAGGTACTTATGTGGGATATGCACGACCGTTGTTGTGGTATTGTTATGCGTTCTTACAGATTAGTGTAGAAATTGGATTCGTTGTCGTTGACATGCTTGTAACTTATGTACCGTTATATGGGTCAGAATTGTCAATGAGTCCCCAGAGTACCGGAACGTCTTTATAAATGAATTCCTTTGGGCATTGTTTAGTGGGGGGAATGGTAAGACTTTTGTGTGATGAAAAGATAGAAAGAATACAAAAACAAATAATTATACATACCTATGTATGTATACCTATACACACGTATAAAAGTCAAAACTCAATGCCCAACCAATCAGATTTGACCCATAATTACTTACTTTTGTCCTGTATCTAATTGCATGTCCTAGGGCCTCTTCTACGCCTACGCGCCAACGTGTATGGTCTCTGGCAATGTGTATCAATCAGCCCTTCGCAATTTTCCCCCAACTGCCCTGATCCTTTGTTGACTGTTCTGTACCATGTTCTCCTTCTCGAGGTATTCTGCTATCCTTGATTAATGGGTTCCATTGCATAGCGTGGTTAGTTATGAACTGTCACCTCTTCGGACCATGCGACCAACTACCACTTCCGTCGTTGGGTAGTTGTGTCTATTGGTTCCTGATCCATTCTCTGATAGACGTGTTCGTTAGAGATACGGGTGGAAGGGAAAATGATTAAGTTGATGTACAAGCACCTGCTAACGAAAGTTTGCAGCGTTCTAGTGATAGTAATGGCCACTGTCCACGTGTTGTATTCATATAACACCACGAATTGAACGTTGAAGTGGAACAGTCTTTGCCTGGTGTTCAAACATTGCAATGCTTTGTCATATTTTTGACAACATCCCAAATGTGGACATTGAATTAGCGATCCTGTTGGATATAATACAGTTCAGTTCCACGATTGTTCGAGGCAATACTCCCAAGATATTGAAAATCCTCTACTGTCTATACCGGTTGGCCAACAATGGATATTTGAGCTGATCAAATTGTTCCAAGGCTGATTATTTTCGTATTCCTTTCCAGCCCGAAGACGCCCTCCCCACATCTGCTGTCATTTGGTGGAAGTCCATAATTCTGTGAGAGAGTAAGCATAAATCGTCAGCGTAGTGAAGATGTTGCTGTTGCAATGTAAGAGTCCGTCGAATACCTCCATTTGCCGTCGACAAAGTTGCACAAAGCACATCGCTAATCACCAATAGAAATAGTATTGGTGAAAGAACGCAGCCCTGTCTTACCGCACTTTGGATTTCAGATTCCTCAGACGGCGTTTCTCTGTTCTGAACCTGATATTTGGGTTAATATCCAAATAATATCTGAACCACTATAATTTGAGTTAATATCTTAGCTACAGCAGGCAGCACATAGATGCCCCTCCAATTTTCGCACTATATTAAATTTCATCATCAACATTCCCTTCTTTCACTCGTCAGGAAAGCTTTAAGCTTTCCAAGCTCTTTCTATTAGTGGGTAGTAGCTCAGCCGCTACTCGTGAGAGCTCTGCAGGAATATCGTGAAGTCCTTTTGTGGGATTTGTGGGCGCCGTGGCGTAAGTGGTTAGTGTGTCGGATCACTACGCAAGAGGTTCCAAGTTCGAATCCCAGAAAACACCAAACAGTTTTTTCACCGTCCCACCTCTCGCGAGCGTCTGACAAACATCCGAGAGTATTGTTGTCTTGAAAAAGCTTCTCAAATCGACTTTCGGATTCGGCACTAAACTGCAGGTCCCTTCCATTCGTGTGAAAAATATAACGCACACAGCATGAGTGGTTGCGAGAAGCTAGGCCCTGCCACTTAAAGAGCTGTTGCGCCAAATATGATTTTTTTTTTTTTAACGCATTTGTTGCAACGCATGTTTCTTACATTTTTCTTTTCCTAACTATACCATGTACCAGTCTCTATAAAGTCGCCGAGGAATAAACTACTCTTTTGTCTTTAATCTGTTTGCTCTTTTATTTCCTGCTACAGTTTATGGGAAATTGCTATTCTTGCGGTAAACATGGTCACTACGCCTCGAACTGTAAAAATTCAAAGCCAAGACAGTTATCCTCGTTTGGTCTTTTTTCGTCAGTAGATGGTTCGATGCTGCAACGGGACGAATGGTGCTTAGATAGCGGAGCAAACTCGCATATGTGCTGTTATAGGGAACTATTTACCGAATTTCGAAGTGATGTCGATGGTGAAAATGTGCAGTTAGTAAACGATAAGTTCATTGTATCGACTGCTATTGGGACGGTTAAATTCAACCTAATTGAAGGTGGTATCGATCTGCAAAATGTTTTGTACATTCCAGAATAACAAGGTAGTTTTATGTTCGTGAGTAAAATAACCAAGCATAATTTTACAGCGGATTTCTTACATGACGCTGCCATTGCTAGAAACTCTCAGAATTCCGTTGTTTTAAAAGAAAAGTTAGCTGTATATCGTTTAACCTGAAACAGAATTTATTTTTTATCGTTCCAGAGTTAGGAGCAACACGATACAGAAATGGCACAATGCACAAATAATCTTTAACAGCTAAAGAATCAGAACACGGTAGTTTGCTTAATATTGATTCATCTGATGCTAACTTGGATTCCGTCGTGTGCACGAAAGGCAAATTGTCGGTGCGACCTTTCCCTAAGCAATCATTTACTCGGAGTAAACGATTGCTAGAGCTGGTGCATAGTGATGTGTGTGGTCCAATGAGGGTACCACCAGCTGGGGGAGCAAGGTATTGCATGACACTTATCGATGATGAGCCCAGAAGTATATTTTTGAAAATGAAAGACTAGGTATTTAACACATTTAAAATTGTAAGGCTACGGTCTAGCGCCAAAAGTGACGTAAAATAAAATGTTTGCGAACCGACAACGGGCGAGAATTTGTGAATAACGCATTCAACGAGTATTTGCAAGAACACGGAATAACACGCCAACTTATGGTCGAGTACACTCCACAGCAGATTGGTGTGGCTGAAAGAGCTAGGTGTCTCTGTTGGACCAGAATCTTCCGGAGTACCTTCTTTCATTAACACGGGATGTTTATCTGAAAAATAGGTCACCATCCAGGATTTTAAACAACTTTACCACATTTGAAATTTGGACCGGATCGAAATCCAGTGTTTCACATTTAAAAGTCTTTGGTTCGAGGGCTATAGCATTAAACAAAAGGCCTAGAAATTCTAAATTTGCTGCGAAAGGTCGTGAACTTAATTTGGTAAGATACTTCGAAGAATCCAAACGCTACCGGCTTTTCGATCCCAGAACAAGGCAAATAGAAAAGAGTCTCGATGTTGAAATTTTCGAAAATGATACTCAAAACTGTTTTATCGACATAAAAGACTTTTTACTTGCAGAAGATGATAATATTTTTTTAATCAAAGAGCAACAAGAACAAACTAACGACGATGAAGATGTCTCAAAAGAATCACCTGAGAACTTGAAGCCACCAGTCAAAACGGCTGACTCACCTAGTTTGCCAAGCAAGACACCAGTTCTCGGGGCGGGATGGCCGATAATCATGCGCACGGGAATGCCTGGTAGGAAGGCCAAGCAGTATAAGACGGTTGAGGCGGTTATTGCGATGGGAGAATTATCGATGGTTCCATCATCAGTTGCAGAAGCAAGGAATAGCTGTGATGCTAATAAATGAAAGTCTGCAATGCAGTTGGAATACGATGCACTTATCAGAAATGAAACCTGGGAGCTCGTGGATCTACCAATAAAGAGCCAAATAATTAGTTGTAAGTAGGTCTTTAACCTCAAAAGAAAGCCAGACGGATCGATTGACAGGTGGAAATGTAAACTTGTCGCCAAGGGATGTTCCCAGAAATATTCATTAAATTATAATGAAACTTTCTCTCCCATAGTCCGTTATTCGACAGTATGCTTATTTTCAGCTATTGCAATGCAGTATGAAATTCTTCTGCCCCACCTCGACATTACGTCAGCATACCTTAATGTTGAAATAAGCGAAGATATTTCATGACCCAACCCGAAGGTTTTGTGGACGAATATAATCCACAGAAAGTTTCTAAGCTTTAAGTCGGTTAATGGCTTAAAACAGGCCGGGAGGGAATGGAATACAAAGTTAAACAAAGAGTTACAGCAGATTGGATTTACGAGGTGTGACGCGGACACCTGTGTGTACTTTATGAGAACTGGTGCTGAGATCAACATTTTGGCGGCGTTTGTTGGCGATTTTCTGATTGCCTGTTCATCGGAGTCATCAATAAAGGCACGAATTGGAACTGCGTTTGATTGTGTGGACAAAGGTCCAGCCCAGCAATTTCTATGGATTGAAATGAGCGTAGCCAACTGAGGGGACCAATTGCGATACATCAATATCAATATATACGTTAACTTTTGTGTCGATACCAGATGGATACATGTAAAACCTGTTTTACGCCACTTGACACTGGAATGAAACTAGTGAAATGCCAAAATGAAACGTGCCAGAAAGAAGATCCAATCTACTATCAATCGATAGTGGGCGCTATAATATATTTGGCGAGCTCTTGTAAGTCCAAGTAACGAATGCTTTTACAATTTCCTTTAAATTCAATGAAAAGGTGGACTGTGGGAGTGTGGTGAATATGGAAATGGTTAACAACGAGTGGGACGGTGGACATCTTTATTCTTTGGGACAAATTCAAATGTTTGGCGCCAACAACACTATAAGCAAACTTTCTCAATACAACGTGAAACCCCATGGAGAACACCTGGAAGCATGGAAACATCTGTTGCGGTACATCCAGACTATGTCGCTAGCGAATGCATGGTTCAAAAACATAGCAAAATGTTCCTTTCGTCTCTTGAGCGTATCCTTATCCGAAATGAGCAAGGAACTACCTAGGCATTGGGTGTTGGCTGGAGCTGCAACCAACTGTCAGCTCTTCGGTGGATACTGTAGATGGTCCTGTTATAGTACATGCTTGCAGCTTTTATTGCTTCTGTGGCTAGCACGTTGATGTATAATAGTTGCGCTTGTTACGTTGCACGCTACGCTGAACTTCTCTCATCTTTATGCGATCAAGGGACTCTATCTCGTTCCCCTGTCGCTGGAGGGAGGTTAATGGGTCTTAATTAACTCAATACCTGAAGTGACTAAAGGACGTCTTTGGTAGGGCAGTCGATAAGCATAGCCTACACGACACCACGTCTGATAACGGACTAAGTCTAATTGATTTCGCTGTGGAGCGAAATGTCATCATAGCAAGCACATGGTTTCCTCATCTCGATATTCATAAGCAGATGTCCGGACTTTCCGAGCAGCCAACAAAGACTCGGATCATTACCTTGTTGTAGCCAAGGTACGATTGCGGATATCCCAAACTGAGCAATAAAGAAGAATCACTGTGAGAAAATTTAACGTCGAAAAGCTACAACCGCAAGAGACCGCCAGACTCTTCTCCAAAAGAAGAAGAAAGAGCATGAGAACCGCGCGTTTGAGAATATCGAGAGTTTATACTCCAGGAACAATGTACGGAAGTTTTGCCAAAAGGTAAAAGGAACGTGTCAGAGAAGCAATACCCATACAGAGACCTGTACAGATAAAAATGGAAACCTCATAGTAGAATCACAAGTCGGTGCTGAGAATATGGAAAAACTACTTCTGCAGACTGTATAACGGCGACGAAAACCAACATCCCGCTGTCAGGCAGAATGAATCATTCAACATGGACGATGATAGTCAAAATTTCGGGCCAATCTGACCAAAACGAAGTGAGGATAGCAATATCCAAGCTAAAATCAAACAAGGCTGCTGGACCTGACGGCTTACCGGCCGAACTTTTCAAGGCAGCTGGGGATGAATTGGTAGAGTGCATACATCAACTCATCTCTAAGATTTGGTCAAATAAGTGTATGCCTGATGAATGGAATCTCGGCATCATTTCCTCGATCCACAAGAAAGGAGACTCCCTCAACTGCGCCAATTATAGATGCATCAGTCTCCTCAACATCGCATACAAGATCTATCTTGCGATATTTTTTGAACGCCTGAAACCTTTTATCAACAGTCTGATTGGACTCTATCAGTGCGGTTTCAGGCCAGGAAAGTCCACCATCGATCAAATTTTCACACTTCGGCAGATCCTGGAGAAAATCCAAGAATTCCAAATCGATACTCACCACCTCTTTATCGATTTCAAGGCCGCCTATGACAGCATCTATAGAGAAGAGCTTTATAAAGCCATGTCTAGTTTTGACATCCCTGCCAAACTTGTCCGTCTGTGCAGGATGACGATGGAGAACGCTCGTTGCTCCATCAAGGTCGGTAATGACCTCACCGAGACCTTTGATGTCAAAAAAGGTTTTAGACAAGGTGACGCGCTGTCATGTGACTTCTTTAATATTGTACTTGAACGGATTGTGCGGAACTCACAAGCCAACTCCGGAGGCACAATCTATTACAAGTCTGTACATCTGTTTGCATACGCCGACGATATAGACATTATCGGAGGAAATCAGCGGGCTGTCACCGGTGCGTTTGCAAGCATTGAGGCGGAAGCGCCCAAAATCAGTTAAGCGATAAACGAGGGCAAAACCAAGTATATGCTGTCAACAAGAAGGGACAGCCAACACCGACGAATTGGACTGACACAGTGGGCAGCTATAATTTCGAGGTAGTAAGGGACTTTGTCTACCTTGGCTCTGCTATAAACTCGAAAAAGAAGATCAATTCAACAGTAAAGCCCTATCTCGAATAACTAAGAAGACTCTGTATAAAACCCTGATTATTCCAGTTCTGCTCTACGCCGCTGAAACATGGACTTTAAAAAAAGTGGATGAACATATCCTTGGTCGCTTCGAGAAAAAAATCTTCGTAAGATTTTCGGTCCCGTTTGCGTTGACGGGTTTTGGAGGAGAAGATTCAAACACGAACTATACGAGCTGTACTGCGACATCGATCTAGTCATAAATTTGCGTATTGGACGTCTGAGATATAGAGTGAATGGGCACCAACGCTCCGCTCCGCAGAGTCTTCGAATCTAATCCCGAGGGACGACGCAGTAGTGGACCTCCTCGACGTAGGTGGCGCGCACAAGTTCGAAGGGACCTCGACCAACTTGGAGTGTGCAACTGGAGGCAATTAGCTAAGGACCGAGCTAAATGGAGAGGCTTGTTGGCTGAGGCCCAAGTTCACCCCGAACTGTAGCGCCACCTAAGTGAAGTGACTAAACACTGGACTTAGCATCACAGAAAGTGGACGTGCAAAGCATAATATTTTTTGACTTGAACTTCTTTCAACTTTCATCACAATTTGAAATGAATTCCAAATGGGTTGGTAACAAATTTACTTGTTTTCACCCCGTTTAAACATCATTAAGTCAAATCCTTACAACATTACCTTTTCCTTATCCAAAGTACCCCCAAATTCGCATTTCATTATCCTCTCCACTTCTTTGATCTAAATCAAAGCCAGTCAGTTATAAATGACTGCCCTAACACCGTTATGTGAGAATCAATATATTACCTTTTCCAATTATTATACTTCATTATGCCAAAACGAAAACGATTCATGAACTCACAGATACATACATAGCGTAAAATTACCGCATAAAGGCATAGGCCGAAGCACCATCCCTACTATATGGTACTACTCCCACTTATACTCGAACGATACATTTCGTCCTAATTTCCTCTCAACAAATTTCCATGACCTCAGATAATTTATAACAGATTCCCAAGTGTATACATGACGTAGATAAAAAGATTCTGATTGATTGTTGTGGTCCTCTGTCAGGTGAAACAAGCCAACTGTGCTTGCTCTTTTTTTTCTGTAGAAACAGGATTCATTTGGGCCAAATCGGCTTAGAAAATCAACACCGGCAGCGATTTATGAAGGTTGGAAAGGAAATTGTCTTTGATTCCACTTGATGTAAGCCGAAATGAAATTTAAATTGCGAAGTGGGTGAATTTAAATTGATAAGAACTTATTAATATTCATTGGTTTCAAGCTTTGGCAAATTTAACATTAGCTTTCGATTTTGATGAGTAATCGGGTTTGCTTCCACGAAATTGGAGGTAAAGTAGCCATTTTTTATGGAATTTATAGCAAAACTTAGATACATGTGCCTGCAGATAGCACAGAACTTTAATTAATGGATAAATGACACGAACTGTGCTTCAAGTAATAAATCCATTAGTGCTTTTTTGTTTTTCTTTACTTTTTGCGCAATGGAAAGCATTCCGATGAGCTTGCGGATGTTCCTAAGGTTTAATCAGTTCCGAGTTTAAATGTGCGAGGGTAGTGTAACAATGCTTAGGGAAATAAATAGGGATAAACCTCCACAAGGCGTAATTCCCCTCCGTCGACTGCATTGTGTAACAGACACGGATAGGTAGCATTCTGCGGTGAAGAAAATTAGCAATTTAGACGCAAACGAAAATTGCATACATTTGTTTTATTGGTATAAGTGCTTAAATAACACATTTTGTGCCATAAGCAACGATGCTTCCACAGGCGGATGTAAGGATCTTGATTAACCTTGATCTGCCTTCGTTTAAGGCAATCTCGAAGAATGCAATAAGCCTGGGAATACATTGCGTGCGTAAAAGAATAATTTACTAACACTTGAAAACTTATATCATCTCCTGGATCAGTAAAAGTCGAGATCCAAGCAGTATTTTTGGTGTCAAAAGAGATGAAAATATCATACAAATTCTTCAAGAAATGAGGCAGTAAAGCTATGGTTAAAAGTATTTTTAACGAGGTGACCCTTTGATGGGATGAGACGTCAATGCCAAACAAACGCCAATGGGCAGCACAGGGCCCAATGAACGAGGTGAGTTAACTTTTGATTTCATTGATAGATGGATGTATTACCGCATGTAATACTGGCAATACGCCAAATTTCGCCTTTTCGAGCACGGAAGCTTTAATGGGAAACGGTTATTGATGTCACACTAATAACAAACAATGAAACCATAAGGGTTGAAAACTGGAGTGTGTTCAATTAAATTCTCATTATGGTGGAATGAAGATAAGCTCGGGAACTTTTCCAGTTGTACTTCAACATCTGCTACAATCAACATCTGCCTTTCAAGGATCTAAAAATTTACAAGGAGTCCACTAGAAAAACTTTAAAAATGGATTGAAGTTGGGCAGATTTTACTACGGAATCCCTGAAGCACCTAATGAACACACACTTCCCAGGTTGCCGAGACAGCAGCATAGAACAAGATTGTGAGCAGTCTGCTTTATGGGACAGTGTTTCAGAGCGAAATAAGGCCGAATTTCAAAATTCGGCTTAATTTCACACTTTGATAGCGAAATAAGGCCGTGTTTTGAAATTCAGCCTTATTTTAATTTCATATTGTGAAAAATGCTGATCGTTGTTTGTGAACTAAAGACGTAGCAAATATTTTCGAATTTAGGCCTTATTTCACTTTCATAAAGCCGAACTTCAGAGAGAAAGCAGGAGAATTCACAAAAGCAACTTTACCTTAATCAATGTTTGTTGGTTGTAACTCGACGTATGTATGTATAGTCATTTTATTAGTTGATGAACTTTGAGCGACAAACGTCGATTAAATAATGGCAAATTTGGGCGAATCTGTTTTCTTATATTAAATCTGCAAGGATTTTAGAAAGCTAAGTGAACTTCTATATATTCCTGAAATTAAGCAACTGTATTAAGTCAAATCAAAATCCAGAATGTGCAAACAACAGTTATCGATTGGCTTGGGTATAATTTGCCGATTTTTGAAATATTAATTGAAAAATATCGATTGACATAATAGGCGTTTTTCTTTTTTCGTTCAGAGCAGAGCTCGAGCAAGTCGAGCGTGCTCTGAACGTGCTCTGAACCGAGCGTGCTCAGAGCGCTCTGATTTGTTTATGAAACACATCTGAGCACTCTGATGTGCATTTAAACCCTAAAACAAGTTTATGCATGAATAGAATATCTATTGATAGTTATTTTTATGTTATATTTACCTTCTGCACCAGAACAACAAATTTAGTCTGCTATTTCAATTGTTGAATTTTTTTTTTCCTTGTCCTCTCCTGTCAAATATGAAAAATGTCTATGCTCAGGATTTTGCTGTGAACGCTCGGTCAATTTATTCTGAGCTCATAGATTGCACTCTGAGCATACTCTGAACGAAAAAAGAAAAACGAATTCCGAGTTCTGATGTGTCTGAGCTAAAAAAGAAACACGATTTTTTTTTTGACAACTCAGGCTCTGCTCTGAATGAAAAAAGAAACGCGCCTAATGTCGACATAAAAGAATATTGACTGATCAAAATGCCGATTTTGAAGTGTCGATTTTTAAAATGTCGACAATGGCAATGGCATTATCGACAAATAAGTTACTATCGGCTACCTGCTAATATTTTTACTAACAGTATTCCTTACTTCAAAATAAGAAGCTGCATCCCACATTATTCAAAAAAGGAGTAAGAAGAAATCCCAAAAAGTATACTATTAAATAAAAAAATTAAGTGAAAACTGAATCTATCCTTAATGACGAACCTAATTATAATTAATCAGATTTACTTAAAAGTGTCGCAATCCATTTGGCTTCGCAGTGACAAATTTGTATAAATGTTTTCTCAAAGTATTGGGCATTTTCAGGCTTTCAGATTCTGGCTGCTCAGACACGTCAGATTACCCAGAATGCGCAATATGCCTGAGCAGTCAGTCAGTGTAAAGCTGTTCTCTCCCAATTTTTGAAGACAAAATACTAAATGCAAAATTAACCCGGAAAAGAAGTTATTCTATGATCAAGTTTTGTTAAGTACATCAAGATTTTATAGAAATTTAAAAGAATTTCATCAAGCGGAATTTTTTTAATCAGCTGTCTTGAAAATCCATATTTTTATTATTTTTTTTTTATAATTTGCGCGCACTCAGAGGGTTATGAATACCTTTAACATGTTTACACACAGTGCGGGCGTTGGAAAGGATGGATAGAGAGTGAGAGAGAGAGAACGATTTTGGTGTAGTGGTTCTTGAAGCTCAGCTGTTTATGCTTCAGCTATTCTCCGGGAGTGGCGTCCAGATAACTGGGGAGATTTTTGTTATTATTGTCTTTGCTTCTGAATCACAGTACTTTTTTCCCGATAACCGATGTCAAGGGCGCCGTGGCGTAAGTGGTTAGTGTGTCGGATCACTACGCATGAGGTTCTAAGTTCGAATCCCAGAAAATTCCAAAAAGTTTTTTCACGGTCCCACCTCTCGCGAGCGTCTGACGAACATCCGAGGGTATTGTTGTCACAAAAAAGCTTCTCAAATCGCCGTTCGGAGTCGGCATTAAACTTTATGTTCCTTCCATTCGTGTTAAAAATATAACGCACACAACATAAGTGGTTGCGAGAAGCTAAGCCCTGGCACTTTAAAGAGCTGTTGCGCCAAATATTTGTATTTTTTTTATGTCAAGGGCAAATCACCATCAACAGAGTGAACAATTTTTCCAGCCACATGACCAAGCTGCTGCCAGTGTTATGCCTTCGCAGTAGTGTTCACAGAAGCTTTTGCAAATGATCGGACTGACTTTATATCTGTGGCAAAAAGGAATAACAGCATAAGTGCCTTTACACATTCAAAAAAAACGTATTTAAAGATCTCTTTATAGTCTCATTTCCCTGCCCCTAATTCAGTAACCGCTTCTGATAATGAATTCCAGACATATCGAGGCAATTTTTCAGTGTTATATGTTTGCCTTTCCTGAGAGAATATTATATAAAAAATGTTAAAAACAAAAAATATTTCAATAACGGCATAAGTATACTTATGCTGTTATGCCTTGTTGCCACAGATATATTTCATGAGAAATAAATAAATGCTTGCAGACATCAGGATTTGAACCATGAACCATTAGCGTAGCAATTGAAGACGTTACCACTACAACATTGCCACCCCTGTGATATAATTTTTTATATAATTTTTTTATTTCGAGTTCGACCGACCTATTGGCCTACTGACAAGAAAAGAATACCTGACTTGTTAGACTTTTGCATTTACAAAAATATTAGACATGAAAAATTAAGAATAGAATCTTGCTATGAACTTTCCTCTGACCATTCACCAATTGTTATTTACCATAATTCGTACATAAGGCCTCCGAACATACCAGCAAAATTATATAATAAAAGAACTGACTGGAATAATTTCAGAGAAGTGAATGACATGGAGTTACAACTAAGTACTTCGCTAAGGACATCGGAAAATCTTAAAGCAGCAATAATAAACTTCAACGATATAATACTCGAATCCACTTATCGATCTACACCAATGACAATCAAACAGGAAAGAAATGATTACATATCGACGCATATAAAAAGAAAAGTGATAGAAAAAAAGGAAGCTTAGGAAAATATGGCAAACCAATAGAACAAGTGAAGTGAAAACAAAACTTAACAGGTCCATAAAAGAACTTAAGGATTTATTAAAGGAACATAGAAATAATAAAATCAACAACTACTTAAAAAAATGTACTTCAACAGCATCGACAAACTATTCCCTATGGAAAGCTACAAAAACCATTAATGAAACTGTAGACCACCAACCCCCAATTAGGACTACAAATGGTAAATGGGCGAGGATGAATCATGAAAAGGCAAAAATACTGGCAGAACATTTCAAACAAACATTTACCAATGACAAGGACAGAAGTAGAATTAACCAACCAATAAACGTAACTCACCGTGACATAAAAATAAAGAAAAACTCTATTAAGGAAATCAGAACATGCATCAAAGATAACATCAACCCAAACAAAAGTCCAGGATACGATCTTATCACAGGTAAAATCCTAAAGGAACTTCCGGAAAACGCAATAGTATATTTAAGGAATCTCTTCAATGCCATCATTACTACTAAATACTTTCCAAAAGCCACATAAATTAAAACTTCTTCTCCCACTGGACTTTCAACTTTTATTAACAAGCTATATTAGTGACCGTTTCTTTTATGTGCATTATAAAGATGAACAATCATCTCTCTACAAAGTTGATGCTGGAGTTCCACAAGGAAGCGTGCTAGGATCTTTATTATATCTAATATATACAGCAGACATTCCGACTTCGAGAAATATCAACACAATGACCGCCACTTTTGCAGACGACACAGTAATACTTGTCTCGCACCGATGTCTAAAAACAGCAACTGATCTACTCCAACTACATCTAAACGAAATAGCAGACTGGTTCAAAGAATGGGGTATACAAATAAACGAAGACAAAACGCAACAGTAATATACACAACAAGAAAAACCGTGGATCCACCAATTGTTAAACTAAACAATAAAACAGCATCCTCAGACAATCAAGCTAAATACTTGGGAATGTAGGTATATAGATAAAACACTAACATGGAAACAACATATTCTTAAAAAGAGAAATCAAATTAAAGATAAATTCAGACTGCACTACTGGATGCTGGGAAGAAATTCAGTACTTTCAGTTGACAACAACTGAAAACAAATATTGACATCATCCAAAGACTTCAAAACAAAATTCTACGCACAATAGTGAATGCAGCCTGGTACGTACCAAACAAGAATATACACAAAGATCTCAACATACCGACAGTACTCGAAGAAATCCAAAATTGTAGTCAAAAACATCAAATTCGACTTCTTAACCATGAAAACTATGAAATGAACTCTCTTCCCGCCCAAGAATACGCTCATATACGAAGGCTGAAACGAATAAGACCATCCGACTTACTAACCAGGATATGAACTCAAAAGTAATGTGTTTAAATGTATCTATATGTACATTTTGCCAATTCATGTTAATACTTTAATTTTTAAGCTTCCGTCTTATCTGAGAAATGTTTTATGTTCATATGTATTTACTGTATAACCAAAGAGGTTCTTAAAGGCAATGGCCTTATGACTGCTGTAATCCTAATTGTAAAACCGATTACTTAAATTCAGTGGACAGATGTAAAACAATAAAGGAAGAAAAAAAAAAAAAAAAAAACTTCGAGTTCGCCTGAGTCAGCTAATTCAATGGGATCTAGATTTCAGAAGCGATTGCCCAATCATGAACGCACAAAATTCAGATATCTGGAAACCTAAATGTGCCATATGAATAATATATTTTAAGTTTTTGATATGCCCCCCAGCATATCCTCCTCGTGGTGGGGGACGGGCAACGTGACTATGATATGTAGATGGGGTAACTGAAATAGCTAGTCTCATCCATACAATCCAGTCACGGCTAACACTCCCCAAGATGACAAGGCGAGAGAAACGGGCCTCAAATATTGCCAACCTGTTAAACCAAGGCATCCTTTGGAGCCAGGCCTGATAGGGATCAGTATGCGAACGTCAGGTGGTCGGCTTGTCCCACTCGGCGGGCGGCCAGATACAACTCGAAATGGCTACGAGCTTCCTGTCAATGGTCTCGCGAACCATTACGGGGGTCAAGGGGTGAACGCACTATGCACCGATAGGGGCAGAAATCGATTCTCTGAATTTCGACAACGGCATCGACTAAGCATAGGCACATGGAACGTCTCATCGCTCACAGGAAAGGACCTTGAGCTTATTGGCGAGGCTATTAAAAGTCGACTAGAAATAGTTGGCGTCTCTTCAACAAAAGAGACAGGTTCTAAAACTGTGGACCTTTCGGATAGGTGGAAGCTCTTTCTGTCAGGAGTCGCACTCACAATGTCTGCTCGGGCGGGAGTGGGGATACTCACAAGTCTCAGGTTGACAGACAGAGTATTGGAGTGGATACCATCAGAAGGGAGAGTTGCGATCTTTAAGCTCAAGCTTGAAAGATCAACTCTGGCATTGGTGCAGGTGTATGCACCGAAACTTCAGTCAGAGTATGCAGCTTTCTTAGATGAAGTTGATGCTGCCCTAACAAAGGTGCGGATATTGATTCTTTTGCCTAGATGGGTGACTTCAATGCTCACGTGTGTGCAGATGTTATGACATGGGGGAGTGTGATTGGGAGGAACGGTGATCCTGATCAAAATGTGAACAGAGAGTTGTTGGATTTTTGGTGTGAAAATGGGTTATCCATCATGAACACTACCTTTCTGCAGAAAGACATTCACAAATACACATGGTACAGTCAGAATCTTTAGCAGAAGTCCCTAATAGATTTCTTTGTGGTACCATGGTGTCTGAAGAGAATGGTTTGTGATGTTCGCGCATTGAAAAGGCCCGAACTGTCAACTGATCATCACTTAGTGCTAGATGGTTGGACCAAGTCCGACATCTCTCCTGGAGCCGTTAAGGGAATGATGTTAACAGTTGCGCGCGCACCTGTTAACATCATTCACTTAACTATTGTCGACATTAAGACAAAAAAAACTTTAGGCTAACTGTTGAACTCTGTGTACAATACTCTTCACTTGATATTGTTGTTGGCTAAATGTAACATTTTAAATATGGTGTTGATAAATATAGATTACGCAAATTTCTGGCTCGCAGTTTTGTTTAAGTCATTCTATGCTGCACCTCTTATTAGTATACTTAAATTCGACGCGTAATGAATATTAGCTGTGTATTATCGAATAAAAATAAAAACAAATTGGTGATTGATGGCTTCGTATACTGTTTGGAGAAAATACAAGGTGATATACATCGTTGGTGCTGTGAAAACAAAAAGAAATTGTCTTGTAAGGGTCGAGTAAGCACTACTATTATTAACAGCAAACTGACTATTTACAAAAGGCCTTCAATTCATTCCCATGACCCTCTTTTCCATGAACAACATGTGTACAAAACAAATGCTTTGCTTAAAGATCTTGCCGATAATACAGAAAATGCGCCTGTGAATATTATCAGAAAGTGTTGTTAAGTGTCAAAATGACTACCGCGTTTATTTACCGAATACAGGAAATCAAAAACAAAAAATTAAAAGAATCAGATGCAAAAATTTAAATAAAGAACCCAAAACTATCAGTGAAATTTGTATACCAAACGAGCTAAAATATGTGGAAGGTGAATTATTTCTTCTCAACGATAAAACTGTGAATAATAATGAGAGGCTTTTAATTTTCGGAAGCATATCCAATTTAAAAATGTTGTCTAAATGTAAAGTGTGGCTTATGGATGGTACATTTGAAGTTGTACCATCCATAATGCGACAATTATTTACAATCCAGGGTGTCGTAGACAATCAAGCTTTGCCGTTCATTTTTTGTTTAATGAGTTCCAAAAGTAAACTCATGTATGAAGAATTCTTCTATGAATTATGTCGGATTGGATGTGATAACAATATTTCATTATCACCTCAGTTCATCATATCCGACTTTGAGAAAGCAAGTGCTGCCGCTGCTTATTCGTACTTCCCGGAATCTCAAAGCAAAGGTTGTTTCTTTCATTTGGGATCTATTATTTGGAGAAGAATTCAGGCGCAAAGGCTTACAACCAAATATGGAAATGATGAAATGTTTAGTCGACATATGCGAATGCTGAAGGCTTTGGCTTTTTTACCAAAAGAAGAGATACATAACTACTTTACAGAATTATATGATGCGCTGGACAACGATGGAAGACGCATAGGTGACTGGTTCAAGAAAAATTACATTTCCCGAGAAAGCAGAAAGCGTTCATCTTCTAAGCAAATTAAAATATTACCTCCTGCTTATGAGTCATCTTTCTGGTCAGTGCACGACCAAATGCAATTAAACCTACCAAGAACTCAAAATAGTCTCGAGGCGTGGCATAGGAGATTGAAAGTGCTTGTGGGATCATCACATGTTGGGGTACATAAATTAATCTCAAAACTGTCTAAGGAGTACATAGTCGTCAAACAAGCATTAGAAAAAATCCAAAAGGGAGAAAAAAAGGAACCAACAAAATATATAAAACGAAAGGAAAACCAGCTTAAAATTATTCTGAGTGAAAAAGAAAATTATTCAAGGTTGAACTATTTAAATAACATTGCAATTCATTTAAGATTGAACTAAATTCGTACTTCTTTTCATTTAAAATACTTTGTTCTTAATTTCACTCATATATATTTTATGAAGAAATAAAGTGAGTTTTATGTTTGTTTTCCTCAAAAAAAAATTAATTAAATCAAAAATTAACAAAATTTAAGTCTGTTTTATTTATGTAATAAAGGTACACATGTGTAAATTTGTCGAAAATTTGACCGACATTCGACAAATAAAGACGAAATTTTTAGTGTCGAGGTGTTAAACTTTCGATAATTATAGAAGTCGATAAAAAGTTTGTCGAGATTTTAGCGAATAGCAAAGTCGACATTATCAGTGGTCGACATTTTTTTGGTCGGCAATTCGTTCCTCTCCCATACGCTTCCCTCTGAAAGTCGATATTTGGAAAAATCGACATTTTAAAAAATTTACATCTACGTTATTTTTTATTTTATTTTGATCCCTTGAACAATCGAATTTTCTTTTTTCGAAGTTTTGAAAATCGACTTAGAATCGATATTTATAAAGTCAACATAGTGTACCTAATCCTACCAAAAGTCAGTGCTCTACACAACAATTCGACGCAAGAAGACCTTTGCGGTAAATTAATATTATTAAGTGAAATGAAAATGAGTGTGCTTAAATGTGGCTTAAAAGAAGTGGGATTCGCAAAGTTCTTAACGAATCTTGTAAAAGAGGTGAAACCAGTGCTTCCGTAGTTCAGTTCGGCAAAGTACGACGGGAACTGAAAAACATACGAAATAGTACGTTCCCTAAAACTCCCGCAACGGATTTAGAAGTACATATGTGCACCTTTCAAAAACCACAGCGTCATGAATTATTTCGCTACGTCTCGATACAAATCTAGTGGGCCATTCTACAAAGCTGAATGTTATTAATACATTATCTGCAGAAGACTGGTAGGGCTTTGACATCGCCTAGCGGAACATTACCAATGCCGATGATCGAGGTTCGAATCGCATTTTGGCATGCATTTTTTTGATAATTTTTTTTATTAATTTGTATTTCCCAATTAATAATCAATCAACAAATCAGCCGTACCAATCATCTTCCCTGATTTGATCAACTTTGATCAATTCTCCAAAAAATAATCATTCTTTGCACTGATATTCTACAAAGGCAGTGCATCGAGCAAGGCTTTTCGTACTCGATCTTTGCGTCACCGACAACTGCTGAAGTAATACAGAAATTACCGGAGGAAACCATAACAACTATCTTCGTAATGGCACTTTTAGTGTTGTCCCATCTTGTGGGCATAGCGATATTAGGCCTTCCACCCATCGGTAAGAGCCAGAGGCGGATCATCTTTGTTTATAAAAGAACTAGCAACCCGGCCCGACTTCGTCCGGGTGCAATTCAATTTTTACAGCGATACACTAATAATAAATTGGGAAAAGACATGCTCGTAATAATATATGTTACTATATAAGTGCAATTAGTGAAAGTGTTTTGCGTAACTATGCCCAGGTATTTGAATTGATTCACTTGAGAAATATTTATTGAATATCCTTCTTTTTACCTCTACATAAAATCAAAGTATATTGTAAAGCATCATATGATGAATGAATTTGTGATATTCTTTGTAGATGATCATCACGACTGCGTATTACAATATCCCATCTGTGTAACTGTTGGCCGGCTATGATAACTGCTACCTCAGTCGTAGAAGGAGCGTTATACCGACCACGATGTTTGTCAACATGTACCTTATCGGCGTAGATTACAACATTGAAGTCCGGCACGTTTTGTGGAACACTCTCAATTGCTGTTTTAAAAGACTGAAGGTAATTATTATGGGAGTGTAACATATCTTGCAATTGTCTGATCAATGCATTGTTTAAGGATTGTCGAGCGATAGAATATCGAGTAGAAGCTTGTCTTTCAGGATCTGCGGTAAAATATACCTGCAGAAATTTATGGTCATCAGGCGGAAGAGGAAAAAGGCTACCGGGCAAATGATATACCTGCCCTTATACCTTAAACGATGGCATGAAACCACTTTCGACTATTTAAGTACTCATGTATTAGGTCATCTGGAATGCGTTGTTATATACCCCGTTTATATGCAGAGTCGAGTAGTCGAGTCAGGTTCGAGTCCAGATTTCGATCTGAGTATTTCTACACACCGAGTCCAATGGTCCAAAAATTTAAATGCGGTCGATCTGACAGATGAGTATAGCAGACACAATTTTGTTTTTGTGTTAGTGTTTTGTTTAGTTCTATTTTTTGGATTTAATAAATATGAAATAACTGAACAGACAACCTTACCCGCAGCTTACCATGAACTCAATCAAAACAAAGCGATGTCTCACCCCGAACAAAAAAAAAACAAGAAAGAGATCTTACACACACAGAGACAACATGTCAGCTCAACCACTCGACCCAGGTATACATGGATTTTTCGGACTCGACCCAACTCTGTTAGCTGAGTCGAGTCCAGTCGAACCCATTTGGACTCGAAAGGCGTTTATATGCATTTGGAACCAGTTTGGAACCAGTTCCGACTCTGCATATAAACGGGGTAATAGAGACGTATGTATGTGCCTCAATATTTTTTTACATTTGGGATGGTCACCTGTTAGAAGGGAATATAAAGGATCCGGAGGTTCAGAAATTTCATCTAATTTAATTTTGCCCTTTAAGCAGTACATGCCTTTTGGTTCTACTTTCCATTTTAAGGCAGAGTAATGTGGACAGAACACGGTCATACTACCCAAAATAACTGCAGTGATTTTTAAAGGTTATGGAAGAATTATAATTCATTCCAGAACACTCCTCAGTTGCCCATAAGCTAGAAACCTTAGTAGTTTGACATCTCATAACTCGTTCCTTGTTTCTTAGATATATCTTCGAGTGGCCGATTGCTTCATTCTATAGGCAACTCAATTTTCCTCTGTAAATCATGCCTACTTCGATCTAAAGAAAAACGCGTATTACGTTCAGCAGAAGTCCTTCGCAAAATAATATTCTCTCGTTTGTTAGTCAACTTAAATTCTCTTTCTTGTTCACTTTCATTAGCCCGTGATAAACGCTTTCTTTTAGCGTTTGTTTGCACTACGATCTACATTTGATCTACGCCTTAGCGTTATTGCCTCCTAAGAAAAATTAATAAATATTTGGCGCAACAGCTCTTTAAGGGCCAGGGCCCAGCTTCTCGCAACCACTCATGTTGTGTGCGTTATATTTTTCACACGAATGGAAGGAGCTACAGTTTAGTGCCGTATCCGAAGGTCATTTTGTTTTGAGAAGCTTTCTCGAGCAAAAAATACTCTCGGATGTTTGTCAGACGTTCGCGAGAGGTGGGATGGTGAAAAAACTGTTTGGTGTTTTCTGGGATTCGAACTTGGAACTTCACCCGCACTGCACACACTAACCACTTACGCCACGGCACCCACATGGCGCCTCCTAACAAAAGGAACAAATAAAATCAACACTTATACTTACAATTACAAAAGTTGGGACAAAATGAAAATTGTCTTAAAAAGCGCAATAAAAACAGTACCTACCTACTTATGTTAGTAAGTACACGACAAAATAAAATCAAACCTTAAATACAATAATTTGTACACACGAAGTAAAAAAAACAACACCTTTTCAATATAATAGCCACCGCTATGCTGGCTGTGGTAAAACAAAACCCGCACTCAAATCCATTCAGTAGTAGACTTGGATTTGGTACATTACGAGTATACACATATGTATACACACACAGAGTGCCTCTTTAAGGCGAGAGGCGAACTACTTCGGCTGAACTTCAGGCCTCATATAAGCGACGGGAATGAGGAATGCAGCCTATGCAACCTTCGAACAAAGGAAGACGTTTTTCATTTTATTGGAGCTTGCCCAATATTGAAAGAAATCAGACGAGCGTACTGGGGTAAAGAGGCGCTATCAATGGCTGAATTCATAAGAACTCTAGATGGTGAGGACTGGAACGTGCTGGCTAGCTATCTTAAAGCTGCATTAAAATACCGGCAGCAAATAATGAACGGGGCATTTTAAATCACTACATTTGCATAAGGCAATTCAACAGTAAAGCCATATCTCGAACAACTAAGAAAAATCTGTATAAGGCCCTGATCATCCCAGTCCTGCTTTACGGCGCTGAAACATGGACTTTATTAAAAAGGATGAAGATATCCTTTATCTTTATTCGTAAGATTTTCGGTCCCGTTTGCGTTGATGGGTTTTGGAGGAGAAGATTCAATCACGAACTATACGAGCTGTACAGCGACATCGACCTAGTCAAAAAACTGCGTCTTAGACGTCTGATATGGTTAGGATATGTAGAGCGAATGGACACCAACGCTCCGGCCCGCAGAGTCTTCGAATGTAACCCCGAGGGACGATGCAGTAGTGGACCTCCTCGCCGTAGGTGGCGCGTACAAGTTCAAGGGGACCTTGATCAGCTTGGAGTGCGCAACTGGAGGCAATTAGCTAAAGACCGAGCTAAATGGAGAGGCTTGTTGGTTGAGGCCCAGGTTCACCCTGAACTGTAGCGCCACCTCAGTAAGTAAGTAAGACTTCAACGCGAAACAACCCTTCTGCAGTTCAAGGTACGCCTCTCAGAAAGGTAAAAAGCTTTGTAATGAGGGGATGCAATACTGTTGTGATTTTCACTCGACGGGTAAACCAACATATTGCCCGTCTGATAGAATTAAGATACAGAATATCTGGCAACTGTATAAAAGTTGAAGAAAGCTTTGACCTCTCCTCCGACCATTCTCCAATTATTATTACGATAAGCGAAGCTCTGATTAAAAAAGTAAGACCGCCCAGATTAACCAGCGCGTAAACTAACTGGGATGGCTTCAAAAAAGATATTGAAGCAAATATTGAGCTGAGCGTATCACTTAAAACGCCTTATGAACTTGATGTTGAAGTTGATCGCTTTGTCGAAATCTTACAGGATGCCGCGTGGAAGAATACTCCCAAGCCAAAGAAAACGGCGGCCAATAACATTCAAAATTATCCACAGGAAATAAAGGAGATGATTAAGGGGAAGAGAAACGCACGCAAAAAATGACAACAAACTCGGACTCCGCAACATAAAGCATATCGTAACCGTTTGTACAACTCACTAAAAAGATCTATTAAAGAACTTAAAAATGATGAAATACAAACTTACCTAGAAAGTTTAACGGCAAAAGAAGATTCTAATTACTCGCTTTGGAAGGCTATAAGAGGTATTAAAAAACCTCAAATTCAAGCCGCACCAATAAGGAAAAATCAAGGCGAATGGGCCATGCATACATACATACATACATACGATATACAACTCTGGGGTTGTACCAAAATAAGTAACATTAAAATTTTACAAACTTTTGAAAACAAAGTGCTAAGAGATATTGTTAATGCGCCATGGTATATCAGAAATAGGGATATCCACAGAGATCTTGGCATTAAAACAATCGAAAACTACGCGAGAAAGCATAAAAGTCGACTAGAAAGTCACGTAAATATTACAGTCCTCCAAGTTTTGGACGAAGGAAATTTACTACGCCGTCTGCAAAGAACCAAACCGTTTGACTCAGCGCGATAAGTAACCGCGTCTTAACTGTGGAGCTAGCAGGAACTTCTAATGGGAAGGTACCTGCAAAACGTCCTTATATCGTGAAATGAAAACTACTTGTTAAGTCAAATACTTAGTTGTAGTAAAAATAAAAAAACAAGTTTGTTTTGAATCCCACACTACTATGAGCACGCACTGTCGATCCTCATAGTGTCTTGTTGAAGATTTTCACCTATCCTCGGGAAAAAAATAAAAAATAAAATCTTGTGGGCATACACAACGTGTTCTTTGCTCATGACGATGATGAAAGAGTCTCTATTACATTAAAATTGATATGCATTTATTCTGCACTTTTTGTTAAGTTTACCCATTTATTTGTGATTTTATGAGGAACGAATCATAAACAAATATGTGTACTTGCATGCATTTCAGTATACTTATATGTAAGCCATTCCCCAGCTCATTCGTGACCGATTTCAAGAAAAGGCTTAAGAAATGCTTTGGACAGAATATTTCCTTCGGCTAACTGCACAACATGCTAATTTCTTTTTTGTCAGGCCATAAAGAAAAAATCGTCAGTTGTCAGGATTCATTGATTTTAACGGGTGGGCCATCTAGTGTTTTCTTTTTAAATCATAAGTTATTTTGGCACTGACAGCTCTTTCCCGCTCGAAATCTTGACATGAAGCTAGTATCATACCTCCGCGGAACGAAATGAGTCGCTTTACGCTTGAACAACATTGGGAAATATTGAAAACATATTTCCAAAGTGAGTGCTGTGTAGCTCAAACAGTGGGTTTTTTGAAAAGAAGTTTTGGCCGAAATGAAGCACCCACCGCGCCTGCTGTACGCAAGTTTGTGCAAAAAGTTCGTGAGACTGGTAAGCTAGTGGATAACACTCATGGTCCCTGTCGTCGTACGGTACACACAGACGAGAATGTGGCTGCTGTAGCCGAGAGTGTGAGACTCAATTCACGAACATCAACTCGTCATCGATCTCAACAGCTCAACATTTTACGCACTAGCCTGAGGAGAATTCTGCACAAAGATCTGGGATTATTCGCTTACAAAGTCCAATTGATTCAAGAATTGAAAGTGCACGAACATCCGCTTCGTTATCGCTTTGCAGTTTGGGCCTTAGAGCAGCTTGAATTAGACAACGATTTTGGGCGAAAAATCATCTTTTCTGACGAGGCACATTTTCATCTCGGCGGCTACGTTAACAAAGAAAATTGCCGCATCTGGGGCTCGGAAAACCCGCACGTTATTGTCGAGAGGCCAATGCATCCACAGAGAGTGACAGTTTGGTGCGAATTGTGGAGTGGTGGCATCATTGGACCATTTTTCTTCGAAAATGAGGCTGGGAACAACGTTTCGGTCAATGGTGGGCGTTACAGAGCCATGTTAGCGACTTTTTTTTTTACTGAAATTGAAGACATGGACTTTGACGACCTCTGGTTCATGCAGGATGGCGCGCCATGCCACAATCGGTCTTTTGCGCACCAAATTCCCAAATCGTGTTATCAGCCGTCTTGGCGATGTCAATTAGCCGCCTCGGAGCTGCGATTTAAACCCCTTTGGACTTTTTTTGTGGGGAACCGTGAAGGACCGATGTTATGCCAACAATCCGGAAACGATTCAAGCACTTAAGGCCAATATCATCCAAGCAATCCGTGAGCTACAGCCCGAAATCATCAACGAGGTCTTGGAAAATTGGAGTGATAGAATGCGCTACTGCGAGGCCAGCCGAGGTAGCCACTTGAACGACGTTGTATTCCATAATTAATGGGAATGTTCGCTCTTACTAATAAAGCCATAATACATGGAAGAATTTCATTTTGTTCATTTTATGGCATTTTTAAAAAAAAACTTGTAGTTGGCCCAGCCTGGATAAGTAAAAACAAGGCAGCGAAGCTCCTCTACCGTAATTTTTTAGTTCTTCCGCTGATATAACCAAAAGACATGCACTCTGCATTTGAACTTTTAAATAACGAAGCGATACGTGTGCAGTTTAAAATTAAGCGAGGGTATACAGGGTGTCCCAGTTAAGCAGTATAATCCTTTAAGAGGAGATACCTGAAGTTCCGCCGAACAAAAAATTGTATGGCAGGGGGTCTATTCTCACCACATTTCTAGTTATAGCCCATCAAAGTGGGTGACCTCTTATTTGGGGGTGTTATCACTTTAAACGCTATAACTTCTAAACTATTATAGGTACAAAAATAGTTTTATACATTTTGGAAAGAGAATTTAGTAGCGCATACAAGTTTCAAACACATTGGGTCGAGCTGTGCAGCTAAAAGACCATTTTTGTCTGACAAAATTCGATTTTACTACAGCTTCTGTTCATCGTACCTAAAAAAGTTGCTTAACATAATTTTAAGGAAATTTGTTATGGATAAAAATTTCATAAAAAAAAAAAAAATTAATTAAAAATTTTGAGAAAAATGCATTTTAAGTGAAAAAATGGAACAACAAATTTTCATTATTTTGAGTTTAACCCAATGTGTTTAAAAGTTGTATGCGCTACTAAATTGTCTTTCCAAAATGTATAAAACTATTTTTGTACCTATAATAGTTAAGAAGTTATAGCGTTTAAAGTGGCTACACCTCCAAATAAGAGGTCACCCACTTTGATGGGCTATAACTTAAAATGTAGTGAGAAAAGATCCCCCCCCCTGCCATACAATTTTTTGTTCGGCGGAACTTCAGGTATCTCCTCTTAATAACAGGTTCACTGTGCACAGCCCACATTTGGACTGTTGGACGTTGTCGCCATGCGTCCAAGGCCCATATATGGGCTGTTAGCTGATGGGAAAACAATTGCATTTTGTGAATGGGACTCTTGAGTAATCATACAAAAATTAGGTGGACTTGATAGGACACATAATAAACTTCAAAAAAATTCCGGGACATGGGCGAATCTCTATAACTGTGGCTTTGAGGGAATTAAAAAAAACAATTTCCAAATTTCTATAGAAAATCTATATTAATTATTTATTTCTTATGAGCGTTTTGAAAACAATCAAGGCAATATGGCATCTAGGAGTCCACGGGGGCTGCATGTATAAAATACATATATATACACACTTTATACACCGCAAATACATTAGATTATTTTGTATGGACATTTTTGTTCCCAACACAAACAAAAATCGTTTGGACTGGGGGGGTCGATATATGTTTTCTTGTGGACAGTGAACCTGCTAAAGGATTATACTGCTTAACTGGGACACCGTGTATATGTTGGGCGACGCACATAGATTGCCCTCTATTGCAAGTGAACATTTCCTACTAACTTAATGGGCAAATATAATCACTCTACTGTTTGCCACTTTGCCAAATAAATCATGTTTGTACCTTCACCTACTTCACCTAGTTCACCTACTTCTTAAAACTATTTGAATCGAAAAAAACATTTGAATCTAGAAAACAGAATTGAAATAAAATTGAATTGTGCTAGTTGTACATTTGGTCTTTTCAATTACCAACATTTGGGGGCTCAACCTAAAGAGAACGGAGTAGATAAGTGGCTGTCGCGGCTGAGCTTTGCTATTGTCTCTATTTTGCAGTTGGTATTTTTTCCTGAACTTTTTTCTTTATGGTGCATTTGGTTGCTGCGAATAAATTGAAAATGGATGCCCCAAACAAAATACTGAGCAAGGCGATGGAGCTGCCAACTGAGGAAATGAGAAGCCTGTTGGGGAGTTATAGTCTGAGCCAATATGAGACCATGCAGCCAAACATGGTATCCCTCACAACACTTTTTGCCGTAGCTGCAAGGATAGCATTGATATGGAACCTATTTTCCATCTTCTTTGCAGATGCCTGGTCCTAATGAGGACCAGACAGCGTACATTACGTAAACTCTTCTTCGGCAATCTCGAAGACATATTTAAAAAAAAAAAAAATTATTGGAGAACTCATCCTTTACTTGGCCTCCACAGGCTGGGTTTAAATATCTCATCCTTAACCAACTACACTCTCACACTACCAGGTTACATGAGGGTGTGATTTCAAAACGGTACATCCTGGCGGTAATTGGGTTCTTTCAAACTCCCACCTCTACCTACATATCTACCTATCTTGAGCTGAAAAATATTTGGCACTCTAAATTGATAAAGATGCTAAGCGAAATTACTGTTAGAGGCTAACAAATTACTTAGAAACAGATTGCATTTCATGCAATTAATGAGTTTTAGAGCAAATTGGAACCACTGGACTGAGTTTCTTTACAATTTACAATGAACATATGTACGAGTATGCACGTACATTGTCCCTACAAGCTTTTCAACATTTAACTCCCCACCCAAGTCCTCAATTTGCAACATTTTTCGTTTAAACATGCAGGTCGAATAGAAACAAAGTTTAGTCTCATTTATCCTTGGCAAATATCTCTCCCTTTGGTCCTATCCACCAAAATGTGCAGGAATCTTTTTTACGATCTCTCTGCATTCGTTCATTCAAATAATTTCCTCTTTGCACACTTGGAATGCAATTAATTGCTAGTGTCACTCAATCTCGAATAGACAGACATTTCATTCAAATGAATCGCCAAAGGATAGACACTTATTGCTTTTCATTTACATATAGTCAGTCAGTCAGTTTCAACAACACATCACTGTCGAAACAGTCGCCAAGATTAATTGCACACCCTACGAGTAAATGCTCAACTTGACAGTCTTCGTCGCCACAGTAAGCTCTCAGTCAGTTATGACTGAATCCCTGTAATGAATCATGTTGGAAATACATAATTGTAAATTAGGTTCCTCCCGATTTAAGCAGCACCAATGAGATATGGGACTCCTCCAGCCATATCACCGACACAAACCCCGGAGAAATTACTCAGCCGTGAAATATTTGAAATTTAAATCCTAAAATATGACGAGTACTTACGTATTTGGAATGTTGCGCATAGCGCGGTGTCGAAAAAATATGATAACCAATGTTCCATTCCCCAAGACTCCGACAATGAATATTATCGCAAAAAGTGCCGGAACGATGTAGGTTTCAGGCCGATCCCTGTAGGGTACGTATTCGCTGGATTCCGAGTCGATGAGCTTCGGGAATGTGTTTGTCTCATTTTGACTGTGAGTAATATTCCACTCGATGAGCATGTTTTCCTCCATGACTTGTTGAATAATTTAAAACTAAAAACGCCTTTATCCTTATGGTATGGTAAGTTTTAAATTCCCCGCCTCCGAATTTGCTATCTCTTATTAGATGGAAATCATTTTGCTTTATTCAATGTTGTTGCTGACCTTGTTTAGGTTACGTTGCTCTGATGGAATGTGTCAAGTATCTGCAAAAGTAGGAGAAGGAAAAAAGACAGTGAGAGAGGAAAATAATTTTCGAGAATATTTTTGGCAATGCCCCTGGAAAATATGAAGTAATAAGCATTAGCGTCCGACCCTTAACACGATTCGTTATGCATTCAAATTTCTTATAGCAATATACATGTCCCAGTGAAAGCTTTCAAAGATGAAGATATTGTATTTTTAAATTCAGACTCCTTGTTGTGGCGTACCATATTGCGGTGGCTCTTTAAAGATGCCTTAGGTATGCATGCGCTTCATGGGGTTAATGCGGTAGCTCTGTTACAAACCAGTAACTCTGACACAAAAATTGCGAATGTTTCGCTTTTGGAAGAATTTATCAGCCGCGAAATTTAATAACGTCAAAGTGTCTGAACAATTCCGTTACGTACCAAAAACAATTTAATAGTTTTCCTTTGGCGGAAAGAAGATTCACATGATGACTATCAAAGGGAACGACAAGAAAAAAACAACGAGGAGACTAAGGAAGTATGTACATTGTAGATGTACATTTGAAAATGTATTTTAAAGAGTAACTAGTTTAATTGCTTCAAAGTTGAAATGTACGTTGAGCACACACTCACACTCATTCCATTTTCTATGCGAAAGAAAGGAAAAATTGTTCACTGAAGTTTAACTGGGATGTACGAGAGGAGTGCATCGAAGGAAGAGAATTCATTTTCTTTGGTATAAAACTCCTTCATCTAGCACTCCCCAAGGACGACAGTATTACGAAATTCAACTTTGAAAGGAATTTCCTATAGAAGCTCAGCACTAAAGAGAATTGAAATAATATATCCACAGTCTACATGGCGAGCCATCACGGAATAAAGTTGTTTACACACGGATCAATAATTGAAGAAGGAACTGGTGCAGGAGTATTTGGACTAAGCACAAAGTACTCCAAATCCATGGGTAAAAGCATCAGGTCTTTCAGGCCCAAATATATGCCTCAGGCAAATGCATTTCAATCTTGGAAGGAACTAGAGGAACAGCTATATACAGTAAATCAGTAGTCAGCCAGTCAAGCAGCTATCAAGGCACTTGACACCCATGTCGACAATTCAAACTGGTGTAGGAATGTTAGGTTAGGACCTTAATAGGTCCTAAACCATTCTGCGGAGTAGGGGACCACAGCATAAGAGAAGAAGTCAGGAAAGCAGATATATCAAGCACGGCAAGCGCGTGGATTAGCATTCAAGGTATGAGGCAAGCAAACAAACTTCTAGGGAACTATAACGAAAAAAAAAAAACAGATTTTCTAACAGGGCACTCAAGGAACATCGAAGGAAACTAGGTATATCAGAAGAATAACTTTGATCTACAAAAAGGCCAGTGAGAATCTCTTCTGGAGTCTTGTGGAGCACTGACCCAAAAAAGAATGGAATATCTGAGCAAGCAACAATTTTTTTAAGTCCGTTGACTGCCTGCTGGATTATATAAAATCAAAACATTTTAAAATGTTGGCAGATGGCACGTTCCAAATCTTTAGACCGTTAAAGAAAAAGATATATGGTAAAGACATGGGACAGCAAATCAAAGTGGCTTTAATGAAATTTGACAAAAACTAATACGAATTCACGACTTTTTTAATCATACCTATGACAAACGAGAACAGCAGTTTATTTTCTGCATCCTGTTATTGAAAGTCAAGGTGAAGTAGAATAGGATTTTTTTAATGTTGATGGCAAATCTCTACTTTGCATCATAAACACAGGCATGCTGTGAAAATGGTCAAAATATTCTTCTGCAGCCTTGTAATTACTTAACACTGTTTTTGAACTGTTAAACAGAAATGTCAGTTAAATATTTAAAGGCTAATTACCTAATTCGTTGTCCAATTTGTGGGCAAATTGTTCAAAATAACTCTCCGATGTATTGGTAAAACTCAGATATTTTCAATTCTTACTTCCTGAAAGTTACAAAAATTGATAAGACCTAACTTCATTTTTGAATATTTTGTGAAATGATCGCGGATACAAGTGAAACATTCCTACTCGTACACCAGGTAAGCGACCCCTCGGTACGCCTAGATATAAATCATTGGATCAAGTCCGACATCTCTCCTGGAACCATCTAGGGATTTTTCCTGATGAGTTGGAGTCAATGGCGGAAGATCGAGAAGAATGGATTCTAACTAAGCATCATACCCCCGGGCCCTTCATTTAGCATTAGTGGGATATTGAAATGTATGTATGTTCTGAAATTAACAAACTAGTTTTGATTGCATGTTTTCTTTAAGTTAATCTGATATACATATTTGCCTATAACTAGTTTTTTTCTATTTATATTAAAATAGTTTAGTGAATTATTAAATTACTTTTTCCTGATTAAATCTTTACATATTGTATATGAACAATTCATTTAAAATTATTATGCAATTATAAGAACCAGATTAAACGGAATGTAGAAACCACATAATTATGTACCCGTGAAGTAATTTTGAAGTCAGCCACCTGTCAGTAATGGTTACATATCGTCTAACAGAAACAAATAGGTTAGTCGCATATAGAACATAAAAATATGAAACTAATATATGTTATTATTTTTCATAAAATATATGCAATTTTAAATATCGTGTAATCCGGTTCCACATACAACTTTTGACATTTAAAAGCTTTGCTTCACAAATATGGGGCAGTGAAAATTATTTGCCCGTCTAAAAACCATACAGCTACATATTTTTGTTAAGTTCTCGTACGTAACCAGTCCTCATTGACTGTATGCGGTGGTGCACATGGTGCACAAAGAATTTTATTACCACATGATATTCAATATCCCTTGTTCTTAAGATTTCAAAGAACTGCAGTTTATCCAAATTACAAAGTCAATAAGAATTCATTGACCTGAATATCTTTCTTTTACCATTTTTCATAAAGGCCTTCGAGGAATAATGAAAAAGAAAATTTGTATGCACCCAATTTTTTCGGAATTTGATAATTAGGTCGGGAATACTTACTATGTAGGTACATGGGTTGATTAGTAGAAATTATGAAAATATTTTTTGGGTTATTTCTTTTCATTTAACTAATCAGCATCCCTTTGCTCGGACTTTTTATGGTCCGTCTACTTTAATGCCTTCAATTTGTCGAAGTCGCAACCAATTCTTCCTCCAAACGTGACGTTTCCGCACCACTTTCACTTCTTTGCATTTGTTCTCATTATTTTCAAACAGATAAGTGGCCAAAACCAAAACAGCAGCCCACAGGTTGGATGTACTGCCATCGGTGTAACTTCTCTGCCCAGTAAAAAAATAATGATTCCGAAATAACCAAAAGCCTCGGATAAGGATGACTCAAGTGATGACGACCCCAGCAAACGAAATAAGGACAACGACTTTCGGATCTGTACGTGGATTGTTCTGTCCCTTTACAGACCACGTGCAGTCGAACAATTAGCAGAGGCCCTAGACTGATATAAAGTAGATATAACCGCCATCCAGGAAGTGTAAAGTGCCGGGCAAAAAGACGATGAAAAACTGCGACATGTACTACGGTGATTGCTACAGAGGCAACAGGCAGCGCTTATACGGATGCGTATTTGTTATACTCGGCAGATTTAGGCAACAAGTCTTAAGCTTCCGACACGTGAGCGAGCGTAGTATGACTATCCGGATCGAGGGTAAATTCGCTAACATAAGCCTAATATGTGTTCATGCCCCACAGAAGAAAAGGACTCTGCCACCAAAGATTGCTTCTACGAGCTCCTCGACAAAACATACGAGCAATGTCCTAAATATGACGTTAGAATCGTATTGGGCGATTTTAACGCCAAAATAGGAAAGGAGGACGTCTTTGGTAGGGCAGTCGGTAAGCATAGCCTACACGAAACCAGGTCTGATAACGGACTAAGGCTAATTGATTTCGCCAACGCCGCTATAGCAAGCACACATCTGAATAATCATAAGCAGATATAGTGATTCAATGATCATGTAACGATCAACCAAATTGATCATATTGCGGTCGACGCAAGAGATGCCCCCAGTATTCTGGATGGCCGGACCTTCTGAGCGGCTAGCATAAACTCGGATCATTACCTTGTTGTAGCCAAAGTACGAATGTGGATATTCCAAACTGAGCAACAAAGAAGAATCACTGTGAGAAAATTTAAGGTCGAGCAGCTATAATCGTAAGAGACCGCCAGAGTCTTCGCTGAACGCGTGTCTCGAAATCGCTTATCACCCCTATGCCGCCAGCATCAAGTGCTGAAGACCAGTGGCAATGCTGCCACCATGCCATCAGAAACGCGGCGACTGATGTGCTGAGTTTCGCTCGCCCACCCCTGCGAAACCCCTGGTATAACGAATTATGCCGGCGAGTGCATGCGACAAAACAAGAGGTACCTAAAGCGGCGCTGCAAAGGAAGATAAGAGCTGCTCGTGAACTTTACGTCCGAAAGAGATAGGAAGAATACCGGCTTCTCCAAAAGAAGAAGAAAGAGCATGAGAAGCGCGCGATCGAAGATATTGAGAGCTTATACTCCAGGAACAATGAGCAGAAGTTTTACCAAAAAGTAAAAATAACGTGGCAGAGAAGCAAAACCCGTACAGAAGCCTGTGGAGATGAACATTTCAAACACACTATTAGAAGGCAAGCGCGTGCTCATTCTTACTGACTAAAAAAGCACCACCCTTCGATATAAATTTGTTAGATATCGCAATTAAGTAATAAGCTATCAAACAATTTTTCTTTTATGAAATAGAAACGTTTGGCAGGTTACTTTATACTGAAAGATCCTGTATGTTCCGCAAACTAGACACGGTTAATCATTATCTCGCCAAGTCGAAAGGTTTTGTCCTTTGTAGTTGGCGCAATAATTTGTTCACATCCAAAATTTGTAGGACTGCATTGTTGACATGTCCGATTAGTCGGTTTCTATGCTTTCTCGCGAAGCTTCTAGTTACAGCTTCAATTATCGGAATTCCGAGATCCCTGTTGATATCGTCGTTTCTACTATACCACGTTGCTTGGATAATTTCTCTTAACACTTTATTTTGAGAACTTTGTAAAATATTTGCATTTGTTTTCTTGGTGCAACCCCAAAGTTGTATACCGTAGGTCCACACCGGCCTTAGCACCTGCCTGTATAAAAGCAGTTTATTCTCAATACTGAGCTGGGAATATTTTCCGAGTAACCAGTACATCTCTCTTAATTTGATTTCGAGTTCTTTACGTTTAATTTTCATGTGAGAATTGCATTTCAGCCTTGCGTCTAGTGTCATTCCCAGGTTTTTGGACTTGTTTGCAAAAGGTATTCGGGCCGAGTTTAGAAAAATTGACCAGTCATCAATTTGCTTATAAGCGAAATTCATGTAAACAGATTTAGATACGTTGAGGTTGATCCGACCGTCCCTCGTCCATTCATTTACATCATTCAGTGCATTTTGCAGTTTTGCAGTCGTTTCTTCGATTGTTTTACCTACTGCTAGGATAGCGGTGTCATCAGCAAACGTAGCAAGGATTGTGTCATCTTCTTTCGGTATATCACGAGTTTATAACAAATAGAGAAACGGCCCAAGAACGCTTCCTTGCGGTACGCCGGCTGAAATTTCATTGAGCTCCGAGTATTCGATTCCATGTCTAACACGAAAGAATCTATTCCCGATATGTGATTCTAGAATATCGTATAAGCATAGAGGGAGAACTTGTCGTAGTTTGCATTCCAATTATGCCACACCATACCAAAGGCTTGCGATACATCAAGAAGACGCTTGAGCGAATCTATTTTTCTTTAAGTGCTTTCTCGATTACGTCAGTAATTCTATGCACCTGATAAATCGTCGAATGCTTACTTATGATCCCAAACTGGTGGTTAGGGATAAGATTATTTTCTTCCATAACCGGTTGTAGACGCCTTAGTCGGTCTGGTTGGTGGCTGAATATCCAAAAGAGTGTACTCACGCTCAAACTTTTCCACGGTGCGACGAATTGCCTACACACTGAAGCCATGATGACGACCGATCTCACGACGAAATTCACGTTACGTATTTACAACTGAGCCGGAATTTTGATAATATTTTTTTATAATTTCCGCACGTTCGGCAAGCACGAAACGATGCATGATGAAATGACAAACCTTACTGAATATTTTCACAGCTGGATGTCATTGGTAACTTTGACAGCTGCTAAAACATAACAATTGGAAAAAGTATCATTGCGAATTGATCACCCTTTACAACATTTATTAGGCTAGACCCGACATGTATCTGATCGTTCAATTTCATGCATTGTAGTATTGTAGTTTTTGCGTTGTGCATGTGGAAAAGGTTATTTATTACAGTTGTATTATATTTTTGATCAGATCTCAGCGTCTGGATCACGATAAAATATATACTTTATTTTAAGTGAAACTCTAAGCCATGCAACTTCAAAAACCGCGTTCAATTGTGTGCATTAGTTTTTGTGTGATGCCTGTAAAAATAATCATACAGACGGGATATTTACAATTTTATTATACGTTTAGATTATTATATGTACATACATATGTATAAATAATCCATTTTTGTTTATTTTGTTTCTCTATTTGGAAGTTGCCTAAAAGACCACGACTATTTATTATTACTAGGATCGCGTGTGGTCGAAATTCGACCGAAGGGGAAATAAACAAACAGCGAAAAAAACAACGCTATGTTTTTGTTTACATACTTTTTTTTTGTAATATACTCCCGTGTAGGAAAGGTAAAGGAGTTTAAGCTCATATATGATCAAAATGCTTTCGCTTAATTGGTTAAAGCGGTTTGTATGGGAAAATCATGTGTGTATATTCACTTTATTTTACCTGACTTAACGGTAACATACGCAAGTGATATTTCTTTTCTGCACGTCTATGGCGCAGTAACTTTCGAATGATATAAGTTTCATCCCTCTCCCTTTATAATAAATACTAACAAAACGTACGATAAATTTCGTGTTCACATACTAATATATAAGATTTTTTTTCGGATGTATATACTAGATAGATAGTAACAGAAGTACGAGCTGTCAATAGTAGAATACACCCAAAACCAATACTGCGAAAACAATGGGTAGCTGTAATAGGAGGGTTTTTTTTTTTTTTTTTTTTATGCGCAGGCAGGGGTAAAAATGGTTTATGGATACTTGTAGTCCATACTACGAGTTATACCCGAATCCTTGCTTCTGCATGGTTACGTGCTAAATAATCCATCCTATTTTTCTGTTCTATTGTTCCCCTGCGGCACCTCCAGTCAAGCTGCCAGAGTTGGCAGAATCCACGTTTCTCGTTGCTCGTTTCTCTATACGCAGTTGATGCATCATACTCATGATTACTTCGTTTGCAGTCTCCCATCCTTCGCTCCTTGCCAACATAAATGAGATCAAGCCCCTTGGGGTCGCTTGGCTCAATTCTATGATGTTCTCAGCCCTTGTGTAGCTTTGGCATTTCGTCAGTACATGCTCCATGTTCTGCATTTTTCCTTCACAGTGCTGGTACAATGGGTCATCAGTGTACTTGTATGCGTGCAGGTACTCCCGTAACGCTAGAAATTGTGTTAAGTAGTAGTTTACATTCATCAACTTCGGGAATCACTTTTGTATGTCCATCGTCTTTGGTTGTGATATTCCATCTGTTTTTCCATTTTGTTTTGTGCTTTTATAGTAGTAGTAGTAGTAGTAGTAAACAGTATATTTATTCTCAACAAAAAATGTTTAACATGTTCATTATAAACAATTCAAATTTAACATTTGTGCTGGTAAATATAATATTACGACAATGACCATATTAGTCGTCTGTCGGAAAGTTGGTTAATTAGATTTATTTACAGCGATACAAGTGAATTTAGTATTATATAAAGAGCACAATATAACGAAAGAACAAGTGACATATTTACGGATAACAAATGTTAATACTTTTAATTGAAAAAAAGACAGACCTATTTTCATAAAATTTGATAGTCTATTCCAATCATTAGGGTTTTCTCCATTAAGAATTCCTATTATTTCTTCATCAGTAAGACAAGTTTTTCCGAGGTAACGCAAACTAAATTCATTTAACACAGGACATCTGCCTAGAAAATGCTGGATATTCTCTTCTTCGCGCATATTGCATAGTGAGCATAAGGTTGACTCCCAATTTCCGAATCTACTACCGTTAAGCCATAGTATATCACATCTTGCTTTAAAAATCCAGATGATTTTGTTTAGATCATTATGATCCGAAAAGTAAATTTGTCCTCTTGAATAATCCAAATATTTGTAAAATCTCGTGTTACTCTCTACTGCTCTTTGTAGGTTTCATGGTGTTTCTCAGCCTTGAGTTGTATAAGCAAATTGGCACTTTTTCTATTCCATTCTCGTAGAGATATTTCAGCATCACCCCAGCCTATACCAAAACGGAGTCCAAGAATATTTAATTCTCTTACCCAGAACAGATTCCTTTTTAATAATTTTTTGGTCAGCTGGTTAGGTAATCGTCTTTCATCATATACAAAAAGAGTTCTCTTTATATACCTTAGGTGTAAATCAAGGGTGTAAAAGTTGCCATCTTCTGCTCCTGTTTCTAACGTCAGCGCATAGTTTGGAGTAGTAGTTTGTAGTCTTAATATTCTTTTTAAAAAGTAGCGTTGTAGTTTGTCCACCTCTTTAAACATACCAAACCCCCAGACTTGCGCACTATAAGTTTGAATAGCTCTACTTACTGCCAGGAATAATCTCCATTTTGCGCTAACTGGTATATTTTTTTTTGCTAAGAAGCATTGCCATGTTGCATTAATAGAACTTTTTGCTGCTGCGTTCCTTTTTGCTACATGTTGAGCAAAGGAAAGTTTTGGGGTCAGTATTACTCCCAGATTATTGTAGCTAGATACAACTCGTACACATTCTCCGTTAAAAGTCCAGTGCTCTCGATTAGATAATTGCCCTCCATTTCTAAAAACCATAATTTCAGATTTGGATAGATTCACTTCCAAGCTCCACATCTTGCAGTATTCCTCTAAGCGCACTATCATTTGTTGCAGAACTTTGGGATCATCCTCCAAAATAACCATATCATCTGCATATAATAACAGCCTTATCCTTAGAGTGTCGATATTTAGCCTTCCTCCTAAGCCGTCATGAAGATCGTTTATATACAACGCAAAAAGAAGTGGAGATAATAAACACCCTTGTTCTACTCCACAGTGAATCTCAAAGTATTCAGACATATCTTCACATGTCAATACTGCTATTTGAGTGTAGGAGTATATGCGTTCAATAAGATTGATTAATTTTGTCGAGCTTTTATAGCTGTTGTCCTGTCATCGTGGTCTTTTTCGCATAGTGCCGCGGTTTTCTTCGCGTTTAGATCGATAAGCATTCGACCTGATATTACACTAATCGCATCCGTTGACACATTTCTAAAAGCGCAGCAATTCCTTAAAGATGCAATTCTATGCGCCGAGTTCATCCTTCTATAGTACGACTTGCCGTGCGTCGCTGATGTCCAAATTGGGGCCGCATGCAAGTGTATTGACTTACTCACTGTCGGTAGAGGGTTCTTGATTGGCTGCCTTCGTCCCCCTTTAGTTTGCATAGGGCCGCTACTGGCCGAGAGGCCTTCTCATCTTCGTACGTTAGGTGATCCCTCAAGCTAAGTCTGCGGTCCAGCAACACACCCAGGCACTTCTACTTTATTACGGCTGCTTATGAGAACGGCTTCGGTTTTGTGATCCGCTAGTCCTAAACCTGATGTCTGTAGCCATAGCTTCACGTTTGTGATTGATGTATTACAGTTTTGAATCAATTTCTCTACTGTTTAGCAACTACTACAGCTGCAATATCATCGCCATAACCGATGATGTCTACTCCACTCGGCTTTGTGTTTTTAGTATGCCATCGCACACAATGTTCCAAAGAATTGGTCCCAAGACTGACATTTGTGGAATCCCTCCCGTGATTTTGTACCTCTATGGTCCCTCTTCCATGTCATAGTAGAGGGTTCTGTTTGAAGTAGTTGACAATTATCCGCAGTAGTCGCCAGCAGGTCGCCCAGTTTTTTTAATATACAGTTGCAGTCGGTTGAATTGAACATATTTTTGACGTCGAGTGCTATGACAGAACAGTACTGTTTTGTACCTCAGAGCCATTTGCTCACATAATTGCTTTACGTGCTATGTCACACATAGCTTACATCTTACATTGCATAGTTTCATTCTAATGCAAACTGTCGGTTACAAAGCCCCGATTCTTCGTCCGTATATTGCACATCTAGATCACAGCTATAAGAAGTGCTAGTTCATCCTAGTTGTCCATTTTGTTCAAATCATCTGTAGGTGTAACATTAATTATTATTATAACTTAGCCACTGGCTAACATTTAAATGAGTTTAATTAAAAGTGCATTCGACGTCACACAGAAAAATGTCCGCACTGCATGACCAATACTACACTAACGACCACTAATTAGACATCGATCTGCCATTATAACGTACGAGTACGTATGGAAGTGAATTGATTTGGGCATTCGGAGCAATTCGAATTCGAATTTTTTTCTAAAAACCGTTCAATTTTTGGGAACAAATAGTAAAAGGTTCAGTCATTTATCTCGCAAACCTGAATTGATGGCAAAAAATGGACTGCAGATTAATAATCAGCCCCGGAAATTATCTTAAAAAAAGCTTTTGGGTCTAAAAGCGTGTAATCCTGTGCAATAGACAAAATTAATTTTACAATCTAAAAAAATGTGTCCTTGAACGGATACTGACCTAAATGCATATGTTTTCCTCAAAGAATATACTCGTACTCGTATATGACACTTAAATCAAGTACTGATACTGCACACCGTATGAAATAATTGACTAATCCGTTCCACGATAAAAATATTAATACTTTGAGTATTCAGAATTACATAAATGTACAAACGCCTAAATGTATAAAAAAAAGTGCGCATACAACTCTTATATAGAAAACTTGAATAAAAGAATTACCTATACTTGTAATGAAATCTAATCACAAACCATTCAGTACGTGATTGGTAAACTTTCAAGCTAATTGGGCATTTCATAAGTACCGCACCATTCCAGTCGTCAAATTTTTGCTACTATCGAGAGTACACATAATATAAATAAAACCTAAGTATCACGTAATATTCAATAATGGGCCATCAAAACCATTTCGCTTCTGGAGAAACTCAGAAAAGTTACAAGGCGAGTGGGTACTTCACATTGGAAAGAGGAATTTTAAGACATCACACCCAAAGCATTTGTACATAGACATTTCGCTCCAAATAGGATTTTACAACTGTCGCAAACAACGCCAAATGTTGGTATACTTAACGTTTTTTCTCCTTTTCGGCTTTTCCTTGCTTCCTTCTATGGTCCTTTTGATCTTGCCATTTAGATATTTATTAAGGACTACACAGTTTGAGGGTAAAATTGGCATTTTTCAATTGATAGATGTCAATAGCTAGTCAAAATTTAATATTTCTTAACAATTCGATAAGACAAGAAGGAAGAATGACATGCTTTACTGCAAAAGGATGTCCAATTAGGGACGCTTTGATATTATTTGGCAGATACATACGTTTGTCGGTCCACGTGCATTTTTTTTTTTATCTCATAAAGAATCGATTATTGCGAATAATCTCGGGATGGGGCGTAGAAAAATTCGTTTGCATTTGATAGCGGTAAATTGGGGTGGTTATTTTTCGGAAACTGGCCTCTTTTATTTTTATTTGGTGCTCGCGATAGACATGCGAAGAGAAATAAATTCGAAAAAAGACCCAGAGGATTAAATAGAATTTTCTTTTAAGCTGGGTTTTTGGGGATTTTATAGGAAACATAAAAAAAGAAAAAAAAGTCTCTATCGGATAAGAGCTGTAATGCTTTACACAAACATACCTCCGCTTCAACTGAAGAGGTACGGGTTTTTCAAGAGCTATTGTGGCTATTATTCTTTAAGTTTATTTTAGAAAAGTTGGTTTCATGTTTTCAGTTGACAGACCAATTTATCCAAAGAAATATGCATCTAACTTTTATGCAATTACCATCGTAGTTCTTTTTTAATTCACTTCTTTCAGTTGGATGCCAAGAAAATAGTATTTTTTGCGTCAACTGAATAAGTAGGACTTACTTACTTAGGTGGCGCTATAGTTCGGGGTGAACTTGGGCCTCAACAAGCCTGTCCATTTAATTTGGTCTTAGCTAATTGCCTCCAGCCGCATACCCCAAGTTGGTCGAGGTCCCAGTGAACTTGTGCGCGCCACCTACGGCGAGGAGGCGCTCTACTGCGTCGCTCTACTGCTTCGTTTAGATACAGTAGAGTGACGGATTAGATTCCGGATTAGATTCGCCGGAGCGTACGTGTCAATTCGCTCTACATATTCTAGCCATCTCAAATGTCCAATACGTAATTTGTTGACTAGGACGATGTCGCTGTACAGCTCAAAAAGTTTGTTATTGAATCTTCTCCTCCAAAACACGCCAACGCAAACGTGACCGAATATCTTACGAAGAAATTTCCTTTCGAAACAACCAAGGATATCTTTATCCGTTTTCAATAAAGTCCATGTTTTAGCACCGTAAAGCAGGCTTGGGATGAACAGGGTCTTATATAAACAAATATTTGGCGCAACAGCTCTTTAAAGTGCCAGGGCCTAGCTTGTCGCAACCACTCATGTTGTGTGTGTTATATTTTTCACACGAATGGAAGGGACCTACAGTTTAATGCCGAATCCGAACGGCGATTTGAGAAGCTTTTTTCGTAACAACAATGCCCTCGGATGTTTGTCAGACGCTCGCGAGAGGTGGGACCGTGAAAAACCTCTTATATAGAGGCTCCTTAATAGTGCAAAATAGGGTTTTACTGTTGTATGGCCTTCTTACTCTAGAGCAACAGCGATTGGAAAAGTGATTTTTCGCTTGATTTCTGCGCAGGTGTCGTCTTTAAGAATTAAAACATAGATAAGATAGACAAAGTCCTTTTCTGCCTCGAAGTTGCAGCTGACCACTGTGATGTTCTGTCCAATTCCTCGGGGTCCCTTCTAGTTGATAGCATATACTTAGTTTTGCCCTCGTAAATTGTTAAACCCATTTTAGCCGCTTCTGCTTCAATGCTTGCAAACGCAGCGGTGACAGCCCGTTGAGTTTTTCCAATAATATCAATATCGTCGGCGTATGCAAGCAGTTGTACGGAGTTTTTATAAATTGTGCCTGTGGTGTTGGCTTGTGAGTTCGGCACAAAATGTGCAAGTACAATATTAAAGAAGTCAGATGATAGAGCGTCATCTTGTTTAAAATCTTCTTTGACATCAAAGGTATCGGAGAGGTTTACCGACCTTGATGAAGCAGCGGGCGTTCTCCTTCGTCATCCACAGCATAGACTGCCAAGTCTGGCAGGGATTTAAAAATTAGGCATCGCTCCATAATCTAATATATATACTCCTCTCCTATAATAAATCCTATCTGTAGATGCTGTCATAGGCGCCATTGAAATCGATAAAGAGGGGGTGAGTATCGATTCGGAGTTCTTGGGTTTTCTCCACGATCTGCCGAAGTGTGAACATTTGATCGATAGTGGATTTTCATAACCTGAAACCTAATAAAAGGTTTCTCACGTTCACATAATATCGCAAAAAAAATCTTACATGCAATATTGTGGAGACTGATGCCTCTATATTTGGCGAATCTGGAACAGTCTCCTTTCTTATGGGTCGGGCAAACGATGCTAATATTCGATTCATCAGGCATACACGCGTCTGACCAAATCTAAGAGGTGAGTTTGTGTATGCTCTCTACCAATTCATCACCAGCTGCTTTGAAATTTTCGACCGGTAAGCCATCAGGTCCAGGAGCGTTGTTTGAATCCAGCTTCGATATTTCTATCATCACATAGTATAATAGTAAATCCGGATCTGAAAAAGCGCTGCTTGTTGTATCTGTAGTAGATGTCACAGTTTTTCATCCTCTTTTTGGCCGGCCCATCCCATCGCACTTCCGCCGCACATTTCACGTACAGATCCGAAGGTCGTTGTCCTTATTTCATTCTCTGGGGTCGTCAACAGTTGAATCTTCCTTATCCGAGGCTTTTGTTTGTTTCCGAACCAGTAATCAGTTCATCAATAACGATCTCATTTCCGGATGTTGATGACTTACCAGTCAGTGCTTCACTCTCCACAGACGTGCGGCCATCATTGAAGTGGTTGTACCACACCGTTATCTCTCTGGTACCAATTTATTGATTTGTTCCTGCAGACTTGTTGAATGTTTCGAATTGTTTTCACTAGTGAATCGCCGAGCTTTCAATTGTACCGTTGTTCAAGTTTTTCTGTCAATGTGAATATACATGCATACATACACACATTTTGAGTGCTGCCAATCCTTCATGAGGGTCGTGGGGGTAGGATGCTCAGTTGGACTCCCCATCCTTTTCGATCCTCCGCCACTGAATTCAACTCATCAGAGGGAATCCCTAGACGGCTCCAAGAGAAATGTCGGACTTGATCAACCATCTACTTCTAGGCCTACCGGGGATCGCCTACCTAATGGCACGGCAACCTTGCCACGTCTTGGAAGCCGGTCTGGGGGCATACGCACTACGCGATCAAACCATCGAAACATGGTTTGTTAATATGTACAAAACGAAAATCCGACAACGCTAACTTGCACTCTCTCACTCATCGATACCCTGCTTCGTAAACAGAACAAATTTCAACAATGGGCATTAGGATCGCCTATATACGTGAACAAACCACGCCGCCCCAGCTTTAATTAGTTACGTTCGAAAAATTATGGTCGCATACTTTAAAACACGCCTCGAGTAGTATATGCAAGCTTCGCTTAAATTTGTAATTTTAGATAATAAGGATGCTATTAGAATGATATTTTTAAATCATACAGCATTGCATTGTGGTATATATAGTAAAGGACTAATATTTCCATGAATTTTCTTATGACACCGAAAAACTTGGTGGTATACCCAAAACACCAACGCAAAAATTTAATGAAATTTCAGGAAGATCCGCTTTATTTCTTAAGGGAAGTTCGAGAATTCCACACATGAATAAATAATCCTGTATTAAGAAATACACACTGTAGCATTGTATTACAACTGACGACGTCGTCCTTTTTCGAAAGCAAAAACATTTCCAATGGGAAAACGTCTCCTGAAATAATTGCAAAAAAAAAAAATCCAACCCTCATGTGAAAATGTTTAGGATGATTAGTGAACTCATGTGTACAATGGAGAATAACCGGCTTATGCAGGCCTAGGCAATAATATTTTTACGAAACATTTTTAGATTCTTAAGTCTGATATGTGTATGGAAATGCAAAAGAATTAATGTAATGAATGAAGGTTTTCCTGAGTGTGATTGCCCTTTTGTACAAGGAAGCACTTGGGTGAATAATTATTACTATATTCATTTATTTAAACTTAACAAAATCTATATATAGCTCGAACAATAATCGAATAATGAAATAATAATGATCCATGTACCTGTATGTATCATTGAACTTACGAATGTATATATTTATACATGTATGTATGTAATATATGTACGTTTACCAAAATAATCTATGCTGCGTACCTTACCACAAGAGTAGATTAATACCACAGCTTATGTACTTGAATTGGGTGGCATAAAATATCCAGTATTATTTAAAGCTGAGATGTGTTATAAAAGTTAGGTTAGATGTAAATAATTGAGTGCACATGAAATTTAAAATTCCTGCTCAATTTTAGTAGTATCAATGCTTACAGACTTCAAAGAAAAAGCGGTGGTCATTAGGTTCTCACTAAGACAACTTCTACCCTCCACCTCCACGTTGGTGAGCGCTGGGTGCCTAGTACCTTGATTGGAGATTAGGTAACCAACCCCCTCGGAGGAATTCCATAGAAGGAGTTAACGGTGGCATCTAGAGTTCAGTTGAACTTAGTGAAAACCTTGCTCGAGCTGCTTCGACACATTCCGATCACTAGTCGGTAAAGAACTTCTAAGGTTGGGCAGTATCTTTGAGTACAGACGGTGGCGGTGGAGTCCTTAATGGGCGAACTGCAGCGTTCATACTACCGGAATGGACTACTGTACTCAGCCCCGCATCCTAGACGTAAAGCAAGAGGAACTGGCCTTACAGGTTAGGGGTTGTGTCGTCGGGTTAACTTCCATATCACGTAAAAAAAAAATACTTCGGTTAGGAAGCAACCAACAGCCTCGGATACGGACGGCCCGTATGACATCGTGTCTTCACGTGAAATATTCGGTCCCTCTACAAACCATGTGCAGCCAAACAAGTTGCGGTGGCCCTAGACTGCTGAGAAGCGGACATTACCGCCATCCAAGAAGTGTGATGGGACGGGCCCTGCAAAAGGAGAGTGAGAAGTTGCATCATATACTTCGGCTATTGCTATAGACAACAGGCACATAGTCTATTTGAGTGCGAATTTGTTATAAGAGGTAAAATAAAGCAAGAAGTGGTGGGTTTCCGGTACCGAGTGCCTCATGGCTAAATTCGGCAACATTAACCGAATATGCGCTAACGCCCCTCACGAGAAGATCGGTGACGCAACTAAAGATGACTTCTACCAGCTCTTGGAGAACACGTATGAGCAGGGGGCGGTATGATTGACAGCAAACCAAAATCTCTAACAACGAAATCATCTTGCATTTTAGGAATAAATCCCGAATAACAAAATCTCGCAGTTAAAATGCTCGCATTATCACAATCTCGCTCTGAAAAATGGAAATTTCGCAAATACAAGAGAACCTCGCATTATCAAAAGTTAGGAAATATTTCATAGTGAAATTTGCAACTTATAAGGTTTTGGAAACAAGTGCATAAATGAAAGTAGACTTTAGTTAGTAGACTCTACCACCCGTAATTTTCAACCAATTTAGTTTTTTTTTTAATGTAAATAATTACGGTACAAAGGTGATAGGCAAACAAAAATAAAAAATTACAAAATCATTCAAAAAACTTAGAAATTCTTGTGTGCCCGGCGAAGCGGGCGGGGTTTAAACTAGTCTTCTTCTTCTTCCTTTTATAAGCGAGGTTATGATCCGAAAATAAGGGATCATAACCCTCCCACTTCACCGCATTTCTACTGATCCGCCTGTGGGGTTCGCCTTGTATATTCATACATTTAAAAGCTTTAGCTCTAGGTGTCTGCCAGACGGTTGTTGACAAACCGCTAGCGGAGCGACGAGGTCGCGTGAGCGACTTAACCGATCCGGAAAGCGGAGTTAATTAAATTGATTGCGCAAAGCGCTCCATTTACCCGCTGTTCGCCCCACCTATGTATCTACATATATACAGTACTATAGTAACTAGGCTATAGTAACACTACATATGGTATATATTTAAAATATTTAGCTCCAGGCGCCTGCCAGACACGACGCGTAGCGGCGCCCTGAGCACCTGCAAGTGAGGCCGATGGCCGTCCGGTGTATGAGTCAAAGAATACCCCATAGTATGAAATCCATAAAATAAACATACACTTTGTAATTTCATATCGACTAAAACTGCAGTATATTTCGGCATCTTCAATCAGAGCCCTCAAAATAATGCAATTTTTTTAATCTACGATAGGTACGTAAATACGGATATGTAATATAGATTTATAATCTATATATATATTTATAATAATTGACATAAAATATTTATTACTTCGCGCGATGGAAGTTGTACGCTGGACGGCTACCATCGCCAAAGACCGTAAGAACATTTGGCGATCAAGTCTCTTTTAACTTCAATCTAAGTCCTATGCCGCCAGCAGCAAATGCAGAAGACCAGTGGCAACGTTGCCAACAAGCCATCAGAGATGCCGCCTGTGGTGCACTGGTTTTCTCTCGGCCGGCACAATGAAATCCCTGGTGTGACGAAGAATGCCAGCAAGAACAAGCGGCAAATCAGGAGGCATACAAAGCAGCGCTGCGTAGAAGGACTAGAGTTGCTCGCGAGCTCTACGAACGAAGAAGAAAAGAGGAACATCGACTTCTCAGAAAGAAGAAAAAAGGAGCATGAGGAGCGCTCAATCGAAGAGATTGAGAGACTTTACTGTTAGAAATGATGTTCGAAAATGTTACCAAAGGCTAAAAAGAACATGCTCGAGCAGAAGCCCGCAGGGACGAAAATGGTAATCTAGTACTAGAATCGCAGTCGGTGCTAAAGATATGGAAGGAACTTTTTGCAGACGACGATGATGACCAATATTCCGCTATGAAGTAGAACGAGCCATTCAATAGTGACGATCTTATCTTACGACTCCGGTCTTATGGATATGCCGTCTGACGCAATGACACCAGAACTTCAGAACTGATGTGCAAATTCAAATTCGACTTTCCTTGTGTGCAGGACTGGCTTCGACCAGAGTCTGAGCCAGGAATGGAATGTAGTCTTATTTTCACGGACGGTTCCAAAACCAGTCATGGGTCTGGTGCTGGTGTCTTCGTGGAAGTCGACAACATTAGACTTCTTTTCTCGTTAGGCAAAAATGCGTCTGTTTCCCAAGCGGAAACTTATGCAATCCTAATGTCCATGAACTATGTTGTGAAGAACAGGTGGAAGGGCCGTAGTATTAGCATCTGTAGTGGCAGTCAGGCAGCGCTTAACGCCTTGCTTAACCCTTTAACCACTTCCAAAATAGCTCGTGAAATCAAAAACTCTTTGAATTCAGTCACAAGGTTAAATTCTCTGTCTTTTATCTAGACCCCAGGTCACACTGGGATCTTGGGGAACGAGATCTCCGATGAGATTGCTAGATAAGGCTCAGATGAGGCTTCCTCAGGTCCTGAACCCGCGTTGGGTCTCCCTGCGTCCTCGGTTAGGGCTGCCATTGACGATTGGGTCCCTCACGAGCACAATTGTGTGTGAAATGACTCTCCAGGATGCAGGTTGATTAAACGTATGCTCCCGGACGTGTCTAAGACATCAGCGGCATTCTTGCTGTCTCTCAGCAGAAAAGATTGTAGACAACTTATTGGCGTCTTGACAGGCCACTTTGCTTTCGCCAAGCACCTTAACGTGCTGTGATACTACAATCTGCGATGCTTGCGGAGAGAGCGACGACACCGCGGAACATTATCTCTGTGAGTGTCTTTGGCCTTTGTTCGTATCAGGTGGCAGATCCTCGGTGCTGATGTGGTGAGTACTGGTACTGTAAGCTCCTCATCACTGAAGTGCTTGCTTGGCTTTCTTAAAAAGATAAGAAAATTCCAATAAAATGGGTAAATCAGGGTTTCCTCTCTGGTAGTACAATGGACCAGTTGTGTCTGAGTGCTCCAGTCGAGCGTTTCCCATCCAGACAAAAAAAAAAATGCACCAGGTCATCTGTAAAATTTTGTCAGAAGTAGATATGCCCGGTAAATGGGACTTTAGCATCGGTTGACTGATCCTGCAGAAAGGAGATCCACTGAACTGCCGCTGCACTTTTCAAGGCAGATGGAGAGAAGTTGGTAAAGAGCATGCACCAGCGTAGCTTCCATACTGGAAATTGGTAAGGAAGACTATTCGCTCCCCAAGAGTTTCAGACCTATAAGATTGACATCCTTCTTACTGAAAAGTAAGGAGAGACTGGTGAAATTTCACGTGCGCAAAGTTGCTTTGAGGCTGCATCCACTATCGGAGATGCAGCATGCTTATCAGCACAGGAAATCCTGCAAGACCGCACTTCAAAATCTAGTGGCCAGAATTAAATGTGCGCTTGATAGGAAAGAATACGCGATGGGTATCTTCATTGACATTGAGGGTGCTTTTGACAATGCGACTGTTGACTGCATGTGCGACTCCGCCCGACAACACCGGTAAGGTTTCATCCTTACTGTTGTGGATTAAGGTAATGCTAATGAATATAAATTTGGTAGTGGATGCGGATTGTGGCCAATATGTTATGACAGGGGTAAACAGGGGCTGTCCGCAAGGTGGCGTTCTGTCTCCATTATTATGGTGCATGGTGGTCGACTCTCTGTTGAACACTCTAAATAGTTGTAACGTCACGCTCAGGCATATGCGAATGATGTCGCTGTACTTTCTGTCGGGCCATGCCTGGCGACGGTCTGGGCTAACGCACAGGCGGCGCTGGACATGATCGATGAATGATGTACTAGAAGTGGGCTTTCGGTGAATCTTCTTAAAACTGAAGTTGTTCTTTTTACTAGAAGGAGGATTCTGACCGGTCTGACTCAGCCAGTGCTTAAAAGCGTCACTATCCACATTTTCAATGAAGCCAAATATCTGGGAGTGATTTTAGATAAGAAACTTCATTGGTCTACACACGTCGAGTCGAAAACAACCAAGGTACTCAGCTTGCACGCACCGCTATCCTGACATCCCATTTACGGTTGACGGATGCTGAAGAAAAGAGATCTCCTGAACTGCGCAAACTACAGAGATATAAGTCTTCTTAATATCGCATATAAGATCCTGTCTGTCGATACGCACCAACTCGTCATGGATTTCAAAGTTGCCTATGATAACGTCTATAGAGTTATGAGCCATGTCTAATCTCGGCATCCCCATCAAGCTCGCTAATATATGGAGGATGACAATGGAGAACACTCGCTGATACATCAATGTGGGTAAGAACGTCACCAAACCGTTTAATGACAGAAAAGATCTTAGACAAGGTGACGCGCTGTCATGCGATCTCTTTAACATAATACTTGAAAGAATTGTACGAAACTCACAAAGCAACACTGGATGTATAATCTTTTACAAGTCTGTACAACTACTCGTCTACGCCGATGGCATTGGCATGTTGGAAGACGGAGGCAGCAAAGATGGATTAGCGGTCAACAAAAGCAAAACTTAGTATATGCGGTCTACAAAAAAGGACACACAACATTAGCGTCTTGGACGTGTCGCAATAGACAGACATAATTTTGAGGTAGTAATAGGACTTTGCCTACCTAAGCTCTGTGGTGAACTTCACAAATGACACTAGTGGGGAGATCAAACGCTGTTTTTATAGCCTAATACGGCAATTGAGTAGAATAAAGCCCTACTTCAACCTACTGAAGTAACTGTGTATAAGACACTAATCATCGCAGTCCTGTTCTATGGTCCAAAGGCATGGACTTTGTCGAAATGTGATAAGAATGCCACTGGTTACTTTGAGAGAAAGGTTCGATCTTTGGTCCCATCTGCATAGACGGCAAGTGGAAGAGAAGGTGCAATGCCGATCTGTGTAGCCTTTACAATGGCATCGACTTAGCCAGAAGAGTTCACATACAGTGAGTGAGATGGATGGGTCATGTGGAGCGGATGGATCCCAACGTTCCAGCATGGAAAATCTTTGAATCCGCCGCGGATAGACGACGCAGTAGAGGGCGACCTCGTGGCAGGTGGCGCAAACAAGTGGAGGGGATCTCAACCAACTGGCAACTCAGCAACAAAATCAAACAGAATATCCCGAAAGTCCCTTATGCTGTAGCTTCTTCTCAAATGCAAAGGCAAGTTGTTCCATGATTTTACAGTGCAACAAGAGAATTGATTTTGCGAGCAAATCGATATAGAGCGTGGTAAAACAAAGCGTAAAACCCGTAATGAGGTGGTAAATAGCAATTTAGAGTAAAAGTATGAGAGTTATTTAGAGTTTATGATTTTATGCAGACACGAAATTGATCTAAACGCAAGGTATTTGCCAAGAGAACAATTAAGTAGTTTACATTTATAAGCAGAGATATGGTAATATCTTTTTATACCACATACATAGCGAACAGCATTATTCAAGGCTACATTGAGCTTACGATTTCTAATATAGTTTCTTTGAGAAAATAGTTCGCAACCATAAGTAATCATTGGAACTATGAGTGTTCTGACCAACATCATCCTCGTCAATATTGGCGTGTAGAACTGCGAAAAACACAGGGCTCGCAAGCAAGCGTAAATGCGTGAACATGCTGTAGTAATGTGTTGATCCCACTTTAAGTCGCAATCGAACACCATACAAGATTATTGGCTTTGTCGGCGTAGCATAACGGAGTTGAGCTAACCTTCATCCCACCCTTGTGTAGAAAACTACACATAGACTACCTCTTTTGTTATATTTTTTTAAAAACCACTTATTGCTAACTTCCCGAATTTTCTGACTTTATTATAACCCTTATTTTACGAAAAAAAAACGTATTTCCCCATTAAAAAAAAAAATGTCGAGACTAAGATATATTACAGTTGAAGAAATGGAAGCATTTTTGAATGAAAGTGATGGTGATGATAGTGATATTTCTAGAGACAGCGATGACAAAGTTGTGCCAGAAGAAAATGTTGATGATGGCGATAGTGATTCTGACGTTGAGGAGTAAGTTATTGTTTTATATTTCATTTCAAATATTTTTTGGCATATGTTACATACTTCCTTTTAGATCGAAAAACGAAGCTACAATTGATTTAATTGATGGTGAAAGAGGTCGTCCATTGTTTAGAGCAATAATGTCAAAGAAAACGTTTGAATACATGAATCAAGTTATTCGTTTTGATGATGTCATAAGTAGAGGACAGCAGAGATTTTCAGATAAATTTGCACCAATTCGAAAAATGTTAGATAAATGGTCTATTTTATTGGCAGATTACTATAATCCACATGAATGTGTTAGAATTGATGAGCAATTACTTGGTTTTCGTGGACGATGTAAATTTCGTCAATACATGTAGGACAGTTTCCTACGGACATTTTATAAACCGAACATTGTTTCATTTACCCTAATAAAATCCGTTACATATTTGAGTTAAAATAGCTAAGCATGAGAATTAAAGAATAGAAGTAGTTTTGGTTTTTTTGGAGTCAGTTGTTAAGTCGGTGAAGTCGGTTGAGTCTGTTAAGTCTGTTAAGTCTGTTTTTCCCCTAACGTATTAAATTAATCAATTATAATAAAATCCTTGAACTAAAATGAATTAAATAAAACTTTATAATTAATCATAAAACAATAATAAAATAATAATTTAACTAAAATTATTAGTGGTGCCCGTTTCATTTCCCTCTTCTATACTTCCATATCGGTCGTCGCCCCCTACAAATGGTGTCAGAAGTTTTAAACTGAATAAGTGCCGCGTCGAACCAATACTCGCGTATATAGTATGCACTCGTACGTTACATGCTCTGAAACAATAAAGAACGAAGTTCCAGTGCTCGAAACGTATAAACTACGATGTAAAAACTATGAAACATGAACCGCGTTAAAGAAATGCGAGAAAATATTTTAAAATAGAAAAGAATTGTGAAGTTAAAGAATTGAAAAGTGTGATTCATAGAAAAGAAGTTGACAATAATTAAGTCAAAAGCGAATAAAATAACGAAAAGTGTATAATGCTTATGTAAAGAAAACAAAAAAGGTATAAAAAATAAAAAATGTATATACATAGATATATAAAATTTTAAACGAAAAGTGTACTTATTATTTATAATTTAACGGAATAATCGTATGATCCAAAACCGGTGAGATCGTTTCATACTTCTATTATAGCATGATCAATACATAAAATGCATGCACCTATATAAAGTATATAGAAAACACTTACATATTTTTTTTTATTTTCTCATATATTTATTGAGTGAAAGCTCGACTTGAGCGAAAACTGCAACTGAGAGAGCTGTTTTATTGCATGTTGATTCCAAATTTTATTTTTTTGCATGCAACTTTTATATAAAACATCTTATAAGAGAATATAATTTGTATGACACTCTCCTGAATTACTTTGCGTGTTGAAATCAAGTAAATACATGGATGGATGAATTAAATAAGTTAACAACGAAGGAGCTTCAAGGTTTATTAAGAGAAAGGAATTTATCGTACCGGTATTCCGTAAGATTTAGTAGAGAGGTTGTATGCATCAATGTTAGAAGAAGAAAGGGAAAAGTCATTGCTATTGAATAGGGAGGAATCAGGGGAAGACGAAACTAAGGAACTAAGTGAAGTTTTATCTAACATTTCTAATGTTAGAATCCTCTAATAAAATCATGTCAGAAGCAAGCAACAATTTTGTTTTTAAGGATATTGAGGATTCCCTCGATCGTTTTACTGGTGAAGCAGGGAAAAATGTTGTCTTTGGCTAAAGGATTTCGAAGACATCGCAGAAGTATGCAAATGGAATCCAATTCAGAGGTATCTTTACGCAAGGCGTCTATTGAAAGGAGCTGCTAAGTTGGCCGTCGAATCTCAAAGCGGAATTTGTAGTTGGGAGGATTTAAAGAAATTTTTGAAAGGCGAATTCAGTGACACACCTTCCTGTATTAGCATTCATAAAATGCTTCTGTCCCGTAAGAAAAAACAAAATGAATTGTTCTTAGAGTATATGTACACAATGAAACAAATTGCTATGAAAGGAAAGTTTGACGATGAATCGTTAATACCATACATTGTACAAGGTATTTCGGATAGTCCTTCCAATAAAACAGTTCTTTATGAAGCGACTACGCTAGAAGAACTTAAGAAAAAGTTTTTAATTTATGAAAATATTAAAACTCAGACTAGTTCGAATCACCTTCGAAATCAAAACTTCAATCAATATAACAATTTTAGCGCTTCAACATCAAATAATGCTAAAGATAATTCAAATCGGAAACGTTGTGCGAACTGTGGTTCCCTCTCTCACCATCAAAGTGGTTGTCCAAACAAGAGCAAAGGTACTAGATGTTTTTCATGCAGTGAGTTTGGACATATTGCCGCAGATTGTCCTAAAAGAGATTCTAGCAAACAAGTCAGCAATTATACGAATATGAAATGAATTAGTAGATTGGACTGTTGTGTTAAAGTTGTTGTCGACGGGAAACTTCATGAAGCTTTGGTTGACACTGGGGCGGATGTGTCCCTAATGAAAGAGAGCATTTGGAAGAAATTCGGTGCTACTAGAATGGATGGACCTGTGGAGTGTTTACTTGGATTCGGTAATGATATAGCAAAGAAAACATATGGCTCTTGCGCAGCCGATATTTTAATTGGAAATGATATACATGAAGTTCGATTTCACATTGTTCCGGATGAATGGATGTCTGATCTAATGATCTTAGGAAAGAATTTTTTGGAGAACGCTACGGTGACTTTTGAAAATGGCAGTATCCATGTCAGTAAGAGGCCTGCTACTGTCAACTTAGAAGAAAATGATATCGCCAAAATAGATGTTGTCCAAGTAACACAAAACGATGCGATCGAAAATGTCAACAAAATTCCGAATAATGAGATACGAAGCGAGATTATCAAATTAATCAATTCATATGAGCCGAGGAAGGTAGAGAAGTCCTGTGTCGAGATGCAGATTGCTTTATCTGACGAACATCCAGTCTATCAGAAGCCTAGACGTTTAGCACCGAACGAAAGAAGAGATGTTAAGAACCAGATCGAGGAGTGGTTGCGTGACGGCATAATTTAGCATAGTAGCTCAGACTATGCCAGTCCAATTGTTTTAGTTAAGAAGAAGGACGGTTCCAATCGGTTATGTGTTGACTACAGAAAATTAAACGCGAAAATTATAAGAGATCGTTATCCGCTCCCTATAATTGAAGATATTTTGGAGGAGTTATACAAAAGTCGCATTTTTACAACTCTGGATTTTAAAAATGGTTTCTTTCACGTGGAAGTTCACAAAACCAGTCAAAAGTATACAGCATTTGTTACGCCGGATGGACAGTATGAGTTCCGGAAAGTCTCTTTTGGTTTATGTAACTCTCCATCTGTCTTCCAAAGATTCATAAACTTTGTCTTCCAATCACTAATACGAAAGGGAATTTTATTAGTTTACATGGATGATGTAGTAATACTTGCTGCTAACTATGAAGAAAGCTTAAGGAGACCTAAAATGGTTCTAGAGACTGCTGCAGAGAATGGTCTGGCCATTAATTGGAAAAAATGTAGATTCGTAACGTCATCAATAGAATTCTTAGGTCATGTCATTGAGAATGGATCTATGAATCCGTCAACTGAGAAAATTCAAGCCGTACAAAAGTTTCCAAAACCCGATACAACGAAAAGGATACAGGCTTTTTTGGGCCTTACAGGGTACTTTAGGCGATTTATTCCAGACTACTCGATTGTTGCTAAGCCATTGTCTGATCTGCTTCGAAAGGGAATGCCGTATTGTTTTGGTCCTGACCAAGTTATAGCTTTCAACGCTTTGAAGAAGGCACTTCGCAACGACCCAGTTCTTAAGCTTTTCAATCCGTCATTAGAAACGGAACTGCATACGGATGCCAGCAAAATGGGATACAGAGGAGTATTGCTACAGCGACACGACGACAATGCGCTTCACCCTGTTTTTTATGTGAGCTATAAGACATCGCTTGCTGAAGCTAACTATACAAGCTATGAGCAAGAAGTTCTTGCAATAATAAAGTGTCTAAAGAAGCTTAGAGTCTACCTTTTGGGCATCAACTTTAAGATTTATACAGACTGTAAAGCTTTTACCGCAACTATGAAGAAGAGAGACTTATGTACGCGTGTTGCTAGATGGGAGTTATTTATACAGGATTATAACTGTGAAGTCCTTCACAGATCTGGTAGTGCTATGAGGCATGTAGATGCATTAAGTCGTTTTCCGGTTGTCATGAGAATCGAGGATGGTGTACTTCATCGTATTAGAATGGCACAAAAAACGGATGAATTTTGCCAATTGGTAGCTTCAACTCTCAAAGATAAGGAATATGAAAATTTCTCCATAAGAAACGACATACTTTATAAATTCGTCGAAGGATCTTACTTACTAGTTGTTCCTAAGTGTTTACAGAAAGAAGTGCTACGGAATATTCATGAACAAGGGCATATGGGTGCCAGAAAAGTTGAAATATTGGCGAAAAAAGAATATTGTATTCCGAAGATGACAAGTAAGATTAGTAAAATTATTTCGAACTGCATTGCTTGCATTCTTGCGTCAAGAAAAAATGGAAAACAAGAATGTTGGTTGAACCCCATCGAAAAGTTTGACACTCCACTAAATACTTACCATATGGATCATCTTGGCCCGCTTCAATCAACTGCAAAGAACTACAAGCACTTATTCGTTATAGTGGATGCTTTTACCAAATTTGCATGGATATATCCCGTCAAATCCACAGGAGCAGATGAGGTGCTTAAGATACTTTCATTCCAGAGCGACGTTTTCGGCGATCCAGCGCGAATTATAACCGACAAAGGGTCAGCATTTACTTCAAACGCTTTTAAAGAATACTGCAAGGAAAGGGACATCGTTCATTCATTGGTCACTACTGGAGTAGCTCGCGGTAATGGGTAAGTCGAAGGCATCAACAGAACCATTATTGAGATGTTGTCGAAACTATCTGTTGATAATCCGGATAAATGGTTTAAGCACATTTCGAGATTGCAAAGAATCATTAACTCTACGGTCACCAGAAGTACAGGCAAAACACCATTCATGCTAATGTTTGGAGTAAATATGAAAAATAGGGAAAGCTACGATTTGTACAAGTTAGTAGAAGAGTTGCTGATCGATGAATTTGAGGAGGAGCGAAGAGAGATTCGAAGTCAGGCGAAAGAGCAACTAGTTAAAGTCCAAGAGGAGAACCGGAAAGTATATAACCGGAAGCGAAAAGCAGCAAATAAATATGCAGTTCACGATCTGGTCGCAATTAAGAAAACTCAGTTTGCTCCAGGTACTAAGCTGTATCCATCGTTCTTGGGACCATACGAGGTCATCAAAGTAAAAAGAAATGACCGCTACGATGTTCGCAAAGTGGGTAGTCATGAAGGCCCTAACGCAACTTCGTCGTCAGCTGACTTTATGAAGCCCTGGTGTGATGAGACGGACAGTGATGCCAGCGATGAAGATGGCGGAAATGACGATTGCTGTGCAAATGATGAATCGATGAAGACTTGATGATAATGGACCCTATGAATCGATGTTGGCTGATGACAAGTCGTCTGTGGCAGCCGACATGCAGGATGGCCGGATGTAGGACAGTATCCTACGGACATTTTATAAACCGAACATTATTTCATTTACCCTAATAAAATCCGTTACATATTTGAGTTAAAATAGCTAAGCATGAGAATTAAAGAATAGAAGTAGTTTTGGTTTTTTTGGAGTCAGTTGTTAAGTCGGTGAAGTCGATTGAGTCTGTTAAGTCTGTTTTTTCCCCTAACGTATTAAATTAATCAATTATAATAAAATCCTTGAACTAAAATGAATTAAATAAAACTTTATAATTAATCATAGAACAATAATAAAATAATAATTTAACTAAAATTATTAGTGGTGCCCGTTTCATTTCCCTCTTCTATACTTCCATATCGGTCGTCGCCCCCTACATACATGCCGTCGAAACTAATAAACTATGGATTAAAATTCTGGTTACTGGTATGTTCTTCTACATGCTGTGTTTGGCAAATTCAGCCATATTTGGGAAAAGCAATTGGTTCCAGTTCGTATGAAAAAAGACAAGGCCGTGTTGAAGGGGTTGTTTTGGATCTCGTTGATGGTTTGAAAGGTCACAACAAACAATGGATAACTTCTTTTCTTCGTACGATCTTGGTCAAAAAAACATTGGAAAGAAAAATAAATGTACTATATTGCAAAGTATGCTACAACGCATAAATCTATTGAAATTGGATCTGGTGAAAAAAAGTTACCACCAATTATAGAGTAATTAGGCGAACTGTCAAACTGAATAGACGTGTCAAGAAATTTCTCTAGTAAAAGTTCTTAATTTTTGGAAAAATTGTGTTAAAATTGTGGAAAATATGGCAGCCGATTGTAAAAAAATGCGCTGAAAATTTCGGTAAAACAAAAATAAAGATAGTATGCGGAGGATTATTCGAAGGAATGTTTCACGAAAGGTGTAGCGATCGAACAAAAATATTGTTTTTATATGTGACGATTGTTTGGACAATAAAAACACTATTAATAAAAATCTTTAGGAAGTCTTAAGATCGGTAAAACAAAATAAAGAAAGTATTGCAAAGCAAGAAAAAGCGGTGTTTGATATACTCGGGAAAATTAACGCCTTAATCAAATGTCAACTCCAAGTACAAGGTACAACAAAAACAGAAACGTTTGCAAGTCAGTTGCAAAAGTGTCTAGCAGTTATCTTAAAACCGAAATGTAAACAAAGTGTAGAAAAAACAAAAGAGGATTTGAAAAAGAATGTTGACCCATCAAATTTAAAAATCAGTGACATAGCGGCAAGAAACAACGGAGTGGTTGAAATATCATGTGAGAGTGAGGGTGAAAGACATATAGTAAAAAGTGGAGTTGAAAAAAACCTTTTTGAATCATATGAAGTAAAAGTACCGGTACTTAAGAAACCAAGATTATTTATCACAGGTATGAGTGAAAGCATAAGCGAAGAAGAAATGAAAAAGAGCTTAAATGCATAAAACCGTTCATTGAGTGAAAGCGAGATCAGATGTGTCAAAATCATAAAGGTGGTAAACAAAAAGAGTCACAAGAACAGAGAATATTGGAATGCAGTGGTAGAGTTGGATTCTAAAAGCTTTCAAGTGGCCATGGGCGTAGGTAAAGTAAACATTCGGTGGGACAGATGTAAGAAGTTTTAAGAATAAAAAGGTGCTACAAATGTTTAGGCTTTAATCATGAGTCAAAAGACTGTAAAAATAAGCCTAGCTGCAGAAAATGTTGTGGTGATCATGAATCCAAAAATTGTAATGAACCGGAAAAAATGAGTGCGTGAATTGTGCAATGATAAATACACGATTAGGTTTAAATTTGGATATTAAACACAAAACTCTCGATTATAATTGCCCAGTTTACTTAAGAAAACTGGAGGTAAAGCGTAGTCGAGTTTTATATTAGCAATTAAAACAACATTATACTCCAACTCCGCTTTCTTACATAAGTGGAGTGCTCCTTAATATACAGGGTATAACAAGCAACTTTGCGTTAATTGAAGATCTTGTTGCAAAAACTGATCTAGACCTTGTACTACTAACCGAAACGCATTTAACAAGTAATATAGAAGAGTGTGAAATGAGTTTACCTGGTTACAGGAAGTATGATTGTTTAACTAGCTCTAGACATACGGGTGGGGTGACTGTATATGTAAAAGAAAGTCTTAGATCAACCCAAAAAAATACCTTAGTGCGAAGAAAACAAATCTGGATCTCATCGGTAAAAATAACATATAAACGCGAAGTATGGAATATAATAACACTATATAGAGCCAGAACTATTGAGTGAATAATTTTTGTGATATTATGAATGAATGGGTTCCGAGAAATGTGAATGATAATGAACATGTACTAGTAACGGGTGATTTCAATATTGATTTTAGTAATACAAATAATTATGAACTGAACTACCATACATCAGGCAATTCCTACTTAATATTGGTCTAAGACAACTAGTGAATGAACCAACGAGAATAGCAGCTACTTCAAGTACGCTGATAGATTATGTTCTCAGTGATTATACTGTAAGTGCGGATGTTAAAGTAAAAAGAGATTTTAAGATATCGGATCATGAGACTGTGTATATACGACTTTTCACAAATCAATTTATATCACGAAGACCCAGTCAACTTAAGATCATTAAATATGGCAGAAATCGGTTCATCAGCGAACTTAATAATCACATCCTATTGAACGAGGTTGAAGACATACATACTTGTGCGAACAAGTTAGAGGATGCCATAAAATGTGCATTATTGTCACAGACAAAAACCATCACAATAGGTAAGAAGTGCGCTGAGTGGTTTAATATTGAATTGGCGAGAAGTAAACGGGAAAAAGTAAGTTTATATAACAGAGCTGTATTAACTAATTTAAGAGTGGATTGGAATAGCTACAAATTGGCTAGAAACTCATAGAAATACCAGTGTATTAAAAGGAAAAGTGCTTACATTGAACGTAAAATCAGTAAAAAGGCTGGTGACCAAAAAGGCCTGTGGAAAGCGTTAAAAGAACAAATTTTTAAGGAAAATAAAAATGTTCCCTGTGATCTTAAAGTCAACGGTATTACTTTAAAGGCTGATTTAGAAATAGCGAATGCGTTAAATACCTTTTTCATTACCAGTGTTATAGACATAAATAATAGTATCCCATATGTTCAATATTCAGACAATATTCCCTTGTGTGAAAGTACAACTTGAACTTTTAGAGATAGTTAAATCAATTAATACAAAAAGTGATTGCTATGGGTTGAATCGCAATTTAATACTGGACTGTAAAGATGAAATCCTACCTCTTCTTCTAAAAATAATTAATTTATCGCTGCGAAATGGAATACTTCCTGAAAGTTGGAAGATCGTCGATATCAAAGCGGTTGAAAAAGTGAATAATGCGAGCACACCAGAGGAGTGGAGACCTATAAATATGTTGCCTATCTACGAAAAGATATTGGAAACAATAGTTTGTAGGCAATAAGTGTGCCTTGTAGAAGAAAGGAAATTATGTGCGTAGAACAATCCGGGTTTAGGCGAGGACACTCATGTGAGGCATCTATTAGTTGGGTAATAAATGAGTGGAAAAAAGAAAATGAGAAGGGCAATATTGTATTGGCAGTGTTTTTGGACCTAAAGCGAGCATTTGAAACCATAGATCGGGATATATTGGCGAGTAAACTCTATAAATATGATATTCGTGGAAAAGAATTAGAGTGGTTTAAAAGTTATTTAAATGGAAGAACTCAGAAAGTGCGTATTAAAGAAACATGTTAAAGCCCGCAACTAATACCCGTTGGTGTGCCCCAAGGTTCGGTTATTGGTGTTTTACTCTTTTTGTTTGTATATAAACGACATCGGAGATTCCTTACTTGATTCCAAAGTATGCCTTTTTGCTAATGATACTCTTATATACCTTAGTGGAAAGGATGTAAGTGTTAGTGAAAATATCCTACAGGGTGAAATTGACAGAATGAATAATTGGCTGTGTAAAAATAAATTTAAGATTAATGTCCAAAAAACTAAGTGTATGTGTGTCAATAGAAACAACTTTAGTGTAAACATTAGAATAAATGGTGAACTCATTGAATGTGTACAAGAAGTTAAATATTTGGGTGTGTATATTGACAGTAAACTTAAGTTTGATTACCATTTAGAAAGTTTATGTGCGAAGATATCAAAAAAGGTAGGCTTTCTCGGGAAAATTAGGAAATATATATCAACGAATTGTGCTCAAACCATATATAATACTATTGTTCTTCCACATTTTAACTATTGCTCTTCGACCATATACATACATATGTTCCCTCGAATACCAAGACAAACTTCAAATTCTCCAAAACAGGGCCATGAGAATCATTTTAAAGTATGACCGCCAAACTCCAATATTAGTCATGCTTCAATCCTTACGATGGCTAAGTGTTTCCCAGCGGTTAAAGCTCAATGCCCTAGTCATGATTTTTAAAATAAAGCAAAACATGTATCCTGAATATCTGCAAAACAATGTTATGTATATAACAAACAACAGGTATAGTCTACGGAACCTTGGTGACTTTCGGCTACCCCTATACAGAAGAGCGGCTACTCAAAACAATTTGCTGTACAAAGGTCTTCAATTATTCAACCGACTTCCAAGTGTAATTAAGAATTTAACAAATTTAAATTTATTTAAAACTAGAGTAAATTACTTATTAAAAAACAATTGTAATTAAAGTTAAGAGTTTACGAACTAATAAAACCTCTAAAAAAAAAAAATAAAAAATAGAGTATTACAATAAAACCAAAGGTTTGTTCATATACACTGCCTCTTAAAATTTCAAGTACTCTAATAATTTTTGTTTTCATTCGATATAGGCGGTGTAGATACAGTTGACACAGCTGTAAAGGAATAATAAATAGATGGCCAATGGCTGTATTTGCAAATATGATTGATATTTCTGCTTTGAATTCGTAAATTATTTTCAAGGAAGTGAATCCGAATTGGCAAGCAGCACAAAAAACAACAATACGAAGGAACTTTCTATGTGAACTTGGATTTTCACTTGCAAAACCATACATGGCAGCTTGAAGTGGTAAACCAAGATCGGCATCATCAGCATCTTTGCTTGCAACTGTTTCAGGAGAAAGTTCAGCAGGACAATATTTAGATGATATTTCTGCATTATCTTCATCAAATCCACCAAAAAGGTCAAGAAGCGTTCTACTACAAATAAAAGGCAGAGCAAGATGTCAGTTTGCTATAAAGAAAAGTCCGCCACCAAAAATAATATATATGAGACAATTCGTTGTTTTTGCACAAAAGCTGGTTGTAAAAACCAACATAATCGAAATGTTTGTGTAAAATGCATTCAAGAAAAACTAATTTAAATTTTTTTTCATTTGTTTCCTTAGAATAAAATTGTAAAAGTTATTTTTTTTGTTTATCTTAATTTAAAAAAAAAAAAAAAACATTCATGGAAAACACACTAAAATCCCATATGTGTAGAAATCTACACACAAGGGTAGACAACGTATTTTTTTTGAGGATGAGATGAAGGTTAATAGTTGGAAAAGATGAGATATCGATTTTGCTTTTGTATATATATAGATATATTTCTATATTTCTCTGGTTTTTTTGATTTCTTAGAAAATTGGTCCGAGGATTGATCCTTGTAGTACTCCTCTAGTGAGTAATACCGGTAATGAAGTACTATCATTCACGTGGACAATTTGCTCCCTATTTACTAAGTGAGAACGAATTAATCCAGCCGCAGAGTTCGAGAACTGAAAGATATTTCTAAGCTTGTTAACTAAGCAATCATGATTTACGGTATCGAATACTTTCGAAAAATCTAACAGCGTCAAAAACGATAAGGTCTTAGCATCCATTGAAACTCGAATGTCATTCGTGACCTTGAGTATTGCTGTTATGCAACTGCGCTTTTCTTTTAATCCTGATTTAAGAGGAGATAATAATTCATTCTGATTTATGAATGAGGAGATCTGCCAGAAACTAACTTACTACTAACTAACTACTCATACGTTTGACAAAAACGGGAGAATCACAATGGGTCTTTAGATATATTCAATTGGAGCAGAGGGAGAAGAGCTTTGGCTATTGGAATTATCTTAGCGTGTTTACATTGCGAAGAAAAGCTGGAAGTTAAGAAAAGCATATTACATGTATGGGTTAGGAAATGAAGAACTTTGGGAAGAATAATTTTAATGAACAAGGGATGAATTAAGTCAATCCCCATAGCGTTTGATTTAACGTTCAAAATTGCTTTAAAAATATCAGTTTCTTCACACCTGTGGAAAAAAGTAGGTTACTTTGCTCACTAAAATTCAGATGAATTAGAAACTAGGTAGAAGGGACTGATGATATTCGAGCAAAATTGTCATTGAGTTCGTCAGCATTAATATTTTTAGGGACCCACTATGACTCTTCCCAGTGCAACATTCCCTAACATTTTTCCAGAGCGGTTTTCAGAGAAATAAATTCGCTGGTTAAGTTTGATAAGGTTCGTAACAGAATTCCTTAGCCTTTTGAAGTATTCATAGAGCACGATCTCTTGTTTCAACTATGTTCAGCACGGTATTTGACAACCACCAACTCTGAGGATTGCTTGTAACCTTAATTTTGTAAGGTTCGCTAAAGATTTGGGTAACATTATACTGAAAGAATTCTATTTGATATTCAGTCGATGACATTTGGTAGAGATTTGCCAAGACACACTGTCTAATTTTTGATTTAGGTAAGGCTATTGCTAATATTCTTAAAACCCCAGAAATATATATTAAGAGGGCTAATGGTTTCGATTTAAGAAGACACAGGAGGTTGCAATTAAAGTATCCAGCTACGATGAGATTTTCATAATTGCAACAAATTTGTTCAATTGCAGAATAAAACACATTAAAGTCAATATGCCTATTAGGCCTATAAACACACTGTACTAAACATTTTTTCTTTACTCAAAGACAATTCAACAAAGATAAATTCAATAGGACTATAAATAGACATTAGCAACAATTTATATGCAACGCATTCGAGTAAATACATTGCAGTTCCTCCCTCTCTTTTAGCTAGCCTCTCATTTCTTAAGAGTTTGTATCCAGTGAAATGGTATATGTGGCCAGGTACTCCCGATGCAAACCAAGTCTCTAATACACAGATGACATCAATTATCGAACCCTCATACAACTCTCTAAATTCATGAATTTTGGGGAAAAGGCTTCGCGCATTGATATGACAGATGCATAGACCTTGCTTTTTCTGACAAAAAATATTTAACAAAGCCTTTGTTACATTGTAATCACCAGGGATAGGATTTTGCTAACTTTGCCTCTTTTTTTTACTTAATCGGAAGATAGTATCAACTTTACACAAACACGTTTTATGTCCTCCTGATTCCAAATATATGTATTTTATTTTGCCTTTCTTTGCCTTTTTATATCATTATTGCCTTTTTTTGCCTATTTTTGCCGTTGTTGCCTTTTTCTGCCTTTTTTCCCTATTTTGCTTTTTTCTCAAAGTTTGTTCGCTAAAATTTTTTTTACAAAAGTGCGCGATTGCATGTATGTATATCTGTGCAAACATTCTTCTTAACACACTACGTAATACGCATACCTAAATTCCTAGACGCATTCAAATTTAAAACGTCTAATCTGTGGGGAGAGTTAACATGGAAATATGTACATGACCAGACGGTTTGCACTTGTATGTGACCGCAGACGTTCCTGTGTATAACTCTATTACATATTTCTTGTTTGTATACAATACATATTATGCGGATTATTTTGCTCGGACTAAAAAAATCGTCAGCGTTCTTGAAGACGATGCAAGCTGTGTTGCGTTTGCAAAGGAATTGATTGAAGATGAAGCAGTACAAGAGCAGCTGGCGTACATCAAAGTCAATTTTAGGTTTTTAGTCGACCCAAAAACACGAATTTTCGAAGACTTTCAAAAAAGCAGGTATTTTTGAGAGTCTGTACTTATAATTTTAACTAGCATTATTCTGATCAAGGAACATCAATTGGCGAAGTGTTGCCGGTTTTAAAGAACATTCAGCAAAACTTGAAAAAAGCAAAAGGGCCGATTGCAAGGGAAGTCCTAAAGAAGTTTACTGCCGTTTTCAATGGAAATACGGGACTGAAAACTATTGAGCGGATAAATTCTGTAATGAACGGCGACTTGGATTCCAAACTTCCAGAAAATATTAATGTTAATAATGTTGAAAGCTTTAAATGGGCTCCACTCGTTTCAGTTGAAGTAGAAAGGTCATTTAGCTCCTTAAAGGCGGTTCTAAGAAACAACCGGAGAAGATTATTACCAGAAAATTTCAAAAAGCTCTTGGTAGTTCAATACTACTATAACTAAATGTGCATTTACTTTCCTTTTCTTATTTTTTAATAAATGTCTTTTTTTTGCCTTTTTTTACTTTTTTGTGTCAACAAAATCCTAACCCTGGTAATCACCATTGAAACCATTAGTTCTTTAATTTTTATCCATGGAGGTTTATTAATTAGGAAGCTAACTTAAAAACCAGCGAGACATTCCGCCGAAAAATTTGCAGATAGATAAGAGAATAAGTTAGAGAATATTGTTAAATATATATGATAGTCCGTTCCAAATCACTTGAAATTACCCAACGTGCGCAAAGAGAAATTTCCCGAAATACAATAATAAAGAGGATGAAATGTCTCTTAATTCTTCAAAGAATGGTTAATGATTTTCTCCACTTTATTCCGTATGATGTTCTTTTCCTAGTTTGGTAAGACTTGTTTTGGTTTTTAGTTTACTTGTAAAGATTGTTAATTTTTTTTATAGCAATTTTTACACCTAATATGTATTTTCCGCCTTTTGCCCCGCAATTTTACCTATTTTCATTTGTAGGAATCCGTAGTTGTGCAACACTATGCAGGTAGATAGGTATGTAACTGTTGTGATAAGGATTTATGTTAGGAACAGCAAACGGATGCAGCCTAAAATTATTTTTTATTTTATTGCATCAACATTGCCATAAACTGTATTTAAAATGAAAGAAGTACTCAATTTTTTTAATGATATTAGTATTGCCTGTATAAATATAGCAAAGAAAAAGTCCCCTAAAATTCCAAGCAAGCTAATTAGTTTTATGACTAGCAATATAAGGAACTTTTTTATTGTTATAATTGCACGCAATACTGATGTCATAAAATAATTCGAATACAGGGATACCTCGATTTACGTCGCCTCTATTTACGTTATTTCGTTTTACGTTCTCGGTTTTTTTACTTCCCAGTCTCGATTAACATCGTCACACGTCACGATTTACATACGTTATTTCTTGAAATACAATTTTCTTTCGTCATTTTTATTTAACCGAGATGGACATCTCACGGATTTCGTGCAGGTGTAGGCCTTTTTTTCGCAGAAATACATACATTATACTACTGTGTTTACTACTGTGTTGCATTCGTGGATACAAATTCTACACAAGGAAATTACATTCGACGTTTACTTTTCGTAGGAAGAAGTGTTTTTCGATGTACGTTATTTCGATTTACGTCACATGTTCTCGGCCCCGAAAATGACGTAAATCGAGGTATCCCTGTATTTCGTTCGTGTTTTTATTTAAAAACCAAATAAAGTCGACATACAAAACAACAACTGAAAGAATTCTCTTTAATTGATATGTATCGTTCATGCAAATAAATCTGAGAGACTGAAATTTGTCCCCTTTGGTCCTTTACTCAAATTATGTAGGTATACCCATCACGCACCTTGATTCTGGTTTATAAGTAATTCCGCAACTCTGCGATGAAAAACATAAAAGTGTGGGTATACAGCCTGTTTTCCTTTTGTTCCTCCTCTTTTTCTTTCTTCCTCTAACATTTTCATTTTTTTAAGCTGTAGTTGCTGTTGTTTTAATCTCTTAAGAATGAAAATGTATAAAACTCCTACAAATAAGAGAGACCCGCGCAGAAGAATTTCAAGTGATTTGGAACTGACTATACTAGCTGGCCAGTGCTCGCCTTGCTCCGCCTGCATGGTACATTTAAATTGCACTCAAATGTAATACACGATTACACGAATACGACTCACGTCTCTGTACTTCTACATCTGCGCTAACTACTCGTAGGTAGTGTGTACACACATAAATGTACATAATGTAGAACCAAAAGAAAACAAATATTATACACACTGTCAACACTTTTACGCTTGAGCAGACACAAATTCATTCGGCTCAAGCTCAAGCACGTATGTATGTACAGAAAAAAGAGAAATAATTCGCTCTTGCTCTCTTAAAAAAATTAGGAATAGGCATCGAAAGAAAACTAAAAGAAGAAAATAGCACTGCGATTGATTTGAAAAGCTTGTCAATTAAGAAATTAAAAAAGAAAGGATTTTTGCAAAGATGTTATTAATATTGCTCAGCTTTTAGAGCACGTAGAAATATAATTTTGGACTTAAAACATGCGTATTTTAGAGCACTTAGTTTCATTGAAATAGAAGGAGGAAAAGTTAACTTTTTTAAGTTCAAAGTCTAGTTATTGAATTTCTTGGTCTTTTACAATCAAAATGAAATATTTTTAAACAGATAATAAAAACAGTTCGAAAGATACTGCTAAATACATTATGTGCATCGCACTTGTTGTTCACTGCGTGCAATGACGTCAGGGTTTTGACACCGTCGATTGGTACAGCTGACTGATTGTGTTGACATTTGATGTAGTCGTGACAGCAAATAGGCTTATCGGAATCTAGTCCCACATCCGTAAGACAGAGCTGTCTACCATTGGCATTTTCGAAATTCGGCCAGTGATTTCATAACGAGACATTTTTCGTGATAAAATATAAATTTAATTATAATGATGGAATCGGTGGTGTTTTGCTTTGGCCTATACTCTGACCAACATAAATTGGCAGTACAGGGAAGATAGGGAAGTTGTCTCTCATTCGCACTCTTTTGTTTTCCGTAAGGTGCTATTCTAGCAAAAGCTCTTACAGGGTTTCCGTAGTAAGCATTTCAAATTAGCAAAACTCCGAAAGAATATTATGTAGGGTTACCGTCCTTTTTCTTAGATTGAAAATTTCATTTAATTTGTTTTATTTATAAAAAATAAAACAAATTTATCTTTTTCCACACCACCAAGAAGTAAGATAAAAGGCGCACAAAACTCAAAAAAAAAATACACCTTTTAAAAATACAATTTACATAAAAACACTTAACTTCACATTAGTATCACAATCCAAATTAGAAAAATACACTTAACATCAAAAAACTGACCGCGTGCTACAAAAATCTACGCAAATAAACTTTTTCCTTAAAGAAAACAGCTTACAATTTTGTAACTGCATTTTATCGTATTCTCCATACATTAAAAGAAATGCAAGGAATCAAAACAAGATCTCCACGATAACACTTATCATTAGGAACTTTTTTCAAAGCTCTAAAACCAAAAGCTTCTCAACAGAAACCCAAGGAAAAAAAACTCAACGAGTTACCAAACGGACACTGGTAACTCTGAATGCACATCAATTTAATGGGGGTTGAATAGCAGCAGCCACAGGCCACAGCCAATCAGTGCACACTCAGATGCAGCGTTGCCGTTTATACTTCAATCGAAGTATTTTACTTCGTTTTCATAGACAACACTTCGACACTTCCTCTTTCGCAAAAACACTTCACTTTTTGTAGACTTCATATTTTCCCCCTTAATTGGGAAATTGCATACATTCATTAATGAGCTATTCCATAAAGTAGCCAAAAATCGTATACGCGAGCACATCCATTCGATAACTACCATCGATAACTACAAGTTTACAATTCTACCCAAAGAAGAAAGTCTTTAAGTCTTTTGGCATTCTGTCTTCTGCCTCAAAAATGGGACAGATTATGTACCCTCATTTAAAATAGTTTATAAGAACCTTGTTGTGTCTTCTTCATAGTAGTGCAACTACTGATAGGTTGTTTTCCTGAACTAAATTGATTAAGAGTTTAGGCCGAGACAACTTAAAAGTTAGCACTGTTAATTCACTGATGCTTGTGAAAGGAATTGTTTTTAAAAATGGTTTCAAGAACTGGGTATCGCCAAAAGATGTTGTATTAAGATACCACAAAGCTTAGATTAAAGCTCCCTAATTTAAAAAATATTATGTTTTTTTTCCATAAATAGTCGTTTAATATAAGAAACTCAACTTTTATAATGACACTTCACTTTTCCGCAAAACACTTCTATTTTTTTCTGAAAACACTTCACTAAAAAATTGGCAAACGGCATCACTGCTCAGATGTGCGCTGAATAAGACGCTGTTAATCTACGTCAGATGCAATTGGAAAATCACTGGCGGGTAAACACTTTTTATGGGGGGTTTTTTTCAATTTAGTATGGTGCAGAAATATGGCACGCTACTGTTTTTGAAAAAGCTTCCCCATAAGACGTGTACTGCCAATTTATGTTGGACAGAGTATAGTACGAAATATTTGTCCGAGAATTGGTGGTTGACGGCTCAACGAATGGCAAAAATGATTGAAAACAAGTTTCTGATTTTCGTCGGGAAGGGAAGGAATACCAAGAAGAATGGCATTTTTAGGGGAGTCGTACGAAATACCCAAATGAAAAATCTCCATTGGACAAAATCTCCAAAAAACTAAACCCAACTAGCTATTATCTCCTCAGACAAAATATGCACCGACAAAATCTCTAGAGAAACAAATTTTTTTACCAAAATTTCCACGAAATATCCAAATCCACAATGTCCATGACATGTACTCGTACATCATGTGCCATGCGCACGTAGTTTTCAGCAAAATTCTCACGAAACTCTCTTCAGTATTGTGATAACGATTAACAAAAAATTGTGAATAAAGTATTTTTTTTGTTTTGCGCACATATCAGAGCCGACATTTTGAAATCAATACCGTTATAAAAATTAATATTATTTTTGTGGACAAATTCATTTTCGTTTAAAATATTAATAGAAGCTTTATTTTGTCCGAATTTTTGTTATATGTTGTGTTTATTGGATGAAAGCTACTCTACAACTGACATAATAATTATGCAAGAACATTGGGGTGTGTTCATTAAGTGTACAACACCTCCCTTTCTAAATTATTAACATTATAATAACAGTTAATTCAATAAATTCAAGAATAAGTATATCTTCCATTATCCGTATGTGAAAAATTGAGCCTTTTTGGGGGGTTTCTAATTCGAACTGGTCGCTGGGGCTGGTCGCATCCGGATGTTTGACTTTGCGGAATAGGTTGTTGCTTTTCATGTTGGTGCCTGTCTGCATGGTTTTCATCAACTAGGTGTACATCTGTAGAGTGGTTGTCGTCGATTTGGTGTTCGTTTGGAATAGTTGATCTGTCGGCATTATTTGGTTGTTCTTCGTCCGTGGACCCTTTTCCTCCTTTTTCTTCCAAACTTTGGAATTGAAAAAAATCGGTTAAATTAGAATTCATGCTTACGCTGTATCTATGTCTTAATTGGTTGGAATGTCGCCGCCATGTTTTGTTCCCTACTTGAATTCCATAAAGAGAAGAGCCAATTTTCTTGAGTACAATACCAGGTACCCAAGTTAATTCTCTGCGATTGTAATTTCGAGCGTAAATGGCTTCATCTGGTTGGAAGTCCTTCGGTTGGACTCCATGCTTGATATTAAATTGTTCCTCCATACGCTTGTTAGTAGTTCGAACTTCGTAGGTCGGCGGATAAAGTAAGTCTAATTTTGTTTTTATTTTTCGTCCCAGCATTATTTCCGATGGTGTCATGTTATTTGGCAACTGGGCATTCGGTGTCGTGCGGTATGAGAAGAGTAACGTTGGCAGCACGTTTTCCTGACTTCCTGCTCCTGCTTCTAATTTCTTCATGCCCCTTTTGAAAATATCGACGAATTTCTCCGCCTGACCGTTGGACTGTGGGTGGAACGGTGGAGTCCGGATGTGCTGGATACCACCTTTGGCGCAAAATTCGGAGAATTCACCCGACGTGAATTGGGTGCCGTTGTCCGATACCACTAAGTCCGGGTACCCGAATCTCGCAAAAACTTCTGTAAGTACCTCAATAGTCGCTCTGGCTGTGGTCGAGCTCATGGGGAAAATTTCTGGCCATTTCGAATAAGCATCGACTATGACCAAGTACATTTTGCCTTTATATGGTCCCGCGTAATCAAGATGAATGCGTGACCATGGTTTACTTGATTGCTGCCATGATGATAGTGGAATCTTGACTGGTGCTGGTGCTGATGTTGCACAGGCTGAACATTCTCGAACTGTCTTCGTGATGTCATCGTCAATGTTGGGCCAATAGACGTAACTGCGCGCCAACGCCTTCATGCGGACCACGCCGGGATGACCTGAATGTAACTGCTTAAGTACTGGTATCTGCAACGACAAAGGGATTACAATCTTGTTTTGCAATAAAATACACCCATTCGATTCGCTCAAACCCTCTCGACGTCGGTAAAATGTTCTCAACTGGTCATCCTTCATATTTTCTGGCCACGATGTACGGATAAACTTCTGAACTTGTTTTAGCAGAGCATCTCGTGCGGTTTCTTTCTGTACCCTCTGGAAAGTTACAGGCAAATGAAGAAACGCGTCCGTCAAAACTGTAGTGACTTCAGCTTCTACGTGAATAGCGGCGATGACGAAATCTTCTTCCGTGTGAGTTGAGTCACGGTTTATCAACCGCGAAAGTGCATCGGCATATGCAAATTTAGCAGTGCTGATATACTCTACTTTGAAGTCATACATGAGCAACGTAAGTGCCCAACGCTGTAGCCGATGTGCTGTGTAGACGGGAATCCCTTTTTTTGCTCCAAAAATTGTCAATAGAGGTTGATGGTCTGTCCGGAGAATAAAGTGTCTGCCATACACACGTCTGTGAAACTTCTTCACACAAAACACCAGTGCTAGTGCTTCTTTCTCCGATTGGCTGTAATTTTCCTCTGTTTTTGACAATGCTCGCGAAACGTGTGCAACTGGTCTTGTTGTACCATCAGGTAACCTATGCAGGAGTACCCCACCAATGCCGTTCTTTGATGCGTCCCCCGCTACAATTATTTCCTTATTCGGATCGAAGTATATCAGAAGGAGTTCTAACTGCAAAGCCAATTTCGCTTTGTTGAAAGCTGCCCGACAATCTTTCGACCAGGCGAATGGTACGTCCTTCATCAACAATTTATCCAAGGGACCGCGTATTTCCCGCATATTTTTAATGAATTGTGAATAAAAATTTAACATACCTAGGAACGCTCGTACTTCTGTGACATTTTTAGGCTCTGGCATGTTGGCGATTGCTGCGGTTCTTCTGGGGTCTGGCCTGCGGCCATTTTCATCGATAATAAATCCCAGGTAAGAGACTGTCCTCTGGTAGAAAGCACATTTTTCAAACTTGAGACGGAACCCCCATTCCTTGATGCGTGTAAGCGCCGATTCTAAGTTCTTGCTGTGATCTTCCACTGACTTCCCAACCACTATGATGTCATCGAGATAAGATACTACACCAGAAAGACCCGCCAACATCGTGGACATAATTTTTTGAAAAAGTCCTGGTGCCGATTTGATGCCGAACGGCAGACGTTGGTACTGATATAGTCCTCGATGGGTGTTGATTGTCAAAAGTGGTTGAGACTCCTCGCTTACTTTAATCTGCAAGTAAGCGTCAGAAAGATCAATGGTTGAAAAGAATTTACCTCCAGCCAGTGAAACAAAGATATCGTCTGGTAACGGTAGCGGAAACTGATTGGCTTCTAGGGCGTTGTTTAAGCCTGTTGAAAAATCTCCGCAGATTCTCACGCTCCCATTCGCCTTCCGTACTGCCACAATTGGTGCTGCCCATTGCGAAAAATCTACCGGTTTTATGACTTTGAGCTGTTCGAGGCGATCAATTTCGTCGTTGATTATAGACATGGTTGCATATGGTATTGGGCGCTTTGGTCTGAAGCATGGCGTAACGCCGGGCTTGAGGTGCAGAACTGCTTCCGCTTTTGTGCACAATCCCATAGAACCATCAAAGAGATCGGAAAAACTCAATTTAGTTTTTGCAATATGTTGCGATATACTTGAAGGTGAAGGCTGTGTCTCTGTCGGCTCGGTTGTCCTCACTGCTGAGCACATCGCGTTGATTGGTAAATCAAACAATTGTAGAGCGTCCATCCAATCCAAACCCAGAATGTTGAGTTCTTGCAGGTCGGTGACATAACAGATTCCGCTAGATTGAGTACCACCGAACGACATATGGCATTGGAATTCTCCAAACAGTGGAACGGGCTGACCGCTGGCGCTCCTTGCCAACTGCTGTGTTCTTGTCAAAGTTGGGCTACCCAATTATATCCAGACTTCCTTGGACAGAATAGTTATATCCGACGCTGTGTCAACCTGCAACCGAATAGGATGTCCATTAATCTGTACGGAAATGTACTTACGCTTCTCGGCGTGAACAACTCTGGAAATCAAAAAGATGCCTTTTGATTCGACCTTTGCTTCCCCTCTGTTTTTGAAGCGGCCTTGGTTATTGTACTTCTTGTTCTTTTTATTCTGCTGTCCAGTCTTCGAAGTTTCGCAAAACCCTTCCTTATGGCCACTCCGTCCACAGTCACTACATTTGTGATGTTTGTACCAACATTTGTCTGAGTAATGTAATCCACCGCAGAACCAGCATGCACTTTTTGGCGTTTTTGATTTTTTTGATTGACGTATAAGCTTAACCTCACTTTCGCCTTCTCCGCGACTTTCCACCAGCGCTACATCATGTTTCAGCATGAGAATTCGTTCACACTCGTTTGCTAAATCTGTTAGGGTCAACTTATTACTGTTTTCATCAGCTTCCAACTTCGCCAGTACTTTGGTTCTGATGTCAGAATCGTAAATGCTAGTCAACCCACAGACAAAAATCAAGCACTTGAAGACATCTGCGGTGATTGAGGTTATCTTGAACAATTCGCATTGCTTGTTCACAATACCAGCATACGTTTGAAAATCATCGGTGCTCTTTTTCTCTATCTTAAGACAGTTATAACGGGTTGCAAATAGAGAAGTTTTTCTTGAGAAGATCTCCGTTAGTTTCTTAACAGTTTCGTCGAACTTCAACTCCCGCGTTTTTTTTGGAAGAATTAGATTTGCGTAACGATTGTAAGTGGGCTCATCTAACTTTCTTAGAAGAAGTCTCACTTTGCAAGAATCGTCCAAATCCTTACCCTCCTCCTTGAAAACGTCTTCGTACCGAGAATACCATTCGGAAAAAGTCAATCCATTGCTTGGATCGTAGACAAAACTTTGTATGGAATTTGCCAAAGTCTCCATGATTTTTTCCGACGATGATTTAATCGTTGCAGGTGCTGGTGCCAAGCTTGTGTTGAGCGTATTCTCTGTTAAGGATTTCAAAATTTGTTGCTGTTGGTTTAAGATATCCTGTTGGCTCTTGAGAAATGCTGCGAACTGTGTAGCGTCCATTTTATCTCCTTTTTTTTTTATTTAGGCTCGTATAAGATCCTCGTCGCCACAATATGTTGTGTTTATTGGATGAAAGCTACTCTACAACTGACATAATAATTATGCAAGAACATTGGGGTGTGTTCATTAAGTGTACAACATTATATATTACTATTTGCTTTGTATTCATTTTGAAAACGGACATTTTTTTAAATAAACATTACAAACGAGTATTACATGTTTACCTCGTGGATAATATTTTATGAAACGTAAACCAAATATCTTCAAAATCGCCGCGATTTAATCGCATGATTCACAACTTAAACATCTTTCTTTTGAAGATATTGGATAGGGAATTTTAGCCCTGGGGATTTCGAAATATTCAGATAATGTCTTTAGGAAAACGTCACAATAATGGTCGTTTGTTGTTGTTCGTGTAATTGTGTTTTGAGGGTGGACACTTCAGACTTAAGATTATTTATAAAGTCTATGTTCTCCTTAAGTACCCCACTTTTTTTGATTTAGAGCAGACATCTCGTTTCTGAATTGTTGGTAGCGCTCTACCATTCTGTCCTCGACTTATGATATCTTCAAGGAGATGTTTACCTCCAGGTTGCATAATCTACCACGAATAGACTCTTCCTGGTTTTTCACTTCCTTCCATAGAAGAGACACATGAGTTTTAGACTTTTCCTCGCATTGTATTCACCAAGTACATATCTAAGATTTCTTTCTTTTCTGTAACCAACTTTTCTTCTTTCTTGATTGCTCTTGTTTGTTTTCCATATTTTCCTCGAAGGTTTTTCACTATTTTTCCAGAATCCCTTCGTATTCCTCTCACGGGACTTTCTTCTACTGTTACGAAAGTCTTCCCATTACTTCCATTCGACTTCCTTTAGTGCTCCTTTCACTTCATTTCATTTTTCTACGTAAAACACTGTCAGCAGTTAAACGGGTCAGCACACATTTTTGCCATGCATTCCTTAACCTTTTCTTTTATTTCCTCAGTCCGCCAAGCAGTTTTGCTTGCCGGACGGACGGACGGACATCGTTCAAACAACTGGACGTAGATATGGATTGTATTGCATACGTACGCACATTTTTACATATATTGTACATAAACATTATGCTCCCCAAAGATCTCTTCGGGTGAGAAATTTACTTTTTTAAAAGAAGGCATAGAACTAATTATGGTAGGAATGAGCCTATTACTAGGTGTATATGCATGTTTAATGAGCCTTGCAATGAAACTGATTTTAGCTTATCACGGTTAGAATTTAAAAATTGCGTTTATTCATTGATTTTTGATCAATAATAGGTATTATTGTTTACTAGTGGTTACCCGGCGAGCGTTGGTTGCTGCGCAGGCGCCTGAAGCTAATTCTATTAGAGAACAGTTTTATGCCAGCCAACAATGGGTAAGTGGTCCAACCTTAAATATATATATCAATTTTATAGTACTAAAGTACTATAATACTAAAGTAGTGAACAAACTGCTGGACCGATGGTACCCGGCGTGTTTTGCTGCGACTAACAAAAGGGATTTTTTTTTGTACTAAAGTACTATACTACTAAAGCAGTCGGTCGATTTTGAGCAAACTTCACAAGAACACTCTCGGGGCAATACCAAAGATTGTCTGAAAATATGAGCTCAATCAGTTACGTGTTTTCGGGGTCCATAGCATACAAATACATTTTTTCCATAGAAAAAAAGCATTTTCAGTTTTCCCGAGCTAATTTTTCGGGCAACTTTTTCAATTTTTCTTTCCGTGAAAACCTTATCCGGACTATTACGAACATTAAAAAAAAAAAGAGCCAATTCGGTCCAGCAGTTCTCAAGTGATGCGATGACCAACGAACAGCATTTTATTTTTATTTATATATGAGAAGATAGATTTCAGGTAGTCTAGGAGATTCAAAATCGGTAGATGATCATTAGTAATGCAACAGACATCTGTTGTGTATAACGATATTGAGAGTATACACTCAGATAACGTAGTGTTCTGTGTGCTCTGTGATGATAAAAAAAAAAAAAAAACTTGAATCGAATTGAATGAAAAAGCTCTTTTTAGCGCTCACTAAACATCCCAACTCAGTTTTGACTGGAGAAAAAAGCTAAAGTGGTTGCCAGTCATTTTTTTGTTGTTGTACTCCGTGCTAAATCTTACCTCATTGAGAAGCGACGTCTCACTAAAATACGATAATAGTATGCGCTCAGCGATTTCATCCTCTTCAAGGTAGAGACGGCGGGTGATATCTTCCGAGATTCTCATTTTGTTGTGGTGGTAGAGTACTTGACAGTGAGCGGTAAGGAAGTTCACAAATCTTCTTAAGTCGTTTCTTTTGGAATGGTTGGACAGCTCTCTTAGCTTATCTGAGGCCTTGGAAGTTTTCCAGTGAGAAATGCACATGTTGCATTCCCAACTGTTTAGGGATACTTTAAAGGCAGAGTCACATATTCCGCAAAAGGGTTGAGGTCCAGTGAACAACTCAGAGGAGCCTTTTCTGGCTAGCAGATCTTCAGTTTCGTTGCGGTCAACTGACCCGGTACCCACCACAATTTTACTTTATTGCATCGGGCCAAGTTTTGTAAACTCTAGAAGCACCTAAGAACTGATTTTGAACTGATCACGTTCGAGATCAGTGCTTTAAGCGCCGCTTGGCTCTCGGTGAGTATGGGGATAGCGGCACCTTTGATGTCTGAGTGCATGCTTATACTAGCGCAAGTTTCGATTGCCTAAAATTCAGCCAGAAAAACATTGGGACTCTTTCCGTCATTATTGTATGTATCACGGCTCGGGTTCTACATCTCAAGCCTTCTACCAAAGTAGAGTGATTTAGGCGTAAAGTCAGAAACCGTGCTGAGCATGTCTAGCTCGGGGAAGTCCGTTATTAAATCTATTAGATCCACAGGGTCCCATGCAATTAACTTTCGAAGACTAACTGCACTATGAATTGACACATTTTTGGTGAACATATGTAGCGGGGTAAGTTCGATTATACCTTCTATGGCTGTTGCGGGACAGGTATGCATAGTGCCTGGAATTCCGTGGCAAGCTAATTTTTTAAGTTCAGTGAGACAATAAACGCTTATGTAAGGATGGGTCCAACAACCGTGGTATATAACCAGAGTGTAACCTTTGGGGTCAGACCCCAGGTTTTGCCATACATACGGCGACAGGCCCATATGGTAGTAGTCGCTTTGGCAATTTTTCCAGTTAAGTTTTTTGTCTAGAATAATTCCTAGATATTTCGTCAGAAAACCAATGGTTGTACCATTAAGGGTCACGGACCCCAGGTTCTTCTTCTTGTGAACGCCACAACGGCTGTCTTGTTGGGGGCAATCGGGAGGTAAATCAGTCCGAGACTACAAGGAGGGCCTACCCTATCAAGATCTTAAGAAAGAGACAGACTTATTAAAGGCAGAAAATAAGTCCCTAAGGAACGCACATATGCAGAAAGAACGTGAATGTACTACAGTACGCTTAGCTAGTCGGAAATATGACACCGACGAAGAAGAGCTAGCACGCGAAACGTATCGGTTCGCAAAGAAACGACCTAGTAAAAAACGGAGAGCCGGTTCATCGGCCGAAGTCTAGCCCCTAAAAGAAGAAAATCAGAAAGAACCGCAAGAAAAGAAACTTCGAGAGCAATTTCGTCCACCCCCACCATAAACGTCGTCGGGATAACGGAATACAATAAGTTGCAAAGCCTCCTTAAAGGAACATATGTATACATCGAAGTATAAGGTAACATCTTTGAGGGATAACGCGTGGAAAATTAACGTCGATGACTACAATGACTACCGAACTCTGTCCCAAAAGTTAAATACCGAAAAGATTCAGTGGTATGCTTTTGAAATTAGTTTAGTTTAGTTTAGTTTATTTCATGTGTCTTATCTCTATTACAATATTTGTTTGTACCTGCGAAGCCATATGTCTTATCTGCAGGAGGTTATTTTTCAAAATCAAATAATTTACGTGCTATCATGAGAGTGACGGGTAATTTAAACTAAGTGCATATATGTTTGCATGTTTGGTTGTAATTCATTTTTAAGTATTCTTTAAATAAAATAGAAAAAAAAAAGTTAGAAAAAATGTACATTACAGAAAAAATTTGTGGTTTTTAAAAAAGATTATGTAATTATTTCAAGGAAATATTCTTTTAGTCTCTTCTTTCTTAAATTGATGTGATTTATATTTCGCAAATGGTTTGGAAGAGTATTTAGGATGTTTGGAATGGTGTACATTAGCTGACGCTTGCTGTATACGTTTCTGAAGGATGGAAGATGGTACAGCCCCTCTGCTCGTCTTCTGGTGTTGAAGTTATGATTGACTAGAGTTCGGAAACGTTCATCATCATAGTACTCCAACGCTGCTGTCATACTGAATAACTGATTTACTGTGAGAATCTTGACTTTGCCATCCAAGTTGTTTCTCGCCGAATCAAGTCAGAAAGGCTACATCGTGTTGTTGCAAGGGGACTCCACCCCTCATGCACCAAAGAAGAGGTTATGACTGATCTTTAAGCCAAAGGCTTTAAAATTCTTGATGCCGTTAATATTATTAAGAAGGAGAGCAACAAACGGAAATAGATAAAGACGTCTTGGTAAGGCGTGGACTTCCGCTTTTTATGCTTACCTTCGATAAGTCTGATAATATCGAATTAGAGCTATACTAAATATCGTTTTCAAAATCGAGCCCATGCGCAGAAATTTAAGGATGATTCCGCAGTGCAAACGTGGCCAAGGATTCAACCATACGCAAATGTACTGCAAGAAAGAACCGCGATGCGTGAAATGCGCCGGAAATCACGTCTTCCAAGTTTGTGGAGTAAATCTGCAACCTGTGTTAATTGTAAGGGAAAGCACCCGGAAAATTATAGAGGCTGTGAAGTAGCTAAAGAGTTGCAAAAACGGAGAGATGCGCTCCGTAAGCCAATAAATGCAAAATCGAAACTGAAAACTTAGCCAAAGCGTAAGATCGCACAGCAGAAAGTAGGCAAACTAAAACTACCGGGTCCAGAGCGCAAAAAGGTGAGGGAAAGAGTGTCAACAGATAAGTCCTCGACCTCTGTTCTTAAAAGAAATGGCACTGAAAAGTTAACATTGAAGAAGATACCGGGTAATGACCATCGGACGCTCAGGCCGCGGCACTGGAAAAGCCAAAAAACGTCCAAATTTCGACGGACCCTATCTCTCATGTTTTGTCGGTTATTTTCGAGAAATTTGAAGAGCAAAGCAAAATAAATAAAATTATTCTCGATAGGCTGGTTAAGCTGGAAAATAATTGACGGAAAACGCGTACTTCATCTAGAATATGAATGAAAAACCAATGTTAAATATACGTACTTGGAATGCAAACGGACTTTTGGAAAAACTTGACGAATTGGAAATCTTCACGCGCGAAAAAGATATTGTAATTTGCTTGATTTCTGAAACCCACGAAAAAAGGAATCGCATTTAAAAATAAAAGGTTATAATGATTACCACGCTCGTCACCCTTCGGGAAAAGCGAGAGGCGGATCATCCTTGCTTATTAAAGACTGCATCGAACAATCCGAAGACCTAAAGATAGAGCTTGAAACTTTGCAACTGTGCACGATTCGAGTTAAAAATAGTCAGCGTACTCTTGAAATCGCATCTATCTACTGTCCACCGCGTTCCGCGCTTGAAAAAAGTGATTTTATTACTAACTTGTTTGAATCGCTGAAACCTAACTTTATTATTGGTGGCAATTTTAATGCGAAGCATACGTTGTGGGGCTCAAGATACAGCTCGAAAAAAGGTAGAATGCTCTATGAGGCAGGTATGAAGTACAGTTGTGATTTCCATTCGACGGGTAAACCGACATACTGGTCAACTGATACTTTGAAAATACCTGACCTGATCGATTTTTTCGTTGTGAAAGGAATATCTACAGAACATATAAAAGGTAAAGAGAGCTCTGATCTGTCGTCTGATCATTCCCCGGTTTCTTTAACAATCAGCGAAAAACTAGTCTATAATGTAGAGCCAGCGAGATTAACTGATCAAACAACTAACTGGGAAGGCTTTAGGAACGAAATTGAAGATAATGTAGAGCTCAGCGTTTCACTTACGACACCGTATGAACTTGAGGTTGAAGTCGATCGCTTCGTTGAGATCGTACAGCTCGCCTCTTGGAATAATACGCCTAATCCAAGGAAAACGCCGGACAGATACGGTTTACGATATCCTCCGGAAATAAAGGAATTGGTCAAGGAAAAAAGAAAAGCGCGTAAAAAATGGCAACAGAGTCGTGCTCCGCAGCATAAAGCACACTTGAATCGTCTGTGCAATTTGTTGAAGAAGACTATTAAGGCTTTTAAGAATAGTGCAATAGGCTCTTACCTTGAAAGTTTAACAGCGAAAAAAGATTCCAATTATTCACTTTGGAAAGCTGTAAGGGGCACCAAAAGGCCCAAAGTCCCCGCGCCGCCATTAAAATTAAAATAAAATGAATGGGCGAGGGAAGATAAGAAAAAGCGGACGTCTTTGCGACCCACCTGGAAGAAACCTTTAAACCGTACGATGGTCAAGTGGTTTACGACAACCGCAATAGGCTGGATTTATCATCTGGCGACTTGGCGCTCACAAGTGCAACGCTAAGGGAACTCAAACATGAGATCGAGAATCTAAAACCTGAGAAATCTCCTGGTTACGATTTGATTACCGGAGAAATTCTCAAAGTTTTACCTAGAAAAGCTTTGATTAAGCTTCTCCATATTAGAAATGCTGCGCTCAGATTAAAACACCACAGCCAAGCCAATGAAAAGTTGTGGAAGTCATAATGGTTTTAAAACCAGGAAAACCGCCAAATGAAGTAAACTCGTATAGACCAATTTCGCTTCCTCCAATCATATCGAACATTTTCGAGAGGATATTACTAAGGCGTTTCCAACCAGCTATAGAAGAAAATAATCTTACCCCTGACCACCAGTTTGGGTTCAGAAGTAAGCATTCGACGATTGACCAGGTGCATAGAATTACTGACGTAATCGAGAAAGCATTTGAAGAAAAAAAGATTTGCTCAAACGTATTTCTTGACGTCTCGCAAGCCTTTGATAAGGTGTGGCATGGAAAGTTCTCCCTGTATGCTTATACGATATTCTAGAATCATATCTCGGGAATAGACTCTTTCGTGTTAGACATGGAGTCGAATACTCCGAGCTCAAAGAAATTTCGGCCGGCGTACCGCAAGGAAGCGTTCTTGGGCCGCTTCTCTATTTGCTATATACTCGTGAAATACCGAACGAAGATGGCACTACCCTTGCTACGTTTGCCGATGACACCGCTATCCTAGCAGTAGGTAAAACAATCGAAGAAACTGCAAAAGGCACTGAATAATGTAAATGAATGGACGAGGGACTGGCGGATCGTCCTCAACAAATCTAAATCTGTTCACGTGAATTTCACATACAAGAAAACTAACGACTTGCCAATTTTACTAAACTCGGCCCGAATACCTTTTGCAAACGAGGCCAAATACCTGGGAATGACAATCGACGTAAGGCTGAAGTGGAATTCGCACGTGAAAATTAATGAAATGAATGAAAGAACCCGAAATCAAATATAGCGAAATGTACTGGTTACTCGGAAAACATTCCCAGCTCAGTACTGAGAACAAACTGCTTTTATACAAGCAAGTGCTAAATCCGGTGTGGACCTACGGTATACAACTTTCGGGTTGTACCAAGGAAACAAATGCAAATATTTTACAAGCTTTTCAAAATAAAGTGCTAAGAGAAAGTATCCAAGCAACGTGGTATAGCAGAAACGGCGATATCCGCAGGGATCTCGGAATTCCGACAATCGAAGCTGAAACTAGAAGCTTCGCGAGAGAGCATAGAAACCGACTAATCGGACATGTCAACAATACAGTCCTACAAATATTGGATGAGAGCAATTTATTGCGCCGACTACAAAGGACGAAACCCTTCGACTTGGCGAGATAATGATAAACCGCGTCTAGATTGCGGAACATGCAGGATCTTTCAGTGGAAAGTAACCTGCCAAACGTTTTTATTTCGTGATAGAAAAATTGCTTGATAAGTTATTACTTAGTTGCGATATCTAACAAATTTATATCGGAGGGTGGTGTTTTTTTAGTCAGTAAGAATCTGACACTACTATGAGCACGCGCTTGCTATTCTCATAGTGTCTATGGAAGATTTTTCACCTACCCTCGGCAAAAAAAAATGTTTGCGGCTATCGAGCATAGTCATAACCCATTAGTAATGGAGTCGTAACCAGTGTTATCAAGAGCACCTTTTACGTCAAGGAATGTACACATGGCTCTTTCTTTGGAATGATAGGCTGATTTTATCTCTGGGGTCGTCCGAGGCTTTCACGTTGACGGATTTTGGAGTAGAAGATTCAATCACGAACTATACGAGCTGTACAGCGACAACGACCTAGTCAAAAAACGGTTGGGTGTCAAATCGCCCAAATCGGAAAAATGTCACATCGCCCAAAAATTATGGGCGATCTGACACAACGACACATCGCCCAAATATTTAAAAATGACAAAACGCCCAAAAAAGTGGGCGTTTTGTCAGAATTCATTACTAGCCTTGCTTCCGATCGCCCAAAACCAAATCGCCTAAAATGCGAAAAAATGCAGAAAAATGTCAAATCGCCCAAAAATCCTTTTGGGCGATTTAACATTTTTAATTTTGGGCTATTTAGCATAATGTCAAATCACCCAAAAATATAACAGATTTTGGGCGGATTGACATTTTCGTTAAATTGGGTTTAAGACTGCATTCAAAACGGATTGTAACAATTACATTAGCGGTCACAGCGCTTTCACGTCGCGTCCGCGCGCGAAGGACGGCCGGACGCGGCGCGGTTACCGTTTCGCGTCGCGTCGCGTTGCACCACGCAACCACGCGTGGACCCCCCTCCCCCCCACCGAGCGATTTTGTTTCCCCGTAACTGTAAGTGTGAGCCTGACAAAGCAATCAGCGCGATTGACGTCGTAAGTAAGGCTCAATGCAGCTTACGTTTTTTTTGGCAATACATCTATTTCTTCAATCCTTCATTTCCGATTATTAATCTTCTTCTTCCTTTTATCAGCGAGGTTATGATCCGAAAACAAGGGATCACAACCCTCCCACTTCACCGCATTTCTACTGATCCCGCCTGAGCGCAGGGATATACATATGTATGTCAACATTTTTTTTTTCGAAGAGGCGTATACATAAGTCCACAATGCATAAACAATGCAATGTGTAAGGGGGGGCATGCTGCCCCCCTGCAACCCCCCTGCTTGGGGTCACTGTTGGATTTGAGGTGGGTGCGAAGATGCATGTATGCAAAGTTTCTTTATATCCATGTTTCGCACCCAACCTCGCACCCGCCTCAAATCCAACAGTGACCCCGAGCAGGGGGGTTGCAGGGGGGCAGCATGCCCCACCTTACACATTGCACTGTTTATACATTGTGGACTTATGTATGCCCCATCTTATTTGGCCGTTGTTTTCCTTGAGAGGTTTGTAGGTGGGACATAAGACCCAACATTTTATGTCCCAATACGGTTGGACTTATGCTCCGGGACACCCCAATTAGCTAAAGACCGAGCTAAATGCTTGTTGGTTGAGGACCAGGTTCACCCCGAACTGTAGCGCCACCTAAGTAAGTAGTGATTTTTTTCTCTGTTACGAGATATTGAAAGGCGCCTTCCGTGGATCGGCCTTTCCTGTATGCATATTGACTAGAGTGCAGAGGTATAGTCTTTTCAAGAATACTTCTAATATGAATGTCTGGCAGTCTTTTCATGGGTAGCTCGCTGAGTTTATTACCTAGCTTAGGGATAAACACCACATTTACCTCCTGCCAAGTTTGTGGAATGTATCTCAGTTTGAAACTTGTTCTAAATAGAGCTTTGTTTTGGGAACACGGTCAAACCTTAGTATCACATGCATCGGAGGTTCTTTTAATCAAAAGAACATTGCGTAGTAATTTTCCATTTTTTTTTACTGTGAAGGAGTAACGTTGTGTCCAGCATAAATACGGGCACTGCGATGCGTGCGTTGCGATGCGTGCGATGCAACGAACGTGAGTGGTTGCAAGAAGCTACACCCTGGCACTTAAAGAGCTGTTGCGCGAAATATTTGTTTAATTAAATGTAGACGTCAAAGGTAAACACAATATGCGGTAAATGCATTGCGTTGCGATGTCCCCCCATCGCATCGCACGCTTGGCTCTAATTTTCAGACTGTTTGATTTTGCCCGCATTATTGTGCGAAAAAGTATTCGAAATGGAAGTATTTATATCGGAAGCCCAAAAAAGAAATGTGTTGTGGATTAAAAGTAATTTCCCGTGGTGTAAGGATAACAAGTATCATGTCTGTTTTTTTTAATTTAGTCAAATGTTTTTGTATGGTTTGTTGTCAGTCTTGTATACTGACGAAATGCACTACGTTTATCCGCAATTGCGGATGCAGGTGATGAAATTCGCCATAAATTAATCTTTCTTGGTATATTGCATGAGTTTTTTCTCTATTTCGTTTCTTTTTACAGTTTCTTAATATTTTTAATTTTAAAAAACTGTTTTTCATTAATAAGATCTTTCGCGTCGAAACTGAAGCCATTTCATGCTGAATTTAAACAGTGGCTGTCAACGCAATCGTGCGGACACCGCATCGCACGCATAGCCAGTGTCCGTATTTACGCTGGATACAGCGTTGCGAGTTCTTAGGTTTTTCGTTACCACAACATTTTTTCCAGTTTTTTGACGAAGTTTCCAAAAAAACTATTATTATATCCTTGTAAGTAAGTAAGAATAGCGTACAACTAAAAACATATAAAAGTATAAAGTTGTTTAAGGCGAAATATTGTATATTGGGGGCACTATGAGAATTTGGAACCCATAGCCTGCCTGTCTGTGAAGGGATCACGCGGAAACTAATGGATAATGAAACTAGGCATAAGCATAGCTACATATCTTATAGCCTGGATCGATATTAAGGATACCCTTTATCTCGAGAAAGGAAAACGTTCTTACAAGATAGCAAAAAGACTGCATTTCCAGAATTGAACTTTACAATGTAGGAATGTGGCGGTTGACGTCTTGTGACGTTTGTCATCGGGGCGTCCGACTCTGGATGACACAACTAGGTGTGGAACCCGCACGGGTTATTTTGAGATTTTGGAACACATCGAGTAGTCTTTGTTTTCTTAAAATTTTCGAAAAGCCAACATTTTTTAATTTCAAAAATAGTCGACTTGAAAAAATCATCGAAGCAGTTAGTTTTCCTTCAAGAGAAAGTTTCTGTTTTTTTTTTTTTTCTTAAGAAAGTTTTCGACTACGACACTGAGATTGAATACCTAACGGTCTTGCTCCCGAGGAAAAACCTTTCCTTCAACACCCCTCAAGAAGACATTCTTCCCTTTTCTTCAAGAATTCCAGCAGTCCTGCTCCCGAGGAAAAACATTCACTTCAAGATTTTGAAGACCCCTCAAGAAGACGTTTACCTGGTTTTCGAGCGATGTGTCCATGCTTGTGTTTTGTGTCCTTCTTCAAAAGTTTTTTCAATAAAAAAAAACAATAGTTATCGTGAACACTGTGCAATGCTTTCCTCCTATTGCTAGTGAGGCTGCGCGCGCTCAAAGTGGCACCGACTTAGCTAAATTCTTTTAGCGATGCCGCTTAGGATTAACCCTTAGTTCTTTATTGAAAATAAAAATAAAACAAAAACTCGAACGAAAACAAACAGGAACACGAACACAAAATGACCTTCTGTCTAACGACGAAACCAAATGGACTTCTTCTTGAAGAGGCTTGGTTGTATAATAGAATCCTTCCTTCCCTTCAGAAAGACTGAAGCACTTGAGTGCAAAAATCCGGAGTCGAAGAAGTCGATGAAATCGAAGAAGTCGGTGAGCTTAAAGTGAGTTCTTGTAGGAACCCTTTTTTTAAATTTCGATGTCGAATAAATTTTGTAGTGAAAAATTTTGACTTTAGCAAAATACAATGCCTTCTCGATTTGTTCCAATTTGCCGGGGCACGTTCCACAACTATTGTGCCATCGAGACTCGAGCGCATAAGGTGTCAAACGTACTCGGTGACAAATGTCACAAGACTGCCGCCACAGGAAAGGTACCAGTAGCGACATCTATCAGGGAGTAGACAAACTAGGAAGAGCTTACCGAACCCTCGGGCGACATACTCCTTTCGAGTGTAAGTACGTGGCGGTTTTCATCTTTGACGTTTGTCATCTGTGTTTGACAACTTATGCGTTCGACTGTCGATAGCACAAGTGGATTTAGAACGTGCTCGGGTAGTGTGGAACGCATCGAGTAGTCCGTACACTTTTCGAAGTGAAACATTTTCACATCGAAATTCAATCGACACTAAAATTTGCTAGAAGACAGTTTTGTCCCCAAGGAAAAACCATTTTTCACATCGAGCGGTCCTGGTCAAGAAAAGTTTTTTTTTTCAAGAATGCGGTCCAGTTTCCCAAGAAAACTTTATATGGTAGTTATAATTCAAGTCTCCACAAGCTTTGGATAAGGAGATTCAACTGTTGACGATCCCAGAAAATGGGGGGCCGGCGGGATGGGCCGGGTAAAAAGAAGAAGAAAAGCTGTGATATCTACTACGGTATTGCTACAGAGACAACAAGCAACGCTTTTTCAGATGCAAGCATTTTTAAATTTCCGACACGTGAGCGAGCGTACTATGACATCCGAATCAAGGCGGACTTTGATAACATAAGTCTGATATATGCTCATGCCTCCACGGAACAAAAGGATAAAGATTGTTTCTACGAGCTCTTTGACAAAACATACGAACAATTTACTAAATAAGAGATCGTATCGAAAATCGTATTGGGCGATTTTAACGCCATCGTTTCCTAATCTCAATATTCACAAGCACGCACGGCGCGCGATCCAATGATCATGTAACGATCAACCAAACTGATAATATGCGAACAACGCAAGACATGCCTCCAGTATTCTGGATGTCCAGACCTTCCGAGCGGCCAACATAGACTCCGATCATTGTCTTGTTGTAGCCAAGGTACGAGTATGAATGCAGACATCACAAACTGGGCAACAAAAAAGAATCACTGTGAGAAAATTTAATGTCGAAAAGCTACAATCGCAAGACCCTGCCACAGTCTTCGCTGAACGCGTATCCCGAAATCGCTCAATTACCCCTATGGCGCAGGCATCAAGTGCTGAAGACCAGTAGCAACGCTACCACCGTGCCATCAGAAACGCCACGACTGATGTGCTGGGTCTCGCCCGACTAACAATGTGAAATCCCTGGTTTGACTTAGAATGCCGGCAAGTGAATGCAGCGAAACGAGAGGCATATATCCGTAAAGCACTGCAAAGAAAGACCAGAGCTGCTCATGAGCTCTACATGCGAAAGCGATGGAAAGAACATCGGTTTCTCCAAATGTAGAAGAAAGAGGCATAAGAAGCGCGATCGAGAATATTGAGAGCCTATACTTCAGGACGTTTTTCCAAAACGTAAAAATAACGTGCCAGAGGAATAAAACCCGTGCAATAACCTGTAGAGATGAAAAAGAAAACCTCCTAGTAGAATCGCAGTCGGTGCTGAGTATATGGGAAAACTACTTCTGCAGACTATATAACGGCGACGAAGACCATTACCAGTTGGTAATGAATTCGTGGAGAGCATACACCAACTCATCTCTAATCTCAGCATCATCTGTCCGATCCATAAGAAAGGGCCCCCTCTACTGCGCGAATTAAAAAGGCATCAGTCTTCGCAACATTGCTTATAAGATATTTTCTGCGATATTGTGTGAACGCCTGAAACCTATTATCAAAAGTCTGATTGACCCCTATCAGTGCGGTTTCAGGTCATGAAAATCCACTATCGATCAAATCTTCACACTTCGACAGATCCTGGAGAAAACCCAAGAAGTCCAAATCGATGCTCATCATATCTTTATAGATTTTAAGGCCGCCTATAGAAAAGTGATATATAAAGCCGAGTCAAGTTCTAACATCCCTGTCAAACTTGTCCGTCTAAGCAAGATGAAGATAGAGCACGCTCACTGCTCCATCAAGGTTGGTAATGACCTCACCGAGACCTTCGGTATCGAAAAGGGTCTTTTTTATCTTTATTTTTCAAACTTTATAAAAAAACATCTAGGCTAAGTATACAAAATCAAAACATAAAATAAATAGAGAAATAGTAGAAACAATCAATATTTTAGAATGTCACTTCAAAAAAAGATTAGCTTGATAATTCAAAAATGTGGATGGTGTGATCAGAAAAAAAAAAATAAAAAGAAAAATTCATAATAATTCAATTCACTAAAAAAAAATAAAATACAAGTTGAAAGTATCGAAAATAAAAACAACTAAAAGCATAAATAAAGAAGAAAAGAATAAGATACAAATTCAAAGATACGCCAAAATGATAGATTTAAATGTACATATTAAGCTATCTAGGACTGGACATTAACGAGAGATTCTAGATCATCAAATGAAAATCTATATAGCCAATTTTTTAATTGTGTCAAAAACAAGTTTCGTGAATTTATTACTCAAAGGTACTGCGGTAATTTATTAAATAAACGACAAGCAAACACGGTATAAAAATTACGAAACGAAGTAGTGCGAAATACAGGCACAGAGAGACTAGATGCAAAGAATTTCCACGAAGATTATAATTGTCAAGGATTCTAAAATTAAGGTTGCCGGATCTAATAAAAAATACTTTTACCACTTTAAAACAATATACGAGTAGATGACGAATCGGAAGAATTTTCAAATCACAAAACAATGGAAAACTAGGATGAAGGTGATGTTAAAAGCTAATTTTCTAAGAATGTATTTTTGCAATATAAGTATGGGTTTAATTTTATTAGAATATGTTCCACCCCAGCAGCTTATTCCATATTTCAATTTAGAATGGAATAACCAATAATATATAGACGTCAGCAGCTTAGTGAAACATACCCTGCTTAAATAGAAAAAATATCTTAGTGTATTGTAAGGCGAACAATTTTCTCAGCTCCTCGGTATGGTAAGAAAATGACATCCTAGAGTCAATTATTAAACCCCAAGTACTTGAACTCATCGACTTTCTCAATAAGGGAACAATTATCATTAGGACACTCGGGTGCATGAAAGAAGATATTTACATCAATACAGTTTTGCGTAGACAAACTAAAAAATAATTTTAGCTTTGGGACTTATAACCAATTTGTGCTTAGCAAACCAAATTCTTAGTAAGTCTAGGTCCCAATTAACGTCTGCTACTAGATTTAGAGGGCTATCCGAGCCATATACACATCCTAAGTCATCAGCAAATGCTCTTAATACTCCTTTAAAATTAAGTCCAAAAAGAGAATTGATGTAAATTAAGAAAAGTATGGGCCCTTATACCGAGCCTTGAGGCACACCCATTTTTATGTTTCTTATTCCACTTCTAGTGTCTACTATTTTCAACCTTTATGATCTATTATTTCGATAGGATTTGAACCACTCGAACATAAAACCCCGATAACCTGCTTTACTAAGCTTCCCTAACAAGATGTTATGGTCGACCATATCGAAAGCCTTCGTTATATCTACAAATAAAACTGATGTATTTTTTTGCCTGTCCAAATTTGAGTAAATTTGAGAACAAACATCTAAAAGACCATCTTCCGTAGATTTGCCTTTTTGGAATCCGAATTGAACAGGATTAAAAAATTATTTTTATTCAAAAACTTTACAACACTATTTTTAATAATTTTTTCGAAGATTTTACTAACAGATGGCCGAAGCGAGATAGGTCTGTAATTGCAGATACAATCTGATTTTGCGTTTTTATAAAATGGTAATACATCAGCACATTTAAGTGCATTAGGAAAATTTCCAGTGATTATGCTTTTATTAAAAATAAAAGCTAATATGTCAGTTACAAACCAAGCAATATTTTTTTTAAATTCGGTTAGATATACGAGTACCATCTATTCCACAAGAGTTCGAGTTTCTTAAGCTACCAATAGTTTTTAGTAGTTCCAAGGCGGTTATAGGATTATAAAAAAAGGGTGAATTCCAAAACGTCAAAAAACTGTGCAGTGTTGCGGCAACAGTACAGGGTTTCTGTTGCTGTTGCCTTGCTACTGCACTGTTGCTGTTCCCTGTGCAATTTATTTTGACATTTAGGAACGATTGTGTTGTAATGGTATGTACAATATGAGAAATTGGAGAATGTAGTAACATACAACATATATTATATAAATAGAACATTAACATTGTTAAACGCTTACCTTTTACCTTTCATCCATTTCTCACTTGGAAAAAACAAACAATAGCTCAAAACAAAGGAAAGCAACAGCAAAGCAATTGTTGCGCAGGTTGCTCTTCTTTGACGTTTGGTTGTGCAGATGTTGCAAAAAAAACTCTTGATTTGAGCAACACTACCAAAATGTTGCTTTTTTGAACTTGTTGCTTTAATGTTGCTGCAACACTGCATTTTTGAATTGTGCCAAACTTTTTCTTTGGAAAGGTTCAACGTTATCGCAGTTGCAATGAGTACAGATACATTATTTTGTGGTAGAATTTCAGCTATCGTGGCAAAGTAAGAATTAAATTTATCTACAATCTCACGTTTATCAGATAATACCGTACCAACGAATCACGGTTGGCCTTTTGGAAATGTTCGACTTGTCCAGAATGCTATTTACTACCTGCGATTCCCATTTAATATTTCCTTTAGAAAAATTAAGTTGATTTCTATAAAAGCTGTCTCTGCACAAGGGAATTTATTTTATTAACCGAGACACAATGTTTTATACCTTTTTTTTAAATTCCTATTCAATGGGTGCTTGGAACATTTAATTCAAAGTTTGGTTTTGTTTCTTATTTAAGTATTAAAGAAGAGCTAATCCAGGGCTTAAGTCTCTTTAACGATTTATTGACCCTTACCGTATAACAACAGGAAAAAATATATTTCCTAAGCGTTTTAATAAAAATATCATAGCATTCAGAAGCATTTATTGCTGTGTAGGCCTCATCCCATGACTCAAAACAAAGAAAAGTATTTAGTTTATGAAAATCAATTTTGGATTTAATGTTGCACGACAGGTAATTATCACTATTAGTTTTGTTTATGCGTACTAATAAACCCGTCATGAGAGTGATCAGTGAATCTAAAATCAAAGACAGATTTTTTACACGCACTAAGTGATATATCAGCAAAACGCCCGTAGATATGGTCTAAGCACCTTTCTGATGCTATTCTGGTAGGCTCATTGATAAAGAATTTTAAGCCATGTGAAGATAACAAATCAATGTAATTGGATATAGCAGAACAACTTTCCAAAATTTGTACATTACAATCACCTAAAATAATTAAAATTCTACATTCATTCTCATTATCTAACAGATTGGAAAATTCCTTCACAAACATCGAGAAACTAAAACTGTGTAATCTGTAAACACAGAAAATGACATAAGATTCATGATTTATTTTAAAACACAATTTTATAACATCGGCACACAGAAAAATAATATTAGTAGCCACACACTCATAATCTTCCTTAACAAAACAGCCTACACGACCAGCCGCGAAATTTTCATTAGTGTTTGGGAAAAAATTGAAACCTGGCAAGCAATAATCATTTTTTTCGAATTCGTATATCCAAATTCCAGACACAAAAATAAAATCAGGAAAACATACAAATGAGTCCAGATGAAATACGAGAGATGCAAAATTTTCTTTCAATCTTCTAACATTTTGGTGAACAAGAAAAGTTTATCAATACAAAATGACTTTGTTACAAATACATAATCACAATTTGAATTACAGAAATTGGAAGTGAAAAAATAATCAATAAGATTACTTTCAAAATTCATTTAGAAAACAAAAATAAAAAAGCAAAAATGCAATAAGATTACTTTCAAAATTCATTTAGAAAACAAAAATAAAAAAAGCAAAAATGCATTAAATTTTAGCAAGATCATTAAAAGATCTTAAGGAAATAATATTTCCACCCTCTACCTTTCTCATTAGTATCTTATTGTGTCTATGTTATAGTCAAACATCGAAGCTCTGCCGCTCCTAGGTTTGCCTAGTCAAACCTCAGGTCTGACATAAAGTTTTAGTCAAAGTCCAAATCAATTGCATTTTTCTACCTTTGACTAACGAATGTCTGTCTAGTCAAACACCGAAACTCAATTTGAAGAAATGATCAAACGTATTGTGCAACTCAAAATGCCGTAACGCATCACCTTGTCAAAAAAGACTAATTTTTTGATAAATTATTGTCATAATACAAAATAACAATAAAGAATTTAATTACCTACTTACTCTGATTATTTGTCAAAAAAATTAAATTGAATTATTAAAAAAAATGCTATTGATTTGGACTTTGACTAAGACTTTATGTCAGACCTGAGGTTTGACTAGCCAAACCTAGGAGCGCCGAAGCTTCGATGTTTGACTATAACATCTATACCATACATATTTGTAGCATTTTTTCTTCTTACCCTCTTTCGCCTGCATAAACAACGCCTGAGTGTATTTGGTGAGAGCATCATTAATGTCACTCTTTTTATTTTTGCTGCCACTGTCTCTGCCGCTGCCATCATTAACATTTGTGTTCAAGTTGCTTTTCTTCTTTCTTTTCTCACTCATTATCCGCTGTTTGAAAGCAAGGTCCGAGAATCTCACACAGATGATGGTTTTGTTTGCCGAAGAGCGAGGGCGATCATTTTCTTTCGTTCTGTTGCTTCGAGCTCCCTTAACGTAGCACTTGTCGATGTCATCGAGGTTTTCCTCTTCAGCTAATGCATCGCGAAAGATTTTCAGAGCGGCACTCTTAGAGTTCGAGTCATCTACTTCAGACAAACCAGCAATTTCAATGCAGTTCTTAAGAGAGCTTTGTTGCTGCTAATTGAGTTTGCTTTCCAGTACGTTTATCTTCGACTTTAGTACAATACTCTCATATTGAAGCGCGTTCATGGATTGAAGAAATTATCTATTCACTTCTTCCAGGCTAGCAAGTTTCCAATAAACTATCTGCAGTGTACATTCTTCCTCATTTAAAATAGAAGCAGCCGCTGATATCGTTGGTGTCAGTTGGCGATATGTCTCAGTGCTGTTGGTAATAGCGGATGGTGGTGCCCTCGTGATAATACTATCCGCGGATTCCGCAATATGCAGAGATCGGCGACGAAGCACTGAGCAATTGCTAGAGCGAAATGGCACTCCATTGGCTTTCATGTACTCTGCATCTTGGTCTAGGATATTAACACAGTTGTAGTGAAAGAAACCCTTACAATCCGCGCAATGTATTTTATGATTTTAACTTCTTTCAATTTTTTGAAGACAAATTGAATTGCGCATTTTGATTATGAAAGAGCTTCCAAAAGAAATGCGCACCCCACGACACTCAGATGAGAACTTTTAGACAAGGTGACGCGCTGTCATGTGACTTCTTTAATATTATACTTTAACGGATCATCCGGAACTCACAAAACAACAGAGATACAATCTATCAAAAGTCCGTACAACTGCTTGCATATGCCGACGATATTGACATTATTGGAAGAACTCATCGTCACCAGTGCGTTTGCAAGCATTGAAGCAGAGCGGTCAAAATGGGTTTAGCGATAAACGAGGACAAAACCAAGTATATGCTATCAACAAGAAGGGACAATCAACACCGACAAATTGGATAGAACATCACAGTAGGCGGCTACAACCTCTAGGTAGTAATAGCTTTGTCTACCTTGGCTCTGCTATACATTCTGATAACGTCATCAGCAAAGGAATCACTCTTCTCAATTGCTGTTATTTTTTTTTTTTTTTTTTTTTTTAACAAGCCAATTCAACAGTAAAGCTATATCTCCCACATTTAAGGAGACTCTATATAAGACCCTGATCATCCCAGACGTGCTTTGCGGCGCTGAAATATGGAATTTATTGAAAGCAGATGAAGATATCCTTGATGGCTTCGAGAGAAAAATTGTTCGAAAGATATTCGGTCCCGTTGGCGTTGACGGGTTTTGGAGGAGAAAATTCAATGATAAATTATACGAGCTGATTTCCGACATTGATCTAATCTGAAAACTGTTGGTTGGACATTTGAGATGGCTAGGAAATGTAGAGGGAATGGAAACCAACGCTCCGGCTTGCAGAGTCGTTAAACCTAACCCTGAGGACGACTCAGGTCACAAGTTCAATAGGACTTCAATTTACAGTGGGCAACTGGAGGCAAATAACTAAAGACCGAGCTAAATGGAGAGGCTTTTTGGTTGAAGCGCAGGTTCACCCCGAACTGTAGCGGCGCCTAAGTAAGTAAGTAAGTGGATGCTGTGTCTCCAACAAAGACTCTACATCTTTCGGAAGCCTGTTCAAACAAAATCGGGTGGACGTTTTTTCGCATTATATTTGTCGCAAAATCGTAAACTTTTTCAAAAACTTTTTGAAATCCAATTGTGACAGATGACTTCCTATTTTCAATAACAGTGATACAGTTTTCCCCTTCGAAAATAAGCATTGCACTAGTGTTGTAGGGACAAACATCTCCAAAGGTAAGAACGCGTATAAGTTGCACGAAGTTACTCTATCTTACCAGCCGTTCATCGCAGTTGAAGGCCGAAGACATGGACCAAGAGCTCTGTGAATTCTTCTGCAGCATGAAAATATTAGTCTGGGTGTCGAACTTACATATGCACTCTAACTAACTGTAGTTTTTCTTTTCAGGGAAATAGGTAAGTTTCTGACTTCTTGAACAGTTGCCATAGAATTTCTAATAAAAGGTACTTTGGGGGTATACCTATGTATAAATAATATATTTTAATATATGTCATATCGCTCTTTATTGTAAGCAGTAAATAGAGGGGCTTGAACCCCCTTGGCCTTCCTATAAATATGCCACTATCCAATCGTGCACTTTATTTTGTTATGCTTTAACACAAAGATTTTCTATTTAATGACGTTTACGGTATTAACTACACGTTGTAAGAGAATTCGTGCAATATTTAACGTCGTTTCAAAAGTCGTAACACGTTCTACACTCTGATTAGATTTCCCGTTTTTATACATATAAAACTGGCATGGCAAGCAAAACCCTCGTTAAAGGAATCTTAAGAACAGTTCATTCCCGCATCATTTCCAACGAAAATCAATTTCAACGACATTTAATTTAGATGGGATGACTCTAATCCTTTAATTTACCGACAATTGTAATCCTTTACCCTCGTGGCAGCCATCCTTTGTGGTAACTGTATTACTCCCAATCCACTTAACTATTTCTACTCTTTCTATTAGTTGCGTTCACAATCCCATTGCGTCAAGTTACGTAAGTAAATAGCCTAAAAGCTACTGTTTTGAGGACCAGTTATCAAAGGGATTAATCCTTGCTAAAATCTTATGTTGCACAGTCTCCACATTGTGGTATACCTTAGCCAAATACCAGGATTAATTAGAGAATTCTATTTCATGGGATCAAATTGTATCTCGGTTAGATGCGAAAGTGTTGGAGGCAATACCAAGTGTTGAAGAAACTATAATCCTCTAAAAGTGATTTCTCCGACATCTTAACACACCTTTTAGCCCTTTGACAAGGATTACGTTCTCGCACGAAAATAGCTTATTGAAGGAACAAAAAGTGCAAAAATTAAACAAGTGACAGAAATTGATCTTTTCCATTTCTATAAGAAACGCGCATTTCGCTCTCAATTTGCAAAAAAAAAAAAAAGAGATGAATAAACTATCTGTCAGCATGATTGTCGTCCGCTAATGTCACATCCATTAAATTTTTCTCGTCTTCGCATTATAGGCGCAATTATTTTGATACATAGTGTGTAAGAAAGCAATCAAAAGAAGACCCTGACAGGCAGACTTCCATTTATTTGCAACATGTAACACTAATAAACTTCAAAAAGGACCTAACTTTGAAAGGACATAACAGCATGTGACAGTAATTATACCATCCCATCACAATATAGCTTATCGGTGTGTGTGCCCCTGTGATTTTCATATGGGTTGTGAAATGATTGGGCACGTGCCTCCCGCGCCGTCTGTTGGAAATGTTGATACAAGTCGTTGACAGAATATCGAAGCAAAATGCCATTAGATACGAATATTTTCTGTCTATAGCATCGTTCGTTTTTCAAGGCTTAAAATTAAATTTTGGCTCTACTTTTCTTGGGTGGAAATCCAATTGTATTTTGATTTGTAACTCCAGGGGTTGCTTTTGTATACGGCAAAGAAATTGTATTATGAAGGAAGGATTCGGTGGTGACCTTCGCTGGACCTAGGAAACTGCTGATGATACCAAAATGGAAGTCATTATCGAATTTGTGGTTTTGTGTGAATGGTATACTTCCCCATAAGGTCATGTGAATTGTTTCTTGCTGTTTGCTAAGATACAAGCGGAAGTGCTATTATTCATGGGGCTTCTGGGTGGTAGATACTAGTTTACGAAATAATAAATTGACAAAGGCATTCTCAGAAGGAAATTTGGTTACTTATCTGAAAAAAACTTTGGAAGTTATGTATGTATAGGTACATACGACAAATCCAGATGAGTCTCGGTCACTTGGCAACTTCAGTTGCATAGCGTGGGGGTTATATGGCTTTCGTCCATTTGTGGGGTGAGCCTAATTAGTTGTGGCTTTTTTATAATCGCATCTGTATGTTGCTGGCCTGTTATCTCTTAAAGCTATTCACTCAAGTTACGCTCTGGCCAAAATACTCGCAATACAGATTTTTTCTGAGAAATCAATTAATAAAAATTTGCGGCTTTGTGAATGGTTACAGCCATACAACAATACTGATAATTGAGTAAAACCGCGAGCGCAGACTTCGTTTCATAATTCGGTTGTATAATTGTCTAAATTTATCGGTGCCTCCGTCAACCGAAGATAATTTCTGGTTACCTACCAGATATGTAGATAGATATTTTTATTTCGTATATAAATTTTGTTACAGAATTTGCGTTATTGCACATTTTACAGAGTTTTGATAATTGGAATATTATCTTTCAACTGAAACATTATTATTTATATTTATTAAGAACGTATATAGGAAAACGGTGCAAGCTTGAAGGAAAATACGAAAGAAAAACCTTCAATAGAAAAAAAAAAAAAATAATAATAAAGTAAGTAAAATTAGTAAATAAATAAAAATAAAAATAAATAAATAAATGTATATATAAATAAATAATAAACAAATAAGCCATAGGCAAATAAATACTTAAACAAGAATAATCAAATAAATAATAAACAAAAAACAAACAACAAACAAATAAATACTCAAACAACAGTAAATAAATAAATAAATATATAAATAAATAAATAAAGAAAGAAATCCTCTTCTTCCTTTTTCGCCGAGGTTATGATTCGAAAATAAGGGATCGTAACCCGCCCACTTCACCGCATTTCTACTGATCCGCCTGTGGGGTTCGCCTATTTGACTTTAGAAAATATCGGCAGACCTCCCGATTTTGGATCACTTGGTTACTGAGGCCAATGAAATGCCGATGTCGTCGCATTTGTTTGATCCAGGCGGTCGCGCTCTATATTTTGTACGATGGTTTCCTTGACGTGGAAGCTTCCACGGATCTTCGAACTTCTTATTCGATCAAGCTTTATCACCCCTTATTTACATACTTACGTCCTGTATCCCCTTGTGTGTCGAAGGGCCTCTACTACGGTTTCTGTCAATGTGTCCGAGTTCTCACCAACTTTTCCCTAACTGCCGTGCCTCCTTCTCGACTGTTCTGCGCCATGTATTCCTCGGACCACCAGGTCTTCTGCCATCCTGGGTAAGAGGGTTCCATTGCATAGCATGGTTCGCTATAGAACTGTCACCCTTTCAGAACGTGTGACCAATCTGCCACTTCCACCGTTGGATGGTTGTGCCTATTGGTTCCTGACCCGTTCTCCCGTAAAGGTGTTCGTTAGAGATACGATTGGGCCAGAAAATCCTTAACATATCTCACAGGCACCTATTAACAAACGTTTGCCGCTTTCTGGTGATAATAGTGGTCACTCTCCACGTGCTGCAACCCTATAGCAGCACGGATTCAACGTTGGAGCGGCACAGTCTTATTTTGGTGGTCAAACTGATTGCATTGCTTCGCCATATTTTGGACAACATCCCGAACGTGGACGTTACGCTGAACTTCTCTTATCTTCATGCGATATAGGGACTCTAGCTCGCTTCTCCCTGCGGAGTAGCTGCAACGCGTGCTTTCAGCTGTTTTCATTTGTCAATCCGTCTCCAGGTATCCTGCTGTCATGCGAAGCATCTTCATCTCAGCTGCCGTTAATTTACTCTCATAGGATAGACGCACAACTGCGGTGAAGAGCCTTCCTTTCAACTTAGGTGGCATTTTGCTGTCACAGAAGATAGCGGAATCTCGCCACTTCATCCACCCTACGCTTACACGATGATTGATGTCGTCATCACAAGTTGCTTTGCTATTGATCATAGATCCCAGATATTTCAACTTTTCGCACTTGGAAAGCACTGCTCCATTCAAATAAATGTCTGGAATAGGCCTGAGTGGATTAGAGAATGGGTAGCACAAGTACTTGTCTTTTTTGAACTAATGCGATACCTATTTCCCTCCAAAACGTCCACCCACATATCAAGTGCTCGTTGCAGTGATGTAGGATCCTCACTTATGACGGCTAACTGATGTAGCTTGGGATCCGTCACTTTACCTTAAGCGTATAATCAAGGACTGTAATAAAGAGCAAACGCTTCCCTGGTGCTCTCCGACTTTGATTGGGAACTCTTCGTTTACTCCAGTGTCTTTGCTCTTTCGTACATGTCCATGATCATCTGTACATAGGTTTCTGGAACCCCTCGATGTCTTAGCGCCACGCATACCAGATCTCGTGGTTGTCTATCGAATGCCTTTTCAAAGTCAACCAATACAATATGCAAATCCTTTAAGGAATCACGATGTTTTTCCATTATAATTCTTATACTTGGGATTGTATCTGTGGTTGATTTAAATAAAGAAATAAATAATATAAATAAATAAATATATAGATAAATAAATAAATAAATATATTAATAAATAAATATATAATATAAATAAATAAATAAATAGATAATTAAATTAATAAATATACATAAATAAATAACAAAGTTTTAAACGTGTTATTGAGTTTAAGGATTCTATTAGCTATCAATTCAACATTCGCTCTTTGGTGAATATGAAGAGTTGCGTGGTGCCAAGGTAAGTCTAGCATCATGTTCAAAAGCTTTTTTTGTGACACTTGCAATTTCTTTATATGGCACGCTGCAGAATTGCCCCATACCTGGGACCCATATAGCAGAATTGTCTGAAATACTACTTGGTTACCTACTAGTGATACGCAAACTACCACTTTGCAACACTTATTCGATTCTTCTCCATTTTGTCGGCTACAATGCTGTTAAGTTTGGCAACTTTTTGTCGCACGTGCAGAAAATCATTAAAATCTCACATGAGTATAAACTTTTGTTTTTAATATCGACTCATGCCCAGGAGTTTATGTGTTTTAATGCAGTTGCACGATGTAAATTGGAAATGCAGAGAAGAGGTAGAAAAGCGTTATTTTGGGAGCAGTTTGAAACTCATGTTGTATTGAATTTCAGTACATGCTCACTCCAAGGGTGGTGTCCTTGGGAAGAATATGCTGTAATTTTTGTCACAAATTGCCACTTCACCACGTCACCCACAAATGCATATTAACAAAACGATAATTTAAGGATAGCTTTCACAGAACATTTGTAAAAACTAGTTATTTAGTTGAATTGGATACCTTAGTAAACTAATAGCAGTTAGCTTATCTGGCGAAATGCTAATGTGGTGTTCGTTCCCAAAACCGGCTGCACATCAAAGATGGGCATTATTTGATAAAAAAATTCTTCAAATAATTTTCAAATACAATTTTTGAAACAAAAATGTTAGCAAATACTCTTGTAAATAATTCCTTCAAATAATATGTATGCAAATAACATTTCAAAAGATTCTTTTTGTTTAATTGAAAATATGTTACTTGCAAATACATCATTTGCAAATACTTTATTTCGAAATAAATTAATTGGATTACTTCAAAAAAATTATTTTGAAAATATTATATTGCTACATGTTATTTATATATGTACATATGTAAAGGTTCTCAAAACGAATTTTCAACCAAACTAAGAATTTCTCATTACATAATATATAACACGTGCAATTTCTAATACTTAATAGATTCTTTATGCATTTTAAAATTAAAAGTTGGAAGCCATCTGAGCTGACAACACTTGAACCAGGGATGACTTACAATAAAATAATCAACTGAATGGTATTATCTCCTTTAGTTTACCACCTAATTTTGGGACACATTAGGTGGCTTCAAAACTATTGTATATATATATGTATGTATTATTGTAACCGCACTCGCAAGCTTGAAACTTTAGATAAACCGTCTGTGGTTGCAGGGGATTGTAAGTCATACTTGGATAGGAGAACATAAGTTAATTAGTCAGACTCGGGCAAAAGAAAGTATCTCAAAATGTTAAATATTTCTTGAATATGAGATCTATTTCTATGAAATACTTGCGGGTACCCGGCGCGCGTCGTTGCGCCTAACAAAAAAAAACAACTGCCAGGCAGACTCCTGGGGCTAAGTCTATTCGTACTTTAATACTAAAGCAGTGCGTCGATTTTGACCAAACTTCACAAGAACACTCTCGGACCAGTACTGAAGATTTGAGCTCAATGCGTTCGATGGCTTCGGAGTCCATAGCGTACAAAGAAACATAAGTACACATATTGAATTTTATATATGAGAAGAAGGTAATTGTATCCTTCCATCGTCACAGCCAGTAGAAATGCTATTTTCCTTTGCGACGATGTATGTATGGCAAGTTTGTAATAAGGACTATTGCAAGAGTTAATGTTAATGGTATACTCGTACACAAACGATAGCTTATAACCAATCAAACATTTTTTTTTATGAATTCAGTTGAAAATCGTTCGATTATTCAAATAAGAAATTAAAATAAAATGCAAGACCTTAATCGTTTGCGTTTCTAAAACTCTGCAGAACTTGCAATATACACATTCTTAAAATGCCTTACGGTGAAGCAACTAAAGAGTTTAAGTACATGTGTTATGCAACAAAACTGGCTTATGATGAGAAAATGTTTGAAGTCAACAAATAAGTGTCATCTGCTGAATTCTAGAAAGCAGTAAAGTATGTCAACGGTCAACTCAAAAACATTGCCAAATCACTACATGCTCCTCAACTTCGCGCTCTCTTCAATACAGTTCAACTGTCACCACCCTTTCGATACGCAGCGCCACTTACTTACTTACTTACTTAGATCCTTTAACCCCTCGGGGGGCATAGGGCGTCAACCACGCCTGCGCGCCATCGTGTTCGAAGTTCTGCAACGCGTTTGAGCTGCCTCCAACTCATTCCTAAAGAGCTCGATTCCTCCTCAACTGTTCTGCGCCACGTTTGCCTAGGGCGTCCCGCTATTCTGCCTGCCTGGGTGAGCGGATTCCACTGCATGGCGTATTTCGCAATGGAGTTGTCTTCGCGCCGTAGGGTGTGTCCAATCCATTGCCACTTTCTTCTTCGTATAGTAATGCTTATAGGTTCTTGGCCCGTTCTCAGATAAAGCTGTTCGTTAGAGATGCGGTTCGGCCAAAAAATCCTCAAGATGATTCTTAAGCATTTGTTTACAAAGACTTGCAGCTTCCGTGTGTTAATGGTGTCCACCTTCCAAGTACTGCACCCATAAAGCAGCACTGATTCTACGTTGGAGCGGAACAGTCGCAGCTTGGTTCTTAAGCTGATAACATTGCTTCTCCAGATTTTAGATAGCATTCCGAACGCAGCTTTAGCCTTCCCGATTCTGCTGCACACATCCAGTTCGGTGCCACCGCGATTAGCCGAGACCACACTTCCTAAATAAAGAAAGTTATCAACTTTCTCGACTTCCTGTCCGGCAATGTTAAGTTGAGCGCGGTTGTTAGAAGAAGTGCTCAGGGCTTTTGTTTTGGCTGTGTTTACTTTTAGCCCCACTTTGTTTGCCTCAGCTTCTAGATTTTGGGCCATCAGATGAAGATCCATTATCCGATGTGAAAGTAGACAAACATCGTCAGCGTAATCTAGGTGTTTAAGGTAAGCTGTCATAGTCCAACGAATTCCATAGTTGCCTTCCGTCAATGCTGCACGGAGTACATCGCTGATAACCACCAAAAACAATAGTGGTGACAGTATGCACCCTTGACGTACTCCACTTTGGACTTCAAAATCCTCCGACACCTTACCATTGTGCACGACGTGACACTTACCGCCCTCGTATGTAGCCTTGATAATAGCTATAAGTTTTTCTGGGATGCCTCTCCTGCGCAAGGCCAACCAGATAGCATCTCGATTCAAGCTGTCGAAAGCTTTCTCGAAGTCGATAAACATTAAATGTAGCGGAGATCTATACTCAACGCATTGCTCGATAATGATCCGTAAGGTGTTTCAATGCAGGAGGATCCAGCGCGAAAGCCTGCCTGTTCGACATCGAGAGTTGAATCTAAATGTTCTTTAATTCGTTCTAGAATTATTTTAGCTATTATTTTAGCCACGGCTGGAAGAACGCATATACCTCTCCAGTTACCGCAATCCATCAAGTTTCCCTTCTTTGGAAGTTTAATGATCATCCCCCTTTTCCACTCCTGTGGAAATTGTTCACTATCCCAAGCTCTCCGTATTAGGGGATGCAGCAAATCTGCCGATGTATTTGGCGCCGCTTGAAATAGCTCGGCAGGGATGCCATCAATACCCACCGCCTTGTTCTTCTTGAGGGACTTGATTGCTGTTATTATCTCGGTTTTACTGGGAGGTGCGGTGCGAATTCGGGAATTTGTTGCTTCGAACTGCTCATTCGAATTCGAGATCATACCGCCATCGTCTATGTGATTTAGCACTGTAGCAAAATGTTCTCTCCATCTAGAGAGCTGATCCTCATCCGAAATCAGAAGGTTACCGTCTAGACTCTTCACTGGATGTTGTTTGGAGTTTCGACCACCGATGAGCTCCTTAGTGATGCTATACACAGTCCTACTGTCGCACCTACTCGCTGCTTCTTCAGCCCTTGAGGCCAGTGAGTTGATATATTGACGTTTGTCACGTCTCACACTACGCTGCACTTCTTTCTTCTTCGCACGGTATTGGGCTTCAAGCTCGGTTCTCTCTACTGCTGAGGCCGCTGCAATCCGAGCCTTGATTGCTGTACGCTCATCGATCCGTCTCCAGGTGTCTGTAGAAAGCCATGTGCGGTGGTGTTTCTGCTTTTTACCGACATACGTGCGTGCCCCAGTCGCAAAAGCATTTTTCACAGCACTCCAGTGGTCATCCATGTTCTCTATGCTGCTGATTGCTTCTGCTTCTAAGGCAAGATGGTCCCTGAACTGTTGGCGCACTTGGGGAACCTTGAGCCTGTCGACATTAAACCTGGTGATGTTAAGTAGGTTTGAGCGGTTGCTGTTGACGGATGCAGTACGAAGGCGTAAATGAGCTACCATAAGATGGTGATCTCGTTCTAGTCCGACGTCAGCTCCACGTCTGTTTCGGACGTCCAGGAAACAATTTCTAAAGCGGCGACTGATCGCAATGTGGTCGATCTGGTTGGATGTTCGTTGCCTATCAGTAGAGACCCAACTGATTTTGTGGCAGGTGTTATGCTTAAACAGCGTACCTCCGATGACTAGGCGGTTGGTATTGCAGAAGTCCACAAACCGCTCACCGTTATCATTACGGTCTCCCACGCCGTGAACTCCCATCACGTGCTTAAGCATGGTGTTGTCGCTACCCACCTTGGCATTGAAATCTCGCATCACCATTACGATGTCCCCATTAGGCGTTTGGTTGTAGGCGGCGCCTAAGTGGCTATAAAAATCATCCTTTTCGTCCTCAGTCGCGTCTAGAGTCGGAGCATAACACTGTATGGTGGTAATTTTTCTAACTCTACTCTGGAACCTAGCCGTCAATATCCGGTCATTATGGGGTTTCCAGGATATGAGGCTACTACGTGCTGCTGGAGTTAGCATGAGTCCTACTCCGGAACTCCGTGCACTTCCAGCTGGTTTCCCAGAGTAGAGCATGACAGTGTTTTTGGTTGGGGAGATGAATTCCCCAGCATCGAACCATCTTATCTCGCTCAGCCCTAAGATGTCTATTTTATACCTTGCGAATTCGCGTTCTAATTGGAGGAATCTGGCGTTATAAGGCCCTTCCTTGAGTGAGTCCAGGAGGGTCTTAACGTTCCAGAATCCGATCGTTGTCCGTGTCCGATAGCCAAAGGTCGTCATCAAATTATCCGTCCGTATCCGAGGCGTTGGTTTTCGTTTCGGAGCAGTAAAAGTTTTTACGGTTGCGGCTCGCTGGGCCACAGACCAACCGACACTTACCATCGATGAATTCTTAGATGCACAATTTAATACGGAAGACGTTCACTTCGTTATTGAAGCAGCCAAGTTAAATAAGGCACTCGGAGACGATAGGATCCCCTTCGAATTTTATAAAAACTGCACTTCAGAATTTCTCTCGGCGTTAACAAATAAGTTTAATTGAATTTTCGAAACAGGCGATGTCCCAAGTTTGTTTAAAAAAATCGTTAGTATTTCCGCTACATAAAAGCGCACTTTAGATGACCCAGGAAACTACAGAGGAATAGTTATCTTTTCTTAACACGTCGGCGAAATTGTTTGGCACTTTATTGTATAGAAGAGTTGCTAGATATGGGTGGAGAATAACAACATACTGTAACAGTTTCAAGCTAATTTCAGAAAGCAATATTCAACGATTAATCAAATCGTGATACTCATCAATAATTGGAATGGATACCAGCAGTGAAGTCTTACACATTCGAAAGTGAAAGTGGAGGTGAATTGTTCGGTTATCGTAGAATAGCAGAAGAATACGATTGCAGAGTTCTTAACTGCGAAGAAGAATATAATTTTATCCGAGGAATTGCATGTTCTATAGTAGAATACGGTCTTATTGCATGCAATTTGGACACCCTTGTCTCAGATTTTCGGATAGGAATAAAGAATTTTTCAGACTATATGCCAATGGGAATCTCGTGTACGATCTCTGGGATTTGTGATGTGTGTAACGTACGACCTATTGGGCTTCTGCCGAAACTTATTTGGAATGACAAATTCGTTCTTCGTTTCAAAACAATTTGAATATGGAGCTTTGCAAGCTACATGAATCAAGTACACCACCAACAATGGAATTTCTAACGGAAACAATCAAGAGTTCATGGCCATTAAATACACCGTCAAGAAAATATAAACCGAGCAAACATCGTTTGCGTTTCTGAAACTCTGGAGAACTTGCAATATACACATCCTTTAAATTCTTTACGGTGAAGCAAATAAAGAATTAGTGTACATGTGTTATGCAATAAAATAGGCTTATGGTGGGAAAATGGTTGTAGTAGTCATCTGCTGACTTCTAGAAAGCAGTAAAGTATGTCAACGGTCAACTCAACAACATTGCCAAATCACTACATGCTCCTCAACTTCGTGCTCTCTTCAATACAGTTTAACTGTCAGTAGCCTTTCAATACGCAGCGTGACTTACCATCGATGAATTCTTAGATGCACCATTTCATATAGAAGACGTTCACTTCGTTATTGAGGCAGCTAAGTTAAATAAGGCACCCGGAGACGATAGGATCCACTTCGAATTTTATAAAAACTGCACTTCACAATTTCTCTTGGCGTTAACAAATGAGTTTAATTGAATTTTCGAAACAAGCGATGTCCCAAGTTTGTTTAAAAAATCGGTAGTATTTCCGCTACATAAAAGGACGCTTTAGATGACCCAGGAAACTACAGAGGAATAGCTATCTTTTCTTAACACGTCGGCGAAATTGTTTGGCGCTTTATTGCATAGAAGACTTGCTATATGGGTGGAGAATAACAACATAGTGACAGAGTTTCAAGCTGGTTTCGGAAAGCAATATTCAACGATTGATCAAATCGTTATACTAATCAATATAGCTGAAATCTTCAAAATTAAGCATAAAAAACAAATACAACTTCTTCGTGGATTTCGCACTGCTTTCAATTCTATTCCACATGAAACTTTGTTTTACAAGCTCAGCATGTTTAGAATTTCAAGTAAAAATTATTAATATTTTGAGATCGTTGTACGAAAACAACTTAGATTATGTGTGAGATGGCGAACTTATCTCTGATGAGCTTACAACGTCTATAACATAGGTGTGGAACAAGGGTGCATCCTGAGTGCAGTGCTTTTTATACTCTACATCAATGATATAACTGACTCAGTAGGTGGAGGAATTGTGATTGATGGTACGAATATTCCAGCACTCATGTACGCTGATGATGTAGTGATATAGTCTTTCTTGCCGAAACATTTGATGGACTGCAGCTTATGATTAATAAGTTGTCAAGTTAGAGTCAAACCTGGAATCTGCCGTCAACTTAACGAAATCGAAAATGATGGTCATTAGAAGAGGAGACGGCAGATACTCACGTTGTGAAAAGTGGAATTTTCAAGGAGTTTATATAGACATTGTGCTAGAATATAAACATTTAGGAATTCTTATCACAGAAAAATTTAGTATAAGCAAGCACCTTCAAAATAAGCTATCAGAAGCTAAAGGAGCAATCTCTTCTGTGGGAACTCGCTGCATTAATAACAGAAACATTTCACATAATGCGAAGCAAAATATATTTCGGTCAACTGCTGCTGCTGTACTGTTATATGGACTTCAAGTGTGGGGACACAGTATTTTGGAGGCTCCCGAAAAATGTCTCCTCTACTTTTTGAAAAGAATTTTCAGAATTTTCACTTCGAATCTGGAGTGCCACTCTTATATCTAGATACCTTAAAATTGCATTTTGATAATGTCATTAAAATTTGTATGATGAAAAATGAAAGACGTCCGAAGCAAATTTTGTCGCAAATGTTGATGAATAGGCGTCGTTAAAGAGTGGGACTATTTGGCGTTCACCTGCTGTTTAAATATAACAATCGGCCCTGAGGAACACCCAGGATCTGCAATCTGTTATTAGAAACTGGACAGAGGATGTATGGCCAATTTATAAATGAGGCTAAACAATCTCAATACAGATTGATTTACAGTAAATTTGCCTAAAATCTTCAGGAAAACAGAGATATGTGTAGATAATACACCTTAACCTTATCCCACATCGACCGCATCTGCCAATCTTGTGTGACCTTTGCAATCTTAAGGTGAGAGAGAACGTTATTCATTTTATTGCAACTTGTCCTATCCTCAAAGAAATCCAATTAAGATAATTTGGATCTTACCATCTCATCGAAGACAAGACAATGGGTATACTAAATGGGGATCAAGGATGGGATCTACTCTATAATTACGCTGTAAGTGCACTTCATTACCGGAAACGAATTATAGATGGCGACTTTTAAGACAATTTCTTTTATTTGGTGTAATAGATACGCGTGTGGGCGCCGTGGCGTAAGTGGTTAGTGTGTCGGATCACTGCGCGTGAGGTTTGAAGTTCAAATCCCATAAAACACCAACAAGTTTTTTCACGGTCCAACCTCTAGCGAACGTCTGACAAACATCCGAGAGTATTGTAGTCACGAAAAAGCTTCTCAAACCAAATTGCAATTTGGATACGGCACTAAACTGTAGGTACCGTCTATTCATGTGAAAAATATAACGCACACAACATGAGTGGTTGCGAGAAACTAGGCCCTGGCACTTAAAGAGCTGATGCGCCAAATAATGTAATGAACAGTTAAAGTCAATCTGGTAGACGGCCTAAGGCCGAACCATAAACTTACGTATTCTAATTTGCATTGCAACTACATATGTATTGTACACTTTAAGAAATTAATTAGTCATGTATTGAAATTTTTATCTTTATCTATATACATATAATAAAATGATAACAAGGGTTCTTGATGGGCGCGTATAATAACTTAGGATATTGGTCCTTATTTCCAATAAGAATTATCACAATAGTCCTTAAGGAGAGTAAGATATTAAAAGAAATAAACACAGGGATTAAAAAAAACAAACAAAACCAGGCATTATAAAACTATACATCCGGAAAGTTGGAGAGCTACTGAGTTTTTTTTCTTGTATACTTTTGGGTGCAGTATGACAAAAATAAACACATTAATTTCCTGTATTTCGAAACTGCAGCGCCTTCTAAGAAAGGAAGTGATTTATTTCCTTGCCTACCTATAGGCGCACATTTATACATATGGTATGCGCATGTGCATTTTGACGCAGTAATTCTGTTAGCTAAAAACATACATATGCGGCGGTTAAAGTCATGCTGGCGTAAGTCATTTCTCAATGAATACTACCCATGCCAAACTGTTGCATGAAAATGTGAAGTAAATTAAAATGTTACCACTTCAACAACAGACGGTAACACAAACTTGATAGATAAAGGAAAAGCTGATATGTATTGTTGAAAGTTACAGTGGGACAAATCTCAAATTCTTAAGCTAAGAATGACTTACACCAATAACTTTAACCGCCTCACATAAAGTTGCGAGTATCTGCGAGTAATGAAATAAAAGCCTATAAAAGTCGGCGTTTTCAGATATGAAGTTCAGTAGATCTGAGATCGAGGAGTGGCTTAGAGTCTAGACCACTGAAGAGACAAACGGCCGTACTAGCAACCATCTATTCGTCGAAGATACTTGGGGGCAATATGTGCAGTATTATGAATAGTGCTGCAGAGGTGGTGATTCTAAGCGTACTACTGATAGACACACAAGCAGATCTTTGTACTTTCCATTCCGAAAGTGGGAAAAAGAGACACCACTTCACAAAAATCCTTTAGACCCATCAGCTTGACCTTATTCATGTTAAAGACGCTAGAATGACTGTACTGGAAAGAATATCTCTTCACCACAATCAACATTCCTACAGAGCAGGAAGATCCACCGAAAATGCGCTCTACCAGCTGACAAGTTGGGTTCAGAATACACTGGAGAGCAAGGAAACGGCAGTATGCGCATTTCTAGACATCGAAGGAGCCTTCGATAACACCTCCCATGAAGCAATTAGGAGGGGTCTCGAAATAAAAGGAGTAAGTCACACCACAAGTAACTGGATGTGTGAGATGCTAAGAACTAGGACTGCTGAGATAGAGGTGAGACAAAAAATCATCACAATAAGCACCACTAGAGGCTGCCCACAAGGAGAGGTATTATCACCATTGATGTGGAGCCTAGTAGCAGATGAACTACTGCACAAATTAGCAGATTTAGCATTTTATGCCAGGGGTACGCCGACGATATAGTCATTGTCGCAAGAAGGAAATTTGAAGAAACGCTATGCGAAATCATTCAAAGGGGTCTACGAATCACACAGAAGTGGTGTAAAATGGTAGGACTTAGAGTGAACTCTACCAAAACCGCTGTGATACCATTTACAAAGAAAGGACAGCTAAAGCGTATGCAACCTATCCTGTTGGAAGGGATCAGGGTCGACCCACAAAAACAGGTCAAGTATCTAGGTCTAATACTAGACAGCAAACTCTTCTGGAGAGAACATGTTGAAACTGTGGTAACCAAAGCCACCAGATCACTTATGGTGTGCAGGAACATTTCAGGAAAAACCTGGGGTTGCAGCCCAGCCACACTGAGATAAATGTACCTGATGACAGTAAGACCCATCATCACTTACGGGGCAGTGGCATGGATTAACAGAACTAGGCTAACTGCGACGAGGACATCCTTCAACAAAGTACAAAGATTAGCCTGCATATGTATAACAGGAGCCATGCGAACCTGTCCCACAGCAGCACTAGAAGTGATCGTAGGTATACCTCCGCTACACATAGTGCTAGAGCGAATTGCCAAGGAGACCATATTGAGAATCAGCAAAGAGGGTATCGGAAAAGGAACATGCATCGCAGATAAAGAGCGAGTAACCCTATCCAAATCAGTGCCGCTTCTGGATTGGCCCAGAGATGATATGGTCAAGAAATACTGCTTTGAAAGGAAATTTGACTCAAAGCTGAGCAACAAAAGAGACTGGAGCAGCGAATCCGATAAATACCAACTCAAACAACACACAATTAAATGGTACACAGGCGGGTCGAAAACATCTACTGCCACTAGGGCAGGAGTGTACAGGCCCAGGACTAGATACTCAGAAGTATTCCCCAGTATATTTCAAGCAGAAGTTCACGCGATCAAAAGATGCGCAAAATTCAACCTAGACAGGAAATATCGCGGGCAGGACATCGCAATACTGTCGGACAGCTAAGCCGCTATTAAAGCACTGACCTCGCACGAGATCAGATCCAAACTGGTATGGGAATGTTCACCACGATCGACAAACTGGGAGAAACAAACAAAATAACTCTCCACTGGGTACCAGAACATGTAGGAGTGGAGGGAAACGAAGCAGCTGATGAAGTAGCTAGAAACGGATCAGACACGCCGTTCCTTGGACTAGAACCCTTCTGTGGGATAGGGCCCCACAAAATAAGGGAAGACTTAAGGAAAGAAGAAGAGAACAAATGGGCCAAACATTGGGACGATATCCCCCAAATAAGACAGGCAAAAGAAGTTCTGGGGAAATACAACCAGAAAAGAAGCAGAGCCTGCCTAAGAGTTAGTAAGACTCGACGTCGCATCTTGGCGGGCATGTTAACGGGTCACTGCAGACATCAGGAGCACCTTAGGAAACTGGGAATAGAAGGAGACGGACACTGCAGATTCTGCAGGGACTTTGCAGAAACACCAGCGCACCTTCTTATGGAATGGGAAGCACTTATCCACAAAAGAAGGAATCACCTAGGTGCCTACCTCCTATCAGAATTCTTGATGACTTCTAAGGATTTCTTCTTTAAATTTGACCCAGGTATTTTGCATTATCCGTAAAAGCAAAACTGGTGCCGTTTAATGTAGGAGGAACTTATTGTAGAGTTAAAAGGACTAGTTCGGTTTTGTGGAAATCAACTCACAGACCAATATCTGTGACCCATTTGGAGAGCAAGAGAATAGCGGATTGAAGGAGTTCCCTTAGAGTATCTGGGTGCCTACCTGATGTAGCAATAGCAAAGTTACCTGCATAGGCAATCTCTTTGCATCCCGTCCTCCTTTTAAGGTCGACTAATAACTCATTTATAACCAGATTCCAAAGAAGAGGGGGGCAGGATACCACAAGAGGTGTGCCACAACTGACAAATCTTCGAGCCGCTGCTCCGACCTGCTTTGTGTTAATAATCCTGCCTGTAAGTAATTGATAGATTAAAAAATTAAAATTAGCAGGCGCGTCAATAATTGCTTCCGGGTTGACGTTGTTATTGGCGCCCTCAATGGTTTAATGGGGTTGTAAGGCTGTCTCAACTGGTTTGCCTTACAATATGCCTGTTGGGACGCCGCGCTGAGAGCATAGTCGGGTTCATGCTGTAGCGTAAGTGGATATCAATTATTCTCTCCAGTGTTTTCAACAAAAACGAGGGTAGGCTGATAGGTCGGAAATCCTTTGTGTTAACATGTCAGCTTATTCCGGCTTTAAGTATGAAGACAACTTCCACCTCAGTCCTTTTTTGGAATGTGGAGTAGATCCAGACAACCCGATAACAATTTTTTTTTGGTGGAGATTTCGTCAATTAAGTGTGACTGCAACTGAAGAGCTATTAGGAAAATGAACGTCAAGGAGAAGGTCAATTTAATCCTTTGCTAGAGGTGCTCCAATGGTCATCTGTTCGTAACAAATAGCTGGATACTGAAGGGTTTTTGGAGAGAAGCTTTCACAGTATAGTAACTTCTGACGATTCATCAATGCTGCAGAAAAACCTCCAGGCTCGGCGCTTCTCTTTCATTAAGAACTTTTTATATAAAACAAGAGATATTTTATAGGAATCGTTATCAACTGAGTCTTTGGAGCTTTTGGCTTTATTGAAAAGTTGTGTGCAGTTTTTTTTACGATTCCCAAGATTAGCATTCCATCATGGAGGTTTCTTCTTGCCACATGGTGTATGAAGAGGATAAGCTACCACCATCACATAATTAAATATGTAGGCACGTCTTTAAGATTCAAGTTTAATGCACTATTGTCATCAACAGGGCCGGATAGATATGAGTGATGTATCAATGTTGACCTACGATCCATTCGGGTGCTTTGCTTATTCATTTTTTTCTGCTTGCCTCCCTACCATTCTATAGATACTTTCCGGATACAAATTACAAGCACACACATAATTTGCAATTTGTCAGTACACATTCATGACATATGATGTGTCTACACATGTATTTATTCTCAATCATAGCGCATATATAGCAGAGACATATATCAAACCATTAAACCACAATACAGATAGTTATTTTCTGATTCTAGCATTAATCATTAGGATTTGAGTGGGAGCCCGTATAAAAGTGGTTGTTAATGCGAAATCATGATAACCATCGTTTGTTTCTTTCCAAATGGTTGCGCTGAAAGGAATCTGCCAAATTTTTACTTACAGTGCTTTTTCATAAATTATTTTCAAATAATAAATCAAACGACTGGATAAATTGATTTTTATACCATAATCTGGCAGCACACTTCGTATTTCGGGTGCATGAATTGATGTGCCACGTGCCCATCTAGGTATTTTGAAAAATGTAAAAAAATATATCTACGTGAGTCTATAAGAAGAATTATAGCCATAGCTACGTATTTACCTTAATCTCGGTGAACTACTAGATTTCGGAAATGTCTATTTTTACCTTTGCAAAATTTTAAATATTCTCGATAAACAAACAAATGCCAAGTATTGGTATAGTGCCTCCCAGTGTTAAACTGTGCAAATAAAGATGAACCCCAATCCTATATTTTACAATAATGCTTTTCAGATGATGCCGTCTAGACGTTAGTCCAATCTAACAAACCAAATTTCATCAAAATAATCTCTGCGGTCTTAAATTAGACATTTGAGAAGGAAATAAAGTACAGAAAAGCAGGCAAGTACGTACCAAAAAGTGTGAAACGGAGAGATAAAGTGAACATTTTGAAATCAGAAACCAATAACTTTTCAGCGTTCAAAGGTGAACGCATACCATCCTTCCTTCTATCTTACAAATTAAAGAAGGAGCAAAAAAAATCAAAGGAATGCACTGAAGTGTGTATAATTTTTGAACTTGATCATCACACCCCCAACAATAAGGTACCGAAAATCTCATCGCAGTAGAAAGTCTAAAACCATCAATGCTAGGGGTGAGAAGTCCTTCAAACCCCTCTTCTTTACCGTCCATTCCGTTGCTTTTTGAGCTTCAAGAAGCAAAAGTTAAATTGAATACTTCTTTGGTCATCCAAGAAAAAAAAACAGGCTTGAGTTTGTTGTTCTGTCTTTCACATCCTGTTATCATGTGCACGACGACCGCAAAAAGTTATGACACCATCCATTAGGGATGAAATGATGAGAAACGCTTTTGATGGCATCAAAGATTGAATTTAACCCTTTTGTCGGAAGTCATGTCATTGTCATATTTTCGATTAGGTTTTGTTTTCGTTTGTTATCTAATGAAAAGTGCTGTTGGTCGCTGATGTCTATGGTGTTGGTGTTTATTAAAAACTTAAAAGGGAGATTATATCCTTAAGCTTTTTATGTGTTTTTTTTTTTGTCTGAGTTTTCGTTTAGCACTAAGTGGTTTGTAATGTAATTAATGGCTGTGGGGCTTGTGGGAAAAGTGTTTGACAGTGTTTATAGCTGGTTGTCTGGAGCATATTAGATAGATAGATAGATTTGGATTTAAGAGACTTTGTTTTTCAATTTTAGATTGTTTTATAATGAGATGGAAAGAACAAAATATTAACAATTTCCCTATGTCATCTGCATATAGTTAATTTCACACAGGTTGTGTATGGGATTGAGATAGCGTTATTTATGTAGCGGTTGCTTGACTGTCTGAAAAAAAACATGTCGTAGGTGAGTAGTAACCCGTGTATGTGTATTTACCGATCCTGGTTTTAAGCTGATTTTGAATTAATCGCATGAATCCTGCCACTTCATATACCAAAGATTACGTCCGTTTAATATAAATTTAGATATTTAAAAAATAATAATTTATATGAAGTCAAATGTATGCTTATGCTTTCAAACTCAGAGGATAAAGAGCAGCCATGCCAAACAGCGGTTATGTTTTCATTATAAAGTGTCTTGAACTCTGATAAATTCAGTTCAAAGCTTAGCAATTTATAAAAGAGTGATGCTCTGTCGACCGAGTCAAAAGGCCCTTTGAAATCTATGAAAAAACATAAAAGGTTATTTTTTTTTTGATCCGTAAAAGTCAATGAAACATTTAAGCGTGTAGCTATGGTCTACTGCAGAATAGTTTTGTCTGAAGCCTGTTTGCGATTTTTTTTATTTTTATTTTTTAATAATTTGCGCGCACTCAAAGGGTTATATATATTTTTTTAACGCTATCAGTACTGCTTAAGTGCAAGCATTTTGTGACGAATATTACTTTGAACTGAAAGAGAAAAACTCAAATCAGCTACTAAGTAATATCCAGCTTAGCACAGTCATCATTTAGCGTGGTGTTAGTTGTTAGTATTGTGAATATTGTTGCATTTATGAACACTGCATATCGAGTAATCAAGAGATGTCGCCCCAAGCATCGGAGAGCTGGTTTCAGTTTGACAGCAAATAGGGAGAAAGACAACGTGGAAAAAGTAGTCTAGTTTTTTTTTGAACGCCAATAAAGAATCTTTGTAAGGAAACTAGGAAAATCTTCTCATTTCTCACCCAGCAAATTAAGTAACGCAGAAAATCGTTACAGTGGTGTCAGAAGTGGGATTGAGAAATAGAGAAATTTACCATGAGCGAATCATTGTTGCAAGATTTGCAAGGGCAGATGCAGGAACTGCTCACGACAATGAAAGCTCTATCAGTTTCTTTACAAGAGCAAAAATGTGAGCTGGAGAAAACTAGAACCGAAACTATGGGCCTCTACAAGGAGCAAGAACAGCGTCTGGATGACTTGCAGAAAACGATGAGTGCCACCACGTTTGTGGATAACGTTGTGCGGCTGGCTGAAGTTTCTACGCCTTCCAATAGTCCACGTGGAGAACCTCAACTTCGAGACAGAACAGCACAGGCGGCTCCCTCACCGACTGCACAAGTGTCAAGTGGTGACAACAGTACGCCATTCTTGTCGGCGCAAACTAGGTTATCATCTGTTTCTCCCATGAAAATCAAACCGCATCCGTTCGATGGTTGTATCTCGTTCGATGATTATTTGGTGCAGTTTGAGATTATTGCTCAAGCTTGTGGTTGGTGCACTGAACAAAAAGCGCTGCAGCTGGCAGGTATACTGCGAGGACCTGCACTTGTTGTGCTAAGTAATTTGGAGCAGGAATATCGATGTAATTATAACAAACTCGTCGACGCTCTCAAACTCAGATTCTTGGGGCAGACTAAACATCGAGTTCAAAAGCCCAGGGAAGACTTAGCCGAATACTCTGCGGATATCGAACGACTTACTCGTGTAGTGTTTGGTGACTGTCCTAAGGAAGCTCAGGATCGGATTGCAACAATGCAATTTATAGATGGCATCGCAAGCATGGATGTTCAGGATCTAGTTAGAGTAGCCAACCCGAAGTCACTCTGTGAAGCAGTTAGTAAGGCCATGGAGCTGCAGGCATCTAGACTTGCAACTAGGGATAGTCGACAAAGTGTTCGTGCAGTGCAGGCTGCAGAAGACGAATTCGATTCAAGACGACAGTGCCGACCCCATTGGCGCAGATTTTCGAATCGTAACCAGTCTACATGCGCTAACGATGCTTCGACCAGCAATCAGCAACTCCAGCAAATGGGAAACGAACAGCAGTCCATTTTCGAGGGCCGAAATTGACTGCGTCTGAATGGCCGTTACAAGCTACAGTTAATGCACTAAGCCCTTCTAAAGGACTTATTTTTCCTGCCTCGGTAGCCAATATTCCTTGTAATTTTATAATGGATACTGGGTCTGATGTTACTTTAATTTCTTGCAGACTCGTACCTCCCAGAACCAAGCTTTCATCTACTAGTGTCAAGTTATCCAGTATAACTGGTGAAGCAGCTGCTGTGAAAGGGAGATGGAGAGCCTTTCTGCAGTGTGGATCATTCAAGAAGAAAATTTGGCTTTCGGTAGTTAACTTACCGTGCGAAGGCATACTTGGGTTAGACTTTTTTGTCCGAAAATGGCGGTAATATCGATGTGAAACGGAAAATATTGTGGATTGGAAATCAGAAAGTGGAGCTGAGCGGTGAGTCTAATACAACTTCTTTAAAACATTCCGTCAATTTGTGTATAAACGGTAGTACATTAATTACCGCTCAGCATGAACAATTTATTAAAACAAAAGTAGACTCAAACATAACTGAAGAGCTGCTTCAACCAAATTTGGAAGTTCTTCCTAAAGGTCTCTTAACAACTAGGGCGCTGTGCTCTCCTACAAATAATCGAGTGAAGGTACGGGTAGCAAATCTACGTAACCATGATGTTCGAGTCCCGTCAGGATAAGCGATCGCTTCGAAAGAAGAAATGACTAATGTGGATAAGGTCAGTTCACCCATAGTCCAAGGTCCCTGTCCGAAGGTGAAAGACGAGGTCCCGGAACATTTGCATAGAATTCATCGTCGAGCTTCGGAACGGTATGCAGTTAGGGCCATTTACGAGGGTTTAGACGAAAATAGATTTCGACTTCTGCAGCAAGCTGATAACGTGCTGGATAAAGTGTACCAATGGGTTTCATCGGGGACTCGTCCGGAATGGAAGGATATTTCGAATCAGTCAGCGCTGGTGAAGGCTTACTGGACGCAGTTCTCAGCATAAGAATTATGTAAAGGAGTCCTTTGCCGACGCTGGGAAGCATACGAAAGGACTATCCAGACGAAATTCTTACCTATCGTACCTCAAGCCTGCCGAAAGGACATATTCAAGGTGTACCATGATCCAATGTTCGGGGGCCACTTTGGCGTGAAAAAAGACACTTGCTAAGATAAAAGAGAGGTATTACTGGATTGGTGCTCGAGCCAACGTAGTTTCCTGGTGTGCGGAATGCGCCATTTGTGCGTCAAAGCGGCTCCCTCAGAAGAGAACACGAGATAATTTGCAACTCTATTCCACCGGTTTTCCATTTGAAAGAGCTGCAGTACAGGGCTCCAATATCCAATCGCCCCACAAGATGTTGACTGGTAGAGAAATGCGACTACCCACCGACCTTCTATTGGGAAAACCTTCAGACAGAGAATGCTCTTCTACTGGTTACGTTCGTGAGTTGAAAATGAATTTGGCCCATATCCATCAATGTGCTCGAGAGAAGTTGTTATATTCCGCCGAGAGAATGAAGCGGCAGTACGATTTGTCGTCCACTCTAATCCCATTGGAAGAAGGATCTTTCGTCTGGCTTCACAATCCTCGTAGGAGAATTGGACGCTGTCCAAAACTTACAAGTGACTGGGAAGGCCGGTACCGAGTTATGAGGGTCCTCACTGATGTCACCTTCCAAATCCGGAAAACTCCTAGGTCAAAGCCGAAGATAGTGCACATTGATCGACTATGTGCCTATAGGGGACATAACCTGGAAGCGTGGAACTCACTTAATCGAGACGATCTAGTCTAAGAAGGGGAGAATGTTGCATTTATGAACACTGCATATCGAGTAATCAAGAGATGTCGCCCCAAGCATCGGAGAGCTGGTTTCAGTTTGACAGCAAATAGGGAGAAAGACAACGTGGAAAAAGTAGTCTAGTTTTTTTTTTTAGCGCCAATAAAGAATCTTTGTAAGGAAACTAGGAAAATCTTCTCATGTCTCACCCAGCAAATTAAGTAACGCAGAAAATCGTTACAATATTTATAAAGCCTAACACCTTACACAAAAAGACTGGACAAGTAAACAAAAAGCAGATTGCATACTAAACAAAAGTATGAACTAAAAATTAATATGCTACGCATAAGTCAAATATTACACTAAACACTTTCAACAAAGAAACTAGTATCGTTCGTATAATTTATGTTTTAAATTTAATTTACTATGGTTGTAATCAAATTTGTCGCGGTTACTATTTACTTCCTTCGCCATACGCGTAAGAGGTTCGTTAGAACCGTAGTTCGTTCTGTGAAACCGTTAAACCGACTTCATTTAAAAGATCCGGCGAGTCAATAAAACCATTTACCAGCTGGTGTAAGAATACTACATCACATACTTCCCTACGTTTCTCCAAAGAATGACGATTTAGGAGGAGAAGGCGGTCGCAATATGGTGGAAGACGTGTAGTGTTATTCCAGTTTAAATGGTGCAAATCGGACAAACTTACGCTGTACCGATTCAATACGGGTAATGTGAACTGCATGCATTGGAGACCAAATGTTAGACGCATACTCTAACTGCGGACGAACAAAGGTATTATAAAGCGTGGATGTTATAAGAGGACACTTGAATTCTTTACTCCAACGTTTTATAAAGCCAAGCATTGAATTCGCTTTATTGACAATCTGTTCAATGTGAAAATCGAAGTCGATATTTTGAGAAAAATGCACTCCTAAATCACATATTGATGTGACTTTGTTAAGTACAGATTCATTGAGATTGTAATCATAACTTATTAAATTACGTTTTCTTGAAAAGATCATCGACTGCCATTTAGATACGTTCCATAATAAATTATTATTACAGCACCACTCAGCGAACGTATCTAAATCATTCTGCATAGCAATGCAATCAGATTGACTGCGTACAAGTCTAAATATTTTTATGTCGATAGCATAGATTAAGATTCGAGTACTCTTAAGTGTTGCCACCACGTCATTGATCGCAATGATAAATAAAAGAGGACCTAAGTGACTTCCTTGGGATACACCGGATGTAGCGAGGATTCGATGTTATTCCCCGGATCGGATGTTATTCCCCGAAATAAAACTTGATAAGTTCGTTCTTCAAGGTAAGAACATATCCATCGAACGAAATGATTTGGAAAGCCCAAAGAGGTCATTTTAAACAGAATTAAGCTGTAAGAAAGTTTGTTAAGGGCTTAAACATGTTTGCACACAGTGCTGGCGTTAGAAAGGATGGATAGAGAGAGAGAGAGAGAGAAAGATTCGTCTAAAGTATGAAATACACGATACAATTGTTGTACCGACTTGCGTTGTACCGATATCGACCCAACTGTTGTATGTAGCATACAAATTATACAATCTGCGTACGCGTTACATTCAACCAGGCATTTTGTTCAGTAATTTTATAAATACGCAACACACCATACACCTCCCATACAATGTGTGCATGCCACAGCGGTTATATACTCAAGAGCATGCGACTATACAATATCGGTACAACGGTCGGTTGTGTGGAAACACACGATACAATTGTTGTATACAACACCAAATCTGTCCAACCGTTGCATTGGTACAATGATTGTATCGTGTATTTCGTACGTATGTTTCAACATTTAGCAAAATAATTTAAAGGTCGAATTCAGAAAATGTATTCCGCGGTAGTTGGTTGGATCTCTATTGTTTATAGGGAATATAATAGACTTCTTGAGAGCACATGAAATATCAGCATTTTTGAACGTGTCATGGAATCACTTTAACGACTCAGTCTTACAACTTACAATTAAGGTAAAAGTATTTAAGGTTTTCGTTAGAAATGCAGTCAATTTTCTGGAGCCTTTCTTGTTTTCGCTGGTATAGGCAAAGCGTATTCTAAATCCCGTTTTGTAAATAGTTGATCCAGAAAATCGTTTATTGTGCGTTTATTATCGCCCACACTAGACTGGATATGCATTCTATATTAAGAAGGCATTCAACGTGTTCTCTTGAAGATGAAATGCTGGTACTGATTGATCGTTTTTTGCCATTGACACGTTTTACTACTCTTCAAAATTCAACAGTGTTTCTTGATGTACTTACTTTCCCTAGGAGCTTTTGCATATTTCAAGCGTCTGTGTAGCATATCTTTAAGAATGGACTACTAAATTGCCGGATGCAGTTTAGAGCAGCAAGTATTCTTTTTCTATATTTATCGCATTCTATGTAATACAATGGTTGCTTTGCGTCGGTTATGATGCAACCTGTTATGATGTCCATGACTAGTAGGTCTTCTTGGTTCATTTTTAATATAACTTCGCGGTCTAGTTTCCTTGAAAGTTTACTGCATTTTTCATGGCCCATTTATGTTTTGGTGGTAACGAGATTTCTTCGGATTCGGCAGGTGGCTGTAACACGTTTAGAGTGGCTGAAAGTGGCGTATGATCTAAGAAATCTCTCCTTAGAATCTCAAATGATTCGTATTGGTAAATTAGTTTTCCATTTATCAATTAGTAGTCAATCAAAGAAGAAAACGATCTTCGCAGGAAACTGAAGATACCAACTAAATCAAATGGGCATTTTCCATTCGCAATGATGTAACTGGAGGAGTGACGCTTTTCAATGATGTTTGTTCCTTTAGCATCGATACCTTTGTCTTTTGATTTTATTCTCTCTTTCCAATTTGGGGGAAATTCCTCCCTATAACGTCATCCGTTACTCCAATCAGTGAAGCGTTTTCAGTAGGATAGCTGAGAAGAAATGGCTGAGTTTTGTAAAAGCTCTGCCCCAGAGTTTGCAATTGATGTGCACTGAAACTATAGTACCATTTTCCGCCTCAAATCTACACTTGAAGACATATATATCATCTCATCGGTCAAAAGCTATACAGTTCCATAGGCTGTTTTTGTAGCGGTATATAAAACCATCACTTGTTCTTCCCCTATTGTGGGTTCTGACCGCAAGTATCCAAATGGATTCGTAATTCTTAAAACAGTTCCAAAATATAACAAAATCTTTTTCCGGTTTGACGTTCCACTATTGGTGTATCATAATGTATTTCGTGTCAAAATGTACTAGGTACAGACGCGCGGAGTTTGTTAAGTTGTAAGGATTTAGATGTCACGTGGATGTCGGCGACGGTCGTGTCCGCGTTGGCGGAACCAGAATGTGGCGACGGTCGGGTGACCAGTATGTGGCGTCGACGTACTCGCGTTGGGGTAGCCCAATATAGCGAGCGATGGGTCGCCATTTGTTGAGGTTCCTCCAACGCGGACACGACCGTCGCCGACATCCACGCGACATTTAAGTCCCTACATTCTGGTAATCCCGACCGTCGTGACATTCTGGTGAGCCCTTGTTCAACGAGGGAAATGACAATCCCGACAGATTCGGGTGCTTCGCCGCCAACACGGGAGGCCAACAACGCGGCGCCTTCATCAAATGCCCTGGGCGCGGACCAAGCAGCCGCAAACGAAGTCAACGCTGTCGCATCGATTAAACTGCCAACCCCCTTCGGGCGGAACAACCCAAACGCGGTACTTCACCATGGCGGAGATGCCCTTCGACCTGTGCCGCATTTCGTCAGACACCACAAAACACCGCATCATTACGACCCACCTGGATGCAGACACACTGGACCTGGACGGGGATTTAATCGACAATCCCCCAACTCAAGGACGGTATGAGTCATTAAAAAAAAGAATAATTAACGCGCTCTCTGATTCCCAGGATACCCGCCTCCGAAAGCTACTACGAGGCCAGCACCAAGCCGATGAGAAAATCTTCGCTGCAAATGGAGTCCCTATCACCACGTTTGGCACGCAGCCCTTAACACTCGACATCGGGCTCCGCCGGGACTATCATTGGATGTTCGTCATCGCTGATGTCACTCACGCCATCCTCGGAGTCGACTTTCTCTGCCACTACGGGCTCTCGGTGAGAATTAGGAAACGACAGTAGGAAGACACGACCACAACTCTCAGCGCTTCACTGGCACCAAGCAAATCGACGCAGAGACCAGTCTTCATCGTAGACCACAACAGTGTATATGCCGACCGTCACTACGTTCTGGTGACCCCGACTGTCACTACATCCTGGTGACCCCGCTTCAAATGGGATGATCGAGCGTTGGCGTCGCTCATTCAAGGCTGCAGTTAGATGTCACGAATCTTCGCCATGGACCGAATTACTACCGACCGTCCTACTCGGACTTCGTAGGTGCCGGCTGGAAAGAGGACAGCAAGGCAACCGCAGCTTAGTTGGTGTATGGTACCCCTCTGCGTCTACCTGGGGAATTCTTCACCGACGAGGAAGTCTGCACCCGGACCCTCAACATTTCGTGGAGAAGTTACGCGAGCAGATGCGGCAGGTTCGAGCGGCACCAACAACACACCATATCAAATGCTGGTTATCACGCCTACTATCCTTCTGGTAGAGCGCGGGGCGGTTCGTCCTTATTCATTAAAACTAACATCGAACATTCGGCCGATATAAGCATAGAGCTGGAAAAACTGCAGTTGTGCGCGGTAAGGGCTAAAAATAAACACCTGAGCTACAATATAGCATCTGTTTACTGTCCGCCGCGATTCTTACTAGAAAAAGATGACTACTTTCGTGTCTTCAATGACCTTGGTTCAAATTTCCTTACTGGTGGAGATTTCAACGCGAAGCACACCTTCTGGGGTTCAAGATGTACATCTTCTAAAGGAAAAATTCTCTACGAAGTGGCATATGAATTCGGTTGTTGTTTTTATTCGACCTATTGGCCAACTGACTCACAAAAAATTCCCGATCTTATCGATTTTTTTGTTACAAAAGGCATTTACGAGAAGTTTATTACAGTCAAAGAATGTTTTGATCTCTCTTCTGACCACTCGCCGGTAACTTTATTACTTGGAGAAGCGCTGATCAAGAAAAATGGACATCCAAGACTCACTAGCAATAGAACAAACTGGGAGGGCTTTAGAAATGATTGCGAAAAAAATATAGCCTTAAATGTATCACTTAGAACACCTTGTAAACTAGAGGATGAAATTCATCGTTTCGTGGAAGCAATTCAAAGAGCGGTATGGAAAAACACTCCTTCTAGAAGCTATAAGATCAACCGCAACGAAAAGTATCCCAGAGAAATCATTGAACTGGTGAGGGAGAAACGAAAAGCACGAAAGAAGTGGCAAGTCACTAGTGCACCGCAGCATAAAACGGTCCTTAACCGACTACGCAATCGGCTTAGAGATAGTATTCGCGAATTTAAAAGCAAAAAGATAGCGACGTACCTTGAAAATCCCTCCGGTGAAATAGAATCAAATTATTCGCTTTGGAAAGCGCTAAAAGGCATCCGGAAACCTCAAATGCAAGAATAGCTGAAGCATAAACAACTGAGCTTCAATACCCACTACACCAAAAATCTTTCTCTCTCTCTGTCTCTATCCATCCTTTCCAACGCAAGCACTGTGTGTAAACATGTTAAAGGTATTCATAACCCTTTGAGTGCACGCAAATTATAAAAAAAAAAACCACCAATTCGGAAAATCGATGGAAACTGGGCCAAGAGCGACAAAGAAAAGGCAAAACTTTTTGCTTTGCACTTAGAAGAAACGTTTAAGCCGTTCGACGGCCCTTCGTTAGCGCCCGACTCCCCAGTCACGACATCTGACAACTTTAAAGTAAAAAAAAGTTGCATTGATTGAACTGAGGGAAGGGATAAAAAATTTAAAGACAAAAAAAAGCTCCGGGTTACGACTTGATAACGGCGCAGGTAGTCAAGGGATTGCCGAATAAAGCTATTATCAAACTGCTCTATTTGATCAACGCTTCGTTCAGATTGCTCTACGTTCCGAGGCAATGGAAAGTCGCCGAGATTATAATGGTCCTGAAACCAGGCAAACCGCTAAATGAGAAGAAATCATATCGGCCTATTTCCCTATTGCCGGTTATCTCAAAAATATTTGAAAAACTTCTTTCCAAACATCTACTGCCCGTAATCGACGAAAGACATCTCATTCCTGACCATCAGTTTGGATTTAGAATTAAACATTCTACAATTGACCAAGTCCACAAAATAACTGAAGTGATTGAGAAAGCTCTGGACGAAAAAAAGATTTGTTGTGGTGTGTTTCTTGACGTCTCACAAGCTTTCGATAAGGTTTGGCACGAAGGCTTGGGGTGTAAATTGGAACGACTACTGCCACGGCAACTCTTTCTAATCCCACTATCGTATCTCACCGAGAGACTCTTTCGTGTTAAGCACGGAAATGATTACTCTGACTTCAAGGAGATTGCGGCCCGAGTTTCACAAGGAAGTGTCCTTGGCCCGCTTCTATATGTACTCTACACGCGTGATATCCCGCAGGAAAGAAACTGCGTCATAGCCACGTTTGCGGACGATACAGCGATATTTACCACGGGCGAAACTATTGAAGCAGCAACTGGAAAGTTGCAACATGCTATTAATAAAGTCCACGCTTGGACGAATTCTTGGCGTATTGTGCTGAACGAAAGCAAATCTACTCACGTCAACTTTACCTATAAAAAAGTGGATAGATTACCTCTATATCTTAACTCGGCTCAAATACCGTACGCGAACGAAGCAAAATATCTAGGAATGGCTCCAGATGTTAAGCTTAAATGGAAATCACACGTAAAAAAGGAACGCGACGAGCTTCAAAACAAATACCGACAAATGTACTGGCTACTCGGAAAACATTCGAAGTTGAGCCTACATAACAAACTACTTATCTATAAGCCAGTTCTAAAGCCTGTGTGGACGTATGGTATACAACTATGGGGTTGTACCAAGTAAAGCAATAGAAACATCATAGAAACTTTTGAAAATAAAGTTCTTAGAACGATCGTCAACGCACCGTGGTATGTACGTAACGAAGATATTTATCGAGATCTGGGAATTCCCAGCGTCGTCGAAGAGATAACAAAATTTGCGCGTAAACACAAAGATCGTGTTCACGGCCTTTGTAACCGTACCGTCATTCAACTACTTGACGCGAATAATTCAATTCGTCGTCTGTAAAGGATAAAACCTTTTGACATCGCGTCATAGTATATGCCGGTCGCGAAAAAGGCAGGTACTATCATTGGAATTTAACCTGCCTAAAGTTCTGCATTTCTTTTAACTTTGTACGAACATTTTTTTTTTTCCCCAAAAATTACGTGTATCGTAAGCGAAAATAAAACTGCTGGATAAGCGTCGGCTTAGTTGTAGTATTACTTTTGAAGAGAAGTGTTCTTTTAGTGAGTAAAAATCTCACACCACCATGAGCACGCTCGGTCGGGCCTTTAGAAGATTTTTCACCTACTCTCGGCAAAAAAAAATTAAAAATTAAAAATATATAGCAGAATTCATTAACAAACACCTTTCTCAATAAATGGCAATACCATAAAATAACAAAAACAGCAAATATAGACCACAATTTACTTCGGATGTTGAAATAAACAAAATAAGCTGAGATTGTTTTCTTCGTTTGTACACATAAGACGGTGATGCCAATGTGCTGAAGCTAATGCTCTTTGCTGGTTCCCTTTGTCCTTCCTAAATGAAAACCGGATTCCATGAGAGTTCATCAATTAATAGCTTTGTATAACGAAATAAGTAGCAGTTAATTGTTTTCATGAAACATTTACGAAAAACACATTTTTACTGCAAAGTAACGCACAAATTATACTAATTTTGTATAATTTCAACTTAATTCAATTACCATTTTGCCCATAATTTTAGTGTTTTAGATAGCAAATCTAATCCTGTTTAATGTTATTATTACTATTAAATTAGTAAATTAGCATCATTTTGTTCTTTTATGTCATATTTTAAAATTAAACACGGCTTTCTGTACATTCAAATTTTGGTCCATACTAACGCTAAAGCCGATTATTAAATTCGTTATTGGTACAAACATTTTGGAAAGTGTGGAGATTATACTTAAGCTGTATAATATTAGTAGCACGAGTATTGCTTTAATGGCAACATAGCAGTAGAATCGCAGTCGGTGCTGAGGATATGGAAGGAACACTTCTGCAGACTGTTAAACGGCGATGATGACCAATATTCCGCTGTTAGGCAGGATGAGCCATTCAACAGTGACGATGGCAGTCAAGATTCCCGTCAACCCGATCAGAATGAAGTGAGGATAGCGATATCTAAACTCAAATCCAGCAAAGCTGCTGGAGCCGACGGCCTTGCCGCTGAACTTTTCAAGGCAGGAGGAGATGAGTTGGTAAGGAGCATGCACCAGCTCATCTGTAAAATCTGGTCGGACGAAAGTATGCCCGATAATTGGAACCTCAGCATCATTTGCCCGATCCTGAAGAAAGGAGACCCTCTGAACTGCGCCAATTACAGAGGTATAAGTCTCCTCAACATCGCATATAAGATCCTGTCTGCCGTATTATGTGAACGCCTAGAACCGATCGTCAACAACCTGATAGGTCCTTATCAGTGTGGTTTCAGGCCGGGAAAGTCCACCATTGACCAAATATTCACACTACGGCAGATCTTGGAAAAAACTTAGGAATATAAAATCGATACGCACCACCTCTTCATCGATTTCAAAGTTGCCTATGATAGCGTGTATAGAGACGAGTTATACAGAGCCATGTCTAGTCTTGGCATGCCTGCCAAGCTTGTCCGTTTGTGCAGAATGACGATGAAGAACTCTAGCTGCTCCGCTCCATCAAAGTCGGTAAGAACATCACCGAACCGTTCGATGTCAGGAAAGGTCCTAGACAAGGTGACGCGCTATCATGCGATCTCTTTAACATAGTACTTGAGAGAATTATACGAAATTCACAAGCTAACACTGGAGGTACAATTTTTTACAAGTGTGTACACCTACTCGCTTATGCACAATGACATTGACATAATCGAAAGAACTCAGCGCGCAGTCAACGGGGCATTTACGTGTATTAAGATCGAGGCAACAAAGATGGGTCTAGCGGTCAATGAAAGCAAAACAAAATATATGCTGTCTACAAAAAAGGACACCCAACATCGGCGTCTTGGACAGAACGCCACAATAGACAGATATAATTTTGAGGTAGTAAAGGATTTTGTCTACCTAGGGTCTATGGTGAACTCCGCAAATGACATCACTAGGGAGATCACACGAAGAATTACTCTTGCCAATCGTTGTTTCTATGGGCTAAAACGGCAATTGAGTAGCAAAGCCCTATCTCGAACTACTAAGGTAACTCTCTATAAGACACTAATCATCCCAGTCCTGCTGTATGGCGCAGAGGCATGGGCTTTGACAAAACCAGATGAGGATGCCCTTGGTTATTTCGAGAGAAAAGTTCTTCGAGCGATCTTTGGTCCCGTCTGCATAGACGGTGAGTGGAGGAGAAGGTACAATGCTGAGCCATACGGCCTGTACAATGACATCGACTTAGCCAGAAGAGTTCACATACAGCGACTAAGATGGCTGGGTCATTTAGAGCGGATGGAGCCCAACCTTCCCGCTAAGAAAGTCTTCGAATCCACCCCGGATGGACGACGCAGTAGAGGACGACCTCGCGGTAGGTGGTGCAAACAAGTGGAGGGGGACCTCAACCAACTTGGCGTGTGCAACTGGAGGCAGCTGGCTCATAACGGTACTGGCTGGAGAGGTTCGTTGGTTGAGGCCCAGGTCCACCCCGGACCGTAGCGCCATCTAAGTAAGTAAGTAAGTTATTGCTTTGTATGATTTTGATATCCCCCAGTGTGACACTTCCACAGTCGGCTAAGGTGATGTGCTTGACATTCGTACTTCTGCGAGCGAGGTTCGAATTATGTTTTGTGTTTTTCTACATCGAAACTGACATCTCTTATATTCATTCATTGAACTTTATTGAGACACATAAATCAATAACATTCGTTTCTTAAATCTAAAGGTTAATTTTTGGCCGACTTAAAGATATGTCTGACTGAAACTATACTTTAAATAAAATGTTTTCAACTTTTTAATCTTAGCATTCAATAAAATAAATTTATAAATTTTGTATGTGTATACTTGCTCCCGGCATACAATCGTGACATCTCTTATATAATATGGAAGAAAAAACATCGGTTGCGGCTACTCTGTCGTATACGCAATATTTCCTACTTCTGTAAAAACATATATTTTATGTCATTTAACTGATCTCAATAGAAATGTTAAATTTTGCATTTTTATATTTAGTGGTGGAATAACAATGAGTTGTAGAGGCTTCTTTTAGTTTTAGTATGTACTCTCTTGGCTGCACGGCAGATTTCCCAAGTTTGTCTTGCTCTGATATAGATGCACTGCTGAATTCATATCACATCAATACTATCAAAGTCACCCATTATAGGGGGGATCGTGAGATATGATACCTCTATGTGATTACTAGCAAAGGCTCAAATGGAGATTTCTGAGGACCTGGACCTGGGCTCTCAGTTAGAGCTTTCATTGACGACTGGGTTCCTCATGAACACAAGGGTGTGTGGCATTACTCTCCAGGATGCAGGCTAAACGAACGCACGCTCCAGGAAATGTATAAGAAATTCGGGATATTTAATAAATGCAGATATTTAATTTACGTCATTACAGGGCACTTCACTTTTTCTGAACATCTTAATGGGCTGAGCAACATTATAATTTGTGGAGAAGACGATTACATTGAAAAACACCACTGAAGCGCTTGTTATGTTGTCTTGGAAAGACAAGAGCATTTCATTAAAATTTAGGATTCTTACTTTTTAGTAGTACAATGGTCCAATTGCGTCTGAGTGCTCCAGTGAAGTGTTCTCCTGTTCTGTTAAAAAAATTTACCCAGTCTTCAGTGTTTAAGAGATTTGCTACGTTATTGTGAAATGTAATATCATATCAAAAACATGAAGAAAGCATACATCAAATTTGACAATTACTCCAATTCTCGTGCGATTGGATACCGAAAGTCCCAGAATAAAATATCAAATGCCACAAGCAAACTTTATAACCTAGGCCTACTTCATAAGTGCCTAAATCCTGACGTGAGCTGATATTAAATGCGAACTAAGCTTTTGTCAAAGACTATTTTAACTTATTTTGCTTCAAACCTAGTATCCAATATTTTCATTTAATAATTCTTCAACCTCCTAGAGAAGGAAGTGTCAGACTTTATACCATTTTTAGAATTTAAGTGGCTCCAGAACTGGTTAAATTCTGGTATGTAGTATTTTCAGTTGTTCGCCACATTTGTTTTAAAACTGGTTAAAACTAAGACACTAATTAAAACATGGCTTTGATTCTGTAGGATTTTAGATTAAAAGAAATATTTAAATAATTCAGTTTTTATTAATTATGATTATAAGATGTTACTCAGATGAAGGCTCGAAGAAGAAGAAGGAATGGCTGGAGTGTTTTACAAAAAGAATGTTTCTAATTATGATTAACTAAGCAAAAAGCTTAATTGAATCTACATGTGTTTGTAGTTAGTTTCGTTAAGTAAATAAGGTGTCTACATAGAACAATATTATAATAATGTCCTTATATAAGGCTTTGTTGTGGCTTTGAAACCAATTTTAGTGTTCTAACAGATTCATTGTAAAAAACTGATTTAGGTAATGACAATTTTATAAAATAAGAGGCCACAAAGCTAAGTTCCAGTAAATCAAAATTTAAACGATTTAATATTTTCGCACAATAAATTACTTACAATACTGCTTTACGAGTGTCAAATATGGTAAGTTGCACAGCTTATACTTAAGGAAACTACAAACGTCACGTTTTAACGTTCGCGGCCGATTTGAAACCATTTGCATGGATAAATAATACAGCTGACTGCATTCAATTTTAGTCTGTTATTGTATATAGTCGGTATAGTGTTAACATAACGCATTAGAGTTAAAGATTTCTATTTATATGAATTATAACGCCGCTTTGTTATGATTATTTTAGTAACGACCTTATAGTTTCTCGCCTTGATGAAGTCAAAGATCTAGGGGTCATACTTAACACTAAATATACCTATGTATATGCAAATTTATTGGCCTACGAACCTAAAGTTGCAGATGTATGGCAACTGCTGTTGTATTATATACGATTTAATTAACTATCATGTGAATTCACCGGAACTAGTTTAATTGAATGAAGTAGACTATGAGATTTCAAATCGGTAGATGATCCTTAGTCGCGCAACAAAAGCCTGTTGTGTGAAGTGATACTGAGAATATGCATTAAGAGAACGTACAGATAATGAGAACGTATTCTGTGCATGTGATAGATACCAAAAATATGATAATAATAAAAATGAATGAACAGTTGGAATTGATAGAAAATTTATCTAAATATCATTCTACTTCAGATCTTCACCATCGAGCGGATATTGAATAAATTTCCGATGCAATTGCATCCTTTATAATTAATTTGTTCACCTATTAGTGCGATGTAGTCATATTATCTATTTATTTATCTCTATGTAACATGTAATATATCTATTTATTTATTCGTCTATTTATTCATAATTTCATTTATTTATTTATTTATTTATTATGTTGACATTCTTTTATTGGGGGTTTTATTTTTCACATCTTTCCTTAAAATATTTCTTTTTCTACCGACTTGTGTTAAACTTTAAAATTAATATTTCAGTACAAAGATATAACTACATAATATTAAATCTCCGTACCTGTGTAAATTGTGCGTCAGCAACCCCATTACAAAGTCATTGCTACTCCTATTTTTATGTCTATCCATCTATGAAATAATAGCAGAATCTCACGCGAGCTTTCTCAAATATAACCTTATCAAATTCAAGATTAAATTTTTGGTTTTTGGTAATAAGATAAGTTAGGTAATGTTCATTATGATTTAAGCTTATAACTTCATAATTAAAACCAAATTTAGAAGGAGTAAAGTTTTTTTTTTTTTCTTACTATAGCTAATTCCAATTTTTGCACCATTGTCCAGCAACAAGAGCATAATTTTATACAAGTTTCACCTTTTCTGTAAAAAAAAATATTTAAATTCCCTATAATATGACTCATTGATTCCCAAATGCAGGGCAAAAATGAACACTGTAGCCGACACCACCCCCGAACTCATCCTTTATACCTTTCTAACCAGATATTTCTCTTATATTATAACTAAGTAATGTTAATATTAAATAAAATTTAGTTCATAGCTGCAGTATCAAATATCAATAACAACATTTACCGTTCAGCGGCAGAATCTATATCCGTCATATTGTCGTGATAAAACGTAGGTGGATGGTGGATGTTGTATTATCCTTCGATACTTGCCGTCATGAAAAAACGCTACGTATAGGTAAAAATCGAGATGTCAACGAGGTTGACAGCTGTCTCTAGGAAAGAAACATTGAAAAATAAGGATTTCCCGTATCGCCAAAAAGCGTAATACAATCCGCTTTACTTGCTCTCCTTATTTACCAAACCGATTTTCAATACCCCATAGGAAATCTCAGGGGTCCTCTAAAGAATGCCACTTTTATTCGATGGAATACACGCGTACGTATATACTATATTTTAGAGGTTAACGCAGTATATTTTTTGTATTCTACTCTAAAAATATACACCGAAGGTAGATTTTATGATTTTGAAGTGGGTAGATTCTTCCTTTTATTTAGCCATTCACTTAAAGGCATCGAATTTATACTTACACACCTCTTGATAATCCTTAAGGTAGAGTAAATACATATATTTATTAACTCTGAATTTTTAATCAATTAGTATTAGATACACTTTTGTTAACAAGGATATTTAAAATTTCCTAAGCAATTTGTACAAAAGTCTTAGAACTCTGTCCTTCCTTTCTTTCATTTTTCAATGAACTTGAGAAATATTTTCCTTTTTACGATTTATAAAATCCAAAATGTATAAACCTAATATAGTTTCCACATTGATATTGCACAGCTGGATTTTCTTTTATTTATTTGGATAGAATTTCCTGTGTAAATTTACACCATACAATGAACGAAGATAAATCATTCAAATGTGGAACATGTAAATGTAAATTGTTCACATTATGGGCCGTTTCCTTTTTGCCAACAAATAAACCATTCATGCGGGATAATAAGACGTATATCATTTCGTTAATAAAAAGGGACACTTTTCCTTTTAGAAAAAAAAAAAAAAACCTTTCACTCGACTTAAGGGAGAGAAAAATATTTTCTAACCCCGTGGGCCATTCATAAAACCTCCCTTTGGAATATTAACTTTTTCACTTACATTTTTTTACCATGCCACTGTAGATACCTACACTAACGATATGAATAACGTTTCTGTATCTGGATATATGTACACGTATAAAGCTGCATTTGGGAATATTTGATTTTCCATTCACTAAACCAAAGTTAGTCGACAGTACTTGCTCACGTTTTCACATGTAAAATGGATAAACTCGCGTGCAACACTTTTTAACAGAATCAAAATTTTCATCGCGCCACTTCCATCTCACCGATTCGTGAAATGGAATTCCGTCGTAAACGATTTGGTGTTATTCTGCCGCGGATCGTGTCAAACAATGAGGAAAAAAAATTGTCTGAACAAATACCTGAAACAGTTTTACGAAAATACGAAAACCATTGTATCTACATACACGGGGATAGATATAACAAAGAACGTAAACATACAGTAGAGAACGTAAACATTCAAATATACATACGCACATGCATACATCAAGAAATTGAAGGAATCCTTTCAGGCAAACAGTAGGTAGTTGCTTCGCAAGTAGAATTATTCCATTGAAATTGTTGTTACAGCATAACTGAAAAATACCACTGGTTCACAGGTTGCCAAAAGAAAAAAATAAAAACGCACATACACTTTATACAAAAAACATGCAAAATCATACAAATTGAGTTGACTAAGTGGATGGTGGGGAACCTTGTGTGATTCACTGTATTTGCGTTAGCGCTCCAACACCGTGCGAAATGTTTAGAGGCAAAGAACATTTCGAATGAGAATTTGTTTATACGAAAGCATAGCGTGACCGACCACACTAATAAGTGTGAGATCTGAGAATGAAAGGTGTGTGTTATCGTTAGTCCACAGCAGGCAATTTGTTTTGGGGGGAGGGAATATAATAAATCAGAGGATTTTTGGTTTCTATAACAAACTTATAATCAATGGTTTGACATGGAAAAGGCGTAGCAATAGATTTAGAGATTAGGCTTATTTGATGGCTGTATTATAGACTACAGGATCGAACGTCTAAATATACTCGCATCTATGGCATTTCCTTTGCAACTGTATCAAATTTTCATTTTTAGATCAAATATTTCAAATAATACATATTTTACTTAAATTTCAATAAACCAAATCTCAGTAGAAAAATAAGATACTTTGAGTTACAGATAAACATACAATCCTCGAGGCAAAAACTTCGGTATATCAAGACGGGTTGGGTAATGTGTTCGGCTATTGAGTGGTAGGTTGTCGGTTCAAGTACCAACCAGACTCCTATAATTTTTTCAGCATTAATATATATGTATATATATATAAATATACGACCTTTAAAAATCCCAGCCCACGAAGTATACAATAAACCCCGGTGTTATCTGAGTTTCTACATCTTTCCTATCTCTTCTCTTCATTTCCAACTTACAACGTGCAATTACCTGGTTGCATGAAAAGAGTTATATAGCATTTGCAAATGTATTTAGCCTAACAGCAAATAAGTTCAACCCAAACACAAATATATTTAGCCCCTTAGCAGATAACTTTAAGCTTTTAGCAAATATGTTTAACCTATTTAACAAATATATTTAACCAAAGAAATAATATATTTAAACTAAAAGCAAATCTTTTTAACCACAACCAAGGAATAATGTATTACAAGATTTTAACAAACTCCCCTAACTCTAACAAGTTTTGTTCATTTCTCCATGAACTTATAGAAAAACTGAAAAACACATATCTTAATGTTGGCTTCTTAATTATGGATAGCACCAAAATCCATAAGGCACAAGAAGTTGAAGACATGTTATCTACTACGAATTTCAGATTGAAATGCTTGCCTCCTTACTCTCCCATGCTTAACCCAATTGAAAAATCTTTTTCAAAAACCAAGGTGCACTTCAACTTTTAAATGATTTTAGCAGGGACCATAACTTGGTGGCAGTTATTGAAGATATACCGTTTGCAACAAATTACACAAGCCGATTGCGCTAACTATTATTGCGTGTAATGAATATGGTTTTACTAATTCCAAAGGCATCAAATGTACTAAACATTTTTAAAAAACATTAATTTCGTTTTAAGAGGCTTCTGAGGTTTTATACAATGCAAAGATGAAATACATTTGTGTTTTGGTTAAAATGATTTGCTTTTGGTTTAAATATATACCTGTTCTTTGGTTAAACAAATTTGCTAAAAGCTAAACATATTTGCTAAAAGGTTAAAGTTATTTACTAATGGGCAAAATATATTTGTGCTTGGGTTAAATTAAGTTGCTGTTAGGCTAAATAAATGTACAAATGCTATACCTTTAGACGTAGGTTTTTATTTAAAAAAACATATATACATTTATACATGCATTGTCATGACATTGGCTTTTGCCGTCAGCCGAAGTGGTGAATTATATGTAGTGATTATATGAAAAATCTTAATTTATTATTTTTCATCCCAATGTAGATGAAGCAATCGAGAACGTGCCAGTTTTGGCCATTCAAAATCACTGCTACTTTGGAGTATGATAGGCTACTCGTATATTTGTGCATACCTTACGGATTGAAGTATTTGTAGGGGTGCCAATTTAGGGGTGGCAATGGCGTAGTGGTAACGACGTCAATTGCCACGCTAATGGTTCATGGTTCAAATCCTGATGTCAGCAAGCATTTGTTCTCATGAAATATACATATAAAGGCAATCCGATCATTTGCGAAACCTTGTGTGAACAGTACTGCGAAGGCATAACACTGGCAGTAGCTTGGTCATGCGGCTGGAAAAATTGTTCGCTCTGTACATAGTGATTTGCCCTTGACATTAGTTATCGCGAAAAAAGTACTGTAAATCAGAAGCAAAGACAAAAATAACAAAAATCTCCCCAGTTTTCTTGACGCCACTCCCGGAGAATCTCTGAAGCATAAACAACTCAGCTTCAAGAACCACTACACCAAAAATCTTTTCCTCTCTCTCTCTCTCTCTCCATCCTTTCTAACGCCCACACTGTGTGTAAACATGTTAAAGGTATTCATAACCCTTTGAGTGCGCGCAAATTATAAAAAAAAGTCGCTGTTATTGTCGTGTGAGTTGGTCAACTTTTAATATTTGTCGCGTGACAAAGCTGACAAGTAGTAGGCAATGGAGGAGCAGCAAACAGAAAAATTGATTGAATTACTGAATATTGTGGAATCTATCGCATCCGCTTTAAAAAATCCATCTCAGACTTTTATTTGAATTTAATAAACAGATTTTCAATCCAGTTGATGATGAAATAACATAAGTATGCGACTTCATTGTGGACGAATTTTTTGAGAGGCATGCGACATGCGACGCGATTGACATATGAACGCAACGTACGACAGCGACATCATCGTGTTGCAGCAGTTAATTTCACACCTGTCCATAAAATAACTGTGAGAGAGATCTGGGTATATGGATGTGCTGCTGCTTAAGTACGCCTTCTGTCGTGATTGTTCTAATTTTGGCGTGTATTAGCTTTAGTCGTCTTCCCAACCTGCGCCGTTTCCTCTAGGCAATTCTGTTGCTGTCGACTGATTAGATGCGTGGCTATTAATTTGGAAGTTGTCCTGTATAACTCAGTTATTATATAAAATATTATGCTGCGCATACATATGTATCATAGCAACACTTAAATAAAGTTCTGTTCTGTATACTCAATCAAGTAGACAAAAAAAACATTTGGTTCGAGAAAAGTTTAAAAATACACTATGCCAGACCCAGCTAACGCTACGCAATCTAGTGTTTCATCATTCGTAAAGCCACCAAACCCATTAGTTATTACAAATAATAACATAGCATTAATATGGAAAATTTGGAAGCAACAGTACGATTGGTTTTCAGTAGCAGCAGATATGGGTAAAAAGACAGTTGACAATCAAGTAACAACATTTATGTCCTCAATTGGACCTGATGCTGCAAATATCTACAATTCCTTTACATTGACGAATGTAGAATGTAAGAATTTATTCGAAACCATTTATAGGATCACGGAGGAACTGGTCGATGGGCAGAGTTCCAAACAACACCCTATCAAGAGTCTGAACTATTCCTTGCTGAGCTCGTATGAGAATGAGTTAAGAAGGAGCATTTTGCAACCGTCTTAAACCATTTAGACGATAGCGTCGCTTTTTTGCACTCAAATGAGCTGTCCTTGGCAACAAATACCCGAATATGCATCAGTCCTCCCGGTAATTCGGAGATCATAGCCTCGATCAAATCACTTATCGTCAAATATATCGGCATACCTTCCTCAATTATAAAAATGGCGTTGAAAGCGAAAGCATCGGTATCGACAATATGCTCGTAAACACCTTGCAAATCATTAAATATGTATGTACGAATCATTATAGAGCAGTGCGTGGAGTACACATCTCCAATTCATCTGCTATTTATCGACTTCGAGAGAGACTTCGACAGTGTAAATCGGGAATTTATCTGGTGTGGGAATTTATCAAAATTACGTTTTGCATAACGGAAAGGTGTCTGACGACTTTGGAGTCCAAAGTGGGCTGCGACAAGGCTCCATACTTTCACCACTGTTATATTTGGTCGCTATCAGTAATGTCCTTCATGTAGCCCTGACAGTAAATATTAGCGGAATAATTTGAACAATGACATCTTACCTTAAACATCTGGAATACGCTGACGATATTTGCTTGGTCTCGCATTAGAATTATGGATCTACACCAATTCGATAAGGGAAAGGGCAATAAATTGTTCACACCTTGCGGCGCGAAGAAAATTCCGTTGCCAAACGCGCCATGCAATTGAATCTCAATCTGGCAGAGCTGGGGGTCGCCCTGGGAACATGTGGCACAGAACGGTTCAAAAGGAATTTAGAGCTTTGGGTATGAGTTGGAGAGAGTTGGAGCACGTTACAGAAGTCCGAACACGATGGCGCTTCGGCGTTATTAACGACATATGCCCCTCGACGAGTGACATGCCTTAACTTACTCACTATTTATTATAACAAATAAAAACATTGATTCTCCAGTAGCGGTACTCATAAGTTTAGTTAAAGCAAAATTGATTGTATAAGTACATATTATATGAAAGATAACAAGGCCATACAATCGCAAGGCCGTCATTTCAATTCCCACAAAATACATCCTTTGCACGAAACGAATATGTACCACAAGATCAAACGAAAGGTCCTTTACGAGAATTTCTTTTCCGCTTACTAATGAAACATAAACCTTTGATAAAATAATCATGTACAAAGTCCATTTATCAACAGGCAAGAGAAAAGATAAATATTTGGGAGTTGCAATTCTGACAACCCACAAAACCAACAGTTTATTTAACAGTCACTGCATGACAAACCTGAATTGTTGTGGGTTGCTTTACCACATGTATTCAATCACAAACAACATTTTCCACCAAATTCGGAAACTGTCATACTGATTGTACAATTAAAAAACCTGAACTCCTAACTACATAATTGTTTTCGATTTATTCTCATAAAAGGTACACCGCACACGTATCGATACTCCTCTCCATCCCCTAAAGCGGAACGTCAATCGTAATTAATTGTACTCTACACACGTGAATGCGTAAATATCATTTAATGCTTCACTATTTGTATTCTCCTAATAAAAAATTAATTGCTGTTTTCGTATGCTGTTCAGCACAGGGTGGCAAACAGAAGTGGGATGATTTTGTTTTCCAAAACTTTTTTCAGTCTTCGCGGTTTTGGCGCAAGTGCAAGTGCATTCAATATAAACAACGGCCAATTTACTCAGTTTACAGTACACCTATTTTTAAACTAATATTATGTAAACGAAAGTCCAGAAATGTATACTCAATTAGCAGACAGTCACGCATTTGTCTGTTTTTCATCCTTCTCTCTAAACTTTGTACAAGGTAAGTATAGTTTTTCAGTTATAAACATAAAATGTATTTTTCTGGTTCATGTCACATGGTTCTATTCAGATTAAACATTTTAAACAAGAAATTCTAAACAAAATTCCTCAAAGCACAGTGCGGTCGCTTCGTACGAGTTCACGTTTTACAAAGTTGATCGTTACCTAACGAATAACTGGGAGTACTTTCGAAACCAAGATGGAATTTAGTTTTAAATATCTCCAGATTTTTCCTGAAAATAAATATTTCTTTAAGACCAAGGTCAAACACTGAGCGACAGAGCGATAAGTTGAAGTGGTAACTGGCCATTTATTGAGCGGTTGGAGAATTATTTTACTTGAACAAAAAGAAGATTTGACGTTCATCTAATAAACTGAAAAAGATAAGGTTGCGGCGAATTTCACCATTTGTATAATAATCTTCGAATATATCAAGACCGATTCAGGCAAAACCTACGCATTTCAATACAATCATGATTTTCTGCTGGAAAAAGTTTGTACCAAAATTAAAAAACAAAGGAAACCAATTTCTGCAGAACAAAGACTTATTTCTTTAAATTCGTCTTAAACTGGTCTTTAAGCCCATCCTGCCATAACGCAGAATTCTTTTACACTGCTGAAATTAAATGCTTCGTGTTTAACTTGATGATGCCTTGCCACCCAGCAATTACATTAAAAAAATGAATTGCAGAATTGAAAGCTGATCGGCGAGGCGACGCGCAGACTTGATTTTTGAACGCAAATGCCCCTATATTTGCGTTCAAAAAGTGTTCAAAAATCAAGTTTTCAAAATGTAGAATAGGAAAGGAATATTTACCCTAGCTGTAGTTAAATACGCATGAAATGGTGTACCAAAGTCATTTTTAATTCTTCTTTCGACAGCATCAGTTGAAAGCCTTTGATCAAAAGCTTGCATGGTGTATTAGTTTATTTTTGTGAAAATCCCACTGTTAAATAATTTACTTTTTTATTTTTTTATCATGTGCAAAGTTTTTTATTATAGGTGGCTTAGCTGCAGGTATTTACTTTATTGTAAAGAAATTTTGATAATCAGTGGATCCGTAGTTTAAAAGATATCTGATTTAGTCAAAATATAAGGAAATTGCAATTATTTTTTAAAATGTGGATCTTTTGCTATATAATTCGGTTTTATTCAGTAACATTTTTAGTATAATCTAGTAAAAGATGTCAAGAAGCCATTTCTATAAAAAGTGCTGCCCATAACTGCCCCTCTAGATTTTATCGTCCGCTATGTGCGTCTAATTTATTGAAAATTCTAAGGCTGTTTATCATAAAATAAAATAAATTATTTTGCTCAAAGGATCGTCTGACTTGTGCATTCTAAATCAAAAAACAGTTGTGTGATGTTATAAATGAGTATGTAGAGAAAGATGTTGATGCAAAATTGGACTACCTTCAGAGTTATTTGCTCAATTAAGCGGAAGATAAACTTAACGATCTTAAACTTTGATTTGGGCGTATAAGGTGTTTAACGAAGCAACAATTTATTTCTATAGGTGGCTTCAACATCAACTTTTAAGTCCCTTAATTTGTATTAAGGCATGAATTCAAGATAAGTGCATAGAAGGCAATAGAACACTTCAAGTCAAATATACGTTGATTTATACAATGGTTGATGGCAAAGTTTGTAGCACAGCAACTAGCACAAAATCAATTAAGAAGTGTTACATTTGTGGACGTACTTCAAGAGATTTTAATGATCTATATGTCTAACCGGACGAGGCATCTCTTGTTGACTGAGGACGTGCGGCGGATGAATTCTCTCGATGGAATCAACGGTGACGTCTACAGACCAGCCGATACCTTAGCGGAGCTACTTCAACATATTTGGATCTGAGGTCTGTAAGGATTTTCAATACTACGTCAGGGTATTGAAAAAGAGATAGTAGCGGTTGAACCCTTAATAGGACAATGGCAGCGCTCTTATCCCCGAAGTGGGTTACTGACATCGGTGTATCCAAGGACGACTTCTACCAGCTCTTGGACAAGACGTATGAGCAATGCCCTAGCCACGACGTTAAAATTATCCTAGGTGATTTTAACGCAAAGCTAGGAAGAGAGGACGTCTTTAGTAGCACAGCTTGCACGACATCACATCCGACAACGGACTTAGGCTAATCGACTTTGCGGCGGGGCGAAACTTTGTCGTATCTAGTTCGCGGTTCCCATGTCTCGACATTCACAAAGGAACATGGCTCTCCTTTGATCGAAACACTGTCAACCAAATCGATCACATTGCGATCGACGCAAGGCACTCTTCCAGTATTCTGGGTGTCCGGACTATCCGAGGAGCCAACGTGGACTCGGATCACTACCTAGTTGTAGCCAAGGTACGGATGCGGATATCCACAACGGAGCGAAATCAACGAAATACTGTGAGGAAATTTGACGTCGGGCGGCTACAATCGCAAGAGACCGCCAGAACCTTTGCCGATCGTGTTTCTTCTAATCTCAATCTAAGTCCTATGCCGCCAGCAGCAAATGCGGGAGACCAGTGGCAGCGTTGCCTACAAGCCATCAGAGATGCTGCCTCTGATGTACTGGGTTTCTCTCGCCTACCACAACGCAACCCCTGGTTTGATGAGGAATGCCGGCAAGGACATGCAGCTAAACAAGAGGCGTACAAAGCGGCGCTGCATAGAAGGACTAGAGCTGCTTACGAGCTCTACGTGCGCAGGAGAAAAGAGGAACATCGACTTCTCAGAAAGAAGAAAAAGGAGCATGAGAAGCGCTCGATCGAGGAGATTGAGAGACTCTATTGCAGAAATAATGTTCGAAAATTTTACTAAAGGGTAAAAAGAACATGCCAGGGTTTCAAAGCCAGAACAGAAGCCTGCAGGGACGAAAATGGCAACATAGTAGTGGAATCGCTGTCGGTGCTGAGGATATGGAAGGAACACTTCTGCAGACTGTTAAACGGCGATGATGATCAATATTCCGCTGTTAGGCAGAATGAGCCTTTCAACAGTGACGATGGCAGTCAAGATTCCCGTCAACCCGATCAGAATGAAGTGAGGATAGCGATATCTAAACTCAAATCCAACAAAGCTACTGGAGCCGACGGCCTTGTCGCTGAACTTTTCAAGGCAGGAGGAGATGAGTTGGTAAGGAGCATGCACCAGCTCATCTGGAAAATCTGGTCGGACGAAATTATGCCCAATGAATGGAACCTCAGCATCGTTTGCCCGATCCTGAAGAAAGGAGACCCTCTGAACTGCGTCTATTACAGAGGTGTGAGTCTCCTCAACATCGCATATAAAATCCTGTCTGCCGTATTATGTGAACGCCTAAAACCGATCGTCAACAACCTGATAGGTCCTTATCAGTGCGGTTTCAGGCCGAGAAAGTCACCATTGACCAATAATTCACACTACTGCAGATCTTGGAAAAAACCCATGAATATGGAATCGATACGCACCACCTTTTCATCGTGTATAGAGACGAGTTATACAAAGCCATGTCTAGTCTTGGCATGCCTGCCAAACTCGTCCGTTCGTGCAGAATGACGATGGAGAACTCTCGCTGCTCAATTAAAGTCGGTTAGAACATCACCGAACCGTTCGATGTCAGGAAAGGTCTTAGACAAGGTGACGTGCTATCATGCGATCTCTTTAACATAGTACTTGAGAGAATTGTACGAAACTCACAAGCCAACCCCGGAGGTACAATCTCTTCAAGTCTGTACAACTACTCGCTTATGCCGATGACATTGACATAATCGGAAGAACTCAGCGGGCCGTCAATGGGGCATTTACGAGTATTGAGAATGAGGCCACAAGATGGGTCTAGCGGTCAATGAAAGCAAAACAAAATATATGCTGTCTACAAAAAAGGACACCCAACATCGGCGCCTTGGGCAGCACGCCACAATAGACAGATATAATTTTGAGGTAGTAAAGGATTTTGTCTACCTAGGCTCTATGGTCAGCTCCGCAAATGACATCAGTAGGGAGATCACACGGAGAATTTCTCTTGCCAATCGTTTTTTCTATGGGCTAAAACGGCAATTGAGTAGCAAAGCCCTATCTCGAACTACTAAGGTAACTCTTTATAAGACTCTAATCATCCCAGTCCTGCTGTATGGTGCAGAGGCGTGGGCTTTGACAAAACCGGATGAGGATGCCCTTGGTTATTTCGAGAGAAAAGTTCTTCGCGCGATCTTTGGTCCCGTCTGCATAGACGGTGAGTGGAGGAGAAGGTACAATGCCGAATTATACGGCCTGTACAAGGACATTGACTTAGCCAGAAGAGGTCACATGTAGCGACTAAGATGGCTGGGTCATTTAGAGCGGATGGAGCCCAACGTTCCCGCTAAGAAAGTCTTCGAATCCACTCCGGACGGACGGCGCAGTATAGAACGACCTCGCGGTAGGTGGCGCAAACAAGTGGAGGGGGACCTCAACCAACTTGGCGTGCACAACTGGAGGCAGCTGGCTCATAACCGTGCTGGCTGGAGAGGTTTGTTGGTTGAGGCCCAGGTCCACCCCGGACTGTAGCGCCATCTCAGTAAGTTAGTAAGAATACGAATGTTTGAAAGCATTATTCATCTTGCAAAGTTCAGCAAAAGCTGAAATACAAGAAAACTTCAAAAGAAAGTACCCAAACTTGGTTTCGGAAACACAAATGTTGGCAATACAGCCCTAGGTTTATTACCATTCCAGAACTTTTGCCGAAATTAGTGGTGTTGATGTACAACTTATTTCTAGGTTAAAATAAGCGGAACAAGCATAAGCAGATTGTACCGATTAAATTTTGCAAGGAAATTTTCTAGGAAGGACTGCAACATGGATGCTCTTAACAGGTTAAACAAATTATAAGGAACTGGAACGGCTCAGACCCTCTTATAGCAAGTTTAAAATCTTTGCCTGTTAGGAAAAGAGAGCAATTTATAAATGAAGCTCTAGAAATGCATATACCCGGGCTTCCTGGTCCATCATCTTTAGAAAACATTTACGGAACTACAACCTCCGATGAAATCGAAGATGTTGAAGTACATAATGAGTGTACTGATGAAGAAGAATCCTCTGCCAAATTCACTGAATAACTTAAAGTGATCCATATTTCATTCCAATTTTTCAGATTAATAAAAAATTACCTAATTACCATATATCAAAACTACTCTATGCATCCCTATTCGACGTAAGTTAGCTCTAAAACTCTAATAATAATTGTTTCAGGCAAATATCACTTCTTTAGTACAAAGAAATATTTTTGCACTTTTTGAATGCAGATACCCTTATGTGCGATGCTCAGCCACTCAGAAATGACGCTTGCCGCTCAACGACTGCGGGGCCACAACAATACAATTTTATCTCTTCTAATTTTTTTTTGTCGTTCTATCGCTTTGCCGCTTGACGCTCATTGCATAGCCTGGGCCTTAGTAAGGAGCAAGCTTAGTATTTATGGTACGTGAGTTACTCGGGGATTTGTGTTATCAAATAACGATTTGATAGGTTTTTCACATAGTTTATTTGAAACATAGGAACGGTGAACTATCTGCATGGAAATGATGATATGAAAATTTATTCAGTCTAATCTCTATAAAAATGTACTTGAGAATGTTAAAATATTGTTTCGAATGTACAATGTAAACGCGACAGAAGATATGTTTGTGCAATTAAAAGGACACGAAACTATTGCCTTTAACCACTCAGCTTAGCAAGAAGTCCTTATATCTGCCCCGACATGTGGAATTACCAGTAAAGTTCAATTCAGTAGCGCAAGACGTTAATATATGGGGTGCTTCGAAATATGTGTTTGAAGTTTAGATTTACATATAGACTAGGTTGGCTGTCTGTACAACTGTGCAGACGCACTTAGACTAGTAGAGTCCGTTGTTATTCCATGGATATTTTGGCTACCATTTTCCAAAATGACGGACTAAGCACAACTTTATTTCTTATAGAAAATACACAATTTTTATTAGACCATAAATAAATTCCAACTCCATCGCGTGTGTTAAATTTATTTTCTTAAATTGACCACCTTTTGTTTAACGAGAGGGCTTAATTTTGGAAAACTGCTCATGTCTTAACAATATTTCAAAGTAATTATTTTTACGATACAAAACATACGAAATTCTTAATATGTTATACTCATGAAATAAGATGTGTTCTAGTCACGAGTTGACGTATTCTATTTCGGGTCCAGCTAAAGTCTGTAACAACCGAGTACTTCCTTGCCAAAAAGTGTAAAAGTTGCACATTATCACATTTTGGTTGTGCTCTTTCATAACTACCCACCTACGTTGAGTTTTTAATTGAAAATTAGTTTTCTTTCAAAAAAAAAAAAACTTTCTCTGGCATTTTACTTCGCTACATAGCTATGCGTCCGCTATGGTCAATATCTTGGATGACATAAAGAAGGAATTTGATAAGGGATTTGTGACTTCGCTTTGCCTTTTGGAATTTTCAAGGGCCTTTGACAAGGTAAATCACTCCATACTCTGTTGGAAACTGCGGCATTGTTTTGCTTTAAGTGAGGTTGTTTTTGGGTGATAGGTCGCAGAGAGTGGTTGTAGGGGATAAATGCTCTGATTTTAAGCCCCTTCTGCAAGGTGAACCTCATTGTTTAATCCTGGGGCCCATCCTGTTCTGCCTGTACATTAATGACTTACCGTCGATTTGCAATCATGTATTAATCCACCTCTACGCTGATGATGTTCAACTTTATTTCTCGCAGCCGGCTGATAAGTTGAGAGAGTTTGTATCAGAGTTAAATGAAGATCTACTTGCAATCAATCAATGGGCAATGAATAACGGGCGGGTCTTAAACCCAGCTAAATGCCAAGCCATATCTATCTCGAACAGATCTCTCGAACTACTTTCTGTGTGAGATATCTTGCTATCAGGTATTAAACGGAAGCTAGTTGAAACTTATCTTGTTACAATCACATGAACGTCGCGATTGGTCGAATTTATGAATGCTTGTAAAAATTGTCGATTTCAGCTAGTTTTCCTCCACTTGAGAAAGGTAGAAAAGATGTGCAAATAGTTTTCATGCCTATAATATATACGCTGAAGTGGTCTACAGCAGCGTTGATTCGCTTTGATTTCATAAGATGCAAGTAGCTTTCAATGATGGTGTCAGGTATGCTCACCAGCTACGTAGGTATGATCGAATCTCTACGCATTCGAAAGATTTTCTAGGCTGTACACTATAGCAGCATATAAATATTAGAAATTGCTTATTTATGTACAAAATTATAAGAACACAATCACCGCCACACCTATACTCAAAGCTTGAGTTGAATTAGAACGTTCGACATTAATACACATCACTACAATTATCTGAATTTTTCTCGACTACGAGTATTTTTCATCCATGGTATCCAGTTATGGAACTTCTTGCCGCCACACATTAAAAATGTATCCAGCTTCAAAAACTTTAAAACTGCACTCTTATGATACTCGTATTACACATTGCAGCATTACATAAAAATAGAAATAGAAGTAGATATTTTCATACACTTCTTATATCTCTTCTTTATTTTAACTAACTTTATTCTGTCATTTCCCTGCTTTTCTTTTCTTTCTTTCTTCTTCTTTTCTTCTTCTCAGATAATTTACCAATTTTGAATTCGATATCAATTATTATTACAGAGAAGCTTGCAAATGTTGGTCTATGAAATATATCTGCTTATATGGAGAAATTAGTTAGTCTTGGACAGAACGCCACAATAAAATAAACAAATATTTGGCGCAACAGCTCTTTAAGTGCCAGGGCCTAGCTTCTCGCAACCACTCATGTTGTGTGCGTTATATTTTTCACACGAATAGAAGGGACCTACAGTTTAGGTTTAGTGCCGAATCCGAACGGCGATTTGAGAAGCTTTTTTGTGACAACAATACTCTCGCATATTTGTCAGACGCTCGCGAGAAGGGGACCGTGAAAAAACTTTTTTGGTGTTTTGTGGGATTCGAACTTGGAACCTCATGCGTAGTGATCCGACACACTAACCACTTACGCCACGGCGCCCACAATAGGCAGATATAATGTTGAAGCAGTAACGGACTTTGTCAAAATAGGCTATACGATGACATCAGTGGGGAGATCAAGTGAAGAATTGCTCTTGCCAATCGCTCCTTTTACGAGCTGGATAGATAGATAGATTTATATTGTTGAGAGGTGCAAGTGCACTGCGACCTATAAAAGATCTATTGTGCCCCCCATACTAAGGTTCTAGCCGATGATATAGTCGGTCTAGAGCACTTCCTCCAGTCCAGCTGCTACAGCAAACCGGAGTATCTTCAGTGGATCCAGCGAAGGCAAATCCGTTTCTGATAGGAGATAGGCACCAAGGTGATTCCTTCTTTTGTGGATCAGTGCTTCGCATTCCATAAGAAGGTGCGCTGGTGTTTCTGCAAAGTCCCTGCAGAATCTGCAGTGTCCGTCTCCCTCTATTCCCAGTTTCTTAAGGTGCTCCTTAAGTCTGCAGTGACCAGTTAACATGCCCGCCAAGATGCGAAGCCGATTCTTACTAACTCTTAGGCAGGCTCTGCTTCTTTTCTGGTTGTATTTCCAATTCAAGTTTGTTGAATTTGCCTGTCTTATTTGGGGGATATCGTCCCAATGTTTGGCCCATTTGTTCTCTTCTTCTTTCCTTAAGTCTTCCCTTATTTTGTGGGGTCCTATCCCACAGAAGGGTTCTGTTCCAAGGAACGGCGTGTCTGATCCGTTTCTAGCTAGCTCATCAGCTGCTTCGTTCCCCTCTACTCCTACATGTCCTGGTACCCAGTAGAGAGTTACTTTGTTTGTTTCTCCCAGTTTGTTGATCCTGGTGAGACACTCCCATACCAATTTGGATCTGATCTTATGCGAGGTAAGTGCTTTAATAGCGGCTTGGCTGTCTGATAGTATCGCGATGTCCTGCCCGCGATATTTCCTGTCTAAGTTGAATTGCGCGCATCTTTCGATCGCGTGAACTTCTGCTTGAAATATGCTGGGGAATGTTCCCAGTGATTCTGAGTATCTAGTCCTGGGCCCGTACACTCCTGCCCCAGTGCCAGTAGATGTTTTCGATCCGTCTGTGTACCATTTAATTGTGCGTTGTTTGAGTTGGTATTTATCGGATTCGCTGCTCCAATCTCTTTTGTTGCTCAGCTTTGAGTCAAATTTCCTTTCAAAGCAGTATTTCTTGACCATATCATCTCTGGGCCAGTCCAGAAGCGGCACCGATTTGGATAGGGTTACTCGCTCTTTATTTGCGATGCATGTTCCTTTCCCGATGCCCTCTTTGGTGATTCTTAAAACAGTCTCCTTGGCGATTCGCTCTAGCACTATGTGTAGCGAAGGTATCCCTACGATCACTTCTAGAGCTGCTGTGGGACAGGTTCGCATGGCTCCTGTTATACATATACAGGCTAATCTTTGCACTTTGTTGAGATCTGTCTGTGATTTGTCTAGATCTGTTGACCCATGCCGCTGCCCCGTAAGTGATGATGTGTCTTACTATCATCAGATACATCCATCTCAGTGTGGCTGGGCTACAACCCCAGGTCTTTCCTGAAATGTTTTTGCACACCATAAGTGCTCTGGTGGCTTTGGTTACCACAGTTTCTACATGTTCTCTCCAGAGGAGTTTGCTGTCTAGTGTTAGACCTAGATACTTGACCTGTTTCTGTGGGTCAACTCTGATCCCTTCCAACAGGATGGGTTGCATACGCTTTAACTGTCTTTTCTTGGTGAAGGGTACCACAGTGGTTTTGGTAGGGTTCACTCTGAGTCCGGCAAATTATAGAGGCTGTGAAGTAGCTAAGGAGTTGCAAAAACGGAGAGATGCGTTCCTTAAGCCACTAAATATAAAATCAAAATTGCAAACTAAACCAAAGCGTAAGATCGTGCCGGAGAAAGTAGGCAAACTAAAACTACCGGGTTCAGAGCACAAAACGGTGAGGGAAAGATTGACAACAGAAAAGCCCTCGACCTCTGCTCTTAAAAGAAACGATACTGAAAAGCTAAGATTAGAAAAGCCACCGGGTAATGACCCTCGGACAGCAGCAATGCAGTCTTATGCTCAGGCCGTGGCTTCCGAAAAACCAAAAAACCTTGAAATTTCGACCGACCCCTTTTCTCATGTTTTCTCAGTTATTCTCGCGAAACTTGAAGAACAAGGCAAAATAAATAAAATTATTCTCGATAGGCTGGTTAAGCTTGAAAATAATTCACAGAAAACGCGCACTTCAACTAGAACATGAATGACAAACGAATGTTGAAAATATGTACTTGGAATGCAAACGGACTTTTGCAAAAACTTGACGAATTAGAAATATTTATGCGCCAAAAAGATATTGATATTTGCTTGATTTCTGAAACCCACATCAAAAAGGAATCGCATTTAAAAATAAAAGGCTATAATGATTACCACGCTTGTCACCCTTCGGGAAAAGCGAGAGGCGGATCTTCCTTGCTTATTAAAGACTGTATCGAGCAATCGGAAGACCTAAAGATAGAGCTTGAAACTTTGCAACTGTGCACGATTCGAGTTAAAAATAGTCAGCGTACTCTTAAAATTTCGTCTATCTACTGTCCACCGCGTTCCGCGCTTGAAAAAAGTAATTTTACTAACATGTTTGAATCGCTTAAACCTAATTTCATTATTGGCGGCGATTTTAATGCGAAACACACGTTCTGGGGCTCAAGATACAGTTCGAAAAAAGGTAGAATGCTCTATGGGGCAGGTATGGAGTACAATTGCGATTTCCATTCGACGGGTAAACCGACTTACTGGCCAACTGATACTTCAAAAATACCTGATCTGATAGATTTTTTCGTTGTGAAAGGAATATCTACCAACCACATAAAAGTCAAAGAGAGTTTTGATCTGTCGTCTGATCATTCCCCAATTATTTTGACTTTGAGCGAAAAACTAGTCTATAACCTAGAGCCAGCGAGATTAACTGGTAGAACAACTAACTGGGAAGGTTTTAGGAACGAAATTGAAGACAATGTTGAACTGAACGTTCCACTTACGACACCCTATGAACTTGAGGTTGAAGTTGATCGCTTCGTCGAGATCGTACAGCTCGCCTCTTGGAATAATACTCCCATTCCAAGGAAAACGCCGTACAAATACGGTTTACGATATCCTCCGGAAATAAAGGAATTGGTCAAGGAAAAACGAAAAGCGCGTAAAAAATGGCAACAGAGTCGTGCTCCGCAGCATAAAGCACACTTGAATCGTCTGTGCAATTCGTTGAAGAAAACTATTAAGGATTTTAAGAATCGTGCAATAGGCTCTTACCTTGAAAGTTTAACAGCGAAAAACGATTCCAATTATTCACTTTGGAAAGCCATAAAAGGCACCAAAAGGCCCAAAGTCCCCGCGCCGCCAATTAGATTGAATCAAAATGAATGGGCAAGGGAAGATAAAGAAAAAGCGGACGTCTTTGCGGCCCACCTGGAAGAAACCTTTAAACCGTACGATGGTCAAGTGGTTTACGATAACGTCAATAGGCCGGATTTACCAACTGGCAATTTAATACTCACAAGTGCAACGCTTAGGGAACTCAAAAATGAGATCGAGATTCTAAAACCTAAGAAAGCTCCTGGTTATGATTTAATCACCGGAGAAATTCTCAAAGTTTTACCTAGAAAAGCTTTGATTAAGCTTCTTAATATTGTAAATGCTGCGCTCAGATTAAAACACGTTCCGAACCAATGGAAAGTTGCGGAAGTAATAATGGTCTTAAAACCAGGAAAACCGCCAAATGAGGTAAAATCGTATAGACCAATTTCGCTTCTTCCAGTCATATCCAAAATTTTCGAGAGAATATTACTAAGGCGTGTCCAACCGGTTATAGACGAAAATAATCTTATCCCTGACCACCAGTTTGGGTTCAGAAGTAAGCATTCGACGATTGACCAGGTGCATAGAATTACTGACGTAATCGAGAAAGCATTTGAAGAAAAAAAGATTTGCTCAAGCGTATTTCTTGACGTCTCGCAGGCCTTTGATAAGGTGTGGCATGATGGCTTGAAATTCAAACTACGACAAGTTCTCCCCGTGTGCTTATACGATATTCTAGTATCATATCTGGGGAATAGACTCTTCCGTGTTAGACATGGAAACGAATACTCGCAGCTCAAAGAAATTTCGGCCGGCGTACCACAAGGAAGCGTTCTTGGCCCGCTTCTCTATTTGCTATATACTCGTGATATACCGAAAGAAGATGGCACTATCCTAGCTACGTTTGCCGATGACACCGCTATCCTAGCAGTAGGTAAAACAATCGAAGAAACGACTGAAAAACTGCAAAACGCGCTAAATAAAGTAAATGAATGGACGAGGGACTGGCGGATTGCCCTCAACGAATCTAAATCTGTTCACGTGAATTTCACTTACAAGAAAACTAATAACTTGCCAATTTTCCTAAACTCGGCCCGAATACCTTTCGCAAACGAGGCCAAATACCTGGGAATGACACTCGACGCAAGACTGAAATGGAATTCGCACGTGAAAATGAAACGTAAAGAACTCGAAATCAAATATAGCGAAATGTACTGGTTACTCGGAAAACATTCCCAGCTCAGTACTGAGAACAAACTGCTTTTATACAAGCAAGTGCTAAAGCCGGTGTGGACCTACGGTATACAACTTTGGGGTTGTACCAAGAAAACAAATGCAAATATTTTACAAACTTTTCAAAATAAAGTGCTAAGAGAGATTGTCCAAGCACCGTGGTATATTAGAAACGACGATATCCACAGGGATCTCGGAATTCCGACAATCGAAGCTGAAACTAGAAGCTTCGCGTGAAAACATAAAAACCGACTAATCGGACATGTCAACAATACAGTCCTACAAATATTGGATGAGAGCAATTTATTGCGCCGACTACAAAGGACGAAACCCTTCGACTTGGCGAGATAATGATAAACCGCGTTTAGATTGCGGAACATGCAGGATCTTTCAGTGGAAAGTAACCTGCCAAACGTTTTTATTTCGTGAAAGAAAAATTGCTTGATAAGTTATTACTTAGTTGCGATATCTAACAAATTTATATCGAAGGGTGGTGTTTTTTTAGTCAGTAAGAATCTGACACTACTATGAGCACGCGCTTGCTATTCTCATAGTGTCTATGGAAGATTTTTCACCAACCCTCGGAAAAAAAAAAAAAAAAAAAAAAAAAAAAAAAACTCTGAGTCCTACCGTTTTACACCACTTCTGTGTGATTCGTAGACCCCTCTGAATGATTTCGCATAGCGTTTCTTCAAATTTTCCTCTTGCGACAATGACTATACCGTCGGCGTACCCCTGGCACGTAATGCCGGCACCTGTCAATTTGTGCAGTAGTTCATCTGCTACTAAGCTCCACATCAATGGTGATAATACACCTCCTTGTGGACAGCCTCTAGTGGTGCTTATTGTGATGGTTTTTTGACCCACCTCTATCTCAGCAGTCCTAGTTCTTAGCATCTCACACATCCAGTTACTTGTGGTGTGATTTACTGCTTTTATTTCGAGACCCCTCCTAATTGCTTCGTGGGAGGTGTTATCGAAGGCTCCTTCGATGTCTAGAAATGCGCATACTGCTGTTTCCTTGCTCTCCAGTGTATCCTGAACCCAACTTGTCAACTGGTAGAGCGCAGTTTCGGTGGATCTTCCTGCTCTGTAGGCATGTTGATTGTGGTGGAGAGGTATTCTTTCCAGCACAGTCATTCTTAGGTGATTATCTATGACCTTTTCTAGCGTCTTTAACATGAATGAGGTCAAGCTGATGGGCCTAAAGGATTTTGGTGAAGTGGTGTCTCTTTTTCCCACTTTCGGAAAGAATATGACCTTTGCCCTTCTCCATATCCTTGGTATATGCCCAAGTGCGACGCTGCTTCTCAATAGTCCTAGGAGGTGTGGCATAATGATTTCCTGGCCTTGTTGTAGTAGGGCTGGGAATATTCCATCCGCTCCCGGTGCTTTAAACGGCTGGAAGGTGTTCAGAGCCCAACTTAGCCTTTGATTCGTGCAGATGTCTCTTGCCATCGCCCAGTCCTCTCTCCTGGGCCTTTTATGTCTTACTAGTGCATCTGTGCTGCTGTAGATTGAGCTACCCGGGAAGTGTGTCTCTAATAGTAGAAGGGCCCTCTGCTCTTCATCTTCGGTATAGCTGCCATCTTGCTTTTTCAGTGAGCCAGGCGCGCCTGCTTTCTCCTTAGCCAGTGCTTTATGTAACCTGGCCGCTGCAGGGGTTGACGCTATGTTCTCACAGAATGCTCTGAAGCTATTTCTGATTTCCAAGTTGTATCTTGTTAATTGCTCGGTGTATGTTTGCCAGTCTCCGTCACGCTTTGCTTTATTAAAGAGCTTGCGTACCTTTGATCTTAGGTCGACTAGCGTTTTGTTCCACCAGGGAATATCCTTCGGATCTTTCTTACGGCTAATAGGGCAGCTGCTTTCAAATGCATCTTTGATCGCCCTGTTAACCACTTCTACGTTACTTTCCAGTTCTAGGAAGCGGCTCGCCGTTTTCTTTCCTTTCACATTTAATAGGTTCCACTCAAGTGTAGACCTATATCTGTCCCAGTCAGTTTTGTGGGGGTTTCTTTTCGGGGTAACCTCCTTACTGAGACCTTCTATGTTGAAGGTGATGATCCTGTGGTCCGACATGGACGGCTCGTCAGAAACATTCCAACCTGTAATGCAGTTACTAATACTCGGGCTGCCGAGTTCCCACATTCAAAATATCTAGGTTTTCATTAATAATGAATTCGAGAAGGCGCTCACCTCTAGCGTTGTTGTCGCTACTGCCCCATTTCAGACAATGGGCGTTGGCATCGCATCCTAGCAGAAGTGGCAGTTTGTGCCTTCTACAGTGTCTCACTAGCCTTTGAACTTCTTCTGGCGGTGCCTCCCCGCCTCCGTCGAAGTAGGCCGAAGCAATTACAATGGCGCAGTGGGTGCCTCCTACGTTAATGAAGGCCTGGATAGCTGTCAAATCCTACGTCATGTACTCTGAAAGACATAAGAATTTTATGTTTTTACTGATTAGTATGCAGGCCCTGGGGAGGTCCTGTCTATTATCCCAGATTACCTGTGCATTCTTGCTTGAGAGACCTCTTACCTTTCCCCTGAAATGATAGGGTTCCTGTATCAGCACAAGTCCAAGTTGGTGTTTGATAAAACTTCTTGAGATGACGGCCGAGGCCGCCTTCGCGTGGTGTAGGTTAACTTGTGCGATGCGAGTTAGAGCTTTTTGCTCCATTTTAGGGGAAATTCGGAGAGGGGCAGGTGCCCACCTCCATCTGTTCTTCCTCTTCTGTTAGAGGAATGACTAGATCCTCCATGTTGAGTCCAGCTATGTCGACACTTTCAGTGTCTTCCTCACTCAGGGGGATCTCCTCGGCCTTTGCTGGTGCTGTTGCTGCTGTGTGCTCCGTCCTCGCCCGCGTGGGTTTCGGCTGTTTCGGCTGCCTGCTTCCGCAGTCCGCAGATATTTATTTTGCCGAACCTACATCGGATCACGTAGTCCTGCTTGGCAATCGTCTCTGCCGATTGGTCGTCAATGAGGAAGGTTACCACTCTTCCCTTGCCTTCTTCTCGACTACTGGTCGCTCTCCATAGATGGGTGTTAAGCCCCTCGTTTTGCGCTTCTATGAGGTCTAGCGACTTCTTCTGGTCGTGCCCAGAGCTCCTTGGGAGGAAGACGGTGATGGTGTGGATTTTGGGGATATATTCTCCCAAACACGCCCTCAATTTGACCCCCTTCCACGCAGTTAATCTTGCTGCTGCTTGTAGTAGCCATTGACCTGTGTCCTCGTTGTAACAGTCAACGAGTAGTAAGCCCAGTCTGAAGTGTATACCTTCAAACTGAAGCTTGCTCTTCCAGCCTAGGGCTACTTCTTCAATAATGGCGTCCTCAAGCGCCGTTTGCTCCTCGGTGCTTAGCGTTGCCACCGGGTAGTCCTTTGGGAGCACAGCCACTCGCAGGTTTCTCACTATGCCTGCATAGCTGGTGCCTGGCTCTACTCTGCGTCTCCTCTCCGCTGGGACGGTGGTTGGGCCCGCCGAGCTGACGCTACTGGTAGCTTTATGTCGCTTGCTATCAGGTTTCTCCGGGGGGGTGATGGTATCCCTTACCCTTTTTAGGTGTCCCTGTACTACTGGAGTGTCAGTTGCCTCCTTCTTCCTTTCCACGGTTAGCTTCCTTGCTTCTTCAGGTTCGAAACCTTGGGCTAGGAAGCGTAAGTACCACTTTGCACCCGCTCCACTGAGCGGCAATGAGTAACAAAGCCCTATCTGGAACTACTAATGTAACTCTTTATAAGGTACTTATCATCTCAGTCTTGCTGTATGGCGCACAGGCGTGGACTTTGTCAAAATCGGACGAAGATGCTCTTGGTTACTTTAAAGGAAAAGTTCGAGTGAGATTTGGTTCCGTCTGCATAAACGGCAAGTAGAGGTATAATGCCGAAGTACACGGCCTATATAAGGACATCGACTTAGACAGAAGGGTTTACATACAGCGATTAAGAAGGTTTGGGTCTTGTAAAGTGGATGAACTAGGGTTCTGAAACTGAAAAAATTTATATGTTCAGTCGATCCTCCACATATCCGTAATAGTTGCCCTTGTTTATGTTAAATGATTCGAAATAAATTTTGCGACGTGGTTAACTATTTGTACATGAAGATGCTTGTTACATAGCATGCTGATACTTCAACATTTTTTTTTATGTTTTTGGCCACACCGATTTGGCGAAAAGGCACTGCCACCGGATGGATTTGTTGTGTCAGAGGCCAACTTTTAGGACACCTTATGAAAACAATAATTACAGCTACGGAAAGGGTCCTTAGGTGTGTTGGAGGTGTGATCTCTTCTACACAGAGCTGTACATGCGCAAGGTGTGTGTCCTGCACTTTCGTCCTATTCTAGACAGAGGTGGGTAATATCCTCCGTAGTTCTCATTTTTTTGAGGTGGTATTTTAGATGGCAGTGTCCAGTAAGGAAGCTCACAAGCCTCTTTACATTATTTCTGCTTTATTTAAGAATACCAACTACTACTTAGTAGTACTTTCGAGTAAATCAAAACTAGGTATCACTTTACCTCTATTACCGCTTTAATTTCATCAATATTTACACAATAACAAGGAGAGCACACAAAACATGAATATTTTTTTTTAAATCCAATTGCCGTATGTAGGGAATATAAAAACGATTTTCGTTGCAATTTAGAAGAATAACTCCCGAATATCAAACATCCAGAACTGGTGAAGTAAAAAGCTTTTAGCTTTCTCCTGTTTTCAAACTGAATCATCGAAGTATTTGCGATAATATCAAATTCATCTATTTCAATTTGCATACATACCTATACACGACGTTTTAAAATTGATTCTTTTATTTACTTTACGTGCCTTTCAAATTCAAATAACAAAAGACTTTTATACTTCGATAGGTATCGTACTCAGCACTAAGTGGTTCTTATAGTTTGAAGTGACTACTTCTATTTTCATACATTTCGTTCTTCCAGTAAGAGATTTTCTACAGATATTTTAAGAGTATGTGGGTGTTCCAAAAAAAATATTGTGGAATACAACTAAATCAATCCGTCGTCGAATATGATTATCCACTGTTTTCAAGCAAATGAAACGAGAAACAGAGAAAATAAATTCCATTAAATGTGGACTTTGCAAAGACGATTGATTGAATCCTCTTCCCCAGAAACAAAAAGCAATCTATCTTTGAAGTATGTACATATGTATATATACAACTGACAATGGTTTCTTCGAACTCCTTATGTGATCAATTTCTCAAATCATATTTGTATGGTAGAAATTCGTTGAGAGGGTGAAATTGACTCGATAAATTGCTGTTACACGAATACAAATTATTATTCGATAGAATGTAGAAGCTGATTTTCAAATTCCATTCGCATTTGTATTTAACCACAAGAAATGTTTTATAGACGTAGTCGTAGGTAGATTATTTTTGCGGGTTTAATTGTGCAATTGAATTTATTTGGCAGCACCACCAGAAGGTCTTTTATTCGATATATGGTATACATATTCGGCGCAATAGCTCTTTAAGTGCCTGGCCTAGCTTCTCGCAACCACTCATGCTGTGTGCGTTATATTTTTTCACACGAATGGAAGGGACCTACAGTTTAGTGCCGTATCCGAAGGGTAATTTGTTTTGAGAAGCTTTTTCTTGACAACAATACTCTCGGATGTTTGTCAAACGTTCGCGAGAGGTGGGACCGTGACAAAACTTTTTGGTGTTTTCTGGGATTCGAACATGGAACCTTGACAACAGCAGCTACAGAAGCGAAGCAACTCTCAAAGCAGATGTGGCAAAACAGATGAAACGCCGAAACGAGGGGAAGGTGGACCTACCAGTTGATCAGAGACGTTGCTGCATGGACCGAGCGGGAGCACTATGAAATGAATTAATATATCACCCAGTTCCTTACCGGACATGGTTACATCGACCGGTACCTGCATAAGATGAGAAAAGTAGGGAGCGCAGAATGCCAATACGGAAACTCTTTGGATGACGATGCGTATCGCACCTTTTTTCAACTATAACAGTAAGCAGCAGAAAGAAATAGTCTGGAGTTAGAGACAGGAACTTTTCTACAGAAAATGTCGAACACTAGATGGTCTCGAGTATCGACATGTGGAATAAAATATCTTTATTCCTTGAGATGGTACTCAGGTAAAAAAAGACAGAGGAGGATGTAAACATACCCTCAGTAAGTTTACCAAATTGATGTAAGACTTAACGGCTAGATATTATAAACCCCCACCAGGAGAAAAATGTGAAAAAGCCGGTCCCCAGAGGAGAAAGAAACCAACGCCACTCTGAAGTAATACTAAAGCAGTTCCGAGTGGATGGTGTCGGGATGAAAAGGGGTTAAAGGTGGTTTTATAGTGAATAGGATTCTTACACTATTTGACACAGAGCGGGACTGTTTCTCGTGCGCATCAGGGTTTTCCACTACCCCGTAGGCAACAAAAAAAAAACATTAGGCACTACCACTGCTGTACATGGTACTGCTGTTGGACCGAGGAGAAATTTTCGGGTAAGACCTATATGGATTACGGGGGGCTAGCAAAGTAATAAAACAGTTTTGAAGAACGATAAGGGTCGCGAGGTGGAACGTTGGAAGTATGACCGGTCGAAGTAACGAGCTGGAAGAGATGATGCATAGAAGGCGGGTGGACATCTTGTGTGGCCAAGAAACGAAATGGCAAAACACCGGAAATCAGGCGGGTTTCTTGGAGGTTAGGACAAAAGCTTACAAGATGTTCTACTACGGAACGGAAAAGGGTAGAAACGGAATCGGTGTCGTTCTTATGGAAGAGCTGCTTGGTAATACCTTGAACATTTCGAAGTCCAGCGATCGTTTGATATCTCTCAAACTAGAAATGCAGAGAGAGGTGTGGAATATTGTCCGTACATATGCTTCCCATAGTGGGAAGAATAAAATAAATATTTGGCGCAACAGCTCTTTAAAGTGCTAGGACATAGCTTCTCGCAACCACTCATGTTGTGTGCGTTATATCTTTCACACGAATGGAAGGGACCTACAGTTTAGTGCCGTATCCGAACGGCGATTTGAGAAGCTTTCTCGTGACAACAATACTCTCGCATGTTTGTCAGACGCTCACGAGAGGTGGGACCGTGAAAAAACTTTTTGGTGTTTTCTGGGATTCGAACTTGGAACCTCATGCGTAGTGACCCGACACACTAACCACTTACGCCACGGTGCCCAGTGTGATCAGAGGGAAAGAGATTCATTTTGGCTATATTCAAGGGTAACTCGGTCTCCACCATCAAGACCGAATGACTCCGGAAAAAGAAGTTCGCCGGAAGTGCAAGCGCAAGAGAAACGGGACTCAGTGAAATGTAAAAGCTTTGAGGAAGAAAACAATGAACTCCGCATTAAGCTAAATAAAATGGATCTACTCTACCAAGTGCCCAAGAGAGAGGTAGAATCACTAAAAGAGGAAAACAAGGCCTTAAAAAATTCACTTTTGCAAAGAGAACGCGAAGTTACCCCATCCCCTGGGGACCCAGACAAAGAAAAAGACTTGAAACAGAAACAAACTCACGACAAGTTACGTCCCCCGCCTGCAATAAACGTCGTCAACATTACGGACTACAATAAATTGCATTGCCTTCTCAAGGGAACTGTGACATCGGAATTTAAGGTAACATCATTCCGAAACAATGATTGGAAAATTAATGTAGTTGACTCTGACGGCTACCGAGCAATATCTAAAAAACTAAACGCGGAAAAGATCCAGTGGTTCACCTACGAAAATAAATCAGAAAGACCACTCCGTGTTATAGCAAGGGGTCTCCACCTCTCGTGGTGCACTAAAGATGACATAATGGATAAAAGGAAAAGGATTGAAAATTATCGACGCAATTAATATCTTAAAGAAGATGAAGCAGAAAACGGAACAAGGCAATGAAATCTTGGTCAAGCATGGACTTCCGCTCTTTATGCTAACCTTCGATAGAAGCGATAATATAGACGATACTTATAATGTAAAAAGTATTTTAATATCGTAGCTAAAATCGAGCCTATGCGTACGAATACACGATCGATACATCAGTGCAAACGCTGTCAAGGTTTCAATCACACCCAGTCGTATTGCCAAGAAGAACCGAAATGTGTAAAATGTGCCGGGAACAACTTATCAGAAAGGTGTGACTTAAATAAGCAGGCTCCGGCGACCTGCATAAACTGCAAAGGCAGGCACCCAGCAAACTATCGAGGTTGTGAAGTAGCAAAGGAGCTTCAAAAAAGGCGCGATACTCTCAAGAAACCAATACACCCGAACCCAAGCTTAAGAGATCGTAAAACCGATAAACCTAAGGCCGCTAAGTTTGTCAAAACGACGAGACCGATAAAGGAAAATAAAAAAATTGCGTAAGAGAACGTCGCTGGTCCAAGTGCAGCGGAAAAACCGCCACAGGTTGAAGCGAGATCGTACGCGGAAGTCGCGTCAAACGAAAACAAATTAAGATCAGCTACAACAGATCCGTTCAGCCAAATATTTACCATTATATTGCAAAAAATTGAGGAGCAAACCAAGGTCAATAAAATTATTCTTGACAAATTGAGCAAGCTCGAGTTCAAACCTCGCAAGACAATCAAAAAAACATGAATATGAAACAACTACTTAAGATACTAACGTGGAACGCAAACGGCCTTCTGAATAAAATTGACGAGTTAGAAGTGTTTCTACGGAAAAATTATATTGATATATGTTTGGTATCGGAAACGTAATTAAAAAAGGGACTTAGACCCAAAATAAAAGGTTATAGCGATTACCATGCGAACCATCCTTCGGAAAATGCGAGAAGCGGGTCCTCTCTTTACATCAAAGACTGTATTAAGCACTCCGAAAACATAGAAATAGAATTTGATTCTATGCAAATAAGCTCAGTCTCCATAAAAATAAACCACTTAGAATAACATCGAATGTAGTTACTTCCCTCCGGGATATAAGCTAGTAGAAGATGACCTCGTTCGCCTCTTTGACTCACTCGGACCTAATTTTGTCTTAGGTGGTGACTTTAACGCGAAACACACTTTCTGGGGATCAAGATGCAATTCGACAAAAGGCAGATTATTGTACAAAGTCAGCATGAAACGCAGGGTGAACTTTTTTTCGACAGGAAAGCCAACTTATTGGCCAACTGACAAAAATAAAATCCCTGACCTCGTCGACTTCTTTATCGCAAAAGGGTTAACTAAAAATTTGACGGAAGTCGAAGAATGCTATGATCTATGCTCAGATCACTCAACAGTCACTCTGAAAATAGGTGGAAGTCTAGTAAAAAAAGAAGGACCGCCTAGGTTAACTAGTAACAAAACTAACTGGGACGCTTTCAGAAGAGAATGCAAGGAAAATGTTGCTTTAAATGTACCGCTAAAGACACCGTTCGAAATAGAAGAAGAAATCGACAAACTCATCGAAGCCATCCAGAGCTCAGCGTGGAAAAACACTCCTTTGCGGAAGACAGAAGCACGGAACAATAAAGTCAAATACAAGCCTGAAATCGAAGAGCTCATACGAGAAAAGAGGAGAGCGCGCAAGAGATGGCAACAATCCCGCGCGCCACCGGATAAAACTTATCTGAACCACCCTTGTAACAAGCTAAAAAATGTGCTGCAGGACCTAAAAAATCACGAGACTTCTACTTACCTCGAGGGTCTGACCGCTGATAAGTATTCAAACTACTCTCTATGGAAAGCCTTGAAGTCCATAAGGAAACCTGTAATGCACTCGCCGCCAATTAGGAAAGCTAACGGGGAATGGGCAAAAGAAGACAAAGAGAAAGCAGAATTATTTGCCGATCACTTAGAGGAAACATTCAAGCCGTTCGATGGACAACCGTTGATCGAAGATCCGAATGATAATACGGCACCCGACAACTTTAACCCTAGAAAGATAATCATATTTTTTATGACGTAAAAGATAATCATACGTCTCAGAGACGTATGGCACTTTTTTAATGTATTAATGGAAACCCATGAGCTTTTTATAAAATATTAATGTTTTATTTATTAATGAAATTCATATTAAGAGAAATGAAGTTATGGTTCAGTAAAAATAAAAATTAATTTAAACAATAAAAACAAGAAACTTAAACTCCATTGCCAAAGGATATTACATTTTTTTGCGCGCTATACGTCTGGCAGACGTAGATTATCTTTCTAGGGTTAAAGTAAAAACCGTATCCTTGTCCGAACTTCGAACGACAATAAAAAAATTGAAAAACACCAAGGCGCCGGGATATGATTTAATCACTGGCGAAATTTTGAAAGAGCTACCGAAAAAAGTGCTGGTTAAGTTGCACTACATTATAAATGCTTCTTTAAGACTATTATATATTCCAAGGCAATGGAAAGACGCCGAAGTTATTATGGTTCCGAAACCGGGGAAATGTAATGCCAAGAAATCATATAGACCCATTTCACTTCTGCCAATAATATCTAAGGTCTTCGAGAAACTTCTGCTGAAACGATTGCAACCAGTAATTGAAGAAAGACACTTGATCCCGGATCATCAATTCGGCTTTCGGGTCAAACATTCCACAATCGATCAGGTGTATCGAATAACGAACGAAATTGAAAAAGCTCTAGAAGGGGAAAAAATATGCTCTAGCGCTTTTCTCGACGTATGGGGTTGTACCAAACCAAGCAATAGGCATCTCATACAATCATTCCAAAATAAAATTATAAGAATAATCGTGAACGCTCCCTGGTATATCAGAAACAATGATATCCACAGAGACTTAGGGATAGCTACCGTGGAGGACGAAATAAAAAACTTCGCTCGCAAGCTTCGTATTCGTCTTCATGGCCATTGCAACTGTGCCATACTCCAAACCTTGGATGTGACAAATCTTACGTGCCGACTTCAAAGAACGAAACCGTTGTACGCCAAAGTTTGTTAACAATGCTTATGGCCAGCTTCTTGTGAATGACGACAAAATTCTGCAGAGGTGCAGTTTCCCCGGCTATACTTTACAGGAGCCACCCTTAACTTAACGAAAAGCGGTTGGACTAGACGAGATGCCCTCTGAGTTCTGAAAGAAGATGGAAGACATCGAGTTCTGATAGCTCAGAATGCTCATCTCCAAATTTATGAGATGTAACCCAATACAGAGTCAATGGAGGGAAAGCCATCGTACCTTCTCCCTGTGTACAAAGGGAAGGGTGACACGCGAAACTGTGATAACTACCGTTGGATCAAGCTGATGTTACACCCCATGAAGATCGTTGAGCGGGTATTAGGTAGCCGACTACGAAAAACAGTGCAGCTATCTGATGATCAGTGCGAGATTGTCGCGGGTAAATCAACCACAGATGCATTCCAAAGCATAAGGATCATAATGGAGAAACATCGTGATTCCTTATAGGATTCGCATTTTGTATTGGTTGACTTTAAAAAACCATTCGACAGACAACTACAAGATCTGACACAGGTGGCGCTAAGACATCGAAGGGTCCCAGAAACCTATATTCAGATGATCATGGACATGTACGAATGAGCAAAAACAAGAGTAATCGCTGGAGTAATCGAAAAGTTCCCAATCAAAGTCGGGGTGCACCAAGATAGCGTCTTAAGTCCTTTGCGTTTTATTACAGTCCTTGATCGCAAGATACATCAATTATTCTTCGGTGCCGATGGCACCATCACAAGTGAGGATCCTACGTCATTGCAACTAGCACTTGATGTATGGGTGGACGTTTTGAGGCGAAATGGGTATCGCATTAGTTTAAAAAAGACAGAATACTTGTGCTACCCGTTCTCTGATCTACTCAGGCCTATTTCAGACATTTATTTGAATATGGAACAGTGGTTCTCAAGTGTGAAAAGTTCAAATATCTGGGATCTATGGTCATTAGCAAAGTAACATGTGATGACGACATCAATCATCGCGTAAGCGCAGGGTGGATGAATTGTCGAGAAAACTCCGCTATCTTCTGTGACCGAAAAATTCCCTCTAAGTTGAAAGTAAAGCTCTATACCGCATTTGTGTGTCCAGCGATCACACACGGTTCACAATGTTGGACGATGTACGAAAAGTATGAGAGTAAATTAACGGCAGCTGAGATGATGATGCTTCGCATGACAGCAGGAATGACAAGACTTGATCGAATAAGAAGTTCGAAGATCCGTTGAAGCCTTCACGTCAAGGAAACTATCTTACGAAAAATTGAGCGGGGCCCGGCTCAGCTGGTATTACCACGTTCAAAGAAGAGATTATTTGAACCCTGTTTAAAAGGCAATATCAATGAACGTTCCAAAAGTATAGCGAGGGAGAGGCCTATAAACTCCTGGATAACACAAATGCAACGACACCGACATTCGACTTGACTCAGTAACGAAGTAATCCAAAATCAGGAGGCCTGCCGATATTTTCTTAGGTCAAACAGGCGAACCCCACAGGCAGATCAGTAGAAATACAGTGAAGTGGGAAGGAATTAATCTCTTGTTTTCGGATCATAACCTCGCCAAAATAGAAGGTAGAAGAAGATGAAGATGACTGATAAGAAATATTCTCATATATGCAGCAACAAAATCGCAAAATTTTTAATTTTGAGTAGCAAAGTAGACATATATTGAAATTTAGAACAAATAGTAGCCACGCGTATGTACATTGCACATATGTGTCACAGCCACCAAGTCGGACGGGCTGGTGGGGCTAAGCTCAGGCAACTGTGGGGGTCACAGGTGGCGGATAGTGAACGGCCTGTAGAATGCAGGTTAACTGCGAATACCCAAATAAGCAGTCCCCGACCAAGAGCGGCAGAGAAGGAGGGCTTGGCTGAAAAGGTCAAAGGAACCCCTATGAACTTTCTGCGACAAGACGAATAGGCATCGTCTTCCATATAGGTGCTCCCCACCCCTCACAAGGTGGCTACGAGGGATACAGTAAGGAGAAAATTGGCGAGATCCGGACGTACCCGCCACAACGCGAAAGGCGCAGCTTTTTACCTCGGAAAGATGGCTGCATTTATATGTAATCTACAATATATTATAGTACGTGCTACTATAATTAAATATCTAAAATATGATGACTTCGTCATCAGTACCCTAAAACATTAAGACCGAGCCCAGTAAGGTCTTAATTATGGCATACTGGAAAACGAATTGGAATGACAGCTATGAGGGCTGACGTTTGTGGTATTCTGTTACCTGAGTAAGCTGGAGTGAAATCTGGTCGAAATGGCTTTCAGGCTAATGCTACAAGCGCCCCTGTCCCGTTAAAACCTTCGCAGGACTCAAAGTACGTTCAATGTTTCGTCACCATTAAGTTGGTGATGTAGGTACAGATGTAATATTCCTGTTTAGCACCGATCTGGCTCTGACATAAGACCCCATAAGGGCTTATGCCAACCCTCGCATGGCCTCACTGCTTGCATAGATAACCATGGGATCCTTGGGTGACTACACATTCGAGCATTGATAGCGGCTTTGAGTGGGGACCCAACCGAAATGATTACAAACAAAACAAATAAAAACACAGGAGGAAAAATTGAGGAGAACGAGGAGAACCCCTTCAAGGGGGGCTCAAGGATGCTGAGGTCACCAGTTGGCCAAGCAGCAGCACCACAAAGATGCACGGAACGACGTGAGCCACCTGCAGTCGAAAGGGTGACGGTCGAACCAACCGACCAGAAATCTGATTTTCTCAAGCTAGGGGAACAGATTAGAGGGCTGGTAGAAATGCTGGAAGACGGCAAAAGGCTTTCGATTCACCAAGCGATGCGAGATGCCACTGAAAGCATCAGGGCTCTCTATGAGCTTTCGGCGATTCAACTGCACGATGAGAAAGCGAAGGAGGTTATTCGTCGGAACAACTCCTCGCAAACTTCACCCTGGCTAAAGCCAACAATAGAACCCAAGAGAAGGCACGTTGCAGACACCGAACCTCCGGAGCCAAAGCGGAACAGGTTCCATCAAATGGTGCTGCTGAGAGTCAACCCCCGGAGATAAAGCAGAAGGAGAAACATCCTTCAAATGATGCTACAGCAAGTAAACGCCCGGAAAAAAAGCGGAAGATGAAACATCCACCTCTGGCAAACACCAAGGAGAAAGATGTGGCAATTGGCGCTGAGACCCCAGCAAGAGCCCAGCGAACAAGTGCAACCACAAACAAAAAGCAAGCGACAGGAGAAGGCGAATGGTTAAATGCCAGCAGGAAGAAGGACGCCAAAAAGAAGCAGCAAGGGGCCATAAGAACGAAACCTGACGCTATTGTCATCAAAGCTACGGGAGCCCTTTCTTACGCGGATATACTACGCAAAGTAAAGGCAGATCCCAAACTGAAAGCAGTTGGAAAAGCGGTTTCTAAAATTAGGAGGACACAGAAGGGAGACCTCCTAATACAACTCAAGGAGACGGGAGGAAAGACCACCGAGTTTAAAGGCGTGATCAGCGAAGCCTTAGCGGAGCAAGCGAGTGTAAGAACACTTACGCACCGCACTACTCTCGAGGTCAAATACATCGATGAGGTCACTACAATGGTTGACATAATCGATGCAATTAGAACCCAGTTTGGAGTGAACGTCTTACCGGCAGACATCTTATCCCTGCGAAAGGCATTCGGAGGGACTCAGACAGCAACCATCAGTCTTCCAGTAGAAGACGTAAGAAACCTGTTAGAAGCCGGGAAAATTAAGATTGGGTGGGTAGTCTGCCGAATCCGTGGAAAGACACTGCTGAAAACGTGCTTCAAGTACCTGGAGTATGGTCATCTAGCCACACAATGCAGAAGCGAAGAAGATCGCTCGAAGCTATGTAGGAGATGTGGTGAAGGGGGCCACATAGCGAAAAATTGCGATAAGCAACCATCCTGCATGTTCTGCGAAAAAAAAAACACCCAGACGACGCGCATCATATAGCTGGTAGCAGAAGATGTCCGGTCTTCAGGAGAGCTATTACAAGTAAAATACCATGAAGATACTACAAATAAATCTTAATCACTGTAGAATAGCCCAGGACATCCTGGCGCAAACGGTCAAGGACGAAAGAGCCGACGTTGTTACGATCAGCGAGCCCTATAAATGTCCCGAACAAAACAATAACTGGATCTGTGATAAAGCAAAACAGGTGGCAATATGGATATGTGGACCCCATGACTTCCAAGAAACAAACGACCAAACAGAAGGCTTCGTGCGTGCGAAAATAAATGGAATCCATTTCTATAGCTGCTATGCAAGACCCAGCTTGACGACCAGCGAATATCAACTAATGCTGGACCATCTAACCGCGGATGCGCTCCAGAGAGCCCCAGTGGTTATAGGAGGAGACTTCAACGCGTGGGCCACAGAATGGGGCAGCAGGCTCACCAACACCAGAGGACAGGCCTTATTGGAAACATTCGCTCCCCTAGCAATAGGCATTGCTAATAAGGGCCGGACAAATACTTACCGGAAGGCTGGAGTAGGCTCCATCATTGACATTACCTTTGCGAGCAACTCCATCCTGAAAAACATAAAGTGGAGGGTCAGTGAGGAATATTCACACAGTGACCATCAGGTGATAATACTGGAAATAAAAGGGAAAAAACCAGTCCAGCTCCCAAAACTTACTGACCCAAAATGGAACGACCGATCTTTCGATAAGGATGCATTCGAAGAGATGTTGAACGGTGACCAAACTCCAAGCGGAACAGCGGAGACCCTCGCGCACCACCTCACAGGCACCATCACCACAGCGTGCGGCGCATCAATGCCTAGGAGAACAAACACCAGGAAGGCATCACCGTGTTACTGGTGGAACGAGGAAATAGGCGAACTTCGGGCCAATTGTCTACAAGCCCGGCGCAAAGTTCAACGATCAAGAAGGAGGGCGGATTTCCAACAATGCCTGGACACCCTTAGACTGGCGAGACGTAACTTAAATAGAGCCATCAAGAAAAGCAAAACTGCGTGTTTTAAACGTCTCTGTCAAGAAGCCGACATTAACCCATGGGGCTCGGCATACAGAATGGCGATGACGAAATTGAAGGGCTATAGGACTCCTCAAATAACAGGTCCGATAATGCTGAGATCCATAGTAGAGCACCTCTTCCCCCAAAGGCCTGCTACTATGTGCAATATTATACGAGAAGTCAATCCAGAAGATATTCCTTTAATTACTCACGAGGAGCTGCAAAGGGCATGCAGCAAGATAGGTGACAACAAGGCGCCGGGACCTGATGGCATCCCGAATAAGGCAGTACAGGCAGCTGTAAAAAAAAGACCAGACCTCTTCATATCAACAATGCAGAAATGCCTTGAAGAAGGAACCTTTCCCGAAAAATGGAAGACGCAGCATTTGGTCCTACTGCCAAAAGGAAAGAAGCCTCCAGGGGAACCATCATCCTATCGTCCAATATGCCTATTGGACACCATGGGAAAGATCCTCGAGAAGATAATCTATAATAGATTACTCGCAGTAGCAGAAGAGAAAGGAGCCCTCTCAGATCACCAATTTGGTTTCAGAAGAGCACGATCTACTGTTGATGCCATAAGAGCGGTAGTTGATATCGCCAAAGGTGCCATCGAAAGGGAAAGATGGCTCTATTGCACAAAGGAGTATTGTGCAGTAGTAACGCTGGACGTTAAAAACGCATTTAACTCTGCGGACTGGTCGTTTATTAGAAGGTCACTTGCCAGGATGGATACGCCATATTACCTGCTACGGATAGTGACGAACTACTTCAACAACAGGAAGCTGAGGTACAACACCGATGAAGGGGTAAAATACTACGACGTAACTGCGGGAGTTCCACAGGGATCGGTTTTAGGGCCACTATTGTGGAACATCATGTACGACGGAGTCCTACGATTAACTCTACCTGGCGGAGTAACGATAATTGGATTCGCCGACGACATTGCAGTCGTGACAGTAGCTAAACAGATCCATGCAGTAGAATCAGCTACAAATGAAGCAATTGCCCGGATAAAAGATTGGCTAATATCCGCCGGACTAGAACTAGCTGACCATAAAACAGAAACTGTTCTTATAACCAGCCGGAAAACCGTCGAATTTGCCAACTTTCAGGTTGGTAACCAAACCATCAGGTCGAAGGAGGCGGTTAAATACCTTGGAGTAATGCTGGACAACAAGCTACGGTTTAAAACGCATGTTGATTTTGTTACCAAAAAAGCATCGCATATGCAGGGAGCTCTCTCGTGTATCATGCCTAACATCGGTGGACCTGGATACGCTAGAAGGATTCTACTCTCTAGAGTTATCACCTCAGTTCTGTTATATGCCGCCCCAGTCTGGGCGAAGGCACCGACGTTGAAGGAGACCAAAAGGAGACTATCGTCATCATACATACGTCTGTGCGCTACGGACAATCAGCGGCTTTCGAACCATCTCTGACGAAGCTGCATTTGTCATAGCTGGAATGGTCCCCATCGATATTCTCGCAGATGAAATGCTGAGGATATATAACAGAAGAGTATTGAGTCATCACGACGCCACTGGTATCAAGGTGATAAAAATCGAAGAAAGGGCCGCGTCAGCAGCTATGTGGCAAGCTCGTTGGGCTAATACAACAAAAGGCAGATGGACATATAAACTTATACCGACAATCCAAGACTGGATAAGTCGAAAGCATGGAGACTGCAACTACCATCTAACGCAGTTCCTGTCTGGCCACGGTGGCTACCACAAATATCTACACCGATTTGGACACTACAACTCACCATCCTGCCCGGAATGCCAGGTGAAGATGAAGATACGGAGCACGCAGTGTTTTACTGCACACGTTTCACGGCATGGAGAATTACTCTGCCAAGTCCGTCATTACTCCTCGACCATATGTTACGGTCGGAAGAGAATTGGATGGCAATATGTTTCTTCGTAACAACTCTACAAAAAGAGCTGCGGAGAATAGAAGAGTTAAGAAGAGCAGCTGAAGCAGCGGAAGAAGCTGACACAAGAAGCATAGCATAAATTGCTAACCAGCCCCGCGAAGTAATACCTAACGGCAGTCCCGCGGGGAGAGTGGTTGAAGTGTGTAGGGTGTATGTTTAGTACGTAGGCGTATTCCTGAAATCGATTACTCAGGTCTGCGAATCGTGCATGCTAGTAGCACTCGGGCTATTAGTATCTATGAAGATTACACATCCCTGGCGCAATCCAAAAAAAAAAAAATAAAAATCACGTGAGAGTCTTAGATCGGGCTGTTTTTTAAAAGGTGTTACGTTTGTATAAATGGGGAGAGCAATGTGGCTGATTCTTCAATAAATGGTTAAAACGCGGTCGTCTTCTAGATGCAACTACAAGTGTATTCTTCTTCTTTTTTTTTACAATTTCGCGTATTTTGTTGTGCTAGCAGTCCACGCAATCTATTCAGTCACTTAAAGAAATTAAATGTTTCTAAATATTTAATGTGTTACTTGGCTAGCCCTGGGATTACAGAACGACCTTGAAATTTTCCCAGAAACAAAAGTACTCTAAATTCCTATGCTTTACATCCTAAAAATGTCAGCGGTCCGTTTCAAAAAGTTAAAAATGTACGATTCGGTCAGAAGTCAGTCCTCGTGCAATAATTTCCAGGCTCATCATGTTGTTTATACTCGTATGTATGTATACGATAGTTTCTTAAAGGCATAACAATTCCTGGGGTAAAAAAAAATGTTTAGTTTTTCCATTTAAGTGGTTTTCAAAAATGTAGGTGACTTTGCATCCCTCAAATGGAAAAATGTTACTGAATTTTTACTGTAAGTATAAATTTTTGAAGTCGAATGAAGTGGGCGTAGAATGTAGGGAAACGTTTCAAAGAAATTCAGTGCAACCTTTTAACATGCGTATCTTAACTACCCCACCGATTTCGATGAATTTTGGGCTGTGAGTTTAGTTTGACATAGTTTTACGAAGAAACATTAAGATCTAAAGAAATTGAGTATAATATAGCGGGGTAAATAAATACAAATACAAATATTTGGCGCAACAGCTCTTTAAAGTGCCAGGGCCTAGGGTAAATAAATACCTCACATTTTTTCTTGTGTGCAAAAAGTTGTTGCTTTTAATTATTCTAAAACACACTCATATTCAAACTTTCCTTCGAACAAATTTTATGAAATTGTGAATTTGTTACATACATACGCCAAAGAAAAACATTTATTTTTTTGTTCTTAGTAAAACGTGCCCCCACTTTCTTCATCAGTTTCATATGCGGGCGCTCATATTATATGCATATGTACTCATATGTATTTGTACTTGTATTTACTGAAAATTTGAATTCTCTAAGTACAATGTAATAATATGGTTCAAAAGTTTCCAGAGTTGTTCAAAATTGTGCTTGCATTCAGATTTAGCAAACTCTGAACATCATATTTCATATATTATATTATACAGAGACTCGTCCTTTATCCTCATTTAAAATTGCGATCCCTATGGGTTCGGTCAAAATCATTTTTTATTGGAAAGTCAAATGTTATGAAATAAATATTTCCATACGAATAAAAAGTCACACTTGGGCTTTACGAGTAGTATCCCAAGGTCTTAAAAACTTAAAAAAAAACTCATTATTTATTTTTCTTCAATAGCACATGCATTTTACATACATAACTTTTCAATAGCCCGGTAATGCTTTATAAGAGTCGCGAGGTAGGATGCTCGGGTGAACTATCCATCCTTCGCGATCCTCCGGGATTGACTTTAACTCATCAGGAGAAATCCATAGATGGCTCCAGGAGAGATCTCGGACTTGTTCCAACCATTTATTTCTAGGCCTAGGCCGCTGTCGCCTACCTGATGACACGGCACGTCTTGGAAGCCGGTCTGGAAACCTACGCACTACGTGCCCAAACCATCGAAGCATAGATCGTTCGGAGAAATAAATGCTCAACATTGAGCGCCTCGCTTACTCTGATGTTGCGCACTCGATCCCTTCGAGTTATTCCAGCAACACCGCAAAGGAACCTCATTTCGGCAGCTTGCATCTTATTTTTTCGGTCCCTACACAAATTTCATGAACAAAGGTGAGAGTTAGAACATACACCGAGTTAAAAACCGATAATTTAGCTTGAACACTAAGTTCGGAATTCCTTATAACAGATTGACCAAGCTCTCTCAAAACTGATCCAGCCTGACCAATTCTACAGGATAACTCGGCATTGCTTTTCCTATCACTCGTGAATAAGATCCTGAGGTACTTTATTTATCCACCTGCTTCAGTGGGACTCCACTAACATGCAGAGTGCACTGAATGGGTGTTTTGGAAACAAAACAAACCTTTCGAGTGCGCGCTGAAGTTCGATTTGCGACGACCCAAGGATGACCAAATCATCCGCAAAGAGCAGATGACTAATCATTAAGTCTCCCACTTTGAAACATTCTCCGCCACGACTGCGCTGCAGCATCCAGTCCATATATACAATGAAGAGGAGAGGTGACAAAACGTACCCTTGGCCGAGTCCAACGCCCACAATGAAAGGTATTGATTAAACGACATTTATCCGAACGCAGCTTCTACAGTTTGTATATAGAGACTGAATCGCCCCTAACAGGGAACCATCAATTCCATACTCCTGCAGAACACTCCAGAGTTTGCCTCGAGGAACACTATCATATGCCTTTTCCAAATCCAAATAACAAGTGTATACAAGTTTAGCATACTCCCAGGCCTTCCCAAGAACTATTCTGAGAGTGAATAACTGTTCGATTGGGCTTCGACCGAGACGAAAACCGCATTGGCTCATCGCCCAAACTATCCTCAACCATTGAGGCAAGGTCTCTAGGTAAAGGGACCAGAGGTATAGATGCGCTCTGTCGAACCTATATCTTAAAACCGTCCATACGTGGTGAAGAACCACATCCCGCATGAGTAGTCCTTGCTGTGAACAAAATATGGCAGATCTATTATGAAGAGGAGAACTTTTAAAAACCGTAATCCCAGGAGTTGAAATACCGTGCCCAAGGGATGGACGTGACCGTGTCTTCTAACGGTGGACTTCGGATACCCCGGACTTCAACCAGCCTTCCCGGTGCATGAAGCTCTGCTTCGGGCAAACAACCCTTCCCCAATCATTAAAACCATAATATCACAAAAAGAGACAATCAAGAGTAATGCACACCTCTTATAGTGCTAACCGTCTTGACGTTGGGCCTCTCAACCTCTACCGACAGGGCACTTGGTCGTAGAGATTGAACGAAGCGAAACCATGTCAGTAGACGGGGCTTCAGGCTTCATCGACTAGACTGATTTCCTGTCACCGGAAGACGAGGAAACCCTCCTCGCGGTATGTCAAGGACGGCTTCAGCATAGAACAGGCTCGCGAAATGGCCCAAGTTCCGCTACAGGAATGTCCCCTAAAGCATCTCAGAGGAGACAGCACCCCACCACCGGATAACGCTGCTAAAAGGAGGATAAGCTTACCTAAACCCACGCGCCCTGTGCCCAGCTACAGTGATACAGCAGCCAGTGAAAAAATTGGTGCCATTCCTGACGACTACCCTGTCACCATCTGGCAAATACAAAATGCCATTTTAGACAAAATACTGCAACAAATGAGGGATCCACCAGACCATAGTTCTTCGGCTGCACCTTCAAACCAGGATGGCTACTTTTACCTCCAAAAATAATGCTATGGCGGACTGGCTCAAGGCAACGGTGCCCAGGCTACATTGCTGGAAGAATGTAGGTTTAAGAGCTGTGGATGTGGGAGAAGTTCCTCGCTCCCAGATATACGTTGGCTATTTTCCTGGAAAGGACACTGCGTCAGATCACATTCTGGGTCTCGTCAAAGGACAGACAGAGAGCAAACGTCATCGAGCTCGCCATAGCCCTTGACACCATATCGGCTCAACAGGTGAATAAGATGAAGGGGATGGTCAGATTTGGTTTCAGCTTTGCCCACCTGAGACCCAAAATCAAAGAAGTCGCAACGCCTACAAACTCAAAATTCAAAAGTCGAACTACAAGGCTAAAGATCTCAATAGCACCAGGGACTTAAGGCAAATCCAGCAGTACTGGGCAATCTGGGCCCCAGCACCGGCGTTGAAATGGCTACGGATAAGCTCAAACCAAAAACTGCTAATATATTTGAAGCCACGAATGTATCCAGGGACTCCAGGGATAAACAGAGGAAACTAGCGGCACTGGGGCAAACCAGGGCCCCAGCACCAGAGCCGGGACGGCTAGTGACAAAAGTAAAGCGAAAACTGTTAAAATCTCTGAAGCCACCAGCATGCTCTCAACTAGTCGTTTGTCAGATTCAATCAGATCCCGAAAAGGCATTACAGAAGGAGCTCCCCACCACTATCAGTTGGGAAGCAACAGAGCTAGAAAAACAGCCCATCGGGGCAGGTGGAGGTATTAACAACAAGTACTCCACCTACCATCAGAAGCCAACCGAAGCGCCTTCAAATTAACCTACACCATGCCAGGGCAGCATCTTCTGTGTTGAGTAATGGTTTCACCAAGAAAAATATTGACCTGGTATTGATACAGGAGCCACGAGCACTCGAGGGGGTCATCAAAGGACTCCCATTGAAAAAAATGTAACTTGGACTACTCTGGGGGGCAAAGTAGACCCAGAGCAGCCATCTTAATAAAAAATACACATAACATTTTTCCCATTACAGAGTTCATCACAAGAGACCTAGTGTCGATAGTGGCAGAAGTGCCACTAACAACAGGAAATGCGAGGATCATTTTCGCCTCCGCTTACTTCCCAGGTAACACTGACGACGTGCCACCAAAAAAATACCAGCACTCATCAAGTTCTGCCGTAGCAAAAAGCTATAATAGTACAGACGCAAACAAAGGAGGTGAGTTGCTTTTTGAATATTTATGTCCAAACAACATGGTAGTGGTAAACAGGGGAAATGTTCCTACTTTGATGAATGTTATTTGTCGAGAGCTATTTGATCTCACAGCCGGGTGCCTAGTACCTTAATCCAAGAAGTGGGTAACCAACCCCGTTTGGCGAATTCTTGGTGGCAGCAGATGAGAGAGGGGGGGAAGAGTGCTTTTCCACTAGAGCACTTCTTCCTGTTCCAGGCGGCAGCGGACGAATTCCCTAGGAGGAGTCAACGGTGGCGTCTATAGTTCCAGTAAGGTTGAACTTAGTGAATACCTACCTTGCGCGAGCTGCTTCGACGTATTCGGATCACAGGTCGGTAAGGAATTTCCAATGTTGGTCAGGCCATTGGAATAGAGATGGTGGCGGAGGAGCCCTTAATGGGCCAACGACAGCGCTCATACTCCCGTATTGGACTACTGGCACCGGTGTACCCGGCCCCTCGTCCAGAGAAATAATTAAGGAAGTGGCCCTCCAGGTTGGGGGTTTTGCCGTCGGCGTAACTTCCCTACCACGTAAAAAACCGATGGTTCCGAAACAACCAAAAGCCTCGGATAAGGATGACTCAACTAATGACGACCCCAGCAAACGAAATAAGGACAACGACCTTCGGATCTGTACGTGGAATATTCTGTCCCTTTACAGACCACGTGCAGCCGAACAACTAGCAGAGGCCCTAGACTGCTATAAAGCAGATATTACCGCCATCCAGGAAGTGCGATGGGATGGGCCGGGCAAAAGAGGATGAAAAACTGTGACATCTACTACGGTGATTGCTACAGAGGCAACAGACAACGCTTATTCGGATGCGGATTTGTCATACGCGGCAGACTTAGGCAAGAAGTCTTAAGCTTCCGACACGTAAGCGAGCGTATTATGACTATCCGGATCAAGGATAAATTCGCTAACATAAGCCTAATATGTGTTCATGCCCCCACGGAAGAAAAGGACCCTGCCACCAAAGAGTGTTTCTACGAGCTCCTCGACAAAACATACGAGCAATGTCCTAAATACGAAGTTAAAGTCGTATTGGGTGATTTTAACGCCAAAATAGGAAAGGAGGACGTCTTTGGTAGGGCAGTCGGTAAGCATAGACTACACGACACCACGTCTGAGAACGGACTAAGGTTAATTGATTTCGCTGTGGAGCGAAATGTCACCATAGCAAGCACATGGTTTCCTCATCTCGATATTCATAAGCAGACATGGCGGTCCAATGATCATGTAACGATCAACCAAATTGATCATATTGCGATCGACGCAAGACATGCCTCCAATATTCTAGATGTCCGGACCTTCCGAGCGGCCAACATAGACTCGGATCATTACCTTGTTGTAGCCAAGGTACGAATGCGGATATCCCAATCTGAGCAAGAAAGAAGAATTACTGTGAGAAAATTTAACGTCGCGAAACCCCTGGTTTGACGAAGAATGCCGGCGAGTGCATGCAGCAAAACAAGAGGCATACAAAGCGGCGCTGCAAAGGAAGACGAGAGCTGCTCGTGAGCTCTACGAGCAAAAGAGACGGGAAGAACATCGGCTTCTCCAAAAGAAGAAGAAAGAGCATGAGAAGCGCGCGTTTGAGAATATCGAGAGTCTATACTCCAGGAACAATGTACGGAAGTTTTACCAAAAGGTAAAAAGAACGTGTCAGAGAAGTAATACCCGTACAGAAACCTGTAGAGATGAAAATGGAAACCTCGTAGTAGAATCACAGTCGGTGCTGAAAATATGGAAAAACTACTTCTGCAGACTGTATAACGGCGACGAAGACCAACATCCCGCTGTCAGGCAGAATGAACCATTCAACATAGGCGATGATAGTCAAAATTTCCGTCCACCTGACCAAAACGAAGTGAGGATAGCAATATCCCAGCTAAAATCGAACAAGGCTGCTGGACCTGACGGCTTACCGGCCGAACTTTTCAAGGCAGCTGGGGATGAATTGGTAGAGTGCATACACCAACTCATTTCTAATATTTGGTCAGACGAGTGCATGCCCGATGAATGGAATCTCAGCATCGTTTGCCCGATTCACAAGAAAGGAGACCCCCTCAACTGCGCCAATTATAGAGGCATCAGTCTCCTCAACATCGCATACAAGATGAAGAACGCTCGCTGCTCCATCAAGGTCGGTAATGACCTCACCGAGACCTATGATGTCAAAAAAGGCTTTAGACAAGGTGACGCGCTGTCATGTGACTTCTTCAATATTGCACTTGAACGGATTGGGCGGAACTCACAAGCCAACACCGGAGGCACAATCTATTACAAGTCTGTACAACTGCTTGCATACGCCGACGATATAGACATTATCGGAAGAACTCAGCGGGCTGTCACCGGTGCGTTTGCAAGCATTGAAGCGGAAGCGGCCAAAATGGGTTTAGTGATAAACGAGGGCAAAACCAAGTATATGCTGTCAACAAGAAGGGAAAATCAACACCGACGAATTGGACAAAACGTCACAGTGGGCAGCTATAACTTCGAGGTAGTAAGGGACTTTGTCTACCTTGGCTCTGCTATAAATTCTACAAATAAAATCAGTGCAGAAATCAATCGAAGAATAACTCTTTCCAATCGCTGTTTTTTTGGGCTTATAAGGCAATTCAACAGTAAAGCCCTACCTCGAACAACTAAGGAGACTCTATATAAGACCTTGATCATCCCAGTCCTGATTTACGGCGCTGAAACATGGACTTTATTAAAAAAAGGATGAAGATATCCTTGGCCGCTTCGAGAGAAAAATTCTTCGTAATATTTTCCCGTTTGCGTTGATGGGTTTTGGAGGAGAAGATTCAATCACTAACTATACGAGCTGTACAGCGACATTGATCTAGTCCAAAAACTGCGTATTAGACGTCTGAGATGGCAGAGTCTTCGCGTCTAACCCCGAGGGACGACGCAGTAGAGGGAATCATCGCCGTAGGTGGCGCGCACAAGTTCAAGGGGACCTCGACCAACTTGGAGTGCGCAACTGGAGGCAATTAGCTAAAGACCGAGCTAAATGGAGAGGCTTGTTGGTTGAGGCCCAGGTTCACCCCGAACTGTAGCGCCACCTAAGTAAGTAAGTAAGTATTTGATCTCACTTTGGCTAGTCCTTTCATTTATAGCACTATTACCAACTGGCATGTGTCCAATGAAGTCTCCGCGTGCGTCGGATCACAACCATATAAGATTCGACATTGAAACCTCTCTCAAAGGCACTGCTGAGGCGCGGTCTTTCCATCACAATTGAGGAACGTTGTTTTTTAATTCTTCTAGGCAAGATAATAGGCCATCTGGTAAAATCTTTACCGCCAAGCATATAAAATGGGCTCTTTCCACTTTTAGTTCATTTAAATCACCAGATGAAGATGGCTTCTTTCCCTGTCTCCTACAGCAGGAACAGGAATTATTGAGTCTTTTTCTTCCACGGCTTTTCAGATCCAGGCTAACACTAGGCTCCATACCAAACAGTTGGAATGAGGTCAGGGTAGTCTTTATAAAATCGTCATCTCATCAAATCGTATCGTCCCGTCAGCCCCGGTCCCGTTTTCCTAAAAACTATGGAGAAAATCGTTGATCACTACATAAGAGTTACGTGCCTTATTCTTGACCCATTATATGCACACCAATTTGCATACTAACGCGGCAAATCTACAGAGACTGCCATTTACAGCCTGGTTTCAAAAATTAACAAAACCCTGGCTGCAAGAGAAACCGCCCTCTCGAGGGAGCCTTTGGCAACACTTCTTATGGAGCAATCTACAAGGCTATAACTACGAGAGATATTGCATTCCTGATCCTAAACTGGATTCTATACATGCTACAAAGCAGAAGGATAAAACTAGAGTACGAAGGATCGCTTAAAACTATAAAAGCCACTAGAGTCTGTAGGACTCTACTTTGGACCTTAGTTATAAACGAACTCCTAGAGCTACTAACCAAATCTGATTACAGAGTACAAGGATACGCAGATGATGTCGTCCTCAGCATTGTGGGCAAATTCCAAAACACCATGTCAGAAATGATGAAAGATGCCCTCAAGCGGATCACAAAATCGTGTAGAACCAAGGGCCAAATCATCAACCCGGAAAAAACTAAACGTATATCATTTTCTAAGAAGAAGAAGCTTAAACTGAAGTAAGTCTCACGGGAAAATAGCCCCGTCAACCTTTCAGGGGAAGCAAAATATTTTAGATTAATCCTGGACAAAAAACTTAACTGGAACTCTCACCTAAATAGTGTTATCAACGAGGCGACCAGGGCAATGTTCATGTGCCAACGCCTCTATGGTAAAAATGGGTTCTGAAGCCCAAGTTGATCTACTGCATGTATAGTACTATCGTCAAACCAATCATCCCCTACGCCTCTCTAGTATGGTGGCCTAAGACACAGCAGATCAAAGCTAGGGAACACCTAAATCGACTGCACCGTTTAGCCTGTGTCGGCATTACCGGGGCAATGAAAACGTGCCCGTCAGCAGTATTAGGTATAATACTTAATCTCCTACCGCTACACATCACAGTGCAGAAAAAAACTATGCTAAGTGCTCTTAGGCTACCTCAGACACAAGAACTGAAACCCGGGAATTTCACAGGGCATCTGAGCATTGGTAAATCAGCTACCATCTTCCAGGCAGAAGTCCATGCAATTTTTTTGGATTGCGCCAGGGATGTGCAATCTTCATAGATACTAATAGCCCGAGTGCTACTAGCATGCACGATTCGCAAACCTGAGTAATCGATGCCAGGAATACGCCTACGTACTAAACACACACCCTACACACTTCAACCACTCTCTCCGCAGGACTGCCGTTGGGGTATTACTTCGCGAGGCTGGTTAGCAATTTATGCTATGCTTCTTGTGTCAGCTTCATCCGCTGCTTCAGCTGCTCTTCTTACCTTTTCTATTCTCCGCAGCTCTTTTTGTAGAGTTGTTACGAAGAAACATATTGCCATCCAATTCTCTTCCGACCGTAACATATGGTCGAGGAGTAATGACGGACTTGGCAGAGTAATTCTCCATGCCGTGAAACGTGAGCAGTAAAACACAGCGTGCTCCGTATCTTCATCTTCACCTGGCATTCCGGGCAGGATGGTGAGTTGTTGTGTCCATCGGTGTAGATATTTGCGGTAGCCACCGTGGCCAGACAGGAACTGCGTTAGATGGTAGTTGCAGTCTCCATGCTTTCGACTTATCCAGTCTTGGATTGTCGGTATAAGTTTATATGTCCATCTGCCTTTTGTTGTATTAGCCCAACGAGCTTGCCACATAGCTGCTGACGCGGCCCTTTCTTCAATTTTTTATCACCTTGATACCAGTGGCGTCGTGATGACTCAATGCTCTTCTGTCATATATCCTCAGCATTTCATCTGCGAGAATATCGATGGGGACCATTCCAGCTATGACAAATGCAGCTTCGTCAGAGATGGTTCGAAAGCCGCTGATTGTCCGTAGCGCACAGACGTATGTATGATGACGATAGTCTCCTTTTGGTCTCCTTCAACGTCAGTGCCTCCGCCCAGACTGGGGCGGCATATAACAGAACTGAGGTGATAACTCTAGAGAGAAGAATCCTTCTGGCGTATCCAGGTCCACCGATGTCAGGCATGATACACGAGAGAGCTCCCTGCATTTGCGATGCTTTTTTGGTAACAAAATCAACATGCGTTTTAAACCGTAGCTTGTTGTCCAGCATTACTCCAAGGTATTTAACCGCCTCTTTCGACCTGATGGTTTGGTTACCAACCTGAAAGTTGACAAATTCGACGGTTTTCCGGCTGGTTATAAGAACAGCTTCTGTTTTATGGTCGGCTAGCTCTAGTGCAGTGGATATTAGCCAATCTTTTATCCGGGCAATTGCTTCATTTGTAGCTGATTCTACTGTCGTAGGACTCCGTCGTACATGATGTTCCACAATAGTGGCCCTAAAACCGATCCCTGTGGAACTCCCGCTGTTACGTTGTAGTATTTTACCCCTTCATCGGTGTTGTACCTCAGCTTCCTGTTGTTGAAGCAGTTCGTCACTATCCGTAGCAGGTAACATGGCGTATCCATCCTGGCAAGTGACCTTCTAATAAACGACCAGTCCGCAGAGTTAAATGCGTTTTAACGTCCAGCGTTACTACTGCACAATACTCCTTTGTGCAATAGAGCCATCTTCCGCCTTCGAGAAGTCCATGCGATAGAATTATGCATTCGGCAATGCCTGCGGAGAAACACTAACGGAATCCGCATCTACATCTATTCAGACAGTCAGGCAGCACTAAGGGCCTTTAATTCCTTTACGATAGGGTCAAAGCTCTCTGTGGGACTGTCATGACCTTCTTGATAGCCTCGCATCCACAAATCAGGTCACCCGAGCATGGATTTCTGGACACGAAGGCTCGAGGGGAACGAACAAGCAGACTGTCGAGCGAGAAGAGGCACTGGGAGCGCATTCATCGGCTCTGAAACCTACTTCGGGGTACTACCCAGAGGAATCCACACCACGATTATAAAATGGAAAGCTTTAGTACTCGCCGAACACTGGGCCAACCGAAAGGGCCTAGGGCAAAAAAGTTCATAAACCCCAACAAAAATAAACAAAAGAAGATACTGGAACCCAGCAAAGAAGATTTGCCAACTCTAACGGGCTACCCAACCGGACGTTGTTCACTCAGATACCATCTAAGTAAATGATGGCCAAAGTTACTTCCTCTACCGTAGGATTACTTTCCATACTACTCTCGACCATAGGTCTGTCATCTTCGGTGCCCTGTTCGGGATTGAGCAATTCTGGAAAATGCTCGCTCCATCTGAGTAAGATGTCCTCCTCATTGAAAAGAACTATGCTGTCTTTGGATTTGACTCCTCCAACGATATTCAACTTTCTTCCTCTGAGTCGTCGGACGGTCTGCCAGAACATATTATTTGCAGATCTGTAACATTTAAATTTTTCGCCAAACTACTTCCAAGACTGTTCTTTCGCTGTGACCACAGTTTTTCGCGCCTCAATGTACCGATTTCGAGAATCGGAGTTTCCCAAGTGAATCCACACCTTAAAGGCTCTCTTCTTCTCTCTGATGGCTTCTTGAACTCCGGGCGTTTTAAACCAAGCAGTTCTTTTCTCACCACCAGCCACCACACCAATCCTCTTCACTCCACAAACATCTCCTGGAGAGACAATAACCGCTGTTGAAAACAGTTACCATTCTTCCTCTACATTTGATGGAACAGTTGGAATTCATTCAAATCTTTCAGATATTTGCAGCGCAAATGTCTCCCGTATCTTATCGTTCTGTAACTTCTCCCATCGTATGCGTGTAACCATCCTTGGTTTGTACTTTGGCAGGGGATGCACTCTCTCGCTGAGATACAATTTGCACAGCACTAAGTACTCTGAAGGTACCATGTATATTTGTGGATGCCTTTGTGCGGAAAGATAGTGTTCATGCTGGAAAAGCCATTTTCACAGCAAAAATCCAACAACTTCAATCCGTTCGCGTTTTGATCGGGATCACCGTTCCTCCCAATCACACTCCCCCATGTCATAACATCTTCACCCACATGAGCATTGAAGTCACCCATCAGAATCCATATCCACAACCTTTTCCAGGGCAGCATCAAGTTCAACTAAGAAAGCCGCATGGTATGACGGAAGGTTCGGCGCATATGTACGTGAACCAATGCCAGAGTTGATCTTTCAAGCTTGGGCTTTAAGATCGCAGCTCTTCCTTCTGATGGTATCCACTCCAATACTCTGTTTATCAACCTGGGACTTGTGAGTATCCCTATTCCCACCTGAGAAGACATTGAGGGTGCGACTCCTGACAGAAAGAGCTCCCACCCAATTTAAACTGCTTAAATGAAGCAATTTCAAATCTAAACGGCTAAGAAAATCCCCGAATATGACAACGTAAATCGAGAGATAGGACGACGTTAAACGAGGCAAGGTTCATAATTTTACACAACGTAAATCGAGACGACGTAAACACAGGTGACGTAAATCGAGGTATTACAGTATTTTCAGTTGCCCAGTTACGAGTATATAACTGTAAACGAGTTGTAATATGTTCCCTATGCGGTCTATGTAGACTAGCTCTGACGCATAGTCTTTTTACTGTGCCGGCAAATTCATCGCATGCACTCTTACCATGAGAGGTGGCAGAGAAGTACTATTCAGCAATCACCCCAAACCCCTGTTCATACAATGTTAAATTAAAAGAAATCTTTTTGTTCTTATACTGCGCAGCAGATCCATCGGAAAAATTAATATTTTTTGTTTTTAAATATTGGCATTTCTTACGGAAGAACTCTAAGAGATAGCGCTGAAATAAGTGTACTGCGAAAGTACCATGCTTTAAGCAGTCGCTGATTACAACAAAACTTTTATTTTTAATTTCATTCATCTGGTTCCGTTAATATATTGCAAAAGGGTGAATCGTCGCCTATTCATTAGCCCAATGCTAGCATTGCACTGCGTCTTGCGCAACAATCCATAATTCTCAGAAAAGTCTATTAAAACAAGTACTCGTATGGCCGTATTAAAACACCTATGTGCATTGTGCACACGTATTATATGTGACAATGATTAGAAGTATAACCATATAAACATTTAGTTTTTTGATTTACCCGCATAGAAAAAATGATTTTGGCCGAACCTATAGGGATCCCAACTTGACATTTTAAATGACGAATTTCTCTATAATATATACAAAAAAAATAACAAATAAATAAAATACCATCTTTCAAAAAATAAAAACAAAAAGGACATTCTGGAATATCCTTTGACCTTGAAAATAAAAGTTATGTGGAAATTTTTAAAGTTCTGACGAGCTAAACCACAGTTATGATCTTTTGAAATATATAAAAAATCTTGAATTTAGATCTTTTTCCAATTTCTTAAGTTCCGTTACACGCAATCTATATGCATTGATCTCGTGTGTATTCTCCGTTCCCCAAATGTGGCAATTATACTTGTTAACGGCGCCAGAGAGTGTGAAATGGGCCTCGTCGGTCGTCAAAATTTGCTTCCAAAAATCAGGTTCAGTGTCAACCATTCGAGCGACTGTTTGGCCGTATTCCAAGCGAAGTGGACGGTCTGTCGGCAATATTCTTTGGGTCAATTGCACTTTGTACGAAAACAAATGCAAATCATTCTTCAAAATGCGCCGCAAGGTGGTTTCACTGGCGCCAAAATGCTGAGCGCGGTGACGATACGACACATGTGAATTCTCGGCAACACTCTCTCTTACCGCTTCAACCAGTTCATTGGAACGTCTGGGGCGTTGATAAACGACACGTCGACGATCTCGCACTGTCCCATGCTCAACAAAATTCGACACCAAACGACGAATAGTGTTGTCAGACGGTGCTTTTTTGTCACGATATTTTCGACGATATGCACCTTGAGTTAACACAACTGGACGACTATTTCCAATGTACAGCGTCCCTATTTCAGCACGTTGTTTCGGTATAAATCGATTATGGTTAAAATTGTACTGAATTGACGTCTCAAAAATATGTCTACTCAAGTCAATCGGTTAATAAAGGTGAAAGTTATTCAATGCTTACATACCGACATAAAAGATGGCGCAGCCGTTACATATATAAATATTAAACTCAATGTACCTATTTTTAATGTATGATATAAACTCCGAAACCATCGAACTGATTGAGCTCAAATTTTCAGGCAATCCTCGGTATTGGATCGATAGTGGTTTGGTCAAAATCGGTCCAGTTTGTCGACAGCTGCATTTTGAGTGAGGCCGGCGCAGCAACGCATATCGAGTACCCGCTAGTTCAAATTAAATACGTGATGCAATGCTTGCTGCATTAAATATAATAGAGAGAAATGATTTGGAGGACTGGACCCCTCCAGATGACTTAATACAAAAATATAGGAATGAAATACGAAGAAAATTGAATTTTTATTTATTTTTTCTTTAATCCAATATGTTGTACTGATTTAATTTAATTTAATTTATATTTTTTTCCGCATAATTTTTTTTTTTTTAATTATTTATTTATGTTTTTGATTTGTTTTGTGAAATACAAGCTTTTATGTTAGTTTCTAAGTTTTCATTTCAATGAAATGTTGTTCTAACGCCGTTACAATTTTTTCGTTGCAGTAAAATCTCTTATTGCGGACAGCTCTCTTAGGCGGACAGCTCTCTTGAATGGACATATAGTATTTTCCAAAACAAACTTTTGTTTCAGATTGCATACATTTTACGTTTCCTTAGGCGAACACTCCCTTGGACGGACGCGGAAAACAACATTAGACGGACAAAAACCAGTCGTGACTCGTAAAATGCCACCATTTATCACAGCGAGGTTCTTATTTATTTGCTTTTGACGAAAACAATTGCATTGTTGCGTCATGGTTCGTGTCGCGAAAACGCTGTCTGTGTACGAACGCATACGAATATGTATTGTATATGTACCATATATGTTATCTACTACAGTTGTGCATTGTTATTGCATCTTCGTAGTTAGTTGTTTGCGTAACGATTTTAAAATTGGTTTGTTCCTAAGATTTTTCGTTTTGTTTTTTAATAAATAAAAAGATAATTTTTTTATGGAAAAAAAAGGAAAAAACATTCAACATTTTGTTCTTCCCTTTGACGGGTAATTCCCTTGTGCGGATAAAAATATTGGCCCCGTCGCTGTCCGCCTAATGGAGATTTCATTGTATTTGTTTTTATTGTGACTTTATTTTGCTCCGTGACTCTTTTTTTCTGACTTTTTCAAATGTTTCAGCGGCAACCCTGCTCAGATTGATTAGATGCTTAGTGATGATATCCAGAACCATTTTATGCATTGGTATATACTCAAATGATATGGGCGAGTTCATCAGCACGTTGCTGATGTAATGACAGCTGACGGCAATGTGCTTGGATTTGGCGTGATACACGGAATACTCAACCAGTTTTTCAAAACAAACTTATTTTAGAGAGGTTTTCGAAACCCAGTTCTTTCAGGAACTTAAACAGAAAAAAGGCTTCTCTTCTTGCGTCGCTGATGATCATATCCTCCGTCTCGATTGAAAATAATGCGACTGTTCGTTACTTCTGGAACTCCCAGGATGTTTTTGCTTTTCTGAGCATGAATGCTGACCCTGCATAAGACCGACGATCTATAGTGCAGTTACCGCAGTCCGTGTCAACGAAGCATGACCGAGTCCCTTTTCTCGTCCTTTCGAACCCTAGTTAGTTATAAATTGTATCTCTGAGATAAAACAGTACATGTTTGGCAGCATCGCAGTGATACCTGTCGTACGAGAAGCAGTTATTAAACTGACTGAGGCCGCTTGCTGAATACGTTATGTCACTTCGGGTGCCGACTTACTTACTTACTTGGGTGGCGCTACAGTCCGGTGTGGACCTGGGCCTCAACCAACAAACCTCTCCAGCCAGCACGGTTACGAGCCAGCTGACTCCAGTTGCGCAGGCCAAGTTGATTAAGGTCCCCTTCCACTTGTTTGCGCCACCTACCACGAGGTCGTCCTCTACTGCGCCGTCGATCCGGAGTGGATTCGAAGGCTTCCTTAGCAGGAACGTTGGGCTCCATCCGCTCTAAGTGACCCAGCCATCTTAGTCGCTGTATATGAACTCTTCTGGCTAAGTCGATGTCCTTGTACAAGCCGTATAGTTCGACATTGTACCTTCTCCTCCACTCACCGTCTATGCAGACGGGACCAAAGATCGCTCGAAGAACTTTTCTCTCGAAATAACCAAGGACATCCTCATCTGGTTTTGTCAAAGCCCACGCCTCTGCGCCATACAGCAGGACTGGGATGATTAGAGTCTTATAAAGAGTTACCTTAGTAGTTCGAGATAGGGTTTTGCTACTCAATTGCGGTCTTAGCCCATAGAAAAAACGATTGGCAAGAGTAATTCTTCGTGTGATCTCCCTACTGATGGCATTTGCGGAGTTCACCATAGAGCCTAGGTAGAGATAGAGAGCTTGGCAGGGATGCCAAGACTAGACATGGCTCTGTATAAATCGTCTCTATACACGCTATCATAAGCAACTTTGAAATCGATGAAGAGGTGGTGCGTATCGATTTTATAATCATGGGTTTTTTCCAAGATCTGCCGTAGTGTGAATATTCGGTCAATGATGGACTTTCGTTCTATTGACCTTGTCAGCGTATAGACATGAATCCGAATCCGTTGGGACGAGCCCGAGTTTTCTCAACGTTTCTATTCCCGAACCCTTTTTGAGTTTTCAGACCTTTTTGACTCCTCCACGCAGGTGTTTCAGCATGTCGCCACCCTTCCTTCGATGATTTTAATCACACTCACTGTTTGACATTCTTTCCAACATTGCCTCCAAAAGTACAGGCTTGTCTATATAAATACCCTCGATGGCCCTTCCGTTTATGTTTGCTGACGTAATGTTCAATTGAGAAATCCTCAAGTTCACCCTCTCTGCAAGAGCGACCATCAGCCTTAACGAAGTAAGTCTATCAGCTGGTGCAAATATATCGTGAAAATCTATTCTGTGAATGTATATCTCTGTACGGATCCTCTTGCCACTAGCCTTGCTTTTCACATCTCATTCTGCAGCCAACTCTTTTGACATGCTCGGTTTGTTCTCGATCTTTCACATATCATTCGCTACCAGATTTCTCATTTCTGTGTATACAGCGTCCTCCACAACCGATTTGTTAACTTCTGAGATTGCTTGAGAAAAAGGTACTCGGAAGCGTTCATTGTAAAATCAGCCTCTTTTTCTTTCGCTTTTTGATCATCCTGAAATTGATCGTTAGCGTTCTCGTCGGTTTTTAGGAATTTGTGGTATAATTTCGTAGTGCATTCTCGTACCTCTTGGAACCACTCGATTTTGTTTGTTTATTGTGGGCGTTTTGTTCAGTTTTTATTTTCGGTGTATTGAATGAATTTATGCTCTTCGACTTTTCGTTTTTCTCTTGGATAATCTCACTTTCTTCATCGGGTTTATTTTGAGATGACTATATTTGTGATGCTTCTAGGACCTTCCAAACTATTACCCATTCATTGTTGCCCAATAAGTGTTGCCTGTGATAATGAAAAACAGAACACGTCACTCAGAAGATGCGATTCATTTCAGGATTGTTTAGTTGGTAAAGCATTGCTGCGAAAACAAACCATAATTAATGCAGGCTTACGTCATTCTATAGGAAAAAGTGTTTTATTTTTTCTCTATTTTACTATCAATATTCTATTATTTTTTGCAGTGTCAGTTTTCCCCCTATTTTCCCGTCGTACCTTAAGACGGACCACTCATTCCGTTTTGCCGTTATTGATTATCCCCCAGATATAATAAAAACAAATTACATAAGCAAGGTAATAGGAAAGTTGCGAGTAAATAGTGCTTGACTACTTTCGCGTGGTGATGTAATAAGCCACTTTCTTAATCGAACCTCATTTATTAGATGAAAACTCTGAGATATTCCCACGCATATGTACCTACACATATATAGTTATAGATGAATTCCTCATCTGTACGGCAATAATCACGAGTCAATAATATTTTCACTACGGTGCTAAAAGCAAAGTATGACTAATATAGGCAGGGAGTTTCATATCCTCCCCCAAAGGATAAATAATGTACAGCTCTAATAAGGCCGCCATAAAAGCATAATCAAAGAAAATCCTTCTGCAGATGTGTCTTATGAGCTTGGATTATATATTCGAACATATTACCACCTTGCGGACTTTTTGTTTTTTGATTTCTCTTTTGTGAACGAATGATTTTTTCGAAGGTCATTGGTCATCTGTCAAAATGAATTTTAATGTCACCCCGACGATAAATCATTTTCCCTTTTATCATCACAAGGATGCTTTCATTGAATACCATTACACATTCATATCAGCTTTCGGTCATTAAGTCACTAGCCTTTCCAAAAATAGAAACCAGAATAGGTTCTATTGAAACGTGAATGGTTAGGTTAACCTTGGCCAATCAGTTAAAATGCGGTTGATATCAAATAACCTACAGCAGCTGTCCCGAAAAAGACTCACGAGCCTTTATATTATCCTTGTAGATAACTTATTCATAATCGCTATTATCTTGTACTAGATTCCTTTAGCATGTTGTCATGCTATTTAATTTTATTTTAGCACATATATCTTTCCCCTTAATTCATTCTACCTATATTCATCCCCAAGGACTGAAACATGGGACACAGTACAGAAACACAGGAGTAAATTGCAGGACTAACTGGCGTACCCTTCGAGGAAAAATTACTTTAAATTGTTGATTAATGGGAAAAGTTTTTGAAAGTGCCACCAAGTAAAATGTAGATTAAGCGCCACAACATTTTAAATATTCCCGTTTTTTTATATATTGCGCTATTTATATTTCTTTATTATTTAAAGTGACGTAGGCACTTTTTCAAACCGAAGATTAAATGCCTCGCTTGACAAATAACGTACTTGAATGGAGTAATGGGAGCTTGTTTAAGATAATTTAGGGGAAATTATTTAAGTCGGTCATTGGTCATTGGGTTAGGGTTAATACGGATTATGACGCAATCATCGTTACGGAATCCCAACTATATAATGGGATTATGTCTACAGAACTTTTCGATAGCAGAAATTATAATGTCTTTCGTCTTGACTGTTGTAAATCAGCTGATGAACGGTGAGGCGGATTTTTTATTGCCGTTCGCTCCTGTTTTTCTTACAAGCAGGTCGATTTAAAAACAGAAGACGTGGAAGAACTCCGTATAGCAATTAATGTTAACTGTGCGGTAAATTCCTTATTTTTCGTAGTAAGTTATGTACCGCCACATAGTAGTTTAGAAACGTATGAAAAGCAGAAAATATCGATTATGTTAACAGCATTTGTAATAATTTAGATAATATTTGTGTTATTGGAGATTTTAACCTCGTGATATAACTTGGTCTTGGTCAGATAATGAAAAAATGCTTATTGCTTGCAACATAAATAAGAATTATGAATTTGCTAAATTGATTATTTTATATTTATGCCAGATTAATTAAATTTGTTACTCATTGAATAAAACATAAGATCGAGTTTTTATTTGTTTAGAAATTGAGTTTTATCATTATTTATAAGTTAAGCTTTTTTTTTTTTTTTTGTCGGGATAGGAAACACTCGACTGGAGCACTCAGACACAACTGGTCCATTGTACTGCCAGAGAGCAAACCCTGATTTACCCATTTTGTTGGAATTTCCTTGACTTTCGAAGAAAGCCAAGCAAACACTTCAGTGATGAGGAGCTTACAGTACCAGCACTCACCACATCCGCACCGAAGATCTGCCACCTGATACGAGCAAAGGCCGGACACTCACAGAGATAATGTTCCGCGGTGTCGTCACTTTCTCCACAAGTGTCGCAAATTGTAGTGTCACTTAAGCCTAACACGTTAAGGTGCTTGGCAAAAGCGAAGTGGCCTGTCAAGACGCCGATAAGTTGTCTACAGTCTTTTCTGCTGAGAGACAGCAAGAATGCCGCTGATTTCTTACAGACGTCTGGGAGCATGCGTTTAGTCAACCTGCAACCTGGAGAGTCATGCCACACACAATTGTGCTCGTGAGAGACCCAATCGTCAATGGAAGCCCTAACCGAGGACGCTGGAAGGCCCAACACGGGTTCGGGACCGGAGAAAGCCTCCTCTGAGCCTTGTCTAGCAATCTCATCGGAGATCTCGTTCCCCAAGATCCCAGTGTGACCTGGGACCCAGATAAGAGACAGAGAATTCAGCCTTGCGACCGAGTTCAAAGAGTTTTTGGTTTCACGAACTATTTTGGAAGTGGTTAAAGGGTTAAGCAAGGCCTTAAGCGCAGCCTGACTGTCACTACAGACACAAATGCTATGTCCCTTCCACCTGCTCTTCACAACATAGTTCATGGCCATTAGGATTGCATAAGTTTCCGCTTGGAAAACAGACGCATATTTGCCTAACGAGAAGTGAAGTCTAATGTTGTCGACTTCCACGAAGACCCCAGCGCCAGACCCTTGACTGGTTTTGGAACCATCCGTGAAAATACGACTACATTCCATTCCCGGCTCAGATTCTGACCGAAGCCAGTCCTGGACACAAGGAAAGTCGACTCTGAATTTGCGCATCAGCTGGAGTTCTGGTGTCATTGCATCAGACGGCATATCCATAAGACAGGAGTCGTAAGATAAGTGTCGCGCAAGTTCATCAAAGTTCCAGTGTGGAGTATACCAAAAACCGCCCCGCCTAAGACGATGGATGGCTTTGATAGTGCAACCCATGATATAAGTATCAAGGGGAGGTAAGTTCAGCAAAGCGTCTAGAGCAGAGCCAGGCGTACTCGGGAAAGCTCCTGAGCAGCCGAGAGTTAAGCATAGTTCCGAAAAGTTCTACAATTCTGCAAAGCCCAATTTTCATGCATTAAGTAACTATCTGAATCATTTTGATTGGGTAATTGAATTACATAGCCTAAGTCTTAATGACGTGTATAGTCGTTTTGTCGAAATCCTGCAAAGTGGATTTTCTATTTTTGTTCTCTGTAGATCGATAAAGAAATTGTCCAAACCACCGTAGTATAACAAACAACTAGTGTGTTTAAAAAGAAGATTTAAAAGTTCTGGAAATTTAATCGATCACACAAATTTCTGTAGGCTGGGAAAAGATTTAGTAGTGCTGAGTACATTTTTAGGACAGGAATTATATGATGAATATTGAGAAAAAACTAGAAACTGATTCTAAGGGTTTTTGGCCTTTTGTGAAATACAAGAATAACTCTACTGCAATGCAAAAAAGAATTGTTTTTAATAATGTCGAATCGAATGATGTTCAAACAATCCTTGAACTGTTTCAGTATATTCTAACTCTAGCTCTAATGATAACTTTATTTCTAACCCTGTATCTATGATCGACATTGGTTCAATGGAACTTGAACTCAAGGCAGTTCTTACTACTCTCCACAGAACTAACCCCAATTCAAATGCCGGCACTGATAGCAATTATTTAAAAAAAAATGTTGTCAATCAATACGCTCCTTATTTTTAATTTGTCGTTGTCCTCTGGTACTTTTCTTGATGAATGGAAGACTTCCTCTCTCATCCTTATATTCAAATCAGGTTCCAAAAATAGTATTGGAAACTATAGATGAATTTGTAAATCATCTGCAATTCCTAAGCTACTTGAATGTATAGAGAAAAGTGTAATCGATTTTTTTATAAAAGAAAATATTTCTGAAGTTCAACATGGATTTGTCTCCGGTCAGTCCACAGCATCTAATTTGGCGTACTTTTCGTCATATGGTATGTTATCAATGCTGTAGAAAAAGGTTAGTTGATCCGATTGTGTTAATCATAAAATCTTGCTAAAAATATTAAGGGACTTTGGATTTCATTCCTGAATGTAAAATTGGATTTCATCCTTTTTAACAGGACGGGTTCAAAAAGCAAAGATTGGGAATCACTGCTCAAGAATAATGAGTTCTTCTTCGGGTGTTCCACAGGGAAGTCACCTAGGCCCCTTATTATTCATGATTTTCATTGATGATATTGCCCTGAATATAAAGTCAATGCTTAATGTACGCGGATGACCTAAATATATTTAGTAGGATAACAACTTTTGACGATTGTGCGAAAATTCAGCTCGACATTAATTGTGTATCGAAATGGTGCACCGAGAACTGCTTAAAATTAAATATTAAGAAATGTAATGATATGTCCTTTTTTTAGAAGTTCTTCCCATTTTCTATACAATTACAATCATGCGAATTGTATATTAAATAAAATCGACACAACTAATGACCTTGTCGTCAATTTTGATACTAAGTTAACCTTTAGTTCTCATGCTGATTATGTAGTCTCTAAAGCCAATTCAATTATTGGATTCTTAAAGAGAAATGGGAATGATTATACGGATCCCCATACGCTTACGTCACTTTTTATTTTATTAGTTAGGTCTGTTTTTGAGTATGCCAATGTAATCTGGAACCCTGCCTATGCAGTTCACTGCAATCGTCTTGAAAGTGCCCAGAGTCGCTTTACCAAATACATTTTTTTCAAAATGCGCTGGGATTTGATGCTAGTTACATTTTAACACGCAAGGCAACGAGATATGCTCATGACACATGTTTGTTAGAGATTTGTTATGTTATCGCATTGACAGTCCTGAACTGTTATATCCTCTGCCGATCTTTGCTCCTGAAGGACCATTGAGAGAAAGGCAATTTCTTTTTCAACCCACACATAGAAAGAACTATGGACTAAATGAACCAATGTCGAGAACTATTACCTCTTGAAATGAAGTAAGTAGGCATATAGATTTCTACCTTTCAAGAGATTGTTTCAAAAACATTTTATTTAATTTAATTTCATAAGGTTAGGGAAACCGCCAGAACCTTTGCCGATCGAGTCTCCTTTGATCTCAATCTAAGTCCTATGCCGCCAGCAGCAAATGCAGAAGACCAGTGGCAACGTTGCCAATAAGCCATCAGAGATACCACCTCTGATGTACTGGTTTTCTCTCGGCCACCACAACGAAACCCCTGGTTTGATGAAGAATGCCGGCTTGCACATGCAGCAAAATGAGAAGCACACAAGGCAGCGCTGCATAGAAGGGCTAGAGCTGCTCGTAAGCACTACGAGCGGAGGAAAAAAAGAGGCACATCGACTTCTCAGAAAGAAGAGAAAGGAGCATGGGAAGCGGTCGATCGAGGATATTGAGAGACTTTATTGCAGAAATGATGCTCGAAAATTTTACCAAAAGATAAGGAGAATATGCCAGGCTTTCAGCCAGAACAGAAACCTGCAGGGACGAAAATAGTAGCACAGCAGTAGAATCACAGTTGGTGCTGAGGATATGGAAGGAACACTTCTGCAGACTGCTAAATGGCAACGAGGACCAATATTCCGCTCTCAGGCGGAACGAGCTATTCAACAGTAAAGATTGCAGTCGAGATTTCCGTCAAAACGATAACTGAGCTATATCCAAACGTGAACCCAACAAAGCTGCTGGAGGCGACGACCTTGCCGCCGAACTTTTCAAGGACGAAAATATGCCCGATGAATGGAACCTCATCATCGTTTGCCCGATCCTAAAGAAAGAAGACCCCCTGAACTGCGCCAACCAGAGAGGTATAAGTATTTTCAACATCGCATATAAGATCTTCTCTGCCGTATTATGTGAACGCTTAAAACCGATCGTCAATAACCTGATAGGTCCTTATCATTGCGGTTTCAGGCCGGAAAAATCTACCATTGACCAAATATTCACACTACGACAGATCTTGGGAAAAACCCACGACTATACATATAAAATCGATACGCATCATCTTTTCATCGATTTCAAAGTTGCCTATGATAGCGTGTATAGAGATGAGTTATACAGAGCCATGTCTAGACTTCGCATCCCTGCCAAGCTCGTCCGTTTGTACAGAATGACGACGGAGAACTCTCGTTGGTTCATCAAAGTCGGTAAGAACACCACCGATCTATTTGATGTTAGGGAAGGTCTTAGACAATGATAGCAAAACAAAATATATGCTGTCTACAAAAAAAAACAAAAAGAAGGACACGCGACATCGCAAATGACACCAGTGGGGAGTTCACAGCCATATCTCGAACTACTAAGGTACTTCTTTATAAGACATTAATCATCACAGTCCTGCTGTATATCGCAGAGGCATGGACTTTGTCAAATGATGAGATGATGAGGGAATGCCCTTGGTTATTTTGAGAGAGAAGTTCTTCGGGTGATCTTTGATCCAATCTGCACATACGGCGAGTGGAGGAGAAGGTACAATGGCGAACTATAGGGCCTATGTGTATATTGACATCGACTTAGCCAGAAGAGTTCACATACAGCGACTAAGATGACTGCGACATTTAGAGCGGATGAAGCTCAACGTTCCAGCCGAGAAAATTTTCGAATCCACCCCGGATGGACCCCGTAGTAGAGGATGACCTCGCGAAAGGTGGCGCAAACAATTGGAGAGTGGACCTCAACGCAACTGGTGGCAACCGACTCGTTACCGGGCTGGATGGAGATCTTTGTTGGTTAAGGCCCAGGTCTACCCTGTAACTAAGTAGGGTATATTTGTTGATATTTTATTACTTCTTTTTTCTCTTTTTAAGAAATCTATGAATTAGTCTCTTAGCAAAGCTTGTAGATTAAATATTTGGAATAAATGAAGGAATTGATTGGGTGGTATAGAAAAGAAATTATATGTGCTTAAAAAAAAGAATTTCGAATACGCTACATATTGTAGACAAATTTTTTTTGGGACTTCAGTAACTATATAAAACTTCTACAAGTTAAAAATTTCTAAAAACCACGAGTCGAGAGCGAATTAAAAGACGATGTTTATCCGATGGCGATCGACCAGAAAAGAGAGCGAAAGATCACATTTTTATTAGCAATTGAAGGTATTACAGTAGTTTCTTGCAGTTGTTGTAAGGGAAGTACATTGGCAATTGGCAAATTATTATTCAAGATTTAAATGTACTAGATTATAGTGTTAAGTATTATTAAGTATTGAACTAATTTAAGTTCAATAGGCATTAAAACAATTACTAGCATTTCAATACATAGATATTTAATTAGATTGAATATAAAGATTATTTTTAATAGTAGTTAATAATAATTCAAATTATAAGTTATAATAAGTATTAATATTAATAAGAAGTATGAACAATATCCAAATTTAAAGTCAAAGAGTTTAGAAGAGGACGAGGAAACAGCGCAAGATTTGAAAGATGGACTTATAAATGTTGTCAAAATATATAAATACCACGGCATATATCCAACAAAATGAGTCTGAAGAATCATTTTAAGGAGAAACTTGCAGTAAAAGCCTGCCTAGAAGAAAAACATATATCTCTTAATCATTTCGGAATTTGGTGGTCAATGAACTATAGATAGTCATGGAAGGTAAGGGATGCACGCTGATCGCTAATGCAAATGATGTTCCTAAAAAAGCTTCGACAAAACGCTTTAAACAAGCTAACTAGATGGGCGGTTCGATGTGGTTTGGGTGTAAACTCCTTCAAAACTGAACTGGTACTCTTCTCCCAGAAATATAAACTATCTACATCTCGGTCATTAGACCGATACTCACGAACGGTGTATTTGTCTAGTGGACTGCCTTAGAATAAGCAATATACCACCATAATCTAAGTAAAGTCCAACAATCAGCTTGTTTGTGCATTAGCAAAGCACTCAGTACAACTCACTCTGCAGCGCTGAACATTTTGCTTCATCTGATACTCCTCGATATCTTTAGAAGGCACATGGCAGCTAGTGTAGCCGTTCACCTTGAAGCTACGTCGCAGTGGTCAGGAAAATAATATGGCTACGCCACTTTTCTAAATAAATTCAAAATCTCTCACGAAAATACGAACTACACCATTCCCCGCTTTAACTTTGACAGAAACTTACTTCAATGTCATCATTCCTTCCAGGCCATTCTGGGAGAAGGACGTATTCACAGAAGAAGAAGAGTCCGGGCATTTTAACACCGGTGCTTCGAAAACCAAGAATGGGTTTGGTGGAAGTGTTTTTCTGACACTTTTAATCTTAATCTCTCCTTCCGTCTTCCAAATCATTTTAGCGTGTTTCAGGCGGACACAACGGCGATCAAGGAAGTCTTATCTTGGCTTAAGAAAAACGTGATATCCGCTAAAGATGTCCGCATATTTTAAGATAGCCAAGCAGCAATCAAATCCTTGGAATCGATCTCTTTAAATTCATTAATAGCTCTAGATAGCCGATCTTCTCTCACAGAAATTGCAGAGTGGTTCAAAATTCACTATTTTTCCAGATAAAGGTACTCTAACCATACCGATCGGTAATTACATATCTACATATTTAGCGCAAACAGCCGATGAAGTACCTAGGGCCTAGCTTCTGGCAACTACTCGTGTTGTGTGCGTTATATTTTTCGCATGAAGGGAAGGGACCTACAGTTTTGTGCTGTATCCGAAGGGCAATTTTTATTTTTAGTTTTTTTTTTTTTTTGGGAAGCTTTCTCATGACAACAATACTTTCGGATGTTTGTCAGATGTTCACTAGAGGTGGGACCGGGAAAAACAGTTTGGTGTTTTCCAGGAATCGAACATTGTACCTCACGCGCAGCGGTCCGACATACTTAACACTGCGCCATATGTGCAAAAATGGAGCAAAGTGTCTAGCGGTAAAACAGATTCGACCCAAGCTAGATCCAAAATGCTCTAGGAATTTGATTTCTCTCAACAGATTGCATATTGGCGCTACGTTAGGTGTCATCACTGGGCACTGTCTAATAGGCAGGCTTGACGTATATTCGAATGATTTTTATAGAAGCTGTATGTACGAAAAAGAGGAAGAAACTATTCCTTACCAGCTATCTCACACAGAAGGAAGCTTTACTTATGAGCTTTCAATTACAACGATTTAGGCGATCTGGTAAACGCAGATATAATGAGGCTCTAGCGTTTCATCAGAAGTTCAAAATACGAGTAGCTTTAGCGAGTACGCAGAGATTGCATAATCCATGTGGTATCATAACAGACATATCTTTAGTCTAACTGTGTTGGCGGAAGCTGGCAGCCACTTCAACCAAACCTAAATTAATCTAGAACTTCCGGTCCGATTGAGACAATGCATTCCAAAGTTGGATGAATCCTACTGGAAAAATTTGCAAACCAAATCGTTTGCACTTTGTAGTAGTTTCTTTTCTCGTTATTGTACGCCCTCTGCAGCCCCCCTGTAATAACCCAGCCTAAGAAAAAATCGTTCTGGCAATACCAATCAATTAGATAAAACTTTAAATCTAAAAGGGTTAATCACCGCTTTGTTTTATATATAAAAAGTGTAATTCCCGCTTTGTAGCCCACCAAGCAGCAAACACACTGATCGGATGGTATGGGCATTCATTGAAAAGAGTGACTTGAGAGTGAAAAGTTGAACTGACCCGAAAAAGATCATTGGTCGGGGCTATAAAATTTGTTTTCAGATAAAATAAAGTTGTGTTTCGTAAGAATAAAGTCCGTGGTATTTCGTTATACCAACTAAATTTTTTATTTTTTTTTTTTTATAATTTACTCGTGCTAAAGGGGTTATGACTACCCTTTTTATGCTTTATACATAGCGTGAGCGTTAAGGAAGAGGGGTTTAGGGGGAAACGAGGCACCGATGCACATTGGTCTTAAATGACTGTAGGTTATAATCGAGAGGAAAAGCAGACTCGGGGAGAGCATTCCACAAACGTGTTGTGCGGCTCATAAAAGAATATCTATATTTCACGGTACGTCCGAAGATAGGCTTAAGGGTAAACTGATGAGCATTCGAGACATGGCGAGTATTGCGGTTAAAACGAAGAAGGGGAGGAATGCTATTGGCTATTTCAACTGAGCATTTCCTGTGGAAATATCGATAAAACAGGGATAGGCAGGAGACATTACGACGGTGTTCGAGCGAAGCAAAATTGCTTGTAATATTCGTGTCTCCTATGAGTCTTATCGCGCGTTTTTGAATCCTATCTAGCAAGTGCAATATGGTTTTTGGTGTACTAGACCAGATGTGAGCGTTATACTCTAACTTAGGGCGAATGTACGCCTTATAAATTGAAGCCAAATCAGAAGGGGTGAAATATTTCTTACACCGCTTAAGGAAACCTAAACATTTCGCTGCATTCTTGGCGGTTTTGAATACATGGTCGTTCCAACAGAGTTTGTTGTTGACACACATACCGAGCAGGGAAAGTTTTTCGGTTTCTACAATGCAAGTGCCATTCATGGATAATGGCTGATGTGTAGGGTTTCGCTTTAATGACAGAAGACAGCATTGAGTCTTGGAAGCATTAAATTCCACTCTATTGGTTAAGCCCCACTTAAATATGCTGTCAAGGTCGGAATTTAATGTGTTTAACATACGTTGTCGTTCTTCATCCATGGCCGAAGAGCATGGTCGTGAGTTTGGGAACGAATATGAAAAACTGAGGGTGCTGTCATCAGCGAAGGAATGGATTGGATTAGAAGTTGCAGACAGAAGATCATTTATGAAAATGAGAAAGAGAGTCGGAGACAAAACAGAGCCTTGGGCGACACCAGCATTTATTTGGTGAGATTCGGACTTAAAGCCGTCCAAAACAACTTGAATTGAACGGCCCGAAAGGTAGTTTCTAATCCATAGAAGAAGAGTATCATCGATCCCAAATGCACGCATTTTCGACAAAAGAGCTTGATGCCAAATTCTGTCAAATGCTTTTGAAATATCAAGCGCAATGATCTTACTTTCACCGGAGTGGTGCAGAGATTCGTTCCACTTATCGGTGAGATATGACATCAAATCACCAGTGGACCTGTTGCCACGAAAGCCATACTGTCGGTCATTGAGGAGCTTTCGTGATTCAAGATATTTCATTAGCTGCCGGTTTATCAGCGTTTCCATGACTTTGGAAAGAAGGGACGTTAGTGCAATGGGTCGGTAGTTGGAGAGAGAAGAAGAATCGCCTTTTTAAGGTACGGGCTGGACAAATGCTGTTTTCCACTTACTCGGAAAGAGACCTGAAGAGTAGGATCGGTGGAAAAGCTTACGCAGTGGTTTTGCCAGCGAAGAAGAACACTTCTTCAGAACAATAGGGGGTATACCATCTGGGCCAGCGGATTTGTGTATGTTAAGACCTTTGAGTACTCCTGCAACTGTACGAGTGCGAAAGTGGACTTGTCCCATGGAAAATTCTACGACCTCAAGTACAGGTGGAGACAAAGCACTATCTGGCAGTGTGGAGTTGTGAACAGATTAACTTTGTCTAAGGAGCTGACAGTTGGTACGTCGTTATGAATGAGCGTCGGTATAGATGACGAGGCCGAATTCTTAATGTTTTTAACGAACGACCAAAAGTTTTTACTACCCTTGGAACAATGTAGTATTTTTTGCCTCAACTTTTGGTCGTGGGAGAATTTAACTCGGCTAATGAGGGCATTGCAGTCATTCCTGGCTCGTTTAAACTTTTTTCGGTTTTCCTCAGTTGGGTTGGCCTTGTAAGACCGAAAACATAATTCCTTTAACCTAATAGCTTCTTTACAGCTCGAGCCATACCACGCGTTTTCCTTGGGTCTAATAGCTTTTATCCTGTGAGGGATGTAAGTTCTCATACCTAGGAGAATTGTATTAGTAATCATATCAGCCGCGTCCACATCGCTATCGAGGAAGCGTAGCGACCAGTTAAAATTCCTAAAGAACTTATTTAATTCATTCCAATTGGCTTTCTCGTATAGCCAAACTGTTCTTTTTGGAGTGTGTTCTTTAGCTTTGTGGTTGGAGTAAGAGAAATTGGCCGATATGACACAGTGGTCTGACGAACCTAGAGGCGATAATACATTTACCGTGTATTTATTAGGATCGGAACTAAGGAACAAGTCCAGAGTGTTGGCGGTATGGCCAGTTATGTCCGGAACACGAGTTGGCTCATTCACAAGCTGGATTAGGTTATTTACCTCAGAAAAAATCTCAACATACCTTCCTTCGGATGTTGTCTGTCCGGAGTGGCGAAGCCAATTAGAATTGTGGACATTGAAATCGCCCGCAATGACGATTTCAGAATGTGGGTACAGGGATACAATTCTTATGATGGAATCTGACAGCGCATCAAACTCATTATAAGTTGAATTGCTATCAATATTTGGACTTCTATAAATGAAACAGTAGTGGATTAACTGCCTACGGACATGGAGTTTCAGCCACAAGAAATTGAATTCCGATTTGGAACATTGGCCGTATTGTGGGAGAATTTGGTAGGCTACATCACTACGTATATATACGACGAGACCGTGATGGTGGAAGAATAATGGCTCAATGTTATATCCAGGCAGATCGAATTCCGAAGGATCGGAATTTTGACCCACCTGTGTTTCACAAAGAGCCAAAACAGCTGGTCTATATTTGGCGGCGTGGACGTACACAGAAAAAAAAATTCGATCTGAGCCCACGAATGTTGCTCAGATCTGCTCTAAAATTCCTTACCATTATAAAAAACAGACCAAAAAAAGCCCAACTCCGACGTTAACTAAGCCGAGTTGTGAAGTGCAGATCCAACGTTAGTTTCCCAAAACAGATTATCGCAGGTGTTATGCCCATACGACAATTTGTTTTGGTCCACCAACAAAGACCTGCACACACAACCCGCTATCCACCAGACGATGCTTTACCCGATCATTGTGGGTGACGTATGAAAAGAAAATCCTACTGCTTATTTTATTTTTTTATTTTTTTATGCACTGCACTGCACTGAATTATTTTCGTTAACTGCGCGGTGAATTTTGTTTGTATGGTTATTGATTTTTTTATATTTTTTTTTTATTTTTATATTTCACTGATATTATTTGAATTATTAGATTGGGGGGTTAGAGAAAAGATCTATTGAAAAGCTAGGCGAACCCCACAGGCGGATCAGTAGAAATGCGGTGAAGTGGGAGGGTTGTGATCCCTTGTTTTCGGATCATAGCCTCGCTGATAAAAGGAAGAAGTAGAAGAGAAAAGATCTATTGAATGGGTGGTTGGGGCGAATTAGAATTTTTGATTGTTTTTTTTTATTTTATTTTTTTATTTTTTATTTTATTTTGTTTGCACTGTTTGAGGGTAAATGACACTACGGTGAGTGTTAGCCTAATCGCGTGTGTCCCCGTCAGAGAGCGGTCGGTGGCAGCAATTGGTATTTTTTTTCGGTTTTTTATGGCTTTTAATTGAAACATATACGTATGTAGCATTTTGAAACGTCATTTTGGTGAGTGGCATGGCAAAAAAGAAATTAAATCGGAAGTTGAGAAATGTAATTTTTTCTTAAACTCAAATATCTGCTGTTGCGATTTTTTTTTATTTAATATTCCAAGCTGTTGCTGAATCGAATATGCTGTACCGCAAGTGTGGAGCCATGAAATGATTGATCTGCGGAGTCGGCGCAGACATTTTCTCAGACAAGCTGAAGGTATCGCCATCTTCCCGTTTAATGTTTATTCTATCTTCAGTGATATCCAAGCTGATATCAAAGCCATTCATTCAGCTACCACACCCTTAAAACTGGTAGAGCAATGTCAGAAGGAATTAAACAAATTAAGCGTCCAATCAAACATCACTCTCATTTGGGTCACGCAGTAACTTTGAAGGAAATGAGCGAGCGAGATGGCCAGACATGGGTTGCCTTTTAGTGGCTCTCTTCTAGAAAGAGTAAACGTTCCATTGGGAGTCTTTAAGGCTACATAATTACTTCTTAAAACTGGCCAACCTCGGGTCGAACATGCGTTCCAGTTACGCTTTATCGAGAAAGACATAGGCCAGCAACAACAAACTTACGTCATATTAGTTACTAAGCAGATCAAGACCAGATCTTGCCAAAATTGTAGTCATAAGTAGAAGTCATTACGGTGCTTGTGAGTATTGAGAGAGAGGCAGCAAAGATGGGTTTAGTGGTCAATGAAATCAAAACAAAACATATGCTGTCGACAAAAAAAAAAACACCCAAAATTGGCGTCTTAGACAGAACTCCACAATAGGCAGATATAATTTTTAGGTAGTAAAATACTGTGTCTACCTATGCTCTATTGTAAACTTTGCAAAGAAAGAATTATTCTTAACAATCGCTGTTTTCATGGCTAAGAAGGCAATTGAGCAGCAAAGCCATACCTCGAATTACTAAGGTAACTCTGTATAGGACACTAATTATCCCAGTTCTGCTGTTCGAGCAGATACAAGCATTTTGTAAAAATCCAATGAGGATGCCCTTGGTTGCCTTAAAAGAAAAGCTCTTCGAGTCACCTTTGGTCCCGTCTGCATAGACGGCGAGTAGAGAAGATTTGTATTACCTATACAACGATATCGACTTAGCCAGAGTTCACACATAGCGGCTAAGATGACTCTGTCATGTAGAGCGGATGAGGCCCAACCTTCCGGGAAAGAATCTCTTCTTCACTTTCTTTGCAGATGTCCGGTCTAGCGAGAACCAGACAACATACCCTAAGTAAACCCTTCTTTGACTACCTGAGAGACATATCCGACAAAGTGATTGGGGTCCTCATCCCTTACCTGAAGTCTCATTGCAACCGAAAACATTCTCATCACATGAGTTGTGGTATCAAAATGACTCACAATGGCACTAATTGGGTTCTCTTTAGAACCACCACGTTTACCTATGTACATACCTACCTTCCTATCCAGCTTAATGTAATGCTCGCTCTTCCCAGAATTATTCTTGTGTGGACAAATATTTAAGTACATCTGTATGTACGTACACAGTTTTAGGACAGAGGCTTTCGTACATTTAGTTGGAATCGCCAGCGTGTCATTTGACCAACTTTCTTGACTAAAAACTACTGGAAACCAAGAAGCAATCCCACTTCCTAAGATTCTTACTAATATATGTATGGATGTGGAAGCAGTCTATTTTCTAGGGATGGAAAGATTAGCACTAATTTCAACGCACTCACATTTCTATCTAAGTTCCTGGCTAATCTCAGCAATCACATAGACAAAGTCCTTTTATCCATTAAAACTCACTCCAAGGAGAGCACGTGGTCAGCTTAATGAGAACAACAGGAAAAAAAAAGCAAACGAAAATTAAGATTACCTCCCAAAGGCACACAGACCGCAAAATTTAATCTGCCTCGCATTCACTAAGCAAACCAAATCAGGAAAATTTCGCATCACACCTTCAAGCTCAAAGAATTAACGAAACCACACGATGAGAAGAGGAAAAAAGAAATGTTTTGCCACTGCCATGTCTCACAAAAATTAATCTTCATCATGTTTATTTTGTACCGAAAAGCCCACTGGATTAAACTGAAGTTCTCAGTGTATTATGGAGATTAGATGGTCCACCTTGCTGAACTGACAAAAATTGTAATTCAACAAAACGCCACACTCAGACGTACAAGCCCATTAAAGAGGAAATTGTTTTTTAAGCATTTTTTTAAGAGATCGCTTAAGTCAATCAATGTTTACATACATATCTTATAACTTTTCACAGGGCGGCGTGTTATCACATTTGCAATGAAAGTTTATTCGAAAACATGAAAATTTAATTTCATCTATTTCGGACCCAAATTCAAATTCATAACATAACTCAATTTAAGCTCACAAACTGCAATTACCATTAAAACAGGCTCCTGGATCCGACCCACGCACATATAATTTGAGACCAATATCTAAAAATAAAGGACATTATGGCGACATTGTCGATATCGTCAGCCGAAAATATACTATAGAGTGGCCTCTGGCCTTCACTGTCATTGAATTCGGGAAGGACGCACTTTGCAGTTGTGTTGTGATTTCTTAATAATGTTTAGAACCAGTTAATTACCAACCATCAACCATGTTTGTTTTGTAGCTTTGCTTTATTTTATTCGCGTCCCTTTTTTATGTGTACACATCCCGATAGACACTATAAGCTGGGTTGTAGCTGCGCCAAAGGTCGTTGAAGTGCGTGACTCTGCGTTAGCTGTTGGCCTTTTATGTTTCCCGTAGGAAGCTCCTAATGGCATGCAACTAAATTTGATTACCCATCTTCAGGTGATTTCATCTGAAATGATTTGATTTGGCTGCTCTCTTATTTTGTTATTCTTTTTCTGGAGAGACGGGAATAAAAGTGTGCCCTTTGGGAGGCGTTAACATCACCGTTATGCCAATCAAATTTGCTGCAATGTTTTTTTTTATTGTAATGGGGTTAATGGGATAGATTAATTTACTCTGGTTTTGGGAATTTACATGTGTATATCCTGAATGAGACGTACAAGATTTGATCACATCGTTGTAAAAATATGTGGTCAAACAGGAATATGAGTGGGATGACAAAATGTGACACTTTGATTATTTTAGATTATTAATTCATACATACATATTGTGCATTAGGGTGTCCCAAAAATTTCAAAGTAATTATATATCAAAACACACGTTAATCAATTTTGATGATTTTTGGACCAAGACAACCCGTGTCGACTTGCATTGAAACATGTCAGTGCTTGCATACTTTGTGTTGTGTTTTCAACATCCGTATGATTTAAAAAGGAAAAGGGGGAACTTTTTGTCTTCCAGAATAAAGAAAAGATAATTTTCATTTCCTGACTTAACTTTAATTTTCTGGCTCAACTTTGCGCGATTGTGGAAATTGTTGAAGCCGGTAAAGTCTTGCATTCGTTTTTCACTGTAATTGTTGTATTGCTAATATTTTGCGCGCGTTTTCCATTTAAAAAGATACATATGTTGACGTCTGGTAAGCTGTTCCTGTCGAGCTGGATTGCTGACAAGAAGTTCGCAGCTTGGTTAAGGCCAGTAACAAACGGTTTTTTCAAATCGTTCTGCAAAGCGTGTGGTACCATCATGATTGCTGTTAAAACACAACTCGTCAAACACAGTATGGGGAAAAACATTCAAAAAATTTAAAAGAAATAGATAAAGCTTTCGCGAGTACGAGTTCTAGTGTAGATAAAGCGGGGGAATTGAAGTTGGCTGGTCAATTATCCTTCCCGACAATATCTCAGTCCCGAACTCAAATTATAAATCAACTAAAAATAAAAAAAAAAAATCGATTATATAATTCCTGTTTCCTGTTTACCAAGCATTAAAAAAAAGCGGACAGGGTTGCCGCTGAAAAATTTGAAAAAGTCGCCTAAAAGGATCACGGACCAAAAAAAAAAAAGTCGCAACAAAAACAAATAATGTACAAATTGTAACGACGCGACGTTAGAACTCCATACCCATTGAAGTGAAAAACTTAGAAACTAACATAAAAGCTTGTATTTCACAAAACATAAACAAATAATTCGACAAAAAAAATGAAAATTAAATTAAATTAGTACAAAAGGAACACATTGGATTATAGAAAAAAAATTAATAAATAAATAGTAAATTATTAATTAAATAAACATTAACGGGTGGCAATGGTGCAGTGGGTAGAGTGTTTGCTCGTCGACCGATGTGTGCAGGTTCAAGCCCCAGCGGGGAACAGCAATCATCAGCCACCCGAGTATAAAGGAAAACGAATTACATCGACGTTTTTCCAACCACTGCCCCAAAGAAAGGTTCCTGCCTGGAAGTACAATGGACCGGAGAGTCTGAGTGCTCTGGGATTTGGGTTTCCTTAAAAAAAAAAATAAACAGTAAATGATGAATTAAATGTATTGGTATCTTACAATCTATTTTTTGAGACGTTAAAAGAGGCAAATGAATCGTTTGTACCTTGGTACAATCAACGGCCTTGTAATATATGTAACAAGAAAAATAAAAAAAAAACGGCATATAAATTATATCACGATTTTATGGATAATGCAATCTTCTTAACTTATTATATTAGTCTTCAGAACCAGTTCGATACTCTTAACAAATTTTTATACAAACATTATTTAATTCGTTCAGAATCTAATTTAAAATATAATGGTAAAGGTTTTTGGAACTTTATCAATGACAGGAAGAAATCAAACGGAATTCCAAATTGTATGATAGATAGATATATTTGTTTGTAGTCGGGTTGTTGAGCTATTTCAAGCGGCGCCAAATACATCGGCAAGGATGCTGCGTCCGCTAATACGGAGAGCTTGGGATAGTGAACAATTTCCACAGGAGTGGAAAAGGGGGATGATCATTAAGCTTCCAAAGAAGGGTAACTTGATGGAGTGCGGTAACTGGAGAGGTATATGTGTTCTTCCAGCTGTAGCCAAAGTAATAGCTAGAATAATTCTAGAACGAACATTTACATTAAAGAACATTTAGATTCAACTCTCGATGTCGAACGGAAGCTAGTTATGGAATTCGTTGGACGATGACATCTTATCTTAAACACCTAGATTACGCTGACGATGTTTGTCTACTTTCACATCGGATAATGGACCTTCATTTGATGGCCCAAAATCTAGAAGCTGAGGCAAACAAAGTGCGGCTAAAAATAAACACAGCCAAAACAAAACAGAATCGGGAAGGCTAAAGCTGCATTCGGAATGCTATCCAAAATCTGGAGAAGCAATGTTATCAGCTTAAGAACCAAGCTACGACTGTTCCGCTCCAACGTAGAATGCTGAACCGCATCTCCAAGTTGGAGGCAGCTCAAACGCGTTGCAGAACTCCGAACACAATGGCACGCAGGCGTGGTTGACGCCCTATGCCCCCGAGAGGTTAGAGGATATAAGTCAGTAGGGGTTGTTGTCGCACAATTTACACAGGTACAGAGATTTGATATTTATTAGTTATATCTTTCTACTGAAATATTAATTTTAAAACCTGAAGCAATTCGTGAGTAAGAAAAATAAAAGAAATATTTGAAATATTTGGAAGAAAAATGCGAAAGAAAAACCTTCAATATCCAAAAATATAAAATAAAAGGAAAAAGATAGTTATACAATAGATAAACACATAAATAAATTAGTTTATATGTAAATAACTAAATAAATGAATATATAAATAAATAAATAAATGAATAAATAAGTAAATAAATAAATAAATTAACAAATATATAAATACCTAAATTTAGAAATAAATTATTAAATAAATAAATAAATAAATAAATAAGTGAATAAATAAATAAATATATCAATAAATAAATAAATAAAAAATGGATGAATAAATAATTAAATAAATAATAAATAGATACATTAATAAGCAGATGAATAAATATTATAAAATGATGAGAACATGAAAAAAAAATTAATAACAAGCAAGTGAATAAGAATAAATAAATAAATACAAAATAAATAATATAGACAAGTCAATACAATTATGTGTAAATTTGAAACATACTTAAACATTTAACTGGTTTATAAGTGCATTATCGGAATTATCACAGTTCCGTAAAAATGTATCCGTGAGCTTAAGAATTCTATCGGAGATCAATTCAACATTCGCCTTGTGGTGAAGACCTGTAGTAAAATGACATCTAGATAAGTTAATCATCATTTTTAGCAATTTATTTGGAGTTTATTTAAGTGGCATTTTGCACAGCTTCCCCATACTCGACACCCGTAAAGCAGTATTGATTTGAAAACTACTTTGTAAATTATTATTTTGTTCACATTACTTAATTTGGATTTATTATTTATGAAGGCGTAAGTCAAACGGTAGTGCATGCGATCATATGAAAACACAAGCGTTTTCACTCAGCTGAGGCCTACCAACTCCTACTCTCAACCTCCACGCGGTGACAGCCGGGTGCCTAGTACCTTAATCCAAGAAATGGGTAACCAACCCCGTTTGGCGGATTCTTGGTGGCAGCAGATGAGAGAGGGGGGGAAGAGTGCTTTTCTCACTAGAGCACTTCTTCCTGTTCCAGGCGGCAGCGGACGAATTCCCTAGACGGAGTCAACGGTGGCGTCTATAGTTCCAGTTAGGTTGAACTTAGTGAATACCTTGCGCGAGCTGCTTCGACGTATTCGGATCACAGGTCGGTAAGGAATTTCCAATGTTGGTCAGGACATTGGAATAGAGATGGTGGCGGAGGAGCCCTTAATGGGCCAACGGCAGCGCTCATACTCCCGTAGTGGACTACTGGCACCGGTGTACCCGGCCCCTCGTCCTAGGGGAATAATTAAGGAACTGGCCCTCCAGGTTGGGGGTTGTGCCGTCGGGGTAACTTCCCTACCACGTAAAAAACGCATGGTTCCGAAACAACCAAAAGCCTCGGATAAGGATGACCCAACTAATGACGACCCCAGCAAACGAAATAAGGACAACGACCTTCGGATCTGTACGTGGAATGTTCTGTCCCTTTACAGACCACGTGCAGCCGAACAACTAGCAGAGGCCCTAGACTGCTATAAAGCAGATATTACCGCCATCCAGGAAGTGCGATGGGATGGGCCAGGCAAAAAGAGGATGAAAAACTGTGACATCTACTACGGTGATTGCTACAGAGGCAACAGGCAACGCTTATTCGGATGCGGATTTGTCATACGCGGCAGACTTAGGCAAGAAGTCTTAAGCTTCCGACACGTGAGCGAGCGTATTATGACTATCCGGATCAAGGCTAAATTCGCTAACATAAGCCTAATATGTGTTCATGCCCCCACAGAAGAAAAGGACCCTGCCTCCAAAGAGTGTTTCTACGAGCTCCTCGACAAAACATACGAGCAATGTCCTAAATACGACGTTAAGATCGTATTGGGCGATTTTAACGCCAAAATAGGAAAGGAGGACGTCTTCGGTAGAGCAGTCGGTAAGCATAGCCTACACGACACCACGTCTGATAACGGACTAAGGCTAATTGATTTCGCTGTGGAGCGAAATGTCACCATAGCAAGCACATGGTTTCCTCATCTCGATATTCATAAGCAGACATGGCGGTCCAATGATCATGTCACGATCAACCAAATTGATCATATTGCGATCGACGCAAGGCATGCCTCCAGTATTCTGGATGTCCGGACCTTCCGAGCGGCCAACATAGACTCGGATCATTACCTTGTTGTAGCCAAGGTACGAATGCGGATATCCCAATCTGAGCAACAAAGAAGAATTACTGTGAGAAAATTTAACATCGAAAAGCTACAATCGCAAGAGACCGTCAGACTCTTCGCTGAACGCGTATCCCGAAATCTCTCAATCACCCCTATACCGCCAGCATCAAGTGCCGAAGACCAGTGGCAACGCTGCCAACATGCCATCAGAAACGCCGCGACTGATGTGCTGGGTCTCGCTCGCCCACCACCGCGAAACCCCTGGTTTGACGAAGAATGCCGGCGAGTGCATGCAGCAAAACAAGAGGCATACAAAGCGGCGCTGCAAAGGAAGACGAGAGCTGCTCGTGAGTTCTACGAGCAAAAGAGACGGGAAGAACATCGGCTTCTCCAAAAGAAGAAGAAAGAGCATGAGAAGCGCGCGTTTGAGAACATCGAGAGTCTATACTCCAGGAACAATGTACGGAAGTTTTACCAAAAGGTAAAAAGAACGTGTCAGAGAAGTAATACCCGTACAGAAACCTGTAGAGATGAGAATGGAAACCTCGTAGTAGAATCACAGTCGGTGCTGAGAATATGGAAAAACTACTTCTGCAGACTGTATAACGGCGACGAAGACCAACATCCCGCTGTCAGGCAGAATGAACCATTCAACATGGACGATGATAGTCAAAATTTCCGTCCACCTGACCAAAACGAAGTGAGGATAGCAATATCCAAGCTAAAATCGAACAAGGCTGCTGGACCTGACGGTTTACCGGCCGAACTTTTCAAGGCAGCTGGGGATGAATTGGTAGAGTGCATACACCAACTCATTTCTAATATTTGGTCAGAGGAGTGTATGCCTGATGAATGGAATCTCAGCATCGTTTGCCCGATCCACAAGAAAGGAGACCCCCTCAACTGCGCCAATTATAGAGGCATCAGTCTCCTCAACATCGCGTACAAGATCTTTTCTGCGATATTGTGTGAACGCCTGAAACCTTTTATCAACAGCCTGATTGAACCCTATCAGTGCGGTTTCAGGCCAGGAAAGTCCACCATCGATCAAATCTTCACACTTCGGCAGATCCTGGAGAAAACCCAAGAATTCCAAATCGATACTCACCACCTCTTTATCGATTTCAAGGCCGCCTATGACAGCATCTATAGAGAAGAGCTTTATAGAGCCATGTCTAGTTTTGACATCCCTGCCAAACTTGTCCGCCTGTGCAGGCTGACGATGGAGAACGCTCGCTGCTCCATCAAGGTCGGTAATGACCTCACCGAGACCTTTGATGTCAAAAAAGGCTTTAGACAAGGTGACGCGCTGTCATGTGACTTCTTCAATATTGTACTTGAACGGATTGTGCAGAACTCACAAGCCAACACCGGAGGCACAATCTATTACAAGTCTGTACAACTGCTTGCATACGCCGACGATATAGACATTATCGGAAGATCTCAGCGGGCTGTCACCGGTGCTTTTGCAAGCATTGAGGCGGAAGCGGCCAAAATGGGTTTGGCGATAAACGAGGGCAAAACCAAGTATATGCTGTCAACTAGAAGGGAAAACCAACATCGACGAATTGGACAAAACGTCACCGTGGGCAGCTATAACTTCGAGGTAGTAAGGGACTTTGTCTACCTTGGCTCTGCTATAAATTCAGCAAACAAAATCAGCGCAGAAATCAATCGAAGAATAACTCTTGCCAATCGCTGTTTTTTTGGGCTTATAAGGCAATTCAACAGTAAAGCCCTCTCTCGAACAACTAAGGAGACTCTATACAAGACCTTGATCATCCCAGTCCTGCTTTACGGCGCTGAAACATGGACTTTATTAAAAGAGGATGAAGATATCCTTGGTCGCTTCGAGAGAAAAATTCTTCGTAAGATTTTCGGTCCCGTTTGCGTTGACGGGTTTTGGAGGAGAAGATTCAATCACGAACTATACGAGCTGTACAGCGACATCGACCTAGTCAAAAAACTGCGTATTGGACGTCTGAGATGGCTAGGACATGTAGAGCGAATGGACACCAACGCTCCGGCCCGCAGAGTCTTCGAATCTAACCCCGAGGGACGACGCAGTAGAGGGAATTATCGCCGTAGGTGGCGCGCACAAGTTCAAGGGGACCTCGACCAACTTGGAGTGCGCAACTGGAGGCAATTAGCTAAAGACCGAGCTAAATGGAGAGGCTTGTTGGTTGAGGCCCAGGTTCACCCCGAACTGTAGCGCCACCTAAGTAAGTAAGTAAAGCATTTTAATGGCAACATTAACCTTTTTATGTTATGTTATGTTCTCTAAAAGCTAATCTTTGATCAAGATAAATACCTAGGTAACTTGCACTTGGTTCCCATTTGACTCTTGCACCGCAGACGTCAAGTTGATTGCTGGGAAGAAAACAATCATTCCTTTTTCGACTAAAAAGGATTGATTGTACCTTTCCAGCATTTAGTTTAATGCAAGTTACATCTTTTAATCTTTCCACCATTTGCAACCTTTTTGACAATTTTTTTCAATCAGTTTATACTACTAATTCCTTTTCGCAAAATGATGTTACGGCATTTTCAAACAATTCCGTCAATATTGGAAATTACATATACATAAGTCTCTTAGATTTTGAAGAAGCCCTACATAATTAGATCGTCAATCCGGTTCGGACGGCATTCCACCAATTGTCATGAAAAAGGTTTTTCGAAACCGTTACAATTATTATTTAATGCTTCTATTGAAAAGGGCTCATTTCTCAGCAAATGGAAAATCTCATTTATTTCTCCGATTCATACCAAAACAGGAAGTAACGAACTATTATCCTATTTGCAAAGTCTCTGCTATTCCAAAACTTTTTGAAAAAAATATTTATTAAAAATTGGCGTTTCTTCTTAAGGAAACAATCTCACCTCTTCAACATGGCTTTGTTTCTGGTAAATCGACCACATCTAATCTTACCAATTTTACAACCGAGTGATAATCTATCATGAAAATGGATATCAGTGTGACGTCACTAGACAGTGTGATGTCATATTTTCCAAAGCCTTCGATAGGGTTGATGGCCATATGTATCTTAATAAAAAATTAAAAGTTTTGGTTTTTCACTCTAATTTATTAAGATGGTGCGAATCCTATTTAACTGAGCGAACACAGTTAGTACGCGTTAATAATATACATATGTATAATCTAAACCTATATACAGTTTGTCAATAAAATGTTTGCAAAGCCAAAATTATACAGAAAAAATATTTAAAGGTATATATTTGTTACATATGTATATAAAATTATTATATTTTTTCTTTATAATTTAATGTTCGTATTAACTGTTCACTGTAATTTACATAAAGAAAAGAAAAATCGAACGAAAATCAAGAAAAATTTAACAAAGAGTTATCAATATTAGTTTTTTTTTTTTAATGTCAAGCAATTAAATTACAAAATTAAAATTAATTTAAAGAAATAAATAAATGAAATAACATTTTTCATTTTTTTATATTTAGTATGTTTGCCATTAACCTTAATGACGGCCGGTTACCGACTCTTTATTGAATGTTTGAGCTTCTGAAAGTCGTATTCCTCTTGAATCTTTAGCCACTCCTCGTTGATAAAATTAATTAACACTCTATCGAGTAAGACTGTCTCCAGACGGCCTTTGATTTTTGCCCTCCAGAGTCAAATCATTTTTTTTGTTTTTTTTTGCTCATAGTGAAAACCTTGTGAGGGTAGACTGGTTGGTATTGTGATAACACATGATTGCAATTCGACCACGTGTTTAGGTGTTATCATCCGTCAAGTGCAAACAGCCAACGAAATAGCACCAAAAATTGTTCCGCAAAAAATTTTGTTTTAAATTATTAAATAAACATATTTAAAATCAAGTGATCGAATCTATAATTTTACCGTAAGTTATTATATTATCCGTCCGTCTCAAGACGCCCGTGCCGGTTTGTGTGTAAAAAATGTCCCCCTCTGTTTCATTGTTGTTCACGTCTTTGATACTAAGAAACACCATTTATACCTATTATTATAGTATTTTTCCCCTTTTATTGAAATTTTTGTGTGATAGATGGATTGTTGTAAGCGAAATTATAATAAAAAATTCAACTTGGAAAAATTGTCAGTTGATCAATTGATCGAGTTCATCAATTCCGTGGAAAGCGAAGATGCAATTTATAGCAGTGATGACAGTGTCTTTGATCCGGACTATGTTGTCGACAACATTGAGCCGTTTATCACAAACAATTCCTGATTTCGTTCACCACATCCTTTACTTTGATAACTTTCACACGTCACTGCTGCTATTAGTCTATTTACGACCCACAGGAATTTACAGATTAGGCACAGTGAGTGGTGATTGTTTTTTTTTTTAGTAATTTTGTTGATCAAAATTACATTATTTTATTCATAGCCAATCGTATACCAGTGTGTAAGCTGCCGACTGGCAGAGAAGTTATCAAAGAGAATAGAGGATTTTCCACAGAATACATGACCTTAATCCAAGGAATCGATGTGAACACTGTTTTGTGGAAAGGTAAAGGAAAGAAAGTCTGGCATCTACATATGTTGGTATTGAACCTTTCGTAAGGACAAATTTTGAATTTCGAACTAAGAGTCGTGATATTATGATTAGACTCCTCTACCATTTTGTGGACATGGCCGCTATAAATGCATTCATTTTATGCAAACGTATACATAGTGAGAAATCGAATAATTCCAGCAATGTGTCCAAAGAAGAACACCTTCTGCAGCCTCCCCAATTCCGTGAGGAAATAGCTGCTGGACTTGTTAACTGCAAAGAAAAACAGCCTGTAGGTCGACCATTATAGGCTCAAATTGTTGATCGGGCAATATCACTAATGCATTGCACATCAAGTGTTGGGAAAAGAGCTGTTTATCAAGTTGCGGATGTTCGGTTTGATGGCGAAAATCATTTTCCAATTTGGGTTGATAGAAAAGGTAAAAAAAAGTGTAAACATTGTAAAAAGTCGGATACACAGGTCATTTGTTCCAAATGCGACCTTCATTTATGTAGTACAGTCGATAAAAATTGTTTCTGGGATTACCACCATAGAAAATAATATACTTTATACCTTTTCCAACCCCTTTTATGAATAAAACTTGTTTAATACATAAATATTTACTTATGTTATTTTTTACATGCAAACCGGCAAGACTGTCTCAAGACGGTCTTGACTATTTCTCACCTGGCGGTCGTTCCACACAAAACTTGTGCCTGAAAATTTAAACTTAAGCTTCTTTTACCTAAATTTACTTGGAAAAAAAATGTTAGTTTGATCTGACCAATTTTACGAGTTTGCCAGTTAGAGGGTTAAGTCCATTTTCGACTTTGGACCCCTTTTTACCACCTCTTTTTTAGATAAGCGCCACAAATTTTCAATGGGGCTTAAGCCGGGACTTTGAGCAGGGGTGTCAATTACTTTGCTGTGGTTATAAAGCAACTACTCTACATAAATAGGATTGATTTTTTGGGTCGTTGTCCTGGTAAAATTTAAAATGCAATTTATTTTCGTTTTCTGGGTCAACAAAGTGGAATTTCTGCACACTTTTTTTTCAAGTTTTGTCTTAAAATATCTAAATATACTTCCTTAGTCATCGTTTCATCAATAATTCTTATTTCACCAACGCATATGCTTGAAAAACATCCGCATAACATCACCGTGGGCGCCGTGGCGTAAGTGGTTAGTGTGTCAGATTACTGCGCGTGAGATTCCAAGTTCGAATCCCAGAAAACACCAAACAGTTTTTTCACGGTCCCACCTCTCGCGAGCGTCTGACAAACATCCGAGAGTATTGCTGTTTCAAAAAAGTTTCTCAAAACAAATTGCCCTTCGGATACAGCACTAAACTATAGGTTTCTTCCATTCGCACACAACATGAGTGGTTGCCGAGAAGCTAGGCCCTGGCACTTAAAGAGCTGTTGCGCCAAATATTTATTTATTTATTTTTTTATCATCAACGACAATTTTCCAAGTGTTACTGTTGGAATGATGTTCTTATTTTCGAGGACTGTTAGTGGTTTTCGCCAGACTCTCGGTGGGCCTGCATAGTAGTACACCATAACTTTAGACTCGTCACAAAAAACAACATCGTTCTAATACTCCATTGGAAGACTTATGTGCTCCATTGCAAAAGTTAATCTTCAGCTTCTCTTTTAAGTCCATGGCTAACGTTCTGGGGCTGATATGAGCATTTCTTCTATGGTTCTTATTATTTTCCTCTCCTCCCTCCATGTTAGCTTTGTTGGCCTGCCTGTTGAGTGCTTCAGCTTTAGTTTACCTTCTTTTTCGGAACGGTTTCTGATGTTGTAAATAGTTCTAAATTTAATAGACAACATGTCAGCCAATTTCTTAGCGGATTTGCCTTAATAATAATTATAATGCACTTAAGTGTATCAAATCGTCACTTAGTCGCTTTTTCTTTTTCTTTTAACTATCTTTATGCCGATTCAAAGGATCAAAGACTAAATAACTACAATACAAATCTAGAATGCAATTAAATTACAGCTAATTCGTGTGTTCTTCTTTCTTTACTGTTATTCGTGTGATTTTCCTAATTATATAACCTTTTGCAAGGAATTCTTTGATACTGAAAAGTCCCAAGCAGCCTGCGACCTTCTGCAAAAAGACCTGGACAAATTATCAGAATGGTGTGATACAAATCAATTTCCAAATGTCAATTTTTATCTTTCTTCCGCAACCGCTGACCAATTCTCTTCAGTTATAAAGTAGGTAACGCCCCTCTTTTAATGATATGTGAAAAGAGAAGTGTCACACTACAATCTGCGACGCTTGTGGAGAGAGCGACGACACCGCGGAACATTACCTTTGTGAGTGTCCGGCCTTTGCTCGTATCAGGTGGCAGATCCTCGGTGCTGATAAGGTGAGTGCTGGTACTATAAGCTCCTCATCACTGAAGTGCTTTCTTGGCTTTCTTAGAAATACAAGGAAATTCCAATAAAATCGGTAAATTAGAGTTTGCTCTCTGCTAGTACAATGGACCAGTTGCGTCTGAGTGCTCCAGTCGAGCGTTTCCTATCCCGAAAAAAAAAACAGTTATATTTGACTCTGAACTGTGTTTTGCTTCACACATTAACTATATTGTGGCCAGAACTTTGTGGGCTTTGTTATTAGGAACTCTAAGGAGTTCACGGATCCGTACACTTTCAAACCATTGTATTCTGGATTTTTAAGATCTGTCTTTAAATACTCCTGTGTGATTTGGAACCCGTTCTACGATAGCAGTTCTATACGAATTGAAAAGATTCAAATACGTTTTACAAGAGTTGTAATTTATCGGCTTTACTGGGATATTCACATGCCCTCGTAAACTACCGGATGTCAGTTAATAGGCTTGCAATCACTGGAAATGCGACACAGATATTTTGCAATTACATTTGTACGAGACATTTTAAAATCACACGTCGATTGTCCCTTTTCACTGTCGCAGATACAGATACACGCCCCTACGAGAGACCTGCGAGTTCGAAATTTTTTCTGTGAAACATTTCATAGGGTAAATTATGAACTCAATGAGCCTTTAACACGTTGTATTAAAGAAGCCAATGCAATTTGTGACTCTGTTGGATTTAATAGCAATAGAGATACGTTTAAGAAAATTTATTAAATATATTAGTTTACCCCGCTGAATAAACTTGCATAAGTTGTACTTAGCATATTTTTTTATTTTTTTTATTTGTAGCGTAATAATTCGTAGTCTGTAAGATTATATAATATTCTATGTAAGCTCTGATTGATGAAATGAAATAAATTGAAATTGAAATTAAAAATGTCATTATCATGGCATTTCATGCCTATATTGTTGTATTAAGTCATCAGTCATAAGAGGAGTCCAGTCTTCAAAATCACTTCTTTTTGTTATATTTAATGTAGCAAGCATTGCATTTAAGTTTTTTGTTACTATTCTTCTCCTTCCTATTTCTGTCAGCAGCCAGGTTATGATCGGAAAACAAGGGATCATAACACTCCCATTTCACCGCATTTCTACTGATCCTCTGATTTATTTGTTACTCTATTTGTCATTAGAGCTAGTTTAAACAAAAAGCGTTCAGCACAAGCACATGCGGAAGAGTGAAAATCCTTGCTACAAATAGATAAGAATCTTCATAAATAGGCCCACCTTGCACGAGAATTTATTTACCTATAATTATAAAGTAATTATAGGTAAATAAATTGCTTACTTATCCATATTTAAGCCGCAATTTTACACCAGCTCCTAAACCAATACTGATCACGAAAAAGTCCCAGAAAAAAATAAAAAGGGTCACAAAGAAGTGTTTCTTAAAAAGACAGATCATAGTCATATGAGCATAGCGACAACGCTGATGGCGGATTATCACGGTAAATATTAAAGTGTACGAGGGGCGACTGATAAATTTGCGGCCTGAGATACTCAACAACGAGTCATCTTCTCATTAGTGATAGGACTAACGGCGACACTCCTCGTTTTAATAATAATCTCATTTTATTATTATCTGTGGTAGGATAAGCATCACAATGTCAGGCGAAATCAGAAATTCTCGCAATTTTGAGCACCGTGCCGTGAAATTTTCGAAGACGTGTCATCGACTCTTCAGGATTCTGGGCCTTCGTACACAATGGTAAAAAAAATGGGCTCGCCCTTTTCAACAAGAGTGAGATAGCTGTGAAGGCGACCCCCGCCCATGGCGCCCTGTGTCACTAACGAAAACGTTAGAAAAGTCGAAAAATTCTTTCTGGCCGACCGAAGAACAAAAATGTGCCAGATAGCGGACGAATTGCATATCAATAAAGAAAGGATTCGAAAAATGTTGCACGAGCATCTAAACATGAAGAAAATTTGTGCGTGTTAGGTTCCGAAAATGCTCACGGCGCACTGTGGCGTCAAATGCTAAAAGTCGTGGCAAAATTCAAATTTTCGATGTGTTAATTGAAAAAAAAATTAATTGGTTTCTGAAAGGAAAATAAATAGAGCTTCAAATACCAGAAAAACATTTTTAATTGGATAATCCGTTTGATTTTTAGAGTTTTTTAAAGTTGGCGGACTTTGATCTTCGGTAAAAAAAAAAAAAAAAATTATGTCCCATGTTTCCCCGTACAAATTTCACATATTCACCAAGCAATATACTTTTCTTTAATTACATTTCGGTTGTGTTCTTAGAGTAAATTAAAATATTGAAAAAAAGAAAATGTCGCTTAATATTTTTAATAAATTTTGTATTATAACATATTTTTAAGCATATTTTTTAACTTTTCATAGAGCTGCAAGAAAAGAGGACTAAGACAAGAAAAAAAATTAACAGGATCTTAGACCTTAACTATTTGTTAAACGTTGTGCAAAATTGCAGCTGCCAGATATTGCAGGTTTACGAAATAAAGGGATTTGTTTAAAACAAAACCCACGTGTATTCCACACTTAAATTTACAGTAGTGAGCATGGAAAGTACAACGAGTGTAAAAATTAGACAAAGGGTTTCAAAAAATCATTTCTTTTTCTTTTGTGTGATAAATCTGTTTATTTGTTAAATCAAAACTGAAGGAATTTTTTTTTTATAATTTTTTTTAAATTACTTTTCTTTTTCTTTAATTACTTTTTGAAACACTATTTCCGCAAACTTTTAAGACCTTAGGTTGAGTTTAAAAAAAAAAAAAGTCCACAAAAGTCTGACCCATGTAAATCCAACGGGAAATTAATACCTAATAACAATTCAGGGATTGCGATTACTGAACGGAACAAAAATAATTATTTAAATTCTGAATGAAATAACAGATACACAGTCAACGCGGTCATCTCCCATATGCAAGAGAACACAAACAACTTTAACCACCAAGATGAACATAACTACGAATATAGAATCTCTCCATTACATGGAAGAATCAGATGCATGGAACTTATTTTAAAACCTGCATATACACTTCGACAAGAGCGAAAGGATATTGATGAATCTATTGGAATGAAGGAGGCAGGGAAAAGAAAAAAAACAAAGGCTCCAAAAGCATTCTCGCGATGAGCTTGGGTTCGATGTGGACAGACCAAAATAAGGATTTGGAAATACCAATGATGGAAATACTTCGAGGAGAATTTTTCAAGAATCAGAGGCAACTGCTCGTATAACTGGTGTCAATAGAGAAGTAATAACGAGGCTTGAAGTCACACTTAATGTTTTGAATTGCAGGGAAAATGTTAACACTATCAAGTTTGGAGAGTACACCAAGAAAACAGCAGTGTTATTAAAGCAAAAATATCCCGAAAAACAATTCACACCTACTCTTCATTAAATTTTGGCTCATAGTCAAAATATAATCGAGTATCAATCGTTACCACTTGGGGAATTGTTAGAAGAAGCTTAGGAATCCAAAAAAAAAGATTACAGGAAGTATAGACATCAAAATACATGCAAGGTTTCAAGTGTACGGCAGAATGAAGAGCTTTCAACATGTTTCTAGCCTCATCTGACCCACTCATTTCTTCGTTAACTCTTTCGATCCGAAGAGCATATTAAATAACAATTACTTATTACTTATGTTGAGCCATGACAGTAGTTATGCATAGTTTAAGCGGTTCTCTGTTCAAAATTGAAGTCGTATATGTAGGGGTGGTGGGAGTGGCCGGGACATGTATGTGCCGTTCTGACCCAAAGGGTTAAGGCATGTCGAAACCGGAAAAGATCTCAAAGCACAATACTCACCAGAAATGATAAGATTATTAGACATTACCCAAGATGTTGATGAAAGTTTCCAAGAAATCCGATTTTTTTTTATCTGTTTACTTTTTTCCTCACAGTTTGAATTGAAATGAATAAGTAAAATATTTTATTATGCAGTCTGATGTGCCACAAAATAAAAAAAATCACTTTTGATACACCTAAAAAAAACATTTAAAAATGAGTCGTTTACTTTTTTCATCACTGTTGTGCTCAGATTAGCTTTAAGACACCCTGTTATTAAGTTCAATCATGAACTTTTGAATATTTTAAAAGTAAACATTATGTTTATCCCCTGTAGTGAGAAAGTCTTATTTCAACAGAAGATTCTGGAACACATTGTGAAGCATTTTTCTCAAAATTCACGAATTACATAGCTCTGGAATTTTCCTTTAAGCACGATGAATGGTCAATATTACGCAAATTTATTCACTCAGACACATGAAGCGGTCGTAATGAAGCGACGCACGTGGGAAACTCAGACACGAAGTGTTGTTTTTGCAGGACAGCGCGCCTGTCCACACCGCGCGGGTTTCGAGACAGGCCATAAAAGTCACAGGTTTTTTAACGATAGACGACCCACCTTACAGCCCAGACTTGGCCCCGAGCGACTTTTTCCTTTTTCCCAATTTGGAAAAGGAGCTGCCAGAGATTCGCAGATGAGAATAAAGTCACGGCGGCCGTAGAAAGTTATTTTGAAGGCATAGAAAAACAGCATTTTTTCGATGGTATTAAGGCACTGTATTCCATAGGTCAGAAATGCATTTCACTAGAGGGAGATTATATTGAGGAATAACATTTTTAATCGGATATCTTCTTTCACTTAATGTCTAGGCCGCGAACTTATCAGCCGCCCCTCGTAAATTAATAGATTTATTATTTTTTTTTTTTCAAAAAACACTATAAATGTATAAAATGTTAAATTTTAGCTGGAAAGTAAAATATTTGTCCCGAAAACATTTTTGTCTTTTTTTTTTATCTTGTACTAGCTTAAACCGCTTCGCATTTGTGGTACCTTTTGATGGTTTCATATCGCCTGGCACCGATGGAATATATTCAGCTATGCTGCAACAGAGTATAGGCCAGTTGCTGCCTAATCTAAAAAGCATTTTCATTGCTGGCTTGGTACTGGAATATTTTTTCTATACCTTGGCGGACAGTCAGAGTGGCTTTCATGCTAAACATTGGTTAGGAGGACTACTCAATCCCCAAGAGTTTCAGACCTACACTCCATTTCATAACTATATCACCACCCCTGTATTTGAATTTTTTTTAAGAATAAAATCTTTTTTTTTTTGCAAGTAACTATTTTTACCCGAAAGAGTAATGAAAACGTAAACAATTCTGTAAAAAGTCGAAAAGTTCCGTTATCCTTTCTGAGGAAAAAGACAAGAAAACTGTTTTTTGCATTTTTCATAACTATAACGAAAAAATACGCGATGGTTATCTTTATCGACACTGACAATGCGACGTTTGACTGCATGTGTGACTCTGCCAAACAACACGCGGTAGACGAAACACTATTGTTGTGAATCAGAGCAATGCTTATGAGCAGAATCTTAGTTGTGGATGATGACTGTGGCCGATATGTTATGGAAGGGGTAAACAGGAGCTGCCCGCAATGCGGCGTTCGGTCGGCTCTCTGTTGAACACTCTAAACAGTTCTAACGTTTACGATCAGGCATATGCGGATGATGCTGCCGTACTTTCTGTCACGTTACTGTTTATGCTTAAGCACAGCCGAGCCGCTATATAGGATCAATGAATGGTGCACTAGGAATATGATTTCGATAAACCCTCTCAAAACGGAGGCTGTTCTCTTTACGAGAAAGAGGATTCTGATCGGTCTGAACCAGCCAGTTCTACATGACGTCACTATCTGTATTTCCAACGAAGCCGAATATCTAAAAGTGATTCTGGATCAAAAACTTCTTTGGTCTAAGCATGTTGAGTCGAAAACATCCAAGACAATCTCAGTCTTCTGGAGGTTAAAGGCTGCTTTTAGCAATTTTATTTGGCTTATAACCGAATAAGTTCCTCTGGATGTATACGGCTATGATTAACACTTTAACAAGCTTGCCACTTTGCTTAACTCTTTAACCACTTTCAAAATAGTTCGTGAATATAAAAACTCTCTGAAATCGGTTGCATGGCCGAATTCTCTGGTCTCTTATCTGGGTAACAGGTCACACTGGAATCTTGGGGAATGAGATCACCGATGAGATGGCTAGACAAGGCTCAGAGGGGGTTGTCTCAGGAGCCGAAGCTACATTGGGTCTCCCTGCGTTTTCGGTTAGGGCTTCCATTGACGACCAAGAAAAGTTTAAGTGACAAATGCAAATAGCGAACGGAATCACAAAATGGTATAATGTGAATGCTTCTTACACCGAACACCGAACGACGTACACTGAATGACAGTGTAAAGCCTGAGCCATGTCCGTCCGTCCGTCTAACTCCAGTCACTTAAGTTCAGGAGAGGTTGAGCTATTTGACCATTGAAAACGAGTTGTTGACAATGCTGATCGAGTTATGGAAGAATTGTTGATCATCGAGCGGCGAACCGATTTTGTGCTTCGATAATTATTGAATTTATAGGAAGCAATAAATCCCGAGGGACGACGCAGTAGAGGGAATCATCGCCGTAGGTGGCGCGCACAAGTTCAAGGGGACCTCGACCAACTTGGAGTGCGCAACTGGAGGCAATTAGCTAAAGACCGAGCTAAATGGAGAGGCTTGTTGGTTGAGGCCCAGGTTCACCCCGAACTGTAGCACCACCTAAGTAAGTAAGTAAGTAAGTAATAAATTAAAAAAAAAATAACGGTGTGTTTTTGTTTTCAATTTATCCTGTAGCCGACCCGAAGCTGCACCTACATCAGCGATCGGCACTGATGTAGGTGCACCATATTCAACAACTAAGAAGACAAAATCGAATGCGGCTATACCATATGGAGGTGTGTTGAGTTGAAAGTGATACATTAGAATCTCCAAGTTTTTAAAGCAAGTTTTTGGTGCAGGTTTTCAATTTCGCACAGGTGTTCAATATATGGTTTTTAAGCGTTAGTATTCGATTGAACATGATACCCAGATATTTCGGGCACCAGTTATGTGGTGAGGGAGTATTTTTGAATTCAACTTGCTATGGTACTTTTGCTAAATTTTTGCTGTCTAGGTTTTATTTAGATTAAATTTTCAATTTTTTTTAAATATTTCGCATAAGCCCCTATTTTTTCCTTGAGAAGTCCTATTGTGCCTTGCGTATTTTTGAATTACGTAAAGCAAAGTCATCGGCTAACTAAAATTGTCTGGACCTTGTTTCGGGTATTTCTTGTTTGCGGACATGCCCATTTGACGTAAAACCACTGCCATCAAATAGATCTTTTGTGCAAGTTGTTTCGAGTATATCATTCATGTTAAGGTTGAAAAATAGCGGAGACAAGACTTAGCCCTACGATAGACTATTTTTCAGCTCTTTCTTCTTACTTTCCTCGTCTTCCACATATGTATGTAAACCTTTTCCTATTTTTAACTTACAAATACGCCAATAAAATCTTAGCTTTATTTAGAAGTTCAAATAATAAATATAAGGAATAAGCTCCAGTTTGCCTCATATTTTTTAAACTTACTTATGTAATCGTAAACAGGTGCAGGGTATAAGAATTCTTACCTGAAATGAAGAAAAATAAAATGTGTAAGCATACTTTTATAAACTTTATAAAATGTTTTGTTTTTTTTTAGGTGTGTATAAATCGAAATTGTAATACTCGTACGCAGGGTGTTCGATATTCTGCAAATATCGAGAGAAAGGATTTGCACACATGCACATTACTGCATGAGCGGTCGACCCGACTGTGCACCATCATTTGATCCTGTGTATGGGCATGTGGGATTGCTTTCTCTCTCCCTCTCTCTCTCAAAAACCCAAACCATTTTTGCGACGTCTGAACGAATATTCGAATAAAGAAGACGTTCCTGTGCGTGGCACAACAAACGGATTTGTTTATGTTTGCTTTATTTTTTCGTACACTTAAAATAAGTTACAGTCCACTAGCCTCGAAATATTAAGCATAGGTTGTCCTGTATACGTCAAAACCTACCCTCATATAAATACTATAAAGCTCAAATATAAAGTAGGTGTTTGTTTTGAATGTTTACGGATTCGAATGAAAGCTATTTGGGAAGTCTATAAAATAGTGTGCTGTGCATACAACCTTTTGGCGTGATATAAGTATAATTGTTACGTATGCAGATATTTTACTTCAAAATCAAACAGTTTCTTTGACAGTTCCGAAATTTCTAGAAATGTTTGCTAACATTTATGTGGACACCTTCCTAATTTAAATACGCAGGAAACAAAGTGATTTCAGTTAATATTTGGAATTAATTATAGAAGGAGCGCAGATTTATCACCACAATTAGATATTTATTTGTTTCTTCAGATGTCTTCTTCCTTTTATCAGCGAGGTTATGATCCGAAAATAAGAGATCACAACCCTCCCACTTCACCGCATTTTTACTGATCCGCCTATGGGGTTCGCCTATTTGACTTCAGAAGATATCGGCAGGTCCGCCGATTTTGGATCACTCGGTTACTGAGGCCAATGAAATGCCGATGTCGTCGCATTTGTGTGATCCAAGCGTTTATAGGCCTGCTCTTGTGGCAGCAATGTGATCGCGCAGTCAGACGTCACCCAACGAACAGAACTGACAGCTGAGTGGTGGCGGCGTTTATCGTCAAGTTTTTATCGAAAGATTCTTTGTAGACATATTGCACGTCGTAGAAAAGTCAGATCATTTTTGGCGGCTTCACCGCGCACACGGACTTTAGAACTCCAGTGGCTTCCCCACAATAATTGCTTGGGCATTGTGCTCGCAACCACCATTGTATCATTTTTAATATACCACCTTGATCAAAAAGTTCCCGGAATAAAAACCGTGTGGCGCTCCCATCGTTCCGATTTGAGTTCTGTTTTCTTTGTTAAGTTGGTACGTCTTTTGTTGATATTCCCTCTAAATCTTAGTGTCTTAGCTTGATATTTGCAAAAGTTACGTAGCCAAGAGTACATCTATCTCTGTGTGTGTTGGCGATTTTTTACAATTTTAGAAACGGATTTAAATTTGCAACAACGAACTTGTATTAAATTTTGCGTAAAAAACGGATTTAATTGTGCGCGAACGTTGGAAATGTTGGAAAAGTGTTTCGGCAACGATTCTCTAAAGAAAACGGTCGTTTACCAGTGGCACGAGCGGTTCAAAAGTGGTCGTGAGTCAATCGAAGATGATGAACACAGTGGCAGACATTTTCAGTCAAAAAAGAAGGCAATGCTCACGGTTTTCATGGATTACAACGGTGTAGTGCATCATGAATTTTTGCCAGAAGGCCAGACAGTAAACAAAGAGTATTATTTGGGCGTTATGAGACGTTTGCGTGAAGCAATTCGCCGAAAGAGACCAGAATTGTGGGCAGAAAACTCGTGGATTTTGCACCATGATAACGCACCGTCGCACAGTGCCATCATTATTCGTAATTTTTTGACGAGAAATGCAACAAATACCATCCAGCAGCCACCGAATTCACCTGATTTGGCTCCCTGTGACTTCTTTCTGTTCAATCGAGTTAAAAAACCATTACGGGGAATGCGTTTCAGCAGCCGAGAGGAAGTAATGGAAAAATCGCAGGAAGCACTGATGGACATACCGAAAACCGAATATAAAAAATGTTTCGAAGATTGGATCAAGCGCTGGCACAAGTGTGTTGCAGTCGATGGGGATTACTTTGAAGGGGACAATATGGATTTAGATGAATAAACTTGTATTTTTAATTTTCTGAATAAATTCCGGGAACTTTTTGATCAAGGTGGTATTTGTATGGAAATAAAGTTGAGTGGACTAAAGGTTTTGGTGTGTTTCCCTTTCTACCGCGGCAGCGATCCCCACACTCTTTCCTACATCGCGATGTCTTTGGAACGTGCATTGATATTGCCCTTTGAACAGGGTCCAAATGATCTCTTCTTTGAACGTTTATAGTATATACATATATAGATACAATCTATATATAGGTATATGCATGTATTCTTTCCCACATCATCCAGTGGGGTAAAATACTCGATGCGTTTTTTTTTTTGTTGAGGTGTCCCCGGTAGGCCCATTCCTCGTTCTATTACTACTTCATAAATTATATTATTGCAATGACTAGATGTATTGCACATGCAGTTAAGAAATAAGTGATTGTATTCATAAGTTATATATGTATAAGAAGACAATGGCCAGGGAGTATTCATATCGGTGTCCTTAGTCGTAATCTTTCTTGTTTTATGATCTCCCCAGATTTCCTGCGGTCTACCACAGGCCACAAACAAGGTCTTGGACACCCTATGACCGTCTAAGTTGGATCATCTTGCATTAGCCATGCTGATGATTCTATCAAGGATAATTTCCTTAGCCACGCACCTTGGTAGTTGAATGCACCAATTATGCCACTATGCGAGAGCTCTGCTCCTCTTACGACCAGCGCGTCGGCTTTTTCGTTGACTTCTATATTGCAGTGTCCAGGTACCTACGAAACATAATCTGACAGGGTTCTGCGTACATAATGCCTCGAGCATTGTGCGACAATTGCTGACGAACTCAGATTTTGTGACGTAAGACTCTAGCGCAGGCCGACTGTCAATGTAGAGGGTGATATTCTTGTCGGATATTGATCCCATCTCAAGTAATTCCGCAGCTTAAAATACAGCTAGAACCTTTGCTTGGAACATATGGATCCGATTTAAGTCGTTTCAAGTTAAGTCGTCATTTTCTGGAACGTAACCCTGTCGTAAAGCGGGGTATTCCTGCAGTTTCTTATTCTTCAAGAGACATGACTACACAATACTACTCGTATTTAAGCCAAACACGTGATCAACAATAGAATATCCTTGCTGGAAACCCTCTTGATATTCCTTGGGCAGATTACGAGTATTTGTACCTATCTATGCAGTTGGTCGACTTTTAACGCATTTAAAAAGGAAATGTCTCGGCAGTTCCCGCCATACAACTTTTCTTATAAATGGGAGAGCTCAAGGCTTCCTTGAAGCGATGCGGTATTATCTTCTTTTCCAAAATGTTGTTGAACAAGTAAGTGAAATCGGTGTTCAGTTCGTCAGTACCATGTTTATATAATGCGGCTGGTTTTCCATCCGATCATGCAACTTTACCAACCTTAAGACGACTTAGTGCCTCAACAGTGTCCTGCAAGGCAATTGGCCAATTCGAAATTTCTTTCCGGAAGCCAGCCATAGCATACTTTATTCTAAGTGAACTACCAGATCGGTTCAGAGGCTTTTCGAAGTTCCCTGTCTATGATATATATAATTTCGACCAAATAGTGTTTTTTGTCAAAGTCCAGAATTCTGAGTGATTATTACTGAGCACCAGTCTTCGAGACTTTGATTCATAATACATTTTCCTTCTTGGTACGCAAATCACCTTAAACTCTTTATATAATGCACATTGTCCCCCACATGCCAGAAGCATGAATGATGCAAATTTTAAACTTTTGAGGAATGACCACAATTGTGCTTCTGGCTCTACTAAATAAGAATGAATTCAACATTCACCCAATTGACATAGTAATAAATTCTTGTTTCCACGCTTTCTGCACATTTAGAATTCTAAAAAAACATAGAATACAGAATGATTTGTCAAAAAAACTAAGAACCTCGAAAAAATAAAATTTGCACATTTATGGTTCTGACATATGGGGGACGACATATTCTCTCTATTTTTCCTCTCCATTATAACCTTCAAAAATTTATTAGCAATGTGCATCGATACCTACTTTCTGTCTTATATTCTTGTCTCATTAATGATCACGCTACATACATATTTGATTTTTCTAAAACGGTGGAGGAAATATTTCCCCACTTCGAATTCGGCTTGAATTTATAAGGCGAATAACCGCCCTAAGTTAGAGTATAACGCTCACATCTGATCAGGTGCACCAAAAACCATATTGCACTTCCTAGATAGAATACAAAATCGCGCGATAAAGCTTGTAGGAGACATGAATATTGCGAATAGCATTTCGCTTGAACACCGCCGTAATGTCTCCTGTCTATCCCTGTTTTGCTGATATGTGTATTCATCGAAAGTGATCAATTGAAATAGCCAGTTTACCCTATAGCCTATCTTCGACGTACCGCGAACTATAGGGATCATTTCATTACCTGCACAAGCACACCACGTACACACATATGCTCTTCCAAACTCTATTTTTCCTCTCCATTATAACCTACAGTCATTTATAACAAATGTGCATGGATACCTTCTTTCTAATCCTTATCTCATTAACAATACATAAAAAATGGAAGTCGAACCCCTTTAGCGCGAGTGAATTGTAATAAAAAAAAAAATCTTAGCTGCCAGAATCATGAAAAGAAAAAAAATGTACAGGGCTTTAAGAATATTAAGGTTTTCATCAAAGTATCTTTGCCGTTTCCTCTCGCATAGGAATTTGCAGTATGCATTTGTGACAATTTATAGAGCTTCAACCATATCAGTGTTCTCTTTTCTAAACTAATTCAGTGCTGTGAGAGACTCTTTCCGACCTTCATGACATTTGCTGTCAAACTAGAGTCGCTTTAGTTCGAATTTCGTTTTTGAATCTTTCGTTTGAAGATGTACTATATGCAAAAGGTGACCATAATTTTTTCCTCTCATAGCGGGACACCTGTACATTTCTTTCGGCAAAACACATAATATTTTTTTTTAATTATTTTATTTCTTAAATTAAATTATTCAAAATTTGGGAAGTAATGTTAATGTATATTTCACATGAATTAGATAAAAAATGAAAGTATTTTTTTTTTATTTTGCGCTCAAAAGTTAAAGTTAAAGGGGACCAGCTTTTTCACATTTTTCTCCTGGTGAGGGTTTATAATATCTTGCCAGTAAGGCTTTCATCAATTTGGTAATATTTACTTCCTTCTCTCTCTTTTTCGATCTGAGTACCGTCTTAATGAATAAAGATATTTTATTCCACATGTCGATACTCGAGACCATCTTGTTTACACGCACGTATCTACAAAAAGAAAATACTGTTAGCCGACATCGCTCACCTAGTCGCGAATACCAAACGGATGAAGAAGAGCTAACAAGTGAAACGAATTGGATCGAAAAGAAACGCAAATACACAAAGCTGGTTTCTCACCGGAAGTCGAGCCACAAAAAGATGGAAAGCGCAAGGAGTTGCAAGAAAAGCCACAACAAATAAAATTACGTCCTCCGCCACCGATAAACGTCGTTGAAATTACGGGCTATAATAAGTTGCATTGCCTCCTTAAAGGAACTCTGGCATCGAAGTTTAAGGTGACATCTCTGCGAAACAATACGTGGAAAATCAATGCCGATGATGCTGACGGTTACCGAGCAGTGTCTCAAAAATGAAATGCCGAGAAGATTCAGTGGTATACTTATAAAAATAAGTTAGAAAGACCACTGCGTGTTGTAGCAAGGGAACTCCACCCCTCGTGCACTAAAGAAGATGTTATAAACGACCTCCAAGACAAAGGCTTCAAAATTCTTGATGCCGTCAATATTATTAAGAAGGAGAAGCAACAGTCGGAGGGAGATCAGGAAAAATTGGTAAAGCGTGGACCACCATTCATGCTAAGCTTTGATAAAGACGAAAATAAAGATCAAATATATGGTATTAAGACTATTCAGAACATCGTGGTCAAAATGGAACCTATGCGTAAAAGCTCCAGATCGATCCCGCAGTGTAAGCGCTGTCAAGGCTTCAATCATACGCAGACTTACTCCCACAAAAAGCCGCGATGTGTGAAATGCGCAGGTAAACATCTCTCGGAAGAGTGTCACCTAAATAAGCAAACCCACTCGTATAAACTGCAAAGGAAAACTTCCTGCGAACTATCGAGGTTGCGAAGTGGCGAAAGAGCTCAAAAAAAGGCGCGATTCCGAAACCAATTAAAAATAGACTCAAAATAGCTACGAAAAAGCACCGAAAGATAGAAAATCCGTTAATATTAACTTAAGGTCGGGTAACGAAGAAAACCCCAAACCTAGTAGAGAAAAGGTGACAGAAGCAAAATCTTCGAATATTGGAGTGCAGTCTTATGCTCAAGCGGCGATGACAGTTAACGGTAAGTACTCGTACATGACTGACAACTCACAGGAGATCAAAGCAAGAAACCATCCAAACTTTACCGTAAAGACTCTTGCTCAAGTTACGACATTGGGAAACGGTGATAGAGGTAGCTCACAAGATCCTGTATCCCATGGTTTTTCCCTAATTCTTGCGAAACTTGAAGAGCCATGCAAAATAAACGAACTTATTTTCGAGTGAATAGTTGCACTAGAAAACAACATACCTAACACGTGCACTTCAACCAGAATATGAAAGAAATGCTTAAAATTCTTGCTTGGAACGCCAATGGGCTCATACAAAGACTCGATGAGCTAGAAATATTTATACAAGAAAAAGATATTAATATATGCTTGGTCTGTGAAACAAAATATTCGAATGTTAAGATAAGAGGATATAGCGTGTATCACGCCTTTCACCCATCGGAAAGACCCAGGGGCGGGTCATCTTTGTTTATAAAAGAATATATCGAACACTCAGCGGAAGTAAAGATTGAATTAGAAGCAATGCAAGTAAGCACGGTACGCGTTAGAAAAAGACATTTTGCTTTCAACATTTCGTCTATATATTGTCCACTTCGATGCAAACTTGAAGAAAGTCATTTCACAAACATCTTCAACTTCCCTAAACCAAATTTTATTATTGGTGGCGTCGTCAACGCGAAACACCCCTTCTGGGGTTCAAGGTACGCCTCTCAGAAAGATAGAAAGCTTTATAACGCGGGTATGCAATAGAGTTGTGATTTTCACTCTACGGGAAAACCAACATATTGGCCGACTGATACAAATAAGATACCAGATCTGATCGATTTCTTTGTTGTTAAAGGAATATCTGGCAACTGTATAAAAGTTGAAGAAAGCTTTGATCTGTCCTCTGATCATTCCCCAATCATCATGACGATAAGTGAAGCTGGACCGGTCAGATTAACCAGCCCGAAAACTAATTGGGATGGCTTTAAAAAAAATATTGAGCCAAGTGTAGCACTTAAAACGCCCTATGAACTCTCTCAGACCAAATCCAACCGTTTTAGATTTAAAACGATCAAAGTATGCTTCGTTCGTTCATCATTTTTCTTATTCTCAAACAAATGATACATTATAGATAGATAGATACAGACACGGTACACGGAGCGACAGAGCACAAAGTACCTATTAGCTACCCAGTTATGTATTTCAATTTCAAGTCTGTTTTTTTTGTGTTTTTGTTTTTAGTTTTTCTTTTTTTTCTTTTGATCTGTGAGCAAAATTATTTTTAATATATACATTTACTAAGAATGAGTTTAATGAACGAAACATGCATACATATGGGGTGGCCTTTTTCCAAAGCGGAACATTTGGCGTTCTTTGGGGACAGTGGGACACAAAGCTCGAAAGCGGGACGTATGGTCACCTTATATATGCATGGAATGATAATCTCAAGGGATGGCTTAATATGTAAGGGAAATTCACAATGGTGTTCTTTCCACAATTAATTCCTGTTATTTTAATCACACTGTCCCACAATAATAGGCTTTAGTTAATTAAATGCATAATTACAAATGAATAAATATATTTCTGCCGTACTCGAGTTAGGGAGGAGTGGATGTTTCCTGTGTTTCGGACAACAACATTTCTAATTAAATTCACTTAAGAGTCGAAAAAATTGAAGAAATCCCTTCTTCCTCCCTATATCGAATGCGGACAATTGCAAATGTAACTTCCACACGGATTGAAAACGACAGAAACACTAGAATAGCAAAGTGTATGACACGCGCGCGAATGGCATGTACAAGGTTACCATCTACTACTTAGTATATTTCAGAAACATTTTTAAAATCTGCTAGTCTACTGCATGAGATTGTAAATCAAATACATTCTTCGAACAGTATTTCAGATCTAATACACTAACACAAAGTGCTAATGAAAAATTAAAATAGGCGAAATGTCCCCTTCAAACTCCTACTAAATAGAGTAAATCCTACTACACCAAAATGTCAGTGGAGACTCTGACAACATGCACCAACAGCTGCTTCTATTATATTTACGATCTACCAAAATTTCATAAAGAAAATGCCTCGCAGATTGATCGTTTCGCCTGCCATCGAGTGCGGTTTTATGAACTTCTAAGTATGTGGGAAGGATTTTGCGGTGCCCTCCCTATTTTGTAAGCAATTCCTTCGAATTTGTAGAAATGGCAAGAAATATAGAATTGAGAGACCATTAGGACTGATAGTGCCTGAAGATGTCGTTTTTCTATTTAGCACTACTCGTTTGTGGCAAAGAAAAAATAAAATAAAAAATAAAAGAAGTAGTTGTGCCTGTGTTGCGGGTACGGACAGATAGCGTGAGTAGGTATGTACGTCTGCAATGTTTGCCAAGAGATTGTTTATTTTCATTTGTATCGGGAAGGAAGGAAGATAGATGTTTAGACTGCAAAATCCATTGCGATAAAAACCGGCTGTTGTTCAACTGCCACCAGAAGAAAATACGTATAGCAACGGAAAAACACGTAAATTTTCAGTCTTATCATGCCAAAGACCTTTCGTTGAGTGATGAAAACTTTCACTCCGCAAACGAGAGTTCTTCGAAACAATAGCCGGGTTTTTTAAACCTAGCCAGCCAGTAGTTTGCTAGTAAATAGAAATTTTACACATAAAACAAACAAACAACCGGCTGGCTACTATTCTTGATTTTATCCCCAGCAAAGAGTTACTGGCTGGGAATTTCGTGATGCTTAATTTCAGGCGGCGCAAAAACGAATGTTTTTTAGTTATTTGTTGTTGCTGTCACTGCGAGGTTACTTGGTTCCTAGAGATATGTTCGTATAAAATCGGCTGGCTTTGGCTGGCTGTCATATCGTTTAAATGAACGACTGGCTGGCTAGGTTTAAAAAACACACGGCAAAGGGCTACACGAGATAAGTAAAAAAAAGAAATATTTGGCGCAACAGCTCTTTAAGTGCCAGGGTCTAGCTTCTCGCAACCACTCATGTTGTGTGCGTTATATTTTTTACACGAATGGAAGGGACATACAGTTTAGTGACGTATCCGAAGTGCAATTTGGTTTGAGAAGCTTTATCTTTTCGAGACAACAATACTCTCAGATGTTTGTCAGACGTTCGCGAGAGATGGGACCGTGAAAATAGTTTTTGGTGTTTTCTGGGATTCAAACTTGGAACCTCACGCGCAGTGATCCGACATACTAACCACTTACGCCACGGCGCCCATATGAGATAAGTCATATGAAGTTTAATACTCAATCACAGCGTGTCTCGGGGTAAAGGAGCGAAAACACGCAAGTCGGTATAAAGAAGCATTTTATGTTCCCTAATGAACTGAAAATTTCAACATATAATAGTTATCCACAAAACGTCAAGGGGATAGACAAAGGTATACATACGCACAGACGTGTTCTGAAAGGGCAATGCCGACGAACGTCTGTTACATTGACACAACTAAGTAGTTCTTTAAGCAGATGACGCTCCACAGAGGCATTCAACATCAGCAATAATATGAACTGCAAACAGTACACTCAGCTGTAAGGCATATTGATTTAGACTAGATCTTGAGGAAACTAATTCAAATTAAGAATTTTTTTAACGAACAAAAAAGCAGCACTTTTTCTGAGCAAAGAGTGATTAAATGGTAACGTAGATCTTTGACAGCGATTATTTCAGAGATGCTTATAAATATTTGCTTTTTTTTTTTAGAGATAACTCATTTGGCAAATTTAGTCATGTAGGAAAATATAGGTATAGTTGCGTATTAGTGATCAGAGTATTTTATTAAATTAAATTGTCGTTCTACAAGAAATGCATTTCTTCCATTAATAAAGGTGACCAGGAAAGTTAAGTATCTGAGTATATACCTAGATAATGGACTAACTTAGAACTTTCATATAGAAAAGAAAATCCGGAAGGCAAAAAGGGTGCTTCTTCAATGCAAACGGGTATGAGGACAAAGGTAGTTAGACCAATTATCCCATATGTGTCAGTTGTATGGTGGCAAGAAACCTCATAGAAATCTAGAAAGATGTTAGTGATAAATTCAGTATAAAATTCACAATTCTTAAGTGTAAAATACAAAAATGTAAGAAAATTGGTGACATTCTGTTGTTGCATATTTAGTATTAAAAATAGTTTTAAATGCAGCTTCAATGGCGCTTTTACAATTTAAAAATAATGCTTGGATGGAGTGATCATATAGAAAACAATAGCATAATCTTAATAATCAATATAGTAAATATATAGAACAAGATGGAGCGAAAATCTTAGTTCAGTTGTGAAAATCTTAACAAACTACAGACACAATTAATTAGCTAAAAAAAAAACTTTTTAAAGACCAAGATTTAAATGCAAAATTTTAATTTATGTTTAATTGCATTGAATTCAGTTGCTTCTGGATATCGTCCAATGTCTGGATTGTTTAGGGATTATTGGTGCACTATGGACGACAGCTACATGCACAATGGAAATGATCCTAGGTATTCTGCCGCTGAATTTATTTATTAAGAAAGCAGCGGCATCGACGGCACTTCGTCTGCACCGAGATGCCAACTGGCACTAACGCGGTACTGTCTATGGACATGGGAAAATCCTGAAATTAGTCAGTTGAGTATGCACATGGATGGAATGACAAAACTTTTGTGCGAGAATGGAACACTCCCGGAAAGGAAGACTAGTGATATAGTCATCTTTACGGATGGATAGCAGAGCAGGGGCAGTTATCTTTTCAGAAGAACTAGAACTAGCCTTAACCCAGTTAATCAAGCCGAGATGATTGCCTTGATGAATGAGTTAGATCACCATAACTCGGTTAAGGACTGGAGAGTCTCTGATGAGCACTCTTTTTCAGACCACCGTTACCTCCAATTTAGTCTTGATGACTATATGCCTGATCAGAAGGTTTTTAGAAATTATAGGAAAACCAACTGGTCCCTTTATAGGAAACGTTTATTAACGCTTATTCCCTCCCACCTGCCTACTGAACCTTCTTGCACTGAAGACCTTGACAATCTAGTCAACTCCCTAACATCGGCACTAAATGGTGCCATGGCCGAGGCCTGGCCACTCCGCAAACCTCGAGGTAAAATGAAACCTCCCTGGTGGAATGCAAATCTCAGTACTTTTAGGAAAGACAGTAGGCTCCTTTTTAATATTGCTAAAAGCTCCCGTGCGACAGCCGATTGGGACTCCTATAAACTGTCTCTCAGAAAATACAAAATCTCACTGAGGAAGGCGCAACGACGTTCCTGGAGACTCTTCTGCGAAAGCATTGAAGAGTCCTCGAAAGCTTCCAGGTTACGAAAAATCCTCTCTAAAAGCCCTTCTATACCCAGCTTCCTTTTGCATCCGGATGGTCACTGGACCTCCTCTACTGAGGAATCCATTGACATCTTACTGGATACTCATTTTCCTGGTAGCTCCCCTGTTGCTGTATCGCAAGTGGGAAATCCCCCCCCTCAACCTTGCAGCAACTCGCTAGTCTTGATAACTACAGAAAAGGTCAGATGGGCCATGCGCAGCTTCAAACCCCCAGGACCTGACGGTGTTATTCCAGCTGAAATTCAGCAATGCGAGGACATTGTGCTTCCATGGCTCAAAGTCATCTTGTCGGGCTGTCTAAATCTGGTCTATATTCCCAAACTATGGAGCGAGGTTGAAGTCATATTCATACCTAAGGCAGGAAAGAGCTCGCACGTGGAACCAAAGGATCTCCGACCTATCAGTCTATCGTCCTTTCTGCTTAAATCTTTAGAAAGGTTAATTGATATCCATCTTCGGCAAAGTATTAGCCCAGCTTTGCTCTCACCGTCCCAACATGCGTACTGCAAAGGCAAATCGGTTGAGACAGCCTTACATTCGCTTGTGGGCACCATCGAAAAATCATTGAGCATCAAAGAATACACCATGGTGGCTTTCCTTGACATTGAGCGAGCTTTTAACAATATCCAACTGAAGGCGATTACGAACGCACTTGCAAATCTGAAAGTGGATGTTTCGCTCGGAGTGTTGATCAATCAATTGCTTACATGCAGGATTATTAACACACAGCTGGGGGGAGCATCAGCCAGAAGAATTGCTCGCTGCGGTACACCAGGTGGAGTCTTTTCACCTCTTCTGTGGAACCTGGTAGTTAATGAACTACTGATGGACCTGGATACGTCAGGTTGTAGAGTGATCGCCTATGCTGATGACATTGCTATTGCTGCCTCCGGTAAACATCCGGACACTCTCAGGGATATCCTTCAATATGCTCTCCTTCGGCTCACCAAATGGGCTGAAAAATGTGGACTGGGGGTTAACCCCCATAAAACGGAACTCGTTCTCTTCACGATGAAATACAAAGTTCCCCTCATAGACCCTCCTATGATAAATGGCACCAGTCTCACCTTCTCTGAAAACGCAAAATATTTGGGTCTTATTTTGGATAGGAAATTAAACTGGAAGGCCAATCTACTAGAGCGCGTCAAGAAAGCTAATGTAGCTCTCTATTCCTGTAAAAAGGCTATAGGTAGGATCTGGGGTATTAAACCTCAAATCACTCATTGGCTATACGTGTCCGTTATCAGGCCTATACTACTATATGGCGTGATCGCATGGTGGCCTACTCTTGAAAGGGCTGTCCACCTCACTGAACTAGCTAAGGTGCAAAGATCTGCATGCATCTGCATCAGTGGTACACTGAGAACTACTCCCTCCGCGGCACTGGACATCTTGTTCACTTTGCTACCCTTAGATATTTTCGGCAAACAGATGGCAGCCTGTGCCGCCATCCGCCTGAAAGCCTCCTCTCAGTGGTCTAGCTATCGTTTTGGTCACTCCTGATCCTTGATCTTCTCAACTTCAAACACGAAAACACGGACTACACCCCGCCGAAACTGAGATTTGACCGTAAATTCCGTACGAGCATCCCTAACCGGGATGTATGGGACAATTCCCCCCCTGTCGATGGTAGTTCGGTTCACTTTTTTACAGATGGATCTAAGACGGAGGGTGGGTTGGGTTGTGGTATTTTCTCCGAACAGCTCAATCTGAACATCTTTTTTCGCCTCCCTGATCATTGTAGCGTTTTCTTGGCGGAAATCATGGCGATTAAGGAAGCCCTGTCCTGGCTGAAATGTAATGTATTATCTGTCAGGGATATTAGCATTTTCACTGACAGCCAAGCGGCAATCAAGTCCTTGGAATCGTTGTTCTTCACTTCAAAGGCCGCCTTAAACTGTCGTCTATCCCTTATGGAGATGACAGAGCAGTTCAGCATTCACCTATGCTGGGTGCCGGGCCACAGGGACATTCCAGGCAACTGCAGGGCTGACGACCTCGCCAGACAGGGTACCACTCTAAGGATTTTGCCTGAAAGGCAAGCCCTGGGTATGCCCCTCGCTGCATGTAAGTATCTACTAAAGCTGAACGCTATTAGCGCGACCAACCTCAGATGGGCAAACGGCTCAACGTGTCACATTTCGAGACAGATCTGGCCTAAGCTGGATCAAAACCGTAGTGCCGATATCGGACCAAGCTAAAGCGTACACAAATCAGCTGCGTTGTCGGTGTTCTCAATGGACACTGTCTTATAGGCCAACACGCCAAAAGACTTGGTCTCTTCTCCAACGACTTCTGCAGAAGCTGTACAGACGAGGAGGAGGAGGAAACCATCGTTCACCTCGTATGCACATGTCCAGCCCTGTCGCATAAAAGAATGCTCCATCTAGGGTCCCCCTTCCTTGACGAACTCTGCGATCTGGCGTCCTTGGACGTCATGAGCATCCATCGCTTTGTCAAAAGCTCCGGTTGGTTTTGTTAGTCCCTGAGTGGCCTAATGGTCCTCACAAAGGACCTTCACTGGTCTAAGTGTATCTGCACTCTCGTGTGGACAGCCAACCTAACCTAACCTAACCTAGATCACCTGAAGGATGGTCAGGTTGTTGGCAAACATATTACTATAGCAGCGGCGGAACACCAGAGAAGGTAGTCAGCCGTATTACATATGTGGCTACATCTGTAATGATCTACAGGTCACCAATATGGGCCAAAGCTATGGAAACCCAGTCACACCGGCGAAAAATTGAGTAGACATACCAACTCTGTGCAATTCGAGTATGTAGTGCATTTCGTACATTATCTTGAGATGCAGTCCATGTTATAGCAGGATTACTCTCAATCGATATACTGGCAGAGGAGTTTCAAAACACATACGAAATGAGGAGACAGGAGCAAGTGTTAACCGAACTTATCAGAAAGAGCAAATCACCTAGCGAAATGGCAACAACGATGGAGCCTGTCAGGCAAAGACCAATGGATCTACAGTCAAGCATTGTCAGGCAGATTTCTGCACAACGCAATTACTTAGTAGACGTAGATGCTTTCGCGCGTATCTCTACAGATTCTAGCACGACCATTCTCCTTACTGTCCATTTTTGGAAAATATAAACCTGGAAATAGATAAAAATAATAGAGCTGCTGCTCTGTTCCTCGATCTGACAAAGGCATTTGACCTAGTTAACCATAACTTGTTGTTGAAGATACTTTATAGATATGGTTTTAGAGATAACATATTGAGCTGGTTCTCATCCTATCTTCAAAACAGAACTTAACTCGTTCGTGCGAATGCAATCTTGAGTGACCCAATTTCCTGTCTAAATACAGGGGTTCCACAAGGATCTGTCCTAGGATCTTTGCTTTTCCTTATTTATATAAATTCTATATTTAATCTTTCGCTAAACGAACATATTATCGCTTTTGCCGACGATCTAGTTCTGTCGTATGCTGCTTCTCTTTGGAAAACGTAATACTACAAATGAATGTTGACCTAGCTACTTTGACAAGTTGGTTTATGTATCATCAAATGGTCCTTAGCAGCAAATCTAAAGTAATGTGTTTTTCTCTTACAAATGAGTTTTCTATCCAAGGAGTTGGTCTACACGACGCAAATTATGATCATCGTAACTGCAACGTTTCCTGCATGCAGCTAGAATCTGTTTTCGAATTTAAATATCTAGGAGTTGCTCTTGATTGGAAACTTAATTGGAAAGCACATATTAAAAATTTTAAAAAATGTATGTATTTCGCTTTGAATAAAATATTTCACTTAGGTAAGCTGCACAAGCACAGAATTTACTTACATCAGTTTACTACGCATTAATCAATTATCGTTTAGAATATGGCATTTCTTGCTGGGGCAGTGCTTACGTCAGCAACCTGCAACCTCTTACTACAACCCGAAAAAAGATAATCAGAGTAATCCTGTTCAAATCTAGATGGGAGCCATTATTTCCATTATTTAAACTAGTTTTGCTACTTAGGCATTTATACGTCTATAAAGTATTGAGACTGTCCTATCTGTGAGGTGGTTAGGTTAGGTTAGGTTATGTTGGCTGTCCACACGAGAGTGTAGACACACTTAGACCAGCGAAGGTCCTTTGTGATACCAGGATCAAACCATTAGGCCACTCAGGGACTAACAAAACCAACCGGAGCTTTTGACAAAGCGATGGATGCTCATGACGTCCACGGACGCCAGATCGCAGAGGCCGTCAAGGAAGGGGGACCCTAGATGGAGCATTCTTTTATGCGACAGGGCTGGACATGTGCATAGGAGGTGAATGATGGTTTCCTCCTCCTCCTCGTCCCTACAGCTTCTGCAAAAGTCATTGGAGAAGAGACCAAGTCTTTTGGCGTGCTGGCCTATAAGACAGTGTCCAGTGAGAACACCGACAACGCAGCTGATTTGTGTACGCTTTAACTTGATCAGATCTGTCTCGAAATGTCACACGTTGAGCCGTTTTCCCATCTGAGGTTGGTCGCGCTAATAGCGTTCAGCTTTAGTAGATACTAACATGTAGCGAGGGACATACCCAGGGCTTGCCTTTCAGGCAAAATCCTTAGAGTGGTACCCTGTCTGGCGAGGTCGTCAGCCCTGCAGTTACCTGGAATGTCTCTATGGCCCGGCACCCAGCATAGGTGAATGTTGAACTGCTCTGTCATCTCCATAAGAGATAGACGACAGTTTAAGGCAGCCTTTGAAGTGAAGGAGAACGATTCCAGGGACTTGATTGCCGCTTGGCTGTCAGTGAAAATGCTAATATCCCTGACAGATAATACATTACATTTCAGCCAGGACAGGGCTTCTTTAATCGCCATGATTTCCGCCTGGAAAACGCTACAATGATCGGGGAGGCGGAAAGAGATGCTCAGATTGAGCTGTTCGGAGAAAACACCACAACCCACCCCACCCTCCGTCTTAGATCCATCTGTAAAAAAGTGAACCGAACTACCATCGACAGGGGGGAGGTGTCCCATACATCGCGGTTAGGGATGCTCGTACGGAAGTTACGGTCAAATCTCAGTTTCGGCGGGGTGTAGTCCGTGTTTTCGTGTTTGAAGTTGAGAAGATCAAGGATCGAGGAGTGGCCAAAGCGATAGCTAGACCACTGAGAGGAGGCTTTCAGGCGGATGGCGGCACAGGCTGCCATCTGTTTGCCGAAAATATCTAAGGGTAGTAGGTTGGACAAGATGTCCAGTGCCGCGGAGGGAGTAGTTCTATGTGCACCACTGATGCAGATGCATGCAGATCTTTGCACCTTAGCTAGTTGAGTGAGGTGGACAACCCTTTCAAGAGCAGGCCACCATACGATCACGCCATATAGTAGTATAGGCCTGATAACGGACACGTGTAGCCAATGGGTGATTTGAGGTTTAATACCCCAGCTCCTACCTATAGCCTTTTTACAGGAATAGAGAGCTACATTAGCCTTCTTGACGCGCTCTAGTAGATTGGCCTTCCAGTTTAATTTCCTATCCAAAATAAGACCCATATATTTTGCGTTTTCAGAGAAGGTGAGACTGGTGTCATTTATCAAAGGAGGGTCTATGAGGGGAACTTTATATTTCCTCGTGAAGAGAACGAGTTCCGTTTTATGGGGGTTAACCCCCAGTCCACAACTGGAGGCCCATTTGGTGAGCCGAAGGAGAGCATAATGGATGATATCCCTGAGAGTGTCCGGGTGTTTACCGGAGGAAGCAATAGCAATGTCATCAGCATAGGCGATCACTCTACAACCTGACGTATCCAGGTCCAACAGTAGTTCATTAACTACCAGGTTCCACAGAAGAGGTGACAAGACTCCACCTTGAGGTGTACCGCAGCGAGCAATTCTTCTGGCCGATGCTCCGCCCAGCTGCGTGTTATTAATCCTGCATGTAAGCAATTGATTGATCAACACTCCGAGCGAGGTATCCACTTTCAGATTTACAAGTGCGTCGGTAATTGCCTTTGGTTTGACATTGTTAAAAGCTCCCTCAATGTCAAGGAAAGCCACCATGGTGTATTCTTTGATGCTCAATGATTTTTCGATGATGCGCACAAGCGAATGTAAGGCAGTCTCAACCGATTTGCCTTTGCAGTACGCATGTTGGGACGGCGAGAGCAGAGCTGGGCTAATACTTTGCCGAAGATGGATATCAATTAACCTTTCTAACGTTTTGAGCAGAAAGGACGATAGACTGATAGGTCGGAGATCCTTTGGTTCCACGTGAGAGCTCTTTCCTGCCTTAGGTATGAATATGACTTCAACCTCGGTCCATAGTTTGGGAATATAGACCAGATTTAGACAGCCCGACAAGATGACTTTGAGCCATGGAAGCACAATGTCCTCGCATTGCTGAATTTCAGCTGGAATAACACCGTCAGGTCCTGGGGACTTGAAGGGTTTAAAACTGCGCATGGCCCAACGGATCTTTTCTGTAGTTATCAAGACTAGCGAGTTGCTGCAAGGTTGAGGGGGGGGATTTCCCTCTCGCGATATAGCAACAGGGGAGCTACCAGGAAAGAGGGTATCCAGTAAGATGTCAATGGATTCCTCCGCAGAGGAGGTCCAGTAACCATCCGGATGCAAAAGGAAGCTGGGTGTAGCAGGGCTTTTAGAGACGATTTTCCGCAACCTGGAAGCTTCCGAGGACTCTTTAATGCTGTCGCAGAAAAGTCTCCAGGAGCGTCGTTGCTCCTTCCTCAGTGAGATTTTGTATTTTCTGAGAGACAGTTTATAGGAGTCCCAGTCGGCCGTCTCACGGGAGTTTTTAGCAGTATTAAAAAGAAGCCTACTGTCTTTCCTAAGAGTACTGAGATTTGCATTCCACCAGGGAGGTTTCATTCTACCTCGAGGTTTGCGGAGTGGGCAGGCCTCGGCCATGGCACCATTTAGTGCCGATGTTAGGGTGTTGACTAAATCGTCGAGGTCTTCAGTGCAAGAAGGTTCAGTAGGCAGATGGGAGGGAATAAGCGTTAATAAACGTTTCCTATGAAGGGAATTTTCTATAATTTCTAAAAGCCTTCTGGTCAGGCAGATAGTCATCAAGACTAAATTGGAGGTAACGGTGGTCTGAAAAAGAGTGCTCATCAGAGACTCTCCAGTCCTTAACCAAGTTATATAAATGATCGGAGACAAGAGTGATGTCCAGGACTTCTTGTCGGTTTCGAGTAATGAAGGTCGGTTTGGACCCCCTGTTACAGATTAGGAGTTTAGTACTAAGGATAAAGTCAAAAAGTTGCTCACCTCTTACATTTATGTCGGAACTGCCCCAGATTGAGTGATGGGCATTCGCATCACAGCCAATGATGAGACCAGTGTTTCGGCTCTCTGCTACAGCAATCAAGCTCCCCAAGATGTCCGGGGGGAGTGGGCCCGCAAGATCGTGACCTAAATAAGCCGATACCAACCAGTAATTTCTTGATCGCAATTCCATGTTGGTAGTGCTATGTCTTGATTGCTGAAATTAGAGAGTAAATGAATGTTTAGATGGGTCTTCGCAAGGATACAGGATCTCGGTTTACCTTCCTTTCTTGCGTAGATTAATATGTAGTTTGGAGTCTTGAGTCCACAAACCCGGTTTCCAGCAACCCATGGTTCCTGGATCAAGACTAAGTCTTCCCCGTATTTGCTGAGCCGGAGAATGAGGGAGGCCGAAGCCGTGATGGAGTGATGCAGGTTAATCTGTAGGATCCGCAGCAGATACCATTACCACGGTATTATTGGCTTCCTCTGAATCTGATGCCAGAAGGTCATCCTCGAGAGAGAGGCCACATGGGTCACTGTCCAGGAGTGATGGAGAGGGAGAGGGAGGACCAGGAAAGTCCAGTTTCAGAAGAGCGTCTCGGTGTCTGTAGACGAGGAGTCAACCCCCGAAAAAGATGAATCGGCGCAAGGGAGCGAGGGAAGGGGCTCGGAAGGAGAGGTATTCTTAGCTGGTGCAGAAGGGACTGCAACCTGCTTGGGAGGTACTTTCTCGAGCTCCTTCTCGTCACATTTGTAGACTTTCAGGGTGATGGAGCTGAAACCATAATTTACTACCCCTTTAGAAGATGCCAGGGGGGCCAGAGACTCTTCATTGATGACAATGATCACACTTCTGACGTCTTCTCTCGGCTCGTCCACTTTGGCAGTCTTCCAATTATGGGTAGGAAGGGAGCTGTTGTTAGCCTTCAGAATATCCAGGATGATTTTAGGATCAGAGTGTTCAGCCGGAATGGTAGCACGTGTTCTTGTTCGGTTAAGAATCTGGTCCTTTTCCACGACCTCCAACTGTGCACCTGGCCAAACCTGTCCTAATCTGGAGACAGCAAGTTTATAGAGATCCTTCGATCCTTGGGCAGCGCAGGCAATGAGTTTGACATGCCCTTGATGCCAGCCACCATACCTGCAGGAAACATCAGGGCCGGGATGGTCACGTAGGATTTGTAGACAATTGGTGGCGAGTTTAATCTCCACCTTCCTCCACTTATCCGCCGTAATGCTGCCATCCGGATCGCTATGGTCAACGACCGCAATCTCCAAGTGTGCCTTAAGCACTTGGTTGAAGGGCTTGGTAGTAGCGATGGACTGTACTACCTTGGTCTTTTTGGCAAGGGTGGGAGACTCATCTTGAGACCTCTGGCGTTTGGATGGCAAGTCCTTGCTGGATGAGTCAGGGGGGAGCCGGACACGTTTGAGTGCCCAGCTTAGAGAAGTCCTATGCTTCTGGGTCCTGTCCTGTTCAGGAATTACCTGGATGCGACGAATTAGCTTATAAGCTAGCCGGCGATCTTGGTAGGAGATCTTGGGGAGAGCGACATTCGGCAAGCTCGAAGCCGAGCCGTCCGTCGCCCCGAAAGAGATTTAAGAAGGGGATGTGGATCCCTCGAAGTGGAGGGCACAGCACGCTGTAAGCTCGAGGCCGGACAGTATGCTGTCCCTGAAGGGGCAGAGATGTTAAGGGGTTTGCCCCCTCGCGTTTCATGGTCTGGCTTTACAATGGGACCAGGTGTTGACACCACTGTCCTATCCGCCAGTGTACCTGCTTGCAACTGCTTGCAACGCTGGACTTGATTCTAATAGTAACCTAACGAATATATTTTTGCTTGGTTAAGAATATTTCATTGTCTCACGTAAACCCAATTTAAATTCATAAACTGCCTCCCGAATTCCTAAACGTTTCGAAACCTTTACTTTAGTAAACTTATTATTTAATATATTTTGATTAGTTTTTCAACTTCTTTTTCTTTTTACTGCTCTTTACTTCCCTCCTATGCGCGGCTCACCACAGCGATAAAAATTTTATTAAATACACTTAAAACTGGTATTCTTACCACAAAGTGCATAACATTTCATCATTTCAATTATGAATCCATGGTTAACACCAAATAAATGTTATAACGTTCTCTTATCCATTGTTTCATTCTTAAAATTTACATTAAATAATTAAAATTCAACTGTTAATAAAATATTTATGTTTGAACAAGATAGATATATTGTAAAATTGAAATGAAATAAATCTAGATCTAAAATCTAAAATTGCATCCATGCTGAGGAAAGTGAAGAACATGTTTAGCAACACAGACCTACGAGTAACACCAGCCCCACAAAGGAAGAGATCTGCCAAGCTCTGTCCGAGCAGTTCGAGGAAGCACAAGGCATAGAGATCTCATCCATCAAATCTATGAGGAGGGCCTATGCAGGGACGCAAACTGCCGTCATTAGCCTCCCGATAAATACTGCCAAAAAAGTTCTGGAGGTTGGGACGGTATGCCGAATACGGGAGAAAATAATACCGCTGCGATGTTTTAGGTGTCTTAACTTCGGGCACCTAGCAAAGGCGTGTAAAAACACGTTGGATAGGAGTGAGGATTGCGTTCGGTGTAGACAGAAGGGCCATGTATCCAAGAACTGCAGCAATGATGCAAGGTGCGTCCTTTGCGAAGAAAAGGGAAGTAGCAACATCAAACACGCGGCAGGAAGCATAGTATGCCCGGTATACCAAGAAGCTGCAAAAGTCGCAAGAAGAATATGAAAGTGCTGCAACTAAACTTAAACCACTGCGAAGCGGCACAGGACATCTTGACACAAACCGTTCGAGAGTTAAAGATAGATGTTGCCGTATTATGCGAGCAGTACAAAAATCTCGATGATACAGTTTGGGCTGCGGATGACTCAAAAAGAGCTGCTATTTGGGCCTGTGGAGATTGCGCCTTTGAAGAAAAAATGATGACACCCGGAACAGGCTTCGTGCGCGCAAAAGTCAAAGGAGTAAATATCTATAGCTGTTATGCATCTCCAAACAACACCATTGAGGAGTTCCAAAGTATGCTTGATAGGCTCGTGGATGATGCTAGAGGTCGTAGCCCAACGATTCTTCTTCTTCCTTTTATCAGCGAGGCCATGATCCGAAAACAAGGGATCACAACCCTCCCACTACGATTATAGCTGGAGACTTCAATGCATGGGCCACTGATTGGGGCAGCACACAGACCAATAGAAGGGGAGAAGCTCTCCTAGAAGCCGTATCGTCACTAGACCTAATATTGCTAAATACAGGAAGTGAGCACACTTTTAGTAGAAATGGTGTAGGCTCCATAGTTGATATCATCTTTGCAACTAGTTCCTTATCGAGAGGCGCCAACTGGAGAGTCAGTAATCAATATACTCACAGCGACCACCTTGCCATACTGTTTGAAGTACAACCTAGGAGACCAAGCCAGGAACGCCCAAAGAAGGCACAACGAATGGGGTGGAAAATAAGCACCATGGACAAAGACACTTTTGCGGTGATTTTTGCAGAGTCAACAATAAGCCCAGGAACAGCAAACGCTATGGCCGTTGAGGTTACCAAACAAGTAACTAGGGCTTGCGACGCATCCATGGCCCGGAAAACGTCAACAAATCGCCGGCCACCAGTATACTGGTGGAACCAAGAGATAGCAGAGCTACGCAGCAAGTGCCATAGAGCCAGAAGACTATTCCAGCGATCTAGAGGTTTGTCCACACATCAGGACCTACGGGTGCAATTCAAAGATAGGCGAAGAGAGCTAAAACTAGCCATCCGCAGAAGTAAGAGCAATAGCTTTAAGGAACTCTGCGAGCAGGCAGATGTAAATCCTTGGGGCACCGCCTATAGAACAGTAATGGCAAAACTCAAAGGCACTAGGGCACCCTCCCCCTCATGCCCTCTCCTTATGCAGAAAATTGTATCGGGGTTGTTTCCACCTCAAACACCAGCAGAGCGTATAGAGCCACCTCCGGAAGTAGAGGACATCCCAACTGTCACGCAAAGGGAACTCTTGGATGTATGCAGACGATTCGATGATACCAAGTCACCTGGATTGGATGGCATACCGAACAAGGCCCTTAAGTTAGCCATTAAAACAAATACGCAACCATTTGTGGAACTGTACAACAAGTGTCTAACAGAAGGAGTTTTCCCAGACCAATGGAAAAAGCAACGTCTAGTGCTGCTGTCTAAAGGGAAAAAACCACCAGACGAGCCTTCGTCATACCGTCCCATATGCCTGTTAGACACAATGGGTAAAATACTGGAGCGAATCATATGCAACCGATTAGAAGCGGCAATTGGTGAAGCCAACCAACAGTACGGCTTTAGGAAAGCTCGATCTACAGTCGACGCAATAAGAAGGGTAACTACAACCTTGGAAGAAGCTATTCAGGGCAGGAGATGGAGAGGCGGTGCAAAGAAATACGGTGCCGTAATAACATTGGACGTCAAAAATGCGTTCAATTCTGCGAATTGGGGACTCATAGTGCAATCGCTTAGGTCAATGATGGTGCCATGGTTCTTAATTAAAATAATACTGAGCTACTCGAGAAACGGTTTCTACTCTTCGATACCAACGATGGAGTAAAGCAGTACCACATATCTGGCGGAGTTCCACAAGGATCGGTATTAGGCCCTATCCTTTGGAACATTATGTATGACGGGGTTCTAAGGCTTGGAATCCCAAATGAGGGAAAAATCATAGGCTTCGCCGATGATATAGCAATTGTCGTGGTTGCAAAACATCTAGAGGAAATAGAGGATATTGCAAATGAATGTATCCGAAAAGTCAAACGGTGGATGGCAGCAGTCGGGTTAGAGCTCGCCGAACATAAAACAGAGGCAGTATTGGTAAGCAGCCGGAAGAAAAGAGAGGAAATCACCATCAGAGTAGGAGATCATAATACGACATCAAAATCGGTTATCAAATACGTAGGTGTGATGATCGACGCGAGGCTCACTTACAAGGAGCACCTTGAAAGAACGTGTGACAAAGCGGCTCGGGTGAGCGGTGCCTTATCAAGAATAATGATAAATATAGGAGGACCTAGGCAACAAAGGAGACTTATTCTATCCAGGGTGGTGCAGTCCATCCTTATGTATGCGGCACCCATATGGGCCAAAGCTATGATGAAAAAGACCTACGCAAGAAGGATAAGGTTAGGTTAGGTTATGTTGGCTGTCCACACGGGAGTGTAGACACACTTAGACCAGCGAAGGTCCTTTGTGATACCAGGATCAAACCATTAGGCCACTCAGGGACTAACAAAACCAACCGGAGCTTTTGACAAAGCGATGGATGCTCATGACGTCCAAGGACGCCAGATCGCAGAGGTCGTCAAGGAAGGGGGACCCTAGATGGAGCATTCTTTTATGTGACAGGGCTGGACATGTGCATAGAAGGTGAAGGATGGTTTCCTCCTCCTCCTCGTCCCTACAGCTTCTGCAGAAGTCATTGGAGAAGAGGCCAAGTCTTTTGGCGTGCTGGCCTATAAGACAGTGTCCAGTGAGAACACCGACAACGCAGCTGATTTGTGTACGCTTTAACTTGATCAGATCGGCACTACGTTTTTGATCCAGCTTAGGCCAGATCTGTCTCGAAATGTGACACGTTGAGCCGTTTCCCCATAAAAGGTTGGTCGCGCTAATAGCGTTCAGCTTTAGTAGATACTTACATGTAGCGAGGGGCATACCCAGGGCTTGCCTTTCAGGCAAAATCCTTAGAGTGGTACCCTGTCTGGCGAGGTCGTCAGCCCTGCAGTTACCTGGAATGTCTCTATGGCCCGGCACCCAGCATAGGTGAATGTTGAACTGCTCTGTCATCTCCATAAGAGATAGACGACAGTTTAAGGCAGCCTTAGAAGTGAAAGAGAACGATTCCAGGGACTTGATTGCCGCTTGGCTGTCAGTGAAAATGCTAATATCCCTGACAGATAATACATTACATTTCAGCCAGGACAGAGCTTCTTTAATCGCCATGATTTCCGCCTGGAAAACGCTACAATGATCGGGGAGGCGGAAAGAGATGCTCAGATTGAGCTGTTCGGAGAAAACACCACAACCCACCCCACCATCCGTCTTAGATCCATCTGTAAAGAAGTGAACCGAACTAGCATCGACAGGGGGGGAGGTGTCCCATACATCCCGGTTAGGGATGCTCGTACTGAAGTTACGGTCAAATCTCAGTTTCGGCGGGGTGTAGTCCGTGTTTTCGTGTTTGAAGTTGAGAAGATCAAGGATCGAGGAGTGGCCAAAGCGATAGCTAGACCACTGAGAGGAGGCTTTCAAGCGGATGGCCGCACAGGCTGCCATCTGTTTGCCGAAAATATCTAAGGGTAGCAGGTTGAACAAGATGTCCAGTGCCGCGGAGGGAGTAGTTCTAAGTGCACCACTGATGCAGATGCATGCAGATCTTTGCACCTTAGCTAGTTGAGTGAGGTGGACAGCCCTTTCAAGAGCAGGCCACCATACGATCACGCCATATAGTAGTATAGGCCTGATAACGGACACGTATAGCCAATGGGTGATTTGAGGTTTAATACCCCAGCTCCTACCTATAGCCTTTTTACAGGAATAGAGAGCTACATTAGCCTTCTTGACGCGCTCTAGTAGATTGGCCTTCCAGTTTGATTTCCTATCCAAAATAAGACCCAAATATTTTGCGTTTTCAGAGAAGGTGAGACTGGTGCCATTTATCAAGGGAGGGTCTATGAGGGGAACTTTATATTTCCTCGTGAAGAGAACGAGTTCCGTTTTATGGGGGTTAACCCCCAATCCACAATTGGAGGCCCATTTGGTGAGCCGAAGGAGAGCATATTGGAGGATATCCCTGAGAGTGTCCGGGTGTTTACCGGAGGAAGCAATAGCAATGTCATCAGCATAGGCGATCACTCTACAACCTGACGTATCCAGGTCCAACAGTAGTTCATTAACTACCAGGTTCCACAGAAGAGGTGATAAGACTCCACCTTGAGGTGTACCGCAGCGAGCAATTCTTCTGGCCGATGCTCCGCCCAGCTGCGTGTTAATAATCCTGCATGTAAGCAATTGATTGATCAACACTCCGAGCGAGGTATCCACTTTCAGATTTACAAGTGCGTCGGTAATTGCCTTTGGTTTGACATTGTTAAAAGCTCCCTCAATGTCAAGGAAAGCCACCATGGTGTATTCTTTGATGCTCAATGATTTTTCGATGATGCGCACAAGCGAATGTAAGGCAGTCTCAACCGATTTGCCTTTGCAGTACGCATGTTGGGACGGCGAGAGCAGAGCTGGGCTAATACTTTGCCGAAGATGGATATCTATTAGCCTTTCTAACGTTTTGAGCAGAAAGGACGATAGACTGATAGGTCGGAGATCCTTTGGTTCCACGTGCGAGCTCTTTCCTGCCTTAGGTATGAATATGAACTTCAACCTCGGTCCATAGTTTGGGAATATAGACCAGATTTAGACAGCCCGACAAGATGACTTTGAGCCATGGAAGCACAATGTCCTCGCATTGCTGAATTTCAGCTGGAATAACACCGTCAGGTCCTGGGGACTTGAAGGGTTTGAAACTGCGCATGGCCCAACGGATCTTTTCTGTAGTTATCAAGACTAGCGAGTTGCTGCAAGGTTGAGGGGGGGGGATTTCCCTCTCGTGATATAGCAACAGGGGAGCTACCAGGAAAGTGGGTATCCAGTAAGATGTCAATGGATTCCTCCGCAGAGGAGGTCCAGTAACCATCCGGATGCAAAAGGAAGCTGGGTGTAGCAGGGCTTTTAGAGAGGATTTTCCGCAACCTGGAAGCTTCCGAGGACTCTTCAATGCTGTCGCAGAAAAGTCTCCAGGAGCGTCGTTGCTCCTTCCTCAGTGAGATTTTGTATTTTCTGAGAGACAGTTTATAGGAGTCCCAGTCGGCCGTCTCACGGGAGCTTTTAGCAGTATTAAAAAGGAGCCTACTGTCTTTCCTAAGAGTACTGAGATTTGCATTCCACCAGGGAGGTTTCATTCTACCTCGAGGTTTGCGGAGTGGGCAGGCCTCGGCCATGGCACCATTTAGTGCCGATGTTAGGGTGTTGACTAAATCGTCGAGGTCTTCAGTGCAAGAAGGTTCAGTAGGCAGATGGGAGGGAATAAGCGTTAATAAACGTTTCCTATAGAGGGACCAGTTGGTTTTTCTATAATTTCTAAAAGCCTTCTGGTCAGGCAGATAGTCATCAAGACTAAATTGGAGGTAACGGTGGTCTGAAAAAGAGTGCTCATCAGAGACTCTCCAGTCCTTAACCAAGTTATATAAATGATCGGAGACAAGAGTGATGTCCAGGACTTCTTGTCGGTTTCGAGTTATGAAGGTCGGTTTGGACCCCCTGTTACAGATTAGGAGTTTAGTACTAAGGATAAAGTCAAAAAGTTGCTCACCTCTTACATTTATGTCGGAACTGCCCCAGATTGAGTGATGGGCATTCGCATCACATCCAATGATGAGGCCAGTGTTTCGGCTCTCTGCTACAGCAATCAAGCTCCCCAAGATGTCCAGGGGGAGTGGGCCCGCAAGATCGTGACCTAAATAAGCCGATACCAACCAGTAATTTCTTGATCGCAATTCCAGGTTGGTAGCGACTATGTCTTGATTGCTGAAATTAGAGAGTAAATGAATGTTTAGATGGGTCTTCGCAAGGATACAGGATCTCGGTTTACCTTCTTTCCTTGCGTAGATTAATATGTAGTTTGGAGTCTTGAGTCCACAAACCCGGTTTCCAACAACCCATGGTTCCTGGATCAAGACTAAGTCTTCCCCGTATTTGCTGAGCCGGAGAATGAGGGAGGCCGAAGCCGTGATGGAGTGATGCAGGTTAATCTGTAGGATCCGCAGCATTGGGGCTACTTCTCGCTACAGATACCATTACCACGGTATTATTGGCTTCCTCTGAATCTGATGACAGAAGGTCATCCTCGAGAGAGAGGCCACATGGGTCACTGTCCAGGAGTGATGGAGAGGGAGAGGGAGGACCAGAGAAGTCCAGTTTCAAAAGAGCGTCAACCATCTCGGTGTCTGTCGACGAGGAGTCAACCCCCGAAAAAGATGGAACGACGCAAGGGAGCGAGGGAAGGGGCTCGGAAGGAGAGGTATTCTTAGCTGGTGCAGAAGAGACTGCAACCTGCTTGGGAGGTACTTTCTCGAGCTCCTTCTCGTCACATTTGTAGACTTTCAGGGTGATGGAGCTGAAACCATAATTTACTACCCCTTTAGAAGATGCCAGGGGGGCCAGAGACTCTTCATTGCATAATAAGAAGGATAAACTCTGTCAACAGACTATGTGCGCTGAGAGTATGCTGTGCCTTTCGTACGGTGTCAGACGAGGCAGTATGTGTCATCGCGGGAATGCTACCAGCGGATATCTTGGCTATCGAGCTACAAAGGACCTACGACGCCAAAATTCAGGAACCTCAAGCGTCAGTCAAAAATATAAAGCTGGAAGAAAGACAGCGAAGCATTAGAGCATGGCAGGAGCGATGGAACCAGTCCTCAAAGGGAAGATGGACCCATCGACCTATACCAGATATCCAAAAATGGATGGACCGGAAACACGGAGAGGTAGATTTCTATCTTAGCCAGTTCCTAACAGGACATGGCTGCTTTCGAGCGTATCTCAACAGGTTTGGGCTCGATGAATCTCCCAACTGTCCAAATTGCGGAGAGGCATCAGAAGACGCTCAGCACGTATTTTTTCAGTGCCCATGTTTTCATATAGAGCACAGAGAACTGGAGGAAAAAATTGGAGAAGTAGCTCGGGCTACTGGTATCTTTAGAAGATTACACACACTTTGGCGCAACCATAAAAAAAAAAAAAAAGCCCTGACGTCGGCCTATCTGCCCTATGATCACCCGCGGCCCCCACCCACCGAGATGCTCGCCGACCTACAAAGGAAGGATGGGATCTCTTAGTCGGCTGCGATGCCAATTCACACCACAACAGTGGGGGAGTAGTGACATCAACGAAAGGGGTGAGTTTTTACTTTATTGGTTGTAATCTGTGTGTAGAAAATATTGGGTTAGAACCAACTTTTGTGCTAAAAAGCAGACATGAAGTCTTAGATGTAACCTTGACACTTAATTCCAGGCTCCTGGTAGTCAGTGACTGGAAGGTGTCCGTAACCGTTACTTTCGCAGATCATAGAATGATCTACTTCTCTGTTGAGTGAAATACAAAGATATTAAAATCATATCATAATCCCAATAGAACAAATTGGGACATCTTTAAATCCACGATCATCGCCCCTTACAAACAAAACAGAGATTGACCAGGAGGTCACGACCCTGACCTCAGCCCTTAAAGTAACCTTCTAAAGGTTCTGCTCTCTAAGCAAAGACAAAGGGAAGCTCAACCCTGCACGGTGGTCAAGTGAGCTCTCAACCTTGCGCACTAATGTCAGGAAACTTTACAATCTGGCAAAACGCACCAGGAATCCCGCAGACCGCTAAAAATAAAGTAAAGGGGCCTTCAAGAAAAAGACGATCTACGCAAAGGAGCAGCGAATTTGAATCCAACAATGACCCAGCGAAACTCCGGAATGTCCTGTCAAAGGATCACTCGGTCCCAGGATTCATCAAGATAAATGCTATAAAGTAGCAGGGAATACGTCATTCCGCGTCTAGCGAACATTTTTTCACGGATGCCTAAACTGTAAATATGTACCCAAAGACTGGAGGAAAGTTAAAGTCATCTTCATACCTAAAGCTGGTATGCCGACCCACACGAACCCAAAAGACTTCAGGCCGATCAACCTGTCTTCATTCGTGTTAAAGACTTTCGAAAGGCTAATAGATCTTCACATTCGCTCCGAATTAAGCCCTAGAGACATGTCCCCAACACAACATGCGTACACAAAGGGCTGATCAAAACAGCCCTGAACGAAGTCGTTGCAATGATCGAGCAATCACTCTACCACAAAGAATTCACATTAGCGACCTTTTTAGACATGAAAAGAGCCTTTAACAATGTGAAAACCGAATCAATAAGACTGTCACTAGGCCGACTCAGAGTAGAATCCACACTCTCCGACTGGATAGAAAGTATGCTCAAGACGAGACACATTAACTCGGAACTGGGTGACAGCCAGGTAAATGCACTGTCCTCTAGAGTAACCCCGCAAGGAGGGGTCCTATCTTCTCTACTATGGACTCTAGTCGCAAACGAAGTCTTTTTGAAAATAGGATATAGCGGAGTTAAAGTTGATACGTATGCGGACGATATCGTCCTACTTATGTCCGGCAAATTTCTCGACACAATCACCAAACTTCTACAATCGGCCCTGGATACCCTCCATAACTGGACGAGAAGTTGTGGACTGAACGTTAATGCAGCTAAAACAGAAGTGGTCCTCTTCACCAACAAAAGATCCCAGATTTCGGACCCCTACGACTCGGTGGCACGGTATCTAGGGTGCATACTTGACTGCAAACTGAGCTGGAGAGATAACACAAATGAAAGAATATTTGCAGCAGAATTTTTGGTAAAAAATTGGGACCAAAACCTGCCATCATCCATAGTCAGACCTATTCTTACATATGGGTGCATTGTCTGGTGGCCAATAGCGGAGAAAACTAGTGGTGTGTCAAACCGAAAATTTCTCAAACCGAGTAAACCCGAGTTAGAATTCAAGCAAACCAAGTTGCAAACCAGGTTGGCTCGAGTACGAATTCAAAATAGATATTTAATCATTTTGCAACTCGATTCAGTTTAACTCGGTATGTATATGCTCAATTGACTTGGTTCGATGAGACACACAACAAAATAGCGCATAAGAGAAAACATGAGCAAGTAGTTCAGGTGCCACCGTCTCATGGAAACCTAACTGAAACCGAATTCCAAAAAGGTATGAAAAAAAAATAGACTGCTTTCCAACTTTATATACGGGTACATTCATGGGTCGTAGTGCATTGTGTTTACTTATCCTAACCAACCGAAACCGAATCATGTGTTTAACTCGGTTTAATGTAGTTTTGGCATTTAATTATTCGGTTCATTTTTGCAATCTCGGTTTGATATATACATATGTAGCTAAGTTTAGCTTGGCTTAGCTGTAACTCGGTTTGAACTGGTTTATGAGCTCGAGTTGACACATCACTAGAGAAAACAATTCACAAAGGAATTCCAGGAAACGAGATGGCGGAAGAACAGGCGAGGAAGGGATCAGAACAAGACCTGTCAATGGGCCAAAGCTCAGTCCTTCCTCCCCTAAAACTTGTTAAATCAAATATAGTACTTGACTTCAAACGACAAGCAGACGAAAGATGGAGAGCGCTCCCATCATGCCGAGTCTCTAGAAGCATTTGGACAAAACATGACAAGATAAAAACCAAGCTCACCCTCACTCAAAATAGACAAAACTTGGCGCTTCTCATAGCAATTATTACCAGCCACAACCCATTGGCAGCCCATCGGAAGAGAATTCGGCTAAGTACAGATGAACTTTGCAGAGGATGCGGCAACACAGACGCAGATGAGGACTAGTGATGGTCATAATCGAATGATTTGAAGAATCGAGACGTAAGTATTCGAATGATTTGAAGAATCGAATGATCATTCGAGATACGAGTAAATGAAAAAAAAAAAATATTCAATGTTGTATTAATATCGGTGTGTAGCCATACGCTACGAAATACAAGAAATCATTCGAATGATTTTGAATAACAGACAAAAGAAAATTATAACAGAAACACCAACTCAACATTCTTAAACTTGTAACTCAAGCTGTAAAAACGAAACGAATTAAGCCATTGTGAAAGAAAATAAATATGCTTACATATGGCATGTAAATAATATTATATGGATCGCAGCCAAATACGCAAAATAAAATTCTCGATTCCAGTCATATCCACTCATATGAGATGTGTATCCGAGTAAAATAGTACTCGACTCATTTTAAAGGTGGATAGAACAGAAGCAAAGCAGAATCGAATACACACATAAGGTATGCAGAAGAAAACCGGTTGTTGGTTCTATTTCTCTTTGCTAGTACCCGCATTTAAAATGAATCGAGTACTATTTTACTCGGATACACATCTGATATGAGTGGATATGTGTGGAATCGAGAATTTTGTTTGTGTATTCAACCACTTGGGGATGTTCTGATATGCATATAGCAGTCATATCTCGAATGATCATTCAAGACATTTGCTTTCGTTCTTGGTTTTCGCTGTAGGTAGGTATAGTAAATCATTCGAATGATTTCAGACGATGTCTCGAGATATCTCGAGATATTAGAAGAATCGATTATAATCGATTATATCATTCGAATGCGCCCATCACTAATGAGGACACAGAACATTTCCTTTGCAAATGCCCTAGTTTCTGCAATACCAGAAAGACGGCCCTTGGAGACGATTTCTTGAACCATCTGACTTGCCTGAAAAACAACCAACCACCATCACGAAATTCATAACTCTTTCAGGATGGTTCAAAAGAGACCGTTCCATTAACACAAAACCCTAGACATTTTGTTTTTTCTCTCTTTTCAGTACTTCAACCTGTAAACCCCACGTCAGGGGAGCACAATGGATCCGTTTGAGATCCGGGTGCAGGCTGCACCCATTCGATGCAGCTAATCCCTTTAACCTAACCTTACCTAACCTGAGGCAAAAAATTGGAAAAAGTTAAGGGGTACAATTACTTAGGTATCATTATCAAACCCAACCTTTCATTAAAAAAGCACTTTCAACTCCATTAAAGTATTTCCAGTAAACTGCTGAAATACTTTCTAAAGGTAATATTCCGACTGCCAGAAAATACATATATATGCTTCACTTGGAAACTGGGCTACCTCCTTCAAATCGCAAAAGTAAGTAAGTGGTTGGAAGAAACATGAACCTCATGAAAGTCTTTATTTAGAACATACTTATTCAGTACTTTTTAGATTGCCATTGGCTTCAATAACAGTTTTCATACGTAAATGCATTGAATTTACCAAATTTTGCGTCACATTACCAATTATTGCTGTCTTATCTTTCGGTTGAAGGGTTCCCATAAATGCTCAATTGCATTTAAATCTGGCGATTGTAGCGGCGCACTATGGCGCCAAGTACTAAAAGTCGTGGCAAAATTAAATTTTTCGATGTGTTAATTGGAAAGAGAGAAAATTGCTTTCTCAATGAAAAATAAACAGAGCTTCAAACAAAGAAAAAATTGTTTGATTGGATGAGCCGTTTGATTTTTAGAGCTCTTTAAAGTTACGACTTCGATCTTCGGTAAAATAAAAAAATAAAAAATTATATGATGTCTCATGTTTCCCCGTACAAATTTCACATATTCACCAAGCAATATACTTTTCTTTAATAACAGTTCGGTTGTGTTGTTCTTTAAGTAAATTAAAATAATAAAATAAAGAAAAGAAAATATAGCTTAATATTCTATATAAATAAAAATGAAATGCTGTTCGTTGGTCATCGCATCACCTAAGAACGGCTGGACCGACTTGGCTCATTTTTTCTATAAAATGTTCGTAATAGTCCTAATAAGGCTTTTACGAAAAGAAAAATTGGAAAAGTTCTCAGGAAAATTGAAAAATTCGGGAAAAATTGAATATCGATCACCACAACACCTGTTGTTCATCGATTTTGAGAAGGCGTTCGATAGTGTCAACAGGGAGTTTATTTGGCGTGCCTTACGCATGAGAAGTATTCCCGATAAACTAATTCCTATTATCAAAGCTACATATGAAGGCTCCAAATGGCACGTTCTGCACAGGGGAAGGTTGTCTGAGGAATTTGAGATCCTAAATGGGGTAAGACAAGGCTGTATCCTTTCACCAATATTATTCCTATTGGTGATTAGCGATGTGCTTCATGCAGCTTTGTCGACGGGAAACGGAGGAATTCGATGGACTCTTACATCTCAACTGAAACATCTTGACTACGCAGACGATGTATGCTTACTCTCCCACAGAATTATGGACCTCCACCAAATGACAGCAGATGTGGAGAGGGAGGCAGGTGTCGTCGGGCTGAAAATTAATACGGCAAAAACTAAAATTATCAGCCTTGGAACAAACTCATCGGCTCAAATATGCATTGCTGGACAACCGGTAGAGAGAGTAGAGGATTTCCAGTATCTTGGGAGTATTGTCTCGACCGATGGTGGAACCGAACTGGGTATAGCCAATAGGATCGCCAAAGCAAAGTCCGCGTTCGGGATGTTGTCCAAAATATGGCGAAGCAATGCAATCAGTTTGAGCACCAATATAAGACTGTTCCGCTTCAACGTTGAATCCGTGCTGTTATATGATTGCAGCACGTGGAGAGTGTCCACTACTATCACCAGAAAGCTGCAAACGTTTGTTAATAGATGCCTGCGCAATATCTTAAGGATTTTCTGGCCCAATCCTATCTCTAACGAACACCTTTACGAGAGAATGGGTTAGGAACCAATAGGCACAACCATCCAAAGGCGGAAGTGGCAGTGGATTGGTCACACGCTCCGAAACGGTGACAGTTCCATAGCGAACCATGCTATGCAATGGAATCTTCTAGCTCAGGATGGCAGAAGACCTGGCGGTCCGAGGAGAACATGGCGCAGAACAGTTGAGAAGGAGGCACGGCAGTTAGGGAAAAGTTGGGGAGAACTCAGACACATTGCCAGAAACCGTACACGATGGCGCGTAGGCGTAGTAGAGGCCCTAGGACCCACAAGGGGATACAGGACATAAGTAGATGCTTTTACAAAATTCGTTAAGTTGTATCCGACTCTATCCACAAGTACGAAAGAAGTGCTGAGTGAATATAAGGTAGCTTCACCCTATGCAAATGCGCAAGTGGAGCGAATCAAGCGGGTGATTAAAGGTATGCTGGGGAAATTATGCGAGCCCGTCAATCACGCCAATTGGTCTTGAAAGATACAGCAGGTGCAATTTGCCGTTAATAATTCCACTCATAAGGCGACGAGATACTCCCCTATTATGTTGTTGTTGCAGCGAGGGGAATTTATAGACGAAATTACAGAACATTTAGACGACATTTTGAGGTCCGATACTTCCCGTGATCTCCTGCAAATCAGGGCAGACGCTTTAGCGGGAATTGATAGTTCTTAGGAATATAATTTGAGTTATTTCCTTAGGCACAGCAAGGAAGTAAACAATTATCAGGTTGGCGATTTTGTGGTTATGTCAAACGTTGATACTACAATAGGGACGAACAAAATGCGGCGTCGCACCCAACATTGGCCAATATATAAACACATACAAACATATCTGTATACCTCAGAAGAAGGAGAACACATTCACTCACTACTCCGGTTCTAGGAAGCACGGAGTAATGATTGATAAATTTACCTCTTTATCGATTATTGTAGTAATCAGACGGTTTAATTATGGTATATTCGAATCGGCTTAGCCATTTTTAAGTAAGAAGCGTGGAAAAAAAAAGTGTTTCAAGTGATACATAAATGTATTATTGTTACTTCCTATTCCCTACTGGCAAATACCCGTAAGTTTGTCTACGTGGTCCAGAATAACTTTATTTGGGGCGGTTAAAGTTAGTGGTGTAAGTCATATTTAGCTTAAGAACTTAAGATTTGGATCGTTGTAACTTTCAACAATACATATCAGCTTTTCCTTTATCTACTAAGTTTGTGCTACCATCTGTTGTTGAAGTAGTAACATTTTAATTTACTTCACCTTTTCATCCAACCGTTTGGCATGTGTAGTATTCATTTCTGGACTTACACTAATATTTTTGAGAAATTACTTACAACAGCATGACTTTAACCGCCGCATATGCATTTGTTTAGTATGCATCCAAAATCAGTAGTTCTCAAACTTTCTGAATGTATAGTTTTATAATGCCTGGTTTTATCTGTTTTGTTTTAAACGCCAACGTTTTGTTGACATCTGTGATGTAGTTTCTGGGTGATACCTGCCCACTCCCAACCCTCGTTATCATTTTATTATATGTATATAGATGTTACCTAACGTAGCAAAACATATACTATAACCTGGCCAGAGAACATATTTATAAAATAAAAACAAAGCGCTTAAATCGGATAAGTGGTTCTCGAGTTATTAAGCCACTAACAGCAAAACGTTTTGCATTTTACTTGTATAATATTATTATTATAATTATATACATTATATTATATTATATTATTATTAAAGTTTAGAGAAGAAAAAAGAAAAGACAAGTGGGGAACTTCTATACCTTAATTATATGCTCCATCAAAGTGATCGTAATGCCGAATGCTCGCTTTACAACATGAATGCAAAAGAAGACATTATATATTTCATTGGAACCTGTCCCACTCTTAATTCCATTAACATCTTCAGCTCCCTTGTTTCAGTGCAGTATTAAACAGAAACAAAATATCCGCTATCATAGATATCCCCCATAGAAACTTGCGCCATCTGTGTTTGATCAAGTGTACTGGCCGTAAAAAAAAACGGTTAACATTTAAATAGTTTCAATATTCGTTGCCATAGATGTCATTGCAAGTATTTTCTTGTTTTCTACAGTTAGAATATTACGAATTTGAACTTCGTTGCAACATAATCTACATTGTGAATCACAGCCAACCACATAGCACTTCATATTCCTTTTTTAAGATAGAGTTATTATTTATTCCACAATTAAAAGTTCCCAGCTTATTTTTCCACAATCAAAAACACAAATCAAAACACAACATTTTTCCATTGGCTCGCGAACTGTCAAACAAAGTTCCAGTTTCCAATTTTTGCCGCTGTGAAACAATGGAGCTTTAGATGTTGGAACATGTGTGGAGTTGGGCACTAGCGGTCCATACATAATACGTCAATGCATTAGATGCTCGCACTGTGGAAAAATTTGTTTAACAGCTGACGATCATTTTAAACATTTTAAATGGTCGCAGTTGATCTACTCTGCTTAGCTATGTAAAATGGGTTTTGAAGTATCGTACGCAAATTATAAACGAACATTTTTAAATCAACTTTTAGTTTGTTTTTTGCTATTTCACCACACATATTTTTTTCTTTTTAAATTAAATTATTTTATATAAAATCTATCTTCTTTTTCGGCCAAAGGGGTGAGTAATTACTGATTAAATAAAATCACATATCTAACATATTACGACGCAACTAAGACTCCTCGAACGAAGAAGGCGACAGAATGATGAGTCACCAATACGATTGTGAGAAAGTAATGCTATTTGTTCCCCATGATGGAATGCCAAGACTGCGCGGCGGTACCGTGTGAAAAAGGGCAATGATGGCGAGGTATTTTTTAGTGTGTGGAATCCCACACTGTTACTGAGTACGGCCTCAGTTTCGTCTTTTAAAGATTCTTCACTTCACAAAGTAGTGCTGCATACTGCCGGTCGGATATAAAATTTAATTGGCTTTTCAAGCATATATTACGCATATCCCATTTATAAGATTTAATTCAAAACATACTTCTACCCCTATAACCAAGAAAGGGCAGAAGATGGAACACTTGTTCCAATATTTTTATTTTGCTGTATCACATCCTATTGTACTCCAATATTTATCCGTCTGAAACTGAATCACTTTGTGTACATATAATAGTTATATAGGGTGCGGAAAAATGATCTAATACGTTTGAATGTTTAAAAAAGCCAAATAGAGTAAAGAAAAAATAAGCGTTTTTATTTTCGAAATGTAGATTTAAGGCAGTGAAGTGTGTGTTGTCACTCTAAACACACTATTGAACGCATTCAGGAAAGTTGTTCATAACTTAGCGGGTCATTTGACGTGGAATGGCATCTTTTCTTAACAAATGGCATCTTTTAATTGTTCAATATTGTTTCAATGCTGATTCACTAGTTTCGAAGTTAGTAACGTACATGTAACAAAATCATGTTTCGAGTAGGTACGGGATCGCGTCTACCAATCCTGAAGTGCTCTTCAACGTTATTTGTGTTGCAGTTACGGATTCCATGTTCTTGATCAACGTTTCCACAATGAAAGCACGATACTGACCTGTCGAACTCATGTTTGCAACTGAAAATGGCACCACTTTCCCCTTTCCAACACAGCCCTCCCCACGATCATTCCCCCGCTACTCAGCATGATTCAAGGGCAAGAAATGTAATTCAGGTGGTATTAAGCCGAATATAAATCTGCGGAGTTTCCCGGACGTATGACCCATCAAACCATTGAAAATGTTGCGCAGATTAAGGAAAAAATAGTTAAATTGGTGCAAAATGTGGATAGGCGGAGTAATGGTCGTGGCAAATTTTGGGCAAGATGGTGGATGCATGGAAATTTCCAGAGAAATGAGAGCGGAGACTGGAAGTTTACTGGAAGCTAGCAATGTGCTTATAAAAAGCCGCTGCAAGAAGGCAGAAGTTGAAATGGAGGAGTTGATCGTAGAGCTCGGAGCAACGAGCAATTGTGCAGAAGTTATTTGTTGTTATTAAAAAAAAATATCAAACCGTCTCGGGAACTAAAACTAGTGGTTTAAACATTTGTTTTCTTCCTGCTCCTTAGGTCAGATCGAGCGTCGTTCCCCTGCACTTTTGTAACAATACGTTTGCATTTGAGTTTATGGTTAATGTTAAAAGTTCGTAGGCAATAGTGCCAATAATTTTCTAATGCAGATATAAATGATATATATAGTTGTATGTGAAGATGAATTTTGAAACACTTGTGACTGCAACGCAAGATTAAGATTTTCTTCTTTGGCTTCGTGCTCCGTTATGAGTCTTAGAGCACGCGTAATCGCCATCGTGTACTGTTTATGGCAGTATTTCCCCATTCCAATCAGCTCTTACCTAATTGCCATGATTCCTCTTCAACTTTTCTGCGTACGAGCTGCTCTGCGTCATATCATACTTGAGTAAGCCTATTCCATTACATGGCTTGGTAGAGTTTAACGTCTGAAAACTGAATGCAAACACTCAATTCTTTTCTATTAGTTCATAACCACCCTTCGATTACGAAACCTAACAGCACCAGAATTTCAACAAATATTAGTTAAGCCGTCTTTAGTTGGAGCTACTCAAAATAAACTAAACTGATTTGTGACTGAAGTTACTAATTATTTGCTAACTCACTAGTGACGCGGTTCCGCATACGAAACTACTCGAAGGAAATTGAAATTCGTATTTTTTTCTTACTAATAATGGAGGCAGGGCCATCATTACAACATCATTTGACATTCTGGATTGTGATTTTAGATATGATTCAAGTGATGAAGATGTCATAATATTGTATTATCATTGGCACAGGAGAGGTTCATCCTTACATTGAAAGAAATTTCTACTGCCGATCATTTGTTGCTGCTCATGATCCTTCCTTGAGTACACGGGAAGCTTCAAATTGTACAAAACGATATGATTTTCTATATCTGCCATATATAAAATATTTAATTGTGGATCATCCATGAAGAAACTGGCCAAGTAAACTGAAAGTGACTCGACAGTCGAGTCACCTCGAACTGATTAGAAATTAGTTACCAACAAGTTTGTAACCAGTAGCGTCCTATGCGGTGTCAAATTCAAATATATCAAATACATTAGAAGTGACTCAATGCAGACTAGTTGGTAATTTGCGTCACTTTGCAGTTTCTTTCGAGTCTCTTCCTGTGTAAGCGACTTAGCTACAAAGAAAAAAAAAAAAACATTTTCATGATCGTACACGTCAGATTCGTAATTACAATAACATAGGAACTCCAGCTCACTTTAAAATCTCAAAGTAGAGGTTGGCAACTGAAATACACCCTGTAAGCAAGTGACCACATCTGTCGCGTAAAAGACCAAGCTAATGAAGATATTAAATTATAATCGTGTACATTAAATTCACTTTTATGAACTCAATAATAAAATAATAATAATTCATAAAAAATGGCCAAATACGTATATAAATCGGGAGGGAACTTAACGATGTAAAGTTAAGTTTTATTAATTTCATAACTTCCGCTATTGGTGTCCTAACGCATTGCATCATGAAGTTGGCGTGAGTAGTTAAAATCTTCTTGGAAATTCAAGGAAAATATTTCATGGAACTACAAACATTATCTCGTATGTTATGTACATATATGAATCCGCTTATGGGTAACATCATCAACAACAACAACATAACATATTATACGTGCGTGGATGGAGATGAGTTGCTTTTTGTGCACGTAAGCGGATTTAATGTTGCAGAGAAAATTTCACTTCACACATCAACCTCACGTAGCTGTCCTTAGAGTCTGTAACTTACACTTAAATTTAAAATATGGCATGCATATTTCAGTTTCCCTGTTCTACTTTTTGTTGGTAGATTTGAGTGCTAAAATATTGTTCAAGAAGAAACTGATCCCACCAAAAATCGAATTAATAAATTTACAGACCAAACTTGGCAAGTGTTCATCGGTGTCAATATTGCTCAGTTCTTTAATGAAAATTTTCCAATTTAGGTCTTGGTCCCTCCCGCCCGCCACGTTTTTGTGTCCAGGGTTTTCACCGCAATTGCTGCAATCAACATACGCGTACATACAGAGCGGTTCGTGAAAATATTGCACAGTGAGCGCGAGGTCGGTTTTGCAAGAACTTCCCCTGGCGCTCTTTTGATGTATGGTATGTACATTTGTACAGGTAATTTCATAGCGTGCAAATAGATATAATACATGTACCTAAAAGACATCGTATAAATACATTCACACACCTTATATTTTGAAGGGTGGCAATGGTCTCCATTGATCATAATTGCGAGGAAAGTGAAAAAAATATGCATTTTATATTATACCCTTTCTTTTAAAAAGCGTATGGTAAACTGGGACACATTCATCATCGGGGCACATTTGCCATTGCAGATTTTACTAAGATCGCCGAGGTCTAAACCAATCATTTAAACGCCGAAGGCATCCTCCGGCGAACATATAGGATGGTATGTAGTTTGGCAGCTCTAGTTAGTTGGGAAAGAAAGTTACGACTGGTTGTTTATTTTTTTGCTCCGGCTTGTAATTTCTCACTTCTGGTAAGTAGGAATTTTTTATGTTGTTTTTGTGTAAATAAATGTGAAATCATGTAAATAGTGTTATTGAACATTGAATTTTAAGTTAAGTAAATTAAATCAGCTTTGGCTTTTCTTTTTTCTGGAAAATATATTAAAAGAGGAAATGTAAGACCCTGGGGTACATTCCGCATTTGTCGAAGGAGCACATTCGAAAAAATGCCAAATGTACCCATGAGTTTAATAATAAGACGTAGCTTACCTACATACACCGCCTTCAACCGCTTGACGTTGCAGTATTTGGCCCTTTCAAGAAATTCTGCCGGACATCTTTCAATAATTTCTTATGCGCCAATAAAGGGAATCAAATAGCTATTTATGATGTGGCCAAGCTGACTAATCTGCCTTTCCAGAAGTCATTTTCATTGCAAATGGCGGGTTTAGAACAACTGGAATATATCACCTTGATTCGCAGGTACATCAAGAAAAAGAATTTGCATTGGAATTGGTAACAGAAAATGATTTAAATGTTCAGGTCAATGCAAATCTTACTGCATTAGAACCTTTGCCACCAGAACAAATGCAGCCAATGCCGCTGACATGCTTCCAAGCAAGTACAACCCCCGAAACGTTTCGCCCATTTCATCGCTTATACGTACATGCTGCCAAGGCGGAAGATAAAAATTGTGCGACAGAAAAGTCAGAAGTTTCTAAAAATATTTTGACTGACTGTTCTTTCGAAGTGAGAGAATATGTTCTTGTAAAGTTAAGTGGTAATTCAAAAAAATAAGCTTATTATGTTGGGGAAATAATTGAAAACTTTAGCGACTCAATTTGCAACACAAGCTTTCTTCGAAGAGCTAATTCTTCAACTTGGGTGTTTTTAAAACCCCTAATTGAAGACATTTCTGTTACACTGAAAAGTGAAATAAAATTGAAATTACCTAATCCCACGAACCCGGCATCTACATGTCGATGTCGGACAAAATATTGCTTTAACATTACTAAGTTAAATAATTTCGTGCTTGTACGCTCTTTAGTTTTATTGAATTGCAGTTTTTTTTTATCTTTTATTTTTATGAATTGTAATTTGTTTCTATGTGATACAAATTTTATTATTGCTATGAATTATTTTCTTACGTTATTTATAAGTTTTGTTTTGGGAAAATAAAAAAAAAATTAAATAACGCCTATTCTTGTTTTTTGATCAAGAAAGCTTCTATGCCGAAAGTGCCCCGGGAATTGACGAATGCGCCCCGTAACGGGGCGTTGCCGCTACACTATCGACACCCATTGCCTTGAGTCCGGGGATTGTCGCGGACTTACTCACATTCACGTGCTTTTTTAGATAACCCCTAAGAAAAAACTTGGCTGCTATCAAATCTGACGAAATTATTCGCTCTCCAAGAATCTACCTTAAAATTGCCATATTGGCTCAGGCGGTATAAAATAAAAATGTTCAATCACAAACCGATACTGCTCTCCGGTAACCTTTATTGCACTTTTATCTTCATATTCGAAGAAGTAAGGCCCACTGATCTTCTCAGATGTACATCTAACGGGGTGTAATTTACGCCAGTGAACCGGTTTAGGATTTTCATTACCCCTAATCCTCGAATTCTGCTTATTAACAAAGCTATTCAAAAGAAAATTAGCTTCATCGGTCATGATCAGATTTTGAACAAAGCCGTTTTAATTCAAATAAATAAAATGCAATTATTCTTGTCATCCGTTCAGTCGTGAATTTGTTCATTGTTTTTCCTTCAGATGCTATTCATATAATTTGAAAAATTAAATCAGAAAAAACATATAACTTTGATGGTTTTTTTATATAATTTACGTGCACTCAAGGTGTTATGAAAATAAACTTAATATGTTTTTAGACAGTGCTGACGTTGGAAGGATAGATAGATTGAGAGAAACATTAAAGATTTTTTGTAGTGGTTTGAAACTCAGTTGTTTATTCTTCAGAGAAACTCCGGGGGTGGTGTCTAGATAACTGGGGAAATTTTTGTTACTTTTCGTCTTTGCTTCTGATTCACAGAATTTTTTTTCACGACCACCGACGTCATGGACATACCAATCATTCAACAGAGTGAACAATTTTCCAGTCATATGGCCAAGCTACTGCCAGTGTTATGTTTTTGCAGTAGTGTTCACACAAGTTTTCGAAATTGATCGGACTGACTTTATACAAATATGTATGATATTTCATGAGAAATAAATAAATGCTTGCTGACGTCAGGATTTGAACCATGAACTTACTTACTTACTTAGATGGCGCTACAGTCCGGGGTGAACCTGGGCCTCAACCAACAAACCTCTCCAGCCAGCACGGTTACGAGCCAGCTGACTCCAGTTGCGCACGCCAAGTTGGTTGAGGTCCCCCTCCACTTGTTTGCGCCACCTACCGCGAGGTCGTCCTCTACTGCGCCGTCCGTCCGGAGTGGATTCGAAGACTTTCTTAGCGGGACGGTTGGGCTCCATCCGCTCTAAATGACCCAGCCATCTTAGTCGCTGTATGTGAACTCTTCTGGCTAAGTCGATGTCCTTGTACAGACCGTATAGTTCGGCATTGTACCTTCTCCTCCACTCACCGTCTATGCAGACGGGACCAAAGATCGCTCGAAGAACTTTTCTCTCGAAATAAACAAGGGCATCCTCATCCGGTTTTTTCAAAGCCCATGCCTCTGCGCTATACAGCAGGACTGGGATGATTAATGTCTTATAAAGAGTTACCTTAGTAGTTCGAGATACGGCTTTGCTACTCAATTGCCGTTTTAGCCCATAGAAACGACGATTGGCAAGAGTAATTCTCTGTGTGATCTCTCCACTCATGTCATTTGCGGAGCTGACCATAGAGCCTAGGTAGACAAAATCCTTTACTACCTCAAAATTATATCTGTCTATTGTGGCGTTCTGCCCAAGGCGCCGATGTTGGGTGTCCTTTTTTGTAGACAGCATATATTTTGTTTTGCTTTCATTGACCGCTAGACCCATCTTTGCTGCCTCGAGTATTGATACTCGTAAATGCCCCATTGACGGCCCGCTGAGTTCTTCCGATTATGTCAATGTCATCGGCATAAGCGAGTAGTTGTACAGACTTGAAGAAGATTGTACCTCCGGAGTTGGCTTGTGAGTTTCGTATTCTCTCAAGTACTATGTTAAAGAAATCGCATGATAGCGCGTCGCCTTGTCTAAGACCTTTCCTGACATCGAACGGTTCGGTGATGTTCTTACCGACTTTGATGGAGCAGCGAGAGTTCTCCGTCGTCATTCTGCACAAACGGACGAGCTTGGCAGGGATGCCAAGACTAGACATGGCTCTGTATAACTCGTCTCTATACACGCTTTCATAGGCAACTTTGAAATCGATGAAAAGGTGGTGCGTATCGATTTTATATTCATGTGTTTTTTCCAAGATCTGCCGTAGTGTGAATATTTGGTCAATGGTGGACTTTCCAGGCCTGAAACCGCACTGATAAGGACCTATCAGGTTGTTGACGATCGGTTTTAAGCGTTCACATAGTACGGCAGACAGGATCTTATATGCGATATTTAGGAGACTTATACCTCTGTAATTGGCGCAGTTCAGAGGGTCTCCTTTCTTCAGGATCGGGCAAACGATACTGAGGTTCCATTCGTCGGGCATACTTTCGTCCGACCAGATTTTACAGATGAGCTGGTGCATGCTCCTTACCAACTCATCTCCTCCTGCCTTGAAAAGTTCAGCGGCAAGGCCGTCGGCTCCAGCAGCTTTGTTGGATTTGAGTTTAGATATCGCTATCCTCACTTCATTATGATCGGGTTGACGGGAATTTTGACTGCCATCGTCACTGTTGAATGGCTCATTCTGCCTGACAGCAGAATATTGATCATCATAGCCGTTTAACAGTCTGCAGAAGTGTTCCTTCCATATCCTCAGCACCGACTGCGATTCTACTACTATGTTGCCATTTTCGTCCCTGCAGGCTTCTGTTCTGGCTTTGAAACCCTGGCATGTTCTTTTTACCCTTTGGTAAAATTTTCGAACATTATTCCTGCAATAAAGTCTCTCAATCTCCTCGATCGAGCGCTTCTCATGCTCTTTTTTCTTCTTTCTGAGAAGTCGATGTTCCTCTTTTCTCCTGCGCACGTAGAGCTCGTAAGCAGCTCTAGTCCTTCTATGCAGTGCCGCTTTGTACGCCTCTTGTTTTGCTGCATGTGCTTGCCGGCATTCCTCATCAAACCAGGGGTTTCGTTGTGGTGGGCGAGGGAAACCCAGTACATCAGAGGCGGCATCTCTGATGGCTTTTTGGCAACGCTGCCACTGGTCTTCCGCATTTGCTGCTGGCGGCATAGGAACTATGAAATATTAGCGTGGAAATAGACGACATTACCACTACACCACAGTTTAGGCCCCATTTTGACAGATGACCCACCCTGTATAATTTAATAAGAAATTTCCCGATTGACTTTCTTTCTAAACTCAAGAGTCCCAAAAAATTGTTCACTTTGCTTAGACACAGTAAAGACAATCTGTATTCCACGATTCAACGGTATAATGATTAAGCACCCATTGCAAAGCCCAAGGTCACAGAATATATGCGACTTCATATTTATAATATAATTTTTTTGTATTCATTCTTCACTATTTTCTAAAGAATTGAATGTTATTCTCAAATGTATCTGTACGAAGTTTGAAGATCCGTGGAAGCTTTTACGTAAAGAAAACCATCGTACAAAAGATAGAGTGCGACCGGCTCAGCTGGTATTGCCACGTTCAAAGAGAGATCATTTGAACCCTGTAAAAAAGGCAATGTCAATGCACGTTCAAAAGACATCGCGATGTAGGAAAGACAGACCTATAAACGACTGGATCATACAAATGCGACGACATCGGCATTTCATTGGCCTCAGTAACCGACTGATCCAAAATCGGCAGGCCTACCGATATTTTCTGAGATCAAATAGGCGAACCCCACAGGCGGATCAGTAAAAATGCGGTGAAGTGGGAGGGTTATGATCTCTTATTTTCGGATCATAACATCGCTGAAAAAGGAATATACCCCTAACCTTTTTTATCCCAGTGTATCAAAAAAAAAAGTAAATTTTCAGTTTCCTTTGGTTCCAAAAAATATAATCTGATAAATAAAAATGCACTTAATTTGTTTATATATGGTATATAATATATTTTATTTATAAGTGTTTTTTATGTCGTTGCGTATATGCAACATTGTGTCATAAGCCATTCTCTTTATTCCAAATGAAAGCTCTGAAGCAATTATTTATTTTTTTGTAGTAGAGTCCAACGCCACATTTTTCCCACGAAGTTTGAGTGAACCCTTTACAACTTGGATACTTGCACCTTATTCGTTTATTAGCCCATCTTCAACAACCAAAGGTCGGTCAATGTCGATATATCTTTTGTTAGATTTGTCATATCTTTTCAAATGACGTAAATTTTAACGCTAAATTTTTAATTTTGTTATACCGCCAAGATGTAACAGAAATATCAACACTATTTTCATTGGCAACATATTCAACAAAAGAACCACGAGGTTGTTTTTTAATAATTTCTCATCCGGTAGTATTTTTTCCTCTTACTGTTCCCAAACAGAGAATACCTTTCTTGGCCAAATTCTTTAACAATGGAATCGAAGTGAAGTACTTATCGAAGTAAAGACGGTAATTCATATGCCTAGGAATAATCCTCGCTAACTTATTACGACTAAGCTTAACCGGAGGGATCCGTCATCTCCTACGAGTTTATTTATAGAGCTAATAGAAGACTGTCATCCCTTTAAACTGGCATCATCCTGTGCGGAGACTTTAATTGTGACCTGCTTGAGAATACTTTGCAGAATCGGAACTCTGGGCCAAGGGTCCATCAACGCTTTCAATCCAACGCATTTCACAAGTACTTCATCAACCCTGTCGGACATTTTTCTTACCCTGAAAACACCTTTCCATACACTTAGTTATCAGCCTGTGCGTTCACAAAGCACGACTTGATCTTTGCAACTTTTAAACACTCTCTGCCGCAATCCACACCCTTCTGTGTATAAGTATAGGGATTTTAGGAGGAGGATTTAACATTGAGTTAACTTTAATCAGCTGGAAGAGAACGTTCTTCAGGTGAATTGGCAACAAGTTTATTTTATGACTTCTGCTGGTAATCAAATTGATTTCATGCAAAATGCCATGCGTCATCTTTATAGCTCACACGTTCCGATAAAAACAAAATATCTGCGAACAAATACTGTCACATGGTTTACATCTGAAATACAAGAAGCTATAAAACAACGAAGCCTGGCTAACAAACGGTGGAAATGTTTTAAACTCCCTGAGTTTCATGCAGTTTTCCGGGCTTTAAGAAATAGTGTTTCTTTAAAAATAAAGGAAGCTGAGAAGCGGGTGTATTCAAAGCGACTTAGTAAAATTCTACTTGCGAAAAATTTGTGGAAAAATATCCGAGAACTTGGTGTTGGTCGACAAATGGTGATAATGCCTGAAAATATAAATTGCGACTTCCTAAACTCTGATTTCGCCAAAGTTCAAAGTACTTTGCCTGACGTTGGCGAATGCAGTATCGTTGATTCTTTTACTAATCTTGAAAGTAGCCATTGCTTCCAATTCACTAGAGTAGATGAAAACTATGTTTTGAGCGCCCTTCCACAAATAAAGTATGATGGCAATTGTACAAGTTTTATCTCTGTTATTTTTTGCACAAGGTGTGAGTTGCTGCCATTAAACTTCGCGCCGCACAGAGATGATCTACCTTTTGTTCCTTATGCAATCTGTCACAAAGGGAAAACATTTGCCATTTCCAGAGAGCCTGTCCCATATTTCGCGATGTAAGAAGGTACTGCTTTGGGAATGCCACTTTGTCAGTTTATGAAGTTCCAGAACAACTGAATGGTTACGAATGGAAAGCGTTGGAATTGTGCTGCATACATGCGTTAGCATACAGAAAAAGAATTGTTGAGGACATTTTTTTGTAATTTAAAATTATTAACAATAATAATGTATAATACTTATAGTCAGAAAAAAACAAAAAGATGGCAGAACTTGGCAGACGGCTTTATGCTATGTCACATTTTAGATATTGTACCCAAAAATTGGTTAACCCAACAACATACTAGAAACTTCGTAAAGAAAAAAAATGTGAAGCCAGAAACAGTACAGTATGCAATTTTTTGAAAAATGTTCACCCATTTATTTTTTGAAAATTGATTTTTTCAACATTTTTATCAGCAATCTTAAAATGCATTACTTAACAAATCTGTATGCACTGTATAGGGCCATATATTTTGAGGGCGTTTTATTCAAAAGGCGCCGCCGTAGCGTACGTGGTTAGTGTGTCGGATCACTACGCATGAGGTTCCAAGTTCGCATCCCAGAAAAATACCAAAAAGTTTTTTTCATGGTCCCACTTCTCGCGAGCGTCTGACAAACATCCGAGAGTATTGTTGTCACGAGAAAGCTTCTCAAATCGCCGTTCGGATACGGCACTAAACTGTAGGTCCCTTCCATTCGTGTGAAAAATATAACGCGCACAACATGAGTGGTAGCGAGAAGCTAGGTCCTGCCACTTAAAGAGCTGTTGCGCCAAATATTTATTTATTAATTTTTTTTTTTTATTCAAAAGGAACTTGTTTTAATGAAACATTTAAGAAGTCAGGGAAAGAAGGCACGGACGGTCTCCTGCAATTAATGGTGCACCTGAAAGCAAGCTCTAGAGTATATACACGTGCAGATAATGTAATTGAACTGACGGACTGACACAATTATGTATTTTATCCGAATACCTACGGTGGAAATACTGATAAAGAAACGCTGGGTAGCCAACATCACGACACTGTTCTAAACAATCAGTCTAAACACTTGATGATGAACAAAATTAAGCAAACACAGCCTGTGTTGTTATGTCGCCTTGTTGTGCGATTTGTCTCGGACGACTAAAAGGTGTATAGACTTTAACCAAGTATATGGTAGTGAAAAATTGTGTTTATCTTTTTTTAAGAAACCGAACTATTTAGCATCATCTTATGCAGCTTTAGTAATCTACTGATTCCAGCGAAGGTACACTGTGCTTTAGGGATATCAAGAACAGCTAAGGAGTGTCGTTTGTTTTTCCATTTTTCATATTTGAGTTTCCATTTCTTCGTGTATAAGACTTTGAATTTTTCACAACATAATATTTTGCTAAGCACAAATTTGTTTTAAATAACGTTTTGTTCCCCCTTCAAAAATCCATCCACGAAACACCATATCATCAACAATTTGTGCTTATCGGTCTAAGCACAGAGGAGAAATCGCTTTCTTTTTATTTAGTACAATTATTACACATTATAGGGGTATTTACGCTTTGTTGTTTTGGTCTTGTAAAAGTTCTTTTGTTTACACCAAAGAGTGAAAATTGATTCTTAAGTCAAAATCAGCTGATTTTTCTTTATAAAATAATTGTGACTTTTCTTTATCATCCCATTTTATACGGGCTTTTCCCTTCGGCGCTTTTTATTTATGACCACATTTTCCTCGTTCATATTTCTGCCAATTCTTTTCATTTAAAGAGATTTATGAATTGAGAGAACCAAACCACAACAACCAGCTGTCAAAAATATGAGCTCAATTCAATTGTATGCTCCGCAACAATAGGGTTGAAGCATTGATAAATTGTAACAAAATGACAGCCAGTGTATTTTGTTAACACTTTAACACTTTTACAACCTTACAAGACCAGATACAACGAAGCGAAGTCGAAACTATGAGCTATTGAAATGAATAACGAACTTATTACAGCTATGTACGTGCAACCATTTTATTCATTTTATTCATATTTATTTTTAAAATTGAATTTTTCTGCATTTGCACTAAATAATAATAATAATAATAATAATTGATTTTTATTTCAGTAACCATTAACAAATTCACAGTTGATTTAAAACGAAATCATATAGCATGGCATTGCCGTCTGCCAGGTTAACAACTAAATAACATTTTTCAGTTTCATAAGTATAAAAAAGGGAAAACAAAAACAAAAGATCAAAAAAAAGAAAAATCGGGTTAAAAGTTTTCATTTCTTATTCTTTCACGATATGCTAGGGCTACCTTACAAAACCGGTATAGCTTGGATACGTTCAATTCATTGAGCAGAGCTAAGGTTTCGTGGTCTGTTAGGATGTCCTTACCGAGAAAGTGCCTTCTTGTTTCCTTCAAAATTGGGCAACTGCCAACAAAATGCAGAACGTCCTCTCTTTCCCCAAGGTGATAGCGCATTTAGCCTTGAGAAATTTCTCCGTCAAATGTCTTTCCATGCTTAAATTTTTCGTAAAGTAAACGCCAAGGTATTTATACTCATTGACTAGTTCGATGCTCTCACCATTAAAATTCCACCTTTCATTTAAGCAGTTTCGTCCTCCACCTCTTTTAAAAATCAGTACTTTGGATTTCTCCAAATTTACCGACAGATTCCACAATGAGCAATATTGATGCAGGCGATTGATCATCAATTGAAGAGACTCGGGCGTATATGCAAGTAGAACTATGTCGTCCGCAAAAAGCAAGGCCTTAATTTGTTGTCCGACATACTCAATACCACCGGGCAAGGAATGAATTACGTCGTCGATAAACACCGAAAATAAAGACGGGCTTAAAGTACATCCTTGTCTCACTCCAGATTTCGTGCGGAACCAATCAGAAAGCTCCTCACCATTCCACACTGCTGCCTGAGTTTCGCTGTAAAGATTTTGAAGAACTCTGCCGAACTTCCGAGACATTCCCAGGTTATAGAGTTTATAAACCAGCGCATCGCGATCAACTGTATCGAATGCAGCCTTCAAATCGACAAAAAAAGCATATAACTTTTTACCATTCCGTTGAAAAGTTTCTGCGATACTCCTTAGGACAAAAATGTGGTCGATCGTGGAATAACCGGGCCTGAATCCTGCTTGGTATTTGCCTAGTAAGTTGTTAGCTGCAGTCCACAAGTTGATTCGATTTTGCAAGATCCCACTAAAAATTTTATACGATGCGTTTAGGAAAGAAATGCCTCGATAATTTGCCGGATCAGTCAAGCTTCCTCTTTTGTGAATCGGGAAGATAAGCGCCTCCTTAAACTCTTTTGGAATTACCCCACGTTCAAAGATACTGTTAAAGATGCACAAGAGATGGTTTCCAAGCGCAGCAGAAGGATACTTATAAAATTCGGCAGGTATTCTATTCGATCCCGGGGCTTTACCATCCTTGACTCTGCTCAAAGTTTCCATTAACTCATCCCGAGTGATTGGGGAATCCAATATTTCACAGTTGAAATCAGGTGTAGCATACTGAAAGGTGCATCTATTGAGTACTGGATTCAACAGGCTATTAAAATGAGCAAAAAGACGGTTAGGACTTAGTTCCCGATGGATGATGAACTTTTTCCCATTCAGCTTCGCAGCCAATTTCCAAAATTCGAATGCATTACTACAGAACGCCAGCCGTTGTGCCTCCAATTCATAATACGTTTTCTTTTTGCGCCTACATAATGCCTTAAACGTGCTGTTGGCATCCATATAGCGATTTTTAAAGAATCCTTCGTTGGAGTCCCGGAACGCCCGAAGCCACGCAAAAGATACCTGTCTCGCTCTTAGGCATTCCACATCAAACCATGGCTCAGAAATTGTTGACTACTACCCCTACTGATGGTGGAGATTGGGTAAGACTCTTTGATGATTTCTCCAATTTGGCCAATATCGAATTCCGGATGGCTTCGTAACCGCATATCGAGCTGGCTTCGATAAGACCGTGCTTTATCCTGATTCCAATGCAGTTTGGGTAGGAGCTTCATGCATAAAATGCCTTCGGGTTCACTGGCTTCCAATTGGAATGTTATAATTATAGGGAGGTGGTCAGAAAAGGGTACATGTTCCACTTTAAAATCATCTACGTATGTCACCCAATCACCTCCAATCAGACTAAAATCGATAACTGAGGTACCTTGTCTTCCCACAAATGCAAATTCGCCAGCTGAGTCCGATGCACTCGTACCATTCTGAATTCGCAATTCAAACGAATTACACAATTCCAATAACTTGGGGCCTCGAGCATTACAAACATTATCTTTGGACTGCCGCGTTATTCCGGATTCGATGTTTTTTGCACCTGCTTCCGTCCCCACTCGTGCATTTAAATCACCTATAATAAGCATGTTCGGCATATTCATATACATCATCAACTCCTCCAGTCTTCGAAAGTCGTCCTCCCAATGATTGCAGTTCAAATATGTCGGAATTATTCCAAAATTGTTTGTTAAATTGCACATTCAAGTAAGACGTACCATTTATAGTTCTGAAGTCACAAGTGAGACCATTTAGCTTCCTTTTGTATCCATAAAAACATCCGCCGCTTGCTCTTCCCCTAACATGAATTCTACTCGCTTGTGACCAAATAAATTCGTAGCTTGTAAATTTCCCTTCATAAGCACTACAATCATCTTCAGTTAAAAAGGTTTCATAAAGGAATACAAAATCAAATTGATTAATAAAATTATAAAAATCTATATATAAACTCTTATTGCTTAATCCTGATACGTTATACGAGAGAATTTTAAACTCTTGTAACCTATTTCTATAGTTTGACGTTACATTTATTTTATTATTATTAATTTCATGGCAGACGGTGTTAAAATTAAATACAGTTAGGAAGAACAGCCTCAATCACATCACTTGTGGTTCCACCCTCAATAACTTTCGATCTGCCATCTGACAATTCCGATAAGTCACCAACCAGCTGCTGAAGTATCAACCATCCGTCATCGCCATCACACCTGAGATTATTGCTTCTGTCAAAAAAGAAGGTTTTTCCGCCGACCTCAAGAGTTTCTCCTCGTAAAGACGTGTTTATGTTTGCATTTTTCGCTATGATTCAGCTTTAGCAAACGCCTCCTTCTTTCCCTTGATGCTGTCGGGTAGTCCTTATGTAGTGATATTCCAGTGCCGCGGAGTTTAGATTTTGCTTTTAACACGCGTACAACGTCCTCTTTGCTGTGCATCTCCACAATGACGTTTGTAATTTTCTCTCCGGCGTGAATCTGTCTTGCAAATGCTACTTTGGAAGTTCCAAACATAAGGATTTCGCTTTGTCCACAACATTAACTCCATTTAGCGTTGGAAGGTGCATGATTATATTTTTCTCGTTCGTTTTTTTTTTCCAGTAACTCAACTTGCCGCTCCAGCGCTAAACATCGAGCCTCCATTTGTTGTAGTTGCGCCTTCAATGATATGTTGTTTTCTTTAAGAGCGTGAGTTTCAAAACAAATGCCCTCTATGTCAGACTTAGTAGCCATGTTCTGTAATTTGTCATCCAAAAGCCCTGCCATTGTATCAACCATCAAGGATTTAAGATCGGAGATCGTCATACTTCCGACCGCAGTACTTGGTTTGGGGCAGGTTCCCGAAAATTCTGGTGACAATTCCGTGATTCGCCTTTTTGAAGCAGGTACCGCAATTGATGCACTGTTTGCGCGTACGTTAACTGGAGATCGCTGCATATTTGGCATCGTTCGCCGCAGTAGGTGCTTTTAGATTTAATTTAATACTAAGCGACTCACCTTACTAAATTTCGGTGCAGTTAGATTAAATATTGAGCAATGTATTAGATACTACAGGTTTTAACCAATAAAACCAATGAAAACTTTTAAAATGTCGTTTTGTTATGGAGCTACCTTTTCAGGCGACTTGTTCACTAGGTGTTGCGTTGCATTTGCACTAAAGAAATAATTATTTTACTATTTTTTAAAAAAAATACTAACAAGTAATCATGTACTCCGATACGCATATGCGTAACTGTGATCATTACCATTATGCATCTGTAGTTAAAAAGAGGCAGAGGCAGCTCATAAAAAATATAACAAATATTCTTTATTTTGCCATCGAGAAAGGTACTTTATATAAAAATCAGTACAAAAAAAAAACTGTATTTTACTGGACAACCGAAAATGCATAAATTCGTATATACTATTTATATGGAACAGTTACACATAGTCGTGTAAACGTGGATAGACATATAAATCAGCTTGCATTCTACAGATTCTGACAACCAAGTACCCATTGTGATTTTCCTAGCTAAAGGAGCATATTCATCAAGCGATGTAACATTCTTCAAAAAATACACCGACATTTCTGTAATACCTACACCATATCAAATACCTCTTGATGAGGTTGCTCTGAAGTCTCATACCAAATACACGCAAGCCCCTGAATTTTCCAGTAGTTAAAAGGAAACCACCCTCACGTGACGGCAACGAAATAAGTTACTTAAAAATATCCACCCACACATGTGAAATACGTAAAATATTGCTTGACGTTCGTAACAAAAAATACTTGCCCTTTGTGAGTGAGTTTCCTGTGAATGTAAGCTTTGGATTTTCCGTACCAGACTAACAATGAGTTTTTTTTCTTCCTATGAATTTCTTGATTAAGAAGATTTTAATGCGAAAAAAGACTAATCTTCAATCCCTCAAGAGCTCAAGAGGTAAGTCCTGCATACTGAATGTGGTCATCAAAATATCATAAAATACAATATGTACTCTTTTTATGATATATTGAAAAATTTCGATATCAACCCACTATGATATGAATTTTTAATGCAAAATCATCCATTGCAAACTCAAGTTACTACCTACACACGGCTCCTGAAAAAAAAAAAAACTCAATAAATTCATATGACAAAATTTTATTCTTTCTAGTGCTTTTAATTTCCTCAGTGACAAGTGAAGTATAGATACAGTCAAACCTGGTTAAATGGAAACTATTTAGCCATTTATTTTATTTCAGTTATCCAGTTTCAGTTATCGCAGCATAGCAGCTGTTTGTTTCACTAAGGGAGGTTTTAAAAAGCAAATTAAGAAATGCTTACTGTTTTAATGAGAGTTTCCAAATTAGGCATATTCAACAAACTGCCACTGGCGTAGCAAAATCGCATCATCACTTCATCGTGGTGTCCGCTGGATAACTATCTGACTATCTGATAGTGAACTAGCGATGAGCGTATGCTGAGTATGACGATATATGTGTAGCTGAACACTCAGACCTGCGTAAGCACATCTGGGTGAATTTCAGCACACATATGTTTAACCGGACGAGGCATCTCTTGTTCACCTGATTGACTGAAATATGCGTCTCAGAAGTCTAGCAAGAGCTCCTCAGAAGGAGGACATGCGGCGGATAAATTCTCCCGATGGAATCAACGGTGACGTCTACAGGCCAGCGGATACCTTACTTGAGCTACTTCGACATATTTCGAGCTGAGGTCTGTAAGGGTTTTCAATACTGCGTCAGGGTATTGAAAAAGAGATGGTGGCGGATGAACCCTTATTGGGCCAACGGCAGCGCTCATATCCCCGAAGTAAAACAAAAAATTTAGTCGTAGTAGGCCAGTAGAAGGGAGGTGTTGTTTAGTCAGTAAAAATCTCACACTACTATGAGCACCGGGCTCTCTATGCAGATTTTTCACCTACTCGCAAAAAAGAAAATATATATAACGGGTACGCCATCTTTTATGTCGGTATGTAAACATTGAATTACTTGACATTTATCAACCGATTGACTTGAGTGGACATGTTTTTGAAACGTCAATTCAGTACAATTTTAACCATGAATCGCTTCACACCGAAACAACGCGCCGAAATAGTGACGCTGTACATTGAAAATAGTCGTTCAGTTGTGTTAACTCAACGTGCATATCGTCAACAACAACACTATTCGTCGTTGGGTGTCGAATTTTGTTGAGCACGGGACAGTGGGAGATCGTCGACATGGCGTTCGTCAGCGTCCAAAACGTTCCAATGACCTGGTTGAAGCGGTAAGAGAGAGTGTGGCCAAGAACCCACATGTGTCGTATAGTCACCGCGCTCAGCATTTTGGCGCAAGTGGAACCACCTTGCGGCGGATTTTGAAGAATGATTTGCATTTGTTTCCGTATAAAGTACAATTAACTCAAAGAATATTGCCGACAGACCGTCCACGTCGCTTGGAATACGGGCAAACAGTCGCTCGAATGGTTGACACTGAACCTGATTTTTGGAAACAATTTTGATGACCGACGAGGCCCCTTTCACACTCTCTGGCGCCGTTAACAAGCAAAATTGCCGCATTTGCGGTAAGGAGAATTAATACGAGATCCATGAAACACCATTACGTGACCAAAAAGTTACTGTTTGGGCCGACATTGCGCCAAAACCATTATTGGGCCATTTTTCTTCAGAGAAGGCGAAACAGACAATGGGAATCGATATCGGTGGATGTTGGCTCATTATGTCTGCCCACACATGTGTGAAAAAGGTCTGGACGGTTACTGGTTTCAATAAGACGGTACGCCATGCCACATTATAAATCAAACAATGCAGTTTCTGCAACGAAAATTCCCTGGACGTGTGCTGTCAAAAAATAGTGACATTGACTGGCCACCCAGATCTGCAGATTTCACGCCTCCGGACTTCTTTTTGTGGGGTTATTTGAAAAGCAAAGTTTACGCCAGCCAGCCTCAGACAAACATTCGACCAGCTCAAGACAAACATTTGTGCCGAAATCATCGCTATACCGCCCGAGATGCCGGAAAAAGTTATGGAAAACGCAGCAACAAAAGAGCACATTTTGCTTTGGCCAATAGAGGCGGCCACTTGATAGATGTTGTATTCAAAAACTTGTCCAAATAGATTGTAAAGGACGAAATTAAATAAAAATACCTCATATATGGAAATCGGTTGTTTTTTTTAAGTTTTTCAATATTCACATAGCGACATACAAGACGGCACACCCTGTATATACGAGTATACCAAACAGTGATCAAAAAAAGTATTCGACATAAGGGTACCTTTCCACAAATCCAACAAAAAGTGTATAAAAAAATAACAAATTAAATTTTTTAAAGGAAAATTACATACTAGTCTTATTTATTTATTATTTCAATTCATTTTTTTTTAATTTTTCGCATTTAAAGAAAAACGAAAAACTGAATCATACAAAATGAAGAGAATTTCAAAACCAAAAAATTATTCGACATTAAAGAAAATTAGACAAAATAAATATTTGTTGAAACACTAATATTGAGTAGCTTATCCTTTGTGTCGTATGACCTCTCGTAGATGGTCTGGTATCGATTTGACCAATGTTTTAGTGTATTCAGGATCAATGTTAGTCCATGACCCCAGTAAAACAGTTTTCATTTGATTTCTGTTGGTAAAGGTGTGTGCTCGCAATATTTTTTCCAAATGACCCCATGGGTACTCTATAGGGCAGACGTTTTAATCACTTTGGAGCAGTTATACAGAAGCCGAAGCCTTCTATTTAAAGCGATGTGCTTTGGATCATTAACTTGATAGAACAGTTTCCAAGTTCTAATTTTTCAGCACCAACGAGTAAATTTTCCTTTAGGAAATTAGTATAATATATATGATCCACCGTTCCGTAAAAACAACGAAATTTCTAACACCCAAAGCCGCCATACACCCCCATACCAAACCACCTTCTCCGCCATATTTCACTGTTGGCACCAAGTTTTTTTTTTTTTTTTTCTAGCTACGGACAACATGGAAAAAATATTGCGAGTACACACCTTTACCAACAGAAATCAAATGAAAACTGTTTTACTGGGGTCATGGATTAACATTGATTCGGAATACACTAAAGAGGTCATACGACACAAAGAATAAGCTACTAAATATTAGTGTTTCAAAAAATATTTATTTTGTCTAATTTTCTTTAATATCGAATAATTTTTGAGTTTTGAATTTCTCTTCATTTTATATGATTCAGTTTTTCGGTGAGAAAAATTAAAAAAAATATGAATTGAAATAATAAATAAATAAGACTAGTATGTAATTTTCCTTTAAAAAATTGAATTTGTTATTTTGTATACACTTTTTGTTGGATTTGTGGAAAGGTACCCTTATGCCGAATACTTTTTTTGATCACTGTATATATAATTTGGAGTGTTTTCCGAGAGTTTAAAAAGATGCTTTAAAAATATCCCTGCAATGCCTCGACATCATCATAATATCACTCATAACCCTATACTTGCGTAGCATATAATTGATCTTGTCGTCACTTCATTTTATTATTTATTTCGCCTTCGTTGGGACGTCGTTTTAACAAAAAAAAACTTTTTTCGGAATACTGTTTAAGAATCTGCTGGATTGTGTTGTTCAAGCGGGAAATGTCATACTCAGAGAAATGGTTGCACCGCCGGAACGACCAAAAATCATTTTTCTGGGTGATCATTCTTTGTGAAAAACTTTTTTTTAGAGAGTCATAGAAAATTTAGCTACACCTTTTTAATGACGTCCTTTGGTGATAAGGGTATAACAGAAGCAGGCGAAGGAAGGCAAGCACGGATCAGCTAATAAAATATATACAAAAGTGAACCAGGGACGCTTCGTTGCTGTATCTCAGCCAATTTCCTTAAAGTCTGAATATTCGTTTCCGTGTTTGAACCAGAATAGTTTATTTGTAAGATAAGTCTTTAAAATATTATAAAAGAGCTCGGACAGAACTTGTCATTATTTAAACCTCAAGCCCTTATGCCAGACCTTGTCAAAGACTTGAGAGACGTCAAGGAATACGCTTGAACAAATCCTTATTTCCTTCAAGAGATTTTTCGATTCCATCTGTAATTCTACGTATGCCATTTCATTAATAAACAGATGGCAATTATTGCTATAAAAAAATTATTAAAATAATATATGAATAGAACCAGGCCTGTTCGCCTTGCTTCGCCCGCATTTTAGTTGACGGTTATTTACTTGTTGAAATATAATTGCCAACTGAATACAATACCGAAAATTTGTAAACTCAATTATAACTTCGCCTGTGGGAATCCCACCAGAGCATACGCGAACCCGCTCCCAACACACAATTTATTTTAAATTCATTAAAACATTCTAAAATGTGGACAAATCCAACGATCAACATCTCATCTAACAAAATGGAAAAATATTGCAATAGTTCTATGTCTACACATGCATATGCATATACATATGTACCTATGCGTATATTCCCAAGTCTCTTAATTGCATGAAGGTACAATATCTTAGATTTGGCATTGATAATGTATTTTCTTCAATTTTAACTCTAGAAGAGATCGCACACTGAAGATCAAAACATAATCATGGGATAGCGCGCCCATATACTCACACACACACATAGTATTGCAACGATAGCCACTGCTACATGACTGCTGGGGGCGTGGTCTCCACTGAAGGAAAATTGTGGGCGATGATTTGATTAATTGTTTTTAGCATTGCTCAGCTTGAGGACAACGCAGAAGGATGTTTTATACCTTAAATGAATCAGCGGCGAATTTACTCAATTCATCTAATTTTTATTTTTTTAATCCGGAGAGCCAGTACTGAGCTACGGCTATGGAATCAATATTTACAGGTGAAAAATTCGATTTCAATCCCCTTTATGTCACTTAGATCTTGAATTTCGGAAAATCCTTTCTTATCTCGCATCTAGGCAAAATAAGGAATAACTGCGCAAAATTTCAAATACCTAGAAACGGTGTTCACAAAGAAAATCGATTTTGCTTTTATAATATTTAAGATAAACCTAATATAGTATGCATATATATGTATGTACTTATATTGGATTGTGTATTGTTTCATTAGAAATGAAATTTTTCAGATAATAAGGCACTCTTCGCTTATGATTTGCAATACGATTAGTTCAAATTTCTTTGTATTATCAATGAAAGGTTCAAGGAACACTTTCTAATGACTTGCTTCCTTTAAATATTCCATGCCTATTAAGGTTTTCAAGGAAACATTTGATGATGTTGTCATACATACCAAAGTTAAAAAAATTGAGCGCAGTTATAAACGTGATGATGTTCGTAAATTGAAGAAAAAATGTTTTAATGAAAATGTTCATAATTCAATTAATGAGTGATGTAATTAGACTCTCGCAAACATATATGGCAAAAGTCTATTTTAGTGACAATTATAAATATGCTGAATAAGTAAGAACAAAGCATTGTTGAAAAACGGTACAAAAAAGAAAATGTTTGGTTCAGAGAAAGGAGACGAACCTGCAAAGCTATGGTTTTTGGCCACCAACGCTCCTTGAACTGAACTACATACATACATACAAAATAAAATGGCATGTACGGCTGATTTGTTGATAGTAATTGAAAAATAAATACATTAGTATGTTATGTATGTACGTATGTATATACATGAACGAATTATATGCTCGAATTGTTAATACGGCTTATTACGAGTATCTCACGCGGGTAAACAAGTGCTACCTGTAGTGATGACGAAAAGCCGAATATCACATTTAGTATACGAATACAGCAACAGGGGAACAAATATTCTGTGGCATGGGGTTTCGGAGTCGATCTTGGGTAATTCTGGTCTACTAATTATGAAAATAATATCAGATTTGTTGAATTGACTCTACTTTTTGTGATACAGGCAAACTATTGAAAATGGGTAAAACAATGAAATAAAAATTATGAATATATTCAAAAACTGTTATTTTCAAATGCAAACATGTTTTAAATGATACATCTTATAATATTGATAAGAATAGATTTAAATTCATACAAATAAGTTAGGAAAAACGTATTGTATGTGACTTTCTGCTGTATTTTTTTATCAGGACATTCCCTTAGTAAGGGCCAAAAGTAGTCTGCCATCATATGGCGATCCCACCGTGCTTGATATCTTTCTTCCATGGTCTTTATATTCTGGTGGAACCGTTTCCCCTGTTCTGTTGTCTGGAAATCTATCCAAATGACTAAGCAAATAATGTAATTTGATACTCATATTGGCTCCCAGTTTGAAAATGCACATGCAATTTGGCGACTATTTCGGAATAATTTGCAGCTTTGTGGTTCCCCAAGAAGTTTTTGACAACTGATATGAAGCTTCTCCATGCTTCTGATTTAACCTGCGTCATGCTATTTGTAAAATTATTGTTGTTTGTTAGACTGTGTATTTGTGGTCCATCAAAGATGCCTGCTTTTAGATTTTCCGTACTGAGGCCAGGAAATGATTGACAAACTGTCCCATAGACAAAGAAAACAGGGTTATTTAGTGTAACCACCTTGCTGACCCAATAAAAATTCACAATTTTTAAACCTGCACAACTGACCATTGATGATGAACAAACGAAATTTTCTCTAAAACAAGTTCGATATTTTCACATTCTTCCTTAAGTTTCGTTGAATGATGTATCTGAATCGAAGCTAATTTGTTCGATACCATACGATATCAATATTCTCAGTAAAATATGGAAGAATATATCGCTCTCTAGTCTGGTACGATGTTATTGACACGCCAGGCTGACGACAGTATTCTTCCTTTTTTTTTGATAAATTTAAATCTCGAACTAAGTCGTTTAGTTCACCTTGATAGAAACCCTGAATGTATGACTGTGTATGACTACATCCTCCGAATTCATTTTCGCTGGCGCTTTTGTCCTGTGCATTCGTATCTAACATTTCAATATCTTCACTGTTCCCGTTTGACAATGCAGAAAATATCGGTACAGGCAAGTCTTCACTATGCAGCGTTTGTGGCTTAGCCGATGTAATGTTTGGATAAAACCATGAGCGCTTTTTGTATCGGTTCATGCCGCTTACTTCCACGGCACAAAAGTAGCAATCATCGAAGTGGTTTTTTGGCTCGTTATATGTCACCGACACTCCAAAAAAAAACCTTTTCGTCCTCCTTGGCTCCAATATCGAAGTAACTCCACGCAAGTTTTACAAATTTTGTGTGGCATCCAATATTTGTCCTGTTGTCCCAATTTTTTTTTTTCGAAATATGCTTGGAAGGTTCCTTTTATAAAATAATTTATATATCTTCGTTGCTTTTCTTGACAAAATTTACCACATTATGTAACAGGTCGGAGTTATCAATACAAGACTTCCGTGAAGAACGCATCCTTTCTTGCTATAATTACACTCATTGCATTTCATTTCATTTATTATTATTATTTTGTAATGCCTATACAATTTACGATATATCTTTTTAATTAGTGATAAGCTTAAACTGCAGATAAAAGCTACAATATTAAATACAATTTATGGGAATTAGATGAGAAAGAGCTAAGTTAAAATGGATTACATTATTGTTTTACTATGTATTTTGGCATAGATAAATAATAAATTTATTTTTAAACCTTTCTACGTTTTCAATACGTCTAATAGAACGCGGCAAGAATTCCATAAGCGGATAGCATTAATAAAAAACTGACGCTCTGAGGTAAGGTAAGAGTATCGTGGATGAATTAAGTGGGCAAATATGTTTGAGGAAGCCATTATTTGTTTTTCACAGCGGTATGGGAGTTGTCCTGATTGCAAGATGTGTGAGAGCGAAACTGCAGAAGGCTATCAAATATCATGTCGAAAATGCGTCTGGAAAAGCTTGACACATGGTCATACCTTCGTAGTTCGACAACGTACCTAATAGGATTGTTAAAGGTGACACTTCTTTTACTGACTTCGTCTTCTTTTACTGACAGAGCTAAACTTTCCGAAAATTTCGCACCCATAAATTAGTGTTGGTATGACCAAGGTTTTTGCTAGCATAATGCCGGTCTTAATGGGAGTAAAGGGTTGAGTTGCCCACATAGTTCTAAGTACACCATGAGTCTTTCCGATGGCGGCGTTGATATGGGGATCCCAGGTTAGGTTGCAATTAAAAATCTTTCCAGGGTTTTTAGCCCTTTCAACATATTTAATAGGAGCGTTATCTAGGACTATGGGAGGAAAATAAGTAAGGTCCAATGGATACCTTGAAACAACTAAGCACTTGGTTTTTGTAGGGTTTAATAAAAGACCATTTGCCTGTGACCAACGCATAATATTCTCGAGGTCCTCACTGACGGAGGCGGCGCCATGCTCTATAAGGCCAAGTGGGCAACTCATGTACATTTGTACATCATCAGCATACATATGTAATGCGCAGTGTTTAGCAATGGATGGACTGTCATAAAGCCTAAGCAACGAACCACACAAATGAGAGTGGACAACTGTGTCAAATGCCTTGGGTAAGTCCAGCAGAACTAAAAAGGTCACCTTCTCTTCCTCGATAGCTTGCCGTATATCCTCAGTAACATTTTTTAAAGCCGTGGTACAACTGCCGTTTTTCCGAAAACCGGATTGATATATTTTTAAGAAATTGCCATTGTTGAGGTGTAAACTCATTTGATTTTGTAATATTCTTTCAAAAACTTTTGATAAATATGGCAGAATTGAGATAGGTCTACACTCTTCACCTTTAGAATCTTTGGCAATAGGAACAATTTTTGCCACTTTCCATTGTAGAGGATACATTCAATAGGAGAAATTAATGAACGAACTGTTATTTTTACCATTTAAAAATGATAAACAAAATGCTTTAAGTGAAATACTCAAACAACAACAAACATTTGTCACGATTTACGTAGAATAAAACATGCTAACGAGAGTAGATAAGTAAAAAATCTATATATTTTTTATGATTCAGTTTATCGTGAGAACTAGAGTCAATTCAAATAAAATAAATATACTCAGAGTACTTAATAACCTTATTGAATCTGAATTCACTACGAAAACTGTGAGGCAGAAGATTTTTTTTTATCCTCTGTGTTTTACATAAGATACACTCCAAATGTGAGTTTCAGGGACAAAACATGTACGAGTTGACTTGATTGAACGTACTTACTCTTATGTATATTCGTTATCAAATAACTCAGTTTCATTGTATTCGTTACATTGGCAGTTTTCTTTTTCTATGATAACCGTTATCATTAAGAAGTAAAAAAAAAAAATATTTTTAAAATTTCCCAACATTTGGTATGCTACTCGTATATATATGTATGTCAATCATATAGTGCTTGTATAGGTGCATCAAGATGTTTGGAAAGACGTTTAGTTGAAAACGTTAAGAAAACTCCGTAATAAATCTACAACTGCGAAGCCTCTACAGATTCCCAAAGCTCAGTATGCGTTATGAAATTTTCCAAAATACGTAAAGATACAACAGGGATAAAATAATGTGTGTTTTCCAATTATTAGATCTCAATGATTGTAGCTACCATGCGAAATAATAAATGATCATGTTCACTGTATAGCAAATTAAAGGTGACCAGTCCAGGACAAATTCCGCCAAAGACACAACGGCAAATAAACTTTAGAGCGGCAGGAGATGAAAGGCTTACTTAACGGTGAGAATGATAAAGATTGGGAAAAGCTATTTACCTTATCGAAGCGCCTTTTGACAGTAAAAAAATAAAAACTTATAGATGAATTCAATTTCCAAATAATTTTCTAAATAAAACTTATTTTACTTACAAGTGAAATAAAAAAAAAGTTCAAATTATCAATAGGGGATTTATATAAGTACAATAGTTAGTACTAACCCCACAGGCGGAGCAGTAGAAATGCGGTGAAGTGGGAGGGTTGTGATCCCTATTTGTTCTCAAAAATCGCTTTCCAAAATACGGGCTCTGTAGCGGATTGCAGTTGTAGCATAGCTGTATAAAACATCCAACCCATGACTACCGTTCAATACGTTGATAACCTCATTTCATTCCGAAGTATCTCAAACGGAATTATCCTAAAACGCAACATCTTCGGATTAAATGGTATACTCATGTTCCCTCTCTTTAAGCTTCTACAGGTCACATAAGATTGAAAATTCGGGTCAATGTGGAATAAAATAAAAGATTTGTTAGTTCACCTCTAAGTTTAAATATTGTGCTTATCATATGCACAGAGTAGCGATTGAGCAAGAACCTTGAATTGTTTTGAATGAGGTTAAACCAGCCTATGTTGCGATGAATGTGCTTTAGCTACAAATCTGTCATACATGGCATTTCCTGCTTTTTTTCAAAATATTGGTGAACATAGGTTTTTTAATTGAAAGTTGCATGTTATCTGCAATATTTAAGTTCACGTCATAACTTTCCGCCAAATCCGCCCACTTTTGATCCAAGTGCACTGTTGTCGAAATTTTATGTTTCAGCCCAATTCTCGGCAGTCTTCCTTCTTCTGTCTCCACTGCTTGTACAATGTAATCTGCATGCAGCTTTAGGGTATCTAAAAACAAACAGTAGGACTCCAATTCTTAAATGCAGCATGCAGTACATGTCGAGAATCGAAAGATTCGCCTCAGAAAGTATAAAAGAAACTTTTCAACATTCTTTAAAAAAAACAATAACCCCGAATTTGGGCTCAGCACAGCAGTATAGAGGCAGTAGTTGCACGAAATAGTTTGTTTTTCGATGTATGTTCGATATGCTTACTGATGACATATCTATCTTAGCTGCCGCTAGTTGACATTCGAAATGCATTTTTCATATTGAGGTTAGATGTAATTAACACACTTAAATATTTATACTCTCTCACTTTTTCAACGCTTTCACCCCTATAGGACCACTTTTCGCTGCGAGAGTATCTTCCACCGCCGTCACCGTCATATTGCATTACTGGCAGTAGTTTTCAATATGAATTATAATAAGCTGCATCCCTTCAATTGCCTCCGGTAAAAAGAATATATCGTCTGCATACTTTAGCGCCGGTGTCCGCACGCCACCAAGTTCGATCCCTCTTCCTACTTCTCTTACTATATCGCTGATAAAAAAGATGAAGAGTAACGTGCTTAAGATGCACCTTTGCTTAACTCCCATTTGTGTTCCAAAATGTTTCGATACAAACTCTCCATTCCATACGTACTCCATGTTTCCCTAACAAATCGCTTCATATCGTACATTTATTACTTTGCTTGATAGACCAATTTCGTACAGCTTTTAAAAGAGAGCTTCACACGAAATAAAAATACTAATACCGACAATTTTTTTAAATATCTTTATTATTACCAATAAAACACAAATTTCAGTAGCCTTTTAAGATAATATCACCTTTTTATGAATTAATATTATATTATACTTTTTTGAGTTCTGGATGAAAACTAACTTGCATTCTAAATTGTCAAAAGAATGAAGTGGGTCGATTTGATGGTGCTCCAATTACTTCTGCTGTTTTCAACACATTACGCCACCAGTATCCGGCAATACCCCCTTTGGGTCAAAGCTGTCGTTTGCATTAATGCGTTAAGTATTGGAAGTAATTGGTGCAGTGTATTTACTTGTAAAAAGCAGAAAAGAATTATCAGAATTTATTTAGATGTTCATGGCTTAACTCGAATATCTAACTTGCGCTATGGCGTCAAAAGCTGCACAAAAGTCGACGAACAAGAGCCGTTGGGACTTTGTTTAAAGAACTCCGTAATGTCAGTAAGAATAAAAATGTGATCCAATGTTGAATAATATTTCCTGAACGCCACCTGGTAGTCGCTAAAAATCATGTTGTTTGATATACTTTGCCGAAGTATTCGAAGTATTTACAGATTAAAACCAGTTACCTGTCATTGTCCATAAATCAATAACTGAGATTCCCTGACCACTATTAAAGATATGCCCGCTTTTGAGAACACCTGAAGACACTCCATTTAAGGCAACTAAACCAAAGCTCTTAAGTAGTTCATTCTATAAACATTCTGCCATTACTATTAATCATCTTATTTCTATTCTAACCATAACTGTTAGTTTTAGAATTTCGGTTACAAATCAAACTCGTTTGTTCGCAAGCCTGCTCTAGTAAAGAATTTCAATATCTACCGATCTTCACATAATATCTCCAATAATCATGGCAATTTGATATATGTAGTATATAATTGTTTAGAAAATGATGTAACGCGTTTAAAATCTGAAGTTTAAGTGCAAGGGGATAACAAAAAATTGTGTTTGGTTATTTGAAATTTGAAACAAATCAAATTTTGGGTTAAATTTCAAATTAACTTAAATATGAATGAAATTGTAGAAGCAATTTCAAAATATATGTACATATGTTAAAAGAGCTTGACACAAGAAAAATAGAAAGAGAAAAGACCACCCTACATGCTGCCAACAACTGAAACCAAACTTAAATAACCAAATTTGACACCCACAAAAAGAATTGTAGTGTCGCACTTACATCCTCTCTTAGTCATTTGCATTTTTTTCTTCTTCAGTTATTAAAATATCAAATTTATGGCAATAAATTTATGGAAATAAGAAAAAAATACCTAGAATACCTAAAATGAGTCCAAATTGTTAGTTGGAACCAATCCTAGGTTAACGGGAACAATTTGAAAAAAAAAAATTAACTTCGCTTGTGTGGAAAACAGAACTGTCCTAAATTACTAAGCTATGTAAAATCAAACAATTGAGAATCATGAAACAAGACTTAACATTCTGATTTTTTTTTTTCAAACTGAATTGTGCTAATTCATTCGCATTTACTTTTCACTGATATAATTGGCGCAAAATTATAGTCGGATAAAGTGCAATTTAAAATTATTTTAGTACGTACCAAAGTTAAAATTTATGTTATCTTAATTATAGTCGATATAATACCCACTTTATCTCTATAACCCCGTACTAAGCTTAAAACCAACGAGAGCCCATATTATCTTTTAGTATCGACTCTGAAACCTCTGTCATTTTATAATTAAATACAATTTTTTTTTTTTATTTGGCGCAACAGCTCTTTAAGTACCAGGGCCTAGCTTCTCGCAACCACTCATGTTGTGTGCGTTATATTTTTCACACGAATGGAAGGGACCTACAGTTTAGTACTGTATCCGAACGGCGATTTGAGAAGCTTTTTCGTGACAACAATACTCTCAGATGTTTGTCAGACGTTCGCGAGAAGTGGGACCGTGAAAAAACTTTTTGGTGTTTTCTGGGATTCGAACTTGGAACCTCATGCGTAGTGATCTGACACACTTACAACTTACGCCACGGCGCCCACAGATACAAAGTTAGGACCTGGTTTAAACTTAACATGATACTATTTAGTAGGCAATTAACCTACTTAAAATACGGTGACTATAATTTTATGCCAGTATTTTTAAATTGTGAACATCGCTAACGAAATGCAATTTATGTAGCTACCAACTGGTCGGAATTTAAGTTGACGCACATTTATTTATTTTTTGATATGTAGTTATAATTGCCAACTGAATACAATACTGAAAATGTGTAAACTCAATAATTATAAATTCTCTGTGGGGATAAAGACGCACACATCAGACAACCCGTCAAGCTGATATATCAGAAAAGGAAACACGAAGAGTACCATCCCCTTCGTCAGCCAGGCGGCTCTTAAAGATTGCGAAGAAACACCGAAAGGAGAATAAAGAAATATATGTATTACCGTACATCATTTTCACATACGAGTATCTGTAGCCACAAAGCATAGCAACATAAGTGCCTTTTCACATTTCAGAAAACATATTTTAAGATGTCTTTATAGTCCCACTTCCTTGCCCTTAACCCAGTAACCGCTGCAGATAATGAGTTGCAGACATATCGGGGCCCTGTTGCAGCGTTATAGGTTCACCTTTCATGAGAGAAGATTATATAAAAAATATGGAAAACAAAAAATATTTCAATTTGCGTAGGGTCAATATTCTTGTATGCGGCACCAATATGGGCATCAGCGACGTGAACAAAACCTATACATTTTTATTCAAAATGATCGCATTTTGCATTAACACAGGCCCTTAATCGTTCTGGCCAACGGTCAATGGCGGTACGAACCTTTTCCAATGGAAAATTTTGCACTGCTTTCACAAGGGATGCCTTCAGCGACTCAATGGTGGTGTGTTTTTCAGAGCAGGTCATACCCTCCATGACCACAACTCTTAATCCAGAGGCTTCAAATCTGGGCTAGATGATGGCCAATCTTCGGCTATTATAAACGCAGGAACATTCTCTTCTAACCATTTTTGAGTGATCTTGGCCTTGTGATGAGGGGCAGAGTCCTGCTGAAATGACCACGGCTTATTTTCGAAAAGAGAATGGTTTCACCACGGTCTCTTAAGTGGTATTCTGGTACACTTTAGCCGAAGTTTTGCTGCCTTTTTCGCAAAAATAAAAAAAGTAACCCCATCATAAGAGACACCCCACCAAACCATTACTTACGCCGGATGGTGACCTCTCTGAACTCTGGGAATCATTTGTGAAGCTTCTTTAGACCTCTGGGCATAAACTTTATAGTTTTGTTTGTTGAATTTTTCTTCAACAATACAAATTTTCTCATCGGTACACAACATTTTTCGGTATTTTTTCTTCGCGTACCGTCATAGCAGTTTTTTTTTACTTCCACTCTCTATTTTTGTTCAATGCCACTACAAGCAGATGTCCTGTATATCTACGGTACGCTTTAAATCCAAGGTCATCTTAAATGATCCTTGAGATCATTCTGGAAGCAATACCCATCTAACGGGACAACACTTTCTGCTTCCGAAGTAGATTCCGGCGAATTCGAACACCAATCGCCTTGACAGTATTTTTTGTAAGAACTGAACGCCGACGCCCTGATCTTTGGCGGTCCTTAATTCCTCCGGTTTCTGCGAAACTTTTAATGGTTCGATCAACAAAAACACAGCTAATTTGTAGCAGCAGCAAAGATTTTAAAATTGACTTCGCATCCAGTCCGTAATTGTGCAACCCAATCACTGCAGTCCTATTTTCTTTATCTGCCCATTCCATGTTGACGCTTTAAAATTTTAGCTTAAACTGAAAATTTATTACAAGTAGAGGAGCTACGAGGGCAAGGTGAAAAGTTCTCGGTCTGACGCAAAGATAGCGTTCCAATCAGCAAAAATGTATGTTTCCTGCCTGGGTGCACTTCTCATTAGTTCGTATGACAAGTTTTAACTTGTTCTCTCAAGTAGTTTGTTTACATGAATTTTTGCAGTAGACGCCTTGCGTGTATTTCGTTAAAATGGATAAACTTCAATATCGTGCGGTCATCAAATTCTTCGTTTTGGATGGGTTAACCCCAAAGGAAATTCATCCAAAGCTGACAAAAGTTTACAGGGACTCTGCTCCTTCCATGTCAACCGTTAAAAAGTGGGCAGCTGAATTTAAATGTGGTCGCACGTCCCTCGAAGATGATCCACGTGAAGGACGGCCAAAAACCACAACCACACCCGAAACCATCGAAAAAGTGCATGATATCGTGTTGGACGATAGGCGAGTGAAGGTGAGTGAGAAAACTGAGGCTGTGTATATCGGAAGAGAGGGTGCGAAACATCTTGCACAAAAACTTAGGGATGCGAAAGCTCTGCGAAAGATGGGTGCCGCATTTGCTGAATGCCAATCAAAAGCAAATGCGCAAACGATTTTCGCGGCAATCTTTGGACCGATTCAATAGGGATCCGACCGATTTTGTGCGGCGATTTGTCACCATGGATGAGACATGGGTTTACCACTACATGCCAGAAATGAAACAGCAGTCGAAGCAGTGGGTGGAAGCTGGTGGTTCAGCGCCAAAGAAAGCAAAGTCGATCGCATCTGCCGGAAAGGTCATGGCCAGTCTGTTTTGGGACGCGAAAGGAATCCTGTTAATTGATTACCTTGAGAAAGGTAGAACAATTACAGGCGAATATTACTCCAACTTTCTTGACCAGCTGGATGCCAAAATTCGTGAGAAGAGGCCTGGCTTGAAGAAGAAAAAAATCATCTTTCACCAGGACAATGCACCTGTACACAAGTGTGCGTTGGCGATGGGAAAACTGCGGGTGCGATTTGCTCGGCCATCCCCCCTATTCACCTGATTTGGCACCCTCAGACTTCCATCTATTCATATAATATTTAGAAAATACTGTATTCTGTATTTGAAGCAATAAGCATTAGATGAAACAGTATTTTTAACAAAGATTTAAAAATTATTAACATTTAATATTGCGTTCGAACCATTTCTGCTTAGTAAGTAATGCACAATATTTATATAGCTATAAGGATTTAATTGGTTTTTTCGATCATAAGAGTCAAATGAAAAACAAACAATTGTCAATGAAAAGAGCTTCTTACGAAAATTGAACAGTAAGCTGAAAAGCAAATTCCCATATAAATTTGCTTTTCAAAAGTCAAATTGGCACGTAGACTAAGAAAAAAAAAAACATTGCATAGATAGCAAAGTAAATACAAATTGATCTAAATTTCAGCTACCAAACTCGCTTAAAATTTTTGGCCGTTTCGCTTTTAAAAGTAAAAAAAAAATACTTTGAAAATCGCTACCAAATATCGTCGAAAAAATAAAAATACTCTATACATCGACTATTACTTTGAGGACTGATTTATTGAAATATCCCTAATTGATGGATATGATGATATTTGTCCACATTTTGACCACACACTAAAACGCCTGAAATTTGACATTCTTTTGACAATGCTTTTGGAACCAATTCAAAACTAATTTTAAACTTTATTATACAATATAAACTTATATCATTCATTTGATTTAAGCTTCAACAGAGTCACAGTTAATCTATCAAAAATCAATCACATATCTTAACAGAACCAACTATACAAATACAAGTTTGTCGTTTTGTTTTAAAATGAAACGGTAGATATACGAGTACATATGCAAGTTTCTAAATATCTTCAAAGGAGAGAAGCAATTAAAAGCACACTAACTAACCAGTTGGCTCTGTGGCTTAATTAACCCCGTTATACGAAAATTCACTTCAAAGAGAAAACAATCAATTGAATGCAGGGACTTCTTTGTAATTAAAAAACTTCACCCAGACTTACCGGAAAAACTCATCTAGAGCTAGAACAATCCGAAGTACAAAAATGAGAAACAACTGATAATGGCTTTAGATGTTTAACTCAAGGATTATTAAAACCTTTTTTCACGCACACCACTATGTAAACAACACAATCAAAATTTTCTATTTTTTACACCAATTCAAAATAAAAAATGTCACAATTTAATATTCAACTTTCACAAAAAAAAAGTAAATCTGCATAAAATGTGTAGATCCTTTACTTTTATCGAAATTTGTATATTTTTAATTTACACCCTTTTATTCAACTGATAAATTCACTTGGAACAACTCCGAGCATAAAATTACACTTAACACCATGGGCGACGGAATCAAATTATACCGTAGAACGCGTTAGAGTGCGAAAAATATCCTTTGAAATAGTGTATGAAAGCAAATCGGATAGTAGTACAGATTTTGATTAGAGTTAACACGCTCGGAACACGACTGGATTGGTCACATTCATTGAGCAAACTAAACCGAAATTTATGAAAAGGAATTTCATTCAAAAACATGAGCTGCACGGCGCCAAAAAGTAGTGCCTGCGATTTGAAATACCCCTCCATAGGAATGAACTTTGGAAAAGGATTCGGAAGTATGTACGTATTTGGAAATAGGTTCCACAGAATAGACCAAGTGCGCATGCTTTTGCAGGAAACACGTGCTGGTAGGTTCACTCTATTCTAAGAGACTTGTTGATTACTACGACGGGTAGCTGTATATATTTTTGTAATGACATGCATTTTGAATATAATTTAAGGTAGAGTGGAGCTCCATTCAAGGGAAAAGAGAGGATATACTGTGCAATAAGGGTAGTAGTAGAGCATAAGGACGTTCAATGAGTGTCAAAACCATTATAATTTAAGTTTATTCTACACAAGGAGTATTATACAAGAGCCATAATAAAGAGTATGAATATTCAATGGATATCAAAATTGTCAGCATTAACGTCAATAATCGTCTCAAGATCTTCTGTGTAAAATTTCGGGTGTAATATCCTGGAATGAGACTAGAAAATAGAGGGCACGAGTGGGTTGTTCGTACCTGCACTTATGATATTTCTGTTTTGGATTTAAAATTCTCACATTTTTGAGACGTTATTTATTAAAAACAATTAGATATATATATCATGTCCTTTCATATGTTAAATATTGTGGTTGGTACACGTCTGGCTTAGAAATAGTAAATTTTCCAAAAGTGGCCACTAAATTAATACAGTTATACGATCCACTTTAACCATATTTCACAACCATATTTGTTGTTTTTAGAATATCGTATTTACTTACAGTGAGGTATCTAGAAAATTGTCTGTAAGATGGCATGCTATCTTCTTATACTTCTTCCTATTTTGGCAAGGTGATGATCCGAAAACAAGAGATCATAACCCTCCCACTTCACCGCATTTCTACTGATCTGCCTGTCGGATTCGCCTATTTGACCTCAGGAAATATCGGCAGGCCTACCGATTTTGGATCATTCGTTTACTGAGGCCAATAAAATGCCGATGCCGTTGCATTTGTGTGATCCAGGCGTTAAAGGCCTGCCTCAAATAATCTCTTCTTTGATCGTGGCAATTCCAGATGAACTGGTCGCGCTCTATTTTTCGTAAGATGGTTTCCTTGACGTGAACGCTTCCACTTCTTATCAGCTTTGATCAAGCTTTGTCATTCCTGCTGTCATTCGAACCATCTTCATTTCAGCTGTCGTTAATTTACTCTCACACCTTTTGTACAGCGTTCATCATTGTGAACCGTATGTGAGTGCTGGATGCACAACTGCGGTGTAGAGCTTTCCTTTCTACTTAGGTGGCATTTTTGGTCACAGAAGATAGCGGAGTTTTCTCGCTACTTCATTCACCCTACGCTTACGCGAAGATTGATATCGTCATCACGGGTTGTTTTGCTATTGATTCAAGATTCAAGATTTACTTTATTATAAACAATTTTTGAAATTACAATTCTTGATAAAGATACAAAAAAAAGATTATAATTATAAGAAAATAAATAGAAAGGCTGTGGCGTTGCCGTCTGCCTGATTGAAGCCATTGAACATAGCATAGAGTGCATTGAGTAGTGGTCGATTTTTTGTATGGAGAGCCTTCTAAATTTAACATATCATACCTTGCTCTTCAAATCAGGGATATCGCACGCGTGTTGTAATTATCAATAAAATAGTTATTTGCCATGTCGTAGGATAATTCAGGATAAATTACCCTGTTAATAGAAGAAATCGCTTGATAAATATTTCCATTGCGTTGATGAATATCTATTGCTTCTAATAATTTATAGAGCTGTTGTTTTAACAGAAAGGGATCCCTGTATTGGATGTTCAGTTCGACACCGCACCGATGCGCCCAAGATCTCCAGTCGCTTATCCATTCCACCTTATTATCAAAAATGTATTTTGTGAAAATCAAGGGTAATCTATTTGGCGTGAAACTAAGAACTTTCAACACATAGTCGATTTGTAGTTTGAAGGTGTAGATGAAGAGAGTGGGTAAGCCTGTTTCGAGCAGCAGAACGTAATTAGGTGTTGTTGTAGGTAGATGAAATAGTTTTTTAAGGAAGAAGCGTTGGAGCTTCTCTACTTCTTCGTATGACCTATATCCCCATGTTTGACAACTATAACACATTACGGAACGCATCACGGCTTGAAATACTTTGAATTTTGCAGAATTTGGTATCTCCTTTTTTTGAATAATACTTTGCCATGAGGCATTAATCAAACATTTTGCCGCATCTAATTTATTCTCGAGGTGATGGGTCCAATTCATGTTGGGCTTCATTAGTATTCGAAGATATTTGTATTCCGTAACTACTTCAACTTTTACACCATCAAAAAACCATTTTTCATTTGTACTTAACTTCGATTGTCTTTTGCATATAATCATGATTTTTGATTTTTCTAGATTTACTGTCAAGTTCCATGTCTTGCAGTAGTTATTTAGTGCATTTATCATTAATTGCAAACTATGGGGAGATTCTGCTAGCAGAACAATATCATCTGCATGGAGTAGAGTTTTTATATTCAAACCGGCGAAGCGTATTCCAGCGGGGAGATACGTTGCTATATCGTCTATGAATAGAGCAAAAAGAGTGCCACTCAAAAGACAACCCTGTTTTACCCCGGACTTTGTCTCAAACCATTCTGACATATACATGTTTTTGAGAATTTGTAGCATTTTTGTTGACATGCCATGTTTCGATAGCTTGAAGAATAATGTGTTACGATCTATTGAATCGAATGCATCTTTAAAATCGACAAAAAATATATAAAGTTTTCTGTTTTGCTTCAGAAAGTATTGTGCAATTGATGTTAATATGAATATATTGTCTATTGTCGAATACCCTTTACGAAAAGCTGATTGAGCTGTTGATCCAGCAATTTATACGACGTAGGAGAATGGAGGAACAAATTTTTGCAGTTGAGTTCATAAATGAAATCCCCCTATAGTTACTGGGTAAGTTGATATCCCCTTTTTTAAATATTGGATACACAATAGCGTCCTTAAATGACTGCGGGGCATCTCCATTATCAAATATATAGTTAAAAGCTTTAAGAATTTGGTTTAAGAAACTTATAGGAGCGTTCTTGTAAAATTCATTTGAAATGCGGTCTGGACCTGGGGCTTTTTTGTTTGATGTGTTACGAAGAGCCAGTTGGAATTCATTCATTGAAATTTCATGATCGAGCATATCATTAACTATTAAAGGTTCTGCGAAATGAATATTGTACGAAGAAGGGTTAGGGTTTAGAAGCTCTTTGAAATACTCGGCTAGCTATGAATAATTTAAATGAATTCCGCAGATGAAATCTGATCCTTTAAGCTGCTTTATTTTTTCCCAAAAACATTTACTATTTCTTGATCTCGATAAGTCCCTTGCAACAGCTTTCAAATATTCTTCTCGTTTACTGCTGCATAGTTTTTTGTACGCTTTATTTGCAGCAAAGTAATTTTTTGTAAGAGATTCATTGAGATCATTGGAAACTCTGATTTGTCGTAAGAGGTTAAAAGAACGTTCTCTTGCTTTAAAGCACTCCTGGTCAAACCACTTCTGCCGGTAGTTGTGTGATTTTGAGAGCGATTTATTAGACACTGCTCTATTGATACAATTATTTAAAAAAAACTTATCTTTTCTTCGGCGGTAGTTTGAATAATGGTGGTTGCACAGGCATTCTGGATCTCGTTATGTAGTTTTATTTTGAACATATCTTTATAATTTTCTTTCCACGCGAGTTTGGGAGGTAGCTTAAGTAAACAGTGGTCAGCAGTGTCGTTGAGGTGAAATTCTAAAACCAAAGGCATATGGTCTGAGAAAGTCTGAGTATCCACATGGAAAGATGAAATTTTGTTTCTCCATTCAGACGAAACAGCGCAGATATCAATAACAGATTTTCCTGAGCTTCCTACGAAAGTGAACTCACCTCTTCTATCATGATTACTGCATCCATTTAACATGAAAAGATCGTATGCTTGACACATTTCCAAAACCAAGCGACCGTTTTCATTTGTTAGTTTGTCTTTTGAATTTCTCTCTCTTAGGATTTCCATACTCAACGGTTCTGTAATATCTGAACATATTTGACAATCACCTATTCGAGCATTGACATCCCCGATTAGCATAACGTTTTCAAGGTTATTTGTATTTAAAAAGTCATTGAGATCTACAAAGTTGTTATCCCATGCGTTGCTATTAAGATATGTTGGTAGTATATGGAATTTTTTGTTAGTGTGATATAATTTCAAGCAAACATGGTTATTAAATTCAACAAATTCACCTTTAACAGTTTGGTTTCTAAAACCATACAAACAACCTCCACTAGCTCTTCCAAAATTGTACAAACGGATTGCTGCGATCCAATGTAATTTGTATTCCGCGAAGAATTTGCTATATTTTTCAATATTGTCTTTAGTTAAAAACGTTTCGAATAAAAAGAATATGTCATGCCCCTTTACAAATTTAAAAAAATCTACACATAATAATTTGTTAGCAATTCCTGCAACATTGTACGATAAAAGCTTAAATTTTTTAGTTTTGTTAATTGTGTTTGTACTTTTTACAAAATTTTGGTTTATAGTACTTGCGTTACAGACCGCAGCACTGTTTCATTGTTGTTTACGCTGGCGATATATAGTCGTCGTTGATGATGGTCCTCTTCTCTCTCGTAGGTTGTGTGATTTGACACCTGATGAAAGTGTGGGAGTAGCTGTCACTTCGATGATATCTCTGGTTTGTTTTTGTGAGGATGGCTGGTGGTGATTCAATTGAAGATCGCCGAAGATATTATTTAATACCTGCATCCCATCTTCATTGTTACAAAGAAGCTTGTCCTCGTTGGATAGGTGAAAGATTTTGTTGCTGATAAACATTTTTAAGCCCCGAACAAGAGGGACGGATGACGGATACTTAGTCTTAATGGCTCGCCGTAGTTGTAACAGTTTTGACGCTTGTTTAACTCGTTCCGTGTATAGTCGGGGCTTACATAGACACCAGTTCCTTTCAACTTCCCTGAGTTTCTTAGCATTTGTGATGTGATGGTTTTACTCTTCGTTTCTAGCAATATGAGTTTCTGCTGCCCTTTGGTTGGTAGTTCTGTGAAGTCATCAACGGTGACATTCTGGTGGTCAGTGAGCTGTTTGGTAAAGTCATTTACCGCTTTTTCTACATCTTCACAAATGTTAGGTGGAAATGAGAAAATAATGTATTTTGCCTTTGTACGCTTTTGCAGAAGTTCAAGCTTTGTTTCAAGTGAAACATTTTTGTCTTTCATGTATGTTATTTCCTTTGATAGTACTTCGTTCTGCGATTTAAGATTTTGCATTTCGTTAAGTATACGGCTGATGTCTTCTTTTGTCGGTAAATCACCTATTTTCTTGTCGAGAATCTTTTCCAGCATAGATTCTAGGTCACTGACAGACATTGCGGCTACGGACATGGTAACAAAACTCTTCTTACTTGAGGTTGGCGGCTCTGGTGAAGTTTCTAGGATGTTGCGCTTGTGAGTGTTCGGCATTAGTTTTTTTTTTTTTTTTTGTGATGTAACTGCAGGATTTCGATGAAGTTGGATTGCTTATTGTGACTGCTCGTACTTAAGTTGTCGGATTTGCGAAAGTATGCACTTTTTTCCGACAAACTATGGCAAAAAACTAAAAATTGGGAAGAGCCGATAACTTTTCGTTGTTCAACTTTTGACAGTTTAACGGTTGTTTTGCTATTGATCATAGATCCCAGATATTTGAACTTTTCTCACTTGGAAGCACTGTTCCATTCAAATAAATATCTGAAATAGGCCTGAGTGGATCACAGAACAGGCAGAGTAAGTACTCTGTCTTTTTTTAATTAATGCGATACCGATTTCCCTCCAAAACGTCCACCCACACATGAAGTGCTCGTTGCAGTGACGTAGGATTCTCACTTACGATGGCTCCACTGTCAGCCAAAAATAACTGATGTACCTTGGGGTCCATCACTTTACTTTCAAGCAGATAATCAAGGACTTACAGTCCTAAAGAGCAAAGGACTTAAAACGCTTCCTGGTGCGCCCCGACTTTGATTTGGAACTCTTCGGTTACTCCAGCGGGGCATCTTACTCTTGTCTTTGCTCCTTCGTACATGTCCATGATCATCTGTACACAGGTTTCTGGAACCCATCGATGTCTTAGCGCCACCCATATCAGATCTCGTGGTTATCTGTCGAATGCCTTTTCAAAGTCAACCACTATAATATGCAAATCCTTTAAGGAATCGCGATGTTTTTCCATTATGATCCTTATACTTTGGATTGCATCTGTGGTTGATTTACTCGAGACAAACCCGCACTGTTCATCAGATAGCCGTATTATTTTTCGCAGTCGGCCACCTAATACCCGCCCAACGATCTTCATGGTGTGTGACATCAGCTTGATCGAACGGTAGTTATCACAGTTTCGCGCATCACCCTTCCCTTTGAATACAGGGAGAAGGTAACTTTCCCTCCATTGATTCGGCATTGGATCACGTCTCACGAATTTGGAGATGAGAATTCTGACCCATCTGAACCCGACGTCTCCCATCTTTTTGCAGAACTCAGAGGGCATCTCGTCTGGCCCAAACGCTTTTCGTTTTTTGAAGTATTTAACTGCCTCACTAACTTCTTCGACTGTAATGTCGGGTATTTCTTCACAGTTAGGGGTGTCTCTTGGAAAATATAGCCGGGGAAACTGTTCATTTACAAGTTTTTTACAATACTGCCGCCATCTCTGCAGAATTTTGTTGTCATCCACAAGAAGCTGGCCATGAGAATTGTTAATGAGCTTTGGCGAACGAATCTCCTCAGCATTCCTTCTTCTTTGAGCGGCTATTTTGAAGATGGTTGCGCTCTTGTTCATATTGTGTCTTCGCAGCTCTTGGATAGCCTGGTTTGCATCAGCAACCGGGGAAAATATTTTCTCCAGCTCACGATACAGGCCCTCCGTACTCTATGCTTGAAGCTGGGCGCACTTCTTTGCTTTTTTCTTGCAACATCTGTATTTCATTTCGAGGCGAGCTTTTTCGTCACTATTATTAGAGGGGCACTTTGACCAAGCTTTGAAAGCCGCTTTCTTCTCATTTATCACCTTCTTAGCTTCATCACTCCACCACCATGTTTCTTTGGCGTGTTGATGATGGCCTTTTGAAACTTGTGGCCCGTCACTTTACCTTCAAGCAGGTAATCAAGGACTGTAATAAAGAACAAAGGTTTTAAGACGCTATATTTGCATAAATAGAGTTTTTCATAAAGATGGCCCTATTTTCCTTTTTAAATAAAAGGGCTTGTGTTTGAGATATAAAAAAAAAAAATATATTTCCGGTTAAAGTACCATCGATGCCATTAATTATGGAATACAACATTATTCAAGAAAGGCGTGGACGAGTGAATGCGCTGAACCTAATTTTCCATGATCGATATGTTAGCAATTTCGAGTTCAATGTTAGTCCTGAGGTCACCTAAAGTCTCCCGATTATTGGCAGAGACCATGGACTTGACACAGCCTACAGTAAAAAAGAGCTTAGAGGTGTGATACCACACGAACAAGGTGGCTAATTGACTGGCCTATTTCTGGGGATAACACGAACTTAAACTTTAATAAGAAATATATCCGTTAGTAAAACAATGCTGTATAAGCCGTCGGTGATGATTATACAGAAGACATATCGTCTCCCTTCCATAATTCTTTCAAAAGAAAGTATTTCGGAAGCCTAGGCCCAATGATAACCTTAAAGACATAAATATTTCACATTTGGAATATAAAATCGAACGGTCTGTGAGAAGGGCGACAAGCTTATCCATATAATAATAATTTGTTTCGGTTAGATTAGATTGTATTTTATTAGTAAATTCGTTTCATATAACATTTATACATAAATCTTTTTGACATACCATATGTAGCCTTCAACCGTTTGCCAGTGATAATTGAAAATATAGTAATAAAAATAAAATACTATAAATTATGTTATTATTAACAATAATAATATTATCATTTATAATTCGGTACCTATATTTCCAAGCAGCTCTTACATATTTTTAAGTGGTCCTTCAGCTGTGACTGTTAACGTATTGGTGGTTAGTTGTTCTTTTTCGAGGTAGAGTCATCTTATTTCGCGATATAGAGAACATATTCTAAAAAAAGCCGTTATATTATCTATTGGAAAGTGAATCTTTCACGTATAGTTTTGCAACATAAATATTTCTTTTGTGTATGAGTTACAATTCTTTCGTTGTGTTCTTTTATGTACCGTTTTAACTTTTTCTTTTTATACAACTATACGTATTTACTACTCAGTGGAGTTACTATAATAATAAAACGCCGTCTTGTAAAGATCGCCAGCTTGTCTCATTTTGTGTTCTAAATTTCTGTGCGACCTTTTCATATAAGAGTAAAATATTTTCTCTTGCTGCCAAGTTTCATAGTTCACAGATAATTGGTAGATCTGTTCTGTGAGGGACAACGTTAAAGGGTTGCAGTTATCCTCTAGACTAAAAAGTGGGTGAAATCATATATTTGTCATGATACTCTATGAAACAGTTTTTTTTTTAACTCGTAGATGACTACTGAGGAAAGCTCTCTATGAATACAAGATCATGCTTCATCAATGACGACTTTGTGGTATCGCTCGTCAAAGGTGCTCAGTACAGTGTATAGTTCTGCCTTTAAATTTAGCATATTGTGGGGATCTACGGAAGGATATTTGAGCGTCTATATAGGTGAGCTTATATGGGCATGTTCAGATCTAATAATGTCATGTCCACTTTCAAGTGTAAAAGCTACTTGCGAGTTTTAAAGGTTCCCTAGCTTTAAATTGATGCGTCACTGATAGTTCTCACGATGCTAAGTTGTCGCGAAACAGACCGCGCGCGCACTGTGTATGTTACAGAAATGATTTTAGGTTACCAAAAAGAAGCAGTGTTCCAAATTTTATATGTCTAGGTGTGAACTGTATTCAATCGCCCATAACCAAATCCCCCAAAATGCAAAAAATCAAATATGTCAAATCACCAAAAAAGAAGTTTTTTTTTGCAATTTTTCGTATTTTATTGGATATAATATGAGCGAAGGGTCATTATGTATGCATGTTCCACCCCTAAGATGGGACATACATAAGTTTACAGTGCATAAGCAGAGGAATAAATACCACTAAGGGTATTTCAACAACTTACATGCCTTGCCGGCACAAAACTGTTCTCGAATAAAGTTACGCCCAGGCCGCGATTTTTTGATTGATTGATATTATTTATTTAGCATTTTTTGTAGCTATTATATTAAATTTACATATTTTTGAACAGCAAAACATGCATCTAAGAATTTAACTTTACATAGTCTTCGTTTCTTCGTTTAAATATTCTCAAGCTAGTTTCATTTTTTACATCAATAAGTAGTTGATTAAAAAGCGTAAATCCTTTGTACGCTAACGAGTTTTGTGCTCTTGCTGTTAAGTAATTTGGTAATCTTAAATCATTCATATTTTTAAGAGCATAAGGCTGGATTTCTCTAACATATTATATAAATCTTAGTAGGTATCTTGGCATTAAATTATTTTTTTATTTTAAATACAAAAATGAGCATATTTAAATATATTCTCTGTTTAACAGATAAACATTTCAGAGCATACTATTAATTGCAGTGAATCGATTACGCTTTAATATTCTTCGCATAGCTTTATTTTGTAATAGTCGCAGCCTGTTAAACATACCTTCATTGCATAAGAAAAGTACTGTTGAGCAGTATTCAAAATGGGGTTTGAGAATAACATTGTAAATTCTAATTGCAGTAAGGGTTGTTATGTCTCTACGTATTTTTGCCATAAAACCTACTTTCTTGACAATTTTCTTACAAAGGTAAGCTACATGGTTCTCAAAAGTTAGCATGGAGTCAATAACAATACCCAAATACTTTATTTCATCAACTCTTTCCAAAAAATTATTATCTATACTTAAATTCACTGAAAAATTAGTTCTATCATTTAAGATCATACAATTGGTTTTGTTTGTGATTAGCAGGGATAGGATTTTGCTAACTTTGCCTCTTTTTTTTGCTTAATCGGAAGAGAGTATCGACTTTACACAAACACGTTTCATGTCCTCCTGATTCCAAATATATGTATTTTATTTTGCCTTTTTTTGCCTTTTTATATCATTATTGCCTTTTTTTGTCGTTGTTGCCTTTTTCTGCCTTTTTTGCCTATTTTGCTTTTTTCTCAAAGTTTGTTCGCTAAAAAAATTGTAAAAAATGCCCGTTTACATGTATGTATATCTGTGCAAACATGCTTCTTACTCACACTACTTAATACGCATATCTAAATTCCTAGACGCATTCAAATTTAAAACGTCTAGTCTGTGGGGAGAGTCAACATGCAAATATGTACATGACTATTTACTGTGTATAACTCTATTACATATTTCTTGTTTGTATACAATACATATTATGCGGATAATTTTGCTCGGATTAAAAAAATCGTCAGCGTTCTTGAAGACGATGCAAGCTGTGTTGTGTTTGCAAAGGAATTGATTGAAGATGAAGCAGTACAAGCGCAGCTGGCATACATCAAAGTCAAATTTCGGTTTTTAGTCGACCCAAAAAAACGAACTTTCGAAGACTTACAAAAAACAGGAATTTTTGAGAGTCTGTACTTATATTTTTAACTAGCATTATTCTGATCAAGGAACATCAATTGGCGAAGTCTTGCCGGTTTTAAAGAACATTCAGCAAAACTTGAAAAAAGCAAAAGGGCCGATTGCAAAGGAAGTCCTGAAGAAGTTTACTGCCGTTTTCAATGCAAATACGGGACTGAAAACTATTGAGCAGATAAATTCTGTAATGAACGGCGACTTGGATTCCAAACTTCCAGAAAATATTGATGTTAATAATGTTGAAAGCTTTAAATGGGCTCCACTCGTTTCAGCTGAAGTAAAAACAATCGGAGCGATTATTACCAGAAAATTTCAAAAAGCTTTTGGTAGTTCAATGCTACTATAACTAAATGTGCATTTACTTTCCTTTTCTTATTTTTTAATAAATGCCTTTTTTTTTGCCTTTTTAATTGTTTTCTTTTGCCTTTTTTTGCTTTTTTATGTCAACAAAATCCTAACCCTGGTGATTAGTTTCAATTTGTTTTGACAGACTCATTCGTATATTTTGTCCAAATCATGTTGAAATTTTCTCTGACACTCTTCCGCATCATCACCGTCAAAAAACATCAGGGCATCGTCCGCAAACAGCATTAGTTGGAAGTATTTTAACACACGTTTCATGTCGTTTATGTATATAATGAACAAAAGTGCCCCAGGATTGATCCTTGAGGGACTCCGAGTTGGACTTCGATGGGATCCAACAAATAACCCTTCACTTTTACACATTGGGCTCTATTCGTGAGATATAATCTGAACCATTCGGACTCTTGATTGTGACTACCATATTTCTTAAATTTTTCAATGAGTATATTTCGGTCTATTGTCTCAAAGGATCGTTTAAGATCTAAAAAAAACACAATACACACATTTTTGTTTACCAATATGCTCTCTCCAATTCGTTAGGACAAGGTTCAGAGCGCTTTCACACGAGTAAGCATTTCAAAAACCGGACTGACATTCAATTATTATTTCATTTGTTCTAATGTATTCTTCCAACTGATTGTACACAATTTTTCAAAAACTTTTTCGTATAAGGAAAGGGCATTCACAGGTTGATATTCTTCACACTTTTTTGTGTTTTGCATTTTAGATATGGGACTAACAATAGACTCTTTCCAAGAGTCGGGGAAAACGCCACTCTGAATGGACTTATTTATTATGTATTTACTGTACCACCTACGTGGGCAATTACTTCGAAGTTATCTAAATTTTAAAATAATCGAAATTTTTAAATAAAACAACTAGTTTTGATTGGAAAAGCGGGATTTAAAAAAATGGGACCTAAGAGACGAGATAATAAAAATGGGATTTCAAAAGCGGGATTTTAAATAATCGGCATTATAGACGACGGGATTTGAAAACTTTTTTTCTCGGGATTTTGATAAACGGGATTATAAGAATCGGGATATCGATATAGTCCCACTCCAAATCCAACAGCGGCCCGAAGTAGGGGGTTGAAGGGGGGCAGCATGTCCCCCATACACATTGCACTGTTTATTTAATAATTCACAATAGCCAAAAGTCTGTAAATGAACGGTCGCACAAAGAATTTGGGTTTCTCGCTTTTTGTTTGCGATGCATTTTTCTTCCCCGGCGCCCTTTTTGTAATTGTTACAGTTCGTTTTCAACACAATTTTAAAATCAATTTAGCGAAAATGTCAAATCTCCCAAAATCAGTTATATTTCTGGGCGTTTCGACATTTTCTTAATTTGCGGGCTGTCTGTGATTTTTGGGCGATGTGACATTTTTCTGATTTGGGCGATTTGGTTTTTGCCGATTTGACACAGTGTCGTCTAGGTGTTCAAAAATCACAATTTTGGGCACTCATTGACTGACTGGCTGACTGATCATTATTAATCCAGGGTACTCTCAATTGAGCTAGAGCTTTGAAATTTTGAAAATTAATTAAAACTAGACAGTTACAAATTTCGAAACTAAGCTCAATTTAAAACATGCAGTTATGTTAAAAGTAGGTACACGTATTATATAAAACCTGACCATAAATTGAGCAAGCCTCGCCATATTGCAGAAATTAGCAAGAACTTATTTTCCTTCACAAATATTTTTCGTAAAACTCGCAGTGCAAGCTTACCAGGGCTTTAAGGAGTAAGCTTAATAATAACAATAATCATTTTTCAAAGGGACTGTCTTTCTGCTCTCTGGTTCTCCATTGAACTCAATCCACTCAGTAATCTTCTGAAAAACAGTAAATATGGATACAAAATAAAGGGCAGTTCTAATCAAGAAGTACTGAGTCACCTTTTATTTATGGATGACCTGAAAATATACGCGTCGACGCGACAAAGTTTAGACCACCTGATACTGATCGTATCAATGTTCAGTAAAGACATCACTATGAAATTTGGCCTAGAAAAGTGCAAACGAATATCCATTAATAAAGGAAAAGTATCAGGAAGTGAAGACGGAAATAGAGGCACTGAAAATATTGAGCAAATGGAAGAAAAAGATGTGTATAAATATCTAGGTATGGCCCAAAATAAGCGCATCGACAAGAAAACAGTCAAAACTAATCTGACGAGGGAGTTTAAGTCACGTATACACAAAATAGCTAAGGCAAATCTTAATGGCAAAAACTTAATCAAGGCCATAAATACATACGCAGTACCTGTTCTTTCGTACAGCTTCGACATTACCAAATGGACAGTGACTGAAATTCAATCAATACAGAGAAAAATCAGAACAATGCGGCAAGACTACAAATTTCATCATCCTAAATCATGCTGTGAGAGAATATTAGCGTCAATGAGAGATGGTGGAAGAGAGCTAGTCGATCTCCAAACACTCCATGATAATCAAATAGAGTCTCTCCGTTTGTACTTTCAGCTTAAATCAGACAAATCACGTCTTATATATATAATAACCGAAGCGGATACGAATTTAACACCTCTAAACCTGAATGGAAGCTTCAACCGACAAACAGAACACAAAACTTCAAGGGAACAAAAGTGGTCAATAAAACCTATCCACGGCCGTTACTACAGATCCATTAGTGCTGATAATGTTGATAAATTTATGTCAAACAAATGGCTATTGAATGGAAACCTGTACGCTGAAACCGAGGCTTTTATGATTGCTATACAACACCAAGTAATCCCAACGAAAAACTACCAAAAAACAGTCATCAAACACCCAAATGTCACCAATGATACCTGTAGAAGATGTGTGAGTCAAATCGAAACATTTAACAATATTATATCAGGATGCACGAATCTGGCCTAATCGGAGTACACACGAAGACATAACAACGTCGTAAAGATCCTCCACAAGAATCTTCTTAGTAAATATAAACTCCAAGCTGATGAGTTACCCTACTATAGATATAACCCACAACCAGTTATGGAGAAGGAAGACGTTAAAATCTACTACGATCGAACAATACACTCAGATCACACGAGACTCCAGATCCGCCGTGATATTACGAGCCATGACAAAAAAGAACGTAAAAGCTTCTTCATTGATGTTGCAGTTCCGGCTACAAGAAATACTACCCGCACATACACACAAAAAATTAGCAGATATGCTAAGCTAGCGGTTGAAACTAAACGAAACTGGAACTTCACGGAATTCAAGATCATCCCAATAATAATAAGCGCTGAAGGTGTGATTGATAAGCATCTCTGCGCAAATATGGGCATGCTTGGACTCCAACTAAATCTCCCTGCAGAAGTCTGTTATCATCGATACCTGCCACATCACCAGAAGTTTTCTGAACTAAACTTATATACTTAGATTAGATGTAATATATTTTGCTTTAGGCGAAGGCCTCCAAAATGTATTTTTGTACCCATTAAGGAGAAATTTAAGTGCAATAAAGAAGAATAGTAATAATAATAAAAATTATAATAAAGATAAGGATATCTTTATTACTATTACAGACATTCGTGCTATTATAATACCTAAATAATAAGTGATAGGAACTCCTTTACATGACTGCAAGCCTCGTCGTGGTGTGAAGGCTTAGTAAAGGTCAAAGATTCTTGGATAGCCTTCTCCAGATGAGATTTGAAGCTTAGCTGCAGTTGACCTTATTTCTTCCTCTCTTATACTTTCCTTTCCCCTTTCTCAACCCCGGTGGGCTGAATCAATGTGTCATACGACTTGTGCCGAGGATCAATCTGGCGAACGGAGTATTCGGAAACCTGGCGACATCCGGATTAACCAGCATTATCCGTATACTGCGGATTTCTGTCCAGATGGGCCTTCCCTTCTCTGTTACTCGTGGGAATACAATTATGAATTCTAAACAAACAAACAAATAAACAAAATTTGAGACCGGTACTCCTTTAAAACCGGGCGGTAGTACGGCGACCAAGCAGCTCCTAAAGTACTGGATGGTAAGAGGATTGTGGTATCGCATAGTCCAACTACTTTCAAGAGCCGCTTGGAGCCCAATGGTAGGAATACCACCCCACTGTCCACTAAGGACACATCGGGACCAGGTCGTAACGCGCAGCTTGTGGCATACCGCTCCCTCCAAACAAGCATATAAAGACTGTCGAAAATTTAGTAGGATTCTCCAGCACTTTGAAAACTTTCCGAAGTGTAAAAGAACGAAAAAAAATGAAAGACGTGGTAGATTGGGCTATCAAAATTGCCGACAACGAACTAGCTGGGACTAGCAGAGACTTAAGGTCGAAGCGCAGTATATGGTTGAAGGAACCCGTTTCAGATTCTAAAAGGACCAAGGTAGATAACACCAGCACTTCCTCCAAGCCCACAATACCATATCTTAGTCCCACAGCGAGGTCCCTAAAGACAACCTCGTGCTGGCGGTGGTTGATAGGAGCAATCCTGACGGTACGATCGCTCCAGATAAATGGAAAAAAATACAAACAAAATTTCCAACAGTTTTCGTGGAAGTCATGCAGGAGAACCCTGGCCCCCTTCCTACAATATGTACAAATCGGCCATAAACAAATTGAATGAGGTATGGCCAGGCGCAAAGCTCGAGGTTTTGTGAGGGAAGATATCCCGAGTAGACCGCGAAGTCGCACCTGGAACCGACCCGGATGTAATTCTTAATATCATCAGACTTAGCAGTCCGGAGTTACCAACACACAACTGGAAAGTCAGCAAGCTGGATGAGCAAAATTTGCCTTTATCGCCTGCTCCTCTGGCGAAGACTGAAGGTGAGATCTACTACGGTTTTGATCCAATTACTCTCAAGGTATACAAAAAGGACGAAGAGTCTGACTCGAACAAACTCTCTTCCTTCTCATATCATCGTTATCTTCAATTTAGTCTGAATATCGACCCTATAAGCCCAATAGTCCTTGGAAGTTATCGCAAAACTAACTGGCACAAATACAGAGTAACTGTAAAGAAAGTAGTTACTTCGATTCCCTCTAGGACCTTTGTAACACCCTAGAATTAGATCGCATAGTTCATGATCTTACCTCAGCCCTTAATAAAGCGATGTCTTCTTCCTGTCTTATAGTTCGGCCCGGGGATAAAAAAAAGCCTGATTGATGGAATGCAGATTCAGGTGTTAAGAACTAATCGTAGAAAACTCTTCAACAATGCCAAAAGCACGAAAGATGCAACATATTGGGACTTTTACAAAGAATCCCTGTCTATATACAAAAAAGAACTAAGGAAGGCTAAACGCAATTCTTGGAGACTCTTTTGTGGTAAAAAAAAAGTATCTGAGGCATCTAGGCTAAGAAAAATACTCTCCACAAATCCAATAATGCTCAGCTATCTCAGACTATAAATCGCGATTATCTAAGCAAGGTCCACAGCTTGACTCTGCATAAGCTGAGAACTACGTAAAACTCAAAACACGGACTACACCATCCCACATCCAAATTTTGATAAGAACTTTGTTGTCACCATCCCTTTCAGATCACTCTGGAATGACGATGCTTTTTTAGAAGATGAGCCCATCCATTTCTATACTGAAAGCTCAAAAACCAAGGATGGATTTGGTAGAGATGTTTTGTCGGACAGGCTTAATCTTGAGCTCTTCTTTCGTCTAACAAATCATTGTAGCGTGTTCCGGGCGGCGATAATGGCGATTAAGGTGGTCTTGCTCGTATCTTGGCTGAAGAAAAACGTGATATTCGCCAAAGATATCCGTATCTTTTCAGACAGCCAAGCTGCAATCAAATCTTTGGAATCGATCTCTATAAATTCAGTAGTAGCCCTAGACTGCCGTTCGTCTCTAAATGAGATGACGGAGCAGTTTAATATTCACCACTGTTGGGTGCCGGGACATTGAGATTGCTCTCTCTTAACCGATCGGATATAGGCTCTATTATAGGTGTAATTACAAGACACTGTCTAATAGGTAAGCATGCAACAAGGCTTGGCGTATATTCAAATTATTTTTGCAGAAGCTGCATGGACGGGAAAGAGCAAGAAACCATTCCTCACCTTTTTTGTACATGCCCAGCTCTCTCCCATAGAAGAAAGCTTCACTTAAGAGCTTTCTATTTTAACTATTTGGGCGATCTAATAGATTTACATATCAGGAGCCTCCTTCGCGTCATTAGAAGCTCTAATTGGTTCTAACGAGTAGGCTGGAATTTCATGATCCTTCCTGGTACCACAACGTCTATGTGTGTTGGCATAAGCTGGCAGTCACTTCAACCTAACCTAACCTAACTCCATGGTTGTAATTATTTTATTATTATTAGAACTTTCAAGGTACGCACGAGTAACGTCAACACTTCCACAGTTCTAAGAATATGTAGTACATCTCAGAATTGCAAGTAACGTCAACACTTCCACAGTTCTAAGAATATATAGTGCATCTCAGAATTGCAACTATCTCGTCATCTGATCCCGTCTGGACAGAACGTGACATTTGCAATGTTCTGCAGGTGTCCATAATGTACTCATTATTACACTTATGCTAAGACGTTAATAAATAGAGATAAGAAAGAAAAATAAAGTGTCAGTTGTAAAACTCATGTCGTCGTCGTTTCATTTCATCTTTCTTTAAACATAAATCTGGCGCAGTCGGAAAAACGGAATAATAATCTATAATAAAGCAAAAAAAAAATATTATTCGTTCGTTCATTAGCTGAATTAAAGTCTGTGTGAAAGAAAAGTGCGTTAAAGTTTACTAAAAATAAAAATAATAAATTTCACTAAAAAGTGCATAGCAATAAAACCAAATTAAAAGTTTGCTTACGAAAAAAAAAAATTATAAAGAAAGCACCGAAGAATTTAAGGAAGAACCCCATAAGAAAAATCCCAATAAAACAAAATTGTGTCAAAACAAAGTGCGTTAAACTACCTATAAAAAAAATACAACAAAAAGTGAATAGCAATAGAATCAAATTGAAAGTGAGCTTACAAAAAAAAAAAAAATATAAAGAAAGACCAAAATGAATTTCGGTCTACCAGATTTGATAAAGGAAGCCAGAAGTCTTCCACCATTTAGAGGGGATGACTCCTACTCCCTAACATCATATATTTCGGAAGCTGATTATATGTTGCATTTAGTTGAAGATGTAGCGGCCAAGGAATATCTAAGAAGGATAATAGTATCCAAAATACAAGGAGAAGCACTATCGTCAATAAGGAGATTAGCACCGACCAGCAGCTGGGATGCCATCAAGGATCAACTAAAAAAATCATTTGGTGTACCAGAAGAATTTGCAACTTTAAAAAATAAAGCCGATAACATAAAATACACCAATGTAAGTCAGTTTTATTTTGACCTTAAATCTGTTTTAGATAAATTAAATTTAAAGTATAGGTTAGAAACAAACCCACCTTTAGACTACAAACCAGAGAATAATGAAGAAAGTATTCTTTCTAAATTTTTTTTCAAAATACCTAGGCAGGAAGAGATGTTTCTTAGGGCTAGGAGAGTAAGCACTTTAGCGGAAGCTTATCATGCTTTGCTAGCATCAGGAATTAAAGAAAAGGTAGAAGATAGAAATGGTCATTACAGTAGAAATCAACCATCACAACAGCGATATAATTGTGTAGAGCAAAATAGGAATAACCAGCAGAATAACAGTACTAGGAATAGTTATCAATACAGCAACAGAAATAACTACCAAACAAACAACCAGAACCGACAAAACTCAGGACATCTTAGAAACAGTTCTGTACAATATGGGAATAACAGTGGACAAAGAAATGTAAATGCTTATAGTAATAGGGTAGAACAAAATAGAAATAACTATCAGCATAACAACAATAGGAGTAACTATAATAACAATTTCCAGAACCAAAACAGTTCAAGACAGTTCAGAAAAAATTACTCAGGGCAATATAGAAACCATCGACAAATTGAATCAATGGATGTTGATAATATAAGTAGAAAACCTGTACAAAGCGCGGGAAATTTTCATGTCAGCGCCTCGGGTACAACGCATTTCCAATAGTTGAATTAATTATTCATGGACATAAGATCGATTGTTTGGTAGATATAGGATCATCTATATCAATTCTTGATCACTTCCCCAATTACAAATAACAGAATTCAACCTATACCGATTAATACTGTTACTGGACAAACATTTATAAATTTTGAAAAAATCACAAAAATTCCAGATGAATTCAATATCAATGCGACAATATCATGGAAGTTGTTGGATCTTAGTAACAAAAAGTTCGACGCCATTATGGGAACAAATGTTCTGATACCATTAGGAGCTAGAATAGACTTAAAGAAGCAGGAAATAGAAATAAATCAAAATATAATTAAGTTTAAAGGGTTCGATTATCCCTATGCTTATGAAAACATAAATACGCTAGAATGCATAGAATCTCAAGATAAACTTATCAATAAATTAGATACATCAAAGTTAAATGAAGAAGAACTTAAAAGTCTTCGCAAAATTTTAAAAGACAACAAAGATTTATTCTTTTTTGAAGGGCAACAATTGACAAGCGTTAACGAAGTAAAACACCAAATTATTACTACATCTAATGAACCAATTTATTCAAGAGCTTACCGATTTCCACCAATACACGAAAGAGAAGTAGAAAAGAAGATTAGCGAGATGTTAAATCAAGGAATTATAAGGCAGAGCAATTCCCCTTATAATAGCCCCATTTGGATAGTTCCTAAGAAACTAGATAACTCAGGCCAACAGAAATGGCGGCTTGTTATCGACTATAGGAAACTTAATGAGATCAAGGTTAGCGATAAATTCCCAATTCCGAATATTGATGACATATTCGACAAATTGGGGAGGGCTCAATATTTCACCATTCTAGATCTCGCAAAGGGCTTCCATCAAATTCTAGTTGATGAGAAAGATCAAGCAAAAACTGCCTTCTCTACGCCACAAGGTCATTACGAGTATATCAGAATGCCCTTTGGTCTAAAAAATGCACCGGCCACATTTCAGCGAATGATGAACCAGGTGCTCAAAGGACTAATTAACAAAATATGTGTCGTATATCTCGATGATATACTCATATTTAGTACTAGTCTTGAGGAACATATGGAAAATTTAAATAAAATATTTGATAGACTTAAGGTACACAACTTAAAGATTCAAATCGATAAGTGCAATTTCTTCACGAAACAAACAGAGTATTTAGGCCATCTTCTAACAGATAAAGGGATAAAGCCCAATCCAATGAAAATAGAAGCCATAAAAAAACTTAAGTTACCATCCACTCCAAAGCAAATTAAAAGCTTTTTAGGTTTAACTGGGTATTATCGGAAATTTGTCCAAGATTACGCCAAAGTGGCTCAACACATAACAAAATACCTAAAGAAAGAAACGAAAACTAATCTGTCTGACATTCAGTACGTAAATGCTTTTGATAAATTGAAAGAATTGATTACCAACCCACCTGTATTACATTATCCTAATTTCAAAAAAAAATTTCAGTTGACAACTGATGCGAGCAAATATGCGATCGGCGCTGTCCTAAGTCAGAATAACCATCCTATAGCCTATGCAAGCAGGACGCTAAATAAGCATGAAACTATGTATAGCGCAATAGAAAAAGAACTGTTAGCGATTGTTTGGTCAACGCATTATTTTAGACCTTATCTTTATGGTGTCGAATTTGACGTTTATACCTATCATCAACCAATAAAATACCTGCATTCAAAAAAAGAGTGTAGACACTTAAGTCCTAGACTTCAAAGATGGTTGCTAAGATTAGGTGAATATACGTTCAAATTAGAGTACATCAAAGGGAAACAAAATAATGTCGCTGATTTTCTTAGTAGAATCAATGTCGATCGAAACGAAATCAATAAAATAAGTTTAGAAGAAGACGTACTTGAAAAAGGTCCCGAAATACATGAAATAATTGAGGTAGGAAGTGTAGATGTGGAAACAATACACAGCCAGGAAGAAAATCCGGATGACAATATTCCTATTGTGGAAACAATAGTGAATAAATTTAAAACACAAATCATACTCTTGGAATCAAAATCTACGGAAATGGAAACTATCAACAAAAACAGGAAAATTTATATTGCAAGACAAGATATTGAAGGAAATAAATTAAATGATATTTTAGGAAGGTTTACAGTCAAAGGAACTGTAGGGATATATACGGAATTAAATGATCACTTATACAATCAGGTGCAGTTGAAGTTAATAGAGTTATTCAGTAATGATAGGAATATTAAATTTAAGAGGTGCACTTATTTAGCAGAGGAATTGCAGGACGATGAAGAAACTATAAGATATATAAAGAACGTTCACGAAAAGGAGTCAAATCATAGAGGAATCAATGAGAACTATGAGTTTTTGAAAAATAAAGTATACTATCCAAAGCTAAAACGATTTATACAAAGATATATAAATAACTGTAATATAAGCCAACTGTCTAAATATGACAGAAACCCAATCAAAATTAGATTTAAAATAACACAAACACCCGGTGATCAAAATGAAGTAGTACATATAGATACTTGGACAATTAAAGGCCAGAGATTCTTGACTAGTATAGATCGATTTTCTAAGCATGCTGCGATATTTGACTTGAACGATAGGAATTTAATAACCATTAGAGAAGCTTTGAAAAATAGACATTCTATATTAGGAAAACCAAAAATGTACATTTGCGATAATGAATTGGATGGGCTTATCTTAAAAGAATTTTTGAATAGGGAACAGATTGAACTTCACCTGACTAAACCAAATAGCCACACTGGTAACGCCGACATCGAACGACTCCACAACACATTAAACCAACAAATTAGAATTATGGGAGTAAGCCCCGACTTTAATGAGATAAATATGATGGATAAATGTTTTAAAGCAGTCGAATTTTACAATAAATCAATACACTCAATAACAAAAGAAAGACCTATTAACTTCATTTTGGGTAATCTTAAGTCAGATAAGCAAACTGTACGAGAAAGGTTAGAAATAGAGAGACATAAAAGAATAAGTAAACTTAATATAGGAAGACAAACCGAACCAAGTAGGAAAGAAGAAAAGGTGTTGATAAAAAATTACAAAGCTCTTAGGCATAAACATGAACCAAAGTATAAATACAATGACAATCGCAATTTACACCCTATAAATATTAAGAGGAAATATAAATACTTTTCAGATCAAAATAACCCTAATGTTAGTGCTTTCGTTACTGATAACTGCTAGAGCCGAAATTCAGATGGAGAAATTGGATGGACAAAGTGGGTACCTAACAATTAAACTTGAGGATACACAAATCATAGAGAGCTTCGATACTATTTTACACACTATTAACCTAAATGAAGTAAAGAACTTAATATACCAGATAGAATTAGATGTAGCAACAATATTTGGAAAAGATAATAGATTAAAAATATTAACTAAAGAACTTAATGACTTAAACCATACTTATTATACACTGATCCCACATAGATACAAAAGAGGTTTGATTAACATAGGGGGTACCGTAATGAAGTGGCTTTACGGCACCATGGATAGTGAGGATAGAAAGAACATAGAAGAGCATCTCAATATTATAGATGCTAATAATCATAATTTAATCGAAAACTCCAATAAGCAGCTATAGATCAATAACATTACTAACCAAAATATACAAAACCTGAAAAATTCAATAGTAGAGGACAGACAACGTATTTTACGACTTCTTAACGACATGAGCAAGCAAGATAAGAGCTACATTAAAGACATTTATTTAAATCAGCAATTGATCAGGATAAGAATATTAAGGGACGAACTAGACAAAATTCAAAACAATATACTTAATATAAGAATGGTCCACATGACTAGCAACATACTTACGAACGAAGAGATAGATAAATATGACATAGATTAAGTAAAACTGGAAAATATAAAATTAGCACTTGGGAAATTTAAAGACACATTAGCGTTTATAGTAAAAATTCCTAAGACAGTTAGAAATATAAAAAAGTACATTGTAATCGCATTAACGGATAACTCGTATGAAGAGTTAGATATAGAGACACAAACCGTTGTTAAATTTAGAAACACGTATTACCAATTAGAAAACGATATATATTTGAAAAATTTAAAAATAGTAGAAAGTTGCATACGTAGTTTATTTGAAGAACAAAAACTCTGTAATAAAAGAAAAAATGTTAAAAATACAATAATTGAACTAGATACAGGAGTATATTTACTCAAAAACAATAAAAATGTACAATTAGATAATTCATGCAATAATCAAAAATATATGCTAAATCAAAACTACTTGATCAAATTTTATGATTGTAATGTGAAACTTAATGAATTAGAACTGGAAAATAATGTAAAGATATTTAAACAATACATAATCATCCCTAATTATGGAAATATATCATACACAAATGTAACACTGTCCTTAGAAGAAATACAGCTGATTCAATACGAAAACACTGATAAGATTACAGAGCTAAAATTTCAAAAGAAAATGCCTATAATAAGTTTTGTCATAACTATTGTTATTATTCTTATAATTGTTTGTATTGTAGTAAAAAGATATGACAATTTAAAACAAAACATTGAAATAAAAATTTCAAGCTCAGAGAGCTCGAAACTTAAGGAGGGAGGAGTAACGTCAACACTTCCACAGTTCTAAGAATATGTAGTACATCTCAGAATTGCAAGTAACGTCAACACTTCCACAGTTCTAAGAATATATAGTGCATCTCAGAATTGCAACTATCTCGTCATCTGATCCCGTCTGGACAGAACGTGACATTTGCAATGTTCTGCAGGTGTCCATAATGTACTCATTATTACACTTATGCTAAGACGTTAATAAATAGAGATAAGAAAGAAAAATAAAGTGTCAATTGTAAAACTCATGTCGTCGTCGTTTCATTTCATCATTCTTTAAACATAAATCTCACGCGTATGTGATTGCGGCGACAATGCAGCACATGGAAACGTGGCGGGCGGAGTGCAGTATGCCGCGAAGAGGGAGGGTAAATCAGCGTCTGGATAGTGCAGTCCTTGCTATTGGTTGCTCTATATTCCCTTGTGGTCAGATTTACGTTTGCTCTTTCTAAATCTAAATATTTAGACGGTATTAACCTCACGCCCAGCAAAGTGCAATTGTAGATGATCTCCACAGAATGATCGCCACAATTAAAAATGTTCACGTCCTACCAGGCGGGCCACTAGCGCACAACTTTCATGTTCACCTGGCAATTGCTAAAATATCATTCTATCGAAATTCATTTTCCTTTAGGGCAAGCAATCTTTGGAACTTACTTTCAGGCGAAATATTTCCAGAAAACTAGATTAAGATTAGACAAGATTAAATTTGTTATTTAGATTACATTAAAAAAATAATAATTTTACATTAAAGTTTAATTTTCAAACAACAGCAAGGATGTATCTCCGAGTCTTTTGGAGAACTGGACAATTGCCTACGAAATGTAGCACATCTTCTCTCGCAGCGAGGTTGGAAATACTGCATAGCATTGCTAAGTCCTCTCTTTAGAAAACAATAACCTGCAACAACTTAAATGCAGGATCAACAGACATCTGCAAGCATCTAGGGGTGCTGGCTCGCGTTTTAGGTTCACTTTTCCTTAGAGAAGTTTATAAAAAAAAGGAAAAAAAGAACAGGCTGAGATCCATTCCAAAAGTATCTATGAGGAGAATTGATAATTTACCAAAGAAGTAGAGTCAGGAAAAGCGCAGATAAAGAATGGGCTTTGAGTATAAATCTCCGGTGAAAAGAAAAGTGACTACGAAACAAAAGGCCGTTTTTATAAGTGATCAAGAAAAAAAGACACGTTGGTTACAGACTTTTTAGATGCTGTAACTAAATATTATTTGGTTTTATAAGTATTTGAATACAAAGTTATGAAATTCCATCAAAAACATACATGTAAAAAAAAACAGGTGGGTGGGATGCTATACTGCCAAATTAGTTTGCATGCCATTTAACTGTGCTTTAATTTATTACGACAAAACTTAAAAGATCCCTTTCGATTATACTTAATTGCATGAGAAAGTAATTTAATTGGATTCTACTTAACTTGATCGAATACCTTCTCTATTAAGTGCAACCATGCAAGCAGAAGCAAACCATTTTCTTTCAAAGTATCGATTTCTGTAAGAACATCATTATCATCTGTGACCTGAATTTAACTGTTCTGTGTGTATTGGGTAGAAGGAAATTGTTTTTATTGAAACGCATAACATCTTATGAAGTCTTTATTTACATATTCTTCCTACTTTTAACCTCTGCAACACGTGCGGACAACTTTGTCTTATTTATAAACGTGTCTTTTGAATCCTTAGCAAAAAGTATTACGACCTATAGCATACACTTTTGACAAGGATAGAATAAACACTTTTTTCGACAACCAGACATTTTTAGAATACATACATATGTATGTATGTATCCAAATCACGTGTGCGTGGTTTAGGGTTAATAACACTTTTGGATACTTCGATTCTCTCTACATGACCCTTAGACGAATGTTAAAAGAAAATTGTCACTTTCTGTTCTAGACATAAAAACACATTCTGAATATATGGTATTTGCCCTATATCTGCACCAGAAATTGTTCATGTATTCGGATGAAAACACATTATTTTTCCATGAATTTTATTAATTTTTACCTAACACAATTCCATAAAAAATTCGTCAACACGGCGAAAATTCAATGAAAATTGAATACATTTCTATATTTTAATTCAATTTGAAGGTGTTCGTTCGACAATATTTAACACTCCTTTCAAAAGTTCACTGTAGCAAAATGTGTTATCAAAAAACCTACGCCAAATTGTCTGCTGGCGGCTACGAAACTAATATTAATTAACATTTTAATTTTACGTTCTCATTAAATCTGACGCAGTATAACCATTGAAGTAATTAACTCCCCGACAACGTATAGATAAAACGAATATCTCTCGCATGTAAAATGCTCATATGTAGATATGTAGACTCATTCGTAAGTACATGGTGTGTAGTCAAATTGATACGTATTCAGCCTCGTATTTTATACATGAAGTGGGAGAGAGTTAAGGATATGTTCATAAGCTAATAATTACCATTTGATTTCAGCGAATGTTTCATTGTTAACCGCACTGTGTAATTGACTTCAATTGATCTTTGGGAATAAAGTAAGCAGACAAATAGGGGCCTACATATTTTTAGACTTAATGCTTTCAAATGCGTCATTTTGCTCACTAGATCTATTTGCTTGATTAGCAATGACGGCTAGACAAAGGTTGAACAATTTAATCAGCAGGTCTATCAAACTTTGCATAAGTAGTAGGTGTAGTGTATCCACTGACTGACGCCACTGCCTGCCCAAAACATAAACAATAACAAAGTGACGAAGCATGTGAAGTGCAATCGAGTTCATTCCTCTTGCGTCACACATTCTTGGTGTGTCATGCACTCAATTGCACTGAACGTCACTCAATAGTAATAAGATCCTATCGAATAGTGTACAGCCATAAGAATCTAGAATAAGATATCCATAATCGCTAATGTAAGTAGAAGTAAGATAGAAGATAAGTATAACAGTTATGTTAATAGTATTTAAGGTATGAAATGTCAAGAATAAAATTAGATCTATCTTGGAATTCAAATCGGCAGTAATGCCTTGTTTCTATTGAGATCTCGAAGTTGCGGCGAGAAATCGCCTATCAATATAGCGTGGTACGCTTAAATACCAAACCCCTCTGCTCATAGTATAGGTAGAACCACTACATGGCGATCCTGCCAACTTCGATCCTACCATCTTCGCACAAGGAAATAAGAAGCGAAGAAGAGGGGCAGAACCTTACGGTCTAGGTTCTATCTTTTCCTCCATCAACGACGACGTAGTAACTTTACTTTGACCGACAATGAAATCGATAGATTTGATTGATTGATACCAGACGTCAAGATGAGAGCTAAACCAGAAGGAAGACATTACAACAGTACGATGTCGCATCAGAAGAGATTTAGCGGTCCAATGCTTAGTATTCCCTACGCATACTTTTATAGAGCTAATATTATGTCTGTTAGTTTGCAATATATTAGACGAGTAGTGTTTAGGGCTGTTCGAGCGCTCGGTGGCTCTTGCTCATGGCGTCATCGTGGGAATTCCCAGATTCCCGGAAGTGGGGTCTCATATTTTGTGTTTATTTATTTATGTTTTTTTAATTAATTATGGTTGTTTTGGCGCTGGCCTGAATTCTGTGTTTCTTGGAAAAGAAAAAAAATGTGAGTCAACAATATGGGTTCTTAGAAAAAAATTATTCTGCTGAGTGGTAGTCTATGGGCTTAGAGGGCTTTAGAAACCCTAAGTACTGTTAATATTATATACAGTCAAACTTCGATAGCTCGATTTTTTTATAACTCGAACAAAACTATGTGGCAGCAGCGTTTAAAGTTCAAATCCCATACATTTTTTCCCTCATAACTCGAAGTTTTATAACTCGATTTTCTTTTTAACTCGAATAAAAAAAAGGCAATATGCATCAAGCAAGTCGAACTTTTTAGGGGAATTCCCATTTAGTGAGAAGAAATAACAACATCACGCATGCATTTGAAATTCAAATTTTTGAAGGGAATTTTCATTTGAAAACGAGATAAATACCTAAATACACACATACCGCTCATTTACTTGAAGACTGTCATAACTCAAAAAACGCTATTTTTGAGTTAACGATGCAGAATTATTCGTTTTATCATGCTTAGGTTAGGTTAGGTTAGATTGGCTGTCTGCACCACGATGCAGACACACTTAGACCAGTAAAGGTCCATTGTGATGCCAAGGATCTACCATTAGACCACTAATAAAACCAACCGGAGCTTTTGATGAAGCGATGGATGTTCGTGACGTCTAAGGACGCCAAATCGCTGAGGTCGTCAAGGAAGGGAGCTCCTAGATGGAGCATTCTTTTGCGTGATAGAGCAGGACATGTGCATAGGAAGTGGAGAATGGTTTCCTCCTCCTCCTCGTCCCTACAGCTCCTGCAGAAGTCATTGGAAAAGAGGCCAAGTCTTTTGGCATGTTGGCCGATTAGACAGTGCCCGGTGATGACACCGATAACGCAGGTGATCTGTGATCGCTTTAGTTTAACCAACTCGGCACTGCGTTTCTGGTCCAGCTTAGGCCAGATCTGCCTCGAAATGTGACATGTAGAGCCACTATCCCACCTAAGGTTGGTCTTGCTAATAGCGTTCAGTTTCAGTAGATGCTTACATGTAGCAAGGGGCATACCTAGGGCTTGCCTATCTGGCAGAATCCTTAGAGTAGTACCCTGTCTAGCGAGTTCATCCGCCCTACAGTTTCTTGGAATGTCTCTGTGACCTGGCACCCAGCATAGGTGAATGTTGAACTGCTCTGTCATCTCTATAAGAGACGAACGGCAGTCTAAGACGGTCTTTGAAGTAAAGGAGCACGATTCCAGGGACTTGATAGCAGCTTGACTGTCAGTGAAAATGCTAATATCGCTGACAGATAGTACATTACATTTCAGCCAAGGCAGGGCTTCCTTAATCGCCATGATTTCGGCCTGAAAAACGCTACAATGATCAGGGAGGCGAAACGAGATGCTCAGGTTGAGCTTATCGGAGAAAACACCACAGCCCACCCCACCTTCGGTCTTAGAGCCATCTGTGTAGAAGTGCACCGAATTTCCATCATCAGGGGGAGAGCCATCCCACCCATCCCGTTCAGGGATACTCGTACGGCAGTGTCGGTCAAATCTCAGTTTCGGTGGGGTGTAGTCCGTGTTTTCATGTGTGAAGTTGACAAGATCAAGGATCGAGGAGTGGCCAATGTGATAACTAGACCACTGAGAGGAGGCTTTAAGACGAATAACCGCACTGGCAGCAGTCTGTCTGCCAAGGATATCCAGGGGTAACAGGTTGAACATAATGTTCAGTGCCGCAGAGGGGGTAGTTCTTAGTGCACCACTGATGCACATGCAAGCGGATCGTTGCACTTTAGCTACCTGAGAGAGGTGAACAGCCCTGTCAAGGGCAGGCCACCAAACGATCACGCCATATAGTAGTATGGGCCTGACAACAGCCACGTAAAGCCAGCGAGTGATTTCAGGTTTCATACCCCAGCTCCTACCTATAGCCTTTTTACAGGAATAGAGAGCTACATTAGCTTTCCTTACGCGTTCTAGTAGATTGGCTTTCCAGTTCAGTTTTCTGTCCAGAATAAGACCCAGGTATTTTGCATACCTTCCCATACCCATGCTTCATATTGTGTAAAACTTTCATATTACTCTCCGCGTTAGAGTTAAAAGATGTCTTCTTTTTTCCTGCAAGATGGTAGTCAATTGAGAACTTTAAACGCGTTTTCTGCAAAATCGCTTTTTCGAGTTATGACAGTCTTCAACTAAATGAGCGATATGTACATACATATTTGTAGGTTTAAGAAATTTTACTTTTTTATTACATGTTTCGTTGCTGGTTGGACGTTGTAATACGTACAAAAAATTTTTACTTAATGCGGTGCACATTTCAATATTTTTGCATTGTTTTTTTTTTTTTTTTTTTTTTTTTTTTAAATTTTTGTGGGCGTCGTGGCGTAAGTGGTTAGTGTGTCGGATCACTACGCATGAGTTTTTTTCACGATCCCACCTCTCGCGATCGTCTGACAAACATCCGAGAGTATTGTTGTCACGAAAAAGCTTCTCAAATCGCCGTTCGGATTCGGCATTAAACTGTAGGTCCCTTCTATTCGTGTAAAAAAATATAACGCACACAACATGAGTGGTTGCGAGAAGCTAGGCCCTGGCACTAAAAAAAAAAAAAAAAAAAAAAAAATTTAGTTATTGCTTGGTTGTTTTTTGTATAAGATTCAAATTGTTGATCATGGCATCGAAATCGAAGCGTGTTCTTAAAACTTAAACAATCAAAGAGAAATTCCAGCTTGTGAAGGAAATAGTGGTTCCAGAAAAAAAGACGTTGCCGTGAAATATGGAGTTCCACCCAATACGGTATCCACGTCCCCGTGCACGGACGGGTTAAGAATATAACTGCAGCGCCCCCCAACAACTAGCGCTTGTCGTAAAAGGCGACTAAGGGGACAAATCAGATCTAGGCAATATAACACTTGTTGACGAACCTGGCAACATCGAACCTATTATTAAGTAGATGGCGCCCTTTGAATTATTGTGAATATTAAGTGCTGGCGCCTCTATTGAATTATTGTGAATTATTCATTTTGTGCTTGCCATTTTGGTTATCAAAATCTAACCTTTCTTTTTAAAATAAAACGCTGAAGCGTGCAGTTGTTAAGCCTTAAGTTTAATACTAAACGTAAGAAAACCCCATTCATGTATAACCATAAAATTAAATATTGTATTACCTTTTCTAGGAAATTTTAACAAATCTTACAACCATTTGAGATGGCAAATAAAGTTTGTTCAAAATTCGGAAAGTGGAATTTTACTTGGTTTAACAAATTAAAATTTCGTTTACTTGATAAACAAGATCACCAAGATCAGCGTTAGAGACGCAATAAAAGGATTATTAGAAGATCACCAGGATCAGTGTTAGAGACGCCTTAAGAGGAATATCCCCAGATAATCCATAAAATAAACCAACTGACGTCGGAACACGAGCATCACATGTGTCTACACTATTGGAAATCAAAGTGAGTACCTTTTGAATCATTCTTTCCCCTGTGCCTTTAAACAAGAAATATCAGTCAATGCAACGTACACCGCCGCAATCAGTCTCTGCTAGCGATTTACTCGCAAAAAATAATACAGCATTAAATGCTTCACAAGATGTCGGCTTAAGACCACCAACCCCTCCGCCATGTCCACCTCGTGCACCTCCAAAAGCAGGTTCACCATTAGCTCATCCCCAAGTGGAACAGTTGGCTGAACCCCCACATTTTTTTTTTTAAATTTATAAAAAGGAAACCCAAATCCCAGAGCACTCAGACTCTCTGGTCCATTGTACTACCAGGCAGGAACCTTTCTTTGGTGCAGTGGTTGGAAAAACTTCGATGTAATTCGTTTTCCTTTATTTCTTCGGGTGACTGATGATTGCTGTTCCCCGCATTCCCCACATAATTCTCCATTCGTTTACAATGCAGCTCAACCCTCACAAGGTATTGCAGCAAGTTCTCAAGGTGTCACATAGATAACCTCTAAGACTCAGAATGCCTTCTCGAAATCTTCAAAAATATTATCAAGCAGAAGGATATCACTCCAAAGAAGCGCTTGGAAGAAGAAAAGCTTCTGGAAGAGAAGTATTTAGCGAAAAAATATCAAATTCTCAGTGAAATGACATCCGACGATGACGACAATGAAGTCAGCGATGATGAACAGCCCACAACCTCAAAAAAAGACGTGGAAAATTGGCTGGCATGGGAAAACGGACAGGGAAACCCAACACTGAAAGCAGATGTATCAAATAAAAGCATGCTCAATAATACCTGGATTGGAATAAATCCACCACTACCACAGAACAACACTTTATTGCATGATAAAAATCAAAGTTTTCCTCAGCTAGCTACACCAGTTAACCCCAGTAACAATTTTTTAGGTAGGCGGGAAATTTTAGACGAATTCCACGAAGCACCTAGATTGACACAGCGCCAAATGGCCGCCCGTCAGTCCACATCGAAATATCTTCCCAAATTTAATGGAGATCCTGAGGACTGGGCTTTATTTATAAGCTGCTTCCAAAGTAGCACAGTTGCGGATTCTCGGACGAAGAGAATTTCGGACGTCTTCGGGCCAGCCTTAAAGGAAAAGCGCTCGATGCTATACGCTGCCGGTTGTCACATCCAGATCAAGTGGAAAGAATATTAAGTACATTACAAATGATGTTCGGACGTCCTGAAATAATTATTAATACATTGCTTAATAAACTCAAGCATGATCCGCCACCGAAGGCAGACAAATTAGATTCACTTGTAAAATACTCACTAGACGTCGAAAATATTTGTGCTACGATGGAAGTGAGTGGTTGTTCCTCGCATTTAAATAATCCGATTTTACTACAGGAATTAGTGGAGAAGCTACCACCTCCACTTCGTCTTAACTGGTCTATCTACAAGCGGACACTCACTGAAGTCAATATTTCCCAATTCAGTTCATGGCTGTTTGACGTTGGTCGAGCGGCGAATAATGTATTGCTGCCTAATCCTATAGTACAAGAAAGTAAATCACGACAAGAACGATCCTTTCTAAATATTCATAATGATTTACCCATCAAAGAATGCAAAATCTGCCATCAAAAATGTTCCTCTGTTGATAAATGCAAAGAATTTCTCGACTATACCCTACAGCAACGCTGGTCTGTTGTAAAAGCAAAACAACTTTGTCGTACATGCCTTTATCGCCACAACAATCGATGTCGATTGAATCAGCTGTGCGGAGTAAATGACTGCTCATACCGCCACCACAAGCTTCTTCATAATAACAGCAAAAATACAATCGCGCAAGCAAATGTTGGAAATGCGCACACAATTGAAAGGACGACTGCTACCCCGATTTGTAACACTGTAACTGTTGACGCCGCAACCGATCTTGTCGACGACAGTCAAGTTTTTTTCACATTGGGTGCCGCCACACCAACACCATCGTCTTTGTGCCACACCGAAACGAAAGAGAACACAATTCTTTTCAGAATATTACCCGTTACATTGTATGGAGATGGCACAAGGATAAAAACATTTGCTTTTCTTGACGACGGATCGTCGACTACATTGATGGAAGAGCAGTTAGCAAACGATTTGCGAATCGAAGGAAAGCCGCTACCACTGCAACTGAAGTGGACGTTAAATATAGTTCGAGAAGAATTAAATTCAAGAAAGGTTGACGTTTTGATTTCCGGCGACAATTTAAAAGTAAAATATTCAATTAGTGGAGTGCGAACAGTGGATAAATTGGATCTACCGCAGCAAACAATTAATTCATCAAAATTATCTGAAAGGTACAAACATTTGAAGGGAATCCCATTAAGCTCATTTTTAAATGCAAAACCTCGTCTGTTAATAGGTTTAAAGCACTGGAATTTGGGTATACCACTACGCACCAGAGAAGGAACTGCAAGGGAACCAGTGGCAACAAAAACGCGACTAGGCTGGGTTGTGTTTGGGCCGTGCGACTCTACGTCGATCAAGAATTTAAGTGCAAATTATCATCTTCATATTTGCGCCTGCTGCCAAGAGGATGACACATTCTTGAATGAGTATTTTGCAGTGGAAAACATGGGGACGAAAAAAGTTTCACTCATGTCGTCGGATCAAGAAAGGGCAAACCACATTCTCGATGTTTATTCTAATAGAGTTGGAAATCGTTTCGAAGTGCCATTGCTCTGGAAGATTCAAAATCTGAAATTGCTCAACAGTTTTATGAATGCGCAACGTCGTCTGCAATGCTTGGAAAACCGACTGGTAAGAGAACCGAATCTTCGTGAATTAATTAATAATTTAATCGACGATTATGTACGCAAAGGTTACGCTCGAAAAATCGATTCAACAGACGCGGAGACGGGGAAAACCTGGTATCTACCAATCTTTCCTGTGTTCAACCCCAATAAACCGAACAAATTACGCATCGTCTGGGACGCAGCGTCGAAGGTAAATGGCGTTTCTCTTAATTCGGTTTTGTTGACCGGTCCAGATATTACCTCACCACTTCTGGGAATTCTTTTTAGATTTAGAGAGCGAAATGTAGGCCTGTGTGCGGAAATGTTCCACCAGGTCCGCATAAAAACGGAAGATCAAGAAGCGCAGCGATTCCTTTGGCGTAATGCGGAAACCAACAAAGTTGAAATGTACGTTCTTCAAGTAATGTCCTTCGGTGCGACGTCCTCATCAATCTGCGCACAATACATCAAAAATAGGAACGCTGAAGAATTTAATCTCCAATTTCCCGATGCTGCCAATGCTATCATCAGAGATCATTACGTTGATGATTTCATAGCAAGCTTCGACAATGAAGAGGAGGCAGTAAGAATTGCGAAGAACGTTATTTATGTGCACAGTCAATGAAAAGTTGGAGAACCACAAAGCTGATACGAATTCCAGTATACCTATGTTAAACGCTGAAAAGGTGCTTGGATTATGGTGGTCACCAAAAGGTGATGAATTTTTTTTTTGTATTCAACAGTGATCGAATGATTGCTAAAGTCATGAACGTTAAGCAAAAACCAACGAAGAGGGAAGTTCTTCGATTACTAATGAGAATTTATGACCCTTTAGGGTTAATCGCCAACGTTTTGATAAACTTAAAAATTTTACTACAAGCAATTTGGAGATCCGGTGTTGCCTGGGATGAGCAAATAAATGTTAACCATTTTGCAATATGGAGTAAGTGGCTGTGCCTTTTGCCTGAAATTAATAATATTAAAATTCCACGCACCTATTTAACAGTACTCCACCTTGCTAACGCTGATAGTATCGAACTTCACATATTTTGCGATGCCAGCGAGGAAGCTTTGGCCTCAGCAGCATATATATCCGAGTTTCGGTTGGGGAAGGTTTGGAGTGGCGTTTAATTGCTGCGAAAACCAAAGTGGCACCTCTGCGTCACATTTCATTTCCACGAATGGAACTCGAAGCAGCTGTTCTTGGAAGCAGACTTGCGTCTACAATAATTGAAAGCCATTCAATCAGGTTTACACGGAAAGTTTATTGGACAGACACCAAAACTGTAATCTATTGGATCAAATCACCTAGCCGCAAGTTCCAGCAATTCGTCTCGTTGAGAATTGGCGAAATTCTCGAGAAGTCTGACTCAGCGTCATGGAAATGGGTGCCTTCAAAGCTCAATATGGCCGATGAAGCTACTAAGACCCGGTTGAAGTTCGACTTCTCTTCGCAAAGTAATTGGTACAAAGGGCCTGACTTCCTGTGGTCCGAAGAGCGATTCTGGCCTAGGTGTGAACTCGAGTCCGACTTTACGAACGACGAAATCGCTGAGCAATTTCATCATGCGACAGTTAATCAATTTTTTGTGATAAATTTCCGTAAGTTTTCAAAATGGAGAAAATTGCTCAATACAATGGCAAGAGTTTACTTGTTCACTGAGTTGTATATACAAAGGAATTCAGATCTTCATTATCAACATTTCCTCGATAAGGCTGAGCATTTTTTGTGGAAGGAGGCACAGAAAGAGGCATTTGGTGAAGAAGTACGCCTTCTAAATGCAGCGACTACTTTAGAGGAGGTCATCCTACCAAAGACAAGTGTCCTTTATAAGCTGTCACCTCATCTAGATCGGAATGGAGTGTTGAGGGTTTCTGGAAGAACAGATGCATCAATGGACGTGGGGCTCGACACCAAAAGGCCTGTTGTACTACCAAAAGAGCACTACATTACTTATTTCATTCTCGATCGAAATTTCAAACACCAAAACAACGAAACCATCCTAAACGAAGTTCCTCAGTGATTTTACATTCCCGCATTGGGTGTGATGGTTAAGAAAATACAACGTCGCTGTCAAGAATGGCGCAATAAGAAAGCTGAACCATCGATACCAATAATGGGGGAGTTACCGCCTGCAAGGCTGAAGGCGTTTACGATGCCTCGAAATGGAATACAGATGTTGCGGAAGACGACTGATTTTGTTTTCGATATCCACCATGATTCATTTCTAAATCTATTTGATGCAAACTCACTTTGCAAACAAGCCTATAAAAAAAAACCAAAGAAGCTTATTTTTGAGAAAAAAAAATAATAAAAAAATCAGCCTAGGCTTGGGTTCTTAGTTTTGATTGGGAAATAGAAGAGTTTGGCAGAGAGGAAAAATATAACAAACAAAGAAAATATTAAATTTAAAAGTGAATAAAAGGGAAAAATTTCCCAAAGTAGAACAAAAGAAACAATCGAGAAAAAGAAAATATTATACTTTAAAGTGAATAAAAGGGAATAATTTCCCGAAGAAAAAAAGAACAATCTAGAAAAAAAAAACGATATACAAATCTAAAAGTGAATAGATGGGAATACAATCCCCAAATTAAAGAACCATCGAGAAGAAATAAATATAATATATATCTATTAAAGAGACGGTAAAATAGGAAGTGAACTTTCAGAACAAAAAAAAAATTCCAGTGTTATCCACCAATACTCGGACGAGCCCCTACTACAAGATGCAGTGATAGCAGATAGTTTTGTCTTAGTTTTAATTAGTTTTAGTGTTAACCTAGTAGTTACTAACGTTTGTTTGTTGTTTTTTTTTTTTATTTCTTTTTAATGTTTCTAAATTTTAATTTAGGGGTTGGTTCTAACCGGACCAATATATAAAATATATTTTAAAATAACCATTCGTAGTTTAGTATTTCATTCATTCGTCATTCTTCGTCATCGATAGCGCTGCCGAACAAAGGATGAACTGGTAAGTTTTACTTAGTATTATTTTTTTTTCTTTGCAAACTATTTTTTTTATATTGGTTTGGTTTGGTCACTTATACCCGAAGATTATTTTTTCCTTTAAATGAATAAATTTTTTTTTTTAATAAATAAAATATTTGCCACACTGACCAGTTTAAGTTGTTAATTAATAATTTGTTTCCATGCCAGTGACCGGAGAGAAAAGTGTTGCAATGAGGTGTTAGTGTTTAAACCTTAATCAACAATGGGGTTACATATCAAATAAGCCACTCTATGTAACAATTGGTTGGGCGGGTTGAGAAGGCATCGGTGAGGGAAAACCACATCTTAATTCCTCTCAGGAAATGTAAACACTGTTGAACTCTAGCAATGTTTTTTTTTAAGAAAAAGGAAAAGAAAACCATATTTAAATAGTTTTGATTTCGGGTTTTATTATTGATTTTTTTTAGTTTCTCCGCACGCATCAAATTTTTTTTATGTAAAGGTTCAAACTGTTGGTGGGCGCAAAGAAACCCCCCCGATCCGAAGACCTAAGCTAGCACAACGCTTGGCGTGCACCCGCGTCTAATCAGCAGCCGAAGAAGTCCTTGCGAAATATCGTACCGCTACAATGTTGCAAGAAAAAAGCGAAGAAGAAGTGCGCCCAGCTTCAAGCAGAGAGTACAGAGGGCCTGTATCGGGAGCTGGAGAAAATATCTTCCCCGGTTGCTGATGCAAACCAGGCTATCCAGGAGCTGCGAAGACACAATATGAACAAGAGCGCCACTATCTTCAAAATAGCCGCCCAAAAAAGGAGGAATGCTCAGGAGGTTCGTTCGGCAAAGTTCATTAGCAATGCTCATGGCCAGCTTCTTGTGGATGACGCCAAAATTCTGCAGATGTGGCGGCAGTATTGTGAAGAGCTTTTAACTGAACAGTTTGCTCGGTTATACTTTCCAAGGGCCACCCCTAACTGTGAGGAAATACCCGACATTACAGTCGAAGAAGTTAGAGAGGCGGTCAAATACTCCAAAAAAACGAAAAGCGGTTGGGCCAGACGAGATACCCTCTGAGTTCTGCAAAAAGATGGGAGACATCGGGTTCAGATGGGTCAGAATTCTCATCTCCAAATTCGTGAGATGTGATCCAATGCCGAATCAATGGAGGGAAAGTTACCTTCTCCCTGTATTTAAAGGGAAGGGTGATACGCGAAACTGTGATAACTACCGTTCGATCAAGCTGATGTCACACACCATGAAGATCGTTGGGCGGGTATTAAGTGGCCGACTGCGAAAAATAATACGGCTATCTGATGATCAGTGCGGGTTCGTCTCGGGTAAATCAACCACAGATGCAATCCAAAGTATAAGGATCATAATAGAAAAACATCGTGATTCCATAAGGGATTTGCATATTGTATTGGTTGACTTTGAAAAGGCATTCGACAGACAACCACGAGATCTGATATGGGTGGCGCTAAGACATCGAGGGGTTCCAGAAACCTATGTACAGATGATCATGGACATGTGCGAGGGAGCAAAGACAAGAGTAAGATACCCCGCTGGAGTAACCGAAGAGTTCCCAATCTAAGTCGGGGTGCACCAGGGAAGCGTCTTAAGACCTTTGCTCTTTGTTACAGTCCTTGATTACCTGCTTAATGGTAAAGAGATGGACCCCAAGGTACACCAGTTATTCTTTGCTGACGATGGAGCCATCATAAGTGAGGATCCTACATCCCTGCAACGAGCACTTGACCTATTCTAGACATTTATTTGAATGGAACAGTGCTTCCCAAGTGCGAAAAGTTCAAATGTCTGGGATCTATGATCAATAGCAAAGCAACCTGTAGTGACGACATCGTAGGGTGGATGAAATGGCGAGAAATTTCCGCTATCTTCTGTGACCGAAAAATGCCAAATATGTTGAAAGGAAGGCTCTACACCGAAGTTGTACGTCCAGCGCTCACATACGGTTCACAATGTTGGACGATGTACAAAAGGTATGAAAGTAAATTAGCGGCAGCTGAGATGAAGATGCTTCGCATGAAAGCAGGAGTGACAAAGCTTGATCCAATAAGAAGTTCGAAGATTCGTGGAAGCTTTCACATCAAGGAAACCATCGTTCAAAAAATAGAGCGCGACCGGCTCAGTTGGTATTGCCACGTTCAAAGAAGAGATCATTTGAACCCTGTTAAAAGGCAATATCAATGCACGTTCCAAAGACATGGCGATGAAAGGCAGGCCTATAAACGCCTGGATCAGACAAATGCGACGATATCGGCATTTCATTGGCCTCAGTAACCGAGTGATCCAAAATCGGCAGGCCTGCCGATATTTTCTGAGGTCAAATAGGCGAACCCCACAGGCGGATCAGTAGAAATGCGGTGAAGTGGGAGGGTTGTGATTCCTTGTATTCTGATCATAGCCTCGCTGATAAAAGGAAGAAGAAGACGGTATCCACGATAATAAAAAATGATTAGCAGGTCATCACAGTAATAGAGTCTGGGACATTGGGTGGAAGCAAAAGAATTAAAAAAACAGTTTTTGAAAGTATTGATAGGGCTGTAATTGATCGGTTTACAGCCGCTAGGCATCAGAACATGCCTATATCTGAAGGAATTATAAAAGCAATCAGGGTTGGCAACGCGAACACCTAGTGAACAAGTCGCCTGAAAAGGTAGCTCCATAACAAAACGACACTTTAAAAGTTTTCATTGGTTTTATTGGTTAAAACCTGTACCAATTAATACATTGCTCAATATTTAATCTAAGTGCACCGAAATTTAGTAAGGTGAGTCGCTTAATATTAAATTAAATCTTAAAGCACCTACTGCGGCGAACGATGCCAAATATGCAACGATCTCCAGTTAACGTACGCGCAAGCAATGCATCAATTGCGGTACCTGCTTCAAAAAGAAAGAATCACGGAAATGTCTTCAGAATTTTCGGGAACCTGCCCCAAACCAAGTACTGCGGTCGGAAGTATGACGATCTCCGATCTTAAATCCTTGATGGTTGATGCAATGGAAGGGCTTTTGGATGACAAATTACAGAACATGGCTACTAAATCTGACATAGAGGGCATTTGTTTCGAAATTCACGCTCTTAAAGAAAACAACATATCATTGAAGGCGCAACTACAACAAATGGAGGCTCGATGTTTAGCGCTGGAGCGGCAAGTTGAGTTACTGAAAAAAAAGCAAACGAGGACAATATAATCATGCACCTTCCAACGCTAAATGGAGTTAATGTTGTGGACAAAGCGAAATCTTTATGTTTGGAACTTCTACAAACAAATAACACTTCCAAAGCAGCATTTGCAAGACAGATTCACGCCGGAGAGATAATTACAAACGTCATTGTGGAGATGCACAGCAAAGAGGACGCAAAATCTTAACTCCGCGGCACTGGAATATCACTACACAAGGACTACCCGACAACATCAAGGGAGAGAAGGAGGCGTTGGCTAAAGCTGAAATCCAAAATCATCGCAAAAAATGCAAACATAAACACGTCTTTACGAGGAGAAACTCTTGAGGTCGGCGGAAAAACCTTATTTTTTGACAGAAGCAATAATCTCAGGTGTGATGGCGATGACGGATGGTTGATACTTCAGCAGCTGGTTGGTGACTTATTGGAATTGTCAGATGACAGATCGAAAGTTATTGAGGGTGGAACCACAAGTGATGTGATTGAGGCTGTTCCTCCTAATTGTATTTAATTTTAATGCCGTTTGCCATGAAACGAATAATAATAAAATAAATGTAACGTCAAACTATATGTCAAACATATGTAATAAGGGATGTACGCCAACTTTAGTAGTTAGGAACAGACAAGAAGTGATTGACATAACACTAGCTTCTTGTTCTGATCACCTAACGGTAGAAAAATAGCGGGTTTTGGAGGAGGCATCTCTTTCTGATCACAGATGGATACGCTTCCATATTAATTTCCAAACTAGGGCTAGCAACAGCTACAGAAACCCTAAGAGTACAGACGGGGGTATGTACACAGTGCTAGTAAGGAAACATCTAAGGATGGGCCTATTCGCAGCGGCGACCCTCAAGATATAAATAAGGCGGTAGACAACTTAAGCAAAGTAATGAACATGACATTTGAAAGGGCCTGTCCACTAAGAAAGAAGTCCAAGAAGTCCCAAACTCCTTGGTGGAGCAAGGAAATCAACTCCAAGAAAAAACAGGTTAGGCATTTCTACAACAAGGCCAAAGAAATAGGGGACGGTACTACATGGGATGAATATATGGACCGCAAGCGGGGGCTTAAGTACTTAATTAGGCAATCAAAAAGAAAGTCGTGGAAGGAATTTTGTCAGTCCATTGTGGATACCAGTGATGCTTCCAGACTTCGCAAGATGCTAGCTGAAGACACTTCTGTCCCAAGCTTCATCAAAAAATCTGACGGCTCGTGGGCAGAAAGTAGCGAAGAAGTTTTAGAAACGTTAATTGAAGCTCACTTCCCAGGAAGTAGATCGCCAATGGATTCTAATGGCTACTCGTATAATGGTAAGTCAATAGGGGACGACGTAGAGAATCTCATTACATGGAAGAATCTGCGATGGGCTATTATGTCATTCGCACCATTCAAGGCACCAGGCCCTGACGGAATTTTGCCAGCTATACTGCAAAAAAGCTCCAGCCAAGGTCAGAAACAGGCTTAGGGAAATTTTTAAACATTGTTTAAGGTCATGTTACGTACCAGTGGCATGGAGGGAAGTGCGGGTTATATTCATACCTAAGGCAGGTAAACCAAGCCACACTTCAGCGAAAGACTACAGACCCATAAGTCTCTCGTCATTCCTGCTCAAGACACTTGAAAGGCTTCTTGATATTCACATCAGAAGCAAGTGTTGCAACGGCATTCTATGCAAAACTCAACATGGATATTTGAAGGGAAAATCCGTTACTCGAGGGGACTCCCCAGGGAGGCGTCATATCACCCCTCCTCTGGGTTCTAGTCATCGATGGGATACTTAAAGAACTAAGCAATACAGGTATAAGCGTCACTGCTTACGCGAATGACGTGGTGACTTTAGTTCAGGGTAAGTTCCTTGATACTTTAAGTGAAATGATGGAATCAGCTCTTAATAGTCTCGAAAAATGGGCTAGAGGGTGTGGACTACACGTCAACCCGGATAAAACTGAATTGGTACTCTTCAGTAGAAAATAAAAGATACCACCCTTCAAACTGCCTAAGCTAGCAGGGGTGGAGCTTTCGCTTTCGAATCGCGCCAGATATCTTGGTATAATGCTGGATAGGAAACTAAATTGGAAACTTAACATACAGGAACGAGTCCGCAAAGCATATAATGCTCTCTGCATCTGTAAGCGGACCGCGGGTAAAAATTACGGCCTGAAGCCCGCAATAATGCACTGGCTCATCCTTGCGTATGGGGCTCTTGTGTGGTGGAAGAGAACGAATACGAAAAACACACGGGATATGTTGGCCATGGTACAAAGATCAGCCTGCATTGCCATCACAGGTGCTCTACGCACAACACCTACGGCTGCACTCGAGACCTTCCTGTATCTCTTACCATTAGACCTACAAATCAAATTTCAAGCGGGCAACAGTGCGCTTCGGCTCACTAACGTTGGTCCCTTCAAGACTAATAACATAGGACACAGCTCCATTCTCAAGGAATCTTTTCCCGGAATCCCTGACGAATCGGACGATATACTTGGCACATTAGACTTCGACACACCATACGAAGTACTGTATCCTATTAGAGAGGACTGGCAAAGGAAGACAGTCTCTGTCCACAACGAGATTGCAATATACACAGATGGTTCTAAGACCAGTGAGGGCACGGGGTCAGGTATTTACTCGAGAGATACGAACCTACAGGTGGCCCTGAGACTTCCGGACACATGCAGTGTGTTTCAAGCAGAGGTTCTAGCTGTACTTAAGGCTGCGGAATTACTTGAGATGGGATCAATATCCGATAAGAATATCGCCATCTACATTGACAGTTAGGCTGCGCTAAAGGCGCTAGAGTCTTACGTCACCAAATCTGAGTTAATCAGGAATTGCCGCACAATGCTTAGGGCATTATGCATTACGCAGAACCGAGTCAGATTATGTTGGGTACCTGGACACTGTGATATCGAAGGCAACGAGCAAGCCGATGCGCTGGCTAAAAGAGGAGCGGGGCTCCCACGTAGCGATATAATTGGTAGTATTAAACCACCAGGGTGCGTGGCTAAGGGAATTATCCAGGATAAAATCATTGACACGGCTAATCTAAGATGATCAAACTTAGATGGTCACAGGGTGTCTAAGGCCTTGTGACCTGTGTTAGATCGCAGAAAATCTGGGGAGATAATTAAGTTAGATAGATCGAGGCTAAGAACAGCGATCGGAATACTCTCTGGCCACTGTCTCCTAAGGAGGCATGCCATGAGACTAGGATTATCCGATACGGATGTTTGTAGGTACTGCGATGACCTACATGTCTCAGAGGATATAACTCATATACTCTGCGAATGTCTAGGAATTGCCAGGATAAGGCTAAAGTACCTGTGTAGATACTTCTTCGATAACTTGGAGGAGGTGAGGTCCTTGAACCATAACAAGGATCTCTTCAGATTTTGTAGGGAGATTAATTGCTTGGAGGATTGGGTTTAGGTCTTTTGTCGTGAAGGTTTCCTAGGGATCGCGATGGGCTCACTTTGGTGCCTAGTGTTTTATAACAACCTCATAACCCTACCTAACCTAACTTAACCTAACGTCAAACTATAGAAATAGGTTACAAGAGTTTAAAACTCTCTCGTATAACGTATCAGGATTAAGCGATAAGAGTTTATATATAGATTTTTATAATTTTATTAATCAATTTGATTTTGTATTCCTTTATGAAACCTTTTTAACCGAAGATGATTTTAGTGCTTATGAAGGGAAATTTACAAGCTACGAATTTATTTGGTCACCAGCGAGTAGAATTCATGTTAGGGGAAGGGCGGATGTTTTTATGGATACAAAAGGAAGCTAAATGGTCTCACTTGTGACTTCAGAACTATAAATTGTACGTCTTACTTGAATGTGCAATTTAACATCAACAATTTTGGAATAATGCCGACATATTTGAACTGCAATCATTGGGAGGACGACTTTCGAAGACTGGAGGAGTTGATGATGTGTATGAATATGCCGAACATGCTTATTATAGGTGATTTAAATGCACGAGTGGGGGCGGAAGGAGGTGCAAAAAACGTCGAATCCGGAATAGCGCGGCAGTCCAAAGATAATGTTTGTAATGCTCGAGGCTCCAAGTTATTGGAATTGTGTAATTCGTTTGAATTGCGAATTCAGAATGGTACGAGTGCATCGGACTCAGCTGGCGAATTTACATTTGTGGGAAGACAAGGTACCTCAGTTATCGATTTTAGTCTGATTGGAGGTGATTGGGTGACATATGTACGTAGATGATTTTAAAGTGGAACATGTACTCTTTTCTGACCACCTCCCTATAATTATAACATTCCAACTGGAAGCCAGTGAACCCGAAGGAATTTTATGCATGAAGCTCCTACCCAAACTGCATTGGAATCAGGATAAAGCACGGTCTTATCGAAGCCAGCTCGATATGCGGTTACGAAGTCATGAGGAATTCGATATCGGCCAAATTGGAGAAATCATCAAAGAGTCTTACCCAATCTCCACCATCAGTAGGGGTAGTAGTCAACAATTTTCTGAGCCATGGTTTGATGTGGAATGCCTAAGAGCGAGACAGGTATCTTTTGCGTGGCTTCGGGCGTTCCGGGACTCCAGCGAAGGATTCTTTAAAAATCGCTATATGGATGCCAACAGCACGTTTAAGGCATTATGTAGGCGCAAAAAGAAAACGTATTATGAATTGGAGGCACAACGGCTGGCGTTCTGTAGTAATGCATTCGAATTTTGGAAATTGGCTGCGAAGCTGAATGGGAAAAAGTTCATCATCCATCGGGAACTAAGTCCTAACCGTCTTTTTGCTCATTTTAATAGCCTGTTGAATCCAGTACTCAATAGATGCACCTTTCAGTATGCTACACCTGATTTCAACTGTGAAATATTGGATTCCCCAATCACTCGGGATGAGTTAATGGAAACTTAAAGCAGAGTCAAGGATGGTAAAGCCCCGGGATTGAATAGAATACCTGCCGAATTTTATAACTATGCTTCTGCTGAGCTTGGAAACCATCTCTTGTGCATCTATAACAGTATCTTTGAACGTGGAGTAATTCCAAAAGAGTTTAAGGAGGCGCTTATCTTCCTGATCCACAAAAGAGGAAGCTTGACTGATCCGGCAAATTATCGAGGCATTTCTTTCCTAAACGCATCGTATAAAATTGTTAGTGGGATTTTGCAAAATCGAATCAACTTGTGGACTGCAGCTAACAACTTACTAGGCGAATACCAAGCAGGATTCAGGCCCGATTATTCCACGATCGACCACATTTTTGTCCTAAGGAGTATCGGAGAAACTTTTCAACGGAGTATAAATACCTTTGCGTTTACTTTACGAAAAATTTAAGCATGGAAAGACATTTGACGGAGAAACTTCTCAAGGCTAAATGCGCTATCTGCGCCACATGGAAACGTTGTTTTTCCAATAAAAACATTGCGCACAGTAGCAAGTACAATATTTTTGAAGCAGCGTCTGAGGCCATTTTGTTTTATGGGGCGCAGGTATGGGGTTGCAGATACTATGAAATAGTCGAAAAGTTGCTAAACTACTACGTTAAAAGAGTATTTCGGCTACCAACTAGCACAGCCGTTTATGTCACTATCTTCGGCTGAAAAACTATTTTCGGGATGAAAACAGCGTGGGACGAGATTTCTATGATACTTAAACTACGAGGGGAGCTCCTATGCCTGAACTACATACCACATCGCGAGGATCTCCCTATATTATGCAACTTATGCAACCTTGGGGAAAGAGAGGACGTTCTGCATTTTGTTGGCAGTTGCCCAATTTTGAAGGAAACAAGAAGGCACTTTCTGGGTAAGGACATCCTAACAGACCACGAAACCTTAGCCCTGCTCAATGAATTGAACGTATTCAAGCTATACGGTTTTTCTAAGGTAGCCCTAGCATATCGTGAAAGAATAAGAAATGAAAACTTTTAACCCGATTTTTTTCGATATTTTGTTTTTGTTTTCCCTTTTTTATACTTATGAAACTGAAAAATGTTATTTAGTTGTTAACCCGGCAGACGGCAATGCCATGCTATATGATTTCGTTTTAAATCAACTGTGAATTTGTTAATGGTTACTGAAATAAAAATCAATTATTATTAATTATATTAAAAGCAAGCACTGGTTGGGTTGATAATTGGAAGCGAAGGTACCGGTGGGAAAATTTCCAATTGGAAATGCGCCCACGTAAATTTTTTCTTTTCAGGCATGGGGTACGCGGCATACCGTATGCCATAAGAAGCCGTGTGGTGAAACCAATGACGTGTCTGATCAGGACTGCGATAAATGGAATAGTGAAATTTCGCCACAGTTCTTAGGGAAGTACAATGAGTCCGATATTCTTAATGCAGATGAAACCGGATTGTTTTTCAAATGCTTACCGGACAATACTTTGACATTTAAAAATTAAAAATGTCACGTGGGCAAACACAGCAAGCAGCGGATCACATTAATGTTGGCTGCAAACCTGGACGGATCTGTAAAAATTAAAATCCTTTTAATAGGTAGAAGTAAGAAACCTCGTTGTTTTCGGGGTGTTAAGTGGTTACCTGTTGATTATAAAGCAAATTCTAAGGCGTGGATGACCGGACAACTTTTTGAAGAATGGACTTTAAAGTTAGATGGGCAATTTTTACAAAAATTAAGAAAAATTTTACTTTTTATCGATAATTGTCCGGCACATCCCAAAGACCTACAAAGAAAAGCTGAAGTCTATTGAATTAGCATTTTTTTCTCCAAATATGACTTCAAAACTGCAACCCCTGGATCAGGGAGTGATTCAAAATTTAAAATGTCACTATCGCCGCAGAGTTTTAAGAGAATCTTTAAAGCGTATGGATGCGGAAAATAAACACGATATAACACTACTGGAATGCATCAATACCATCGGAAAAGCTTGGGACGTTGTCAAACGATAGCAATTGCTTCAAGAAAGCTGGTTTTGGCCAATATTCTACGTGGGAAGAAGAGAACGCCATTCCTCTAGTTTTCCTCAATAACGTTGATGAAGATCGAACTTTAAAGGAAGCTGAATATGATGAATGGATAAGCAAAGTAATGTATCAACCAATATACCTCTTGACGAATATATGGAGGTAGATAACGATTTTTGCACATCGGCCTTTCCTACGGGCGAAGACATTATTGAGCCTTATGGCTCCGAATCTGTAAATCCGACTTCAATTGATACAGAAAGTGAAGACGAGACTTCGGTAGAGCAATTCATTCAACAGCCTTCGAAGCGTGTTGTAGCACATGCATTAGAAAGTTTGAATTTATATTTGCAAACGTGTGACGATACAACAGATGAAATTTATGCAGCTTTAAATAAATTAGAATCTTTTTTCTTTAGAAAAAACAATCAAAAAACTACTCTCAGACCCAAATCACTAAATACATGCAATAATTTTGTGTATGTACATTAATGTAAAACGTATTAGACTTAATAAAAGCACAAAATGTGTGTGGATATGTATTTCGGATATTGAATTGTTTAATTGTTTTAATTTTGATCAACAATTTGGATAACTCGAAGTCTTGATAAACCGAACTTTTATTGTTTATAATAGTAGTTTGAGTCATCGAAGTTTGACTGTGTATGATTTATCCCACTCGGCTGCGTCTTGTTCTCTTATTGGCCTTGGGGGATACATCCGGCTGAATAAAATCGCTGTACACTAACATCAAAAGTTTGAAGAGCCTATGGTGATAATACACTACCACTGAAAGGCACCATACATGTGGACGTAGCATTGGGTGCTGCTAAAGATAGACTGACTTTAGTAGTAGTTGGTAGTATTAATGCATCAAATATTCTTGGAATGAATTGGTTCTAGAAACTGCAATTCACGATAATTGTAATTCTATAAGCACACAACGTCTTAAAGTTACTCGAGAATCTTTAAAGTCGTCACTCGAAAGCAACATATCTAAATTTCAATCTATGTTCTCATCAGAACTGAGACACTGTAAATCTTATACAGCTGATATAGTTATGAAGGCAGACGGTTGCCCGAGATTTTGTAAGCCTTACAATGTGCCATTCGCACGTTATGACGATGTCCGTGTAGAAATCAATCGATTAATTTCATGGAATGTTTTGAAAGCATTAAATTCGGGTGAATGGGCAGCCCCAATACTCATCGTCAACAAGTCCATCGGAAACATACTAATCTGTGCCTATTTCAAAGTCGCAGTAAACCTGCAAGTTGAAATTGATCGTTATCAATATTACTTTCGGATTATTCCAATACCAGCAAATGACATTTGGGGTCGCGAGTGCCCCAGGCATTTTCAGATAATAATGGGGGGAATAGTATCAGGCATACCCGGTTGCGCAGTCTACCTCGATGACAATATTATTACTGGTCGAAGTAATGAAGAACAGCTTTTTAATAGGCTTTCCTCGCATAACCGTAAATGCAGAAAAGAAAAGTGTCACTTCGCACAAGAAATGTTTGAATATGAAGGACACGAAATCGATGCGAGAGCTGTTAGACCATCAGATAGAAGAAGAATAAAGTTAATGGCGATTCCCAAAAATGTTTCTGAAACTGAAGCGTTTATTGGAAGAATAAACTACTACAACACGTTCATTCCAAATTTTTCGTCAAAAGCATGACACTTAAATCATTTTAGAACAAATAAGACAGATCCTGTTTGGGGAAAAAGGCATATACTAAAGAATGACATCATCGATGCAGCACAACTAGTTCATCTTGATGAAAAGTTGCCTCTCGTTTTACCAACCAATGCATCTAAGACTGGGATCGACGCAGCCCTGACACACAAGTACCCGGATGGTACGGAAAAACCTATTTCATTCGCATCAAAGACGTTAAACCAAAGTCAGTCTAAGTATTCGCAAAGAGAAAGGGAGGCGTTATCAATAGTAATCGGCGTGAAAAGATTTCACCAGTTTCTTCACGGAAAGCACTTCGAACTGGTTACCGACCATCAGGCATTCGATCCACTACAGAAATACAAAACAACATGCCAATGATGGTGTCTTATGACGCCCCCCAATGGATGATTTTTGTTTATAATTTGCGCGCGCCGAAGGGACTATTAATACCCTTATACTAGTAGTGAGTAATTTGATTACTTTTGAGTAACGCTACTACTCTTGCGTCTGACAAACATCCGAGAGTATTGTTGTCACGAAAAAGATTCTCAAACCAAATTCTCCTTCGGATACGGCACTAGACTGTAGGTCCCTTCCACTCGTGTGAAAAATATAACGCACGCAACATGAATGGTTGCGAGAAGCTATGCCCTGGCACTTAAAGAGCTGTTGCGCCAAATGTTGTGTTTTGAGTAACGCATGAGTATTGATTACTTCAAATTCAGTATTCGTTATTCGGTATTCTGTATTTGGTATTCGGTACCTAGTACTTGATATCTCAGTCATGATTAATTTTGTGCAACCAGAGTTTCAAGTACCAGAGCATTACCTTTCGCTTCGTTTTTGATTACAATTACTATATAATGTACACATTCATATTATGTACACATGTAATGAAATTTTATATCTATGTAAAAGGAATTTTATTACTCTTTGATCGCGAATACCGTTGAAACTTAATGAAATTACTTCAATGGAAATAAATATTCATCCCTAAGGAATTATATTACACATTTACTGGAAAATACGTAAATACTCGTAGGTATATACAGAGGTATGTAAATACACTGAATTTTATATATGTATAGCGATGACAACTCACACAACTATATTTTTTTAGTGGTAAATAAGAGTACACAGTAAGCAACTCACCTTCTTTGAATAAAAGTTTATATTTTTATTATTTTTACTTTTTACTTAACTCTCTCTTAAATTTGTTTTACGGATCAGTTTTACGAACTTATAAGATCACCACTTAAATGATCCTCTCTCGGCCAATACTCCCTTTATATATCCGTCCGCAGTAGCATCCAGGCATAAGACCATCAATCGTCGGATGTCTTCCAGCGGATTGAAAGGGGTATAGCATGTTTTGTAAAGTTTTCTTTCGGTTTGGAGACGCTTAGTCGCCAAAAAATCAGCACTTTGCAAGCATCTTAACGAAGATAACCACCCTAAGTACATTGCGTTACCCGTTTTCGCAATTGACCCACAGTCACTAAAGATTCGCACGTCATAAAAAAGGACTCGTGTCCTGGTCAACCCGACATGTCGCGACAATCATATTCACTTACGACCAATAGTCGCCAAATCATAAAAAAGAAAATAACCCTAAAAGGGTTCGCGCTCTGATCGACTATCATTTCTATTTTCAAAGCATTGTCGCCAAAGATTTGCGAAGTATCATTAAAAAAAAAGATAAGGGACCCTTTTCCTGTGTACGGTGCCCTCAGCGGTGTTACCTAATCTAAAGAGGAAAAAGGACTTCGTTGTGGCCATCTGTTCTTTATCTTTCCGCCTGGTTATTGATTGCCCATTTTCAGATCTTTTTATGACAGGACATGTATTTTCCTTTTATGGTTGCATACTCCGTCTTATACGTATTTGAAGCGGATGAGCGGAAATTGATACGTCGACAAGTATAACATCCCAATGCGTGTCAACCTTCGTTAAATGCAATCGTTAAACGACCGGTCATTGAATAAAAATTCATGAATTTCCACATTCTGTAATTTTCGAACAGCGCCACCTACCGTAAATACACCAAACTATGCTAAGCTGTTCCCACATACCATAAAGAACACACACAACAAATTTCATCAAAATCCGTCGAACGGTTGGCGAGTCTATAAAGGACACACGAACAGCATTTCATTTATACATATAAATCAAAAGTTTATGGATACTTTATATAAAATAAAACTTTATTCACTTAAAATATAAATTGTGAAATTTTATTCTAACAGCAAATCGATATACGGCCAACCTCTGGGTAGGGTCTGGTCTGAGGATACTCGTGTCCGTCTCTCTTTGTCCTCCTTTTTATAGTCAGCGTTGAAGTGTCTTGAAATGGCTAGGGTTGATGTCAGTTTCTGGGAAGTCTGTCATCATCATCCGGCAGATGTCATTCTGTTGGTACGTGATCGTGATAACAAATAAGTCACGCAGGCTGGGTGAGTCATGTGGGTTAGGCGTGGCACTTGGGAGGTCGTTGGCAATAATTCTTATCTTTGTCGTTTAGGGGAACTGCTGTGATGACTTATATACAATAATAAAATAATAATAATAGCAAATAATATAAAAATATATAATATATACCTACCATATATATATAGATAGAAGATAGATTATACCACTTTCAAAAATAACGACTCTTATGTAAGTACATATTTGTATTATTTTCAACTCAAGTCTAATCACCTCCAAATAAGTAAGTAAACACATAAGTAATCAAATCAAACTGAATACTGGTTTGGTTACTAGCCAAAGATACTCGTAATAACACCCGAGTCGTGGTATTCGTTACTGACGATGTTTAAGTACGAGTACGTTGTGCACAAAAGTAATCAAATTACTGATTACTACTCGAAGATCACAACATTCGAGTCCTGATATTCTTTACTGTCGTGGTTTAAGTATGGAATGCTGTACAGAAAAGTAATCAAATTGGAACATTTGGCATACAAAAAAGGAGAGTGCAAGAGAAGAGAAAAATAGAACACGTTGAAGTAGAACATAAAAAAACAGAGTGCGAGTCGTGCTGCTGCTGGCGAAGAATGTGCTGATGTGTGTTTGCTTGTGCATATGTGTATTTTATATTGCTTTTAAGGTCCATTCACAGCTCAAAGACCTGCGAATGCGAATAAGCGAATATTCGCAAATTTTGAAATTTCTTTCACAGCTACTTTTTTATCTGGTCGCGGCAATCCGCGAATTCCAGTTGGCATTCATTGTGTAACTAACTGCCTAAAGGTGAAAAATGCATAAATACATAACGTAGCTTTAATTCAGAAGGTAATATCTTATCTTCTTTCGATAAATTCAACCACGATCTTACCCACCAAGAACAAAACAAAAGAATTGTGAGGTTAAACTCTCGCGAATGTTTTGGTCGCGGGAATGTGGATTGCGTCCTACATGTGTGGAATGTGAATAAAAGTTGACAGTTCGCAAAAATCATTCGCTTATTCGCGGAAAAATCGGCGAATTGTTAATTTCTTCGCAGAAACTAATTACAATCCAACTTTTTTTATATTAATCGATAGATAAATTAAGTTCCGTTCTTTTGGAATAGTAAAATTGACAAGGGCGTGCTTATAAATATGCTAAAATCGGTTTGTTCGCAGTTTGGGCATTCGCAGGTCGCTGAGCTGTGAATGGACCTTTAGAGTAAATGTGTGGTTGAATTATGAGTTTGTGTACGGATTCGAATCGATGCGGCACTTGGGTTTGTGTTTAAATGAGTATCAGAACCGAATACTCAAGTAACGTATACTTAATATCCGATAGACACTTTTTGCACATCCCTACCTTATACTGATGCTCAGCGCATGGGCGGATGGGAAAAGGGGGAGATGAATGGATGAGATGCCCTGCCGGTTTGCGTTGGCTTTAAATGTTTGTGGATTGTAATGGTTAGGAAATACAGACGCTGGTAGATCGTTCGACAAACCTGTTGTTCGGTTTATGAACGAATCTCTATATTTGACAGTACGTCCGAATTTGGGCTTGAGGGTGAACTGATGTGCATTCTAAGCATGACGCGTATTGCGGGTGAAGTTTTGAAGGGGAGGAATGCAACTGGCTATTTTGCTGAAGCATTTTTTTTTTAAAGCAATAAAATAGGCAAAGACTCGTGACATTTCTACGATGTTCGAGTGAGACCATGGAGCTCACAATGTCTCTATCACCTATAAGTTTTAACGTACGATTTCGTACTCTATCTAGAATGCGCAGAACGGTCTTGGGTGCACCAGGCCAGATGTGGGCGTTATATTCCATCTTTAGGCAGATGAATACCTCATAGATGGAGGCCAGATCAGACGGAGTGAAATTTTTTTTGGAACGCTTAAGGAATCCTAGACATTTTGCAGAATTTTTGGCGACGTCGAATATGTGATCGTTCCATCGAAGGTGGTTATTCATGCACATACGGAGAATGGCAAGCCTTTCGGATTCAGCGATACAAGTACCATTCATGGATAATGGTAGGGTGTCTTGGTTTCGCTTGAGAGACAGAAGACAGCATTGAGTCATTGGTACATTAACGTTCCTTTTTTACGACCGAAGAGCAGGGACTTAAGTTACCGAACGAACGAATGAAAAACTGAGGGTACTGTCATCAGCGATGGAATTTTTTTTATAATTTGCGGGCACCCAAAGGGTTATGAATACCTTTAACATGTTTACACACAGTGCGGGCGTTGGAAAGGATGGATAGAAAGAGAGAGAGAGAAAGATTTTGTGTAGTGGTTCTTGATGCTCAGTTGCTTATGCTTCAGCTATTCTCCGGGGGTGGCGTCCAGATAACTGGGGAGATTGGATTGGAAGTTGCAAAAAAGAGTAAAAATTAAAAAGACTAATTAATTTTAACTCTTAATTTTGACAGATTTAACTGATTTTGACAGATTTCACCTACCAATTAAAGGAAGATGTGCCAGCTGTCATTTCTACATTGGACGAAGTATCAACAGCGAGTTTCGGATCCGGAGATCGTAAGATTCTCATCACTCTTCAGGTAAATCAACAACCCCTTACTTTCCCAGGTAAAATAGCTTTTGATGTGGCTGACGTCACAAAAAGCTAGGGAGACGAGATAGTAACTTGAGGCTGAAGCGAAGGCACTCTGCGAGAAGCATAAAGAGGTTTTTCGTCCGGAATTGGGGTGTAGCAAGGTGTTCGTTGTCCATCTTATGCTTTAACAAAACAGTATTTTAAGCATCGGCCAGTCCCGCTTGCTCCGAGACTCACTAGCAATAGAACAAACTGGGAGGGCTTTAGAAATGATTGCGAAACAAATATCGCCTTAAATGTATCACTTAGAACACCTTGTGAACTAGAGGACGAAATTGATCGTTTCGTGGAAGCAATTTAAAGAGCGGCATGGAAAAACACTCCTTCTAGAAGCTATAAGATCAACCGCAACCCAGAGAAATCATTGAACTGGTGAGAGAGAAACGAAAAGCGCGAAAGAAATGGCAAATCACTCGTGCACCGCAGCATAAAATGGTCCTTAACCGACTATGCAATCGCCTTAGAGATAGTATTCGCGAATTTAAAAGCAAAAAGATAGCGACCTATCTTGAAAATCTTTCCGGTGAAAGAGAATCAAATTATTCGCTTTGGAGAGCGCTAAAAGCCATCCGGAAACCTCAAAAGCAAGCATCACCAATTCGGAAAAACGATGCAAACTGGGCAAAGAACGACAAAGAAAAGGCAGAACTTTTTGCTTTGCACTTAGAAGAAACGTTTAAGCCGTTCGACGGCCCTTCGTTGGCGCCCGACTCCCCAGTCACGACATCTGACAACTTTAAAGCAAAAAAAGTTGCATTGATTGAACTGAGGGAAGTGATTATAAATTTAAAGACAAAAAAAGCTCCGGGTTACGACTTGATAACGGCGCAGGTAGTCAAGGGATTGCCGAATAAAGCTATTATCAAACTGCTCTATTTGATCAAAGCTTCGTTCAGATTGCTCTACGTTCCGAGACAATGGAAAGTCACCGATTTTGTGATGGTCCCGAAACCAGGCAAACCGCTAAATGAGAAGAAATCATATCGGCCTATTTCCCTATTGCCGGATATCTCAAAAATATTTCAAAAACTTCTTTCCAAACGTCTACAGCCCGTAATCGACGAAAGACATCTCATTCCTGACCATCAGTTTGGATTTAGAATTAAACATTTTACAATTGACCAAGTCCACAAAATAACTGAAGTGATTGAGAAAGCTCTGGAAGAAAAAAACATTTGTTGTGGTGTATTTCTTGACGTCTCACAAGCTTTCGATAAGGTTTGGCATGAAGGCTTGGAGTATAAATTGCAACGACTACTGCCACGGCAACTCTTTCTAATCCTACTATCGTATCTCACCGAGAGACTCTTTCGTGTTAAGCACGGAAATGATTACTCTGACTTCAAGGAGATTGCGGCCCGAGTTCCACAAGGAAGTGTCCTTGGCCCGCTTCTATATGTACTGTACACGCGTGATATCCCACAGGAAAGAAACTGCGTCGTCGCCACGTTTGCGGACGATACGGCGATATTGACAACGGGCGAAACTATTGCAGCAGCAACTGGAAAGCTTCAACATGCTATTAATATAGTCCACGCTTGGACGAATTCTTGGCGTATTGTGCTGAACGAAAGCAAATCTATTCACGTCAACTTTACCTATAAAAAAGTGGATAGATTACCTCTATATCTTAACTCGGCTCAAATACCGTACGCGAACGAAGCAAAATATCTAGGAATGACTCTAGACGTTAAGCTTAAATAGAAATCACACGTAAAAATGAAACGCGACGAGCCAGAAAACAAATACCGACAAATGTACTGGCTACTCGGAAAACATTCGAAGTTGAGCCTACATAACAAACTGCTTATCTATAAACCAGTTCTAAAGCCTGTGTGGACGTATGGTATACAACTATGGGGTTGTACCAAGAAAACCAATAGAAACATCATACTAACTTTCAACGCACCGTGGTATGTACGTAACGTAGATATTCATGGAGATCTGGGAATTCCCAGCGTCGTCGAAGAGATAACAAAATTTGCGCGTAAACACAAAGATCGTGTTCACGGCCATTGTAACCGTACCGTCATTCAACTACTTGACGCGAATAATTCAATTCGTCGTCTGCAAAGGATAAAACCTTTTGACCTCGCGTCATAGTATATGCCGGTCGCGAAAAAGGCAGGAACTATCATTGGAATTTAACCTGCCTAAAGTTCTACATTTCTTTTAACTTCGTACGAAAATTTTTTTTTTTCCAAAAATCACGTGTATCGTAAGCGAAAATAAAACTGCTGGATAAGCGTCGGCTTAGTTGTAGTATTACTTTTGAAGAAAGGTGTTTTTTTAGTGAGTAAAAATCTCACACTACCATAAGCACGCTCGGTCGGCCCTTATGGTGTCTTTAGAAGATTTTTCACCTACTCTCGGCAAAAAAAAAAAGAAGGAAAATTTTCAATTGGAGATCGATCGATTTTAGAAGTTAGGTATCCTTCGCTCAGTGCAGACAGTGGGTCCAAAAAGCGAACGGTAGTTTGCGAATCTGCGGCGACTTCAAAGTCACCATAAATTCACATCTCGAGATCGACCGCCACCCAGTTCCTCGGATTCAAGAACTCTTCCGTAAGCTGCAGGGCGGTAAATTGTTCATGAAGGTGTAATTGTCTGACGCTTACCTCCAGGTCCCACTGGATGAGTTTTCGAAGAAACTGTGCGAGTCAACACCGAATTCGGACTGTTCGAGAACCAACTACTTCCGTTCGGAACCGCTAGCTCTACTGGCATTTTTCAACGCTATATGGAGCAGCTCACTGCTGATTTGCAGTTCTGTGCATCGTATATGGACGATGTTGTTGTGTCTGGTAAGACAAACGAAGAACACATTAACAATCTAAAGACATTGTTGGAGAGGTTGGAGCATCATGACCTATGGTACCGACTCGAGAAGTGCCAATTTGCGAAACGCGAAGTCGAGTAATTGGGTCATGTGATTGACCACGAGTGCATTCGACTTGGAAGCATTCATCGGTAAGTTGAATTATTACCACCAATTTGTCGAGAATTTCGCTCAACTAGCAGCTCCATTGAATCAGCTTCGAATCACCGATGTGCCGTTTATGTGGGGAAAGGCTTAACAACACTCATTCAAGTATTTTAAGATATTGTCATGAATGTCTCTCGGCTAGTGCATTTCCAGGATGATTTGCCAATCACTCTGGCAACTGATGCATCATCGCATGATATAGGATCAGTCATCTTCCATATATATCAAGATGGTAATGAAAAGCCCATCACTTTCGCATAGAAGACACTCACGGAGGCACAAGGACGTTACAGCCTGCTGACCATCCAGTGGGGTTAACTTACTCCCATGCTCTTTTAAACCTGGTGCAAGAAGAGAATGATTTCGTATTCAAAATCATAATGAGCGACGAAGCCTATTTCCACTTAAGTGCTTGTGTAAATAAACAAAATTTGTTTCTGGGGTACGGTGAAACCACGTGAAATACATGATAAGAAATTGCATCCCCTCAAAGTGACTATTTGGTGCGTCATTTGCAGTGAAAAAGTGATTGTCGCTTAGTTTTTTGAGGACGTCGACAGCACCACCGTACCCTTAACTGGTGAGCGCTACAGAGAGATGCTAAACGAGTTTTTTTTGCCGCAGTTGGGTCTTGAGCATTGCTGTTTCCAGCAGAACGGTGCAACTCCTCACACAGCTCGGGAAACGATGGAGATTTTGAATCGTTTCCAGGCAGTGTGATCTCCCAGTTTGGCGGTTTAAACTGGCCGGGCAGATCGCCAGATCACCACCACAGAACACCGCTGTGGTGCAGTTGCGGTGCCGTTGCGGTACGGATGCGGTGTAGTTGCGATTCTATCTTTTTGTGATGCCCCCTCTGCGGTGATGCCCTAGGCCGGTGCCTAGTGTGCCTTGCTATAAATCCATCACAGCCTTTAAGGTTGATTCTTAGAAGTTATTTTATAATAAATAATCATATATAGTTTTTTTTTTTTTTTTTCCGAGGGTAGGTGAAAATCTTCAACAAGACACTATGAGGATCGACAGCGCGTGCTCATAGTAGTGTGGGATTCTTACCCACTAAAAAACCTCCCTTCAAAACAGACTTGTTTTCATTTTTACTACAACTAAGTATTCGACTTATCAAGTAGTTTTCGTTTCACGTAATAAGGACGTTTTGCAGGGACCTTCCCATTAGAAGTTCCTGCCAGCTCTGCAGTTTAGACGCGGTTACTTATCGCGCTAAGTCTAAAGCTTTGGTTCTTTGTAGACGGCGCAGTAAATTTATTTCTTCCAAAACTTGGAGGACTGTAATATTTACGTGACTTTCTAGTCGACTTTTATGCTTTCTCGCTTAGGTTTGAATTTCGTCTTCTATAGTTTTAATGCCAAGATCTCTATGGATATCGCTATTTCTGATATACCATGGCGCATTAACAATACCTCTTAGCACTTTGTTTTCAAAAGTTTGTAAACTTCTAATGTTACTTATTTTGGTACGAGTATAACCCCAGAGTTGTATACCATATGTCCATACAGGCTTTAGCACTTGCTTATATAAAAGCAGTTTGTTCTCTATATTGAGCTTGGAATATTTTCCAAGTAACCAATACATTTCTCTATATTTATTATCTAGTTCTTTGCGTTTTTTCTCTACGTGCGTTTTCCATTTCAGCTTTGTATCAAGTGTCATTTCAAGATACTTAGCCTCGTTTGCAAACGGAATTGGAACCGAGTTTGAAAAGATCGGCAAATTATTTATTTTCTTATAAGTAAAATTTACATGAACAGATTTGGTCTCGTTGAGTGCGATTCGCCAAACCTTTGTCCATTCATTTACTCAATCCAAAGCTTCTAGCAGTTTTTCTGTACTATCTTCGACCATTTTACCTACTGCCAAGATAGCAGTGTCGTCGGCAAATGTAGCTAGCTCAGTGCCTTCTACTTGCGGTATATCACGGGTGTATAATAGATACAAGACTGGACCAAGAACGCTTCCTTGCGGCACCCCAGCCATTATTCCCTTAAAATCTGAATATTCATTTCCACATTTGACGCGGAATAGTCTATTCGTAAGGTAGTTCTTCAAAATATTATATAGGTGCTCTGGCAGAACTTGTCGTAATTTAAACTTTAAGCCTTCGTGCCAGACCTTGTCAAAAGCTTGAGAGACGTCAAGGAATACGCTTGAACAAATCTTTTTTTCTTCAAGTTACTTTTCGATTACATGTGTTATTCGATGTACTTGTTCAACTGTAGAATCCTTACTTCTGAATCCGAATTGATGATTCGGAATGAGATGCCTTTCTTCTATTACCGGCTGTATTCGCCTAATCAATATTCTCTCGAACACCTTGGATATAATTGGAAGAAGCGAAATCGGTCTATAAGACGTTTTTTCATTCGGCGGTTTTCCGGGCTTAAGGACCATTATGATTTCGGCGACTTTCCATTGACTGGGAACATATTCTAGTCTAAGTGCGACGTTTATAATGAACAGAAGCTTAATTAGAGCTTTCCTTGGTAGGGCTTTAAGAACCTCTCCCGTAATTATATCGTATCCAGGAGCCTTCTTAGGTCTAAGTTTCTTTATTTCTTCCTTAAGTTCGGTAAGTGTTGCATTTCTTATTACGCTATTGTCTATATAAGACGTATTTATATTTTCAATAAGAGCTTGTCCATCAAACGGTTTGAAAGTTTCTTCCAGGTGGGTGGCAAAAACTTGCGCTTTCTCATTATCATGCCTGGCCCATTCGCCTTGATTTTTCCTAATTGGTGCGGCTTGAATTTGAGGTTTCCGAGTTTGTTGCCATTTTTTGCGTGCTTTTCTCTTCTCCTTAATCATCTCTTTTATTTCCTGCGGATAAGTTTGAATGTAGCTTGCCGGCGTTTTCTTTGGTTTGGGAGAATTCTTCCACGCGGCATTCTGTAGGATTTCGACAAAGCGATCAACTTCAACTTCAAGTTCATATGGCGTTTTAAGTGATACGCTCAGCTCAGTATTTGATTCAATATCTTTTTTAAAACCGTCCCAATTAGTTTTCGCGCTGGTTAATCTGACCGGTCCTACTTTTTTAATCAAAACATCGCTTATCGTCATAATGATTGGAGAATGATCAGAGGAGAGATCAAAGCTTTCTTCAACTTTTATACAGTTGCCAGATATTCCTTTAACAACAAAGAAATCGATCAGATCTGGTATCTTATTTCTATCAGTCGGCCAATATGTTGGTTTACCCGTTGAGCGAAAATCCCAACTGTATTGCATACCCGCATTATAAAGCTTTCTACCTTTCTGTGAGGCGTACCTTGAACCCCAGAAGGGGTGTTTGGCGTTGAAGTCGCCGCCAATAATAAAATTTGGTTTAAGGAAGTTGAAGATGTTTGTGAAATCACTTTCTTCAAGTTTACATCGCAGTGGACAATATATAGACGAAATGTTGAAGGCAAAATGCCTATTTCTAACACGTACCGTGCTTACTTGCATTGCTTCTAATTCAATCTTTACTTCCGCTGAGTGTTCGATACATTCTTTTATAAACAAGGATGATCCGCCTCTTGCTCTTTCCGATGGGTGGAAGGCGTGATACACGCTATATCCTCTTATCTTAACGTTCGTTTGTTTTGTCAGATGAGTTTCACAGACCAAGCATATATCAATATCTTTTTCTCGTATAAATATTTCTAACTCGTCGAGTCTTCGTATGAAGCCGTTAGCGTTCCATGTAAGAATTTTTAGCATTTCTTTCATATTCGGGTTGAAGTGCGCCTGTTATGAATGTTGCTTTCTAGTGCAACTAGTCTCTCGAAAATAAGTTTGTTTGTTTTGCATTGCTCTTCAAGTTTCGCAAGTATTAAGGAGAAAACATTGGATACTGGATTTTGTGAGCTACCTCTATCACCGTTTTCCAATGTCGCAACTTGAGTTAGAGTTTGGACGGTTTTTTGCCTTGATCTCCCGTGGGTTGACGGTCATATACTTGCCATTAGCTGCCATCGCCGCTTGAGCATAAGACTGTGCGTCAGTATTCGAAGACTTTGCTTCTGTCACATTTTCTCTACTGCGTTTGGGGTTTTCGTCGTTACCCGATCTTAAGTCAATATTGATGGATTTCCTATCTTTCGCTGCTTTTTTTTGTAGCTATTTTGGGTCTGTTCTTGATTGGTTTCGGATTAGGGCGCATGGAATTTTTAAGCGTATCGCGCCTTTTTTGGAGCTCTTTCGCCACTTCGCAACCTCGATAGTTCGCAGGATGTTTTCCTTTGCAGTTAATACAAGTGGCTGGGGTTTGTTTGTTTAGCTGACAGTCTTCCAAGAGATGCTTACCTGCGCATTTGACGCATCGCGGTTCTTTCTGGCAGTAAGTCTGCGTATGATTGAAACCTTGACAGCATTTACACTGCGGGATCGATCTGGAGCTCTTAGGCATGGGTTCAATTTTGACCACGATGTTTAGAATAGTCTTAATACCACACGAGGGGTGGAGTCCCCTTGCTACAACACGCAGTGGTCTTTCTAACTTATTTTGGTAAGTATACCACTGAATATTTTCGGCATTCAATTTTTGGGATAATGATCGGTAACCGTCGGCATCATCGGCATTGATTTTCCACTTCACGTATTGTTTCGCAGAGATGTCACCTTAAACTTCGATGGCAGAGTTCCTTTAATGAGGCAATGCAACTTATTATAGTCCGTTATTCCAACGACGTTTATCAGTGAAGGAGGACGTAATTTTTGTTGTTGTTGCTTTTCTTGCAACTCCTTGCGCTTTTCATGTTTTTGTGGCTCGACTTCCGGTGACGAACCAGCTTTGCGTTATTTGCTAGGTCGTTTCTTTTCGATCCAATTCGTTTCACGTGTTAGCTCTTCTTCGTCCGTCTGATATTCGTGACTAGGTGAGCGATGTGGTCTAACTGTACTTTCTTTTTGTAGATACGTGTTTTTTAGGGCATTATTTTCCTGCCTGAGTAAATCTACTTCTTTCTTAAGCTCACGATAGAGTAGCTCCATTTCGGTAAGCTTTGTACGGAGTACGTCGTTTTCCTCCTTAATGCTTTTAGATTTCGCTGAGTCCCGTTTTTCACGCGCTTCCGGCGGACTTCTTTTTCCGGAGACGTTCGATCTTGTTGGTGGAGATCGAGATACCATTGTACTTTTTGAGAAGGGATTTAATAGGTGCAATAAATGGCTCTCCCCAGAATCCGTAGATCCGACCTCCGAAGAGGGTGGATTTGCCAGTGTACCTGGACTGCCACCTGGGGTATTAAAATCTTTTGTTTTGATCATTGCATGTTTTGTATACGCCATACTCGGTATACGGAGGGTGGATTTTAGTCGCCTCTTACGAAAGACATGCCTACCTCGGGTATATTCTAACCCCTACCCGAAGGCGTCATATATACTGTCATTCAGAAGAAACTGCGATTTTCAACATTGAATAAATCAGGAACAAATGAAGGTATTGAAAAGAACATTTTGAACAGACTCAGTAGCATAACTTACATTTACATACCATTTTATTGACGATATCGAAACACAAGAAATCATTGAAATTCATGTGGAAAAAATCACACCAGTTAATGGTGTCCTTCGAGACGAACGCTCTCAATTAGCCTTTGGAAAAAATAGTCCATCCATGGAATTGCGGTGATGATTACTCGGGTGACCTACTTCAATTTTGGGAGGTTGAAACTTAATCTGCTTAGAGGTAGGTAACAACTTCAAATCTACATTTTTTAGAGCAAAACTTTAAATATACCATGGGTCGTATGTAAAAGATGAGCACGATCTCAGAGTCAGAGCTGACGAGTTTGAACTCACATGTGAGATCGATTGTGCGAAGCGGAACTCGGACTCAGTTTTATATGCAAAAAAATGAGATCGTTCCAACGGCTCTGACTAGATGGATTTAAGTCAGATTTCAAGGGACTCTGCCTTATTTAGTTGTGATTAGAATTTCTTAGCCGCAAGTTAAATAAAAACTTATGAATGTCTTCTAAAAGTGAAGAAGAAAGTGTGGTTTTCAACAGTGAATTTGATAACTTTCATAAATTTTTGTTTAAGGAACTTCGAACATGAGCTGGAGCCAATAGTGTTTGATCTGCAGTAGAATCGTTAGTTTGTATCAAGTGATTGTTTAACCCTGGAACACACACCCGGCTGCCCGTGTATCCACTTGCAACTTTGAACCGCTATTGCTCTTGAAACAGCCATCATACAGGATTGAAATTCAGAATCTAGGAAATATAAATAATTCTGAGAAATTAAAAAGTTATTACATTAAATTTGGTCCAGTGGTTCACCCGGGGTACCCGTGAATTCACCTGTGTTTTGTACTGAAATTACATTAATATACAGAAAATAACAAGAGCGTTTTTATGTTTTCGTACACTTTTATAAGGAATCTTTATTGAAATTAAAAAATTACATTTATGTATTTTATTCATTATTATTACACAACATACATATACAAGATTCTATAGAATGCTGCAAATATATTGGCTTCTTACGAGTATATATGCTGCATGACTTTCTGGTCTTTCTGGACGTTTTTCATCCCGTATGTAACAGAAATAGCAGGAATGAAAACAATTTCGCTTGTTTACCTCTAATACGGTTTTGTTTTGGGAAATTCCCGTTTTATATACACAGCAAAAACAACGTTTTTTCTATTTTGCAAAACAGCTCAACTACTTTGTTATACACCAATTTTAACTGAAATGCTACATCATTTTTGCTTTTCTAACGAAAATCGTTTTCTCGAAAATCGGGTCATTGTGTACAACTTCTACCTTCGACATGAGGTGGAGCACTGGCGATCTGAGAACACTGGTTGCATCGTGTTCAATGAAAGATATATGGCAAATAATGCCGTCGCCGATGAAAGGGCACATCCCCCGTTCATTTTGAAGACGGGGCTCCAAACGATCTTTGAATCACGGAGAAAAAAGAAATCCATGGGAATCGATGGTATACCCAACATTGTACTTAGACATCTTCCTCCAGAAGGGGTGAACATTTACACTTTCCTGTTTAATAATGCAATGAATAATGCCCATTATCCAGTACATTAGAAAACAGCTGTGGTGCAACCCATTTCAAAGAAAATGAACATAGCTCAAATCTGGGGAATATCCGGTCGATAAGTCTCCTTCCGTACATCAGCAAGGTATTAGAAAAAGTGATCCATAGAGCCTTGACTAAGTGGGTTGAGAACAGGCAATTAATTCCGGATAACTAATTCGGTTTCAAGGCGGTTCATGATACTATACATGCCGCGTCTAAACTGGTATCCGATATCCAGTGGAATAAAATGCAAGAATCGATGAACGGGTGCATGTCTAGTTGACTTGGAGAAGGCATTCGCTACCATATGGTTAGAGCGACTCTTCTACAAGTTGAGTAGGCTGGGCATAAGTAAACCACTGCTGTACATACTTTACGACATGCTCACCAGTAAGAAGTTCATTGTGAAAAATGGCAATGTGACGTCTGCTGGAACGTTTGAAGTAAAAAATGGTCTGCAACAGGGTACGGTTTATTCGCCGAACCTATTCAATATTTACACGAGCGATCTCATAGGTTCGCTTCACCATGCCATAGTGAACGCAGGCGACTTGGTCGTGTACAGGTCAGGGCCTAAGATCGAGCTCATTGTATTATTTTTGCAGCGTGACTACGAGAAGATTAAGAGATACTGCTACGACTGAAAGCTGAAAATCAACTTGCAGAAGTCAGAGACCATCCTGTTTAGAACGCGCCGTTGTCTGAGGCCCATTGGGACACCAGAAAGAATTGGCGAAAGTTCTCTATCGTGGGACAGCACGGGCAGGTACTTACGAGTCGAAGTGTAGTCAGGTACCTTGGGGCCTGGCTAGATCAATATCTATATTTTAACAAACATATAGATGCTGCTCTGCCCAGCTGCTTTTGCCTCCAAAGAGACTGTTTTATAGCAGCCAACTCGATGCGAAGGTGAAGGTAATCTGCTACATGGCCCTCATTCGGCCTATGCTCGCATATGGATGTCCTGTGTGGTTCAACGTGGGGCCAATCTTGTTGGAAAAGATGTGGGTGTTTGAGAGGGCTTGCCTTCGTTTGTACATCACACCCGAGTCTGAGTACATAAAATTCTATCGTAATGAGGTCTTGTACAACAGGGCGAATCTGATCAGAGTGGATAATTTCTTGATCAAGTTGATTCGAAGGCACATTGCAAGAGCAATGACCTCGATGAATAGCCTGATCTTTGGGGCTTATTACCCCAACAATCTCTATCACGAGAGTGTGCTCCTTAACGGCTTTATCCCACCAGAAGCGTTCCTATATCTTGACCAGAGAGGTCTGATCCAGGATAAGTTAGCGGTGCCGCAAATCTTCCACGTCGCCAGAAAAGCTGTGCATTGGCGACTCAACTACAACCGAGACGTCGCACAGAGTAGTGTAGATCATATCCGGTTCAATAGGGCGGTTTCAGTCCGCGATATTGAAGATGTAATAGCTTGAACCAAATCACTTGAACGTTTTTCTGAAATGAAAATGAGTAAAACTCGTACAAATAAAAGAGACCTGCGCAGAAAAACGTTAAAGTGCTATACTATAGCTTGAACCTGAACTTTTTTCTGCGCAGGTCTCTTTTATTTGTACGAGTTTTACTAATTTTCATTTCAGAAAAACGTTCAAGTGATTTGGTTCATAACATAGGACATAAAGTTTTGCTATACAATTTAGTTGTGGTTAAGTGGCAGTGCACGTCGAGTCTCCCGCTTATCATACTCACTTCTGCCGCCTAGGTTCGCCTCCTACCCGCGGGTAACTATTCGTTTTATTTTTTTTTTATTTATTTATATTTTCTTTTGCAAGCGCATTAAAAAAAAAATAAATTAATATTTGGCGCAACAGCTCTTTAAAGTGCCAGGGCCTAGCTTCTCGCAACCACTCATGTTGTGTGCGTTATATTTTTCACACGAATGGAAGGGACCTACTGTTTAGTGCCGTATCCGAACGACGATTTGAGAAGCTTTTTCGTGACAACAATACTCTCGGATGTTTGTCAGACGCTCGCGAGAGGTGGGAGCGTGAAAAAACTTTTTGGTATTTGCTGGGATTTGAACTTGGAACCTCATGCGTAGTAATCCGACACCCTAACCACTTACGCCACGGCGCCCACACACTGTCGTGTTTTGGCCTTTGCAATAAATCTTTTCACACAAAGTGTGTTGGCCTCACGGACTTGGCCTTGCAATTTACTGGTCTGAATGTCAACTGGTATCATTGTCTAGTTTGTCATTTAAACTTGTCGCTATGAAACGCGAATTCTTGGATCTCTCAGCGAATTTTGCTGTTATGGCAGACCGATATGAGAAAGTTAGTGGTCTTTTTGCATCGTTTTCTCAATATCCATCAATGTGCAGCTTGTCAACATCCACCGATCTTCCGACCCCTTGTTCCGAATTGATTACTGAAGAGTTAAGTAACGAGCCGATACCACCCTCAGGTATATGCTGGTGAATCTAGAACTGAAATGCCAGAGCAAAATTCCGGTCGCAACACCTTGCCAGAGCGCGTCAAAGCGCATTGTGCGTGAGGGGCCTTTTCAGTGGTTTGTATAAAGAATTGTTGCATATCTTCAAAAATATGTAAGTAATTTAAAATTTTTCAACTGATTCTGAAAGATTATCTGAAGATCTTTAAGACCGTGTATTAAGTTTAGTCCTAACATTATATTTTCGAAAATATTCGATTTTAAGACCCAACATTTCGAAATGAGCCAAATACTTTTTCTGCTCATGATGTTTCTACACTTAAAGCAGCATAAGAGATTTTTTTTTTGATTTTTATTTTCAGTAAGTCCAATCATTTGTTGTTAAATCTGCAATTTAGAAAAAAAAAAGTCTTCACCATAAGTCAAAATACATGGCATTACTCACTTTAAGGTATGCGTAAATATGAGCTGCGTTTATTGAGAAGTACAAATAAATTTTAAGGATTTCTCTGTTCAATTTGCAGCAGTTTTAATCTGTCATATATACAATCATAATAAAACTATAAAATTAAAATTTATTTCAGGTAATAATTAACCAAAATCGATTTTACGTCACCCTTCTTCGCTGAAGAGATTTCCCTCATCATTGGATTCTTCGTCACTGCAATAGTTACGTCCGTTGTCTGAAAAATATAGTTGGCCGTATCAATTGAACAGAATATAGACATTGCTAAGGTATTGTGGTGCCCCTTGACACCAGTCCCAACAGCTCTATGTCACTTAGATGGAACCATAAGCAAAACTGAAAAATCTGCTTTGATTAAATTATTGGAAAATAGAGTAAACAGCCAAGCACCGACAAATATCGAGGTTGTTGTTCTCGATGGATTTTTCATGTAGCATCTGATGAAAGATATTCCAAAAGCGTTTGGAATTATATCAAAGAAAATTTTGCAAATGGTCACGCGGTTCAGTGCTGATCGAATTGATATAATTTTCCATCGTTATTTTTCGCCAGCACAATTCAAGAAATGGCACTAAATAAGAATATGACATTTCAAGACCTGACCAAATACGGCCTCCTGATTTCATTAAAGAACTTAGAAATAACAAGTTCAAAGTGGCTCTAGTAAAATTTTTAGTACAACACTGGGAGAGTGATGAACTAATACCATTTATAGGCAACAAAACAATTTAGTTCAATTATAATGTATGTTATCGCTTTCAATGCCATAATGATAAAATAATAAAACTAAATGACAACACTTACTCCTGTGAAGAACATGAAGAAGCGAATACAAAAATAATTCATCACATAACTAAGGTAAAAGATGAATCGAATATTTTGGTAAGATGCTCTGATACGCATGTACTTGTAATACTTCTGGGAAACATGAAAAATCTGACAAGTTCAATAAAGATTTCAATGGAAGTTGGTGTTGGGAACTATAAAACGATACATTGATGTATCCGAATTATGCCTTTCCTTAAAAAAAACACTATCAAGTTCTTTGCCAGGTTTTCATGCGACAACTGGATGCAGCATTTTTTAAGAAAGGAAAATTAAAACCGTGGAAACTGCTGGAAAATTCCTTAGAATATCAAACAGCGTTCGCTATGCTAGGAGAAACCGATTTTGTTTCAAGAGAACCGACCTTTAAACTTATTGAAATCTTTGTGTGTCACATGTATAACATCAGATATACGGAAACGGTAGACGACGCAAGATTCGAAATATTTAATAACACGTATAAGGTAAAGTTTCGATGCTTCGAGTTGCCACCCTGTCGATCTGAACTACGCCAACAGCTGTTACGCGCTCAATATATAACTTCTATCTGGAACAATGCTTTTTCTAAAAATCCTACTACTTTGGTACCAAAGCAGAACGGATGGCTAAAAACAATGGAAGTTATGGTTTTATGTGGTTCGAAAGAGATCAGCTACCAGCATTTGTAAATGATGTCATCATTCAACCGTCAACTGAAAAAGAATTTGAGTTAGGTATATCTTGATATCACATCCGCTGATATGTATGCACCTTACAAATGATATTTAACTATATTTTCCAGACAACGGACGTTACTATTGCAGTGACGAAGAATCCAATGATGGGGGAAATCTCTTCAGAGAAGAAGAATGACGTAAAATCGATTTTGGTTAATTATTACTTGAAATAAATTTTAATTTTACAGTTTTATTATGATTGTATTAACAGACAGATTAAAACTGCTACAAATTGAACAGAGAAATCCTTAAAATTTGTTTGTACTTCTCAATAAACTCATCTCATATTTACGCATACTTTAAAAGTGAGTAATGCAATGTATTTTGACTTATGGTGAAGACTTTTTTTTCTAAATTGCAGATTTAACAGCAAATGATTGGACTTACTGAAAATAAAAATCAAAAAAATAATCTCTTATGTTACTTTATATGTAGAAACATCATGAGCAGAAAAAGTATTTGGCTCATTTCGAAATGCTGGGTCTTAAAATCGAATATTTTCGAAAATATAAATGTAAGGACTAAACTTAATACACGGTCTTAAAGATCTCCGGATAATCTTTCAGAATCAGTTGAACAATTTTAAATTACTTTCATATTTTTGAAGATATGCAACAATTCTTTATACAAACCACTGAAAAGGCCCCTCACGCACAATGCGCTTTGACGCACTCTGGCAAGGTGTTGCGACCGGAATTTTGCTCTGGCATTTCAGTTCTAGATTCACCAGCATTTACTAGATGATATACCAAAATTTGAGTGCTGACGAAATAACTTAAAAATTGGAGTTTCTGTTACATGTTTCGGGCACTCTGGCAGGAGTTTGCGACCGCCCAATCGCTCTGGCAATTTCACTACACGATATGATTTTTAATTGCGATTCATCAAACAAGGACTCAAAGTTGACGCTATAATTTTTTTTTCCAAGATTTTTTACAAATTTGAGGCCCTGTAGCCCCTAAAGCGTCCGGCCCAGATCCGCCAGAATTTCACATCCGTAATGTATTCGAACACGACAACCAAAAAATAAGCGAAATTTTGTTGACGAAATAATCATGAAAAAATTTCACCAGCTCTTAGTCTACTACTCATATAGCCCCAATTAAAAATCGTCTGTCAGCCTTGCCTAAATCGATGGAAATCTCCGTTTCTAGATTACTTCCAGTCACGTCCTGTGACGACATACTTAATAATTTAAAGGACTATTCTGTTGACGTGTCTAAAATTAAATGTCAAAAAATAATTAAAAAAGAGTAGTCCTTTCGCTTCGTTTAAACTTACGACTGAGTTATGTCTCTTTGAAAAACTATTGAACAAAGATATGTGGCCTCAGGATGTATTGATTAGAGAGTTTGTTGCTAAGCCTCAGAATAACAACACTCGCCATGTTCTCAATTCTCCAAAAAAACAAAAGCGCTTATCCCTTTACTACCAAAATGTAACGAGACTCCGCACGAAAACGAGAAATTTATTATTGGCATCTCATGCATCGATCCATGATGTGATGGCACTGACGGAAACTTGGCTCAATTTTACCTTTTTAAGCACGGAATTATTCTCCACAGACTGTGAGGTATATCGTTAAGATAGATACTTAGATACTGAGCATGAGGGTGGTGGAGTCCTAATTGCTGTTCGAAATTCTTTGCAAAGTTGTACCTTTCCAATTTCTAATACAGATTCGCTAGACGTTATCTGTGTGAAATTAAATCTAGGATATAAGTTCGTTATAATTATTAACATTTATATTCCTCCTGAAAACTCGATCGAGGTATATAAGCATGCTGATGCCATAAATTATGTATCGGAAAATTGTAATCCTCTCGACGACATTTTATTGGTGAGTGATTTTAATCTACCCAACTTAAAGTGGACCCTTTCTGACGACGAACTTAGTTTTGTGGTAGCACATGCGTCTTTACCCCAAGAACAGTTTTGGTGGACAATGTGATGTCTTGTGGATTACTGCAACTAAGCAGTATACAAAATTTTCTTGACAGACAGCTTGACCTGGTTTTTTATAGAAATTCGAGTAGTTGTATTGTGGAACCTAGTTCCACCACGATGAGTACTATTGACGCGTATCATCCTCCACTTCACGCTATTCTTTCTCATAACGACGTGGTTCATGATAATTTTGAAAATCTTACTCTTGAATTTGATTTTAAGAAATCAGACTTTAATTTACTAAACGAACTAATATCTAGCATTGATTTGTAGGAATCTTCAACAGCAAAAGTAATATTGAACAAATGAGTTGAATTGAAAAATAGTTTTACATACGTATATTTGACTGTTTTATCTCGTCCGTACCTGTAAGAAACACGCGTAAGGATATAACTGCATCTTGGTACAATAACCAATTACGGAGTGTGCGTAATAAAAGAAATAAAGCGTGGAAAAATTATTTAACGACAAACAGAACAAGCGATTATAACCAGTTCGCTATCCTCTATAGAGACTTTCAAATCTTATCGAAAAATCTTGATAGTTACATTAATAAAATGCGTGGCTCACTTCTTTACGATCCCAAAGTTTTCTGCAAATTTGTGAACAGCAAGAAAAAAACGGATGGTTACCCTGCTAATATGTCTTACTTAAGCGAATCAAGCAGCAGTCCTCTTGTAATCTGCAATATGTTCTCTTCATTCTTTGCCTATCTTTCTGTTCCGACAACTATTCACCTACCCAAAGCAATTTTGCCCACCTTGAAGATTTCTTTAGCAGCTCAATGGGCCAGATTTCAATAATTAATGAAGATGTGAGAGAGCATTTAGGTTTACTTAGCAACGATACTCCCTGTGACCCTGATGGAATTCCTCCGAATGTTATAAAATATTGTTGCAATACCTTGGCATCACCCTTAGCCGTGCTATTTCGGGCATCATTAAGGCAGAGCATTTTTCCTAAAATTTGGAAAAACTCTTTTATTATTCCAATACACATAAAGGGAAATCGAGGTGAAATTTCTAGTTATAGACCTATTGCCAAGCTATCGTGTGTGCCAAAACTGTTCGAGGTTATAGTTTGTAAGGGTTTTTATTTTGCTTGCAAACCATTTCTATCAACCAAGCAGCATGGGTTCATGAATAGAAGATCCACTGTTACTAACCTGTTGGAATTTACTTCTTTTACAAACAAAATTGTCAAAGATTTTAGCAAGGCCTTTGACAAACTTTCCTACAGCTTAATTCTGTTTAAAATGACCTCTTTGGGCTTTCCAAATCATTTCGTTCGATGGATATGTTCTTACTTGAAGAACGGACTTATCAAGTTATATTTCGGGGAATAGCATCCGATGCAACCCTCGCTACATCCGGTGTACCCCAAGGAAGTCACTTAGGCCATCTTTTATTTATCATTGCGACCAATGACGTGGTGGCAATACTTAAGAGTACTCGAATCTTAATCTATGCTGACGACATACAAATCTTTAGACTTGTACGCAGTCAGTCTGATTGTATAGCTATGCAGAATGATTTAGATACGTTCGCTGAATGTTGCTGTAATAACAATTTATTTTTGAATATATCTAAATGTCAGTCGATGATCTTTTCAAGAAAACGTAATTTAATAAGTTATGATTACAATCTCAATGAATATGTACTTAACAAAGTCACATCAATATATGATTTAGGAAAGCATTTTTCTCAAAATATCGACTTCGATTTTCACATTGAACAGATTGTCAATAAAGCGAATCCAATGCTTGGCTTTATAAAACGTTGGAGTAAAGAATTCAAGTGTCCTCTTATAACATCCACGCTTTATAATACCTTTGTTCGTCTGCAGTTAGAGTATGCGTCTAACATTTGGTCTCCAAAGTATGCAGTACACATTAACCGTATTGAATCGGTACAGCGCAAGTTTGTCGGATTTGCACTTCGACATTTTAACTGGAATGCCCCTACACGTCTTTCACCATATTGCGACCGCCTTCTTCTCTTAAATCGTCATTCTTTGGAGAAACGTAGGGAAGTATGTGATGTAGTATTTTAACACCAGCTGGTAAATGGTTTTATTGACTCGCCGGATCTTTTAAATGAATTCGGTTTATACGTAAGATGCTACAACTCCAGAAATACCGAAATTTTCCGCGTAAATTTCCACCGAACGAACTACGGTTCTAACGAACCTCTTACGCGTATGGCGAAGGAAGTGAATAGTAACCGCGACAAATTTGATTACAACCATAGTAAATTAAATTTAAATCATAATTTGTACGAACGATACTAACTTCTTTGTTGAAGTGTTTAGTGTAATGTTTGAAGGCGAACCCCACAGGCGGATCAGTAGAAATGCCGTGAAGTGGGAGGGTTATGATCCCTTGTTTTCGGATCATAACCTCGCTGATAAAAGGAAGAAGAAGAAAAAGTTTAGTGTAATATTTGACTTATGCGTAGCATATTAATTTTTAGTTCATTCTTTTGTTTAGTATGCAATCTGCTTTTTGTTTACTTGTCCAGTCTTTTTGTGTAAGGTGTTAGGCTTTATATATATTCACAATACTAACAACTAACACTACGCTGACTGTGACAAGCTGGATATTACTTAGTAACTGATTTGAGTGTTTCTCTTTCAGTTCAAAGTAATATTCGTCACAAAATGCTTGCCCTTAAGCAGTACTGATAGCGTTTAAATATTTTATTTAATACGTATTCGAATGTGGAAACGGGAAGACTCATTCGGTAATATTGGAAAAACCGATCTCCATCTTCCTTAAGCATTTTGTGCAAGTGGTGATATTCACCTAATTGAGACCGCAATTCGTTTATATTGTAGAATGGATACGCTGTTTTCTTTTTAAAAATGTGTACCTCAACCACGCACTATCTGTTAATAGAATTTCTTCGTCTAAAAATAGCGACATGTTGTGCACTTCACTGAAATCAAACAGAAACTGAAGCGTTAACTAGCTAAATTTTAATCGACCAGCTTAAAAACCTAAGAAAGCGCGAGCTCGCGCTACACATAGCAAGCGCGTGCTAGCGCTAGTATTACTCGCTTGTTAAATAACCATCGCCTTATCCGGGTTAGCCTAAATGGGACAGAGCAGGCCGTCTATTTGTATTATATAATAGCCATGGCCGGCTTACATAGTTTTAAAGTAGTCTTAAGTTTGTATAATATATAAAAGAAAATAACACAGCACTTGGCTAATCAATAAAAAAAAATCAAGGACAGTACTTCGCTTAAAAAAAAGAGTGTATTTAATTACACACCGTAGTTAAGTTAGCTTAAGTTTATTTTTAAAGTAGTATATAAGTTTAATTTATATACGTACCACAAAACAAGTCCATTTAATAATTTTTTTTTATATAAACGGTTTTTCTTAGTATTTTCAATCATCATTAGTTAAGTTATAGTAAATACATTAAGTTAAGTTACGTCGAAAGACATAAGGTAAGAGTTAAGTTTAGCTTAGAGCGCCACAACAGAATTTAACAAATAAAATGCATTGAAAATGAAAATGAAATGAAATCTAGATATAGCTGATTGATGTAGACCAATATCTCCACCAACTCCTATTTGAAATCCGGCGTTTCCTATATAGCACAGAAAAGTTATCATTCTTCTTCATTCTTCAAAGCACCAAAGCGTGTTTCCAGGGTCTGCCCCGAAAATTATTCAGCTAATTATTTCACACCTTCTTCACTAAATCGATACAGCCGACGAAAATCTTCACCAACTAGACACCTTCCATTTTTTAAAATTCGATTTGTAACGAAATTTAGCTGAAATTTGGCCATCTTTGTTGCTGTATAGAAACTAAGTAAGGAAAATATCATGCCTAACTATTTATGAGATCGATCTCATGCAATCAGTCGTTTTCTCATCTTTTGGCATATCAAAACAAGTTCTGCTTCACATCTAGTTTTCAATTTGTGATCGATCTCAACACTTTGAGATCGAGCTCACAACATGAGATCTAACTCGGTCATTGCATTATTTGCTGCATACCATGTTAAGAAAGATCTCAGAAAAGTGAGTAAACAGCTGGAACTCATCTTTTTGCATACGACCCAATGATGCAGATTGATTTATTATCCTTATCTGAATACGGGCGAAATTAATATAGCATAGGACGAAGAAGTCCCATGATCACCATTTGTATTGAAGCTGTGACGAATCTGTTACACGAAATAGTCTACAAGGTCCTGATTATTTGTATAGTATTTGAAGACGGGATAACATGTTGCTATACATACGTATGTGTGTAGGTTTATTCATTCATGTGCAACACAGGTAAGCAAAAATACAATCAGTGAAACTCATCCAATTCAGTTTTACTTCTCTCAGTAGAGTCTGTGAAGAACCTGTTGGATAGACTTATTATAGGATACTTTTTCATGTTTCTTCCTTTTGGCATTTAACTTTAACCAATCTGAAACATTAGAAGAAGTTGAGAAAATGCTTCACTTCCACTTAAAGCAGTGTACATACCATCTACCACCATTCATTTGAAGATGGTAATGCCTTTCAGTGGTTGTTCCAATCACAGAAAATATTTACTTTTCATTGTGCTATGTACACCCAATCAAATAATCTCATAAAAACAAGCAAGCAATTGTCTCCAGTGGTTGCCTGTTTTTATTACAATCGTAAATTAAAGAACGCTTTGCACAATATAATACGAGTACTTCTTTTTCTGATTTGTGCGGTTGGCCCTCTGTAAGTGAATTGCATTAAATAATTTATCCTCACAGTCGCTGTGTAGTTGGTGTACGCTGGAATTGCGAATGTGTAGACTTGTAAATTGGTTCAATTTAGGCTGAAACTATAACGTATCTATCTCAGAAAGCAGGTATCCTAAGCTTCTCAATAAAGAACTAAATTGAGATATTTATAGATATGTAGATATAAAGTTGGTTGCTGATTTATGTATACGTGAACCAATTGAGTTTTTGTTTCGATATTTTGTAATTGGGTTTGACAAAAACTTAGGAACCAGAATTCGTAATTAGACAAATCCATGCGAACTTGATGGAAAAGATGATATTTGGAAATATCATCTTTTCTATAAAGGCTAAAAGTAAGTATCAGAAGAGTCCACCTGCGTCATGCTTTTTTGGGTTGAAAAACTTTCAACTTACAGTTTTTTTTTATATTTCTTAACAATGATGAATTCTGCGACATTGAAACATACAAAATCGTTACAATCCGCTCCAACTGGATCATATGATATCCTTTCTATATATACAAAAATCAATTGCCGTCCGTTAGTCTCGCAAAAAGTCGAGAACGGCCAGAGTTTTTAACAGGCTTCCTTAATGGTCATTGCTCTCAAATACCACCTTAAGAATACTGGCATGATTCAATCTGACACTTGTGTACTATGTCTTGAGAAACTGCTGAGCACATCATGTGTGCATATCCCGCCATCGCTCGCAGCAAACAAAAAAATGTTTATAAAGGGTTTATCACCCCATCTAATATAATCTCTTCCTCAATTCAAACCATCTTAAGCTTCCTACGAGAACTCAATTTCAGCTATGACACCATCGCATACGGACACATGCAATGGAGTTTCATATAATAAAAGAAGGGTTTAAATCATTCATCGGCGCTCGTGGTTCGCAAGTTTTGAATATTACTCACACAAATTGAATTGAAGTAGGAAGCACTAGGGCGAATTTGATTTTATTGATATAACGCCATGTCTTCGAAGGTAAAGGACTTTAGCCTGTACCTTTACAATTGGAAATTGAGAGTGGTATAACTAAAACGAGACAACAACCAATACGAACGCCGGTTGACTTGCAAGCCGATTTCAAAATAAATTAATGGAATTAGAAAAAAAAAAGGGAATAAAAGTAATTTGCAAGTAAAAAGAAATGATAAATTAAGAGTTTGCTTGGACCCAACAGAATTAAATAAAGCATTGAAAAGAGTTCCATCACTTAATTATCTACCTTGTCGTAGTGTGATGGCTTATACTAGAGCTCAAAACGCTTAGAATCGACATCGGGGACGTATCACGCCCCAAGCGGTATCGCCCCAACGATGAGCGATTCACTTGAAGAGGCTCGAAGTAAAACTAAAAGATAATCATCCTACCTAGTCTCTCCTATCCTTCTTCCCCCCTGTGCTGGATCAAGGTGTCAACCGTACCGTGCCGAGGATCAGCCTGGCTGAGGGCCCAGTGCAACCAAAAATAGCTCATTCGCTAACGGTGTATCCAGAGACAGCGGGCACGCTCTGGTATCAACCGCCTTATCTGCATAATGCGGGGCTCTGTGCAGACTGACCACCCTTTCCCTAGCTACTCGTGGGACCAATATTTCATTCTCAAACAAAAAACCAGACCTTGAGGCCGGACCTCAACAAAAAAAAACCGGAAATAGCCGTCGGCAGCTCTAAAAGCACTACACGTGTGGAAGAGCATCTGCAGAATCTCTGCATCGACGATTCCGTCAGCGAGTGCTCCGTGCTGTCGGATGAACTGAACAGCGCTACACCCACGTGCAGTTCAGCTCCTCCATCTCTTCCCAAGCTTACTGACCAAGAGAGGAAGTCGCTAAGTCGTGAGACTAAAGCGGCTTTCCGCATCCTTGACCGACTAGGCAAAAAGGCGGAAAAGGAGTGGAGTCAACAAGAGCGGGAATCTTACGTCTGGGCAACTGACATTGCCAGACAGTTTAGCGAGCTTATGAAGCTAAGGCCTCTACGGCACTTCGCTACCCGTGGGCAACGCCACCCAGCCACCCGTGGCACACGCCACCCTTCCACCCGTGGCTCACGCCAGTCCTCCACCCGGGGCACTCGCCAACCCACAAATCGAAGAGTGAATCCCTCTCCTCGAAAGAATCGCTCCCATGCTAACGACACATCGAGTCGATCTGGTCTACCAAACCAAGCTGGGGGCCAGTCCGTAGTCGCGATAGACTCAGCGCCCAAGAGACGCAGGTCCGTAGACGAGGAGTCAAACGCCTCGAAGAAGATAAAGTGCTCAGTGAGCTCCAAACCCTTCTCCGAGACGGTCAAGGACAGCTTCGTCGTCGCGATAGTGGACCTGTCTGACGAAGAAGGGAGGACGAATCCATTCAGCAGTTTATTCCGTATTTTTTTTTGAAAATATTCGGGTGCCGGTGCTATTATTTGCAATAGCAAACTCCAGCAATACATTTGAAAAGGTGTCCAAAAGGTGGTGAGCTAACGGCTTTCTTATCTAATTAGAGTTGCCAAAACCCGTTCTTTTAAAAGAGCTTACTGAAAATCTTTGCTTATAGATTCAATAATATCTTTTCAATAGTTGGAATTCGATAATATACTCTTTTCAATGGTTGGTTGGTTTAGGATCGGGCCTCGATGAGGATGTACTTAGACCAGAAAGTAGGTCAATTGTACTACCGATGTGTAAGGCGGGTGGGTCACCCTCTTATTCTTGGAACTATTTGCGTCGTTGAATGAAGGCGTGAATTTTAGCCGTGCAAGCGTTGCCGAGATCATTAAGATCATTGTAGGAGTATTCACCCAGAGTGGCCTTCCTGATGTTGGCGAGCGCAGGACAGGTGCACAGGAGATGACTGATGGGCTCTTCTTCTTCTTCATCTCTGCAGCTTCTGCAGAAGTCATTATGAGGGATACCCCGTCTTTGGGCATATCTTCCTATGACGCAGTGTCCAGTGAGGACATTTGTTATTTTTGAGAGGGTTCCTCTCTTGTGCTTCAAGAGTCCTATGGACCTGATTTTATTGAGTGTCGGCCAGAGCGGTCTGGCGGTATAACATTGGTCTAGATGTTGCCATCGGTGTTTGGCTACTTTCTCGGCGTCAATTTGAATGAGGTACTTAACAGACACTGGCGCTTCGATGTCGGTAATGCTTATACTATCTGTACCAGAGGAGCCTTGTCGTGCCAGTTCGCCGGCCGCACAATTCCCCGGTATGTCACAGTGACCTAGTACCCAGCAAAGGGTGAGGTTGTACTGACCAGCTATCTCGTTAAGATATATGCGACAGTCTTTCACTGCCTTAGATCTCGTTGTGCTGGATGCGAGGGATTTGATGGCTGCCTGACTGTCAACGTAAATAACAATATCAGGCGTTGATAGTGTGCTAGCCGCTAGCCAGTCAGCGGCTTTGCGAACTGTGGTGATTTCGGCTTGAAAAACTCTGCAGTAGTCTGGAAGGTTAAAGGAGAGGTGTATGTCCAGATCTTCGGAGAAAATTCCGGCACCGACTCCGTCCTTGGTTTTGGGAACGTCCGTGAAGATTGACAGCGATTCGTTGTAAAGGACATTGCGTTGCGTCCACTCACTTCTGTCCGGTATCGAGTGCGTGTAGCCCTTGTCAAAATCATATTCAGTGGGCAGATGGTCAGTGGAATTGGGAAGATGACGGTGCATCGAAAGTATATTGGCATGTCCCGTGTGTTGCTCCTTCCACTGCCTGGAGCCTCTCAGTCTTATTGCCGAGCCCCACAGAAGCAGGTGGGGCATGGTTTGGAGCGCCGCTGTGGGAGAAGTTCTCATTGCACCGGTAATACTGAGACATGCAACTCGCTGAGTTTTTTCCATTATGGATAGGTTGGATTTCTTCTCCAAGGCGGGCCACCATACCAATACTCCATACATGAGAATCGGTTTAATGACCGACGTGTATAGCCAGTGCATGATGCTTGGTTTAAGGCCCCAGGTGGAGCCTACTGCTTTCTTGCAGATGTATAGAGCGGCCAGCGATTTCCTGGCCCGTTCGACGACATTCCCCTTCCAAATTAGCTTGCGGTCAAGCTTTAGGCCTAAATAGCTAGCACTATTTGAAAGCTTGAGGGTGGATCCCCTTATCTTGGGCGGAGTGAAGTCAGTTAGCTTGTGTTTTCTTGTGAATAGAACTAGCTCGGTCTTCGTCGAGTTAACGGAGAGGCCGCATTTATCGGTCCATCTGAGCAGTTCATTGAGAGCAGACTGCATGACATCGGCCAGCGTCTGCGGGTATTTGCCTGTTGTTAGAATGGCGACATCATCTGCATAGGCAATAACATTGCATCCAGTTTTTTCGATCTTTAGAAGGGCCTCGTTGAGCACCAAATTCCACAATAGTGGAGACAGTACACCCCTTGAGGGGTGCCTCGATGTGCATGTCGCTTGACAGTACTACATCTGAAGGATGCTGTTATCACCCTGTTCTTTAGAATGTGTTCTACGAAACAACAGATGGGTTCGCAGATGTTGAGCCTACGTAAGGCACTGGTAATCGAATTTGTTTCAACGTTGTTGAAGGCTCCCTCTATGTCTAGAAATGACACTAGGGTGAACTCTTTGGTTGAGAGTGATTTTTCGATACGGTGAATGATGGAGTGAAAAGCCGTTTCGACAGACTTACCTTTTTGGTACGCGTGCTGTGACGTGGATAGTAGGGTGCTATCAATAGTGGCCTTGATGTGTAGGTCCAGGATTCTTTCCAGAATTTTGAGAAGGAAGGATGTTAGACTAATAGGTCTAAGGTCCTTTGGGAGGGTGTGCGATGTCTTGCCTGCTTTGGGTATAAAGACCACTCTTACCTCGGTCCAGGCAGTTGGTGTTGTTCCGAGCTCAAGACAAGCCTTCAGTATACAGGAGAGATACTGCCATACCATACTGAAGGCCGTCTGAATCTGGGCCGGAAAAATACCATCCGGTCCCGGGGATTTGAATGGTTCGAAACTGTTTACTGCCCATTTCAGCTTATCTTTGCTGATAAGATGAGGAGGTGCCTGTGGGCGTGCAGCATTTACCAGGGCGCGATCATCGTTGGGGGTAGGCGTGCAGCCGGGGAAGTGAATGTCCATGAGCAGGTTGAGTGATGCTTCGTCCGATTCCGCCCAGGATCCATTGGGATTTATGAGGACACTAGGTATAGTTGGTGTTTTGGAGAGGAATTTTCGCAGTCTAGAGGATTGAGACGTGTTGTCAATACTCTGACAAAAACCGCGCCAGGATCTGCGTCTAGCTTTCCGAACCTCTATTTTGAAGTTCTTCAGACTGTCTTTGTAGATCTCCCAGTCCAGTGGTAGCCTTGTTCGTTTGGCTTTATTGAATTGCTTCCTGCTTATGCAGCGAAGACTGTTAAGTCAGCATTCCACCATGGGGGACGATTGCCCACCTTTCTTCTTGTGATTGGACAGGATTCGATAAAAGCTGTATTAAGTGCAGAGCTTAGAACGGTGTTTAGCTCGTCTAATTCCAACTGTATAGTTGGTGTAGTGTACACTTGATTGGATAGTTTAGCAGAGAGGGATTTATTGTGTAAGCACCAGTCGGTTTTCCGTTGATTGCGGAAGACCAAGGGTGCGGTACTGTGACAAATTTCCAGTTCGTACTCCAGATAGCGGTGATCGGAAAACGAATGACTGTCAGATACAGTCCAGTTGGAAATTGCAGGGTAGATACATTGGGAAGCAAAGGTGACGTCAAGCACCTCTTGCCGGGTCTTAGTAATAAAAGTGGGAATATTTCCTCTGTTGCAAACTACTAGGTCGGTGCCTACTAAATACTCGAAAATAGACCTACCTTGAGGTTTAGTGTCGGTACTTCCCCATAGATCATGGTGCGCGTTGGTATCGTACCCCAATATGATGGCTTCTCTTCTCCTCCTTGCTTCATCTACCACTTCTTCCACTTCCTTGGATGGAGCAGACTCGGGGTCTTCATAGGGTAGGTATCCTTTTGTGCTATGGTGGGGAAGAAAAGTTAAGTTTAAGGAAGTTTTAGCGAGAATGCAAGCTCGGGTTCTACCTACATCCTTCGCGTGGTATAGCGTATATCCTGGGGCCCTCACTCCTATGACGGTGTCATCTCTTATCCAAGGTTCTTGGATCAGGGCAATGTCGAAGCCTCGTTCACTGAGGCTCAGGGACTACAACGCCTGGGAGGGCAGGAGTCGCCAAGTTAGAGGGACCTGCGATGCTATTTCGGTCCGCCGTGAAAAGCCTTACATCAATTACCTTCAGACCACAACGGATCTTGAACTCCTTCGCGCGGAGTAGAGGTACTGATTCGGCAGTAAGAGAGATGACTAGCGAGCGGCCAGATCTCTTGGTGTCATTATCCGTCTTTTTAGAGCTCGATGGCTCCTCAAATGCCTTCCAGTCTTTGACTGGTAGGTCCGGATTCTGATAGGCAATCAGGCTAAGGACTTTTGCTGGCTCGGGCGATTCGAGTGGAGCCCAGATCCTCGCTTTCGGCCTGTGGGGGATTTGGCTCCGTTCCATCGCCTTGAGCTTGGCTCCTGGCCAGATTTCACCTATGCTGCTAATGGCAGCGGCGATGAAGTCGACCGAGTTCTGATCGTCGCATGCGATCAGCTTGACAAAGCCTTGATGCCAGATGCCAGCCAGCGTCTTGAAAGGTGGGTGGAGAGTTGGGATGAGTCAACATACGCTCGTAAAGGCAGTTCATCACTCTGGAGATCCTCCCTTCTTCGTCAGACAGGTCCACTATCGCGACGACGAGGCTGTCCTTGACCATGTCGGAGAAGGGTTTGGAGCTCACTGAGCTCTTTGTCTTCTTCGAGGCGTTAGACTCCTCGTCTACGGACCTGCGTCTCTTGGGCGCTGAGTCTATCGCGACTACGGATTGGCCCCCCGCTTGGTTTGGTAAACCAGATCGACTCAATGTGTCGTTAGCATGGGAGCGATTCTTTCGAGGAGAGGGATTCACTCTTCGATTTGTGGGTTGGCGAGTGCCCCGGGTGGAGGACTGGCATGAGCCACGGGTGGAAGGGTGGCGTGTGCCACGGGTGGCTGGGTGGCGTTGCCCACGGGTAGCGAAGTGCCGTAGAGGCCTTAGCTTCATAAGCTCGCTAAACTGTCTGGCAATGTCAGTTGCCCAGACGTAAGATTCCCGCTCTTGTTGACTCCACTCCTTTTCCGCCTTTTTGCCTAGTCGGTCAAGGATGCGGAAAGCCGCTTTAGTCTCACGACTTAGCGACTTCCTCTCTTGGTCAGTGAGCTTGGGAAGAGATGGAGGAGCTGAACTGCACGTGGGTGTAGCGCTGTTCAGTTCATCCGACAGCACGGAGAACTCGCTGGCGGAATCGTCGATGCAGAGATTCTGCAGATGCTCTTCCACACGTGTAGTGCTTTTAGAGCTGCCGACGATGTCGGCTATTTCCGGGTTTTTTTGTTGAGGTCCGGCCTCAAGGTCTGGTTTTTTGTTTGAGAATGAAATTTTGGTCCCACGAGTAGCTAGGGAAAGGGTGGTCAGTCTGCACAGAGCCCCGCATTATGCAGATAAGGCGGTTGATACCAGAGCGTGCCCGCTGTCTCTGGATACACCGTTAGCGACTGAGCTATTTTTGGTTGGCCTGGGCCCTCAGCCAGGCTGATCCTCGGCACGGTACGGTTGACACCTTGATCCAGCCCAAGGGGGAAGAAGGATAGGAAAGACTAGGTAGGATGATTATCCTTTAGTTTTACTTCGAGCCTCTTCAAGTGAATCGCTCATCGTTGGGGCGGTACCGCTTGGGACGTGATACGTCCCAGATGTCGATTCCAAAAGTCTTGAGCTCTAGTATAAGCCATCACACCACGGCAAGGTAATCAATTGATGGAGGTCTCAGCTGCCGTTATTATACTCTCATACTTTTTGTACATTGTCCAACATTGTGAACCGTATGCGAGCGCTGGACACACAACTGCGGTGTTTAGCTTTCCTTTCAACTTAGGAGCCGTTTTTGGGTCACAGAAAATAGCGGAATTTTCTCACCCCTTTCCAAAGTCGACCAATGCAATATGCAAATCCTTTGAGGAATCATGATTTTTTTTTCTTATGATCCTTATACTTTGGATTGCATCTGTGGTTGACTTACCTGCGACAAACCCGCGCGATTATCAGATAGCCGTATTATTTTTCGCAGTCGGTCACCTAATACCCGCTCAACGATCTTAATGGTGTGTAACATTAGCTTGATCGAACGGTAGTTATCACAGTTTGGCGTATCACACTTCCCTTTATACACAGAGAGAAAGTAGCTTTCCCTCCGTTGACTGGGCATTGGATCACCTCTCGTAAATCTAGAGGTAAAAATTCTATCTGAACCCGATGTCTCCCATCTTTCTCCAGAACTCAGAGGGCATCTTGTCAGGCCCAACCGCTTTTCGTATTTTGAATATTTGACCACCTGTCTGGTGGGGCGGCTTCTGGAAAGTATAGCCGGGGAAACTGTTCATTCAAAAGTCCTTCACAATACTGCCGCTACCTCTGCAGAATTTTACGTCATCCGCAAGGAACTGGCCATGAGCATTGTTAATGAACTTTGGCGAACAAATATCCTGAGCATTCCTCCTTCTTTATGCGGCTATTTTGAAGATGGTTGCGCTCTTGTTCATATTGTGTCATTGCAGTTCTTAGATAGCCTGATTTGCATCAGCAAGCGGGTAAAATATTTTCTCCAGCTCCCGATATAGGGCCTCCGTACTCCCTGCTTGAAGCTGGGCGCACTTCTTCTTCACCCCTTTCTTATAACGGTATATTCAATTTCGAAGCGAACTTTTTCGTCCCTATTATTAGAGGGGCACTTAAACCAAACTTTAAAAGCCGCTTTCTTCTTATTTATCACTTCTTTAGCTTCATTACTCCTCCACTATGTTTCTTTGCCATGTTGGTGATGACCTATTGAAGCTCCTAGCAATTTGGGCTTCTTTAAGCCATTGATGGTGTGGGAGAGAGAGAAAACAAAAGCTTCGCCTTTTTCTTTGTCCAGATTATACCACTTGATTTTCTCAGATACCCTTGTTTGTCTGTTTTTCTTCTGTCTTCATAAAAATGTTTGTAAGTAGGACACGGTGTTGCTGGGTAATCGCCTCTCACAGGATCATTTTGCAATCTTTTACCCGAGGCTTCATGAAACTGACTACCAAATGGTAGTCAATCTGGGTTTCATTTCCACCACTGCTGAAAGTGATCAGGTGTCGGCTTTGTTTGATGAACATGGTATTTAACAAGATAAGACCGTGTGATTTGCACATGCTTAGGCTGTCTTCACCAGGAAGTTTCCTGGTGTCGTATCCCAGTCATCCATGGCAGTCTTCATAGTCTTCGTTTGACTTCCCGACATGTCCATTCAAACCTCCTCCAACAAACAGAAACTCTTTTTTTGCGTTGTTGCTAAGGAGATTGTGAAAATCTAGCCAAAATGCATCTTTATCCCTCTGATCGCACTCAATTTGGGGAGCATATGTACTGATAATATTCCACACCTCACCTTGTATTACTAGTTTGAGAGATGTCAAACGATCGCTGGATTTCGAAATGTTCAAGGCATTACCAAGTAGCTCTGCCACAAGAATTATACCGGTTCCGTTTCTACCGTATAGAACATATTGTAATCTTTTGTTCCAACGTCCAAGAAACGCGCCGGACTTCCGGTGTTTTGCCACTTCGTTTCTTGGACACACAAGACGTCCACCCGCTTTCTACGCAACAGCTATTCTAGCTCGTAACTTCTACCGGTCATACTTCAAATGTTCCAATTCGCGACCCTTATCGTTCGTCTTAACTGTTTCATTACTTTGCTAGCCGCCAAAATCCGTAAAGCTTGGACCCAAACATTTCTCCTAGGTCCAGGACGAGTACCATGCGTAGCAGTAGCAATGGTAGTGCCTTTGCTTTTGACAAGTATTTCCGTAATGATACATTTGCAATTTTTTTTATTGTGATGTTGTTTGACACGTGCATGCTCCTGTTTTATTGTTCTTTGATCTTTCTTTTATGACACCGGTGATCTTCAGTCGTGTCAACTCACGGACTCGCATGCACACTTGTGGGAAAGTTTTTAAGGTTTTGTATATGAATTAGAATTACACGATCAAATTAAAATAAACAATAATCGATGTAACGTAATGAAAAAAAAGGTAAAGTCGTTGGGGTGGCTCGTTATCGTACGGTCCTTGCACACACAAATGTTAATTAGCGGACGCGAGTCCCGCTTTGCTCAAGAAATTTGCGGAACGGAATCCAACCGGAATTTTAAATACAATTCCTACTTCAAACAATTTACGACTATGTATACCACTTATGTGTCTCTTTGGTATTTCCCCCTTTCTTCTTCTTCTTAGCCCCTCCTTTCCTTTTACTTGCCCTGAACTGTCCTGCCTTCCGCTCTCCCTTCAATTAAATTTTCTCCGTGACCCGGGAGCGTTTAGTAGACACTTTGCTTCCGATATTTCCTCAAACAAAAAAAAACTCCTCAATTACTGGGTGATCAACTGTCACCGGCTACTTTTTCGTGGTCAACCAAGAAGTGAAAGATTGTCATCATTGGAGAGCTCTCGGTGCTCTATCAAGGACGGTAACGACCTTACGGACCCCTTTGATGTCAAAAAGGATTTATACAAGGTGGCGCTCTGCCATGCGACTTCTTCAACATCGTAGTTGAACGTATTCTGCGCTACTCACAAGTCCACGTAAGAGGCACAATATTTCAAAAGTCTGTACCATTACTTGCCTACGTGGACGACATTGACGTAATTGGAAGAGGAGAGCGTGATGTCAATGGTGCATTCGCAAAACAAAGTTCAAAAAAGGGCAATCAACATCGGCAGAATGTCAGGATAGGCAGTCGCAACTTTGAGGTTGTTAAGAATCTGGTCTACTTAGGCTCCACTATAAACTCGAGCAATGTCTTCAGCGCGGAAATCAAACAAAGAATCAATCTTATCAATCGCTATTTCTTTGGGTCTAAGAAGGCAATTGAGTAGTAAAGCCCGTCTGTATTGATGAAGAGTGGAGGAGAATATTTAATAAACAACTGTATGGGTTGTAGATAGATAGATAGATTATAATTTATTTTCCATAAAAAAGCTTATTACAGAAATTATTGTCGCATGGCATTGTCGTCTGCCTTGTTGATTATTTTTAACCAACCATTTTACCACAAGTATAAATTCATTAATTTTTCACTATATATATTGAACAAAGTAACGGACTTTTTATTTAAAAGTTTCCACTCATAATTTGTTGTCTGTACGCTAGGGCAATTTTCCAGTACTGGTATAGTCCATTCACCTCAACTTCATTCAGTAGAGTTATCACATCACCCTCAGCCAGGACATTAACTCCAAGTATATGCCTCCTTATTTCACTCAGAATCGGGCATCTGTCCATAAAATGGAAAATGTCTTCCCTCTCCTCCAGCTTACACATGCTGCATAAGATGGGTAGAACCTCTCTGTGGGGTACGTAGTTTGGCTTCAAAAGTTCCTCTCGCAGCTGTAATATCGTCGCTATTTCCTCAATCCTATAACTGTCATGAAAGCAATTGTTCTGCTCCAGATTATGATTGAGTCGACTGTATATTCCCCTATGTAGAGAGCCAATGGCTTCCTTCAAATACCTTCTTCTTGCCTGTTCATCCAGCTTAACAATGGGGTTGTACAATTTAGGCTTCCAATGCTCTAGGTCATCTTCGGCAAGTTCCACCCCGCATCCGGCAGCATTCTCCATACCAACCGGTTCTTGATTGGATAGCATTCAGAACTACCTTTCTCGGCAGACGTATGGTTGTCAGCTTAACGCTTTGAAGACGTAATCCATTTGCAGTTAAAATGTCTTAATAAACAACGGGGATAACCCAGTTTCCAACATTAGCATGTAGTTAGGTGTATTCGATGGGAGAACACTCTTTTACATAGAATCTCAGGAGCTTTTCCACGGTGTTGTATTCCTTACCGCCCCATACTTGCGCCGCATATAACATGATGGAATCGGATACCGCTTCGAAAACCCTGGATTTACTACTACATATGCGAAAAATATCTGTTGGAAAAACAATTGAGGAGCTTGTAGACACTATCGTTGGTGGTCCTTTTCGTCCGTGGTGGCATGAACACATATAAGGCTTATGTAAGCGAATTTAGCCTTGATTTGGATAGCCATAATACGCTGGCTCAAGTGTCAGAAGCTTAAGACTTCTTGCCTAAGTCTGCCGCGTATAACAAATCCGCATCCGAATAAGCGCCGCCTGTAGCAATCACCGTAGATGTCACAGTTGTTCATCCTCTTTTGCCCGGCCCATCCCATCGCACTTCCTGGATGGCGGTAATATCTGCTTTATAGTAGTTTAGGGCCTCTGCTAGTTGTTCGGCTGCACGTGGTCTGTAAAGGGACAGAGCATTCCACGTACAGATCCGAAGGTCGTTGTCCTTCCTTCGTTTGCTGGGTTTGTCATCAATTGAGTCATCCTTATTCGAGGCTTTTGGTTGTTTCGGAACCATAGATTTTTTACGAGGTACGGAAGTTACCCCCGACGGCACAACCCCCAACTTGGAAAGCCAGTTCCTTAATTATTCACCTAGGACGAGGGGCTGGGTACACCGGTGCCAGTAGTCCACTACGGGAGTATGAAAGCTGCCGTTGGCCCATTCAGGGTTCCTCCGCCACCATCTCTATTCCAATGTACTGACCAACATGAAAACTGACCATTTTCGCTGCCGCGCAAAGTTCTCCTCCAAAAGGCTCCTATACGTCAGTGCTTTCGCAAGACTCCATACCAGCTTGGGAGCCATCTGCATGCTTCGCTTCTCTACTAGTTGACTTACAGTATGGGCACTCTCAAAAGAGACCACAATAGGAATGTGATCCGAAAATATTTCCATTTTGACCTCCAGGTCCTTAACGCACAAATTCCATTCTCCTCGTAATAGACAGTAGTCTACAACTGCTGTCTCTTGTTTGCCCACGAATGTCATGTTGCCCTCCTTGTCACTCACACTGGTGCCATTAAGTAGTCTCAATCCAAAGTCTCCAAATCCATTGCAGGTTGCATCTATCGATTTGCGTCCATACCAGCTGCAATTTTTTCACTTCCAAATTCTTTGCCCACCCGTGCATTTAGGTCGCCTATCACCATTAGGTTAGAATTACTGCCGCGTATTGATATATCTTGCAGTTTATCGAAGTCACCTTGCCAATTGTAGCAATTTAAATAGCTTGGTATTATGCAGTACTTAGTTTCCTTGAACTCCAACTTAATGTACATGAGCTGCTCCAAAACTTTAAACTCGCAATGGATGTCGCCAAGATCTTTTTTTATCCCAAAAAGGCACCCTCCCGCTCGCTCTTCCTTTTCTATGCACTCTCGTTGCGGGAATCCACCTAAATTCACATTTCATAAACTTTTCTTCGTAAATACTAAAATCCTTCTCTTCTACATGTATTTCAAATAAAAAAATAAACTCATACTGGATAACAAAATTATAAAAATCCACAAACAAACTCTTATTTTTTAAACCTGCTATTATTATAAGCTAGAATTTTATATTTTCTAATTTCCTTTTTATCCGCATTATTTTATGAACTCTACTTATATTATAAACACGACAGATGGCATTACAATTAAATATTAGACTGCTGCACAAAACTTGATGAATTCTTGCTTGTGATACCGCGCCTTTTGTTACCACTTTTAGCAATTGATCTTCTTTCTTCTGTCACTGCCAAAATGTCATCGATCAGTTGTTCTATAATTGCCATTCCAAACTCGTTGGGCCGTCCTTCACATCGAAGACTATTTTTAATGTCAAAAAAAAATATTCGATCGCCGATTTATAGTTTTTGCCCCCGTACTTCCGCATTGACATTTTTATTTTTTGCAGCAATGTCCCATTTTAAATAAAACATTCGTTTCCTCCTATCTCGTGACGCCTCAGTAAAATCTCTGTCATATTTATCCCAGTGCCACGAAATTTAGGAGCCTTACTTAGAACACGCCCAACGTCGTCCCTCTTGTGCAATTTAATTATGATGTTTGCAATGTTGTTTTTTGTCCTCATGACCCGTGTATCCGTAATTAACGTCTGATCATCACTCTCCAGCAGCTGTAAACACAGTTCCTTGGCTTTGACCTCCGGATCCATGTCTGCTTGATAAGGCATATGAACTACCAGGTTGTTCTCTATCGCCTTCTTCTCCAAGAATTCAACTTTGCCCTTCAATGCAGAGTAGCTAGCCTCCATAAGCTGCAATTTTTTGCGCAGCATTGTGTTGTCATTTTGCAACGCCTGAATTTCAATGGCTATTCCTTCCACATCTGCCTTTGTTGCCATATTTTTAAGCCTGTCGTCTAGTAGTGCAGCCATTGACCTCTCAATTAGTGCTTTCAGTTCAAGGACTGACATATTACCTACGGCACTTCGGCTCGATGTGGTGGGGGCAGAGTGCGACGCCTCCTCCGGTGACGTTTCGGTTAATCGCCGTTTGCTCATATGGGTGTTGTTGTTGCAATTTTTCGACGGGGTTCTTTGTATTCCACCCACCATTGTTTTCAAAGGCGTATGAAAGTGCTTAAATAAAAACTTAATAAGGGAGTCGACTCACCTAGAATTTTTAAAATCTGGGTGTAGCTATATGTTGCGTACACACTTCGCACTGTTTCTAATACAAATTATGTGTTAAGAACTGGATAATTCTTTAAAACTTCCGCGAGCGATTTTACTTGTGTTGGCTATCTACAATCCATGTGGCCCACAGATATCGATCTAACCACACAATTACGCATACAGTGACTGAGATGGCTAGGAGATTTAGAGAGGACGGACATTGACACCCTGGTTCGAAAAGTCTTCAAATCCATTCCCGAAGGACGACGCAATAGAGGAAGGGGCATATTAGTTGGCAGGAACAATTGGAAAGGGACCACAACCAACTTGCCGCTCGCAACTGGAGGCAGCTGACTAATGACCGAAGGGGCTGGAGAGGTTTATTAGTTGATGCCCAGGTCCACCTTTGGCGTTTGACAGAATGTGTGAAAATGTTCTGGATAGTTTTAGAAGCAAGTTGTACTTACGAAAATTGTTTTCTTGTGTTATTATTTCCTCTTTGTTTAAATACTCGTATATTAAACGTTTATTTTTATTGTTAGCGAGACATGCGAGACAGCGCACCCCGAATTGTAGCGTCATTTATTTAAGTGGGTTTGACATACGTGGAGGCTTACTTAATGTTGTAAGCCATATGCTTATACTAAATGTTGATATGAATATAGTATGATTAATACATGGTACTACTAAATAGTATTCCTGTTTGCAGTTGTTACTTGGCCGAATAGATTTTCAGAGTAGATCAAAGAACTACGTGATTATTGTCCAGTCTGCCTGTAATCGTATATCTTGTGATAATTACATAATTACTTCTAGACATCCAGTTTTATTACATTAAACACATAAATATGGATAAATCATCAGAACAAGAAATAAAGGGATTGCCAGTGATTTTCTCTTTTACGAGTATCACACTGCACAAAGCTTAGCAATAAAATTGTTCATCCAACCCCATTTCTATTAATATTGCACTCCCTATTGTAGTCGTTAGTTAAACTTAAGCTCGACGCCCAGTGCCATAAAAGTGTTATTACAAAAAAAGAATGTAATTATGGTATCAAGTAACTTAATAACTTACAAGGAAGTGAATTATGAAAGGGGATCAAAATGACTGCGCAGATCATATTTCACTCTGGGTTCAAGAATGTTGATGCGAAATCGAATATTTCAATGAGGCTACAGTAGACAAAACTTTAACAATTTACACTCAACAAATAATTAGAGTTGTTATTAACACCCTACCTATAATTAAGGGTATATTAAGTTTAATATGGAGTTTGAAGGTAGGTAGGTATGTAGGTCAAAGTGGCGCTTCTTTTAAAAATAAATGAAACTCAATTAGATCTAGGTGCCGCCTTTTTGATACCATAACTCATGTAACCTGCCTGTTGAGGTTTGTTCTTGAGAAGTCTCTAAATCTAGCCTGTGGAATTTAAGAAAGTTATTAGTGCCTTATTATTTTTCGCTGAGACCTCCTCAAGTGAGTTGAAAAAGGGTTTATCTAAAGCTCCCTGTCTGGCTCTAGCTAGTGCTGGACAGGCGCATATACGTATATAGTGGCTACGAGTCTCTTTTTCGATTGCGACACTGCAACTTCGGCAGTGTATGCTATGTGTTATACCTAGTCCCGAGGTTGAGGAGATTTTTGCCTTGACTGAACCCAGCGGATTTGTTTTTTATTCATATTTTTTATTTATTGAATCAATCAAAAACAGAAAAAATATACGATAAGTTTTTCAGTTTCAAGCCTAAAAAGGCTGGCTATTGTTAGTCAGTACATATTGTGGAACAATTTTCTAATTAAAAGTTAATACATAATAACAATTGTAAAGCAAGTTTAGCAAACCTAACATTTTATTATCTATGCGTGTTTATTAAGTCAATTGTGCCTTTTTTCTTCAGGCGTTTGTGCCCTTCTTTGTACAAAAGGAATCTGGCAAGTAAATCAGGATTACTTTCAAGTTGGTTGCTTCCGGTCATACCCTTACCACTTTAACCCTATTACCGCCATGTCATTTGACTAACGTAAACTGCCAGGGTGTGACTTGGAGACACTAATACAAAACACATAGAGAATTCATTTATTTTATTGAAAAAAAGGAAATTCCATACAAATAATTTAGCGCTTATGATTTAACTACTTATTTATACAAGTTATCTAAATAATACTTTCAGTCTATGACTGATTTTAGAAATATTAAATAAAACAACTTTCTTTCTTTACTTCCAGTCTATGACTGATCACTTTATTCTAAGCTTAATTCTAACTTAACAATTTTTTTATAATATGCTTAGTAAGTAAGTTCGGTGCATTGGGGTGAATGAATTGAAAGGCGCTGATAGTGTCAGATTGGATTGTAATATGATTAGTAAGTATTGTCGGTGCATGGGGTGAGTGAATTGAAAGGTGCTGATAGTATGAGAATGGATTGAGGTGAATGGGTGAATGTGATTGGGGTAAATGTACGGGAGTGCAGCGTGTGGCGGAAATGCAGTGCTGGTTTTAAGAAGGCTGGTGTCTGGTGTCCGGTTATGCTGGGTTGTCGGCGCGTGTGTTAACTCCTCCCCCCCTTAAGTTCGAGACGCCCTCGTTTCGACCTTTGACTTGCGTAGAAAGAGCCTTCGGGGGATGCGGTACGACGGAAGCATATTTTTTCTTAATTCTGTATATGGTGTCGTTAACTTTTATTGAATCCGAAAATGTCAGTAGATATGTTCCATGCACTTCTAACTGAACCTGGGCGGTAACTGTTGTTTTCGGTACATCGTTGAGGATTATTACTCCGTCCTCAATCTGTTGTACAAGAGGCAGGTGATATGCGTTCTGAGAGGCAAATTGAGCTGTATTATTGTTTAGTAAGTGCATGAAGCATTCCGAGGTTGTAGGTTGGCAAATATTGGCTTCTGACGTATAGACGCATTCTTTTAAGGGTTGCATGTAATCCTTGCACTTTGCAGCCTGACTTATATCTAACTTAAGAATAGTTTTATTTTGAACTACAGGATAAATTTCGATAAAATCACAAAAGTTTTCGATTTTAGGAATTTTAAGTACATAATTAATGACATCTGAATTTTGAAGTATTTTAATTTTAGCAGCAGAAAGTAAGTTACTTATACTAATCGGTAGATACTGAGAATCAATTAAGTGACTTATTTCTATGTTGTCTAAGATTAATGGGTTTATTATGTTATTTCTTCCTAATACAATTGATAGGACTATATTATTTAAATGGTTAATAACAGGATTATTTCTTACAGATAGATATTCCAAAAGTAATAATTTTGATTCTGATGACTTACTAATATCGCTGTATTGTGAAATAATGGCGTTGATCTGATTCGTTAATTCATTAATTTTATCTTGCATTTGGGAATTTTTTTTTTTTGTCTATTACTGTTTTCAATTAATGTGTTTTGTTTTGTTAAAAGAAGTTCAAAATCGTTGTGGTCAGGCGTTCCGGCTATAAATTTTAGTGCGCTCCCAATAAAGTCGATAGATCTTGCGAATCTCCTTGGTACTTCAAGTGTACTAATTATGTGCAATATCTCTTCAGGCTGTTGGTTTAGGATGTCGTTTCCTTTCTGCAGGGCCGTGATGTGAACGTTTTTGCTTTCGTAAGCAATGGTCCTATATTCAGAAAGGTTTGTGACATGAACAAGATATGAAAATTCGTTGAAGGTGGCTGTTTTTCCCTTCGTTACTGCTATGAAGTATGCATTCGAGTAATTGTGAATTTCGGCTATAGATACCCGAAGGATGATGAATGCCAAACTGAAAATATAATATTAACGGAGATTACTCTTATGAATCTTCTTGCCGTCTATTAAAACGGTGGTGCCTAAATCTCTTTGTATTACTTTTTGGATAAAAAATTTTTCAAATAGGTTTCCTAAGCGCCTATTTCTACGGACGAAAACTATTTCACCAGGGTGATAGATTTTATTGGATGTATTTTGGTTAATTCGGCCAAGCGTTTTTTCTTGAGCAATGGTAAGCTTTTTCCTTATGAGCTCTAGCTTGTCTGCTTGATAATCATGCATGATATCAGTTGGTTTTGCGCTCGTAATAAAGTGGATAGTATTATTATATTCATGTGTTGCTAAAAGCACAAGGTCTACTGTGTCACTTATTTCTTGTTGCGCTTTAATACAACGTGCAATTTCCAACAGCGTTGAATGGAATCGCTCAATTTGGCCATTACTCTCGCTATGAAGTGCCGGAATAAAAAATTGCTCAATGGAAAAGTGGTCTCTGAGAAGCGTTGTAATAATACTTGATCTAAACGCTTTTTCATTATCGGAAACTATTATTTTTGTACTTTTGAATTTTCCTAGGATTTGCAGCAATGCTTCTTTTATGTCAATGGAAGAACGTGAAGCTATAGGGATTACTATTACGAATTTGGAGAACTTATCAATGCATGTTAAGAAATGCTGTTTATCTGTAATAAATATATCGATATGTAGAATTTCTCCCGGAGAGCTAGGTAACGGTGTTGCGCCTATCTCTGGTTTAGGAGGTTTCCTTTGGTATTTGTTTTCCAAGCATATTTTACAATTCATAATAATAGTCTTTAGCATCTTCTTAATATCAGGGAAATAATAGTCATTGAGTATTTGCTGAAAGTTTTCCTGAAGGGAACGATGTGCCCGATTATGTTCCGTAGTAACTGTCTCTAATTGGTCATCTTTGTTTTACCCCTTCGGGTAGGGGTTAGAATATACCCGAGGTAGGCATGCCTGTCGTAAGAGGCGACTAAAATCCACCCTCCGTATACCGAGTATGGCGTATACAAAAAACATGCAATGAACAAAACAAAAGATTTTAATACCCCAGGTGGCAGTCCAGGTAAACTGGAAAATCCACCCTCTTCGGAGGTCGGCTCTACGGATTCTGGGGAGAGCCATTTATTGCACCTTATAAATCCCTTCTCAAAAAGTACAAGGGTATCTCGATCTCCACCAACAAGATCGAACGTCTCCGGAAAAAGAAGTCCGCCGGAAGCGCAAACGCGTGAAAAACGGGACTCAGCGAAATCTAAAAGCATTGAGGAGGAAAACGACGTACTCCGTACCAAGCTTAGCGAAATGGAGCTACTCTATCGTGAGCTCAAGAAAGAGGTAGATTTACTCAGGCAAGAAAATAATGCCCTAAAAAACACGTACCTACAAAAAGAAAATACAGTTAGCTGACATCGCTCACCTAGTCGCGAATACCAGACGGATGAAGAAGAGCTAACACGCGAAACGAATTGGGTCGAAAAGAAACGACCTAGCAAAAAACGAAAAGCTGGTTCCTCACCGGAAGTCGAGCCACAAAAAGATGAAAAGCGCAAGGAGATGCAAGAAAAGCAACAACAACCAAAATTACGTCCTCCGCCACCGATAAACGTCGTTGGAATTACGGACTATAATAAGTTGCATTGCCTCCTTAAAGGAACTCTGGCTTCGAAGTTTAAGGTGACATCTCTGCGAAACAATACGTGGAAAATCAATGTCGATGATGCTGACGGTTACCGATCAGTATCTAAAAAAATGAATGCCGAAAAGATTCAGTGGTATACTTATGAAAATAAGTTAGAAAGACCACTGCGTGTTGTAGCAAGGGGACTCCAACCCTCGTGCACTAAAGAAGATGTAATGCACGACCTTCAAGACAAAGGCTTTAAAATTCTTGATGCCGTCAATATTATCAAGAAGGAGAAGCAACAGTCGGAGGGAGATCATGAAAAATTGGTAAAGCGCGGTCTTCCACTATTCATGCTTAGTTTTGATAAAGACGAAAATAAAGACATTATATATGGTATCAAGACTATTCTAAACATCGTGGTCAAAATCGAACCCATGCGTAAGACCTCCAGATCGATCCCGCAGTGTAAGCGCTGTCAAGGCTTCAATCACACGCAGACTTACTGCCAGAAAGAGCCGCGATGCGTCAAATGCGCAGGTAAACATCTCTCGGAAGAGTGTCAACTAAACAAGCAAACCCCAGCCACTTGTATAAATTGCAAGGGAAAACATCCTGCGAACTATCGAGGTTGCGAAGTGGCGAAAGAGCTTCAAAAACGCCGCGATACGCTAAAAAATTCGATGCGTCCGAATATGAAACCAATCAAGAACAGACCCAAAATAGCTACGAAAAAAGCAGCGAAAGATAGAAAGTCCGTCAATATTAACTTAAGATCGGTTAATGATAAAAAATCCGAAAGTAATAGAGATAAGGTAACAGAAGCAAAATCTCCGAATATTGGCGTGCAGTCTTATGCTCAAGCGGCGAAGACAGTTAAGGGTACGTACACGACCGACAACTCACGGGAGATCAAAGCAAGAAACCGTCCAAACTTTAATGTAAAAACTCCTTCTCAAGTTGCGACATTGAAAAATAGTGATAGAGGTAGTTCAGAAGATCATGTATCCAATGTTTTTTCCCTAATTCTTGCGAAACTTGAAGAGCAATGCAAAACAAATAAACTAATTTTCGAGAGACTAGTTGCACTAGAAAACAACATTCATAACACGCGCACTTCAACCAGAATATGAAAGAAACGCTTAAAATTCTTACTTGGAACGCTAACGGGCTCATACAAAGACTCGACGAGTTAGAAATATTTATGCGAGAGAAAGATATTGATATATGCTTGGTCTGTGAAACTCATCTGAAAAAGCAATCGAATATTAAGATAAGGGGATATAGCGGATATCACGCCTTTCACCCATCGGAAAGAGCCAGAGGCGGATCATCTTTGTTTATAAAAGAAAATATCGAACACTCAGCGGAAATAAAAATTGAATTAGAAGCAATGCAAGTAAGCACGGTACGCGTTAGAAATAGACATTTTGCTTTCAACATTTCGTCTATATATTGTCCACTGCGATGTAAACTTGAAGAAAGTGATTTCACAAACATCTTCAACTTCCTTAAACCAAATTTTATTATTGGTGGTGACTTCAACGCGAAACACCCCTTCTGGGGCTCAAGGTACGCCTCTCAGGAAGGTAGAAAGCTTTATAATGCGGGTATGCAATTCAGTTGTGATTTTTACTCGACGGGTAAACCAACATTTTGGCCAACTGATAGAAATAAGATACCAGATCTGATTGATTTCTTTGTTGTTAAAGGAATATCTAGCAACTGTATAAAAGTTGAAGAAAGCTTTGATCTCTCCTCTGATCATTCTCCAATCATTATGACGATAAGCGAAGCTTTGATTAAAAAAGTAGGACCGCCCAGATTAACTGGCGCGAAAACTAATTGGGACGGCTTTAAAAAAGATATTGAAGCAAATATTGAGCTGAGCGTATCACTTAAAACGCCCTATGAACTTGAAGTTGAAGTAGATCGCTTCGTCGAAATCTTACAGGATGCCGCGTGGAAGAATACTCCCAACCTAAAGAGAACCCCGGCCAGTTACATTAAAATGTATCCGCAGGAAATAAAAGAGATGATTAAGGAGAAGAGAAACGCGCGTAAAAGATGGCAACAAACTCGGGCTTCGCAACATAAAGCACATCTTAACCGTTTGTGCAACTCACTAAAACGATCTATTAAAGACCTTAAGAATAATGAAATACAAACTTACCTAGAAAGCTTAACGGCAGAAAAAGATTCTAACTATTCGCTTTGGAAGGCTATAAAAGGTATTAAAAAACCTCAAATTCAAGCCGCGCCAATTAGGAAAAATCAAGACGAATGGGCCAGGCATGATAAAGAGAAAGCGCAAGTTTTTGCCGCCCACCTGGAAGAAACTTTCAAACCGTTTGATGGACAAGCTCTTATTGAAAATATAAATACGTCGTATATAGACAATAGTGTAATAAGAAATGCAACGCTTACCGAACTTAAGGAAGAAATAAAGAAACTTAAACCTAAGAAAGCTCCTGGATACGACCTAATTACGGGAGAGGTTCTTAAAGCACTACCAAGAAAAGCTCTAATTAAGCTTCTGTTCATTATAAACGCCGCGATTAGACTAGAATATGTTCCCAGGCAATGGAAAGTCGCCGAAGTTATAATGGTCCTTAAGCCTGGAAAACCGCCGAATGAAAAAACCTCTTATAGACCGATTTCGCTTCTTCCAATTATATCCAAAGTGTTCGAGAGAATATTGGTTAGGCGAATACAGCCGGTTATAGAAGAAGGGCATCTCATCCCTGATCATCAATTCGGATTTAGAAGTAAGCATTCTACAGTTGAACAAGTACATCGAATAACACATGTAATCGAAAAATCACTTGAAGAAAAAAAGATTTGTTCAAGCGTATTCCTTGACGTTTCTCAAGCCTTTGACAAGGTCTGGCACGAAGGCTTAAAGTTTAAATTACGACAAGTTCTGCCAGAGCACCTATATAATATTTTGAAGAACTACCTTACGAATAGGCTATTCCGCGTCAAATGTGGAAACGAATATTCAGATTTTAAGGAAATAATGGCTGGGGTGCCGCAAGGAAGCGTTCTTGGTCCAGTCTTATATCTATTATACACTCGTGATATACCGCAAGTAGAAGGCACTGAGCTAGCTACATTTGCCGACGACACTGCTATCTTGACAGTAGGTAAAACGGTCGAAGATACTACAGAAAAACTGCAAGAAGCTTTGAATAGAGTTAATGAATGGACAAAGATTTGGCGAATCGCACTCAACGAGACCAAATCTGTTCATGTAAATTTTACTTATAAAAAAATAAATAATTTGCCGATCTTTTCAAACTCGGTTCAAATCCCGTTTGCAAACGAGGCTAAGTATCTTAGAATGACACTTGATACAAAGCTGAAATGGAAAACGCACGTTAAGAAAAAACGCAAAGAACTAGATAACAAATATCTAGAAATGTATTTGTTTACTTGGAAAATATTCCAAGCTTAATATATATAACAAACTGCTTTTATATAAGCAAGTGCTAAAGCCTGTATGGACATATGGTATACAACTCTGGGGTTGTACCAAAATAAGTAATATTAAAATTTTACAAACTTTTGAAAACAAAGTGCTAAGAGGTATTGTAAATGCGCCATGGTATATCAGAAATAGCGATATCCACAGAGACCTTGGCATTAAAACAATCGAAGACGAAATTCAAACCTACGCGAGAAAGCATAGAAGTCGACTAGAAAGTCACGTAAATATTACAGTCCTCCAACTTTTGGAAGAAAGAAATTTACTGCGCCGTCTACAAAGAACCAAACCTTTAGACCTAGCGCGATAAGTAACCGCGTCTAAACTGCGGAGCTGGCAGGAACTTCCAATGGGAAGGTACCTGCAAAACGTCATTATTTCGCGAAACGAAAACTACTTGATAAGTCGAATACTTAGTTGTAGTAAAAATAAAAACAAGTCTGTTTTGAAGGGAGGTTTTTTAGTGGGTAAGAATCCCACACTACTATGAGCACGCGCTGTCGATCCTCATAGTGTCTTGTTGAAGATTTTCACCTACCCTCGGAAAAAAAAAAAAAAAAAAAAAAAATCTTTGTTTAGAAGGTCAATAACCAGTTTTTCAGTGTGAACAAATTTGACGGTTGGGAAATATAAAGGTATTTTGAATTTGAGCTAGAGTTGGAAGATCGCAGTGAACTGCATTCACCACGTTAGGGTTTACACATTCTTGCAGATATTGCATTAATATGGCAATAGTGCTAAAGTTTATTGTGTGTCGGATACATTCCTGAAACAAGATTTTTGTACTCTTATGATTATTGCTACATCTGGATATTACCAGTTGGTTTCTAAATTGGTTGACAGGGAACTTTATTGTTTGAATTGTTCTGGTTAATGAAATTTCGCTATGTACTGTTTCTGTTTTCGTGTTTGATTTAGATAAGGTATGAATAAATTGTCTGGAAAGTGCATCTGCAACATTATTTTCTTTACCTGGTTTATAATGGAATTTAGGCGAGAATTCCTCAATAAATGCACGCCATCTTTTGATCTTTGAATTTGGATTTTTGTCTGAAATTGCGAATGTTAGGGGTTGGTGATCTGTGTATATGTGTATGCCTTTGGCACCGTATAGGTAATGTCTAAGATTCTGTAATGCCCATACTATTGCCAAAAGTTCGCGCTCATTGGTAGCGTAATTTTCTTCTGTTTTTGAAAGCGTTCGTGAAATCATGGTAATGGGTTTGCTATCCTGAGAGAGGACTGCTCCTAATGCGATGAAGAAGCATCAGTTGTTAATTCAAATGGCTTTTCATAATCCGGATATTGTAGCAAAACGTCTTCTGAAGCAAAAATTTTCTTAAGTTTTTCAAATGCCTGTAACGCCTCTGTGTCAAGTTTTATTTTTATATTTTTCGAATGATTAGTTCCTATATGACCATTTTCTCCGCGTAAGAATTTTGTCAGGGGTTTAGCTATTCTCGCATAGTCTTTTATAAACCTGCGATAATATCCTGATAATCCCAAGAATGAACGTAATGCTCGAAGTGACTCTGGTGTTTTATAATTTAAAATGTCCTGAACTTTGCCGGGGCAGGTTGTGATACCTTTTTGTGAGACTAAGAAACCTAAAAACTCTACTTCGGTTTTAAAAAATTTAGATTTTTCCGTGGAAACACGCATTCCAGCTTGTTCCAGTTTTTCCAATATTCTGTCTATATGTGTTAAATGTGTCTCCTCGTCTGGGGAGTATATGATTATATCATCGATATAAACATGACAGATTTTACCGATATCTTCTCGTAAAATATCGTCAATGGCTCTTTGAAAAATGCTGGGAGCATTTTTAAGGCCAAATGGCAAGCGTCAAAATTCATATTTGCCATTATTAACGTTGAAAGCAGTCTTTTGCCGGTCATTTTCGGCTAAAATGATTTGATGAAACCCAGATTTTAAATCCAGGGTAGTAAAATATTTAGATTTACCCAAATTTGCTAGTATGACCGATGTTTCGGGTATAGGGTACCGGTCGGCTATGGTGTTCTCATTTATTTTCCTAAAGTCGATGACCATTCGTAATTTTGGTTTGCCATTTTCGTCTAAACCTTTTTTATTAACTACATGAAATGGGGAATTATATGGTGAACATGATGTTCGAATGATTCCGTCAAGCAACAGTGACTGTATTTCAGTATTTATGAACTCGGTCGCCGAAATAGGATAAGGGTAACTCCTAGTATAGATAGGTTCATCAGTTGTTGTGCGTATGGTGGCTTTAATCTGCGTATTATAAGGTAATGCCCTATCTGGCTCTGCAAATGCACTCGCATTTTCTTGGATTAACTGTTTAAATTGTATTTGGAGGTAATCAGGAACTGATTTTCGGTCTGTAATAATCAAGTTAACCTGTTGACAAATGAGATGGCGCAGTTTTTCTTTGCCATGCTTATAAAACAAAATTTCATTTTTGGTATCGATTTTTGCATCTATTTGCTTAAGGAAATCGTACCCTATGATACCGTCGAAAGTATTTAACGAAGGGAGTAAGAAGAAAGTTGAAGTGTTGTTTAAGATACTGATTTTGCATTTTTCTGTGATGAGATTAGTTCCGTTTACAGACTTAACATGAAATGGGGTTTCTACTGAACATACTGCTTTTAGAAAGTCATGCTTTTTAATATAATTATTTGAAGTTCCTGTGTCGATTAAAATTCGCATCTCTTGTCCATTTATTGCAGTTTTAGTAATAAACGGGAAGAGTGACTTTACCCTAAAAAATTGATCTCATCATTAATTTGATTATCCGACCGGCCTTCGTAAGAATTATCCCAGCATAATACGTTTCCTATTTCAGAACTTTCTAATGGCATTGAGTTAATTTTTTGTAATTTTTGGATAGGTGATCGAGTAGAGTTTGTTATTTCACGTGGGCGTTTAGCCATCGTGGTGTTTTGTTGGTCTGCATATTTAAAGTTTCTACTAGGATGCTGTTTTGAAAAACTATTCTGAGCAAGAGTTTGCTTCCTAAGATAAGAAGTACGATTATCCACTTCCATTGGAACTTGTTTATTTTGTTGGTTTTGTTGAACACAACTATACTGTGGGTGATTTCGAATACGTGGATCAGAATCTGTTCGAATCTGCGATCCATTTATTTTTGTTAAGCCGCCTGCTGCAAAAGTACGTGCGAATTCGTATCGCTTATGGTTTGTTTCCAACTCTTGTGCCGTCGCAAGAGCTGTCGGTAGATCTACTGGAGGTGAAGAAAATAATATATCGCATAAGGGCTTCCGTAGACCGGATATGAAAATACGTAGAGCATTCTCCCTGGCACGCTCGTTGAGAGCAACGATAATCTCATTGTTACCGCTATGTGTCATAATATTTTTATTTATTATAAGGGTCAAATTTTTGTCGACTGCATCGTAATATTCACTAATAGATAGGTTGCCCTGACGCAAAATACTAAGTTCATTTTCAAGAACATGTAATGGCCTTTTGTCCGAATACACTTGATCTAATCGAACAATAATCGCATTAAAATTAAGCACCGTATTAAAAGCGGATAAAGTTGCGTTTGCAGATTCTGTTATTTTGTTTCTTAGAATTCCCATGGCAATGTAATAATTTTCGGATCCTTCATGATAATAGCCCATGGGAAAATTTGCGGCTGTACGCCAGGAAGGATATGAGGCGGAGTCGCCTTTAAACTCGGGTAACGATTTTATTAAATCGAGGCCACCACTACGATTTAGAACAGCGGGTCAAATAGATACAGGCACGTAAGTTTCAACACTAGGGGGTTGTAATTAACCGATTGCTGATGTCAGATTATTTATTTGTTCCGTAAACTTTTTCTGCGATAGCTCGACGGTAGCACGGACAAGTTCTATAATTTGTTCTCGAGTAATGCTCATTTTGGAATACCTTTACACTATTATTTACTATTAACACTTTCTATTTTGATTTTTCACAATATTTCAAATAATAAAATAATTTTCACTTCTTTTTTTTACTCACAAAAATTTCATTCTTATTGCTATTGGGTTGAGTCTTCTCGTTTGTTGATTGTTGAGGTCCTTAATTGTTGAGCCTTCTCGTTTGCTGATTTTTGGGGTCCTTAATTGGGCGGGTTATCAGGGTTCTTATAAGGTTGGGCGCCAGTTATTTAAATAATACTTTCAGTCTATGACTGATTTTAGAAATATTAATTAAAACATCTTTCTTTCTTTACTTCCAGTCTATGACTGATCACTTTATTCTAAGCTTAATTCTAACTTAACAATTTTTTTATAATATGCTTAGTAAGTAAGTTCGGTGCATTGGGGTGAATGAATTGAAAGGCGCTGATAGTGTCAGATTGAATTGCAATATGATTAGTAAGTATTGTCGGTGCATGGGGTGAATGAATTGAAAGGTGCTGATAGTGTGAGAATGGATTGAGGTGAATGGGTGAATGTGATTGGGGTAAATGTACGGGAGTGCAGCGTGTGGCGGAAATGCAGTGCTGGTTTTAAGAAGGCTGGTGTCTGGTGTCCGGTTATGCTGGGTTGTCGGCGCGTATGTTAACTTACATGTTTGACAAACTACACTTTTCTGTGAATGCTCGTTACACATGGGTTTCTGACAAACACCACAGCATTGCTTAGAAGATCGTCCTTTTTCATAAGGGCAGCAGTAACAGCGTCGTCTCTTATTTGCTTGTACTGCCGATACAGTTGGAGCTGGGTTTGTTGATGAGGCTTTGGCGAGTTCTTTCAAAAAACCTTTTCGCCAAGAACTTAGCTTCGCCTGGTTCCAGTTAGGTTATAAATTCAGCCAAAAAAGTTTTGCTGCAATACCACACACGTCAACGATATTATAAAATTGTGCCAGAGGTGCATTTTTCGCTTTACAGTAAAAGCATGACACATTTGATCTAGCGTGTCTACTCCTCCCTGTGTACGATTGTAGGACAAAAAAAAAAAAAACTAGAATAGTTGCTGTATAAACAATATACATACAGTAAAAACAATATACAGCTCAGTTTATTTAGCTGTAAGCGAACTGTAAATTCAACGTCGTTGTAGTGTCTTAGAGTCACTACGTAACAGTTTATGTTCTTTTTAAATATTTTATGGAAAAAGTAATTATTATCAAAACATACAAAAAAAAAATTATGTATAACAGTAATGTACTGACCAATAATAAAATATTGTACATTGAACTGATTTTGCGTTAAAACATGTTTTAAATTATTTATATTAGTTTGAAATTAAATAGTGACTTACAGTCACAGCGTGGCAGGAATAGGGTTAATAACGATGGCTTTCCCAATTGTCCATCCTGCAGTGATACTCCCGAAGATGTCGAGCATGTATTTTTTACTGCCCGCGATTCCAGCTACAAAAAGAAGCAGTACAAAGAGTACATCATGCTGGAATCCGAAAATAAGTGGAACGTAGTGAGCTCGTATACCAAACACATATGCCGTTGAGGCGACTAGAGCGAGAAAGGAAAGAGAGGGAGGAAAACGCACGAAGTAACATCGTCAACATGAGTAGCCACGCAAGTATGTATAGTCCGTTTCAAATCACTTGATCGGGTTTCTGCGCAGGTCTCTTTTATTTGTACGAGTTTTACTCATTTTCATTCCTAAGAGATAAAGCAACAACAACTACAGCTAAAAAAATCAAATTCGAAAGAACGAAAGAAAAAGAGGAGGAGCAAAAGGAAAACAGGCTGTATACCCGCACTTTGATGTTTTTCATCGCAAAGCTGCGGGACTACTGACGAATCAGAATAAAGTTGCGTGATGAGTATACCGAATTTCAGAAAAAGACCAAAGGGAATAAATTGTAGCTTCTCAGATTTACTTGCTTGAACGATGCATATCAATTGAAGGGAATTTTTTCAGTTGTTGTTTTGTATGTCGACTTTATTTGGTTTTTAAATAAAAACATGTAGTGTACGAGTATTTGTTGTTTTAATCCTATTTTGGAAAACTAAAGAAATAACTTTATTTGGGCTAAACGAAATATAACAATACATACTTAATTAACCAATACAATAAATAAATAAATTAACACGTAGTAAAACATACCACTTTAATTATATTTATGAAATATTTGCTCATAACTAGCGCTTTCCGCTTTATAAAAACGAAAAGAAGTTTTACCAAACTAAAAAAAGAACATCATACAGAGTAAAGTGGAGAAAATCATTAACCATTCTTAGAAAAATTAAGAGAGATATCATCCCCCCTATTATATTGGGAAATTTGTGTCTGCGCACGTTGGGGTATTTCAAGTGATTTGGAACAGACGATACCAAAGTATACCTACGTAAACGCACAGGCAGACGGACATACACACATAAATGTGCACACAACAACAGGCAAATGTTTGAAAAAAAGTATGCTGCAAAAACAGTGTATAGAGGAACTAACAAGGAGAAACAAAAGAAAGAAAGATCCTGCCAATCCTGGCAGCTAAAAAATAAGTGACGAAATGCCAAACCTGCCCCTGCGAAGGAATGCCTTGACTGGCGGTGCCGGAGGTCTTTTTTTTTAACTAACTGGAGTCGGGCATAACTCGCGGCACGGGCTATAAGTATCCATAAATGATTTTTACCCCTACCTGCACATCAAAAAAAAAAAAACAATCAATAGGAATTATCCAGAGGCTTTTGCTAAGGCAAATCAATTCTTCATTTAAGCACGGAAGTTAAAACACTGTGACATATTCTTAATATTTCGCCGAGGTTATGCTCTGAACTCAAGGGAGGGCTCATGACCCTCCCACATCACTGCATTTCAACTGATCAGCATATAGGGTTCGCTTATTTAACCTCAGAAAGTATCGGCAGGGATCCCGATTTTGAATCATTTCAACACTGAGGATCTTCGAATTTCCTATTAACCAAGCTTTGTTAGTCATGCTTTCATGAAAAGCATCTTCATCTCAGCTACCGTTAACTTACTCTCAAACGTTTGTACATTGTCCGACATTGTGAACCACATGTGAGTGCTAGACGCACAACTGCGTTGTATAGTTTTCCTTTCAAGTATTTTCGCTTTAAGATTCCTTCAGTACTGTCAATTGCAAAAGTAGCCCATAATAGGCGTATGTGTTCGGAAGCAACTGGGTTCCAAGCAATTGCGTGGTTCACAGACATGCACAGCTATGCAACTGTCCTATTTTCGTATGAAAGAAGTTATGTGCATGCATTCATTTGCATTCTTTTCCTTGTTTTTCCATAACTCTATCCTCAGCTTCCTCTCATTGAATACTTGATATCCACAATTCATACTCTGTTGGAAGTCACTTTAACGATCAAATTGCATACTTTGCAAATACTTTATCTCTTCAGAAGATATGTTCCATCATGTGAACGTCTGCTGATCATCCACGTTTGTGCATACTCAACATAAATCCACTCTATGCTACCCACCCACTAATTTTTTCATGCATTCTAGCTTATTTTTCAATCTTCCTCTTATTATGATTTTTACAAATAATGTCAGTATTAGTTCATCCCTCACAAGAGTAAGAGTTTTGTTTTTGTCGTCCAAGATACACAACAAATTGGTGTCAGAAGTAAAATCGAAAGAAAATTCAGAAGTAAAATCAAAAGTAAAATCAAGAGCAAATTCAGAAGTAAAATTGCAATTAAACTCGGAAGTCTATCATAAGTTAAATCAGAAGTAAAATCAATTGAACAGTGAAAAACTAAATCAACAAACGAGTAGTTCCAAAGAAAAATAAGAAAATTATTCTTTAAATATAAGGTGAAATAAAACAAAGCATTATTATACGAGTATGCATAGATCCATTATAAAGTCGTAAGTGTTTATTATTATATTATATTGTAAATTGCTCGCTTTATATCGTATATTTAATTGTATTGTGCTACTATTTATTAACGAAAATGTCGAACGAAAACATAAATGAAGATATTGTTGATAATGCATCATCCGTATCAGAAGTTTCCGAATTACCAATTACACTTTTAATTAAATTCGTCAAACCATTTGATGGAAATCGCGAAGAATTAAGTTCTTTTATTTCGGATTGTAATAAAGTGTTTACATTGGCAACGCTCAGTCAAAAATATGTCTTGCTTGATTATATACTAACTCAAATTTCTGGCAAAGCTAAGGCAGCTTGTGTCAACAGAACCTTCTCAAATTGGGACGAACTTAAATCGTTTCTTTAGACTATGTATCAAGATAAAAAACATTATTCGCAACTCTTGTGTGAACTAACTACTCTAAAACAAAATCAGAATGAAACGGTTTCCCAATTCGTATATCGCGTTGAAACTTGTATAAAGCGAACTATCAACGCAACCCAACAAAATTCAAATCCAAGACAATCTGAAGAAATTCTTAATGGTAAATTAAAGATGTTAAATGAAATTGCGCTGAACAGATTTCTACATTTCACATTAGCTCCTATTTCAAATGCTTTACGTAAAAGGGATTTAAAAACATTAAACGAAGCAATATCTGTTGCAGTTGCGGAGCAACAAGTGCAAAATATGTACCATCAAAATAAGCATTTTACGAATACTTTTCGTCACTATCCTAAAATGAATCAAAACCAAAACCCATCTAACAATTTTAATCGTAAGCAATCAAAACAAGTGTATCAAGCTTCGAATACAAACTTTACAAGCTCTAATCACTCAAACTCTAATGTCTCAAATCCGAAAATATTCAAACAGTAATATATTCAAACTGTAAAAAGCAGGGTTATCTTATTGATGAATGTCGTAAAAGAATATACAATAATGAAAAGAAACAGTTTGCAAATAGCTCAAAAAACTTAATACAGGCTCCAATTTCGGTTACTCAACTGGAGTCTCGACACATAAACGAGGTAACCACGGATAATTAATTGAAAATATTTTGTTTTCTGAAACAAATTCATATGTTCTAGTTCCATGTACTGATTCATAAAATCATAATCTCAAACTCCTATTGGATACAGAAGCAAATATATCGATAGTTAAAGCTCGATCTCTTAAACCAGAAACTCCTGTCTATTGCGATGAACAAATTTTATTAAACGGAATTAGTCAAAATAATCCTATTCAAACTTCAGGCTATTCCAATCTAAATCTCAGCTTCTCACAGAAATCACTTACATACAAATTTCATGTATTGAATACCATATCGAATATTCCTTTCGACGGAATACTAGGGAATGATTTTCTAAAATCGCAAGATGCAGTTATTGATTACAAACTCCAACGTCTTCTTTTTCAAAACGTTAATATTCCAATTAATTCTGATCACGTACTTTCATCAAATTCAAACATTACTAAACTAGAACCTCGAACTGAAACATTCATTTCAATTTTAATATCAAATCCTGAATCAAAGGAAGGTATTATTCCAGAGCGCCGTGGGCGCCGTGGCGTAAGTGGTTAGTGTGTCGGATCACTACGCATGAGGTTTTAAGTTCGAATCCCAGAAAATACCAAAAAGTTTTTTCACGGTCCCACCTCTCGCGAGCGTCTGACAAACATCCGAGAGTATTGTTGTCACGAAAAAGCTTCTCAAATCGCCGTTCGGATTCGGCATTCAACTGTAGGTCCCTTCCATTCGCGTGAAAAATATAACGCACACAACGTGAGTGGTTGCGAGAAGCTAGGCCCTGGCACTTTAAAGAGCTGTTGCGCCAAATATTAATTAATTAATTAATTATTCCAGAGCTATCTATACAGGAAGGTGTGTATCTATCCAAAGCCATTACTAAAGTGAACAGTGAATCATACGCTTTAGCTTCCATTCTTAATATTACAGATAAACCCCTAATCCTTCAAAATCGATCCTGTCAGGTGGAACCTTTATCGTCTCTATATCCAGTGACAGATGAATAAAACTCAAATCGTCTCCAAAATTTACAAGCCAATTTAAGGGTCACTCATTTAAACAATGAAGAAAAAATTAATGTTATAAATATATGTAAAGAATACAATGATATATTTCACTTAGAAGGAGATATCCTTACAGCTACAACAGCCATTCAACATGAGATCAATACAAACAATTCAAGCCCTATAGCCGCAAAAATTTATCGTTACCTCGAAAAGCATAAAGCTGAAGTCAATAATCAAATCACAAAAATGCTTAAACAGGAAATAATCAAGCCTTCTGTATCTCCTTGGTCTGCCCCACTTTGGGTAGTTCCAAAAAAAACTTGAGGCTTCAGGTCAACAAAAATGGCGAGTCGTTGAAGATTATCGAAAGCTAAACAATGTTACAATCGGCGACGCTTATCCGCTTCCGAATATCGTTGATATTCTAGACCAACTAAGTCACTCCATTTATTTCACAACGCTCGACCTCGCATCTGGCTTTCATCAAGTAAAAGTTAAGCCTGATGATCAACCAAAAACGGCTTTCTCAACTCCCGATGGTCATTTTGAATTTGTTCGAATGTCATTTGGTTTAAAAAATGCTCCTTCAGTCTTTCAAAGATTAATGAATAACATACTTACTGGCTTACAAGGATTGCAATGTTTCGTCTATCTAGACGATATACTCATTTATGCATTCTCAATAAAAGATCACGAAGATAAACTTCGAAATGTATTTCAAAGACTTCGAATAAATAACCTTAAATTACAACCAGACAAATGTGAATTCATGAGAAAAGAGGTTGTCTTTCTAGGCCACATAATAACAAATAACGGAGTAAAACCAAATCCCGAAAAAATTAGAGTCATTTCTGAATTTCCAGTTCCACTGAATCTAAAAGATATTAAATCTTTTTTAGCACTTGCCGGTTATTACAGAAGATTCATTAAATTTTTTTCAAAAATAACTCGACCTTTAACTAACCTTTTAAAAAAAGATGCTTCATTTAAATGGTGCTCTGAACAGCAATCAGCATTCGATACGCTCAAACTGAAACTAACCTCCGAACCAATATTGCAATATCCAGATTTTGCTAAGGAATTTGTATTAACTACGGATGCTTCCAATTATGCAATTGGTGCCGTTCTTAGTCAGGGGGAAGTGGGTTCTAATTTGCTTATTTCTTACGCCAGTAGGACTCTTAATAGAGCAGAATCTAACTACAGCACAAGCGAGCGAGAGCTTTTAGCTATCATCTGGTCCGTAAATCACTTTCGTCCATATCTGTACGGTAGACATTTTAAAATAGTTACTGACCATCGACCATTGGTTTGGTTATTTAATGTCAAGGACCCTGGATCGAAACTTATTCGATGGAGACTTAAACTTGAGCAATGTGACTATGAAATTTGTTATAAACCAGGTCGCATTAATATGAACGCCAACTGTTTATCACGCATTACGCATAATAATTCGAATACAATACTTTATACTGAAACAAAAGAATCCTTCGAGGATTATGTAAAGTTCTACTATCAGTCACTAAATCCGACAGTATATGGTATGATTTCACAGAAAGTTCTGATCACATTCTAAAATCTTCTACTCATATAGCATACTTCACTGCTATCGATCTCGATAAAAAAAATTCTTATATCCTTATCGTCATCCACAAATTTAGAAATCTTAAGCAATTCATCTCATGAACTATTCTCTATTTCTAAATCAAAAAATAAAAACGGAAAATCCTTCTACCACTGCTTTATAAAGCATTTGTATTTTGAAAAACCTACATATGCAGATTTCTTTTATACAACGCAAAACTTAAAAATACAATTAGACTTAATCATCAACTTAATTTCTATTGCTAATCCGGGTAATAGTTTTAACCAATTCAATTACGAGAAATGCAAACAAATTATTTTACACGTCTTTAGAAATTCTAAAATCAAAATCGTAATGTACAACAACATATTGTTTCATCTATGGAACAAATTCCCACAATTCTACGTGAAAATCATGATAATCCACTTTCTGGACATTGTGGCTATCACAAAATGCTAAAACGAATTTGCTTTAGATATAAATGGTCTAATATGAGAAAAGATATCAAGAAATATATAAAAAATTGTACTTCTTGTCAAGTTAATAAAACGATGAGAAAAAAACATAAAGCTCCAATGGAAATAACTAGCACCAGTAGCCAACCATTTGAGAGACTAGCTTTAGATATTGTTGGTCCATTGCCATTGTGCAAAGACGGTTTTAAATACATTCTCACTATGCAAGATGATCTTACGAAGTTCTCCTATGCAATTCCCTTAATTAATCACGAAGCTAAAACTGTCGCAGAAAATCTTATTAATTTCATAACAATGTTCGGTATTCCCAAATCTATTCTTACTGATCAAGGATCAGATTTCACTTCAGAGTTAATGAAAAATGTATCGAAATTACTCCACATAAAGCAAATATTTGCTACCCCATATCATCCCCAAACTAATGGCGCATTAGAAAGTTCTCACTCAACTCTAAAAGATTACTTAAAACATTTTATTAATAGCAATCAGACAGATTGGAATAAATTTATTGCTCTAGCAATGTTCTCATACAATACCAGTGTTCATTCTTCCACCAAACTAACTCCTTATGAATTAGTATTTGGTCATAAAGAAATTCTTCCTTGTTCTATTACATCAAAACCAGAGTTTAAGTGTACCTATGATTCATACTACGATCAACTAAAATACAGATTAAATAAAACTCATCAAATAGCTCGAGAAAATTTGCTATCTTCAAAAGAAACTTCGAAAAAATATTATGATACAAATCTTCACTCTCCTCAATACAAAGTAGGTGATGAAGTTTACTTAGAATCAAATGAAGTCAAAGTCGGTAAAAGCAAAAAGCTAGCCCAAATTTCAAAGGACCTTTTAAAATAACAAAACTCCATGACAATCAAAATGCTACAATGAAAATCAAAAATAAATTTGTTTGTGTTCATGTCAACAGACTAAAACCTTTATCTTCTTTTCCCGACTTATCATCATTTTGATAAATGAAGTCCTATCATTTGAGATTGAACCTATAAAAACCAGTAGTGGTTTATTTTACGAGCAGATAGGCCAGGCAAAATTCTACTCAGATAATTGGGAATTAATCGTGTATACAAATATATCTTTTTATTCAAGAAAATTAAATAACATTGAACAAGTATTCCAACAAAGGCAATTGTTATGCCCTAAAGATCTCCCAAAAGTTTACATTTTCCATTGCTCTCAAACTCTAAAACTTTTATCTATGAAAATTCAAAACAAGAAACTCTATCTCACTTATTGAATCATTCGCCGGAAAATAAAAGAACGAAACGCGGTATATTTAATGGCGGTGGTTATGTACTAAACTGGCTTTTTGGAACTCATGATGCAGATGACGCACAATATTATAGCGACACAATAAAGCAATTTGAACAAGATGATCAAAACTTACAGAAATTAATGAAAGAACAAATACAAGTTATTACAAGAACAATTTCAAATTTTAACGATTCTATTCATCCTTTAAAAATACATGAAGAAACTTTTAATGTTAATATCCAAAAATTAAATAAATTTATAGAAAACTTTGAAGAAACCAAGAATTCTATAGAAAACTCTATTATGTTATTGGATTAAGTAAATTACTTAACTTATCTTGCTAATGAACTCAATGAACAATTTGACCTTTTAATTGACGCAATCTTCTTCCTTTTATCAGCGAGGCTATGATCCTAAAACAAGGGATCACAACCCTCCCACTTCACCGCATTTCTACTGATCCGCATGTGGGGTTCGCCTATTTGACCTCAGAAAATATCGGCAGGCCTGCCGATTTTGGATCACTCGGTTACTGGGGCCAATGAAATGCCGATGTCGTCGCATTTGTCTGATCCAGGCGTTTGTAGGCCTGCCTTTCCTACATCGCGATGTCTTTGGAACGTGCATTGATATTGCCTTTTTAACAGGGTTCAAATGATCTCTTCTTTGAACGTGGCAATACCAACTGAGCCGGTCACGCTCTATTTTTTGTACGATGGTTTCCTTGATGTGAAAGCTTCCACGGATCTTCGAACTTCTTATTCGATCAAGCTTTGTCACTCCTGCTGTCATGCGAAGCATCTTCATCTCAGCTGCCGTTAATTTACTCTCATACTTTTTGTACATCGTCCAACATTGTGAACCGTATGTGAGCGCTGGACGTACAACTGCGGTGTAGAGCCTTCCTTTCAACTTAGGGGACATTTTTCTGTCACAGAAGATAGCGGAATTTTCTCGCCACTTCATCCACCCTACGCTTACACGATGATTGATGTCATCATCACAAGTTGCTTTGCTATTGATCATAGATCCCAGATATTTGAACTTTTCGCACTTGGGAAGCACTGTTCCATCCAAATAAATGTCTGGAATAGGCCTGAGTGGATCAGAGAACGGGCAGCACAAGTACTCTGTCTTTTTTGAACTAATGCGATACCCATTTCCCTCCAAAACGTCCACCCACACATCAAGTGCTCGTTGCAGGAATGTAGGATCCTCACTTATGATGGCTCCATCGTCAGCAAAGAATAACTGATGTACCTTGGGGTCCATCACTTTACCTTCAAGCAGATAATCAAGGACTGTTATAAAGAGCAAAGGACTTAAAACGCTTCCCTGGTGTACCCCGACTTTGATTGGGAACTCTTCGGTTACTCCAGCGGGGCATCTTACTTTTGTCTTTGCTCCTTCGTACATGTCCATAATCATCTGTACATAGGTTTCTGGAACCCCTCGATGTCTTAGCGCCACCCATATCAGATCTCGTGGTTGTCTGTCGAATGCCTTTTCAAAGTCAACCAATACAATATGCAAATCCCTTAAGGAATCACGATGTTTTTCCATTATGATCCTTATACTTTGGATTGCATCTGTGGTTGATTTACCCGAGACAAACCCGCACTGATCATCAGATAGTCGTATTATTTTTCGCAGTCGGCCACCTAATACCCGCTCAACGATCTTCATGGTGTGTGACATCAGCTTGATCGAACGGTAGTTATCACAGTTTTGCGTATCACCATTCCCTTTGTATACAGGGAGAAGGTAACTTTCCCTCCATTCATTCGGCATTGGATCACCTCTCACGAATTTGGAGATGAGAATTCTGAGCCATCTGAACCCGATGTCTCCCATCTTTTTCCAGAACTCAGAGGGTATTTCGTCTGGCCCAATCGCTTTTCGTTTTTTGGAGTATTTGACCGCCTCACTAACTTCTTCGACTGTAATGTCGGGTATTTCTTCACAGTTAGGGGTGGCTCTTGGAAAGTATAGCCGGGGAAACTGTTCATTCAAAAGCTCTTCACAATACTGCCGCCACCTCTGCAGAATTTTGTCCTCATCCACAAGAAGCTGGCCATGAGCATTGCTAATGAACTTTGGCGAAAGAATCTCCTGAGCATTCTTCCTTCTTTGGGCGGCTATTTTGAAGATAGTGGCACTCTTGTTCATATTGTGTCTTCGCAGCTCCTGGATAGCCTGGTTTGCATCAGCAACCGGGGAAAATATTTTCTCCAGCTCCCGATACAGGCCCTCCGTACTCTCTGCTTGAAGCTGAGCGCACTTCTTCTTCGCTTTTTTCTTGCAGCATCTGTATTCCATTTCGAGGCGAGCTTTTTCGTCACTATTATTAGAGGGGCACTTTGACCAAGCTTTGAAAGCCGCTTTCTTCTCATTTATCACTTTCTTAGCTTCATCACTCCACCACCATGTTTCTTTGGCGTGTTGATGGTGGCCTTTTGAAGCTCCTAGCAGTGATTTGGCCTTCTTTAAGCAAGTTCGCTGTAGGGAATCCCACATATTTTGTGCTCTGCACTCTTCATCCTCAGCTCCGTTGATGGTGTGAGAGAGGTAATTCTTCATTACGAAAACAAAAGCCTCGCCTTTTTCTTTGTCCAGATTGTACCACTTGATTTTCTCAGAGACCCTTGTTTATTTGCTTTTCTTTGGTGTTTTCATAAAAATTTCTGTTAGCAGGAGACGGTGTTGTCGAGCGATTGCCTCTCCCAAGATCACTTTGCAATCTTCTACCCGAGGCTTCATGAAACTGGCTACCAAATGGTAGTCAATCTGAGTTTCATCTCCACCACTGCTGTAAGTGATCAGGTGTCGGCTTTGTTTGATGAACATGGTATTTAACACGATAAGACCGTGTGATTTGCACATGCTTAGGATGTCTTCACCAGGAAGGTTCCTGGTGCCATATCCTAGTCCTCCATGGCAGTCTTCATAGTCTTCGTTTGATTTCCCGACATGTCCATTCAAATCTCCTCCAACAAACAGAAATTCTTCCTTTGGGATGTCCTTAAGGAGATTGTGGAAATCTAGCCAAAATGCATCTTTATCTCTCTGATTGTACCCATCGTGGGGAGCATATGCACTGACAATATTCCACACCTCTCCTTGTATTACTAGTTTGAGAGACATCAAACGGTCGCTGGACTTCGAAATGCTCAAGACGTTTCCAAGTAGCTCTGCCGCAAGGATGATACCGATTCCGTTCCTAGCCTTTTCCGTTCCGTAGTAGAACATCTTGTAATCTTTTGTCCTAACGTCCAAGAAACGCGCCCGATTCCCGGTGTTTTTCCATTTCGTCTCTTGGACACACAAGATGTCCACCCGCCCTCTATTCATCATCTCTTCCAGCTCGTAACTTCGACCGGTCATGGTTCCGACGTTCCAACTCGCGACCCTTAAATTGCGTCCAAACTGTTTCATTATGTTGCTAGCCCCCGGAATCCGTATAGCTCTGACCCGAACATTTCTGCTCGGTCCAGGATCAGTACCATGCACAGCAGTGGTAGTGCCTGGCGGGGTAGTGCCTTTCCTTTTTGCAAGTATTACCATAATGATACAGTTTTGCAATACAATTTTTTGCACCATATTGCGATGGTGTTTGTTGTTTGACACGTGCATGCTCCTGTTTTAGTATTGTTTGATCTTTCTTTTATGACACCGGTGATCTCCAGTCGTGTCAACCCACGGACTCGCATGCACACTTGTGGGAGGGTTTTTATGGTAGTATATGTGCCGCTAGGCTCACTTGGGTGTTATATTGCCTAGATCTGATTTGTCCCCTTAGTCGCCTTTTACGACAAGCGCTAGTTGTTGGGGGGCGCTGCAGTGATATTCTTAACCCGTCCCTGCACGGGCAGGGATTGACGCAATCTTACTTGTTAAAGCTAATATTATACATCCATGTATCATTTCACCTAAAAATGTTATAAACGAACTTAATAATAATATAAAAATGTTAACAAATGGTAAAATGTTTCCATTGCCTCTAAAATATTACTTTGCTTATAAACTATTTGAAATAAGTACACTGAAAGCAAAAAACTGAAAGAAAAAATTTACAATTTTCTTTCTAAGGAGGGAGGTGTTATGTACATGCATTCATTTGCATTTTTTTCTTTGTTTTTCAATAACTCTATCCTCAGCTTCCTCTCATTGGATACTTGATATCCACAATTCATACTCTGTTGGAAGTCACTTCGACGACCAAATTGCATACTTTGCAAATACTTTATCTCTTCAGTGGATATGTTCCATCATATGAATGTCTGCTGCGATCATCCACGTTTGTGCATACTCAACACAAATCCATTCTATGCTATCCACCCACTAATTTTTTCATGCATTCTAAATCATTTTTCAATCTTCTTCTTCTTATGATTTTTAACAAATAAAGTCAGTATTAGTTTATCCCTCACAAGAGTAAGTGTTTTGATTTTTGTCTTCCAAGATACAAAACACTTCGCGCTCTTAGTAATTAATTTATTTATTTAAACTTAATAGAGGCGGGAAACCTAAACCGGAAAAATAATACTAAACATCAAAATAGCACATAAAACTTAACAGTTGGTGGATGCAGAATGATACTAAGGAGAAGAGGTAGAGTATAAGTAAAGGAGGTAGGGTCAGGACAATATATTGTAACGGTTAAGGACGTTTCTAAATGTAGTTCTGCTACAGTGAAGATCGAAAGTGTTTGGCAAGCGGTTAACGCTCGAAGAAGAAGACTATTTATGGGTGGATTTTAAAAGGTTTTACACTTATACTGCTCCGAAGCTGTCTTGGAAATTTTACCTTTAAGCTCTAAATTTAAGGCACAAAAAGATGCGACACACAATACAGACGGCCGGACGGCAAGGCAGGTATGTTTTAATCAATTCGGTTGTTTGCACTGATCATTAATATACAAGTATAATACTTTATACGGTATTGGTAGTTGGTTGATAGTAGTTCGTTGTTGCGGTAACACGTTTAGAGAATTATTTCCATTAAGTGAAATTAAGAATTCTATTCTTTAAATCTTTATCTGCATACATACAATTAAAAATTAAGTGTAGTACTTGTAATTCCAAAGTGGAAAGAAGCGATTTAAAAATCAAGTGTTCGTATTGCAATGATTATTATCATGCAAATTGCGCCAAGTTGGCAAAAAGAGATATTAAATTTTTTAAAAGAGTAAACAGAGCTTTAAATGTAATGGCTGTGTCTCTCAGCGAAGAAAATCCAGCTCAGCTGATCACTCTCCCATTACTCCCGCTCAAGCATTCTCTAATTCATCTCAGAATGCAATTGCTGAAAACAACACACCAGACGTAAATACTCTACGAGCAAATGAGACGGGAAGAACATCGGAAGAGCATGAGAAGCACGCGTTTGACAATATCGAGAGTTTATACTCCAGGAACAATGTACGGAAGTTTTACCAAAAGGTAAAAAGAACGTGTCAGAGGAACAATACCCGTACAGAAACATGTAGAGATGAAAATGGAAACCTCGTAGTAGAATCACTGTCGGTGCTAAGGATATGGAAAAACTACTTCTGCAGACTGTATAACGGCGACGAAGACCAACATCCCACTGTCAGGCAGAATGAACCATTCAGCATGGACGATGATAGTCAAAATTTCCGTCCACCTGACCAAAACGAAGTGAGGATAGCAATATCCAAGCTGAAAACCAAGAAGGCTGCTGGACCTGACGGCTTACCGGCCGAACTTTTCAAGGCAGCTGGGGATGAATTGGTAGAGTCCATACACCAACTCATCTCTAAGATTTGGTCAGACGAGTGTATGCCTGATGAATGGAATCTCAGCATCGTTTGCCCGATCCACAAGAAAGGAGACCCCCTCAACTGCGCCAATTATAGAGGCATCAGTCTCCTCAACATCGCATACAAGATCTTTTCTGCGATATTGTGTGAACGCCTGAAACCTTTTATCAACAGCCTGATTGGAACCTATCAGTGCGGTTTTAGGCCAGGAAAGTCTACCATCGATCAAATCTCCACACTTCGGCAGATCCTGGAGAAAACCCAAGAATTCCAAATCGATACTCACCACCTCTTTATCGATTTTAAGGCCGCCTATGACAGCATCTATAGAGAAGAGCTTTATAGAGCCATGTCTAGCTTCGACATCCCTGTCAAACTTGTCCGTCTGTGCAGGCTGACGATAGAGAACGCTCGCTGCTCCATCAAGGTCGGTAATGACCTCACCGTAACCTTTGATGTCCAAAAAGGCTTTAGACAAGGTGACGCGCTGTTATGTGACTTCTTCTATATTGTACTTGAACGGATTGTGCGGAACTCACAAGCCAACACCGGAGGCACAATCTATTACAAGTCTGTACAACTGCTTGCATACGCCGACGATATAGGCATTATCGGAAGAACTCCGCGGGTTGTCACCGGTGCGTTTGCAAGCATTGAGGCGGAAGCGGCCCAAATGGGTTTAGCGATAAACGAGGGCAAAACTAAGTATATGCTGACAACAAAAAGGGAAAGCCAACACCGACGAATTGGACAAAACGTCACCGTGGGCAGCTATAACTTCGAGGTAGTAAGGGACTTTGTCTACCTTGGCTCTGCTATAAACTCTGAGAACAAGATCAGCGCAGAAATCAATCGAAGAATAACTCTTGCCAATCGCTGTTTTTTTGGGCTTATAAGGCAATTCAACAATAAAGCCCTATCTCGAACTACTAAGGAGACTCTGTATAAGACCCTGATTATCCCAGTCCTGCTTTATGGTGCTGAAACATGGACTTTATTAAAAGAGGATGAAGATATCCTTGGTCGCTTCGAGAGAAAAATTCTTCGTAAGATTTTCGGTCCCCTTTGCGTTGACGGGTTTTGGAGGAGAAAATTCAATCACGAACTATACGAGCTGTACAGCGACATCGACCTAGTCAAAAAACTACGTATAGGACGTTTGAGATGGCTAGGACATGTAGAGCGAATGGACACCAACGCTCCGGCCCGCAGAGTCTTCGAATCTAACACCGCACCCCGAACTGTAGCGCCACCTAAGTAAGTAAGTAAGACGTAAATACTGCAACTGGTTGCACTTTGCCCTGCACATTAGCGTCACCATCTTCATCTCAGTACTCAAATGCTTCTATTTTTGCCACGTTACGCTACAAACGCTGCTTTGTGAAATCATTAAACTCCAAAAGTTAAATGCTGATGCACTCACAAAAATACTGTACGAATGCCGATGTACGATGTATGGTGGACATCGTTGGTTTGTCTAGTGTAAACAATGTTAACGTCGCAAAGATAGTGGTTCAATTTTTTAATGATGGTGTTGGAGATCAGATCGACTCTGTTGATATCGAGAAATGCTGCATCAATATATATTTTTCTCTCCGAAATATGGATCTATAGTTTTGAGACTCCTAACTTTTGTATACCTAACTATACATTTGCAGCGACCTCCAATGATTCTTATTCTTCGGGGGGTATCGCGGTTTTTTTTTCGAAGTGGTGTGGGATGTTATATAAATACTCGTAAGTAACTTTTATTTAGTTAGCGCTGACGTAATAAGTGTGGATTGCAAAATCTTAGGTACTCGGTTTTGCTTTTTTGGAATTTATAGATTACATAAATGTTCTGCCAATGTGTTTTTGAATGAATTTTCTGCATTTCTTAAAAATCCAACTTGTTCTTCTAGGCCATTTTAACATAAGTTTGCTATTGAATTCGGCAAGTGTGGATACATTTCTACCAACTTTATCATTTTTCGGATTCGAATCGTTATTATCCTAATCTACCTCATGTTTGGATCATATATTTATTCGGCTGCAAAGGAACAACTGCATTACCTATATATCTGCAGTATGATCTTAAGATAGCTGATCATTCTTTGACAACTATAATATTCAGTTTAAAATCTGAGTAGATTAATGTCTCTGACTTTCAGAAAGTTTATTTTGTTGCTTTACGAAGAGCATTGAGTTTCGAGACTTGGGATGATGTTTACATTGCGGATGTTACATTCGTTGCCTTCGATATATTCGTGTCCAAGCTCCAACTTCATACCGTGAATTGTAACCAAAAAATTAGCAAAAGGGTTCACAAATTAAAAGGCCTCAAACCTTGGATGAATCTACTTTTGCAGAAAAAAATATCAAAGAAAAATCAACTTCGTGTTAATTTTGCCAAACATCCAAACAACACTTGGCTTAAATGTATTACAATAAGCTATATCACGAACTAAGAAGCGAGATCCCTTTTTATAGAAGAAAAGTAGTTCAATATGCCGGGAATTTTAGAAAACAATGGGCAGTGGTTAATGAAATTTTGAATAGAAAGACATCAAACATTGATATTTCAATAATCCAATGCAATGCAACTCTGTCTGAGCCTTTAGAGATTGCTAACCTTCTCAACGATTTCTTTACTAACTTAACCATTTCCGTTCATGATCTTGCAATGCATGTTACCTCCAAATGCCAGTGTGATAACATACTCAAGAGGGAACACCTACAAACATGGAATTTTTTTCTTTGATCAGTTTTCTTACCTCATTGGGAGTGCATAAAATCATAATGTCACTGAAAACGTCAAATTCATCACCCTGCGATTGCATTTCGAGTAGACTTTTGGCAAATATATCTTTCCTTATTGCTGATATACTATGCAATGTTTTCAACTTTAGTATTCAAGAAAGTAGTTTCCTGATTCGCTTAAGACTGCAATAGTAATCCCATAACACAAAAAGGGGGATAAGATCATTTTATATAATTACCGCCCCATTTCTCTGCTGTACGTTTTTCCTAAGATCTTAGAACGAGGTTTTAAAGCCAGAATATTATCGTTCTTAGATAAAGCAGACTGGTCAAACGGTAGTGCATGCGATTATATGAAAACTCAAGCGTTTTCACTTAGCTGAGGTCTACCAACTCCTACTCTCAACCTCCACGCGGTGACAGCCGGGTGCCTAATACCTTAATCAAAAAAATGGGTAACCAACCCCGTTTGGCGGATTCTTGGCGGCAGCAGATGAGAGAGGGGGGGAAGAGTGCTTTCTCACTAGAGTACTTCTTCCTGTTGCAGGCGGCAGGAACTCCTAGAGGGAGTCAACGGTGGCGTCTATAGTTCCAGTTAGGTTGAACTTAGTGAATCTGAAGGAATCAGTTCTGGGTAAGAGAAATAAATATATTGGACTCCGTTTTGGAATAGGCTGGGGTGATGCTGAAATATGTCTACGAGAATGGAATAGAAAAAGTACCAATTTGCTTATACAACTCAAGGCTGAGAAACACCATGAAAACCTACAAAGAGCAGTAGAGAGTAACACGAGATTTTACAAATATTTAGATTATTCAAGAGGACAAATTTACTTTTCGGACCATAATGATCTAAACAAAATCATCTGGATTTTTAAAGCAAGATCTGATATACTATGGTTTAACGGTAGTAGATTCGGAAATTGGGAGTAAACCTTATGCTCACTATGCGATATGCACGAAGAAGAGAATATCCAGCATTTTCTAGGCAGATGTCCTGTGTTAAATGAATTTAGATTGCGTTACCTCGGAAAAACTTGTCTTACTGATGAAGAAATAATAAGAATTTTTAATGGAGAAAACCCCAATGATTGGAATAGACTATCAAATTTTATGAAAATAGGTCTGTCTTACAGAAAAGTACTCATTCAAGAATTCAATTAAAAGTATTATCATTTGTTATCCGTAAATAAGTCACTTGTTCTTTCTTTATAGTGTGCTCTTTATATAATACTAAATTCACTTGTATCGCTGTAAATAAATCTAATTAACCAACTTTCCGACAGACGACTAATATAGTCATTGTCGTAATATTATATTTACCAACAAAAATGTTAAATTTGAATTGTTTATGATGAATGTGTTAACAAATTTTTGTTGAGAATAAATATACTATTTACTACTACTACTACTACTAGTGAATACCTTGCGCGAGCTGTTTCGACGTATTCGGATCACAGGTCGGGAAGGAATTTCCAATGTTGGTCAGGACCTTGGAATAGAGATGGTGGCGGAGGAGCCCTTAATGGGCCAACGACAGGGCTCATACTCCCGTAGTCTACTACTGACACCAGTGTACCCGCCCCCTCGTCCTTGGAGTATAACCAAAGGAACTGGGGCTTGTGCCGTCGGGGTAACTTCCCTACCACGTAAAAAAAAGAACGCTTCTGAAACGACCAAAAGTCTCGGATAAGGACGACTCAACTGATGATGACCCCAGCAAGCGAAATAAGGGCAACGACCTTCGGATCTGTACGTGGAATGTTCTGTGTCTTTACCGACCACGTGCAGGCAAACAATTAGAAGGGGGCCTAGACTACCATAAAGCCGACACGTTAGCGAGCGTATTATGACTATCCAGATCAAGGCTAAATTCGCTAACATAAGCCTAATATGTGTTCATGCCCCCCCGGAAGAAAAGGACCCTGCCACCAAAGATTGTTTCTACGAGCTCCTCGACAAAACATACGAGCAATGTCCTAAATACGACGTTAAAATCGTATTGGGCGATTTTAAGAAAGAGTATGTTTTGAGGAGGTGCTGGTTTGCACCACCTATTGTTCGATAAATTAAAAAGGAAGATTAAATGCTCCACAAAAAACGACGTTTATTCATCCGTGATCTCGACAGAAGTGATATTAACAAATTATACAGCTCATGTTAAAAAATAGCAAAAATTATGATAATGTAAGAGTTGCGCAAAATTATGGCAATGTGAGAGTAAAGTTTAGTTAAAGAGATTATCTGTTAGGCTAATTGTAATTGTATGCTTATGTGTTTTCGTGTAAATGTAACAAAAGAATGAGTAAATTACTTTAGAGATTTTATGAGATTTTGATTAACGGTTTGAGGCGTAGAGTTTTATTTTTGATATTTATAGCTGCCGCGCACAGAGTATGAGAAGCGCACGATTGAGAATATTGAGAGCTTATACTCCAGGAACAATCTACGGAAGTTTTACCAAAAGGTAAAAGGACGTGTCAGCGAAGCAGTACCCGTACAGAAACCCGTAGAGATGAAAATGGAAACCTCGTAGTTGAATCACAGTCCGTGCTGAGAATATGGAAAAACTACTTCTGCAGACTGTATAACGGCGACGAAGACTAACATCGCGCTGTCTGGCAGAATGAACCATTCAATATGGACGATGATAGTCAAAATTAAATTCCCATCCACCTGACCAAAACGAAGTGAGGATAGCAATATCCCAGCTGTAATCTAACAAGGCTGCTGGACTTGATGGCTTACCCGCCGAACTTTTCACTGCAGCTGGTGATGAATACATACCCCAACTTAACCCTTAGATTTGGTCAGACGAGTGAATGTCTGCTGAATGGAATCTCAGCATCATTTGCCCGATCCACAAGAAAGGAGACCCCCCCCCGCCAATTATAGAGGCATCAGTCTCTTCAAAATCGCTTACAAGATCTTTTCTGCGATATTGTGTGAACGCCTGAAACCATTTAGCAACAGCCTGATTGGACTATATCAGTGCGGTTTCAGGCCAGGAAAGTCCACCATCGATCAAATCTTCACACTTCGGCAGATCCTGGAGAAAACCCAAGAAATCTAAATCGTTGCTCACCACCTCTCTATCGATTTCAAGGCCGCCTATGACAGCATCTATAGAGAAGAACTTTATGAAGCCATGTCTAGTTTTGACATCCCTGCCTAACTTGTTCGTCTGTGCAGGATGACGATGGAGAACGCTCGCTGCTCCATCAAGGTCGGTAATGACCTCACCGAGACCTTTGATATCAAAAAAGGTTTCAGACAAGGTGACGCGCTGTCATGTTACTTCTTTAATATTGTACTTGAACGGATTGTGCGGAACTCACAAGCCAACACCGGAGGCACAATCTATGAAAAGTCCGTACAACTGCTTCATACGCCGACGATATATACATTATTGGAAGAACTCAGCGGGCTGTCACCGATGCGTTTGCAAGCATTGAGGCGGAAGCTGCCAAAATGGGTTTAGCGATAAACGAAGACAAAACCAAGTATATGCTGTCCACAAAAATGGAGAATCAACACCGAGGAATTGGACAAAACGTCACAGTAGGCAGCTATAACTTCGAGGCAGTAAGGGCCTTTTTCTACCTTGGCTCTGCTATAAACTCTGAGAACAAGATCAGCGCAGAAATCAATCGAAGAATAACTCTTGCCAATCGCTGTTTTTTTGGGCTTATAATTCAATTCAAGAGTAAATCCCTATCTCGAACAACTAAGGAGACTCTGTATAAAACTCTGATTATCGCAGTCCTGCTTTACGGCCTATTTATCGACACAACTAAAGCTTTCGATATGGCTGATCATTCACTTTTACTCAGTAAGTTGTATAATGTAGGGTTTAGAGGATCTGCGTATTCTGGGCTTGCTTCTTATTTAAGCAATCGTAAGCAGAGGGTAAAGATTAAACTATGTTTGAGTTCCATTATTTCCTATTTTTTCGCATTGTATACAAATTTGTGAGCGATGGTGCATATGTATGTTCATATGTAAGTGAATACGATCGCTCCATTGCGATAATTAACAAGGAAGGTATGTGTTTTCAATTCCGGGGCACCGAGGTTAACAAATTCAAATTACGAGACTGGAAAAAGGGTTCGGGAAGAATATCACTCTTTAGGTAGCTCACCCATATTAACAAGAATCTAAAATTAATTCTATAAATACCATTTTTACACAAGAATCTACGAAAGTATTCACTCTTCAACGCCACGCCCACTTGGTTGAGATATGACATATCGTATCATCCGAACTATCTCAAATGGATTCATTGTTTCATCTTAAAATTATCCATTAGTTTTTCTCTGAAGTGTTGACTAATCTCATATGGAACACTCTATATTTGTTTTGTACACACCTACATACTCGTATATGCTATACAAATAATAAGTCCTATATCTAAATAATCCGAATTTGGAATAGTATCAACAGGTGAAAGCCATGTTGTGAAAAAAATGGAGTACATATAGAAGCAAAATTGTTATCCGCAAATTTGTAGGTCAGATTTTCATATATTGGTCCGCTAATACCCTTTACTATCTTAAACACGGAGTAGGAGGTATACAACGAAATCAGCTTTATCATACCCAAGTAAGGTAGATTTTCTTGTGTACATTTTATTTACGGAAAACCTATGTACGTACTCTACGGCTACAGTGAAATAAACCTATTTTGCGAAGTCTATATAGTCAATCTAATGAATTATTCAATTCGCTAAGTTCTAATGTAATTTAAGCCGCGAAGAGTGCGGGTAAAAGGTGAACGACAAACATGATATTTATCTTTTATCAAATGTCAACGTAGATTAATTCCACCTTTTGCTCCCAAGAACGTAAAGTACAAATCTTCAAAAGAAAATCGTACTCCTATAAGTTTTAGCCTTCAGAAAGGAAATCACACTCAAAACAACGACCCCAATTGTATAAACATGATCCCGCACATAATGGAATTCCACAGGACTCCACAGAGATTTCATTTAAATAAAAGCATCCGTCTTGGAATGAAAAGACGATGGGCAGGGTTTTTTTTTTTTGAATATTTTATTAGATTTGAGTGAGATGACATATTTTTTTCCGGACAGCCCAATAATCTAAGGCGAGATATGCAGCAGATAATGGAGATAATATGTTAGTGAAATTATTTTGAAATTTATATTCATGATTTTAAGATATTGTCGAAGAAGAGATTTCTGTGTTGATTTATATTTAAGCAAGTCCATAAATCTCTGAAGTTTGTAGTAATTACATTTTAGAATTTAGAAGAGAATATTGACTCAAGCGGGTCTGGGTGTATGTTGCGTGTTTCGAGTTTACACCCGTTGTGGAGTTTTAAATGAACCTTAATAAAGTTGCGTATATGCTTGTATGATTTCCAGGAATTTCTGAATGATGACCGCTAAAGGCTCTTATTTGAGGCACAATTTCTTATACTACCAAATGCAGATTATTCTTACTCTTGTAGTACTTACCTCCTTAAAGTCATAATTTTCACTGCATGAGCAGGAAGAAAATCTGCAATTACTGCTTAGTACTCTTACGAACGGGACTGGGAGGCTTTCTGCACACAGAAAAGAAAACAAGGACGTGTAGTTGAAATTGATATTTTTTGAACGATGGTCTTCATTGAAGTGAATGTCAATGCTTACTCATGATATATCCTCAGTTCAGAATTCTTTTCATCGCGTAATCATTTCGCAACACAAAGTAATTTATGATCGCAAATAAAAAAAAAAGGATAATGAAATCGAAACGACCCTGAATAAACAAAACAATAACGAAGCAGAACGATCATAATTACGATCGTTCTTTTTTAGCCACGCGCATCCGGTCAACATATGAACTTAATGCTTGTCCTTGTGCTTTTATATCCTTATGTTGCAGTGTGATAAAAGCTACAAAATTATGAATATGAATAAATGCATATGCTTAACAGGGTTAGAAATTGCGGATGAAATCCTTTTTGCAACAATAAAAACTCCAAGGGTGCTCGTGTAACCTGGACAGAAATGAGAATTCAATAAAAAGTCGTCGTGGTATACATGTATTATATATCCCCAAGGAGCTTAGAACGCCGATTTTGTGATATTTTAGCATATTGGCTGGATCAGTTATTACGTATAAGGCGTGTTTTGGTGAGAAGTGTTTAGTCACACAAAGCAACAACACAACAAAAAGTGAAGATGATTTAGTCCGTAATCAAAAGTGAACATAAAGTTTTGAGCAACTTGAATCTAGATGGCGCTAATCTGGGTTGTTGTGTAGCGGGTTGACGGCGCTCCGAACGCCGCCTCGCTATCAATTAAATAAGACCAGTGCCCAATTTGGAAAACTTCAGAATTAAATTTATTTAAAAAATACAAAAAAAAAACGAAATTTTTAATTTTTAAAACACGACTTGGTTGGGTGAAATCCTCAGACGACTAATTTGAAACATGAATTTGGTTTGCCACATCGAAATTCGTGGTCGTGCTGAGTTTTGTCAAACGCCACAGTACTCCTCCTCGACTTATGCAATCATTACGGCTTTACGGAGGGAAGGCGAGGTGGAGTCAAGCTGGGCGGCATTGAGTCGGGTTGGCCGTTTGAGCATGTAAGAGGCGTGCTGCGCCGCGTAGTCATACTGGACCATGTTCAGCTTGCTGGAGGCGTGCTGAGCTGCGTTGAGTCGTGTTGATCCATGTTGGCCGTGCTGGAGCGTGCTGAGTCTCAGCGGCCGTGGGACCTGGTTGGTCGTCCTGAAAACGGCTGGTCTAGTTTACCGTGTTGGGTGGTGCTGGGCCTAGTTGGCCATGCTGGAGTATGTTGGGTCTCGTTGGCTGTGCTGGGAGCGGAAGCGTGCTGGACCTCGTTGGCCGCGATAAAGCGAATTGGGCCATGCTGGAGCGTGTTGGGCCCAGTTGACCGTGCTGCAGCATGTTGAGCCCTGCTGTAGCGTGAGCGTGCTTGCTTTCATTGGCCGGGCTGCAGCTGAAGTGCTGTGCCATTCTGGAGCGTGTTGGGCGTGTTCTGCAGCATATTGAGCTGTGCTGGCCTAGTTAGCCGTGCTGAAGCGTGTTGAACCTCACTGGCCGCGTTAAGGCGTATTGGGCCATGCTGGAGCGTATTTGACCTAGTTGGCCACGCTGCGGCATGTTGAGCCGAGTCAGCAATCCCAGGGGTTGCTGACTCAGTAAACTTTGATTCAGAGGAAGCTAGCTCCGCAGGTGCCGGTCCAGCCGTGTTGGATTCAGCGGTTGCTGCCTCTTTAGACTTCGGTCCAGCCGAGGTTGGTTTAGCGGTTGCTGGTCCTGCAGGCATTTGTTAAGACGAGGTCTGCTTAGCCTTTGCTAGCTCTGCTCTGCAATTACTTCGTCCGGCATAGCTCCGAGAATTAATCGGCTTTATTGAAGGACAGGAGCGACTTCGAGTCGACTGGGTCCACAGCAGGGTGGTCGGTGGAGTCGCAAAAGGTTTCTTGGCTCGAAGGATTTCTTGAGGATGAGTGGTAAGCATGAGTGCAAACTTCGGGGTCGAAAAAAGTAGATGCTCTTGAAAAGATCTTGCTTGAAAAATCTCGCTTGGATAGATCTCGCTTGAAAAGATCGAATTGAGAAAATCCGGGGGTCATCTGAATTTTCTTGTGGTAAATTCCCGGTACTAATTGTCTTCGAGAGCAGGGCCGCTTCTCTGGAAATTTCCTTGTCGACTATTTCTGATCTTGAAAATTTAAAACTTTTCGAAAATGAAAAAGCAAAGACTACTGTATGTAGTCCATACCTACGGGTGTTATCGAGAGTCGAATGTCTCGAGGGGGAGCTTTCATCAAAGAAAGTCGTGTTTTCCTTGTTTCCGTTTTTTTTTTCAAAGTAAATTAAATTTTTCGTGTTTTCCAATATATTAACTTTTTAAATTCTAATCTATCCACTGGCATTTATATTATTACCCCTGTTTTTTGGAACATCGAAGTGAAGTAAAGTAGGATTTTGTATGTAAATCTACTATAATATCCCACTGCCAATGAATGCCAATAAATTCCGCAGCCGGATTCAAGTGTAGATAATTTTTCGAGACTCGATTGCGAGTTCAATTATTTCGTTCACCAAGTTGGCAAAGATAAAGATTTTGAATTTTTTTTTATCTACGTAGGTACGTCTATTTTTTAATTGAAAGACAGAAATGTCGGTAGGTCTGGTGTTTTTTTATAAGGAAATAGCTGCGGATCGTTTTTTTGTTAAATGTGGTTTACCTTACTTCGCTTTACTGTTTACAAACGAAAGCAAGGCGGCGTTCGGAGTGCCATGGACCCATTACAGTTGACAACAGTATTCGTTTCATTAAGGTTGGTTACCATCAAAGCAATTGTTTTGCAATGATAGTTGGATATGTTCGTTGATATTCCCCACATTCAATAAAAATTTTTGAATTACCTGATTGGTTCAAATTCATTTTAGGGATTTTATTTAACTTTTTATTATACTTAGACACTAGCCGACCGGTGCTCGCATTTTAGTTGCCGCTCATTTACTGTTATTAATTTTTTTTTATTGAAAAAATTAAATTGCCAACACCGAAAATGTGTGAACTTAATCATAACTTGACCAGTGGGAATCCTGATTTGAGAACACACAAACTCGTAAACAACACAAAACCCGTCAAGCAGGTATAACTGACGAACCAATGTGCGGTCATATGATCTAGAGTATCTTCCTCTTCCTTTTATCAGCGAGGTTATGATCAGAAAATAAGGGATCATAACCCTCCCACTTCTACTGATCCGCCTGTGGGGTTCGCCTATTTGACATCAGAAAATATTGGCAGGCCTGCCGATTTTGGATCACCCGGTTACTGAGGTCAATGAAATGCCGATGTCGTCGCATTTGTCTGATCCAGGCGTTTATAGGCCTGCCTTTCCTACATCGCGATGTCTTTGGAACGTGCATTGATATTGCCTTTTTAACAGTGTTCAAATGATCTCTTCTTTGAACGTGGCAATACCAACTGAGCCGGTCGCGCTCTATTTTTTGTACGATGGTTTCCTTGATGTGAAAGCTTCCACAGATTTTCGAACTTCTTATTCGAGCAGGCTTTGTTACTCCTGCTGTCATGCGAAGCATCTTCATCTCAGCTGCCGTTAATTTACTCTCATACATTTTGTACATCGTCCAACATTGTGAACCGTATGTGAGCGCTGGACGCACAACTGCGGTGTAGAGCCTTCCTTTCAAATTAGGGGACATTTTACTGTCACAAAAGATAGCGGAATTTTCTCGCCACTTCATCCACCCTACGCTTACACGATGATTGATGTCGTCATCACAAGTTGCTTTGTTATTGATCATAGATCCCAGATATTTGAACTTTTCGCACTTGGGAAGCACTGTTCCATCCAAATAAATGTCTGGAATAGGTCTGAGTGGATCAGAGAACGGGCAGCACAAGTACACTGTCTTTTTTAAACTAATGCGATACCAGTTTCCCTCCAGAACGTCCACCCACACATCAAGTGCTCGTTGCAGGGATGTAGGATCCTCACTTATGATGGCTCCATCGTCAGCAAAGAATAATTGATGTGCCTTGGGGTCCGTCACTTTACCTTCAAGCAGATAATCAAGGACTGTAATAAAGAGCAAAGGACTTAAAACGGTTCCCTGTGCACCCCGACTTTGATTGGGAACTCTCCGGTTACTCCAGCGGTGCATCTTACTCTCGTCTTTGCTCCTTCGTACATGTCCATGATCATCTGTACATAGGTTTCTGGAACCCCTCGATGTCTTAGCGCCACCCATATCAGATCTCGTGGTTGTCTGTCGAATGCCTTTTCAAAGTCAACCAATACAATATGCAAATCCTTTAAGGAATCACGATGTTTTTCCATTATGATCCTTATACTTTGGATTACATCTGTGGTTGATTTACCCGAGACAAACCCGCACTGATCATCAGATAGTCGTATTATTTTTCGCAGTCGGCCACCTAATACCCGCTCAACGATCTTCATGGTGTGTGACATCAGCTTGATCGAACGGTGGTTATCACAGTTTCGCGTATCACCCTTCCCTTTGTATACAGGGAGAAGGTAACTTTCCCTCCATTGATTCGGCATTGGATCACCTCTCACAAATTTGGAGATGAGAATTCTGAGCCATCTGAACCCGATGTCTCCCATCTTTTTCCAGAACTCAGAGGGTATCTCGTCTGGCCCAACCGCTTTTCGTTTTTTGGAGTATTTGACCGCCTCACTAACTTCTTCGACTGTAATGTCGGGTATTTCTTCAGAGTTAGGGGTAGCTCTTGGAAAGTATAGCCGTGGAATCTATAGTGTATCCATTACAATTTGTAGGGACACTCTACGCTTTCTTTATCAGTGCTTATCAGCAAGTCACACAGACACGAGAGGTAGATAGATGTAAGAAGTGTTGTAGAGAGAGAGAGAGAGATAAGAGAGGAGGAGTGTTTTTTCGGAAAATAGCACAGGGTGTCCCTTTAAAAAATGGCAAAGATTCGTTTTTTCATACTTTTTTATTAAAAATTACAATCAACTGTGTGTTACGCTCAGATATTTTTGCTTATTTTTGGCTTTTTTGATAGTTTTATTGTGTTTTCGATAATATAATACACTCGAACACGTACATACAATTTTGCAACAAATTCTTTGTTCAACAAAAATAATCAAATTCTTTATTTAGAATGTTATACATTCATTTTAAAATTATTTAAAAAGCATAAATTGGGAAAACGAGAAATATATTTTTGCTCAAGACTCTCTAACGCATTTAAAAAAATGAGCCGGACGTGTTAAACGCACTGCGCATGGGGTTCCAAGTTCGAATCCCAGAAAACACCAAACAGTTTTTTCACGGCCCCACCTCTCGCCAGCGTCTGACAAACATCTGAGAGTATCGTTGTCTCAAAAAACCTTGTCAAAACAAATTGCCCTTCGGATACGGCACTAAATTGTAGATCCCTTCCATTCGTGTGAAAAATATAATGCGCACAACATGAGCGGCTGCGAGAAGCTGGGCCCTGGCACTTTTAAATTTGCTGTTGCGCCAAATATTTTTTTTTTTTGTGTGTTAAACGCACACACTCATATTCTTTAAAATCTGTAAATAAGGAGAAAATACTTGGTTGCTGACTTAATTTCAACTCACACTTATGTAGCCTGTAAAATAGTAAAATGCATTTGCAGTACCGAAAGCAACAAAGATCTTGAATTGAAACGGAGTCAGCAACTTATTATCCTACTTGGTTGCGTAAAACAGCAAAGGTGTTTTCCAGATAATCTTGGTTGAGGTTTCTGATTAAAAGGAACTGAATACCATCTGCCCTTAAGTCCATTTCTGCGGTGATCTCGTTTGTAAAATTTATAGCAGAGCCAAGGTAGACAAAGTCCCTTACTACTTCGAAGTTATAGCTGTCCTCTGTGACGTTCTGTCCAATTCATCGGTGTTGGGTTTCCCTTCTCTTTGACAGCATATGCTTGGTTTTGTCCTCGTTTATCGGCAAACCCACTTTGGCTGCTACCTCCTCAATGCTTGCAAACGCACCGGTGACAGCCCACTGAGTTCTTCCGATATATCGTCGGCGTATGCAAGCAGTTGTACGGACTTGTAATAGATTGTGCTTCCGGTGTTGGCTTGTGAGTTCCGCACAATCCGTTCAAGTAAAAAAATCACATGACAGCGGGTCACCTTGTCGAAAGCCTTTTTTGACATCAAAGGTCTCGGTGAGGTCATTACCGACCTTGATGGAGTAGCGAGCGTTCTCCATCGTCAGCCTGCACAGACGGACCAGTTTGGCAGGGATGTCAAAACAAGACATTTTTTTTTTGCCGAGAGCGGGTGAAAAATCTTTCAAAGGCCCGACCGCGCGTGCTTATGGTAGTGTGAGATTTTACTCACTAAAAAAATACCTTTCTTCAAAATTAATACTATAAGTAAGTCAGTGCTTATCCAGTAGTTTTATTTTCGCTTACGAGAATCGTGATTAAAGAAAAAGATGTTCGTATGTGATTGAAAATAAATGTAGTACTTTAGACAGGTTAAATTCCAATGAAAGTTCCTGCCTTTTTCACGACCGGCATATGCTATGACGCTAGGTCAAAAGGTTTTGTCCTTTGAAGACAACGAATTGAATTGTTCGCGTCAAGTAGTTGAATGATATTACGGTTACAATGGCCGTGAACACGATCTTTGTGTTTACGCGAAAATTTTGTTATCTCTTCGACGACGCTGGGAATTCCCAGATCCCGATGAATATCTTCGTTACTTACATACTTCTTCTTCCTTTTATCAGCGAGGCTATGATCCGAAAACAAGGGATCACAGCCCTTCCACTTCACCGCATTTCAGAAAATATCGGCAGGCTAGCCGATTTTGGATCACTTCATTCATTTTGGATCACTTCACTTCGTTACTTACATACCACGGTGCGTTAACGATCGTTCTAAGAACTTTATTTTCAAAAGTTTGTATGACGTTAATATTGCTTTTCTTGGTACAACCCCATAGTTGTATACCATACGTCCACACTGGCTTTAGCACTTGTTTATAGATAAGCAGTTTGTTATGTAGGCTCAACTTCGAATGTTTCCCGAGTAGCCAGTACATTTGTCGGTATTTGTTTTGAAGTTCGTCGCGTTTCTTTTTCTCGTGCGATTTCCATTTGAGCTTGACATCTAGAGTCATTCCAAGATATTTTGTTTCGTTTGCGTACGGTATTTGAGCAATTTATCCACTTTTTTGTACGTAAAGTTGACGTGAGTAGATTTGCTTTCGTTCAGCACAATACGTCAAGAATTTGTAGAGCGTGGACTTTATTAATAGCATGTTGAAGCTGTCCGGTTGCTGCTTTAATGGTATAGCCCGTTGCCAATATCGCCGTATCGTCCGCAAGCGTGGCGTGCTTAACACGAAACAGTCGCTCGGTGAGACGTCAAGAAATACACCACAACAAATCTTTTTTTCTTCCAGAGCTTTCTCAATTACGTCAGTTATTTTGTGGACTTGTAGAATGTTTCATTCTAAATCCAAACTGATGGTCAGGAATGAGACGTCTTTCGTCGATTACGGGCTGTAGACGTTTGGAAAGAAGTTTTTCAAATATTTTTGAGATAACCGGCAATAGGGAAATAGGCTGATATGATTTCTTCTCATTTAGCGATTTGCCTGGTTTCGGGACCATTATAATCGCGCCGACTTTCCATTGTCTCGGAACATAGAGCAATCTGAACGAAGCGTTGATGAAATAGAGCAGTTTGATAATAGCTTTATTCGGCAATTCCTTGACTAACTGCGCCGTTATCAAGTCGTAACCGGGAGCTTTTTTCGTCTTTAAATTTTTAATCACTTCCCTCAGTTCAATCAATGCAACTTTTTTTACTTTAAAGTAAAAAACTAGACATGTCTCTAGAAAGCTCTTCTCTATATCTGCTGTCATAGGCGGCCTTGAAATCGATAAAGGGGTGGTGAGTATCGATTTGGAATTCTTGGGTCTTCTCCAGGATCTGCCGAAGTGTGAAGATTTGATCGATGGTGGACTTTCCTGGCTTGAAACCGCACTGATATGATCCAATCAGGCTGTTGATAAAAGGTTTCAGGCGTTCACACAATATCGCAGAAAAGATCTTATATGCGATGTTGAGGAGACTGATGCCTCTTTAATTGGCGCAGTTGAGGGGGTCTCCTTTCTTGTGGATGTGTATTTATATTCTGTTGCCATTCTTTTTAAAATCGCATCTTTTTAGCTATATTGGCCTATCTTATCAAAAAATATAATGTTTTGCAAAAAAATATTCGTTTCGTTTAAAAAATTCATTTGTTCTTCATTTCCCGAAAATGACCCGCACTGTGTATAAACATGTTAGGGGTATTCATAACCCCTTGAATGCCCGCAAATTATATAAAAAAAAATGGAACATGTCGTATAACTAAAACTATAATTTTTCAACCATTTCAGCAGTATTAATAGTGGTTGAGGATACAGCACCTGCACGGGCAAGAGCATAAATACCAACTGAAACTATTTCACTTAATGTTTTGCGCAATGAGCCTCACCCGCATCTTCCGGAAATTATTTGGAAAAATGTGTTCATCTGTCAATTTAGGAGCCAATCTGAATAAACGATTTTTGTCCCACAAGTAGATATTAACTACATCGTTCCAGTTTACTTTTTTGTTATCAAGTACAATATCGTATTTCATAAAATTACGCCAAAAGGATTAATAATAAATCGCTTTTGTTGGCACCAAGAACTGTCACCCGTCACCGAATATTGTATTTACTTGACTTCTTTCGCACGACTGATAAGCATTCACGTCAATACGCCTTTAAAAATACCACGAAAACTATCAATTGAGGGTTCAAATCATTTTTATTATTACTAGCCCGGACACGGGATTGCATTATTTTTAGGGAGGTTAAAGAAAAAACGAAACATTTATTCTCACATTTTATATTGAACGGTTAATTGTAAGAGTTCATAATTAGGTGTATTTAGTGAGAAAAAAATCATAAAAACTAATCATAAAACCATTTTCAAAAAAGCAAAGCAGGTCACACTGCCCAAAGTTAAAAGATCCACACAACGATGATCAAGTCAATACGCCTTTAAAAAGCATTAGCATATACTCTGGATATACTCTGATATGATTACGCTAGAGCGCGCACATATGCTCACACACACACTATTGCAAAGAGAGTGGGGTAGCAGGCTCACCAATGCCAGAGGGCGTATAGCAATAGTGCTCGCAAACAGGGGGCGTGCAAACACATATCGCAAAGCAGGTATGAGGTCAAACATCGACATAACCTTCGTTAGCAACTCTCTCCTTCGCAACACCAAATGGCGGCTTATTGAGGAATATACACATAGCGACCACCAGGCGATATGAATAGATATTAAGGAAACTCATCCAATCTTCCAACGCCCTAAATTAACAGGCCCAAAATTTCATGAAGCCTCGGGTAAAAGATTGCAAAGTGATCCTGGGATAGGCAATCGCTCGGCAACACCGTCTCCTGCTAACAGAAATTTTTATGAAAACACCGAAGAAAAGCAAACAAACAAGGGTCTCTGAGAAAATCAACTGCTACAATCTGGACAAAGAAAAAGGCGAGGTTTTTGCTTTCGTAATGAAAAATTACCTCTCTCACACCATCAACGGAGCTGAGGATGAAGAGTGCAGAGCACAAAATATGTGGGATTCCCTACAGCGAACTTGCTTAAAAAAGGCCAAATCACTGCTAGGAGCTTCAAAAGGCCACTATCAACACGCCAAAGAAACATGGTGGTGGAGTGATGAAGCTAAGAAAGTGATAAATGAGAAGAAAGCGGCTTTCAAAGCTTGGTCAAAGTGCCCCTCTAATAATAGTGATGAAAAAGCTCGCCTTGAAATGGAATACAGATGTTGCAAGAAAAAGGCGAAGAAAAAGTGCGCCCAGCTTCAAGCAGAGAGTACGGGGGGCCTGTATCGGGAGCTGGAGAAAATATCTTCCCGGTTGCCGATGCAAACCAGGCTATCCAGGAGCTGCGAAGACACAATATGAACAAGAGCGCAGCCATCTTCAAAATAGCCGCCCAAAGAAAGAGGGATGCTCAGGAGATTCGTTCGCCAAAGTTCATTAGCAATGCTCATGGCCAGCTTCTTGTGGATGACAATAAAATTCTGCAGAGGTGGCGGCAGTATTGTGAAGCACTTTTAAATGAACATTTTCCCCGGCTATACTTTCCAAGAGCCACCCCTAACTGTGAGGAAATACCCGACATTACAGTCGAAGAAGTTAGTGAGGCGGTTGGGCCAGACGAGATGCCCTCTGAGTTCTGGAAAAAGATGGGAGACATCGGGTTCAGATGGATAGAATTCTCATCTCCAAATTTGTGAGAGGTGATCCAATGCCGAATCAATGGAGGGAAAGTTACCTTCTCCCTGTATACAATGGGAAGGGTGATACGCGAAACTGTGATAACTACCGTTCGATCAAGCTGATGTCAGACACCATGAAGATCGTTGAGCGGGTATTAGGTGGCCGACTGCGAAAAATAATACGACTATCTGATGATCAGTGCGGGTTTGTCTCGGGTAAATCAACCACAGATGTAATTCAAAGTATAAGGATCATAATGGAAAAACATCGTGATTCCTTAAAGGATTTGCATATTGTATTGGTTGACTTTGAAAAGGCATTCGACAGACAACCACGAGATCTGATATGGGTGGCGCTAAGACATCGAGGGGTTCCAGAAACCTATGTACAGATGATCATGGACATGTACGAAGGAGCAAAGACAAGAGTAAGATGCACCGCTGGAGTAACCAGAGAGTTCCCAATTAAAGTCGGGTGCACCAGGGAAGCGTCTTAAGTCCTTTGCTCTTTATTACAGTCCTTGATTATCTGCTTGAAGGTAAAGTGATGGACCCCAAGGTACATCAGTTATTCTTTGCTGACGATGGAGCCATCATAAGTGAGGATCCTACATCCCTGCAACGAGCACTTGATGTGTGGGTGGACGTTCTTCCCAAGTGCGAAAAGTTCAAATATCTGGGATCTATGATCAATAACAAAGCAACTTGTGATGACGACATTAATCATCGCGTAAGCGTAGGGTGGATGAAGTGGCGAGAAAATTCCGCTATCTTTTGTGACAGTAAAATGCCACCTAAGTTGAAAGGAAGGCTCTACACCTCAGTTGTGCGTCCAGCGCTCACATACGGTTCACAATGTTGGACGATGTACAAAAAGTATGAGAGTAAATTAACGGCAGCTGAGATGAAGATGCTTCGCATGACAGCAGGAGTGACAAAGCTTGATCGAATAAGATGTTCGAAGATCCGTGGAAGCTTTCACATCAAGGAAACCATCGTTCAACAAATAGAGCACGACCGGCTCAGTTGGTACTGCCACGTTCAAAGAAGAGATCATTTGAACCCTGTTAAAAGGGAAATATCAATGCACGTTCCAAAGACATCGCGATGTAGGAAAGGCAGGCCTATAAACGCCTGGATCACACAAATGCGACGACATCGGCATTTCATTGACCTCAGTAACCGAGTGATCCAAAATCGGCAGGCCTGCCAATATTTTCTGAGGTCAAATAGGCGAACCCCACAGGCGGATCAGTAGAAATGCAGTGAAGTGGAAGGGTTATGATCCCTTTTTTCGGATCATAACCTCGCTAATAAAAGGAAGAAGAAGATTTATCTTGTCATTAATGTTATCGTCTATTTATTATTTTACTTATATCTTTAGTCAACGAAATTTGAATAAATTTACTGCATCAGTTTTCCCATCTCCCCCTCTCTCGTCTCAAAATCGAAATACACACTTATGTACATATATATACGTAGTAACGCAGTATGTACCTTAATTGAATGAAGGTTTTTCATGCAGCTTTTAATTCGAAAATATTATGAATAAATCTGTGATATAATTGTAGAAATTTTTAATGAATTTTTAAGTAGTAAGGTAGCAATTAAGCCAAATCTCTATAAAATGTGCAATTTAGTCTATAAGAAATGTATTATTCTGGCTACAATAAAGATATCTATCTATAAATAGTTGCTAGCCCCACTGGGATAACTTCAAAACTTCAACATACCGATCAATAATTGTTCTCGCTGTAGTGCCAGTGAAAAGCAGAACTTACGCGGAAGTCGTTCCTGATATTAAAGTAAGTGACTATGAATCCATTGTTCTAAACATTTTTATAGCAACATGTACGAGTAAGTCGAGTAAAGATAAGAGATTTGTTGATATTTTTAAATATAATAAGCTTGCAAGAAGCACTATTTAAAAGACTGTGTGAAAGTATTGACTGTAACGAAGAGTGTATATTCATGCAGTAATAAATGGTTTACAAACGACTTAAATTAACTAAAAGTATAGAAAATTCAGTGTTATAAAAGACCTAAAAGATATTAATGAGGTACAGTTCACCGATAATATAGCAAAGGATGAATGGATTATTGCAAATAAATTCAATTCATACTTTATCGAAAGCATAAGTAAAATAATTTGTTATATTCTAACAATAAATAGGATATACAGTAGCGTTAGAGAAAGTAGTTTAGTTTTAAGTTTAAACAAATAAACGTGAGAGAACTGTGGTGAATATGTAAAAGCATTAATAAGAAGAAAGGTTCTATAATTTTCAACAACGAAATAATTTTAAGTTATATGGCTGGGAGTCTCTTACATATCTTAGATGTTTCTTTAAATAATTCGGTAACAGATCATTTTTGATTTAAAAAATAAGACATAAAACATTTAAAAGAATTCTTTGTTTGACATTTAACCACATTAAAGTATTGAGCATTAGTCTGATTGGTGTATATTGACTACATTTTAAGATTATTCTTATTGCCCTATTTTGTAACCGCTGAAGCTTGCTTAACATATATTCACAACATAAAAACAAAATCGATGAACAATATTCAAAGTGCGGTTTAATCATTACATTATATATATTTATAGCACTTATTAAGGAGACTCTACTTCGAATTTCTCTTATATTATTATAATATAGTCTACGTGTACATTAAGTGTTAAATTAGAGCTTATAACTACTCCTAAGTATTTAATTTGTTCAACTTGTTCTATTACTTCATTTTCTACACGGCGGTTTAGATTAAGCTCATGTTTACTTACTTACTTACTTTGATGGCGCTACGGTCCGGGGTGGACCTGGGCCTCAACCAACAAACCTCTCCAGCTAGCACGATTACGAGCCAGCTGCCTCCAGTTGCGCACGCCAAGTTGGTTGAGGTCCCCCTCCACTTGTTTGCGCCACCTACCGCGAGGTCGTCCTCTACTGCGTTCTCCATCCGGGGTGGATTCGAAAACTTTCTTAGCGGGAACGTTGGGCTCCATCCGCTCTAAATGACCCAGCCATCTTAGTCGCTGTATGTGAACTCTTCTGGCTAAGTCGATGCCCTTGTACATGCCGTATAGCTCGGCATTGTAACTTCTCCTCCACTCACCGTCTATGCAGACGGGACCAAAGATCGCTCGAAGAACTTTTCTCTCGAAATAACCAAGGGCATCCTCATCCGGTTTTCTCAAAGCCCATGCCTCTGCGCCATACAGCAGGACTGGGATGATTAGTGTCTTATAAAGAGTTACCTTAGTAGTTCGAGATAGGGCTTTGCTACTCAATTGCCGTTTTAGCCCATAGAAACAACGATTGGCAAGAGTAATTCTTCGTGTGATCTCGCTACTGATGTCATTTGCGGAGTTCACCATAGAGCCTAGGTAGACAAAATCCTTTACTACCTCAAAATTATATCTGTCTATTGTGGCGTTCTGTCCAAGACGCCGATGTTGAGTGTCCTTTTTTGAAGACAGCATATATTTCGTTTTGTTTTCATTGACCGCTAGACCCATCTTTGTTGCCTCGATCTCAATACTCGTAAATGCCCCATTGACGGCCCGCTGAGTTCTTCCGATTATGTCAATGTCATCGGCATAAGCGAGTAGTTGTACAGACTTGTAAAAGATTGTACCTCCGGTGTTGGCTTGTGAGTTTCGTACAATTCTTTCAAGTACTATATTAAAGAGATCGCATGATAGCGCGTCACCTTGTCTAAGACCTTTCCTGACATCGAACGGTTCGGTGATGTTCTTACCGACTTTGATGGAGCAGCGAGAGTTCTCCATCGTCATTCTGCACAAACGGACGAGCTTGGCAGGGATGCCAAGACTAGACATGGCTCTGTATAACTCATCTCTATACACGCTATCATAGGCAACTTTGAAATCGATGAAAAGGTGGTGCATATCGATTTTGTATTCATGGGTTTTTTCCAAGATCTGCCGTAGAGTGAATATTTGGTCAATGGTGGACTTTTCCGGCCTGCAACCGCTCTGATAAGGACCTATCAGGTTGTTGACGATCGGTTTTAGGCGTTCACATAATACGGCAGACAGGATTTTATATGCGATGTTGAGGAGACTTATACCTCTGTAATTGGCGCAGTTCAGAGGGTCTCCTTTCTTTAGGATCGGGCAAACGATGCTGAGGTTCCATTCATCGGGCATACTTTCGTCCGACCAGATTTTACAGATGAGCTGGTGCATGCATGCAAGGCCGTCGGCTCCAGCAGCTTTGTTGGATTTGAGTTTAGATATCGCTATCCTCACTTCATTCTGATCGGGTTGACGGGAATCTTGACTGCCATCGTCACTGTTGAATGGCTCATTCTGCCTGACAGCGGAATATTGGTCATCATCGCCGTTTAACAGTCTGCAGAAGTGTTCCTTCCATATCCTCAGCACCGACTGCGATTCTACTACCATGTTGCCATTTTCGTCCCTGCAGGCTTCTGTTCTGGCTTTGAAGCCCTGGCATGTTCTTTTTACCCTTTGGTAAAATTTTCGAACATTATTCCTGCAATAGAGTCTCTCAATCTCCTCGATCGAGCGCTTCTCATGCTCCTTTTTCTTCTTTCTGAGAAGTCGATGTTCCTCTTTTCTCCTGCGCACGTAGAGCTCGTAAGCAGCTCTAGTCCTTCTACGCAGCGCCGCTTTGTACGCCTCTTGTTTTGCTGCATGTGCTTGCCGGCATTCCTCATCAAACCAGGGGTTTCGTTGTGGTGGGCGAGAGAAACCCAGTACATCAGAGGCGGCATCTCTGATGGCTTTTTGGCAACGCTGCCACTGGTCTTCCGCATTTGCTGCTGGCGGCATAGGACTTAGATTGAGATTAGAAAAAACACGATCGGCAAAGGTTCTGGCGGTCTCTTGCGATTGTAGCCGCCCGACGTCAAATTTCCTCACAGCGTTTCGTTGATTTCGCTCCGTTGTGGATATCCGCATCCGTACCTTGGCTACAACTAGGTAGTGATCCGAGTCCACCTTGGCTCCTCGGAAAATCCGGACACCCAGAATACTGGAAGAGTGCCTTGCGTCGATCGCAATGTGATCGATTTGGTTGACGATTTTTCGATCAAAGGAGAGCCATGTTCCTTTGTGAATATCGAGACGTGGGAACCGCGTACTAGCTACGACAAAGTTTCGCCCCGCTGCAAAGTCGATTAGCCTGAGTCCGTTGTCGGATGTGTTGTCGTGCAGGCTGTGCTTTCCGACCACGCTACTAAAGACTTCCTCTCTTCCAAGCTTTGCGTTAAAATCACCTAGGACAATTTTAACGTCGTGGCTAGGCCATTGCTCATACGTCTTGTCCAAGAGCTGGTAGAAGTCGTCCTTTTTCGCGTCGTCTTTCTCCTCATGAGGGGCGTGAACGCATATTAGGCTAATGTTGGCAAATTTAGCCTTGATACGGATAGTCATAAGGCGCCCGTTCACATGCCTGAAACTCAAGACTTCTTGCCTAAGTCTGCCTCCAATGACAAATCCGCACCCGAATAGACGCTGTCCTTTTTGTCTGTAGCAATCGCCGTAGTAGATGTCGCAGTTTTTCATACTCCTTTTGCCCGGCCCATCCCATCGCACTTCTTGCATGGCGGTAATGTCTGCTTTGAGACACTCTTGGGCCTCCGCAAGTTGTTCGGCTGCACGTGGTTTGTAGAGGGAGCTAGCATTCCACGTGCAGAGACGAAGATCTTTGTCCTTTTTACGTTTGCTTGGGTCGTCAACAGTAAAATCATCCGTATCCGAGGCTGTTGGTTGCTTCGTAACCGAAGGTTTTTTACGTGGTAGGGAAGTTAACCCGACGGCACAACCCCCAACCTGGAGGACCAGATCCTTTTTTAGCAACCCCTAGGACGAGGGGCCGGATACACCGATGTCAGTAACCCACTTCGGGGATATGAGCGCTGCCGTTGGCCCATTAAGGGTTCATCCGCCACCATCTCTTTTTCAATACTAGCTAAGCTAAGCTTATGTTTAAGTACCATTATTATTATTTGTGTAGGGTTATTTTGCACTGCGACCTAATGGTCTATTGTGCCCCCTGCTAATACCTTGGGGAGGTTTGTTCCCTCGTTAGAGTCCCCTTCGCAATTGCAATTCCTGCGGAATTGTGTTTGAAGGTCATATGCGAGGATAGTTCACCTTAGAGCTCTTTCTCCAGACCAGTTTCTTTTAATAATCTGAGAATGAGAAGTGGGTCCATGGTTGGCATATCCTCTTCTGATACTTGGTATTTGCCCAAGTATTTCAATCTTTTGTGGGTCAGTGCCCCACAAGACTCCAGAAGGTGTTCCGGAGTCTCACATGACTCGTTGCAAAATCTGTAAAGGCCTTCATTTGTTATACCTAGTTTCCGTAGATGTTCCCTGAGTTTGCAGTGCCCCGTTAGGAAGCCTGTTAGGATCCGTAGGTTATTTTTGCTAAGGCAGATCCAGGCTTTGAATCTTTTCCGGTTGTTGCCAGTAGTTTCTTAGCTTGCCTCAGGCCTGTGGTGTTGTTCCAGGTTCTTGCCCTGTCTTCTCTCTCCATTTTCCTGAATTTCTCGCGTATGGTATGTTCCCCCATTCCACAGAATGGTTCAGGTCCAATGAAGGGTTCTGCAGCCCCTTGTCTTGCCAAGGCATCTGCTGCTTCCGTTACCTTTTATACCGACGTGACCGGGTATACAGTAAAGTGTAACTTTATTGTTTCTGGCCAATTCATTAAGCTTGCATAGGCATTCCCACACAAGTTTTGACTTAATGGCATAGGAGTCGAGTACTTTGATAGCTGCTTGGCTGTCTGACAGTGTTGCTGTGTCGCAGTTGCTGTATCCCTTTTCGAGATTGAGTTGGATGCATCTATTTATAGCGCATATTTCATCTCGAAAGATACTGGTGCACTTGCCCATAGATTCTGAGAGCTTGGTCCTTGGCCCAAATACGCCCGCCCCTGTTCCCTCTCCAGTTCTCGAACCGTCTGTATACCACTTTATCGTGTGGCTGCCCAGCCCGTACATCGTGGATTCGTTGCTCCACTCTTTTTTATTACTTAACTTTGTACTAAAGTTTTTTCCAAAGATAAATTTCCTGATACTGTCGTCCCTGGGGACGGCCAGAAGGGGAAGTTTTTTGAGAAGTGCATCGTATTCTTTCGAACCAACACATTTCTCCCTTCCAATACCTTCTTTTGCCATCCTTAGGATCGTGCGCTGCGCATTTTGCTCCACTACAAGATGGAGCGGTGTTAGCTGCAGGAGTACTTCCATGGCTGCAGTTGGACACGTTCGCATGGCCCCAGTGATGCAGAGGCACGCAAGTCTTTGCACTTTAGTGAGTGTCTCCCTCGTAGTGACTAGACTAGTTCGTTTTGTCCATGCTATTGCTCCATAAGTGATCATTGGTCTCAAAATGGCTATGTACACCCATCTTAGAATGTTTGGACTAAACCCCCAAGACGTACCCGCTAGGCTCTTGCATATCATTAGAGCACGGGTAGCTTTTTGGATATCTGCTCTATGTGTTTCTTCCACAAGAGTTTGCTATCTAGGTGTAGTCCTAGCTATTTCACTTCCTTTACCGGTGCCAGTATCGTGCCCGCCAGCTGGATTGGCTTCAGTTCAAGTTTTCTCTTCCTCGTGAACGGTACTATTGTGGTTTTGGCCGGGTTTATATTGAGCCCAGCCGTGCTGCACCATTCTTGAGTTACGGTTAGGCCCCTTTGTATAATATCACATAGGATTTCCTTTTGTTTCAAGAGCACTTTGGATTGTTTCCGTCAGCTGATAAAGAGCAGTCTCAGTGGATCTGCCCGCTCTGTAAGCATGCTGACGAAAATGCAGTGGGGATGTATTAAGTACATCCTCCCTTATATGGTTGTCCACAGCTTTCTCCATTGTTTTAAGAAGAAACGATGTAAGGCTGATCGGTCTGTATGACTTAGGCTGTATTGGGTCCTTCTTCTCCATTTTTGATATAAACACACCTTTCGCCCGTCTCCATTGGTTTGGAATATATCCCAATGCAAGACTGCTTTTTGTTATTCTGACCAGGTGTGGTAGTAGTTTTTCTTGCCCCCTTTGCAATAGGTCTGGTATAATACCATCCGCATCCGGTGACTTGAAGGACTGGAAGGAGCTAATTGCCCACTCGATTCTCCCTCTGGAACAGATCTCAGAATCTCCCAATCTTCCTTCCGAGGTCTGGTCGTGTTGGTCATGCTCCCGTCACAGGTGTTCTGCGCACTTCCGGGGAAGTGCGTTTCTAAGAACAGTGATGCTCTTTGTTCTTCATCTTTAGTAAAGCTGCCGTCAGGTTTTTTAAGGGTTGTTGGCATTCTCCCCGATTTTGCAAGGGCTTTATGTAACCCGGCTGCAGCAGGAGTGCTGTTAATTGTCTCACAGAACTTCCTGAAGCTTTCTTTTCTCACCCTTCTTAACCCCTTGTTGTAGTTTGTGAGTGCCGCCCTGTAGCTTTGCCAATCCCCATTACCCCTGGTATTGGTGTCGGTGCTTCCCCATATAACATTGTGAGCATTGGCGTCACAACCAATCAGCAGCGGCATTTGGAGCTTATTACAGTGCTCCACTAAGCGCTGCAGTTCTGTTGGGACGATGATGGTGCGGTGTACTCCGTCGATGTTCAACGAAGCCTGTAATGGCACCAAGTCTCGCGTCGCAAATTCTGAAAGTAGGAAAAAGTTAATTTTGTTATTGATAAGGATACATGCGCTTAGATTGGTCACCCTTATATCCCAAATTACCTCTGCATCCTTGCATGAGAGTCCTTTGACTCCTCCTTTCAAGATCCATGGCTCCTGAATAAATACAATGCCCATGTTTTGTTTGATAAACATCCTAGCTATTGCGGCTGATGCCGCTATGGCGTGGTGGATGTTTACCTGGGCGACCTTTATTTTACTGGTGAAGGTCATCGAGCTAGTGCTCGTCGGGGGCTGTTGGCCCACCCTCCGCCAGCAGAAACTCTTCTTCCTCCAGGTTAATGTTCAGAGGGAGAGAGATTACTGTACTGTTTATATCCTTCTCAGATAACGAGTCATCTGAGATGGACATAAATTCATCTGCGCTCCGAGCGTCCCGTTCTACAGTTGCAGTTGGTGCTTCGACCGTCAGCGGAACTGGATGCTCCACTTCCGGTGGTGTTTCCTCTGAGGCTGGTTTCGAGCTGGTACTATGCCCTGCGTTCGCCTCCCGCTTCCTGATTCCACCCACCGTCACTCTGCCAAACCGGTAGCTTAGAGAGCAGTTTTGAGCTTTAATGGCTTTAAAAGACTCGTGGTCGATTCCGAGGGCCAGTATCTGCCCAGTCCCCTCGTTGCGACCATACAGAACCTTCCATGCCTTGATGTTCAGCCCATCATTCTGCGCTTCTAGGAGTGCCAAAGAGGTTTGGTAATCCTGATCCACGCTGCGTGGTAGGAAGACGGTGATGGAATGGGCACGTGGTATTTCCGCACTGCCGCATGCAGTAAGGCCCACCCTTTTCCAACCCTTTCGTTTAGGAGCTACGGTGTTCAGCCATTCCACCGTTTATGGAGTCTTGTATTCGACCAGTAGCATGCCATTCTTGAAATGAACGCCCTGGAACTTGGGCTTATGCTCCCATCCCAGGATCATTTCCGCCACGATGGCGTACTCGAGTGCTTTGAGGTCCTGGAGTCGGGCTTTGCCCTATGCTCCTCCGCCTTTTTCCTGGCATCCTCAGGTGCAAGGCCCTTTTCGAGGTAGCGCAGGTACCATCGAGATCCCGCACCGCTCAGACACCTTCTCAGGGGGTCATCTTTGCCTCCCGGTTGCCCAGGTGGCGGCATCGGCGGGCAAGCTCGTTTCCTCTTGATCGGTGCGGCATTGGATTGAGGAACTGTAGGTGTCCGAGCTATGCCCGAACTCCTTGCCTCATTACCCGACTTAGCCACTTTGCCCAAGGGTCGGGGGGGGGGGGGGGGGGGGGGGGGGGGGGGTGTGGGGATAGAGCTTGGTTCCCACCCTCCGTTCTGGCATATTCCAAGCGTGCTGTTTGTGACGGCTCAGGCATTTTCCTTGAGGTCATAGCGGCTGTTTGGCGGGTGCTTGGTTGCACTCGCCTAAAGCCTCCCTCACGGCTTGTTCCTGGCCGACTTCCACCCACTAGGTCGTCTACACAAAGTCTTTGCTCCATCCGACCCGCTAGCATAGAAGCGGTACCACCCCGCATTCTATCTAGGTTGTTTTTATGTTTGTTTTTTGTTTTTGTTTTTTTTTTATGGTTCATAATCCCACGAGTAGCGCGGGAAAGAAAGGTCAGCTGCGCCAGAGCCCCGCATTAGCGCAGTAAGATCGTGGTTACTCCCTGAGGCGATCCTGTTTCAGAGAGGCTCCGTTATAATACAGCCGGTATACCCCCTGGCTGCAAACCATCCAATAGGCACGGGTCGCGTAACACCTTGGATTAAGGGGGGCAGATCTTGGTTCGTTACTCATCAGTCAGCCCATCCGAGAGCTAAGCTCCCAAGGCTGAGTGAGTCCTTGCAACCTAAGCTCTCGCACCACGTCAAGGTGTCTGCCAAGCGAGAGTTAAGTACCATACATTTAGATTTGTTGACATTCAATTTAAGTTTATTTGCCCTAAGCCAACTGTTCACTTGAGTAGATCCTCTTGTATCTTTTGTACACATTCGTCTGCGTTTTTTCCTGATATGAAGATTAGGGCGTCATCGGCAAAGAGAGCTAATTGGGAGTATTTAAGTTCATGTCCAATGTCGTTAATGTAGATGATGAACAACAATGCTCCCAGAATGGATCCTTGTGGTACTCCGAGCGTGGTTCCCATACTGCTAGACAACCTTCCATTCACTTTGGTTTTTTGGGATCTGTTGTTGAGGAATGATTTGAACCATTTTAATTCACTACCCCTAATACCATAGCCCTATTGAAGTTTAACTAACAGAATGTTCCTGTCAATTGTTTCGAAAGCTCGTTTGAAATCATGGAAGACAGCCACCACGTAATTCTTTGCGCCTAGCTCCTCTTTCCAGCTGATTAGGACGTTGTTCAGAGCTGGCTCACATGAGTGCTTTCTTCGAAATCCAGACTGATTTTCGAGAAACAATTTACTAGATTCGAAGTACTCCTCAAATTGATGTTTTACAAGCTTCTCAAGAACCTTTTCATATATTGGAAGCGAGTTGATCGGTCGGAAGTTCTCGCAGTTAATGGTGCCTTTGACTTTTTCGATAGGTGTAATAATGGATTCCTTCCATGTCTCAGGGAATGAGCCGCGTATCATCGATTGATTTATTAATACCTCCAGCTGCGGACCGATAATATTGATTCCGTCCAATAGCATTTTTGCATTAAGAAAGTGGACGTCCCTTTTTTTAGTTTAATGACTTTAATATTGTTTTAATATTGTGAACATTTATAGGCTCAAATCGAAATGATGTGTTAGTAAAATTGGATCTTGGACTGTATTGGTATCGAGTCATTAATATCACAGATACTTTTAACAACGTACTTATTAAATGCGTCAGCAATGTTTTTATCACCACATACACAGTTTTCGTTGAAATATATATCTTTTATCATGGGTTTCTTTTCATCCAGAACTTTAGACTTTATGGTTCTCCACATTGTTTTTTGGTTGCGTGCATTTGCAATACTTTTCCTTATGCAGTTGTTCTTCGCTTTCGTCAGTTCTGATTTAAACCGATTCCTTATGTCACGATATCTATCCCAGCCGGTTTCGCTGTTAGTTGCTTTGCAGTCAATGTATATGGCTACTTTTAGTCGTTTCATCCTTTGTAGTCTTTTACTGTACCATGTATTTATGCCACCAGATATTACTTTTATGCAGATTAAAATTTTCGTTATTCGCCATAGTTCATTTTGTAGCATACTACCATTTATGTTGGGATCCTTCTCACGATTTGTAGATATTGCACAGGCTCTTATCTGACTCATAAATGATAACCTGTTATATCTGATAAACTCCAATTCACTAACTCCTATGTTCTTCGTGATTGCCCTTCTAAGGTTAAGTGTGATTACAAGGGTTTTGTGGTTGCTAATTTTTAACTCAGAACTAGTTTCAGCACGTCGTACTGCTGTATTATTGGTTATGACATAATCGATCAGTGTCTTAGTTGTGCGTGTTATTCTAGTTGGCTCTTTTACAATTTGTATACAAAGGTTTTCAACTTCGATTGCAGTTTTTATATCCTGCGTATATGTGTTCGATTCATCAAGCCAATCGATATTTATGTTACCGGTTAAAACAAAATGTTTGTCTAAGTCTACAAGTTAATCTAGCCATTCTTTAAACTTGTAACAAAATATACGTTCGGACGAGCTGGGCAATCGATACACACCGGCTAGGTAAACGGATTGGGTATGTTTATTATTAGCCAATATATGTGTCTAGGTCGTTTCTCACTTTTTATTACACGAACTTCGTAGTTCTTTTTTACATAAATACATAGACCACCTGTGTATCTAGATGCACTGTTACACCGAATTAAGCTAAAATCGTCTAAAAGTCAATATCATCCATAATATGAGTCTCAGACATTACTAAAAATTCAAACTTTTTACCAGTAAAATTTTGCTCGACCTCAGGAAAATTGCCGGTAAGTCCTTGTACATTGCAGTACACTCCATTTATTTTATGTGGGTGCTATATAAAAAACTTACTTCTTTCAGACTGGATGAGTCTTTTGTATACTGAGCAGTTTGCATCACGACTGTCAGGATTTGTGTCAAGATTTAGGCCAAATTTTTCGTTGTATCGTAAGCTATTAAGCAGTAGAGGGAATTATCGCCGTAGGTGGCGCGCACAAGTTCAAGGGGACCTCGACCAACTTGGAGTGCGCAACTGGAGGCAATTAGCTAAAGACCGAGCTAAATGGAGAGGCTTGTTGGTTGAGGCCCAGGTTCACCCCGAACTGTAGCGCCACCTAAGTAAGTAAGTAAGTAAGCTATTAATGCACTTAGATTCATTGGATTTAGATTCCTTAGTGTCGTGATTGTCACCGCATTTTGCACATTTCATATCATTCTTGCAATTCTTTGCGATATGGTAAAATCCACAACATTTGAAGCACCTATTTATATTGTGGTGCTCAAATACGTGGCACTTTTCCCATCCGATGTTTACTTTACGATTTTCTAGTACATTTTTATAATCACATTCATCAAGCTCAATAATTGCATAATAAGCATCTCTGTTTTTGTTTTTAAAATCCTTTACACATGTTACCATGCCATTAAGGTTATTTTGCTTTTTTACTGCTTCTTCTAACTCCACCTTGCTCCATTTTTCACTGATATCTGTTATCATCAGCTGTGGACGCTTCTTGCTGAAAATTTGTACCTCATATTTCTCTCCTAGCTTTTCTTTTACTTCGCTCTCTATCTTCTGAGCAGTTTCTTCACCTCTGCAATTGATTGTTATTGCACCTTCTTTTCTGTCGCAGACGCTGTCAACTTTGAGAGAGAAAGAAGCCGGGTTTATTTTTTGTTTTATTTCTTTCTTTGTCGCCGAATTTTCTTGTTTACATTTAGGCTTGATGTAAATTGCCTAATTTAGCTGATCAGCATAGTTTAATTTTGTTTCACTCATTTCTTTTACTCCAACCTGAACATCGTTTTTTATCTCCTTCACACTATCTGCCACTAATTGGTGGTTTATTGCCATCTTCTTCGCGTTATCACAAATTTGTTTGCTTTCTGTTTTGAATGATTCTGTGAAATCACTAATTTTTTTAATTTCCTTCACGTTCCTTTCGCAGGTTTCTTGTGCAGTCTTCACAGCATTGAACTGGGCAGTGTACCTATCTTCGATTGCTATGAGCAAGTTTTTAATTTCTGATTCATTTTTTTTAATGCTTCCTCGAACTCAAGCTTATATTTCTTTAAGTACATACCATTTGTATTCACTATCCCCTGAATGCCTTTTAAAGCCAGGTCGATGTTGTGAATGTATAATATACAATCATCACATATAAATGTCACATAAGTGTTAGCGTTTAGAATATTACTGCTGTATGAGTCTAAACCGCAACATGATCTTGTATTGTGAAAAACTTTTTTAAATGCGCCCGCACATTCAATACCGCTTTCACCTCTAATACCATTTTCGCATTTGTGACAAACTGGCATTTTACTGATTATTCAAAGGGATTTCAGTTACAATTGCGATTCTATCGTCTTATTTATGTGACCCGATAAATGAATAAAGTTAATATCAACAAAATGTGCTATAAGCCAAGTTCAAACTCGGAGCGAAAAAATATGCGACCTTACACCTTGAAAAAAAAATTCTTAACCACAATATGTGCGATAAATATTTATAACTCAGTAATGAAACCGCGCTTTGAATTTTGTTCTATAATTTTGTGTCGTCCTTTACTGCGTCGTCCTTTACTGCGTATGCGAACTCTTCTGGCTAAGTCAATGTCCTTGTACAGGCCGTATAGTTCGGCATTGTACCTTCTCCCCCACTCACTGTCTATGCAGACGGGACCAAAGATGGCTCGAAGAACTTTTCTCTCGAAATAACTAAGGGCATCCTCATCTGGTTTTGTCAAAGTCCATGCCTCTGCGCCATCAGCAGGACTGGGATGATTAGTAAAGAGTTACCTAAGTAGTTCGAGATAGTCCTTAACTACTCAATTGCCATCTTAGCCCATAGAAACAACGATTGGCAAGAGTAATTCTTCGTGTGATCTCGCTACTGATGTCATTTGCGGAGTTCACCATAGAGCCTAGGTAGACAAAATCCTTTACTACCTCAAAATTATATCTATCTATTGTGGCGCTCTGTCCAAGACGCCGATTTTGGGTGTCCTTTTTTGTAGACAGCATATATTTTGTTTTGTTTTCATTGACCGCTAGACCCATCTTTCCTGCCTCGATCTCAATACTCGTAAATGCCCCATTGACTGCCCGCTGAGTTCTTCCGATTATGTTAATGTCTTCGGCATAAGCGAGTTGTTTTACAGACTTGTGATTGTACCTCCGGTGTTGGCTTGTGAGTTTCGTACAATTCTCTTAAGTACTATGTTAAAGAGATCGCATGATAGCGCGTCACCTTGTCTAAGACCTTTTCTGACATCGCATGGTTCGGTGATATTCTTACCGACTGTGATGGAGCAGCGAGAGGTCTCCATCGTCATTCTGCACAAACAGACGAGCTTGGCAGGGATGCCAAGACTAGACTTGGCATACAGCCTCGTCTCTATACATGCTATCATAGGCAACTTTAAAATCACTGAAAAGGTGGTGCGTATCGATTTTATATTCATGGGTTTTTTCCAAGATCTGCCGTAGTGTGAATATTTGGTCAATGGTGGACTTTCCCGACCTGAAACCGCACTGATAAGGACCTATCAGGTTATTGTCGATCGGTTTTAGGCGTTCACATAATACCGCAGACAGTATGTATGCACATACATACAACTCCTTATATTGACACCACTACCAAAACAAATACATATGTTTTGTGTGGGTGTTACATATATCCGATGAAAGAATTTTCCTTGGAAAAAAGTCATTCTATATTAACATAGGATTCAATTTGTACATTCATAGAACAATATATATTTCTTTAAAAGGTACCCTCTTTAGTGACATACGTAGAAGAAAGTGTAGATAAGTACTTGCAACAAATTATTTAACTAAAAGGCAATGTACCACAAATCCGAGAACGTGACCAAAGCCTCTGTCTCAGTGATAATATGTGCACATTTGTTTCGGTACAGAAAAACATGCCAGGAATAAAGTCCTCCTTCTTGTGTTCCATTAAACATGAACAAATATCATTTGTTAGAGAAAAACGTGTTGTAAAAGTCGTTTACAGTTCGTGTTTTGCATATTGCGGTGTCATTTAGTATAAGGCGTGTCCCAATGAATAGGAAACAGTATTTAAATTTATCCTTCCTCGATTGTTACACAAACTAAAGTATAAAGATAGACCTAAGTTCTATTCAAAAGAAAAGAAGAGCGTATATTATTAATGTCGATTGGTGTCATCTTCCTAAACGTTTCGGAGATCAGAAGTAGTCAGACTTTCGTTCCAATTTTACCCAAATACATTCAGAAAATTGTATTGTTGTCTGTTTTGTAATGTGCATCTGATTCGTAATCTTAGCTATTTCGTACAGAAAAAAAAAATAATAATAATAAACACGTACAAAAGCAATAGCTAAAACATATTATATACATACATATGTATAAGTACATGCATAGATACGTACGCGTTTAAATTAGGATTTTTTGGAACTGATTGTGAACAATTTCTTTATTTTACGAGGTCAGGTATTGCCATGAAAAAAAAAATTAATATATAATGTACGAGTAGGTATTGTTGGGAAAATAGAGAACGCAATTCAAGAAGACTGTTTCCAGAAAAACTTATCGAACCGCAGAAAGGGAGATATCTAGGAAAAACACTACTCTTGCTTCCTGAAAGGGGTTTGTATAATTAAACTAAATTAAAAAAAATATATATTTTATTCTCATTACGACCTTATGACAACTTTGTGAACATTGCCATGGCTAATTGGCGAAACCTTCAGACCTCTTTCATTTGTTGCTGTGTACCACGTATTTTTGCTTAGAGGGGTGTCATATCTTAACTTTCTATTTCTCTCTGGAAATCCGTAACTTTCCTTGTTGGAACTCTTTTTCTGGAAAGATATAGTTTTTCGCTGACGTATTTTCAAATCCCTGGAAGTTTAAATGATTTTTTTCTTGTTTACTGATAAGTACTCGGCGTGCTTGCAGGCCAGAGTTAAGCATAAAAAAACCTTCAGAAGATTTTTTTAGAAACTACTTATTTTTGAAAAATTCGGCCGCATTATGATCTGGAAACTAGTAGCGCAACAATCAAACGTTTATACGTGTAGGCTGAAATTGGAGGTGCGGGTTGTCTAGGCCTTAATTCTAGACTAGGTAACGTGGGCCAGCAACCTTCGTTGCTTAACCCTGGGGGCTACTATGCACTTCGCCCACAATCGGATTATTTTGAACAATCAGTTCGTTTCGCGGCGATGATGGCAACTATGCAAAACGATTGCTCAGAATATAGACTTTCTATAGTATTTCAATATTTCCCGTAATATTTGCAGTAACCTTTCCATACATCTGTCAAAATGTCATCGAAAGAATATACTTTGTTTAAAAATTTTGCTAAAACACAAAAAAAATATATTTCATTTTTACTCGGAAATAAAATTTTGCGATGCGTAATCGTTAGAGTTTATAGAATCACGGAAACTAAATAAAACAGGCAGGTCACATCAAGTGCGGACCGGTGCGGGATTTGCTTAAGTTCGTTATAGAGTTTATCTACTCCATCTTCTAACATTCCCAGTTTTCAGCTTAACTTAATCTGCACACCATCAGCATATAAATGTATTGATGAGTGCCGGACTACTTGTGGGAGATCATTAATTAACATGACAAACAGCCATGGCCAAGAACTGATCTCTGTGGTACACCTGACATTAGCTGTAAGTACCGGGACGGGTTTTCCCCAACAGATACGGCTTGAAATGTGAAAGAATGAAGTAAGGAGCAGAGTTACTTAAGTGGAAATTCATCTTCAATTTTGATAGAAGTATTCCATGATTGACTATGTCAAATGCCTTTGAGAAATCTAGGAGCCCGAGAAAGGATATTAAGTCGTGATCCATCGCACTGCTCAGATCATTATGTTATTTTCAAAATAGCAGAGATACAACTATGGTTTTCTCTGAAACCTGACTGTTGGATAGTCGGAAGCTTATTAGTGTTAACAAAACCGGTGATTTGCTTATGAAGTATGAAGTTTCTCGAAGACTTTGGATAAAAACGGGAAAACAGAAATAGGTCGAAACTCGCGTGGCGACAAACCGGTAGCAGACTTTCTTACCATCGGTATAACCTTAGCAACCATCCAGTAACGAGGAAACGAAGATATCGTGATTATTGACTCTAAAATGTTTGTAAATGTAGGAGAAATGTGGGTGAACATTATTTTAATAACTTATTTACTTCTATGGCGCTACAGTCCGGAGTGGACGTGGGCCTCAACCAACAAACCTCTTCAGCCAGCACGGTTACGAGCCAGCTGCCTCCAGTTGCGCACGCCAAGTTGGTTGAATTCCCCCTCCACTTGTTTGCGCCACCTACAACGAGGTCGTCCTCTACTGCGTCGTCCATCCGGTGCGGATTCGAAGACTTGTTGGGCTCCATCCGCTCTAAATGACCCAGCCGTCTTAGCCGCTGTATGTGAACTCTTCTGGCTAAGTCGATGTCTTTATATAGGACGTATAGTTCGGCATTGTACCTTCTCCTCCACTCACTGTCTATGCAGGTGGGACCAAAGATCGCTCGAAGAACTTTTCTCTCAAAATAACCAAGGGCATCCTCATCTGGTTTTGTCAAAGCCCATGCCTCTGCGCCATACAGCAGGACTGGAATGATTAGTGTCTTATAAAGAGCTACCTTAGTAGTTCGAGATAGGGCAATGTTACTCAATTGCCGTCTTAGCTCATAGAAACAACGATTGGCAAGAGTAATTCTTCGTGTGATCTCCCTACTGATGTCATTTGCGGAGTTCACCATAGAGCGCAGGCAGACAAATTCCTTTACTACCTCAAGATTATATCTGTCTATTGTGGCGCTCTGTCCAAGACGCCGACGTTGGGTGTCCTTTTTTGTAGACAGCATATATTTTGTTTTGTTTTCATTGACCGCTAGACCCATCTTTGCTGCCTCGATCTCAATACTCGTAAATGCGTAAACGAGTAGTTGCACAGACTTGAAGAAGATTGTACCTCCGGTGTTGGCTTGTGAGTTTCGTACAATTATCTCAAGTACTATGTTAAAGAGATCACATGATAACGCGTCACTTTGTCTAAGACCTTTCTTGACATAGAACGGTTCGGTGATATTCTTACCGACTTTGATGGAGCAGCAAGAGTTCGCCATCGTCACTCTGCACAAACGGACGAGCTTGGCAGAGATATCAAGACTAGGCATGACTCTGTGTAACTCGTCTCTATACACGCTATCACAGGCAACCTTAAAATCACTGAGAAGGTGGTGCGTATCGATTTTATATTCATGGGGTTTTTTTCCAAGATCTGCCGTAGTGTGAATATTGGACTTGTGAATGGTGGACTTTCCCGACCTGAAACTGCACTGATAAGGACATATCAGGTTGTTGACGATCGGTTTTAGCGTTCACATTATACGGCAGACAGGATCTTATATGCGATGTTAGTGCGACTTATATGTCTGTAATTGGCGCAGTTCAGAGGGTCTTCTTTCTTCAGGATCGGTCAAACGATGCTAAGGTTCCATTCATCAGGAATACTTTCGTCAAACCAGATTTTACAGATGAGCTGGTGCAAGCTCCTTACCAACTCATCTCCTCCTACAATGGAAAGTTCAGCGGCAAGGCCGTCGGCTCCAGCAGCTGTGTTAGCTTTAAATTTAGATATCGCTATCCTCACTTCATTCTGATCGTCACTGTTGAATGGCTCATTCTGCCTGACAGCGGAATATTGTTCATCATCACCGTTTAACAGTCTGCAGAAGTGTTCGTTCCATATCCTCAGCACTGACTGTGATTCTACTACTATTGCAATTTTCGTCCCTCTGATGGCTTATTGGCAACGCTGCCACTGGTCTTCGGCATTTGCTGCTGGCGGCATAGAGATTAGGATTAGAATAAACTCAATCGGCAAAGCATCTGGCGGTCTCTTGCGATTGTAGCCTCCCGACGTCAAATTTCCTCACAGTATTTCGTTGATTTCGCTCCGTTTTGGAGCGAGTGGAGTGGATATCCGCATCCGTACCTTGGCTACAACTAGGTAATGATCCGAGTCCACGTTGGCTCCTCGGAGAGCCTGGACACCCAGAATACCGGAAGAGTGCCTTGCGTCGATCGCAATGTGATCGATTTGGTTTCGATCACAGGAGTGCCATGTTCCTTTGTGACTGTCGAGACGTGGGAACCGCGTACTAGCTACGACAAAGTTTCGCCCCGCTGCAAAGTCGATTAGCCTGAGTCCGTTATCGGATGTGATGTCGTACAGGCTGTGCTTTCCGACCACGCTACTAAAGACGTCTTCTCTTCCTAGCTTTGCCTTAAAATCACCTAGGATAATTTTAACGTCGTGGCAAGGGCATTGCTCATACGTCTTGTCCAAGAGCTGGTAGAAGTCATCCTTGGTCGCGTCGTCCTTCTTCTCGTGAAGAGCGTGAGCGCATATTAGGCTAATGTTGGCAAATTTAGCCTTGATGCGGATAGTCATGAGACGCTCGTTCACATGCCGGAAATTCAAGACTTCTTGCCTAAGTCTGCCTCCAATGACAAATCCGCACCCGAGTAGAAGCTGACCTTGTTATCTGGAGCATACGCCGTAGAAGATGTCACTGTAGGAAAATCAGGGAGTCTAAAACATTTCCACCGTTTGTAAGCCAAGTTTCGTTGTTTTATGGCTTCTTGTGTAAACCATATAACAGTATTTGTTCGCAGATATTCTGTTTTTATCGGAACGTGTGAGCTATAAAGATGACGTATGGCTTTTTGCATTAAATCAATTTGATCACCAGCTTTTTGCCAATTCAACTGAAGAACGTCCTCTTCCAGCTGATTTAAATTGATTCTCCTAAATATCTATACTTATACGCAGAGGGTGTTGATTGTCGCAGACGGCGTTTAAAAAATGCAGACATGAAGTCGTGCTTTGAGAACGCAGACGCTGCCAGCTGAGTGTATGTATAGAAGGAATGTTTTCCAACAGGGTTGATGAGATACTTGTGAAATGCGTTGAATTAGCAGTGTTGATGGACCCTAGGCCAAGAGGATTGATTCTGTTCGTAAATGTCTGTGAACTGTTCTCAAGCAGGTCGCAATTAAAGTCTCCACATAGGATAATGTGGATGTAAAGGAATAACAAGCATTCTAAGATTGAGTAAGGTTCGGGTAGATTCGCACATTTTTTTTTTATAGCGGTAAGGTACTCCCAACAAAAATTTGCATTTGTACAGTCGCGGATGTACCATACATTGCCACTCCCCCGCTGACATGGCTTCTCCTATCAGCTCGATGCAACTTGTAGCCATTAATATCATACACAGCATTGACAATGTCGGGTTGAAATTAAGTTTCAAATACGCACACTATATCAACTTTTGATCCTACGAACACATCACGAAACACGTCGATTGTGGGATACAGTTTATGCACTGATATGGTATATTATACATATAATATGTCAATGCCTGCAGCCCTCTACACTGCTTGGAAAGAATTTCAAGCATAACATCCAAATTATTAGTACCATAGTTTTGAGAATAAATCGATAAGGTTTTCCTTCCCCCACTTACGAGTAGGCATCCCATGAATATAAGCATCCGCAACAATTTTTTCCCCTCGAGTTCATCTATGCGTTGGGCCAAGTTTATGTCGGATTCAGTGGAAGCAGTAGACGGTACGATGGTCGCTTCAAGCTATTAGACTCGTAATGAGAGATCGGCGACAACTTTGTTGAATCCTGCAAGCCGCTGCTTAAAATATTCCTCAGTCTTAAAGTCAGCTTAATGTTTTCATCCATAATAAATCTTTTCAGTTCCTCGATTTGTTTTGTCAATCTCAACTCAATGCAATTTTTGGATGTTTTGTTATCTTCTGTGAGAATCGCTTTTTGCGTTGGTGAACTATGTTGTTTATTCTTCAAAGCAGTAGCACGGGTATCGGGTGGCAATGGCTTTTGTTGCTCAGAGGGCGACATGGTTGGCAGGTGCCAAAGATTGTGGAAACCGAGGAAATATAATCTCGGAAAATAAACTGATTACGCAATATTTAATGAAAAACAATCGCAGGCGCGTAATTTTGGTGTTTATGAACCAATAAAAAAAAAACACTTTTACTGGAATAAATAATTGTACTTTAATAAAACTTAAACCAAATTGAGCTTTGCAAATTCGTGTTAGCTTGTCATAGTTTAATTGCTTTTTAAAAGCTTTAATATTGTACTTGAACGGAGCTACAATTTCGATGCAGTAAGGGACTTTGTCTACCTTGCCGCCGCGATAAATTTTAAGAAATCAAGCGAAGAAAAATTCTTGTCAATCGTTGTCTTTTGGGCGAATAAGGCAATAATTCAAGAACAAAGCCATATCTTGCGCAAATAGGAGATTCTTTATAATACCCTGATCATCCCAGTTCTGCTTAACGGCGCTAAAACATGGTGTTTATTGAAAGCGCATGAAGATATACTTGGTCACTTCGAGAGCAAAAGTCTTCGTAAGATACTCGATCCCGTTTATGTTGACGGGTTTCGGAGGAGAAGATTCAATGACGAACTATACAGCGGAATCGACCGAATCAAAAAACTGCGTATTGGGCGCTTGGGATAGCCAGGATATGGAGTGCGAATGGACACCAACTCTCCGGCGTGCAGAGTCTTCGAATCTAAGCCAGCGCGACGACGCAGTAGAGGGCCTTCTCGCCGTAAGTGGCGCGCACAAGTTCAAGGGGATCGGAACCAACTTCGAGTGTGTAACTGGAGGCAATTAGCTAAAGACTGAGCTGAATGGAGAGGTTTGTTGGTTGAGGATCAGGTTTACTCCGAACTGTAGCGCCATTTAAGTAAGTAAGTACATGATGGCGTGGAGGGGTAGTAGTTTCCCTAGGAAAAGGGGATTCAGGATATAAGTAATGTAAATATGTGTTTGAGGGGAAAAATATTCTGTCGCTCCTTTTGCTTGTGCTAGAGCCGCTTCCAAAAGAATGGTTACAATGTATATTCAATTCAATTCAATTCAATTCATTTTTATTTACCAATAGCCGTGAGATGGTAATCTCATTTGTGGCCATTAAAATTAACAATATTACATTATTTATATACATGTCAAATTTAAAATTAATGTTAATATTTATACATACATATATATTTGAAAATAATAAGATAATAAACAAGGGGTACATTTTAATTAACAAAAATATATTGCATAATATTTTGCAAAATTACTAGAACTTAGGGAAAAATTATATTTTTGTTGTTATTCTAAGGCACTAAACTGAGTAGTCAGTTAAAGAATCCGTTCAGTTATTTCATGCAAATTCTTAGCACCGCTTATTTCAGAATATTGTTTTTTTTTAAATTAAGTTTTGACCTAAGTCAAGGCAGCATTTTACTTTGACTTAGTAATAACGTTTTAAATTAAGCCAGAAAGTCAAATTTTACTTAATTAGATATTTGTAAATAGAAACGGAAACAGTGGCCACAATATGCTTAAAATCGAAGGGTGAAGTTCAATTTATCAGTCTTTTAAAATCCGATGCAGTACAAGTTTTAAAATTTTTTTTCCATCCAATTTTATGCAATCTTCTTCTTCCTTTTATCAGCGAGGTTATGATCCGAAAACTAGGGATCACAACCCTCCCACTTCACCGCATTTCTACTGATCCGCCTGTGGGGTTCGCCTATTTGACCTCAGAAAATATCGGCAGGCCTGCCGATTTTGGATCACTCGGTTACTGAGGCCAATGAAATGCCGATGTCGTCGCATTTGTCTGATCCAGGCGTTTATAGGCCTGCCTTTCCTACATCGCGATGTCTTTGAAACGTGCATTGATATTGCCTTTTTAACAGGGTTCAAATGATCTCTTCTTTGAACGAGGCAATACCAACTGAGCCGGTCACGCTCTATTTTTTGAACGATGGTTTCCTTGATGTGAAAGCTTCCACGGATCTTCGAACTTCTTATTCGATCAAGCTTTGTCACTCCTGCTGTCATGCGAAGCATCTTCATCTCAGCTGCCGTTGATTTACTCTCATACGTTTTGTACATCGTCCAACATTGTGAACCGTATGTGAGCGCTGGACGTACAACTGCGGTGTAGAGCCTTCCTTTCAACTTAGGGGACATTTTTCTGTCACAAAAGATAGCGGAATTTTCTCACCACTTCATCCACCCTACGCTTACACGATGATTGATGTCGTCATCACAAGTTGCTTTGCTATTGATCACAGATCCCAGATATTTGAACTTTTCGCACTTGGGAAGCACTGTTCCATTCAAATAAATGTCTGGAATAGGCCTGAGTGGATCAGAGAACGGGCAGCACAAGTACTCTGTCTTTTTTGAACTAATGCGATACCCATTTCCCTCCAAAACGTCCACCCACACATCAAGTGCTCGTTGCAGGGATGTAGGATCCTCACTTATGATGGCTCCATCGTCAGCAAAGAATAACTGATGTACCTTGGGGTCCATCACTTTACCTTCAAGCAGATAATCAAGGACTGTAATAAAGAGCAAAGGACTTAAAACGCTTCCCTGGTGCACCCCGACTTTGATTGAGAACTCTTCGGTTACTCCAGCGGGGCATCTTACTCTTGTCTTTGCTCCTTCGTACATGTCCATGATCATCTGTACATAGGTTTCTGGAACCCCTCGATGTCTTAGCGCCACCCATATCAGATCTCGTGGTTGTCTGTCGAATGCCTTTTCAAAGTCAACCAATACAATATGCAAATCCCTTAAGGAATCACGATGTTTTTCCATTATGATCCTTATACTTTGGATTGCATCTGTGGTTGATTTACCCGAGACAAACCCACACTGATCATCAGATAGCCGTATTATTTTTCGCAGTCGGCCACCTAATACCCGCTCAACGATCTTCATGGTGTGTGACATCAGCTTGATCGAACGGTAGTTATCACAGTTTCGCGTATCACCCTTCCCTTTGTACACAGGGAGAAGGTAACTTTCCCTCCATTCATTCGGCATTGGATCACCTCTCACGAATTTGGAGATGAGAATTCTGAGCCATCTGAACCCGATGTCTCCCATCTTTTTCCAGAACTCAGAGGGTATCTCGTCTGGCCCAACCGCTTTTCGTTTTTTGGAGTATTTGACCGCCTCACTAACTTCTTCGACTGTAATGTCGGGTATTTCTTCAGATTTAGGGGTGGCTCTTGGAAAGTATAGCCGGGGAAACTGTTCATTCAAAAGCTCTTCACAATACTGCCGCCACCTCTGCAGAATTTTGTCGTCATCCACAAGAAGCTGGCCATGGCGAACGAATCTCCTGAGCATTCTTCCTTCTTTGGGCGGCTATTTTGAAGATAGTGGCACTCTTGTTCATATTGTGTCTTCGCAGCTCCTGGATAGCCTGGTTTGCATCAGCAACCGGGGAAAATATTTTCTCCAGCTCCCGATACAGGCCCTCCGTACTCTCTGCTTGAAGCTGAGCGCACTTCTTCTTCGCTTTTTTCTTGCAGCATCTGTATTCCATTTCGAGGCGAGCTTTTTCATCACTATTATTAGAGGGGCATTTTGACCAAGCTTTGAAAGTCGCTTTCTTCTCATTTATCACTTTCTTAGCTTCATCACTCCACCACCATGTTTCTTTGGCGTGTTGATGGTGGCCTTTTGAAGCTCCTAGCAGTGATTTGGCCTTCTTTAAGCAAGTTCGCTGTAGGGAACCCCACATATTTTGTGCTCTGCACACTTCATCCTCAGCTCCGTTGATGGTGTGAGAGAGGTAATTTTCATTACGAAAACAAAAGCCTCGCCTTTTTCTTTGTCCAGATTGTAGCAGTTGATTTTCTCAGAGACCCCTGTTTGTTTGCTTTTCTTTGGTGTTTTCATAAAAATTTCTGTTAGTAGGAGACGGTGTTGTCGAGCGATTGCCTCTCCCAGGATCACTTTGCAATCTTTTACCCGAGGCTTCATGAAACTGCCTACCAAATGGTAGTCAATCTGAGTTTCATCTCCACCACTGCTGTAAGTGATCAGGTGTCGGCTTTGTTTGATGAACATGGTATTTAACACGATAAGACCGTGTGATTTGCACATGCTTAGGATGTCTTCACCAGGAAGGTTCCTGATGCCATATCCTAGTCCTCCATGGCAGTCTTCATAGTCTTCGTTTGATTTCCCGACATGTCCATTCAAATCTCCTCCCACAAACAGAAATTCTTCCTTTGGGATGTTCTTAAGGAGATTGTGGAAATCTAGCCAAAATGCATCTTTATCTATCTGATTGCACCCATTGTGGGGAGCATATGCACTGACAATATTCCACACCTCTCCTTGTATTACTAGTTTGAGAGACATCAAACGGTCGCTGGACTTCGAAATGCTCAAGACGTTTCCAAGTAGCTCTGCCGCAAGGATGATACCGATTCCGTTCCTAGCCTTTTCCGTTCCGTAGTAGAACATCTTGTAATCTTTTGTCCTAACGTCCAAGAAACGCGCCCGATTCCCGGTGTTTTTCCATTTCGTCTCTTGGACACACAAGATGTCCACCCGCCTTTTATTCATCATCTCTTCCAGCTCGTAACCTCGACCGGTCATGCTTCCAACGTTCCAACTCGCGACCCTTAAATTGCGTCCAAACTGTTTCATTATGTTGCTAGCCCCCGGAATCCGTATAGCTCTGACCCGAACATTTCTGCTCGGTCCAGGATCAGTACCATGCACAGCAGTGGTAGTGCCTGGCGGGGTAGTGCCTTTCGTTTTTGTAAGTATTATCATATGATACAGTTTTGCAATACAATTTTTGCACCATATTGCGATGGTGTTTGTTGTTTGACACGTGCATGCTCCTGTTTTAGTATTGTTTGATCTTTCTTTTATAACACCGGTGATCTCCAGTCGTGTCAACCCACGGACTCGCATGCACACTTGTGGGAGGGTTTTTATGGTAGTATATGTGTCGCTAGGCTCACTTGGGTGTTATATTGCCTAGATCTGATTTGTCCCCTTAGTCGCCTTTTACGACAAGCGCTAGTTGTTGGGGGGCGCTGCAGTGATATTCTTAACCCGTCCCTGCACGGGGCATCCAATTTTATGCAATATTTTTCTTTTTTCTTTGATAAATGTGAACTTCATTGTATACTTGCTTCACAACAAACTGAAGAAAAGAAAATCAAAACACGCTTCACACAATCTTTTTCTCCGAGGTAGCTGAAAAATCTTCCATAGACACTATGAGAATAGCAAGCGCGTGCTCATAGTAGTGTCAGATTCTTACTGACTAAAAAAACACCATCCTTCGATATAAATTTGTTAGATATCGCAACTAAGTAATAACTTATTAAGCAATTTTTCTATCGAGAAATAAAAACGTTTGGCAGGTTACTTTCCACTGAAAGATCCTGCATGTTCCACAATCTAGAGGCGGTTTATCATTATCTCCCCAAGTCGAAGGGTTTCGTCCTTTGTAGTCGGCGCAATAAATTGCTCTCATCCAATATTTGTAGGACTGTATTGTTGACATGTCCGATTAGTCGGTTTCTATGCTTTCTCGCGAAGCTTCTAGTTTCAGCTTCGATTGTCGGAATTCCGAGATCCCTGTGGATATCGTCGTTTCTAATATACCACGGTGCTTGGACAATTTCTCTAAGCACTTTATTTTGAAAAGTTTGTAAAATATTGGCATTTGTTTTCTTGGTACAACCCCAACGTTGTATACCGTAGGTCCACACCGGCTTTAGCACTTGCTTGTATAAAAGCAGTTTGTTATCAGTACTGAGCTGGGAATGTTTTCCGAGTAACCAGTACATTTCGCTATATTTGATTTCGAGTTCTTTACGTTTCATTTTCACGTGCGAATTCCATTTCAGTCTTGCGTCGAGTGTCATTCCCAGGTATTTGGCCTCGTTTGCAAAAGGTATTCGGGCCGAGTTCAGGAAAATTGGCAAATTATTTGTTTTCTTGTAAGTGAAGTTCACGTGAACAGATTTAGATTCGTTGAGGGCAATCCGCCAGTCCCTCGTCCATTCATTTACTTTATTTAGCGCGTTTTGCAGTTTTTCAGTTTTTTCAATTGTTTTACCTACTGCTAGGATAGCGGTGTCATCGGCAAACGTAGTAAGGATAGTGCCATCTTCGTTCGGTATATCTCGAGTATATAACAGATAGAGAAGCGGCCCAAGAACGCTTCCTTGTGGTACGCCGGCCGAAATTTCTTTGAGCTGCGAGTATTCGTTTCCATGTCTAACACGGAAGAGTCTATTTCCCAGGTATGATACTAGCATATCGTATAAGCACACAGGGAGAACTTGTCGTAATTTGGATTTCAAGCCATCATGCCACACCTTATCAAAGGCCTGCGAGACGTCAAGAAATACGCTTGAGCAAATCTTTTTTTCTTCAAGTGCTTTCTCGATTACGTCAGTAATTCTATGCACCTGATCAGTCGTCGAATGCTTACTTCTGAACCCAAACTGGTGGTCAGGGATAATATTATTTTCGTCTATAACCGGTTGGAGACGCCTTAATAATATCCTCTCGAAAATTTTGGATATGATTGGAAGAAGCGAAATTCGTCTATACGATTTTACCTTATTTGGCGGTTTTCCTGGTTTTAAGACCATTATTACTTCCGCAGCTTTCCATTGTCTCGGAACGTGTTTTAATCTGAGCGCAGCATTTACAATATAGAGAAGCTTAATCAAAGCTTTTCTAGGCAAAACTTTGAGAATTTCTCCGGTGATTAAGTCATAACCAGGAGCTTTCTTAGGTTTTAATTTCTCGATCTCATTTTTGAGTTCCCTAAGCGTTGCACTTGTGAGTGTTAAATTGCCAGATGGTAAATCCGGCCTATTGATGTTATCGCAAACCACTTGACCATCGTACGGTTTGAAGGTTTCTTCCAGGTGGGCCGCAAAGACGTCCGCTTTTTCTTTATCTTCCCTCGCCCACTCATTTTGATTCAATTTGATTGGCGGCGCGGGGACTTTGGGCCTTTTGGTGCCTTTTACAGCTTTCCAAAGTGAATAATTGGAATCTTTTTTCGCTGTTAAACTTTCAAGGTAAGAGACTATTGCACGATTCTTAAAATCCTTAATAGTTTTCTTCAACGAATTGCACAGACGATTCAAGTGTGCTTTATGCTGCGGAGCACGACTGTGTTGCCATTTTTTACGCGCTTTTCGTTTTTCCTTGACCAATTCCTTTATTTCCGGAGGATATCGTAAGCCGTATTTGTCCGGCGTTTTCCTTGGAATGGGAGTGTTATTCCAACAGGCGAGCTGTACGATCTCAACGAAGCGATCAACTTCAACCTCAAGTTCATAGGGTGTCGTAAGTGGAACGCTCAGTTCAACAGTGTCTTCAATTTCGTTCCTAAAACCTTCCCAGTTAGTTGTTCTACTAGTTAATCTCGCTGGCTCTAGGTTATAGACTAGTTTTTCGCTTAATGTCAAAATAATTGGGGAATGATCAGACGACAGATCAAAACTCTCTTTGACTTTTATATGGTTGGTAGATATTCCTTTCACAAAAATCTATCAGATCAGGTATTTTCGAAGTATCAGTTGGCCAGTAAGTCGGTTTACCCGTCGAATGGAAATCGCAATTGTACTCCATACCTGCCCCATAGAGCATTCTACCTTTTTTCGAACTGTATCTTGAGCCCTAGAACGTGTGTTTCGCATTAAAATCGCCGCCAATAATGAAATTAGGTTTAAGCGATTCAAACATGTTAGTAAAATCACTTTTTTCAAGCGCGGAACGCGGTGGACAGTAGATAGACGAAATTTTAAGAGTACGGTGACTATTTTTAACTCGAATCGTGCAAAGTTGCAAAGTTTCAAGCTCTATCCTTAGGTCTTCGGATTGTTCGGTGTATTCTTTAATAAGCAAGGATGATCCGCCTCTCGCTTTTCCCGAAGGGTGACAAGCGTGGTAATCATTATAGCCTTTTATTTTTAAATGCGATTCCTTTTTGATGTGGATTTCAGAAATCAAGCAAATATCAATATCTTTTTGGCGCATAAATATTTCCAATTCGTCAAGTTTTTGCAAAAGTCCATTTGAATTCCAAGTACATATTTTCAACATTCGTTTGTCAGTCATGTTCTAGTTGAAGTGCGCGTTTTCTGTGAATTATTTTCAAGCTTAACCAGCCTATCGAGAACAATTTTATTTATTTTGCCTTGTTCTTCAAGTTTCGCGAGAATAACTGAGAAAACATGAGAAAAGGGGTCGGTCGAAATTTCAAGGTTTTTTGGTTTTTCGAAAGCCACGGCCTGAGCATAAGACTGCATTGCTGCTATCCGAGGGTCATTACCCGGTGGCTTTTCTAATCTTAGCTTTTCAGTACCGTTTCTTTTAAGAGCAGAGGTCGAGGGCTTTTCTGTTGTCAATCTTTCCCTCACCTTTTTGTGCTCTGAACCCGGTAGTTTTAGTTTGCCTATTTTCTCCGGCGCGATCTTACGCTTTGGTTTAGTTTCCAATTTAAATTTTATATTTGTTGGCAAAAAGGTATCTCTCCGTTTTTGCAACTCCTTAGCTACTTCACAGCCTCTATAATTTGCCGGGTGCTTTCCCTTACAATTAACACATGTTGCAGAGGTTTGTTTGTTTACTCCACAAACTTGGGAGAGGTGATTTCCGGCGCATTTCACACATCGTGGATCTTTTCGACAATACGTTTGCGTATGATTGAATCCTTGGCATCGTTTGCACTGAGGTATCAATCTTGTATTCTTGCGCATGGGTTCGATTTTGACTACGACATTCAGAATTGTTCTTATTTCGTAAATCTTATCCAAACTCTCAGCTTTATCAAAAGTTAGCATAAAAAGAGGAAGCCCGCGCTTTACCGTCGTTTCCTCGCCTTCCAATTTTTGTTTTTGCCGTTTAATTAAATTTACTGCATCGACGATTTTAAAGTTTTTGTTTTTCAAATCGTGAACAACATCTTCTTTTAAGCATGAGGCATGAAGTCCTCTAGCTACGACTCGTATCGGTCTTTCAGATTTATTTTCGTAAGTATACCACTGAATTTTTTCAGTATTCAGTTTATTAGATACTAAGCGGTAACTGTCTGAGTCCTTTACGTTTACTTTCCATTTGTTGTTGTTGAGCGATGTTACTTCAAAATCGGATAGTAACAGAGGTTTAAGAATAGAATGCAGTTTATTATAGTCTGCAATTCCGATTACGTTTATTGCCGGCGGTGATCGTACCTTATTTCGTGGATTTTCTTCGACACATGTGTTTATTTTGTCACGCTGTTCGTTATCTTTTCGCTCATTTTGCGTGTTTTCTTGCCTCGTTACCATTTCGGGTGAAGAACCAGCTTTTCGTTTCTTAACTGGTCGTTTTTTTAGGATCCAGTTAGTTTCCCGAGCTAGTTCTTCTTCATCCGTTTGATAATCAGTGTTATCGGGGACGTTTGAACTCGCAGCAGACTCATTACAAGGTTTCTTTATATCCTTAAATGCTTTATTTTCTGCTTTAAGCACATTTAATTCTTGTCTTAGTTCTTCGCAGAGAAGTTCCATTTTACTTAGCCTGGTCCGGAGTTTCATATTTTCCTCCGTAAGGCTTTGAATTTTCGTTGAAGTCCGTTGTTCGTGCGCCGACATTATCGATGTCGCCGGACTTCTAGTTCCGCACGTTTTTATTGTAGATCTTGATGGTGGAGATCTGACTACCCTGGTACCTTTTTTAAAAGGGTCAGATGAACGCAATAAATAGCTCTCCCCAGAATCCGTAGAGCCGACCTCCGAAGAGGGTGGATTTTCCAGTGTACCTGGACTGCCACCTGGGGTATTTATATCTTTTGTTTTGTTCATTGCTTACTTTGTATACGCCATACTCGGTATACGGAGGGTGGATTTTAGTCGCCTCTTACGACAGGCATGCCTACCTCGGGTATATTCTAACCCCTACCCGAAGGGGGTAGGGTCAAAGATGTAACCTTAAACTTGGATGTTATTATTCCTTTAAGGAGGCTTTGCAACTTATTGTATTCCGATGTTTATTGGTGGGGGTGGACGAAATTGCTCTCGAATTTGCTTTTCTTGTGGTTCTTTGTGATTTTTTTCTTTTAGGGGCTCGACTTCGGGCAATGAACCGGCTCTCCGTTTTTTACTAGGTCTTTTCTTGGGGACCCTATACGTTTCACGTGCTAGCTCTTCTTCGTCGGTGTGATATTCCCTACCTCGGGTATATTCTAACCCCTACCCGAAGGGGGTAGGGTAGAGGTTAGAATATCACACATTTGACACATTGGATGTAATCTAATATGCTTGGTGCGTTGAACTACTAATTACAATATGGCTTGATGAGCTGCACTTGCAACTAACATATGACAAATTAGTAGTTCAATGAATATTAGGCAAATTTTATTCGCAAGTTAAACACATTTTAATTAAGCACACGGGAAACTTGACCACACAATGTAAACAATGTCGGAACTCATGTCAAATATGTGAAGTAACAAGCTAGGCAACATACTCGTATCTTGTAATGCATGCTATCTCTCATTCACACATCCTAAAGCTAATTGCTTACAGCATGTAAAATAAAGTGCGGCTGAATTAATGACGGCCGAATTAAGGAAAGAGGAAAGATGCACTGCAAGAATAGATGTATTCCAGTCTAACTCAATAGGAGGCATTGATCATGTTGTCTATCTTTTAAATGCCAATGTAAGCGAAACTATCACTTACATGATCAGAAAGCTATAGCCCAGGTTAATAAACTCTGTACATATTGATAACAAGATCAGCTGTAATTTGTATATAGACACAAAGGTTTCCTTTTACGTAGGTCACACTAATTTTATCACTCTTTCCTTTTGAGCAAGAAATGTATCAAGTGTCACGAGTCGGATTCGAACAAATAAAACTTATTATAACGTATTATAAATATGGTGTTAGAGTTCTTTATTCAATTTTTTCAACCAGAACTTATGGTTGAAAGTTCTTCTTTTAAGCCACAACCTACGGTTACAAGGTCCACTTCCTTTGGGTTTGGGCTTGGGACTGACAACTTAAATCCGAAACACACTATGAGCCCTGCCCATAGTAGTGTGAGATTGTTACTTACTAACAAACACTTCCCTTTTTCTTATTGACTTCATCAAGTAGTTTAAGTTTCAAAAAGTATTCATTTTGGGTAGGCAGCTTCCCAGCGAAAACACCTGCTAACACTTTTTACTGCGCTTAATCGAACGGTTTCGTTCGTTGTAGTCGACGCATCAGACTTGTCTCGTCTAGAATTTGCAGAATGCCTTGACCTTTATTGCTTCATCGAATTCTAAAAACTAACTTGACAAATACTCTATTGCTTATATTTATTCCCTAATTGCCCTAACTCAGCTTCTGTTATTGTTTACTGTCGTGGAGACGATTCGATGTGTGTTGATTGCACCACATGCTTGGTTATTATTCCGTTTCTTGGAATTCAAGTGTGCGGATGATGTTTACATTGCCCGCTGGTGTTAAGTGCTGGTATTAAGTGACGCATCATCTGCTGGTGTTAAGGTTATATAAACCGTTTGTTACATACTCGGAATGTCTTAAGTAGCCAATACATTTTCAAATTTCTTTTAAATGCGAAACTTAAATGGAAGCCACACGTTAAATTGTTCGCTATATGATGAACTTATATTTAAGGAGGCACTTTTCATTATACATTTCCACTCCCACTTATATAGGACTGAGATAAGTGAAAAAGGATTTTATACTACAGGGTTGAAGCTAGCTGCAACTGGCTCCAACAGAGCCTCAGCTCCGCTTGCGTGCCGAGTCGAGTCGAAAAATGCATACATACCTAGATTGAGTAGTCAAACTGACAGATGTATTTAATTTGTGCTTTGTACTGTTGTTGTGGTTGCCGAGCAGTGTTCATCTACTACTTCAACATTTGAACTCAGTTTCAACTTGGTGTCCTGAAATACCCAGATCGTTTTATTAGACGTCTAGAAATGAAGTTTAAAAAAATAAATTGGATTCCGCTAACTAGACACATGATGTGTACGGTATAGGACAGTCATGATGTGTAAGAACGCCATTAGCTATTGTGTTGCTGCAATTACTTATTTAGTTATTTTATTTTATATCCTTTTTTTGCAAAAATGCTTGTAGCATTTATTACTCTTTAGTCACAATAGACTCCTACATGACTACACACCTCGCCGTGGTGTAGGGGCCTAGTGATGGTCAAGGATTCTCGGGTATTTCCCGATGTTGTTGTCCTAATCCCTCCCTTTCATATCCTATCCTTTCCTCTCTCCTCTCCGGTGGGTCGGATCAAAGTGTAATACGACCCGTGCCGAGGATCAGCCTGGCTGGGGGCCCACTTTAGATAATAGTCCAGTCGCTAACGGAGTATCCGGATACCTGCCGACCTCCGGATTAGCCTGCCTTGCCTGCACAATGCGGATCTCTGTGCAGGTCGACCTCCAATTCTCCGCCACTCGTGGGTTCAAACATGATAAAAAATAAAAACCAAAAAAATATAAAAAAAAGTAAAAAAAAGAGGACGGTCCTCTTAAAAAACCGTCTTCCAGCCTCCTGGGAAGCATACCCACAAGCTCTGCTGTGGCAATCCCGTCTAGCGCATTGGCCTTGAGGCCTAGCACTAGCGTTGCGAGCAGTTGTAAGCAGGTGGACGCCCCCAGGATTGCTGAATGCGCGTCTGGTACGCTGGCGGATAGGACAGTGGTCTCAACACCTAGTCCCTTCGTAAAACCATATCACGAAATACGAGGAGGCAAACCCCTTAATATCCTCCACTTCGAATGATCCACAACTCCTTCTCAAATCCCTTTCAGGGGTGACGGACGGCTCAGCTTGCCGAATGTCGATCCCCCCAAGATCTCCTACTAAGATCGCCAGCTAGCTTATAAGCTAATTCGCCGCATCCAGGACACACATGTGTCAGAAGCAAAAGACTTCTTTAAGATGGGCACTCAAACGCGTCCAGCTCCCCCCCGACTCATCCAGCAGGGACTTATCGTCCAAACGCCAGAGGGCTCAGGATGAGTCTCCCACTCTAGCCAAAAAGACCAAGGTAGTGCCTTCCATCGCTACTACCAAGTCCTTCAACCAAGTGCTTAGCGCACACGGTCGTTGACCATAGCGATCCGTATGGCAGCATTACGGCGGATAAGTGGAGGAAGGTGGAGATTAAACTCGCCACCAATTGTCTCCAAATCCTACGTGACCATCCCGGCCCTGATGTTTCCTTCAGGGATGGTGGCTGGCATCAAGGGCATGTCAAACTAATTGCCTGCGCTGACCAAAGATCGAAGGATCTCTTCAAACTTGCTGTCTCCAGATTAGGACAGGTTTGGCCAGGTGCACAGTTGGAGGTCGTGGAAAAGGACCAGATTCCAAACCGACCAAGAACTCGTGCTACCATTCCGGCTGAACCCTCTGATCCTAAAATTATCCTGGATATTCTGAGGCAAACAACAGCTCCCTTCCTACCCATAATTGGAAGATTGCCAAAGTGGAAGAACCGAGAGAAGACGTCAGAAGTGTCATCATTGTTATCAATGAAGAATTTCTGGCTCCCTTGGCATTTTCTAAGGGCGTAGTCAATTATGGATTTAGCTCCATCACTTTGAAAGTGTACAAATGTGACGAGAGGGAGCTCGAGAAAGTACCTTCCAAGCAGGTTGCGGTCCCTTCTGCACCAGTTAAGAACATCTCTCCTTCCGAGCCCCTTCCCTCGCTCCCTTGCACCGATCCATCTCCTTCGGGGGTTGACTCCTCGTCGACAGACACCTAAATGGTTGACGCTCTCCTAAAATTGGACTGTTCTGGTCCTGCTTCTCCCTTACCATCACTCCTGGACACTCCCTAGTGGTCTCTCTCTTGAGGATGGCCTTCTGTCATCAGATTCAGAGGAAGCCAATAATACCGTGGTAATGGTATCCCTAGCGGGAAGTAGATCCAATGCTGCGGATCCTTCAGATTAACCTGCATCACTCCATCTCGGCTTCGGCCTCCCTTATTCTCCGGGTCAACAAATACGGGGAAGACTTAGTATTTATCCAGGAACCGTGGGTTGTTGGAAACCGGGTTTGTGGACTCAAGACTCCAAACTACAAATTAATCTACGCAAGGAAGGAAGGTAAACCGAGATCCTGTATCTTTGCGAAGACCCATCTAAACATCCTTTTACTCTCGAATTTCAACAATCAAGACATAGTCGCTACCAACCTGGAATTGCGATCAAGAAATTACTGGCTGGTATCGGCATATTTAGGTCACGATCATGTGGGCCCACTCCACCCGAACATCTTGGGGAGCTTGATTGCTAATGCGGAGAGCCGAAACTCTAGTCTCATCATTGGCTTTGATGCATTGGATTTGAGGCAGTTCCGACATAAATGAAAGAGGTGAGCAACTTTTTGATTTTATCCTTAGTACTAATCTCCTAATCTATAACCGGGGGTCCAAACCGACCTTCATTACTCGCAACCGACAAGAAGTCCTGGATATCACTCTTGTCTCCGATCACTTACATAACTTGGTTAAGGACTGGAGAGTCTCTGAAGAGCCCTCTTTTTCAGACCACCGTTACCTCCAATTTAGTCTTGATGACTATCTGCCTGATCAGAAGGTTTTTAGAAATTATAGGAAAACCAACTGGTAATTTTAAAGCAAACGTTTATTAACGCTTATTCCCTCGCACCTGCCTACTGAACCTTCTTGCACTGAGGACCTTGACAATCTAGTCAGCACCCTAACATCGGCACTAAATGGTGCCATGTCCGAGGCCTGCCCAGTCCGCAAACCTCGAGGTAAAAAGAAACTTCCCTGGTGGAATGCAAATCTCAGTACTCTTAGGAAAGACATTAGGCTTCTTTTTAATATTGCTAAAAGCTCCCGTGAGACGGCCGATTGGGGCTCCTATCAACTGTCTCCCAGGAAATACAAAATCTCACTGAGGAAGGAGCAACGACGATCCTGGAGACTCTTCTGCGATAGCATTGAAGAGTCCTCGGAAGCTCCCAGGTTGCGGAAAATCTTCTCTAATGGTCACTGGACCTCCTCTGCTGAGGAATCCATTGACATCTTATTGGTTACTCACTTTCCTGGTAGCTCCCCTGTTGCTGTATCGCAAATGTAGCAACTCCTTAGTCTTGATAACTACAGAAAAGATCAGATGGGCCATGCGCAGTTTCAAACCCTTCAAGTCCCCAGGACCTGACGGCATTATTCCAGCTGAAATTCAGCAATGCGAGGACATTGTGCTTCCATGGCTCAAAGTCATCTTTTCGAGCTGTCTAAATCTTTTCTATATTCCCAAACTTTGGACCGAGGTTGAAGTCATATTCATACCTAAGGCAGGAAAGAGCTCGTACATGGAACAAAAGGATCTCCGACCTATCAGTCTATCGTCCTTTCTGCTTAAAACTTTAGAAAGGTTAATTGATATCCATCTTCGGCAAAGTATTAGCCCAGCTTTACTCTCGCCGTCCCAACATGCGTACTGCAAAGGCAAATCGGTTGAGATAGCCTTACATTCGCTTGTGCGCACCATCGAAAAATCATTGAGCATCAAAGAATACACCATGGTGGCTTTCCTTGACATTGAGGGAGCTTTTAACAATGTCAAATCAAAGGCAATTACCGACGCACTTGCAAATCTGAAAGTGGATACTTCGCTCGGAGTGTTGATCAATCAATTGCTTACATGCAGGATTATTAACACACAGCTGGGCGGAGCATCGGCCAGAAGAATTACTCGCTGCGGTACACCTCAAGGTGGAGTCTTGTCACTTCTTCTGTGGAACCTGGTAGTAAATGAGCTACTGATGGACCTGGATACGTCAGGTTGTAGAGTGATCGCCTATGCTGATGACATTGCTATTGCTGCCTCCGGTAAACACCCGGACACTCTTAGGGAAATCCTCCAATATGCTCGCTCACCAAATGGGCCTCCAAACGTGGACTGGGGGTTAACCCCCAGAAAACGGAACTCGTTCTCTTTACGAGGATATATAAAGTTCCCCTCATAGACCCTCCTATGCTAAATGACACCAGTCTCACCTTCTCTGAAAACGCATAATATATGGGTCTCATTTTGGATAGGAAATTAAACTGGAAGGCCAATCTACTAGAGCGCGTCAAGAAAGCTAATGTAGATCTCTATTCCTGTAAAAAGGCTATAGGTAGGAGCTGGGGTATTGAACCTCAAATCACTCATTGGCTATACGTGTCCGTTATCAGGCCTATAATACTTTATGGCGTGGTCCTATGGTGGTCCACCTCACTCAACTAGCTAAGGTGCAAAGATCTGCATGCATCTGCATCAGTGGTGGACTGAGAACTACTCCCTCCGCGGCACTGGACATCTTGTTCAACCTGCTGCCTTTAGATATTTTCAGCAAACAGATGGCTGCCTGTGCGCCTAAAAGACTCCTCTCAGTGGTATAGCTATCGTTTTGGCTACTCCTCGATTCTTGATCTTCTCAACTTTAAACACGAAAACACGGACTACACCCCGCCGAAACTGAGATTTGACCGTAACTTCCGTACGAGCATCCCTAACCGAGATGTGTGGGACATTTTCCCCCTTGTCGATGGTAGTTCGGTTCACTTCTTTGCAGATGGATCTAAGACGGCGGGTGGGGTGGGTTGTGGTGTTTTCTCCGAACAGTTCAATCTGAGCATCTCCTTCCGCCTCCCTGATCATTGTAGCGTTTTCCAGGTGGAAATCATGGCGATTAAGAAAACCCTGTCCTGGCTGAAATGTAATGTATTATCTGTCAAGGATATTAGCATTTTCATTGACAGCCAAGCGGCAATCAAGTCCCTGGAAACGTTGTCCTTCACTTCAAAGGCCACCTTAAACTGTCGTCTATCTCTTATAGAGATGACAGAGCAGTTCAACATTCACCTATGCTGGGTGCCGGGCCATAGAGACATTCCAGGTAACTGCAGGGCTGACGACCTCGCCAGATAGGGTACCACTCTAAGGATTTTACCTAAAAGGCAAGCCCTGGGTATGCTCCTCGCTTCATGTAAGTATCTACTAAAACTGAACGCTATTAGCACGACCAACCTGAGATGGGAAAACAGCTCAATGTGTCACATTTTGCGACAGATCTGGCCTAAGCTGGATCAAAAACGTAGTGCCGATCTGATCAAGTTAAAGCGTACACAAATCAGCTGCGTTGTCGGTATTCTCACTGGACACTGTCTTATGGGCCAACACGCCAAAAGACTTGGTCTCTTCTCCAACGACTTCTGCAGAAGCTGTAGGGACGAGGAGGAGGGGGAAGCCATCCTTCACCTCCTATGCACTTGTACCTCGGCGATCTAGCGTCCTTGGACGCCATGAGCATCCATCGCGTTGTCAAAAGCTCCGGTTGGTTTTGTTAGTCCCTGAGTGGCCTAATGGTTTGATCCATGGTATCACAAAGGACCTTCACTGGTCTGAGTGTGTCTGCACTCTCGTGTGGACAGCCAACCTAATCTAACCTAGTCACAATAGAATTTAAGGAATTTCATTTACAGCTCTGTATTTTTGTGGAAAATCTTATGTTTTCCTATGAAACTAAAATAAATTTATTTGATAGAGATGGTAAACAAATTGTATGGAGAGAACCAACTAGAGAGCTGAAAAAGAAATTTATTTGCTTAACAGTGAAACATGGAGGCGGATGCATTATGTAGTTGGTCTCTATGGAAGCAAGCGGAACCGGAAACTTTGAATTCATTGAGACCACAATCGATAAAATGAAGTATTGTACATATTTAGATATTCCCAAGAGAAATCTACACAATTCTGCACAGAAACCGAGTTTTGATTTTTATTTTCAACATGATAATTCCGCAAAACACACATCTCACACACGTACGTGAATGGTTGCTGTACAGTGCTCCAGTAATTCTCAAAATTTCACCACAATGACCGGACCTTAATTCTATCCATCATTTGTGGCAGGAGGCCAAAATTCGGCCGAAAAATTGCAACTGTTGAAACAGGCATGATCTAAAAAACAGGATCAAGCAAACGTGGGAAAATACTCCCCCGTCCTTCGCAATCAAATTAACGGACTTCATGATACGGCGCTTGCAAGCAGTCATAAATGTTGGAGGCAGTAATAAATATTAATACTTTTCTTTTTTACCTTAATGGTATTTTGTCTCTGCCATTACTTACTTTTTAACACAAAGTACGTTCAATTTTGTGTGGTGAAATTTAGTATTTTTTCTTGGTTTTGTTCTTATTATTATTAAAAAAGTATTGTAAAAGAATTATGTATGTATATATATTATTAAGAAAACTATTTCTTTCTAAATGTGTGGATGATGGGTATACGCTCATTTTGTAAGTAACCGGTTAATACCATATAGCGGAGCACGCAGACAAAGTCGTTGGGATCTGCTTATAATAATCAATAAAATTGACACATTGTTGTGTCCATGCACAATCTATAAAGTTAATTTTCTTAAAATAAAAGAAAAAGTAGCATTTTCAATAAAAACACTTGTTTCCACTTCGTTGAATCGTAGTATTCCGATTATATTTATATATAACCCCAATGAAAGTATATAGCAAATAGACTTTTAAAAATATTTTAAGGAGAAAAGTTTTCTTGAATGTGAGCTTTACAAGCTGATTGATTAAGGATGAGATTAAATTAGTATTAGATTAATATTTTTATCAAAATTCATTTTATAATAAATATAATTTATGAAGCTTCAACATACATAGTATTTATAAATCCCTACTATCAATTGCATTCGCAACCAAATAAAACCCAACTCTTGTAAAACTCTATTATTATCTCAACCCAACCTTTCAACTATAAAAGTCTCCGTTATCCGTTTAAACATTACTAACGTTCTGTATCTTGACAGGCAATTTTAAAATACGTCACAAATTTCGATTTCTATTGGAATATTGAGAGTCATTCAACTTAACCCAAAAGGGTTGAAATCAATCATCATCATTCTGAAACGTGTTGCTCATCCTTTTAACCAAATTGTGTTACATCCTCTTGCGGTTATTCTCACTTAAAGTCTACGTGGAAAACAAAACTCAAACATATCAATAGCAGCTACAAGGATCAGAGAACTCCCTAAAAACTTTTCACCTCAATCACGAAAATTGTCAACCATAAAAGACGCAGTAAACAGGACTAAAATCTGCTTTTATCTTATTTGCACGTAGGGAAATATTTGTGCTCAGCTAAAGACGTTTAAAGGACATGAGGCTGCAGAGCGATATTCCCTTTGAATGTGCGATTAAACTACACAGCTTGTCAAGGATGTTGAATGCTTAAGCTTTACGCTTCAATAAGTTTCCATTTCATCCACTTTGGCACCTAATCATCGTAAAAGATTTAGCTTTTATCCTCGTCGAGTGTTTGCGAGGTTTATTGGAGAAATTGAAATATTTCGTAAAAAAAAATTTGACTTCCTGTGAAAGAGCTCTACTGCTCGAATTTGAAATCCGATTGATATAAAAAATTGAAGATTTTTTCTTTGAACTTTGAAGTGCATTGAAAGTATATGCTTATGTATTTGGTCTCAGATTGAAATAAATATTCATGAGTGAATAAATGGATAATGTGGTAAAGATGAAGTTTGTGGTATGATGTATATTATTTCGGCTCAAGGAAGACCAAATCGAAATACTTGTAATAATTAGTTTAATCAATTTGTATTATTTTTTATTATTGTTATTATTAAGAGTACTTTATTTTTTCAATTATGTTTTACAAATAAAGCAATTGCAAAGCCGTCTGCTTTGGATTGGCTAATCTATAAGAATAATGATAAAGTATAAATAAACTAGATCTAGTCTTGGATATAAGTAACTTCAGAAGATTTCCTCAATTATTCTCATTCTATATTTGTGTGCTACAATAAGGTATGAGGTTAGGGCGCTCCAGGTATTTTCTCCTTTTAGAAGGAACAGAGGCAATCGAGCCGATATCATTAAATCTGGCCTTAAATCATCTTCTACTTGACAGCATGTCCAAAAACTTCAACTTCAAACCAATACTGGAGCAGGGTAACTAAAAATACCGACAATGTTGATTTCACATTCCTTCTGCTAAGAATTGGTGACTCTTTGAGGTGCGAAGATATATTTCTATTTAACGAACGTTTTGGAAATATCGTTTATAGTACAAAAGAATTCATTGAGTGTGTTAATGGAGATCTGACGGCTTTAGAATCAAGATTAAAAAATAGTTGAGTGGATGAATTAAACAATCACGTACTCTTGACTTTGAAAACCGTCACACCCATACAAAGCAATTAAACATATTATAAAACTCAAATTATTACTTAACCCACAGCAGCGAAGTAAGCCCTTATTTCTAGAATTTGATTGATGTTCCAATGGATCTGCTTTTCCAGTTTAGACGGTTGCAATTCCCCGTTAAACCGTGTTTCTGCATGACGATTAAAAATGCGCAGGGTCACTCATTTATATCCATTGGATGGATCTCAGAGGCGATTTTTTTCCCATGGTCAGCCGTATGTTGTCTTATCAAGAGTGTGCTCAAACAAAAATCAGTGCTTGCTTCTTCCTGCAAACAATTAAACAGTACACATGGTATTGTCTATCCCGAAGCATTAAAATAAATTAAAAATATTAATATACATACTCGTGCATATCCATACATAGGTAAACACTTTAACAATGGCTATTTTTCTTACAATTATTTCTGCGAAATTTATTATTGTGGATACGATAAGCATTTTAAAATTGTATTCTAATGTCATAGTCAACAAAAGTTTTCTAAGAACTTTGCGAAGCAATGTGAGCACGGGTCTGCTAGTATATTACATAATAATATAAATTTGGCGCAAAGGCTCGTTAAGTGCATAGGCCTAGCTCCTCGCAACAACTCGTGTTGTCCGTGTTATACGAGTACCATATTTCTTGCCGTATTCGAAGGGAATTTTTATTTATTTTTTTTTTGAGAAGCTTTCGCGTGACAACAATGTAACGCAAGCCACTGCACGGAAAATAGCTTTAGCTTCTCACGAGAGAGGACGTCATCCAACTCAATGAATCTAGGGTTAAAAAAAAAAAAAAAAACAAATTTCAATTCCATTTAAATGGACGAGTGATGATGGAATTCACCGAGGTCACGAGAAAAGAGTGTCTCGACGCTCTGCAGCAGACAAAAATATATCGAGAAGAGGTTTTACTTTTACTTAAGATAAGTAAATAGATGCAGGAGAGTGACACCGACTCGTCGTCTCTGCGAAAATCGGTAAAAAGAACGCAAACAAAAAAATGCAACAAATATTCAGAAAAGGAAGAACCAATTCGCTCTGCTACCCGAAGAAATGATTATCGATAATGATGAATCTCCCAAAAGACGGAGACTGAATGGTTTCAGCGTTAGCTTTAACCCAGAAGAAGTACTGACGGGGCTTAAGGAACTCAAAGTCGAAAACTTGAGCTTCCTTACGGCATTCAGGCATGCTATAGTGAACTCAGGGTAAAAATAGAGTCCTGCTTATTATAGCGGTACAGCTATCTCGGAACAGCAAAGTAGAAAACCTGACAACTAGTGGGGAATTTAGAGGGACATTTAGTGTCTTTCGAAAAAAACCGGGCGAATGTCTGTCAATGTCACCGGTGCCAGCGATTCGGGCACGCTTCTCCGAATTGTAAGACGATAAGAATCTACCTCAAGTGCCGAAATACTCATGAGTTAATTTATTTTTTAATTTATTTATTTAGCTTAATACAAGCAAGCTTAAATCTAAACTTAAGAACTAACAACGAGGGACCTTAACTCTAAGCTTAACAATTTTTTTTTTTTTTAATTTATTTATTTATTTATTTTTTTGTTTGGCCCCAAGGGGCCCACACATTTTTTATTAAACTAGGTCTTAAAAACTATCTTAAAAACTAGAGAGGGAACTGGGACTGGTTAGTTCATGAAGAGGTGTACAGGGACTTTCTAAGGGCGGATAGACTCGAATGAAAGTCTAGGGTGTTCTGTGAGTTATTTGCCAGGCGTAACATTCTGGAAATTGGTTCGAAATTTCCGTAGTTGGTGCGGTGGTGAGGGAGAAGAAAGAGCGGTACGGACCTGAGGTTTCGAGGGTTAGTGCGAAGGGAAATCATTTCCAGTAGTGCGGTGGAATCGATCATACCGGTTAATAATTGGTGCACGAAAAGTATGTCAGCGACTTCGCGACGTTTTGTAAGGGTTTGCAGGTTAATCAATTTTAGCCGGTCTTCATAGGGAGGTAAGATATAGTTGTCGGCCCATGGGAGACCGCGTAAGGCAAACCGGAGAAACCTACGCTGCACAGCTTCGATTCTAAGGGAGTGTATGTTGTGATAAGGTGACCAAACTTGGCTGGCGTATTCCAGGAGTGGTCGGACAAATGTGATATAAAGGGATTTAGAAACGTAAGGGTTTGAAAATTCTTTAGACCAGCGTTTTATGAAACCGAGAGAAGAATTGGCCTTGTGTACAATATGATCAATGTGGGAACGGAAGTTTAGCTCCCTGTCACAAATAATACCCAAATCGCATATAGAGGAGACTGAGGGAACGGGCTCGCTAAGAAAGTAATAGGTTCTGAGGGATGGGGGGAGGCGTTTACGAGAGAATGTTATGGACTGACATTTGGCGACGTTAAGTTCTAGAAAGTTTGTGTCGCACCATGTGTGGAATGAATTTAGATCGATTTGAAGTAAGAGAGAATCGGTGGGGGTAGATATTACCTTAGTGATTTTCATATTATCCGCGTAAATAGACAGATCAGAGTCTTTTATGACGTGACCAACATCGTTTATAGTTAAGACAAAGATCAGCGGACCAAGATGACTGCCTTGAGGAACCCCTGAAGTGGCGTTAATGGGGTCAGAGACTGAAAATCTGAAGAGAACCCTGTACTGGCGTTTTTCTAGGTACGATCTCAGCCATGAAATGAAAGAGGGTGGGAAACCGAGGGCTTTAAGTTTAAGGTAAATAGTTCGGTGACAGATTTTGTCAAAGGCCTTGCTGAAGTCGGTGGTAATGACATCCACTTCATTACCTTTCTCTAATGCTTGTAGTGTTTTGGAAACGAATTCGGTCAGGTTAGTTGTAGTGGACCTACTTTTTAAGAAACCGTGCTGTTGTGGGGAAGAAATGGATTTGCAGTGGAAATACAGTGAGTCGTAGACAATGCTTTCGAAGAGCTTAGGGATGGAGGAAAGTTTGGCTATGGGTCTATAGTTAGAAATGTCGTTTTTACTGCGTTTTTTATGGATAGGGAAAATAAAAGAGTCCTTCCATAATTTTGGGAAAACGGCTTGAGAGAGTGAGAGACGAAATAGAGTTGTAAGGGGCTGACACAGGACATCTACACATTGCTTTAATAAGATGGCGGGCAGACCATCGGGACCAGGGGAGAAGTCATCTTTGAGCCTATTAATTTTTTCTCGCACAATATCAGACCTAATGCGGACTGAAGCTAGAGAGGTTTAAGGACAGTTATTCAGGTAGGAGAAAAAATCTAGGTCCGGTTCGTGTACGTGGTCACTATACGATTGGCTGAAAAATGGTTGCAAAGAGGTTGGAGATTACTTTAGGGTCAGCAGATGAGATATTAAGTAATTTTAGAGTGGAAGGAAAGCCGTCGGTCTTTCTTTTGACGTTGATAAATTGGTAAAAGCGCCTAGGGTCAGTGATTATACTAAATTGCATTCTATCGAGGTATCCGAGATAGAGGGATTCGCAGAGGATGGAAAAGCGGGAGTAAGCTTGCTGGTAATATGCGTAATCTGAGGCAGATTTGGATACCAGGTAAGTTTTCCATAATTTGTTTCTGACGTTGCGAAGAGTACGCAATTCCTTATTATACCAAGGGGGTGATGATGAGCAGTTTTTTCGAGGCAGATAAGGGACAGATTGGAGAAGACAGTCAAAGATTGCTGTGTAGAAGAATACGAGAGCGATATCAATGGGTGTGTTAATGTTTAGGAAGAGGCTGAAATTTATGCTATTGAGTAGGTTGTTAAGTTTAACGAAGTCAGCTTTGCGGAAGTTGAAAGAGAGAGAGTTCTCAGAATCAACGGTAATGTTGACGTTTTCATACGAAAAGGCAAGAGCTAGAGGATATTGATATTGGTCTAGGGTGCAGAGAAGATGGTTACTCGCGGTAACCAAGGAATTATGGGGGTCGGATGAGAAAATCAGATCTAGCTGCCTACCTAAGTTGTTGGTAATGCCACTGATCTGAAAAAGGCCGGAGTCAAAAAGACGATCAGTAAGGAGGGTTACCTTTTCTGAGGAGGAGTTAGTAGGAACAAATGATGATTCGTCCTCAGATGGAGACCATTGTAAAAGGGGAAGGTTGAAGTCGCCAACAATTATAAAATCGTCATCAGGATTAGCGATATCTAACAGAGAGTCAACTGTATCAACGGCCAGCTGGTATGCTTGGACGGGTTGAGAAGGGCGAATATAACAGCAAACAATATATACGCTCCGTTTGGATACAGATAATTTAGCTGATACGAATTCAAAAGAAGTGGAATTTGAGAATTTGACGAGGGTTGCATCAAGACGATTATGTATGGCTAAAAGAACACCGCGGCCGAAGGAGAGGTCTTCATGTTTCTGGCCGTCAGCGCGGAAGACTACGAAGTCAGAAGTGAATAATTCACAGTAAAGAACATTGGGACAAAGGTTGGTTTCAATTAGGGCAAAAATGTCGTAGGGAAGTGATTGTGATTTCAGGTGCACCATCGAGGTTTTGGTGCGAAGTCCTCTGACATTCTGATAGTAGAGGGAAAGGAGCTTTGGGGCAATTTCAATGGAGTGAGATGGATCGACTGTGATGGAGTTAGGGACGAAAATATTTATTATGATTGCTGCCAGTTTTTTGGAGATACAAAAGACGTTTGGAACCAATATGAGAGCCATAGGTCTTTAGCCACAGTGGAAGAGGAGATATTAAAACTCTCATGAAAACGCTTGTAGATATTCTTCAGGGCTATAGGGTCAGTTGGGAGGCCTTCTTTTTGGATCAAGACCATGACATTAGTCTTTGTTTTTCCGTCGACGCAGACGGAGTCAGGCTTGTCATGTAAATAGGCTAGGTAAAGGCGCACATTTTCAAAAAGCCGGTTATCGCGCAATCTTGACATAATGTAGCGGCCATCGAGGTCATTGATTGTTGACGTTGGGTCTATTAATTTAGACGTGAGTTTGACGGTGGGAGGAAGCATTGGATCGAAAGTGGGGGGAGATGCAGTAGATGGCAAATTGGCCGAGGTGGAATTGTTAAGAAAGACCGAGGACGAAGTATGGGCAGAGGTGCAACTGGGGGTGGTTAACGAGGAAGGATTGAGAGTGTGGGAGTGGGTGAAATTCGGGTAATTAACGGTGGGGGGAGTGTTATTAGAAGAAGTGCTATGGCTTGGAGGAAGACAGGAATCAGGTGACAGATTGAAAGAGACGCGGTTACTTGAAATTCTATTGGGGTAGTTGACTGAGGAAGTGGCCTTGGTGTTTGGAGAGGGAGAGGGGACCGGCGGGACATCGAAAGAAACTCGCTTGATATTCGGCAATTTGGTAGCAGACTTAGACAGTACGGCTGCCGTTTTAACGTTGAAGTTAGGGAAGATGCCCATTTTGAAAGACCAATTTGTGTCGGGCTTAGACTTGTTAAAGGACGGGAGATGAGTACTGCTGGATTTTTGGTGGGTGGTAGGTCCATTGTTTGAAATGGTGGATTTTTTATGCGAAGAGTGGACAGAGAGTGGGTACAATTTATTATTAATTAACTTATCTCTATGGGTGAGGTTGTTACTAAGTCTATTATTAATTAACTTATCTATGTTAGTAGACTTGTCCGTCCATTTGCAGATACGCATCTTTCCGAGGTTGAAATTTAAACTAGCAGGGTTTTGGAATAGCCATTCGTATCTAGCCGGGAGGTCGAATTTAAAGTTGCGAAGACTTCTGTGGTGAGAAGGCAGGATCAGTTCGCATCGGGAGATGGTGATACCGTATTTCTTTAAGAACAAATTCGTAATCCACGAGACATCAGCATTACGAGGGCTACCTTTGATCAGGAAGGTGGTAACCTGGAGGTTGTCAGGACTTAATTTATTCAGCCTACGCTGCCACTCAGAAGGTGTCCAGGTTGTTCCAAAATGCTTGATGAGTTTCCGGGGGGCAGCGACGGGTGGAGTTTCGGACTCTTGGACAGTAGGAGTAGCGAGAGATTTTGATGATTCGTCCGTCGGCAGTAAAAGGGAAGGTGGAGTTGAGCGTGAGTCGACATCTGCATCCAGTAACTCATCCAAAATTGATGTGTTGTAATGGATGTTTGGGTTATGTTGGGTATGGATAGGTAGGTCGTCGATTTTGTGGCATACCGATTCAATTCCATTCACAATGATTGAGCGCGTTGCAATGACTTCGTCGCTGACACCATTGATTCGATCGTAAATTACGTCGAGCATTGGATCAGGTTGCCTAGGAGATGAATGCTTGCTTGACGATTGGAAGAGGATGTCAAAGTCTTCCCGTAGGGAGTTTACACATTCGCGCAATTTATCGAAAGAACTGATCTGCTAGGTATAATTAGCTTTGAGATCACAAAACACTTTGTTGAGATGGTGCAAGGTGGATTCTTCCTTCGTGGGACTGGCAAGAAATAACTCCGTCAGACCAGCAATTTTTTTTTCAATGTTACATAGTTTGGATTTGATATCCTCGGTTGAGTTCTGAACCGAGTTGCCTAAATCGTCAACACATCTAACACTGCTATCTAAGTTGGAGAGTTTACCCATAATCTTTTTAGAGAAATTTTTTTGGTGGGAGTCATTTGATTCACTAAGGCACTTTATCGCGAGGAGAACGTGCGAGAGTGAGATATTCTTGCACTCATCACAAAAGAAAAGGAGGTTGTCCGAAAGTGCTTTTACATATACCGTATTTCTTTTGTTAAGACCGACACATATGGCATGGAAAGATTTTCCGCAGATTCCTTTACAAGAAACCCAATCAGCATTATTGTCAGTGATTGGGCAGTTGATAATACCGCAAGACATGGCGAATTATAGGGTGAACAAGCTCGTCAGCGAAAATGGGGTGAATGGAATTGTTGGCACAGTGACACAGAGCACGATAATTACTGCAGATCTATGCACAAATTTAATGGGAACGCTTTTATCAAAATCAGATGAAAGTGGGACGAATGTCAGCACTTGAGGTAACGCAATTGAATACAGTTAGTAGATCACTTAATTGAAATTGATTGCAAAACCGGGCGACACTTGGGGTAATGCACTGAATATTAAGTTGGCGAAAAAGCGGTTTAGAGTGATTTGGCGGAAATATTGACTCGCGAAGCAGGAGAAAACGAAAACACGTCTAAACGGTTGGACAGTTGGATTACAATGAGACTGGTAAGTGCCAAGTTCAAAAAGAAGCGAAGAAGGAGCAGTTATTTTGCGTTCTTTGCCAGAAACGTAGTCACCGTACCTCATGGCAGGGATGCAAAAGCTATAAACGAATATCAGTTTGGCTTCAGGCACAGAAAAGGAAAGCGCAACAAAACGTTGCACAGAAAGTCAGGATGATAGACTATGTTCGAGGAAGGATCTCCTTTGCCGTAGTGTTGGTTCAAGCAGTACTGGCCCCAAACCTATAGGCTCCAGTGCTGTTGGCACCAATATTCTTGGATCGAAGAGTACAACAACAGTTTGCAAATCCAAGTCGTCAGTCTGACTAAAACTGTTGCAGATCTCTCGGAGAAGGCTGATGCCCTTCTCAGCATACTAAGTCGTCAACACGATTAGACCTAATTGTCCCTAAAAAAAAACGCTCTAAATGTGAACTCTATAACTGCCATCAGTATGCGCTGTGATCTACGGCGCTTTATGACTAATCATTAGCCCGATATTCTTTTTCTAAACGAGACAAAGCTAAATGACAGCTATCAATTAGAGTTCAATAACTATGACGTAATACGAACAGATAGACGTGACTCTATTCGATGCGGCGGTACGACAAATCTTGTCAGGAAACCACTTCGATACACTACGTATAATTGAACGAAGTAATAGTCGTAGCTTTAGTTGTCTCGAGACAACTATTATAGTATTATATCGCTGCCTCTCAGGTTAACGGTTGTTTGTATTTTATATCAGCGTATTCGATTAAGGATACAGTCAATAAAAATATGGAACATGAGATAGTACGAGCACATATGAATATCAGAAATCATTTTTGCATATATGTAATAAAAATCGAAGTTTTGTTGGTTGTCTGCGCTTGACTTGAAAACCATCGAAAGGGTTTTGTAAGAGTTTTCATTTTTGTACAGTTCTAGCGCCTATCTTTGGTATGTTGCAATATCAGGACGCTAAATACTAAACAAAATTATGTCATAACAATTTCAATGAAATGCATGTTAGTGCGAATTGCTTAGTAATCAATTTTTGGGTATCGTTTTTTGATTACATTTTTTTGCAAACTTTTCGAACGGCTTTTGAGCGACAGACCTAACGATCTTCGTGTCTGCACGTGGAATGTTAGGTCCCTCTACAAACCACGTGCAGCCGAACAACTTGCGAAGGCCCTAAAGTGTCTCAAAGCAGACATTACCGCCATCCAAGAAGTGTGATGGGATGGGCCGGGCAAAAGGAGTATGAAAAACTGCGACATCTACTACGGCGATTGCTACAGACAAAAAGGACAGCGTCTATTCGGGTGCGGATTTGTTATTGGAGGCAGACTTAGGCAGAAGTCTTGAGTTTCCGGCATGTGAACGAGCGCCTTATGACTATCCGTACCAAGGCTAAATTTGCCAACATTAGCCTAATATGCGTTCACGCCCCTCATGAGGAGAAGGACGACGCGACAAAGGATGACTTCTTCCAGCTCTTGGACAAGACGTATGAGCAATGCCCTAGCCACGACGTTAAAATTATTCCAGGTGATTCTAACGCAAAGCTAGGAAGAGAGGACGTCTTTAGTAGCGTGGTCGGAAAGCACAGCCTGCACGACAACACATCCGACAACGGACTCAGGCTAATCGACTTTGCAGCGGGGCGAAACTTTGTCGTGGCTAGTACGCGGTTCCCACGTCTCGATATTCACAAAGGAAGATGGCTCTTCTTTGATCGAAAAATCGTCAACCAAATCGATCACATTGCGATCGACGCAAGGCACTCTTCCAGTATTCTGGGTGTCCGGACTTTCCGAGGAGCCAACGTGGACTCGGATCACTACCTAGTTGTAGCCAAGGTACGGATGCGGATATCCACAACGGAGCGAAATCAACGAAATGCTGTGAGGAAATTTGACGTCGGGCGGCTACAATCGCAAGAGACCGCCAGATCCTTTGCCGATCGTGTTTCTTCTAATCTCAATCTAAGTCCTATGCCGCCAGCAGCAAATGCGGAAGACCAGTGGCAGCGTTGCCAACAAGACATCAGAGATGCCGCCTCTGATGTACTGGGTTTCTCTCGCCCACCACAACGAAACCCCTGGTTTGATGAGGAATGCCGGCAAGCACATGCAGCAAAACAAGAGGCGTACAAAGCGGCGCTGCATAGAAGGACTAGAGCTGCTTACGAGCTCTACGTGCGCAGGAGAAAAGAGGAACATCGACTTCTCAGAAAGAAGAAAAAGGAGCATGAGAAGCGCTCGATCGAGGAGATTGAGAGACTCTATTGCAGGAATAATGTTCGAAAATTTTAACAAAGGGTAAAAAGAACATGCCAGGGTTTCAAAGCCAAAACAGAAGCCTGCAGGGACGAAAATGGCAACATAGTAGTGGAATTGCAGTCGGTGCTGAGGATATGGAAGGAACACTTCTGCAGACTGTTAAATGGCGATGGTGACCAATATTCCGCCGTCGGGCAGAATGAGCCATTCAACAGTGACGATGACAGTCAAGATTCCCGTCAACCCGATCAGAATGAAGTGAGGATAGCGATATCTAAACTCAAATCCAACAAAGCTGCTGGAGCCGACGGCCTTGCCGCTGAACTTTTCAAGGCAGGAGGAGATGAGTTGGTAAGGAGCATGCACCAGCTCATCTGTAAAATCTGGTCGGACGAAAGTATGCCCGATGAATGGAACCTCAGCATCATTTGCCCGATCCTGAAGAAAGGAGACCCTCTGAACTGCGCCAACTATAGAGGTATAAGTCTCCTAAATATCGCATATAAGATCCTGTCTGCCGTACTATGTGAACGCCTAAAACCGATCGTCAACAACCTGATAGGTCCTTATCAGTGCGGTTTCAGGCCTGGAAAGTCCACCATTGACCAAATATTCACACTACGGCAGATCTTGGAAAAAACCCATGAATACAAAATCGATACGCACCACCTCTTTATCGATTTCAAAGTTGCCTATGATAGCGTGTATAGAGACGAGTTATACAGAGCCATGTCTAGTCTTGGCATCCCTGCCAAGCTCGTCCGTTTGTGTAGAATGACGATGGAGAACTCTCGCTGCTCCATCAAAGTCGGTAAGAACATCACTGAACCGTTCGACGTCAGAAAGGTCTTAGACAAGGTGACGCGCTATCATGCGATCTCTTTAATATAGTACTTGAGAGAATTGTACGAAACTCACAAGCCAACACCGGAGGTACAATCTTTTACAAGTCTGTACAACTACTCGCTTATGCCGATGACATTGACATAATCGGAAGAACTCAGCAGGCCGTCAATGGGGCATTTACGAGTATTGAGATCGAGGCAGCAAAGATGGGTCTAGCGGTCAATGAAAGCAAAACAAAATATATGCTGTCTACAAAAAAGGACACCCAACATCGGCGTCTTGGACAGAACGCCACAATAGACAGATATAATTTTGAGGTAGTAAAGAATTTTGTCTACCTAGGCTCTATGGTGAACTCCGCAAATGACATCAGTAGGGAGATCACACGAAGAATTACTCTTGCCAATCGTTGTTTCTATGGGGTAAAACGGCAATTGAGTAGCAAAGCCCTATCTCGAACTACTAAGGTAACTCTTTATAAGACACTAATCATCCCAGTCCTGCTGTATGGCGCAGAGGCATGGGCTTTGAGAAAACCGGATGTAGATGCCCTTGGTTATTTCGAGAGAAAAGTTCATGTACAAGGACATCGACTTAGCCAGAAGAGTTCACATACAGCGACTAAGATGGCTGGGTCATTTAGAGCGGATGGAGCCCAACGTTCCCGCTAAGAAAGTTTTCGAATCCACCCCGGATGGACGACGCAGTAGAGGACGACCTCACGGTAGGTGGCGCAAACAAGTGGAGGGGGACCTCAACCAACTTGGCGTGCGCAACTGGAGGCAGCTGGCTCGTAATCGTGCTAGCTGGAGAGGTTTGTTGGTTGAGGCCCAGGTCCACACCGGACCGTAGCGCCATCTAAGTAAGTAAGTAACTGTTTTCTATGAACTATTGAATTGTTTAAGACCCATTTTACATTTATCCGTCGTCGGATGCACGGCGCCGGATACAAAGATTTTTGTAGTTTTCAAACATTTCCGATGCCGTTTACAAGGCATGATAACCATTTTCTTTGATTTTCAGAGAGGTTTCATTTATATATATATTCTTTTTATAATCTGCGCGCGTCGAAGGGATTATTATTACAGTAAAACTCGGATAGGAGCTCCTCTGCTAAGTGCCTGTTTCGTTTATTTACACGAAACATATTGGCCTTATTCATTTTTAGATTAAAAACCTACAATTTCGTTCGCATAATTGCCCCACTTATAAGAACCTCCCACGTTTAACTGACACCTATCCGCGACAGTATCCAGTTTACTTTGTTGCGTTGTGGGGTGCACAAACATAGTGAATTTCTCTAAGAGTTCTATATCTAATTTTGATTTTCGTAAAAGTTTACTTACATCTTAATAAAAAAAAAAAAAAAAATTATGATAATAATAAAAACTAAATAAAGAAATAAATCAAAAAACAAAAAATAAAATATCTAAAGTTAGAAGCATAGTGCATTTATTTCCATTTAAGAATGCAGTGCTTGTGCGGTCAAAAAGTGGTTCGCTCTGATGCCAAAATCCAATGTGCCGGGTGTCAAGTGCTATTTCACTTAGGCTGCGCTAACCTTACGCCAAGTGATTGTGACTATATGAAAAAGAACAATTTTCCCTTTTTTTGTGGCTCATGCACTAAAATCAGACGCAAATCCATTCGCTCTCCTCCACCCAACCTGCTAGGGCACTGCGCCAATGACTCTTATGCTATCACTTTATCATCAAAACCGTCGTCGCCATCGCCAGCTGCTGAGGAGGCTCCTCTGTCAACTTCCAACTACGAGCTACTCAATTCGCCTTCAATCGTCGCCGTTAGAGCAGAAACCAGTTGTTCTTCTCCCCCAGTCGTGACCCTAGAAGTGTTATACAGCGAGATCATCTCTCTCAAGCGAATTTACTCCGATGCACTATTGCGTATCAACTCACTTCAAAGTGTAAATAAAGCGCTTGAGAACAGGGTTAATGACTTGCAGAAAGCAGTCAACGTACTTCAGCAAAAACCGTTTCGTAATTGCATTGATATTTTTGGAATCCCAAATGTAAACAATGAAAATGCTTTGAGTTGTGCTGTTCAGCTTCTTTCAGAAGGCCTAGGTGAAGATGTGACTGTGGATGATGTCAAGTCGTGCTATGTTAAAACTGTCGCAAGCAAGTCAGCTGATAAGAAGAACTACAAACATTCCGACGCATCATCGGAGGTAGCTACGAAAATTGTGCGTATGAAGTTTAAGTCCATGGAATGCAAGCTGAGTATAATTAGCAAGAAACGTAAGAAGAAGCTGACAACGGGTATATTCGGTCAAAACTTTGGCAATAAGCCTATTTTTATAAACGAAAGTCTATTTATGTTCAATAGATCTCTTTATAACAAAGCAAGAAGATATGAATCTGGATATATGAAGATATGAATCTGGATATTCTAGTTACATCTTTGGTCACTGAAAGATACATTGCCCTAATGTCTGCTAATGGTTTTGAGTCGTGCATAAATAACCCAACCAGAATTTCTGATACGTCTGAAACATGCATTGACCATATTTTTGCTAGGCTTGAAAGGAAGGTTGACATTTCTCTCACCAGTGCAATATCTGATTTTAAAATTTCTGATCATTGCATGACTTGTCTCGTTTTTCAACAACAGTATCCTACAAAAAATAAAAAGTCTGGTGCTTTTCAAACAGCAAATAAAATTAACTTTGAGAGCTTGAACTCAAGCTTGTTCTTGGAAGACTGGTCAGATATCTACAACCAAAATGATCCTTCTCTGGCTTTTGATATGTTTTGTAGGGTCTTAAATGACCACGTTAGGAATTGCTCGGCACCCTCTGTTAACAAGAGAAGTAAATTGAAGAAACTGCAGCCGTGGATGTCTAACTATTTATTACATAAAATTCATAAAAAAAATGTACTGCGTTCTAAATCCAATAAACAGCCAAATAATGAACGAATTCGCAAGGCCTATGAAAGAATTTGCAAAGAAGTTGCCGCGGATGTTCCTATTTGTAAGGATAATTTCTATATTGGAAAATTTCATAGAGCAAAAGGCAATCTCAAAAAAGAATGGGGAATCGTTAATGAGATGTTTTCTAGAAGTAACTCTTCTCATGGTCCATCTTGTATCTCCTACAAGGACAAGGAAATCCATTCTCCAATTGAAATGGCCAATATTTTTAATAAGTTTTTCACTAGTGTTGCCACTGATACCCTTTCAAATGCAGGTTTTACATCCTTATCTCAAAACGTTTGTACTGAACAATGTTTTATTAAGGAAAGTGCCTCGCCAAATAGCTTTTTCTTCGAACCTATCTCGTCTTTCGAACTGTATAGGAATATCTTGCTACTTAACAATTCTAATTCGTTTACACAGAACAGCTTCTCAAATGCTTTCCTAAAAAACATTTCTTTGAACGTTGTGGATGTCTTAGCACATATTTTCAACAAAAGCGTTTATGGTGGTATTTTTCCTAGCAGTTTAAAGATTGCTGAGGTAATACCCATATTCAAAAAAGATGACCCCAAAAAATTAAATAATTATAGGCCAATATCCCTTCTACCGGTTTTTTCTAAGCTTTTCGAAAAAGTGATCAAAGTTAGAATTATTACATTTCTTGAGAGATGTTCGTTTTTAAGCGTTAATCAACACGGTTTTAGAGCTGGCAAATCAACGGAAGATGCGCTTTTAAATTTGTGTAGTCAGATCTACGATAGTTTAAATAAAAGACAAATGACTGCTGCACTTTTTATTGACATTACCAAGGCTTTTGATACAGTGGACCACAAACTTCTAATGATGAAACTAGAAAAGGCTGGCTTTAGGGGTTTTATTCTTAAATGGTTCGCTTCCTACCTTAAGGATAGAAAACAAAGGGTGAAGATTGGTAACGTGTTCAGTGTGTGTCTGGATATTCAAATCGGTGTTCCACAGGGTTCGGTACTTGGTCCCCTTTTATTTCTAATCTTTATTAATTCTATTTTTAACCTTGATCTAAAGGGGCAAAAAACTGGTTTTGCAGATGACATAGCATGTTCATACTCAAATAATTCGGCACTGGACTTGGTAGCGGACATCAACCACGATTTGGAAATCCTGAGACACTGGTTTGGTATGCATAAACTAGTCATAAGTGGCAAAACCAAACTTATGTTTTTTAATTTACCAACATTTTATCTGCACTCTCCGAACATCATCTACCACAGTTTTGATTGCAAAAAAATGTGTGTTAATGCTGCTACTTGCACTGCGAGCAGTTCCACTTCAACATTTGATGATAGCCTAAGCTGCTCTTCAAAATGTTTTGTAATCGAAAACGTTTCTGTTTTTAAGTACTTGGGCTTGTTTTTAGACAGCAACCTTAACTGGAGCGTTCACACCTCCCAATTAAAAAAGTATCTTCTGTCAACTACTTACATTATGTATCATCTAAAACAGTTCTGTTCTCGGAAACTCCTTGAAACTATTTACTACGGCTTAGTGCAGTCTAAATTGCAGTACGGGCTCGTATGCTGGGGTAGTACATTTAGCTACAACTTACAACCCTTAATTATTGTCCAAAAACATATCCTACGAATTATGTGGAAAAAAAGGCGGCGCGAACATAGCTTTTATCTATTTGTAAATTCTAAGATACTTCCACTAAAGCATCTATACTTTTATAAAGTCTTAAAAATTTTTTACTTAAGAAGTGGTAATTTTCTCAATCAAAATGTAACCGCTTATAGTCTTCGTAGTAATGAACGTTTTCTGGCTTCAATTCCGTCGCATAATAACCATACCTTCTTAAACTTTTATAGCTCAGTAGCACCTAGGCTTTTCAATCGACTACCTATTGAACTTCGTAGTATTCGTAACTCTTTTGCTTTCAATAAGAAAATCAAATCATGGCTGTTCAACTTCGACTTTCTTGAAATCAATAACCTAATAAGGGTAATCATTTAAAGGATCTTGTAGTTTTCTTATAGTCTTTATATCTTTGAAATCATTAATTTTTTTTTATTTTTATTTTTATAATACTTTTTTATTGTACACTTGGAATTTACACTATCACCACCCCTCAATCATTTTATTTGAATTAGTTTTGTTTTTTAATTTGTTTTACTCTATTCATCCGCCACTAGTTTTCGTAACTAAAGGATGGATCTAAAATATTCCTCAATGACATTGTTAAGCAATTTTTTTTTAGCTTTTTATAAGATAAGTTTTCTTGTGCATTTTACTTTATTGTAGTTAATATTGTTAATATGAATTAATTGAATGGAATAAATAAATGAAAATAAAATAAATAAAAATAAGTAAAATCAACAAAATACCATTATTTATTATGGATAAGAACCTTCGTAAGAATCCATACTTTAAGACCCCTTCTGACTTCACTCATTCACATTGAAAAAAAACGGTGCGTTCAAAATTAACCTGTAGCTGAAACAGGAAGAAAGATCGAGGAAAAGATGTAAAAGAATTAGCTACTGAATACAAATGTGACGTGTCCACAGTAAGAAGAATTCTCCGGACTGGAAAATGTATTCAGGCGAACTCAAACGGAAATGTAAAACGCAAGCGTTTTCAAAAAAGTGTACACGACAAAGTTGATGAAGCATTGACCAAATGGTTTACCACCGTAAGGCAGCAAAACGCAATAGTAACTGGGTCAATTTTAATGGATAACGCCAAACAGTTTGCCGTAAAATTAAACATTGACTTTGAACCAAACAGTGGGTGGCTGTGGCGGTGGCAAAAACGTCACAATATCGAGTTCAAAAAAGCGGTGGGAGAATGAAACGATGCGGACGAATCAGCTTCACAGGAGTATACACATGTCTTGCATTCTTTACTAGAAGATTACGAGCAATGTCTTTAACGCAGACGAGAGCGGTTTATTTTTTAAGGCGATTCCAAATGGGACGTTCGCTCAAAGGGGTGAAGATGTTAGGGGAAGCAAGATGCAAAAATCCCGATTAACTTTACTTTTTCTCTGCAACGCAACTGGAAAATACAAAAAGGTTGTTACTATTAGAAAAGCGAAAAATCCACGCTGCTTTAAAAACAATCAAATGTCCGTTTCGTATTACTCAAGCAAGAATTCATGGATGATATCTCAAATATGGGAATCGATTTTGGTTGACTTCGATAAAGAAATGACCAAAAAGAATCGAAAGGTAATCTTGTTCGTCGATAATGCTAGTTGCCACAAAGTTTCTGTTAACTGTGAAAGTGTTAGAATTGAGTTTCTCCCTCCAAATACCACAAGCTTAATCCAACCTCTTGACCAAGGTTTAATACATTGTTTTAAGTCTTATTACCGCCAAACTATCGTTTGAAAACAGGTGCTTTCAATTGAGAAAGGGCTGTCCACGAAAGACTTTATTAAATCTATAACATTATTAGATGCTATGTATTATATAAAACGATCATGGTGGCTAGGCGAACCCCACAGGCGGATCAGTACAATTGCAGTGAAGTGGGAGGGTTATGATCCCCTATTTTCGAATCATAACCTCGCTGATAAAAGGAAGAAGAAGAAGAAGAAGATCATGGTGGCTGGTCAAGAAAGAATCCATTAAAAATTGTTTCACAAAGGTATGTCAGCTAAGTAATGGTCTAGTTATTTATTATAGTTGTTTGTTTTAATACAGGCCGGATTCAGCTTCAATGACGTTGCGGAAGTACAAATGGAAGTCCCATCTTTATGCGCAAGTGAATTTCAGAATTTTGTGTCTTGTGACGAAAACCTTCGTGGGCGCCGTGGCGTAAGTGGTTAGCGTGTCGGATCACTACGCATGAGGTTCCAAGTTCGAAACCTAGAAAACACCAAAAAAGTTTTTTCACGGTCCCACCTCTCGCGAGCGTCTGACAAACATCCGAGAGTATTGTTGTCACGAAAAAGCTTCTCAAATCGCCGTTCGGATTCGGCATTAAACTGTAGTAGGTCCCTTCCATTCGTGTGAAAAATATAACGCTCATAACATGAGTGGTTGCGAGAAGCTAGGCCCTGGCGCTTTAAAGAGCTGTTGCGCCAAATATTTGTATTTTTTTGACGAAAACCTTCAATGCTATGGTGCCCCTACAGATGATGAGATTATATCAGATGTTCTTAATCTTGGTGAAGAAGAAAATTCTGATATAGAGTTTAATGGAGAGTACAATGAAATTTCGTAAGGTACTAATCCATCATTAACAGATGCAATATTGGCGGTGGACACCATCAAACAATTCTGCAAAACAAAACGCTGATATGGATCTTATTGAAAAAATAGCAGAAGTGATCTATAAAATATCACAGATGAATTTGGTACAAAGAAAGATAACTGATTATCTTCCTTAAATACGAAAAACTACTTATCTTTTATGCATTTATTATTTTTAAGTTTGGTTCTTGGTTCTTCTCCCAGGGGTACTTAAGTGATTTCCTTTACGAACCTGCCACGGATAAGAAACTAAAATTTAAGCAAATTTTACGAAGGCACTTAACCGAGTTTTACTCTACCTTAATACTTGTTCTAAGGGCACGGGCGGAAGGGAAAACGGGGTAGAGGAAGAGGGGCGATGCCGGGTTGCTTTGGCTTTAACCGCTTCCATGATGAGTGGATGGCCTATAAAATGTATGGACAGATTATAGAAGAGATTCATACAGCCGAACCCGGGTAATATCACACCATTTAATAGCACAAACTTTTAATTTCGTTTAATACCAAATAGTGTGAAGTTGTTTGTTAGTTTGTACAGTTTTTACTGCCCGAAAACGTTATATAACCACATACTCGTAGCTTATAATCACAACCCGCTTAAAGTCAGACAAAAAAGTATGATAAAAAGCAAAAAGTTGATGCAATTTTGCCCGCTTATAGTCACATCTCACAGATCCATAATTCATGCAAAGGTTTAGAAGATGTGGGCGCCGTGGCGTAAGTGGTTAGTGTGTCGGATCTACGCATGAGGTTCCAAGTTCGAATCCCAGAAAACACCTCTCGCGAGTGTCTGACAAACATCCGAGAGTATTGTTGTCACGAAAAAGCTTCTCAAATCGCCGTTCGGAGTCGGCATAAAACTGTAGGTCCCTTCCATTCGTGTGAAAAATATAACGCGCACAACATGAGTGGTTGCGAGAAGCTAGGCCCTGGCACTTTAAAGAGCTGTTGCGCCAAATATTTGTATTTTTTTTTAGAAGATTGGTTTATATGTTACACTACGTGTGAGTTCTGATTTTGCTCATCCAAAGAATTGTCTAGCTTCTCGAATTTTCTATTCTGATTTTCTATTCGAATTTTTCAGATAGCAATTTCATTAAAGCCGACATGTCACTCGTCGTACTTACTTGTTCTTCTTCGACGTCAAACAAAGCTGTTTCAGGATCTGCACCCTCGTCTGTCACTATTTTCCGCAACTTAATAATCAATTCTCTTTTCGTACCAGTCGTAGGTTGATTCCGCTGGCTTAGTACTTCCTTTATTTGCGGCAATCACAAATCTTTTAGCAATTTCCGAACCATTTTTAATTTATTTTTTTTTTGAGGTTCCAAGTTCGAATCCCAGAAAATACCAAAAAGTTTTTTCACGGTCCCACCTCTCGCGAGCGTCTGACAAACATCCGAGAGTATTGTTGTCACGAAAAAGCTTCTCAAATCGCCGTTCGGATTCGGCATTAAACTGTAGGTCCCTTCCATTCGTGTAAAAAATATAACGCACACAACATGAGTGGTTGCGAGAAGCTAGGCCCTGGCACTTTAAAGAGCTGTTGCGCCAAATATTTGTTTGTTTTTGGTACGTGTGACTTCCTATAGTGAAATAGATATGCACCTATCCTGGACATTTCATGTTTATTTTTTTGTGTGTGCGAGCTTGCTGGAATTTTGGAAAAACAACACTCAACTTATTTTTGCAACATAATTATCTAAATTAATCTAAAGCGTTAAAAACAAAAAAGAGATATCAGATTGCTTAAAAAGAGAGAAAACAAGGTAGGAAATTGCCAAACAATTTAATTGTACCTAAAATTGTTCAAAAACAACATCTACTCCGAGAAGTGATCACTGAAAGTGGAAACGTACAACGTAAACTGAAAAGGTAACAAATTTAAAATTTAAACTTCGTCAATTCATTTAATATCCCTTAGGAGATCTTTATCAAGTTGAAAAAGCGGGTTTGGGAAATCAGGGCCAAAATTCCATTTATAAATGCCAACGACAATGCTTAAAGAACAGGCTCACTCTTTTAGAGCTCAAATACATGAAGAACTGAATGTTCGCTGGATGACAATGGATGCTTTGTAATTCCACTCGATTGAGACAAATCTTTGCAAAAAGAAAAGCGGAAAGTAATTTTGCTCGCGGATAATTTTGCTTGTTACAAACTTCTGGGCGAGGAAATATTGTGCAACATTAAACTCAGCTTTTTGTGTCCGAATGCAACTTCTTTTATTAAGCCTCTAAATCGGGGTATTTCTCTTTGTTTTAAGGTCTTTTCAGTCAAATCAACGTAAGGCGACAGCTTTTCGCCTTAGAAAGGGCCAATTAATGCGCGAATTTTCAGAATATCACAGTATTTTATTCATTTATCTACGTATAAGTATAATAATAACAGATTTTACTCCTTAAAATTAGATTCTACAAGCTCTAAATATATCCAAACGTTCTTGGTGGCTGGGCTGGTAGCCCCCAGAACAAATTGGAACTGTAGTAGGAAAGCTGGTTTTAATAAATTTTCTATAGCTCGCAAAGAAAACTAAAAGGAATTATTGAGCTACCAATACATTTCGAGGAATTTGAGCAGTTCGTAGACTGCAATCTAAAAATTTACCGCGTTGGTGAGCTTTCAATTGAAGACATTGTACAGAAAGTTGTCCAATCTTCTTGTTACACTCTAGAATCTAGAGTCTATATGAAGATGAAGAGTCTAAAGTTGAAAAGAGTGTGACAGAAAGCTAAACTATTCCATTTCGAGCAGAAGCCTATTTCGTTATTTCCATTTGCGGAATTATTTCGAAATCAAAAACCAATATACGAAATACAATATATCGAAATACAATATATTGAAGAGCAGGTGACGAAAAGCATTTCTTCCAATGGTATCCAAAAGAAAATAAGCGATTAAAGCGAATATAAGCGAGAATAAGAGAAAATACTAGCATAATTTAATTTAATATTTATTTTTTTTTTTTTCAAAAGCATTGAATATTTGTGTTTTAATCGCTCTTTTTTTATATTATTACTTAAATTTTCTTTTTTTTTGCTCGATCTTATTTTTGTAAGAATAGTTTTTACGGTGCAATGAATAATATATTCTTAAGTTCTTGTTATCAGTTTCATCTTGTTGGATACATGTTTTTCCCACTATGAAGCCATTGTATTAGTGTATTTTCCTTATGCTTACAATTCTTGTATGTAATATCGGATGCGAGAAGCTAGGCCCTGGCACTTTAAAGAGCTGTTGCGCCAAATATTTTTTTTTTTTAATATCGGATAAAGTCACAACATGCTTAAAGTCACATTATTTTGCTGCAGTGTTGATTTTGTGTTTGTTTTTTCATTTAACACTTTTCCGCTTATCATTGTCAGAAAAAATGTATGCTGAATCATTACATTTTTTTCTCTTCAATGCAAACAATTGCAGGTCTTATGTGTTCAATTTGGTTTGTTATACTGCTGATTGTTGTTTGAATAAGATCCGTAGACTCCTTTGCTTATTTAAACAGGATTGGTCTGCAAAATTAACAGATGATGGTCTGGGATTTTTCCAATGTTCAGTTATTTCACTTTTTAGAGGAAGTGGAACTAATGATGTCATAAATATGTTCGCAGCCGATACAGTTTGGCCATCTGCTGAACTTATTGTTTGTTTGTATGCACTTTGTGCAGAAGAGCCATCGCATCTCCATTTGCTTAACACACGAGTATTAAGACTTGCTGTATGGTCCATCAGTTCTTGAAGATTCAACTCAGCGGATGTTTTCGTTATTGCAGTTCCTTGGAATGGCTTCCTTTTTAGCTTCTGTTAAAGCCTTAAAGCTTGGAAGAACGTCAATATTATGACTCCTTAATGATGTTCTCAGAACATTGTACTTTTCCTTGAACGACCCAAATCCAAAAACAAAGCTAGTGCAGTCGGGTTTTTATATTTTATGGGATCCGCTTGTAGTGTAGGAATACTTTCCTTTATCCATTTTACTCGAAGTGGACTTGCGTTTAAAATAGCTTTCGTGATATCCGCTTTTTGTTTTTGGTGATCCTTGTTGTATATCAAACTTAATGCAATTGAGACGTCTTCAGTTGTAATATTGCATGTAGCGACTGATAGTTTTTGCCTTTCTCTTGATGTACTTGGTAAATCATCGCCTTCGGTTACTTGACCAACTGCGAAAGAAAATACGTGGTTCAGAAAGACTTCATTGTTTTTAAGAAATACATGTCTAGTTCTATGACAGGAATTCCATTTCAATTTAAAATATTTATATAAATTTGTCAGCTTTCTTTCAATTCAACAAAAAAAATGTTTGTAAAAACTTTTTAAACCAATTTACCTAAATCTTATGTATTTCGGGTGCTGAAACCGTATTTGGTATCAGTTCTTTTATCACCCACAATTCTCTCACAATATACGTATGACACTGATTATATATTTCTCAAAATAGGGAAGAATTTGATACATAAATATTACAAAATTATAGTTCTTTTATTGGGTTACAATTTTTACTTACGATAATATTAAATTGCTACAATACGAATATTTTAGGTGCTTATTTTTTTTATATTTCCTATCCCTTTCTCTATAAAGTTTCTTGTATAGTTTTTTCTCCAATGTGATGCAATTTGTTGTTCTCTGTGAAGTGACCAACAGTAATCACCCATTATGTTGATATTCCATAGTCCCTGGTATCGTTTGTTCATCTCTTTTATGTCCTGTTGAAACCGTTCCCCCTGCTCTTCGCTCACATCACCCAAGTTTTTAGGAAAAAAGTCAAGATGGTTGTGGAAGAAGTGGACTTTAAGGTTCATCAGACAACCAAAGTTTTGATCTTATCTATTATACTGGCTACATTGGAACTCATCGGTTGACTTTCACAAAATTCGGAGCTGGACTGTAAAATGTCATCAATAGACTGAGGTGGCTCAGGGACAGGAAGTCCCGGTCCATATTTTACCGGTCGATCAGCTGAAGTTAGGTTAGGATAGACAATTACTTTCTTATTTTTGGAAACACCCCGAAACATCAATGCTGCAAAAATAACAATCGTTTGAATGCTTTATTTGCTCTCTCCATACCAAGGGTACTGCAAATTTAAAAGCTTTCTTCTCTTTCTTATAACATTTCTTATACCAAGATCCGAAAAAAAAGCCGCTACTTAAGCATAATTAAGAATTTTTCCTGTGAAAAATGGGCGTTGTACTTTCCGTGCTCGATACTGTAAATCCAAGTATGGAATACACGTGGATTTTGATTTAAACAAATCCCTTTATTTCGTAAATCGGCAATATATGGCAGCTGCAATTTTGCACAACGTTTAACAAATAGTTAAGTTCTAAGATCCTGTTAAATTGTTTCCCTGCCTTAGTTAACTTTTTTTTGCAGCTCTATGAAAAGTTAAAAAAATGTACTTTGAAAGGCTCAAAAAATCAAACGGCTCATCCAATCAAACAATTTTTTCTTGTGTTTGAAGCTCTGTTTATTTTCCTTTGAGAATTTGTTTTTTCAATTAACACATCAACAATTTGAATTTTGTCACGACTTTTAGCATTTGGCGCCACAGTGCGGCGCTTCGGCACTACTTTTGTTTTAGCATGGTCGGTTGACACAACCACTTCTACCTACCTTTCCAAATAGTTTGGTAGAATATCACACAATGCGTTTTTTACCTTTCAAGCTCCTCAAGGCACTTGCCCGATTAAATCTTGATACGTCCTTATTTACGAGATGTGTAAGTGTATTCTTGTGAGCCTTAGTGAAGTTAACGATGAAATGGTTGACAGTTGTTAGCCTTACATACCATAAAACTTTGGTCAAGCACATCGCCAAAGTTGACTACAGTAAGTCCATTCGAGTTTGAATACTAGATTATAAGGAAAAACCAACACTAACCAACAAGCACTTAATAAAACAAAAAATATTACAATTCTAATATTATCAAAGAATGGTCACAAATTATAATAAATACAGTTTAACAACGTAAAATATTACTACGTAATCATTTTTTTACAAAGAGAAAATACAGTTAGCCCACATCGCTACCTAGTCGCGAATATCAGACGGACGAAGAAGAGCTAACACGTGAAACGAATTGGTTCGAAAAGAAATGACCTAGCAAAAAACGCAAAGCTGGTTCCTCACCGGAAGTCGAGCCACAAAAATATGCAAAGCGCAATTAGTTGCAAGAAAAGCCACAACAAATAAAATTACGTCCTCCGCCACCGATAAACGTCGTTGGAATTACGGACTACAATAAGTTGCATTGCCTTCTTAAATGAACGCTGGCATCGAAATTTAAAGTGACATCTCTCCGAAACAATACGTGGAAAATCAATGTCGATGATGTCGACGGTTACCGAGCAGTGTCCCAAAAATTGAATGCCTAGAACATTCAGTGGTATACTTATGAAAATAAGTTAGAAAGACCACTGCGTGTTGTAGCAAGGGGTCTCCACCCCTCATGCACTAAAGAAGATGTAATGAACGACCTTCAAAGCAAAGGCTTTCAAATTCTTGATGCAGTCAATATTATCAAGAAGGAGAAGCAACAGTCGGAGGGAGATCTGGAAAAAATGGTAAATCGTGAACTTCCACCATTAAGACTATTCTAAACATCGTTGTAAAAATCGAACCTATGCGTAAGAGCTCCAGATCGATCCCGCAGTGTAAGCGCTGTCAAGGCTTCAATCATACGCAGACTTACTGCCAGAAAGAACCGCGATGCGTGAAATGCGCAGGTAAACATCTCTCAGATGAGTGTCACCTGAATAAGCAAACCCCAGCCACTTGCATAAACTGTAAAGGAAAACACCCTGCGAACTATCGAGGTTGCGAAGTGGCGAAAGAGTTAAAAAAAAGGCGCGATACGCTCAAAAATTCCATGGGCACGAATCCAAAACCAATTAAGAATAGACCAAAAATAACTAAGAAAAAAGCAGCGAAAGATAAAAAATCCGTCAATATTCTCTTAAGATCGGGTAATGAAGAAAAACCCGAACGTAGTAGAGAAAAGGTGACAGGAGCAAAATCCTTGAATATTGGCGTGCAGTCTTATGCTCAAGCGGCGATGACAGTTAGTAAAAAACCGACAGCTCACGGGAGATCAAAGCAAGAAATCATCCAAACTTTAACGTAAAGACTCCTGCTCAAGCTGCGACATTGGAAAATGGTGATAGAGTTAGCTCACAAGATCATGTATCTCATGTTTTTTCCCTAATTCTTGCGAAACTTGAAGAGCAATGCAAAACAAACAAACTTATTTTCGAGAGACTAGTTGCATTTCAACCAGAATATGAAAGAAACGCTTAAAATTCTTACTTGGAACGCCAACGGGCTAGTACGAAGACTCGACGAGCTAGAAATCTTTATACGAGAAAAAGACATTGATATATGCTTGGTCTGTGAAACTCATCTGACAATGCAATCGAATGTTAAGATAAGGGGATATAGCGCGCATAACGCCTTCCACCCATCGGAAAGAGCCAGAGGCGGATCATCCTTGTTTATAAAAGAATGTATCGAACACTCAGCGGAAGTAAAGATTGAATTAGAAGCAATGCAAGTAAGCACGGTACGCGTTAGAAATAAACATTTTACTTTCAGCATTTCATCTATTTATTGTCCACTGCGATGTAAACTTGAAGAAAGTGATTTCACAAACATCTTCAACTTCATTAAACCAAATTTTATTATTGGTGGCGACTTTAACGCGAAACACCCCTTCTGGGGTTCAAGGTATGCCTCTCAGAAAGGTAGTAAGCTTTATAATGCGGGTATGCAATTCAGTTGTGATTTTCACTCGACGGGTAAATTAACATACCATATTGCAGGACTGATAGAAATAAGATACCAGATCTAATCGATTTCTTTATTGTTAAAGGAATATCTGTCAACTGTGTAAAAGTTGAAGAAAGCTTTAATCTCTCCTCTGATCATTCTCCAATCATTATGACGATAAGCGATGCTCTGATTAAAAAAGTAGGACCGGTCAGATTAACCAGCGCGAAAACTAATTGGGATGGCTTCAAAAAATATATTGAAGCAAATATTTAACTGAGCGTTTCACTTAAAACGCCATATGAACTTGAAGTTGAAGTTGATCGCTTCGTTGAAATCCTACAGAATGCGGCGTGGAAGAATACTCCCAAACCTAAGAGAACCCCGGCCAGCTACGTTCAAACTTATCTGCAGGAAATAAAAAAGTAGATTAAGGAGAAGACAAAAGCGCGTAAAAATGACAACAAACTCGGGCTACGCAACATAAAGCACATCTTAACCGTTGCAACTCACTAAGAAGATTTATTAAAAACCTTAAGGATAATGAAATGCAAACTTACCTAGAAAGCTTAAGGGCAGAAAAAGATTCTAATTATTCGCTTTGGAAGGCTATAAAAGGTATTAAAAAACCTCAAATTCAAGCCTCCCCTATTAGGAAAAATCAAGACAAAGCGCAAGTTTTTGCCACCCACCTGAAAGAAAGAAAGAAAGAGAAAGAAAGAAACTTTCAAACCGTTTGATGGACAAGCTCTTATTCATAATATAAATACGTTATACATAGCCAATAGCGTAATAAGAAATGCAACACTTACCGAACTTAAGGAAGAAATAAAGAAACTTAAACCTAAGAAGGCTGCTGGATAGGACCTAATTACGGGAGAGGTTCTTAAAGCACTACCAAAAAAACTCTAATTAAGCTTCTGTTCATTATAAACGCCGCGCTTGGACTAGAATATGTTCCCAGTCAATGGAAAGTCGCCAAAGTCATAATGGTCCTTAAGCCCGGAAAACCGGACCGAGAGAATAATGATTAGGCGAATACAGCCGGTAATAGAAGAAAGGCATCTCATTCCGGATCATCAATTCGGATTCAGAAGTAAGCATTCTACAGTTAAACAAGTACATCGAATAACACCATGTAATCAAAAAATCACTTGAAGAAAAAAAACTTGTTCAAGCGTATTCCTTGACGTCTCCCAAGCCTTTGACAAGGTCTGGCACAAAAGCTTAAAGCTTAAATTACGACAAGTTCTGCCAGAGCACCTATATAATATAATAGACTATCCCGCGTCAAATATGGAAACGAATATTCGGATTTTAAGGAAATAAGGGCTGGGGTGCCGCAAGGAAGCGTTCTTGGTCCAGTTTTATATGTATTATACACTCGCGATATACCGCAAATAGAAGGCACTGAGCTAGCTATATTTGCCGACGACACTACTGTCTTGGACGCAGGCAAAATGGTCGAAGATACTACAGAAAAACTGCAAGAAGCTTTGGATTGAGTAAATGAGTGGACAAAGGTTTGGCGAATCGCACTCAACGAGACCAAATCTGTTCATGTAAATTTTACTTATAAGAAAATAAATAATTTGCCGATCTTTTCAAACTCGGTTCCAATTCCGTTTGCAAACGAGGCTAAGTATCTTGAAATGACACTTGATACAAAGCTGAAATTGAAAACGCACGTAGAGAAAAAACGCAAAGAACTAGATAATAAATATAGAGAAATGTATTGGTTACTTGGAAAATATTCCAAGCTCAATATAGAGAACAAACTGCTTTTATATAAGCAAGTGCTGAAGCCTGTATGGACATATGGTATACAACTCTGGGGTTATACTCGTACCAAAATAAGTAACATTCGAATTTTACAAACTTTTGAAAACAAAGTGCTAAGAGGTATTGTTAATGCGCCATGGTATATTAGAAATAGCGATATCCATAGAGATCTTGGCATTAAAACTATAGAAGTCGAAATCAAAAACTACGCGAGAAATCATAAAAGTCGACTAGAAAGTCACGTAAATATTACAGTCCTCCAAGTTTTGGATGAAAGAAATTTACTACGCCGTCTACAAAAAACCAAACCTTTAGACTTAGGGCGATAAGTAACCGCGTCTAAACTGCGGAGCTAGCAGAAGCTACCTGCAAAACGTCCTTATTATGTGAAATGAAAACTACTTGATAAGTCGAATACTTTGTTGTAGTAAAAAATATAAACAAGTTTGTTTTGAAGGGAGGTTTTTTTAGTGGGTAAGAATCTCACACTACTCTGAGCACGCGCTGTCGACCCTCATAGTGTCTTGTTGAATAATTTCACCTACCCTCAAAAAAAAAAAAAATCTTTAAGATTAATCTTACTAATGTTAAAGACAACAAGACTCGAGTCTAAATTATGTAGTAAGACCCACACGGAAATCAAACCCAACTAAAAAAGCAAATTAGGTGCAATTTTTGACCAGCTGTGTATTAGCTGTTTAAAAAAAAAATAATGACATTATTTATCTTTCGTTGGGATAGAGGTACAATTTGTAACAGTTTTATGCAGTGGGTGTATGGGGGAAGGTTAAGTGGGTCTCCCCATGGGAAGCGTTTTAATGCAAAACGAATAAAGTTGCGCTGTATAGCCTCGATCCGATTGATATGAATATCATAAATTAGATTACACACTTGAGAAGCATACTCAAAATGGGGTCGTACGAAGCAGTTGTTTAATGCAAGAGTAACTTAAGGGTCATTAAACTCTTTAGACAATCTTTTAATAAAGCCCAGTATAGAACTAGACTTATTGACGATGGAATTAATATGCTTAGTAAAATCAAGCTTGGGCCAAAACAGACGTCAAGGTCCTTAAAACTATTAACATAAGAACATGCCTCCTAGAGAGTGTCATTTGTTGACACTTAGAGGCATTCAGAAGAGCAGGTCAAGCCAAGACAAGTTCGGGCGCAATGTCAACAATATCAGTTGATGTGGATAAATTGTTTCAATTTTTATTTTCAATTCACTTTTGAACTTAAGCTCTCTGCCGATCTTGAAGAAAGGAGACCCTCTGAACTGCGCAAACTACAGAGGTATAAGTCTCCTCAACATCGCATATAAGATCTGGTCTGCTGTATTATCTGAAGGCCAAAAACCGATCGTCAAGAACCTGATAGGCCCTTATCAGTGCGGTTTCAGCCCGGGAAAATCCACTATTGGCCAAACTTTCACACTACGGCAGATCTTGGAAACACCCATAAATATAAAATCGATGCGCATCACCCCTTCATCGATTTCAAAGTTGCCTATGATAGCGTGTATAGAGACGAGTTGTACAGAGCCATGTCTAGTCTTGGCATCCCTGCCAAGCTCGTCCGTTTGTGCAGAATGACGATGGAGAACTCTCGCTGCTCCATCAAAGTCGGTAAGAACATCCCCGACTACATCCACATTTCGGAACACGTCATAGAGACTGCGCTAAAATCCCCACCCCCATTCGATCACTAACACCAATTGTTAAAACAATAATAAATCGAAGTCTTCGTCAAGGTCGCGTTCCTAGCTTGTTAAAAACGTCGATAATCCGGCCAATATACAAGCGAGGAGTTAAAAACAAAATTGAAAATTATGGGCCAATATCGATTCTGCCTATCGTAGAGAAGTGCATGGAGGAGATTGTAGTGAAACGTTTAAGCAGTTTTATCCAAAAACACAAAATTCTCGAGCCGAATCAATATGGTTTCCAGAAAGGGAAGAGCACAGGACGCATGTTAGGTGAACTTGTAAACCTAGTAACCATATGTTCGTGGATTTTAGCAAAGCCTTCGACACTTTGGTTCACGACAAACTTCTTGACAGCTTATACAACATTGGAGTAAGAGGTATCCCCGCAAAATGGATAGAAAACTATTTGTCAGGAAGAAAGATGAGGGTTAAAGTATCCAATATGATAAGTACCGAAAAAGACAGTTTATATGGCGTTCCACAAGGATCTAAGCTGGGGCCATTGCTGTTCATTCTTTTCACCAACGAACTTCTTCGTGTATTTCAACATAGCACGGCTTTTGCTTATGCAGACGATATTGCCATTGTTGTCAAGCACAGAAACCTTGATATCGCGATAAAAATCATGCAGGAGGAGTTTAACAAGGTTTCAAAGTGGTGTCACGACCACAGCTTAGTAATTAACTCGATGAAAACGAAGATAATGCATATACATACACCAAATCAACCAACAGATCTTATAAACGCTTTTCACCATAACGAACACTGCCCAACAATGAGAAGTAGCGGCCCTATTGAAGTAGTCACGTCCATCAAGTACCTCGGAATCACAATAGATAATCACTTTCTTTAGCATGAACAGATCAACAAGCTACGCCTACAACTGAAGAGTGCTGTTTTTGCATTGGTTTACTTCAAGGGATAATCTTCCGCGGATGTACTGGAGCAGGTCTACTATTCTTAAGCTGAACCCCGTATAAGATATGGGATACATGCATGGGGGAATGCATCAAAAACTCATGTCGATAAGCTTTTAAATATACAAAGACGTTTAGTTAAAATCATAACTAAAAACGATTTTTTCAAGGTTTTGGATGTCAATAGCATATACAAGATGACAGTAATCCTAGAGTACTACGATGACCTCCATTTCCAGCAAGCCATTAGTCACAGCCATAACACGAGGAGACGAGCTCAACAACTTCTTGAAGTACCGGCAGTATTCAATAACTACGGAAGACGACAGCTTGCCCATGCAATTCCAACAGCTTTGAACTCCCTACCAGCAGAATTAAAAATAATTCCTAATTTTGGAAAACGTAAAAAACTAATAAAATTGCAATTTCTGAATTTAAGTTCTATCCCCTAAAAAAACTACTTATTTGTAAAAATGTATAATATAACATAAATACACGAAATTGTCTAGCATTAAAGTATTGAAATCAAATTAAATCATTAATTGTAAAACTTTCAAACAATGTTCAAACAGTAAGCTCAACCACCTGCAGACAAGCCTTTAGCTTCGCGGGTAACACGATTTGTAACGTTTAAAATGAAAATAAGTAAAAATATAATAAAATAAACCTCCTCGCACACGGGACCTAATATCCGACGAAGTATTTTCTCTCAAAAGTGTTCAATATTAGCTCAGCTTTCTTATTTATCGTCCAGCACTTGCCGCCATATAACAGAACTGGTAAGATTAGGCGTTCTATAGAGCATTCATTTAGTAGTTCGATTTAGGAGTTTTGAGCCCAGTTGTTTTACTAAACCGAAGAAGCATCGATTTTCTAGGGCTAATCTTCGTCGAACCTCGACGAAGGTGACGTTTTTGGGACTAATATTTACTCCAATGTAGGTGAACGCTTTGACTGCTTCGAAGCTTAGGTAATCAACAGTGGCATTCTGTCCTATGTTTTGGACAGATAGATTTTTGTTGTTGGTAACATATACTTAGTTTTGTCCTCATTTACTTCAAGACCAACTCGTTTCGCTCGATCTTCAATTACCGTAAATGCTTCTATGAAAGCCTGCTAAAATCTCCCAATGATGTCAGTATCATTTGCGTACTCGAGCAACTGGATGGCCATGTGGAAGATAGTGCCTTCCGCGTTTACTCCCGCTCTGTGTACTATCCGAAATCCGGTGCAAGTTCGGAATTCGAAATCGTTCAGACGAGTTATTTTCAATTTGCACAAGGCACCGCATTTTCTCCAGTACCACGCGACACAGCTGGATTAGTTTTGACGGGATCCTGAATACAGCATAAACTTAAATTTCAAGACGATGAATGCTGTCACATGCGGCATTGAAGTCAGTAAAGAGATGGTGAGTTTCAACTTGAAATTCGTTGGTCTTTTCCATAGTTCGCCTCAGTGTGAACATTTGGTCTATCGTCAATCCGAAAGCTACACTGGCGATGACTTGGTGCATACACTCAACCAAGGCATCTCCTCCATATTAAAAAAGGTCCGCCTGTAGGCCATTAGAACCAGCGGCTTTGTTGATTTTCAGCCTCCTAGTAGCTGCGCCGAACTCCTCTAAACTTGATCGAGGTACTAATTCTTCATTCATTCGGCGTAGGTCCTCTTTTTGTCCTATCACTCCTATATTTGATGTCCTTAAATGGCTGCTGGAAATGCTGCTTTAACACATCGACAGTTCCCTGCGCCTCGGTGACCGTGTTACCCTTGCTGTTTCGAAGAGCCTGCGTTACGAATTTAAGGCCAGCTCCCATTTACTTGGTTTTTCCAGAGATGTTCCGGGTGTTGTTGCATCCGCGAGGATTTACTTGCGATGATGGTTGGTAGCCCAAAGTGGTCTCGGTTACCTCTTTGATGATGGTGCCATATTCGATCCACTGCTTGTTGGCGTTTGTGGTTCGTAAATGCACTGCAGAGTTCTCAGAGGGGCGCTTTTGTAGGCTTTAGCTTCTCAGACGTTATAAGTGTCCAACGTTAAGTTTTTTCTTCTAGGTGAGTCGCCGCTTCTTCTCGTCAGACAGTCGTCAACGTTGGCTCCTCTGTAGGTACGCACAACTAAAATATTGGATATTGGCTATTGGATTTTTGCATTAACTTCGCCGTCGAAGAGGTCAGTCCACCGCGGGAGTGTGAGCACTGCCATTGGGCCGATAAGGGCTGCTTCGCCACAATCTCTATTTCAAAGTCCTGACTAATCATGGAAAGGGTTCTTCCTAAAGCATTCACTAAGAACAATTTTTTCTTAATTTGACTACCAAATTTATCCTGGGGTCTCCACAAGGATATTAAAAGTAATACACAGTCATATACGGCTAAGAAAAAAGCAGTCTGGGATGGTACTATCCTCCCAGAGTGATTCAAATCAAGAATGGGAGTAAGACAAGTTTGCCTTCTCTTTCGACTAGTATTAACAACTTAAGTCTAGCGCAACTCCTTCCGATAGTAATTAACTGATCCACAGGCAATAAGTCAGTAAATTTCTCACATAATAAAAACACATTAAATCTCATTTTCTTGTAACTGCAATTTTTGACTTAATCCCTTTTTGCCTAACGTCAAAGAATTATAGTGTGGGCGCCGTGGTGCAAGTGGTTATTGTGTCGGAACACTGCGCGTGAGGTTCAATCTTGTAATCTCAGTAAATACCAAAAAGCTTTTTTACGGTCTCACCTCTCGCAAACGTCTGATAAACATCCGAGAATATTGGCGTCATGAGAAAGCTTCTCAAAAATAAATTGCCTTTCGGATACATCACTAAACTGTTGGTCCCTTTCATTTGTGTGAAAGAATACAACGCACACAAGACGAGTGGTTGCGAGAAGCTAAGCTCAGGCACTTAAAAAGCTGTTGCCAAAAACCCTTTTTTTTTATAATTATAGTATATTATTAATTATTTCTTGATAGATAATGCAATCTGTTGTATCCAAAAATGCAAATGAAAACTATTGAAAAAGCGGCTTGTAATGCAATGTTGCAGATAACACCTAAGCGACAAGTTCATTGTTTTTCAGACAAGTATTTCAAAACGTCTTGGCTAGTTCACCTGGAATGGGTCCTTCCTAGCTAGGTAGTGACTTTTCTGAGTGCTTCCTTAGCATACGAATATCTGCGTGTTTTCAGTTTTTCAAGCCGCATAAAGGTTTACTCAAATGATAATCAACCATTGTCCTTATCTAAAACTGATATTTGTTTGGCTTTCCAATGCTTTAACGAGAGTCCGTCGAAATATAACTTGAATTTTACGCTCGAGGATAAATACATAAACTGACTTACTTACATCGAAATTTTTAGAGGTCAAATTTAAGTTGTTAAATTTTGTGTTAAATTCTATTCGTATGTAACATAACAATTATTTGGTTTGAATTTTATCAAATAAACGTCATTCAACTTTACTTAATTCAGGACTAGAAGGACTCAGACTTCACAAATCAGCATCTCCCTTAGCGCTATAATACTCGTAATGTCAATGTCCTATCTACATAAGTATGCATATATGCACATACATACATGTACAATGTACATGCCAAATGTCCCCAAAACCTCAAAAACTCCTTACAATTCTATAAATGCGTGCTACGGACAATGTTGGTATGTTTGTGTGTCAGAAAATCGGATCACGTATCAAGTGTTAATACTCGTTAGGTTGCAGAATTTAATATTGCAAATTCAATATCGTCAAGAAAATTATCGTAAAATTTAGGATTTATATTGACTTATCAAATAAATTTCATCATAAAAGCAGGCATATACCACAATCCCTAGGAGGGTATGTAACGGCATGCCAATACGCAGTTGGGTAGCAATTATTGGTATGTGTGATATATCGAAATCCGTCTACGGATATGTGGGTAAAACAGCTTTTGGGGCGACATGACATAGCTAAAAGAAGAAATTGGTGGCGGGTTTTTATTGATTCGAAGTGATATTAAGGAAAGGACTGAATCTGACGTTTGGAGTATGTAGTTTTTTTCGCTAGGAGGTGGTAATCTTCAAAAGAAGACACTGAGCTCGTACTCAGTAACAGTGTGGGATTTGTACCCACTACCACCTTCTCCCATCTAAGCTTTCCTTCCTGCCGTACCGCCTTCTTGGCATTTCATCGCAGACTTGGTTTTGCTTAGCTTGACTTAGCATTTATAGTCACTGCATCCTAAACCTCTTGGGTTTTAAGCATTTCACCAAATATGTTTCGGGGGTTGGTGACACACCTAGTTATGCCTTCTCACCTTGAATCCGTGAATAGCGGAAACACATGTGTTCGGCTTTATTGATGCAGGCAACGCATTGCGGACAGTAGGGACTGTTTTCGTTCTTGAATTTATGCAGGTATGAGCGGAAGCATCCATGATCTATCATCAACTGGGTTCAGTGAAACCCTACTTCACCATTCTGTGTCCCTACCCACGGCTAGATTTGTGGTATAAGCTTATGCAGTCACCTACCTTTTTCGGAGGCATTCCAGCGTTATTCCCACTCTCCTATGTTATGAATCAATTGGAGCGGTTTGCTCTTGTTCTTAGTTCCTTAACTCGCACTGTCGTCGCTGCTCTTCTGCCAGGGTGTATATTGGTAGCATTTTGCCTTCAAAAAGGCTGCATCGCTGAAGGTGGTACGGTATGCGCAGCACACTCTTAATGTACAGATACGGTACACTGAAGCAATTTTAACCCTGTTTGTTCTAATCGTCATGACTCTCGGCCATATTAGAGCGGTGAAGAGGATTATGGATGATATTACTCCGGATAAAAGTAATTTTTGACGGTGCTTTGGGCCTCCTATGTTGGGCATGATTCGCCGAGAGCAGCGCTGGCATTCGCTGCTTTGTGACTTACGCACTTGAGTCACAAAGCATATACATGCGTATGCACGTACATATGTATATAGATTAAGATCAGATTAATATGGACTTACATATTTTCCGCAACAAAATAATTTAGTACATTATAAGAAAAAAACAATAGTCAAATAGGCGAACCCCACCCACAGGCGCATCAGTAATGCGGTGAAGTGGGAGGGTTGTGATCCCTTATTTTCGGATCATAACATCGCTGATAAAAGGAAGAAGAAGGAGATGGAAAAAACAATAGATTGTTGTGGCATTGGCCTTTGCCGTCAGGTGGATTTGATTATAACATCGCAGTATAGATGAAGCTAGTGAGAACATGTAAGTTTAGCTCTTTAAAGCCACTGCTACTTCAGAGTATGTCTTCTTCTTCTTCCTATTTCGGCGAGGGTATGACCCGAAAATAAGGGATCATAATCCTCCCACTTCACCGCATTTCTACTGATCCGTTTGTGCGGTTCGCCTATTTGATCTAAGAAAATATCGGCAGGCCTCCCGATTTTGGATCACTTGGTTACTGCAGCCAATCAAATGACGGTGTCGTTGCATTTGTGTGATCCAAGTGTTTATAGGCCTGCCTCTCCTGCTTCGTGATGTCCTTGGAACGTTCATTGATATTGCTTTTTTAACAGGGTTCAAATGATCTCTTATTTGAACATGGCAATACGAACTGGGCCGGTCGCCCTCTATTTTTCGTAAAATGGTTTCCTTGACGTGAAGGCTTCCAAGGATCTTCGAACTTCTTATTTGATCAAGTTTTGGCACTCCTGCTGTCATGGGAAGCATCTTCACCTCAGCTGCCGTTAATTTATTTTTTTATTTTTTTATTTATTTTTTTTTCCTTGTTTGATTTACAACTGCCTAAGTAATGACATTAAGTAAATTGTTTAAAAGATACATTTCGGATTTTAAGCATGAGCGTGGACCTTTGTCCTAAAAATGTCGTCACCTTTGTTCTTGGTATGGCACAGGTGGGTTTTAATCCACCCGAAACATTGGTTTTATTGACACCGAGCGCCCCTTGTCGCTCGTTGTTGTCGCCTTTCAGGTGCGTGCAATAATCAGTCAATTTATAAAGTTACATTTGACAACGTTACATACATCAGTGACAATACTTAGACTTGGACATACAATTTTAAATGTTAATACATAGTTTTAGTTCTGAATTAGGTCGGTGGGTCTTCTTCGTTTAAGTCTTCTTCGTTTGAGTCTTCTTCTTCTTGTGGTTTCTTGGTCGAGTAGAGTATTGACGTCGCTGCTACAATATGTTAGTTTTAAGCTGATTCTTTGTATTTCTTGGTCGACTGTGTTAATTTGTAGGTCGCGATGGATTGCAGATATACCACTCAGCGTTGATGATCGTTCTTAAAATTGTTGATTGTTGTCTTTGTATGATGTTGAGGTTCGATTTCTTTGCGGTTCCTCAAACTTGAATGCCGTACGCCCATATTGGTTTTATTATACTCTTATAGACGAGTAACTTGTTGTTTGTTGAAAGTTTGGATTGAGGTCATAATAGCCAATAAAGTCGTCTAAATTTTTGTTTTATTTGGGTGCGTTTTTGTTGAATGTGGTACTTCCATGTCAATTTGCTGTCTAGATGAATCCCCAGGTATTTTGCTACTGGTTGGATGGACATTGGACACTTGTGTGTTGTGTATTGTTAATGGTAAGGGTGTGTTTGTTGTTTGTTTAAGTAGTGTAGATAACTTGGTTCGTTTTGTCTTCGTTGATCGTTATGTGCCACTTTGAGAGCCACTCAATCGCTTTGTCAAGTATTTTTTGTAGTTGGCAAGTTACAGTTTGGTGATATTTACCGGAGTTGAGTAGAACTGTATCGTCAGCAAATGTTGCAATCATGGCCGTTTCTCTAGTAGAGGAGGGGATGTCTGCTGTGAAGAGTAGATAGATGAGCGGCCATAAGATGCTGCCTTGGGGTACTCCAGCATTGATTGGGTGGATTTGGGATCATCTGTCTTTAAATCGTACATAAAAGCATCAGTTTTCTAAATAAATTTTTAGGAGTAAGAAGTAGTCCTTCGGAACGACGTTGCTAAGTTTGTATAGTAGTCCCTTGTGCCAAACCGAGTCGAAGGCTTTCGCAACATCCAGGTATACTGTAACACAGAATGGCTTTTCGTCCATGGTGGTTGATATCTTGTTTGCCACTCTGTGTATTTGCTCAAAAGTTGAGTGTTGTTTTCTGAACCCGAACTGGTAATTGGGAACAGCGTTGGATTGTGTTAATATTGGTTGAAGTCTTTTCATTAGGAGTTTTTCGAAGACCTTGGATATGAGAGGAAGCAAACTGATAGGTCTATACGAGTTTGGCTTTGTAGCGTCCTTTCCTGGAATAGATTGGCTATTACCTCTGCGACTTTCCAGAGTTTTGGAAAGTGCTTTTGTCTAATTATGCTGTTGAAGAGATTCCGTAGGAAGGTGAAGGCTAATCGCGGTAGTTCTTTTAGTAATCTACCAGTCAAGAGGTCATAGCCTGGTGCTTTCTTGCTGTTTATTTCCTTTTTTGATGCAGAGCTCTATCTCTTTGACTGTCATTCTACGTGTTTAACGTCAGTATTGTTGTTGTAATGAAGTGCCGATGAGTCACCATCGCCATCGGTGTTTGTAAAGGTGGTCTCGAAGTAGTTGGCTAAGAGTGTCGCTAAGAGGTGGGTGATGCTGGGTCCTGTTTGTCATATGCTTGGCGGCCCTCCATAGGGAGTAGTTTGCCTCGGATGTTGGCGTCAAGTTTTTTAAGTAATTGGAGAGGTTATTATCCTGGATTTCCTTTAGTTTCTGTTTGAGGTCTTTGGTTATCTTGTTAAGCTTGGTTTTGTCACCTGGTGCTCGAGTCATCTGCCATCTTTTCCTTAGTTTTCTGGTCTGTATGAGTTCTTTAATAACTGGAACCGATGAAAAATTGTTTGGTTTATATTCCATTTTACAGAAGGCGGCTCATCAGACAGCAGCAGCAGCAAATACCAAAATGGCAACCAAAGGCACTATGGTTAGTGGCGCTGGTTTGTCGAAGAAAACCGAAACCCCGGACGCCATCATGAAAAGCAGGTACAAGATGGCTCGATTCGTTCTTGACAAGGTTGCCAAAAACGAAGCAGCTGGTACCGTTCATGAGAGGGACGCTGCGGATAAGGCCAACTATCAAGCTGTGGTCGATGAGTATATCGCACATCTGGAGAAGCAACAACAACATCCACAACAGAAGAAGTATGACATCAAGGCAAGCAAGCGAAACAGAGACCAATCGAATGAGACCAATCGCGAGGCAAAAAAGTCCAAGGTTGTCAAGACGCCGACTACTTCACAAAATATACCAGGTACATCTTCGGCCTGTCCTACTCAGACAACGCGACACTTTTCCGAAGTAGTAAGAGACCATCTGCAGGTCGCCCTCGTGGACGAGCACTCCTCAGATGGCAAGACGGTCAGTGAAGCGTGGGGTAGCATAGAGGCCAGACAATCGGGTATGGTCAAGGACTACCTGTTGAGAAATCCTGGGCGACCTCTGCCGTGCTTCGATTCCGCCGAGTTGGTCAGAGGTTATTGGGTCATCAGATGCGAAGACCAGTTCTCCAAGGATTTCCTTAGCGAGTGTGTCACTAAGGTTAGTGACGCCTGGGAGGGTTTGAAGCTCAGGCTTATCCCCGCTAATGATATCCCCAGGAGACCAAGAGCCTGCATCTGGCTGCCCAATATGCAGATTGACGGGGGAAGGCGTCTCCAATGTCTGAAACTGCACAATCTGGCGGTTCCGATGGATGACTGGGCAGTCATCAAGGCGGAGGAAAAAAGGACAATCTGCTTCTGCGCTGCGACATAAATGCCAGGCATACATTATGGGGCAGCTCTGAAGTCAACGAACGTCCTTGTTTGATTTTCTAGTGATGTCCAACCTTTCTGTTTGTAACGTGGGTAACACACCAACTTTTGTTTTTCCGAGTATGGAAAATTTCAGAGGGTGGGGGGAAGTTTTACACATCACTCTCAAAACCAACAATAATAATTTTAGGGTAGTTAACTGACGAGTATCCGATCGAATGTCCTTCTCCGACCACAGATGGATTCTCTACAATGTGTGCCTCGAGGTTGAGGCCCCCAAGCTATTTAGAAACCCTAAGAGAATTGACTGGAAGGGTTTTGGTCAGGTTATTAAATCAAAACTTCATAGAATACCCGACTTGAAAATTGAATCAGTCGAGGAACTAGACGCCGAAATCAGGACCTTCGAAACAGCCATGGGTGCGGCTTTTAAGGTTTCGTGTCCTATTAAATACAGCAAGAAAAAATTCCCCCCTTGGTGGAACGAAGATCTATCTAATCTGAGGAAGATAACTAGAGAGATCTTCAATGTCTGCTTTAAACACAAGTTCTGGCAACCATATAAGGATTGTCTGAAAGAATACAAGAAATCCATTAAAAGTGCCAAGTCTCTTGCTTGGAAAGACTACTGTCAGTCACTTGAGACCATAAAAGACTCTGCCAGGCTGAATAAAATTCTGTCCAAGGAGCATTCTAGCCCGTCCTTTATTAAACGGCCAGATGGGAATTGGACGGACTCCTCTAGCGAGTTACTGGAACTTTTAATGCAAACACACTTTCCAAGATGTAGTAATGAGATTGCCCTCCCACCAGTAGCTCAGGTCGCGCAATCTTCTTCCTGGAATGACATTAAGACAACAATTACAGCAGTTAACACCTCCTGGGCTATTAACAGTTTCTCTCCCTACAAATCGGCCGGCCTTGACGGCATTCTCCCTATTATGCTGCTAAAAACATTGGACCAGGTGGTCCCGTGGCTAGTTCCGATCTATAGAAGCTGTATTCTCCTAAACCAGGTTCCACTGAGCTGGAGACGTGTTCGTGTTGTGTTTATCCCGAAAGCTGGGAAGCGGGGTCATGGATCCGCAAAGGATTTCAGACCCATTAGCTTATCCTCTTTTCTTTCAAAGACGTTGGAACGCATCTTAGATACACATATTCGACATATCCTAGATAAATCCCTTTTATCGAAATCTCAACATGCGTACACTAAAGGGCGATCGACAGAGACGGCGCTCCACGAAGTTGTGCGAACGATAGAAAAGACAATCCACTTCAAACAATTTACGCTCTGATCGAACTGGGTGTGGAAAAGTTTATAAGCAAATGGATATTGACAATGCTAAAAACTAGAATCATTCAATCGAATCTCGGCAACAGGAGACAAGAAAACTGAACTGATGCTCTTTGCCACTAAAACCAAAATACCGACGTTTACGCTTCCACGGCTAAACAATCATCTACTCTCCCGATCCTCTAGTGCCAAGTACCTAGGTGTGGTACTTGATCCAAAACTAAGCTGGAAGCTTAATATTGAGCAACGGGTAAAGAAGGCCTGTGTGGCTTTCTATGCTTGCAGCAAGACCTTTGGCAAGAAGTGGGGACTTCGCCCGAAGATGGTCTTATGGATGTACACTGCCGTGGTGCGTCCCATTCTTTCCTATGGATCACTAGTCTGGTGGCCAGCGCTAAGGAAATCTTATAACATCAAACTTATAAACAGGGTACAAAGAACTGCGGCTATAGGGTGTCATGAGGACATATCCAACCGATGCCTTGAACGTTATTCTGCACCTTTTACCACTAGATCTTCACATTATGCAGCTATCAGCATGTAGTGCGGTCAGGCTAAGGGAAACAGGATGCTGGTGCACCAATCCGTATGATCAATGTATCCTGAATTTGCTATCGCAGGAACTGGAGCTAATCTGACTGACTATATAACTCCCACAGTGAACTTTAGAAATGACGTCACGGTCAGATTCCCAACCAGGGCGGAATGGGAAACTGGCGTACTCATAAATGAGTTCGAATCAACAATTTTCACCGACGGTTCAAAAATGGACTGCGGGGTAGGGGCGGGGATATTCTCTGATTCCCTCAATATTTCCAGGTCGTACCGGCTTCCTGATTCGTGCAGTGTCTTCCAGGCGGAAGTTTTTGCTGTACGTGAGGCCTGCCGCATACTTAAGCAAACCTCTACACCCCTAAATACCATTGTCATCCTCATTGACAGTCAGGCGGCTATCAAGGCTATAGTATCTGCCACTACATCCTCAAGGCTAGTAGAACAGTGCAAAAAAGAACTCGCCTCGCTTGGTCACCGGCTAAGGATCTGTCCCCTTTGGGTTCTGGGTCACAGCAATATTGAGGGGAATGAGCGAGCTGATGAACTCGCGCGGCAAGGATCTGCCGTTGATGCTTCCCTAGCAAAAGAGGTGAACGTCCCGTTGGGGGTCCTTAAGGGAGGCATCTTCGCGCACTATCTGCTAAAGGTGGATAGTAGATGGCAGAGGGTGCGGAACTGTGTCATCTCCAGGCAGATGTGGCCCAAATACTCCCGGAAAAGAACGCAAGATCTACTAAACAGAAACCGTGCAGATATCGCAAGAATTCTGGCAGTTAGAACTGGCCACTGACCCATCGGGGTTCATGCGGCCAGAATAGGCTTTACATTTAATGCACACTTTCGCAGCTGCAATTCTGCTGACGAGATAGAAATAATCTTACACTTCCTATGTAACGGGGTGGATTTGAATAATCCTTACCCCCTTTTTCTTCTTCTTTTCCCTAGTAGTTAACGCCCTTTGTACATGCGTTAGGTCACTTGAGTTGTGGTAATAAAACGGCGCTTCTGTGCTAATTAAGTGTCGGCATGGTTTGCTGACATAACAACTCCTACCTAGCTACCTATATTCCATTCCCTTTCAATGCTGTTTTGTGATTTGAGGGGAGTGTTCGTTGATAAGGAGTTATCTATATGTTGTCGAAAAGTGTCCCAGTCGGTTTTTGAGTTGTAGAGCTTGGTTGGTTCTGTTGCTTTTATTGGATGCGTGGAGTATTCGATGGTTATAGGTGAATGGTCTGAAGAAAGGTCAAATGAAGACTTGATTTTTATATTATTAATGTTGATGTTCTTGATAATGCAAAAGTCAATAAGATTGGGTTTCTCCGTCAAGTCTGTGGGCCAGAAGTTGCGTTCTCCCGTGCTGATGTGCTTGCACTTATTTGTTTTGAATGCGTCTAGTAGGTTTTTACCCTTTTTGTTTTTGTGAATCGTATGTGAGTGGTGGAAGCACAACTACGGTGTAGAGCCTTCCTTTCAACTTAGGTGACGTTTTTCGGTCACAGAAGATAGCGGTGTTTTCTCACTACTTCATCCATCCTACACTTATGCAATGATTGATGTCGTCATCACAGGTTGCTTTGCTATTGATCATAGATCCCAGATATTTGAACTTTTCGCACTTGGGAAGCATTGTTCCATTCAAATAAATGCCTGGAATAGGCCTGAGTGGATCAGAGTTTGATAGGCTATATTTGTTCCAATTTAAATATAATACCTTATGCATCGAAGTATTAGACCGATACCAATGAAATGCATTATATCTTTCCTATCAAATGGAGCTTTCTGTAACTTCCGTGTGTGCTGTATGGGATGCCGTTCAAACGAGTAAGTTCCCCACGTTTTAATTCAACATTTGTCTGTAATATAACTTCTTTTTCCCAACTTATGAGAGAGATTGTGATATATGGTTCTGCTGCTATTATGGTACGCCTTCTGGCATAATCCTTCAAACACTGCTGCGGATACCTTGGCGTTTATATTAGGTTTAATGAGTCTTTTCAGCCTGCGACGAAGATCGACATTATGCCTTGTCGGTAATCTAACCCTAACTTCCAAGAACTGTTGCTCTTGACTGAACAGGTCATAGCGCATTTATTACGAATATGCAATGAAAGTGCATATTAAGTGCATGCACACACGGTGTTGGAAGACCAGTCTCTAGCTGAATCATGAACCTCAACGTGTTAACTAGCAGTCTGAAAATTTTCTTAATGAAGTATCTACTTAAAGTAGCTCGAGATGCACCATACTTGAGCTGCATAACATATGATAGACATCATGTCTGCTTTAAACACTTTCCACTTTCCACTCGACTCGATTCCTCCCTTCCTAATTTTACCTTTCTACCTGCAATTGAAGACTTTCTTAGCTTTAATGAGTTTCTCCTGGTGGTGATTAAACATAAGGTTGGGTGTAATGGTGACTCCAAGGTAATTTTATCTTTTCACCTTTTCCAAATCCTCGTTTTCTTAATATTAATTGTCTTCGCTGGCATAGCATCCTTTCCCTTGCATGATACCATCATCCTTGACTTGGCGGTGTTAAGTTAACTTGCTGTATTGCACCAGTCTGTTTATCATTAGCTGCATGGCATTTGGTGTTTCCGCTAGCAAGACTATGTCACCCGTTATGCAATTTAACTTAAAGATGTTGTCTACTGTCGAGTACCCTTTCCTGAAACCAGCTTGGAACTCACTTAAAAGGTCGTTATTTTGTATCCAAGTCGTTAGACGATGCAAGATAATTCCCGTAAATATCTTTGTAGTAGCGTTCATTAAAGTGATTCCTTGATAGTTCGACAGATTTTTATCATTTAATTTTTTGAAAATGGGAAATATTATATTAAACCTAACGTTTTCAGGAAATTCACCCATTTGAAATACGTAGTTGTAAACTATAGTTATACAGTTTTTTTTTTTTTTTTTTTGGGCCATAGAGACATTCCAGGTAACTGCAGGGCTGACGACCTCGCCAGACAGGGTACCACTCTAAGGATTTTGCCTGAAAGGCAAGCCCTGGGTATGCCCCTCGCTACATGTAAGTATCTACTAAAGCTGAACGCTATTAGCGCGACCAACCTTTTATGGGGAAACGGCTCAACGTGTCACATTTCGAGACAGATCTGCCCTAAGCTGGATCAAAAACGTAGTGCCGATCTGATCAAGTTAAAGCGTACACAAATCAGCTGCGTTGTCGGTGTTCTCACTGGACACTGTCTTATAGGCCAGCACGCCAAAAGACTTGGCCTCTTCTCCAATGACTTCTGCAGAAGCTGTAGGGACGAGGAGGAGGAGGAAACCATCCTTCACCTCCTATGCACATGTCCAGCCCTGTCGCATAAAAGAATGCTCCATCTAGGGTCCCCCTTCCTTGACGACCTCTGCGATCTGGCGTCCTTGGACGTCATCATGTCAAAAGTTCCGAGTTCGAATCCTACAAAACACCAAAAAAAACTTTTTGTTGTTTTCTGGGATTCGAACATGGAACCTCACGCGCCAACATGAGCATGACCGTATTAAATATTTTTTTTATTTATTTTTTTTTTTTTATGTTGTATGTTCTGTTGAAGATGTTCCCGGTAATTTAAGGGAACCTTGGGCAACTGCCCGCCTTGTGAGCGGCGCTACAGTCCAAGGTGGACCTGGACGTCAACTAACATTTTTCTTTAGCTAGACCGGTTACGAGTCAGCTGCTGCGCCTGCCAAATTGATCCAGGTCCCTGTCCACTTTCTTATGCCACCTGCCGCAAGATCTTCTTTTACAGCGTCGTCCATCCGGGGTGGATTCGAAGATTGTTCGATTTGAGTGTGGCATGACTCTTCAGGATGTAGGTTGACTAAACGCATGCTCCCGGACGCCCATAAGAAATCAGCGGCATTCTTGCTGTCCTTAATAAGGTCCATGCTTCTTTCTGCGACATATGCAGGACTGGGGTGATTGTTGTCTTATACAGAGTTAACTTAGTAGTTTGAAATAGGGCTTTGTTTCCCAACTGCCTTCTTAGCCCATAGTATCACAGATTGGCAATTGTAATTCTTCGTTCGATTTCCTCACGTATGTCATTGTTGGAGTTCACCATAGAGCCTAGATAGACAACGTTCTTTACTACCTCAGAATTACATCTGGCCATTATGGCGTTCTATTCAAGACGCCAATGTTGGGTGCCCAGTAAGTTTTTTTCGACTATGCTAACGTCATCGGTGTAAGCAGTAGTTGTACAGACTTGTAAAAGACTGTATCTCTGGTGTTGGCCTGTTTATGTATGGTGTTAAAGAGATCACAAGATAGCGCGTATCGATGGTGTTCTTACTCTCAGCGAGAGTTCTCCATCAGCATCCTGTACAGACGGACGAGCTTGGTAGTGATGCCTAGCCTGTACACGCTATCATGGGCAATTTTGAAATCGGTGATAAGGTGATGCTTATCGACTTTATATTCTAGTTTTGTTTTCCAAAATCTATCTATTTGATCAATTGTGAACTTTCTCGACCTAAAACCACACTGATAAGGACATGTATATCAGATTATTGATGAGTGGTTTTACATAATACGTCAGAAAAAATCTTGTATGCGATGTTAATTTGACTTATATTTCTGCAGTTCGCGCACTTTACAGGGTCTCCTTTCTTCAGGATCGGAGAAACGATGCTGAGCTTGCATTTATCGGGCATAGCTGATACATTCTTCTTGCCAACTTATCTCCTCCTACATTGAAAAGTTCGGCGGCAAGGTCATCGGCTTCAGAAGCTTTGTTGCATTCATTCAATCTTGCCTTTCGAAGTTCGAGTTATATACTCTTGTGGATATCCAGACGTGAGAACCGCATACTGGCTACGAAAACGTTTCGTCCCGCCACAAAGTCGACTAGCCTGAATTGGTTGACGGATGTTGTCCCGTGTAGGCTGTGCTTCCCGACCACTCTCCTAGTTTTGCGTTAAAACCGCTAAGAACAATTTTAAGGTCGTAACTGGAGCATACGTCTTGTACAAGAGCTGCTAGATGTCACCCTTAGTCGCTCTTCTGGATCCCGCGTCTCCCATCTTTTAAAGATTCAGCACTTTTCTTCGGTCTTCTTTTGGGCAATAGTCTTTTGCAGCGTATGGTCCTTTTCACTTCTATACATTCTCATTTGCACGTTCATCACTTCTGTTTGCTTAAGTTTAGTGTTCAAGTAAAGAGCACACAACGTACGAGTAAATACTTGTATGTATAAGTAACGTATTTTTGATCTTAGAAATCTTTTGCATTTGCACAATCATTGAACGGCAACATTGTATACTACAAACATACCCTTCGCGTTCAATTTGCAATCTCGGTTATTTCCTGTGTACATATCTACATATTTCCATACATTTATTATGTATATACAAACCCTTCGGCGCTAATTGCACGTAAACAAAAGACTGGTCCAGGGGATCGGGGAAAAAGGTATTATTCATTTATTTCATTTATTTATTTCATTTACTCAATGTGAATCCTACTACAATTACGAGCTCTACATCTCACCTGATGGAACTTTAAATAAGTTAAGTCTACACCCACAAGCGGTTCGTGCGAAACCGCCCGAAATTCAATTATGCCATTTATGCTGAGAGGATATTAGTTTAAAGACCACAATGTTGGGTTAAATTATAAATAACTCTGATGGTTATGATATTTTGTTCTATCCCTGCAACCCCTCTTGTTCAAGGTTCTTAGAACCAACATAATTTACCTCTTTAAATTAACTTTGTGAATTGATGTGATTTGGTACTGAACTAATTATAAAATTTTAATTATATAAAATGTTGACGTTGTGGGCAACATATGAATTATTACACTTTACTATTTCAATTTTTGTAAAGGATTCACTTTAATTAATAATTAATTATTGCCTATTGCTTTACACGGTGAAAGAAACTCATGGCAACAAACCTGTAATAAACGAAAACGAAGGTCATAGGATAAATTGTTTATACCCAATAAGTATACCCTCCACATAGGTCATATTAATTGTGATTTGAGAATAAATTTGCAGAGATACAGATAGATAATGCGGCGGTAGACCCTATAAAGTATATATATTTGATCATCCCCACAGCCGAATAGATTGGAACAGGTGCGTCTGTCCTTCCGTCTATATGCCACCTCTTTTGGGCCTTCAATTTTGAGTTTCGAAGATAAAATTTCATATATTCAGAGAGTCAACTCTCCAAGTCGTTGATTGCAAAATGACAAAACTTATTTGAGAAAAAGTTTTTCTATTATTTCCGTATTGTGTATTAGGGGTTTAAAATTCTTTCGAACAACATTTGACAAAACCAGGTGAAGGGTTAGCTCTGGTAATTATTATTAATAATAAAATAATTTCATTGAGTATGAGAGAGGTGCCTACGAGATTAGGTTATGTAATGTTGGGTTGGCTGTCTGTACCAAAATACAGACACACATAGACCAGAAGAGGTCAATTTTAATACCACTCGATCTAGCATCAACTCAGCTACAAATGGACTTACTAAGAGAATTAACCGGAGCTTTTTATAAAGCGAAGGTCGCCAAGATTATCGAAGAGAAGTGCTCCAAGATAGATTTGTCTTCTTTTGGATAGGGCTGGACAGATGCAGAGGAAGTGGATGATGGTTTTCCGCTTCATCCCTACACCTCCTGCAGAAATCATTTGACAAGAGACCCAACTTTTTCGCGTGTAGGCCTATTGGACAGTGTTCTCTGAGAACACCGATAGTGGAGCTGATATCTGATTGCTTCAGCAAGATCAATTCATTTCAGCGCTTCTGAAAAACCCTAGCCAGATTTGTCCGGATATTTAGCTCGCCGTATCACTTCTCATCTGCGGCTTGTCTTGCTGATAGCGTCCAGCCTAAGTAAAACTTTGCATGTAGCGAGCAGCATACCCACAATCCGCCTATTCACTAGGTTATTAAAGGCAGTACCAAGTCTAACGACCTCGTCAGGCTTTCAGTTATCTGGAATGCCTCTGCTGCCTGGCACCAACCACAGGTGAATATTGAACTGTTCTGCCATCTCCATGAGAGACGAGCGCCAGTCTAAAGCGTGCGGCTGTCCGTGAAAATGCTAATATCACTGATAGATATTACATTACATTTCAGCCAGGACAGGGCTTTTTTAATAGGAATAATTTCCGCTTGAAGAAGGTTTAAGTGATCTAAGAGGCGGAATGAGATGCTCAGGTTGAACATTCCGGAGAAAACACCACCACCATACAACTTCCAGTTTCGGATCCATCCACATAGACTGGGCAGAAATAGTTGCACGGAAGTTCTTATCACACCTGATAAGTTTCGGTGGAGTGTAGTCGGTGATTTAAGATGTAAAGTTCTGTAGATCTAAGATCGAGGGGTGCCCACCTTGAAAGCAAGGCAATAGGTGCAGAGGGGGTGGTTCTAAGCGCACGACTGATACATATGCAAGCAGATCTTTACGCTTTCCCTAGGAGGTTGAGGTTAAGGCTTTAACAAGACCATGCCACAAAACGATCACATTATACATTAATATGGACCGTATTACGGACAATTACCTTACAGCCAATATGTGATATGGGGTTCATGCACAAATAGAGAGCTAAACTAGCCTTTTTCATGCGTGTAAGTAGATTGGCCTTCCAATAAAGTTTCTAATACAAAATAAGGGTTTATGTAAGGAAGTTTATATTGCCGAGTAAAAAGGACCAGTTCGGTTTTGTGGGGATTAAGTCCCAGTCCACTGTGTGTGACCCATTTGAAGAGCAAGAGAAGAGCATTTCTATTGAAGTATCTGCCTGTATACCTAAGGTAGCAATAGGAACATCATCGGTGACTACGAAACAAGCTAACGCCTTTGTATTTGTGCACATTGAACTCGAAAAAATATTTTTTTTGATTTTTTATATCACATGAAATAACTGAGATAGATAGATAGATCGCTGCACTTAAGCTAGTATTAGACGATATGTTGAATCAGCATACGTATGCTGAAAAATGTGTCCCAATCACAACATATCGTGTAATAGCGAAATTTCTGTCACCATATGTATGCTAAAAGGTGTTTGTTGGCAAATTTGTTGGCTAGTCAAAATATGTATGTTGGCGACCTAAACATATCGTGTAATACCCCTTTTGGGACCGTATGCTAACATTTGGACAAATTTTCGGCGTATGCTGACTCGTATGATATATGCTGACGAGCTAAAGTAGGCTCATCAGCATACGCCACATTTTCCAGCATACGGCTTTGATATTTTTGAAGTTTCGATAAATTTTGAACGCATCGCACGTGTTTTTTCTGTTTCTATTGTCTTGATTTTTGTTGTTAGAAGAAAAATGGCTGAGTTGGTTAGTTCGCAGCTTATCATCGAGGACCTAGCCCTGTCTTGATTTTACCCTCTCCCTTCTCTTCCTAGCTCTTCCATTCTCTGTTAGTTTTAAGTTAGTTAGATAGTTTAAGCTTGTGTTAAAAAGAAAAATAATAATAATAAATAATAATAGTTTTAAGCTTAGCGTTAAGTCCCTTTTTTTTTTTTTGTTAGTTTTTAAGTTTTAGCTTTAAGTTGAAAATGCTTGTATTAAGCTTAGATAAATAAATAAATGATTCGCAGGAGTCCGATTGTGGCAAAAAGCAAAAAAGAAGATACAAGCAAATAAGAGCTAAGTCAAAGGGAGATTGGTCGCACGAAGACATCGTAAAACTAATAAAAGCCATCGAGCAGTGCCGCACGTTGTGGGATATATCCGCTACAGAATATAAATTGCCCAAAACGCCAGTGTGGAAGGAAATATCAGAGAGTTTTGGCCAATACACGTTGGAGGATCCATTCATCGCTTGTGCGTAATTGCAGCGATTGAAGATACCACCATCGGAAATTCGTCCGTTACGACCGACGTCGACGTAAAGTAATTTGTACTCCGCGTCTGCGATGCCCATTAATACGATACTATATGTGCCTTTATAATTACAAAAAAATGCTTCCAGAATTTGGTGGCGCGACCAGCACCACGTGCTTTCCATCGACTGCACCGATACAGTTGGGAAATTGCCACAAGTCATTGTATTGACGTGCAATGACTCGCCAAGCCTCTGGATTTGTCGGCGTCTGGAAAAAGGAATTCCAATGAATAAATGTACGGAACTGAATGGAAAGACAACACAAACCTTAAGATATTCGCCTACGAGTACTTTGTAGAGCGCATCCAGCACTTCTGGGATAATTGTCGAAATGGTTGGTTGCGGTATGCGGAAAAGGAACAGCAGTGAATTGAAACTTTCGCCGGTGGCCAGGAAGCGAAGCGTCGATAAAAGTCGGTCTAATGGTGAAACAGTTTTACGCATCACCGTGTGTTGCTTCATAATGTGCGGTGTCACCAAGGCAAGCAGATGGTCGAATTGCTCAGGTGTTATGCGCACAAACGTTCGATACAAATCCGTCTCTTCTTCGCGCAATTCGCCGTACAATTGTGCACAAAATCCTTCTTCGACGCGCAGCATGACCCAATTTCTTACCCAAACTTTTCCGTAGCAATTCCTCTTCGTCATCATCATCGAATACATACATGGCCAATATTACAGCGAGGGCTCTTTTTTTGCACGCATTTTATTTTTCAACTAAACCAAACACAAACGATAAAAACAAATACAATTTAATCAATGAAATGATAATTAAAATAAATTCGATGAATTGAACAAGTACTGTAGAATATAAATAACATTAATATTTATTATTAAAAACTACAGTACTATACACTACAGTGTTATACACTACACGTACATTTCACCAGAATCGCAGAGAATCGATAAGTATAACACGCACGTATGCTAAAATCGCGATCTGTAAATTTTTCAGCATATAATTATACGGGTCTTCACATTGTTCTGCATACCGAATTCAACATATCGTGTAATAGGGCTTCATATGTGCTGCCAAAATATGATAGCAAACTGTTTGTTAGCATATGCTGTCAACAAACAATTTGCTGCTTTGGGACAAATTCAACATATCGTGTAATAGGGCATCATACGCCAGACGAACATATGCATATTTACTGAGAATTGTTAGCATATGATTGTCAGCATACGTATGTTCATTCAACATATCGTCTAATACTAGCTTTAGTACTCTAAATCTATTATAGTAAAAGTAACTGCGAGCAAGATATTCCGAGTTATAAGATACATATTTTCGATAATCCAAAAAAATAAAAAAATATTACGAGTTTTCACCTTATTAAAAATTTAGTTCGCTATAAGATTTGGGTACGATTCAACCCAAAATATGTCTTGCCGCCCACAACGGTTTTCGTCTTACTTTCGTCCTACTCGAAAAAGTTCTACAGCGTTCTCGTCATTTCCCTTCGAACAATTTAACAATAAGATTTAACAAGATTAGATTTTTTTTTTTTCTGACAGCTGTGTTACGTGACTAGTGACGAACCAACTTTTGCCGGATTTTCCGGTGATTTGGCGCGCAATTTTGAAAGCTTGTTGTATAAGCTTTTGGTGTAAAAAAGATTAAAAATGAGGAGTGTGGTATTTAAGTGTAACAATAATAATCAAGGAAATGAGCATACTATTAAATTTTATTGCTTTCTTAAAGACAAAGTCTTGGTGAAGCAATGGGTTCATTTTTGCGGACGAAAAGACCATTTCAATGTGAAAACATCTCGAATTTGTTGTGCTCATTTTGCTTTGGATGATATTGAAAGGAATCTCATATTTGAAATTGGTATGTTATTATACTTCAGTTTAAATTCATACAAACCTAATTATGAAAGATTTACAGGACTTTGTCAGAATAATGGGTATAAAATAAACAATTCTCGTACTGATTCCGCTAGACTTATTTGTTAAGAAATCAGCTGGGATGAGTGCTCTGTGCCTAAAAGAATCCACCCTATGGAGAAGGGGCCACCGTAGCATCTTAAGATGGGCTCACCTAGACGCCACCACAGACTACTTTCCGCCATCCCCCTACTTCAGCCTAAACGTCAAAACGGGCATCCCGTCAAGGGAACACTGGGAAGACGGTGGGGCCATTAACCCGCATAGTATTTCAGTCTTCACTGACGGGTCCAAAACAAACGAAGGAGTGGGTTCGAGTATCTACTCAGCGGAACCTGATATTGCAATATCAATAAGGCTTCCGAACCACGGCAGTGTGTTTCAGGCAGAAGTCCTAGTGATAGCAGAGGCGGCACGAGAACTATCCACACTATGTAAGATATTCGAGGAATTAAGAATAAAGAGGTGCTACAAATGTTTAGGCTGTAATCATGAATTAGAGTTAATTTCTTTTTAAAAAACAATCTTATTTGAAGTAATTGTAATTAAAATGAGCAGGGTTATCGTGAATAAATTTTCCCTCTGACTTTTTCTTACTTACTTACTTAGGTGGCGCTACAGTTTGAGGTGAACCTGGACATCAACCAACAGGCCGCTGATCTTGTTTTTCGAGTTTATAGCAGAGCCAAGGTAGCCAAAGTTCCTTACTACCTCGAAGTTATAGCTGTCCACTGTGACATTTTGTCCAATTCGTCGGTGTTGATTATCCCTTCTTGTTGACAGCATATACTTGGTTCTGCCCTCGTTTATCGCTGAAACCATTTTGGCCGCTTCCGCCTCAATGCTTGCAAACGCACCGGTGACAGCCCGTCTGAGTACTTCCGATAATATCTATATCGTCGGCGTATGCAAGCAGTTGTACAAACTTATGATAGATTGAGCCTCCGGTGTTGACTTGTGAGTTCCGCACAATCCGTTCAAGTACAATATTAAAGAAGGCTTATGACATCGCGTCAGCTTGCTTACTACTAACTTAGGTGGCGCTTCAGTTCGGGGTGAACCTGAGCCTCAACCAACAAGCCACTCCATTTAGCTAGGTCTTTAGCTAATTGCCTCCAGTTGCGCACTCCAAGTTGGTCAAGGTCCCCTTGAACTTGTGCGCGCCACCTACGGCGATGATTCCCTCTACTGCGTCGTCCCTCAGGGGAACGTCTCTCCAGAACACCTGAGGAACGACGTTCTCATTGCTTCCACACGAGACTATAGCCTATCTGTCAAAATCTTTACTGCCAACCATATTAGATGGGCACTATATACCTTTAGCCCATTTAAATCACCAGGTATAGATGGCATATTTCCCTGCCTACTACAACAAGGAGCAAACCTGTTAATTCCTACCCTTATAAGAATTTTCAGATCCAGCCTTACACTAAGCTACATACCAAAAAGTTGGAAGGAGGTTAAGGTGGTCTTCATTCCAAAGGCGGCAAAGCAGGCGGAGCAATCGCCTAAATCCTTTCGACCCATTAGTCTCAGTTCCTTTCTCCTAAAAACGATGGAGAAAATTGTCGATCATCATATAAGGGAAAAGTTCCTTATACATGACCCTCTGCATGCAAACCAATTTGCTTATCAACCTGGGAAACCTACGGAAGCAGCCATACATAGCTTAACATTACTGATTGAAAAATCATTAGCTGCCAAAGAAACAGCCCTATGTGCCTTCATAGATATACAGGGAGCATTCGACAACACTTCCTATGAGGCTATCAAAAAGGCTATGATCAGGAAAAATATCGCTCCTCTGATCATAAACTGGATCCTAACCATGCTATGCAGCAGGAAGATAAGAATCGAGTGCGGAGGCTCGCATAAAACTATAACAGCTACCAGAGGTTGCCCGCAGGGAGGAGTCCTCTCTCCCCTGCTCTGTACCTTAGTTATTGACGAACTTCTAGAGCTACTTGAAAAATCGGGTTACAAAGTACAAGGATACGCAGACGACATTGTCATCAGCGTCAGAGGCAAATTTGAGGACATAATTTCTCAACTAATGCAAGGTGCCCTCAATTTAACTTCTGATTGGTGCAGGACAAAGGGACTTACCATCAACCCCGGAAAAACTATACTTGTACCCTTTTCCAGGAAAAGAAACCACACTCTCAAAGAAATTAGACTGGAAAACGTCCCAATCGACATATCCAAGGAAGCGAAGTACCTAGGTGTTATACTTGACAAGACGCTCACCTGGAATTCACACCTGAACAAGGTTACCGAGAAAGCGACAAGAGCAAGGTTTATGTGCCAGCGCCTACATGGTAAAACTTGGGGGCTAAAACCCAAGATAATATATTGGACGTACAGCGCCATTATCAAACCCATGGTCACCTATGCATCGTTGGCTTGGTGGCCAAAAACCTTACAGGCCAAGACTCAGGAACAGTTGAATAAAATACATCGTCTAGCCTGTCTGAGTATCACAGGAGCAATGAGAACGTGCCCCACGGCAGCAATGGGAGCAATGCTTAGCCTCACACCGTTGCACCTTGCAGCACAAAAAGAAGCTATGCTGAGTGCTCTCAGGCTACCCAAGATCTCGGACCTTAAAATCGGCAACTTTACAGGCCATTTGAAGATTCTAAGTTATATTCAAAATGACCCTATTCTCAAAATCCCAGAAACTATGATCAAGAAATACCGGTACTCCAGGAAATTCAATGTGGTCATAGGTGACCGCCACACATGGAGGAATGAAGGACTTGTAGTCTTACTAAACTCTCTAACTTGGTACACAGATGGTTCCAAATTGGAAAATGGTAGCACTGGCGCAGGGGTTTGTGGACCCAGGTTCCAACGTGCGGCTGCGCTTGGGAAATCACCAACAATATTTCAGGCGGAAGTCCATGCGATCGAGCTCTGTGCACGAGAATGTCTGCGTAGAAGAGTCGAGGGTACTCGTATCTATATCCTCTCAGACAGCCAGGCAGCACGTATGGCTCTGAAATCGTACACGGTAGGATCAAAACTTGTATGGGACTGTCTAAACCTACTCGAAGATCTCGCATCGAAAAACATAGTCACTGTGGCCAGGACACGAAGGCTTCGAGGGCAACGAACGGGCGGACTGCTTAGCGAGAAGAGGCGCTAGTCGCCCACTAGACGGTCCTGAACCCTATTTTGGAGTCGCACGGAGTAGCGTTAACATAAAAATAAAGAAATGGGAAGATGATCATCATGCAGAGTACTGGGCCAAAGACAGGCAAAGAAGTTTATTAATCTCAACCGCTGCAAGGCTAAAAAGCTGCTCGAGCTTAGGAAAGCAGATCTAAGAACCTTAACAGGCTACTTGACTGGTCATTGCCCACTCAGGTACCATCTGCACAAGATAGGAGTAGCAGATACAGACCAATGCCGGCTATGTGGAGAGCAAAACGAGACGGCAGAACATATTCTTTGTGAATGCCCCATGGCCGCAAGAAAAAGACTTCTCCATATCGGAAGGGCTGTATTGAGTCCCTCTGACTTCTGGAATATTGAGCCTGGAGCTTTGTTGAGGTTTATCAAGAGTCTTAACCAAGTTCTCAGCTAAACACCGGGCTGGCACAATAGATCTTACAGGTCGCAGTGCGTACAAGGCCCGAGTAAAGTAAAGTAGATTCGAAGACTCTGCGGGCCGGAGCGTTGGTGTCCATTCGCTCTATATGTCCTAGCCATCTCAGAAGTCCAATACGCAGTTTTTTGACTAGGTCGATGTCGCTGTACAGCTCGTATAGTTCGTGATTGAATCTTCTCCTCTAAAAACCGTCAAAGCAAACGGGACCGAAAATCTTACGAAGAATTTTTCTCTCGAAGCGATCAAGGATATCTTCATCCTCTTTTAATAAAGTCCATGTTTCAGCGCCGTAAAGCAGGACTGGGATGATCAGGGTCTTATACGGAGCCTCCTTAGTCTTTCGAGATAGCTCTTTACTGTTGAATTGCCTTACAAACTCAACAAAAATAGCGATTGGAAAGAGTTATTCTTCGATGGATTTCTGCGCTGATGTCGTTCTCAGAGTTTATAGCAGAGCCAAGGTAGACAATGTCCCTTACTACCTGGAAGTTATAGCTGCCCACTGTGACGTTTTGTCCAATTTGTCCAATACCGGCTGTCCCTTCTTGTTGACATCATATACTTGGTTTTGCCCTTGTTTATCGCTAAACCCATGGCCGCTTCCGCCTCAATGCTTGCAAACGCACCGGTGACAGCCCGCTGCGTTCTTCCGATAATGTTTATATCGTCGGCGTATGCAAGCAGTTGTACAGACTTGTAATAGATTGTGCCTCCGGTGTTGGCTTGTGAGTTCCGCGCAATCCGTTCAATTACAATATTAAAGAAGTTACATGACAGCGCGTCACCTTGCCTAAAACCTTGTTTGACATCAAAGGTCTCGGTGCGGTCATTACCGACCTCGATGGAGCAGCGAGCGTCCTCCATCGTCATCCTGCACAGACCATCAAGTTTGGCAGGGATGTCAAAACTAGACATGGCTTTATAAAGCCCTTTTCTATAAATGCTGTTATAGGCGGCCTTGAAATCGATAAAGAGGTGATGAGTATCGATTTGGAATTTTGGGTTTTCTCCAGAATCTGCCAAAGTGTGAAGATTTCATCCATGGTGGACTTTCCTGGCCTGAAACCGCACTGATAGGGTCCAATCAGGCTGTTGATAAAAGATTTCAGGCGTTCACACAATATCGCAGAAAAGGGGTCTCCTCTCTCATGGATCGGGCAAATGATGCTGAGATGTCATTCATCGGGCGGAATGCACTCATCTGACCAAATCTTAGAGATGAGTTGATGCATGCACTCTATTAATTCATAACCAGCTGCATTGAAAAGTTCGGTCGGTAAGCCGTCAGCTCCAACAGCCTTGTTGGATTTTTGCTTGGATATTGCTATCCTCACTTCGTTTTGATCACGTGGACGGAAATTTTGGCTATCATCGTCTATGTTGAATGGGACATTCTGCCTGACAACCGGATGTTATTCTTCGTCGCCGTTATACAGTCTGCAGAATTAGTTTTTCCATATTCTCAGCACCGACAGTAATTCTACTACGAAGTTTCCATTTTTATTACTATAGGTTTCTGTACGGGCATTCCTTCTCTGAAACGTTCCCCTTACCTTTTGGTAAAACTTCCGTACATTGCTCCTGGAGTATAAACTCTCGATATTCTCAAACGCGCGCTTTTCATGCTCTTTCTTCTTCTTTTGGAGAAGCCGATGTTCTTCCCGTCTCTTTTGCTCGTAGAGCTCATGAGCAGCTCTCGTGTTCCTTTGCAGCACCGTTTTGTATGCCTTTTGTTTTGCTGCATGCACTCGCCGGCATTCTTCGTCAAACCAGGGGTTTCGCGGTGGTGGGCGAGCGAGACCCAGCACATCAGTCGCGGCGTTTCTGATGGCATGTTGGCAGCGTTGCCACTGGTCTTTGGCACTTGATGCTGGCGGCATAGGGGTGATTGAGAGATTTCGGGATACGCGTTCAGCGAAGGGTCTGGCGGTCTCTTGCGATTGTAGCTTTTCGACGTTAAATTTTCTTACAGTGATTCTTCTTTATTGCTCAGTTTGGGATATCGGCATTCGTAACTTGGCTACAACAAAGTAATGATCCGAGACTATGTTGGCCGCTCGGAAGGTCCGGACATCCAGAATACTGGAGGCATGCCTTGCGTCGATCGCAATATAATCAATTTGGTTGACCGTTACATGATCATTAGACCGTCATGTCTGCTTATGAATATCGAGATGAGGAAGCAATGTGCTTGCTATGGTGACATTTCGCTGCATAGCGAAATCAATTAACCTTAGTCCGTTATCAGACGTGGTGTCGTGTAGGCTATGCTTCCCGACTGCCCTACCAAAGACGTCCTCCTTTCCTATTTGGGCGTTAAAATCGCCCAATACGATTTTAAAGTCGTATTTAGGACATTGCTCGTATGTTTTGGCGAGGAGCTCGTAGAAACAATCTTTAGTGGCAGGGTCCTTTTCTTCTGTGGGGACATGAACACATATTAGACTTAGGTTAGCAAATTTAGCCTTGATCCAGATAGTCATAATACGTTTGCATAATACGTGTCGGAAGCTTAACACTTCTTGCCTAAGTCTGCCGCGTATAACAAATCCACATCCGAATAAACGCTGCCTGGGACAATTCGTTCAATACAATACTCAGATTTGGCATGTTAGCGAACCAGTATTTAGTAGATCAGTACGCTAAAATATAATCAGAACGATTATTCTACATTGGCAATACCCAAACAAAATGGCGAACTGAAAACTACGTTCATTTGCAAGATACTCAGCGGAGAACTGAACATGCCAGTGAAATAGGTCAATTAATGATACTGCCGGCAACATTCACAGGTGGACCTAGGTACATATCTACATGAGAAAACCCAAGTTGCCATGACTTACGTTAAGAACTATTGCAAACCGGACTTAGTTATAACGTTCACATGTAATCTTAACTGGCCCGAAATCAAAGAAAATATCCATCGCAATGCATCGCCTCAAGATAGATACGACATAGTAAATAGAGTATTTCATTTAAAGATTAAAAAATTATTGCTCTTAATAAACAAAGCTCAAATATTTGGATTACCTCGATTCCACATGTATACCGTGGAATGGCAGAAACGTGGTGTACCACACGTCCACCTTCTGTTGTGGCTGAAAAACAAAATTAGACCAGATCAAATAGGTACTGTTATTTCAGTAGAATTACCGAGCAAGGAGGAAGATCCGATACTTCATAATATCGTGTAAAGGCACATGATACATGGGCCCTGTGGTGCTATAAATAATAATTCACCGTGCATGAATAAAGGTGCTTGCACTAAGAAGTTCCCAAAATTATTTCAAACCTGCACAACTACAGGTGACGATGGGTATCCGAAATACAGAAGACTCTCTCCAGATGATGGCGGATTTACTACCGTTGTCCGGAACAAGGAAATAGATAATAGATGGGTCGTACCTTATAATCCAGTACTAATAATACACCAACTTTCAAATAAGACACTATCGTGGTTCAAGGAAAGAGCGATATTATCCCCTACTAATGAACAACTCGAAAAAATTAATAATTAGTGTTCGCCAAATTCAATGCGCAAATCCAAGTTCATGACTCAGTAGATACAGTACTCGACAGTGAACAAGCTGTGCGTTATCCCACAGAATGTCTTAATTCATTGAATCCTTCTGGCCTGCCACCTCACAAACTAATTTAGAAACTTGGGGCACCCATAACTTTATTGCGAAATATAAATCCACCAAAACTATGCAACGGGACTAGATTACAAATAAATAGCTTAAAAACTTATCTCATTGAAGGTACTGTTCTGACTGGCTGCGGTATAGGAGAAACAGTTTTAATACCTAGAATTAGACTTGCCAAACGTCCCGGTTTGAGGCTGCTGTCGCGGCGTCACGGCCGGTTTGGCATTTGGTCCTGGTTTTTAATTTTTTCATCAAAATGTATTTTGACGCAAAAAAAAAAATGCCAAACCGTCTGGAACTTCTTTTTCATTTCCGAATTGTTTCGAACTCTATCGGCATTCCTCGGTTTTCGTTCGCAGTACTCGCTCACGCATATGTTTTTTTCTGTATTCAGTATAGTGCTGATTGTGCATTGTTTTGGTTCACCCGTGTCTTATCGAGTTATCTAAATTCTGAATATAGTTACTTACTAAGGTTTTTCATTTAGTTTTTAGTGCGCGCTTTACTCTTTTCTTAGTGATTGGATACGATAATTATCAACATGCCTAAACGAACATGCAAATTTAATAGTGATCTCGAAAAGGAATATCCTTTCTTAAAGAAACTTTGTTCTAGCTCTGATCAAGGTGAAAGGGTTAGATGTGGGCATTGTAGTGCCGAGTTTTCCATTGCTCATGGTGGTCGGTCGGACATTTAAGACCACATGAAGTCGAACAGACATAAAAATAGTCTTTCAGCAGCTGCTAACTCTTCCAAGGTTTTATCTTATTTTAAGTCTATCTATCCGAATGACATGTATTTAGCGCTTGCAGCCAAGGAGGCAACTTTTGCGTATCATACAGCAAATCATAACCTTACTTTTAATTCAAAGCGTGTTCTTCCAAATTGATATCAAAGTTCTTCGAACCTAAATTTGGTCTTGGAAAAACTAAGAGTGAAGCCATTCTTGTTAGCGTCATTGACCCGTTTGCTGAAGACGAAGTACGTAAAGATCTTGAAAAAGCAAACTTTGTGACCGTCAGCATGGATGCTTCTAATAAAAAGGAAGTGAAACTAGTTCCTGCGGTAATTCGATATTTTCAACCGGAATCTGGAGTGCAGATCAAACTCTTAGACTTCAAATCAGTTCCTGGGGAGACAGCAGCTATCTTGACAGATCATTTCGTATCAATTCTAAAGAAAAATAATTTAGAAAGTAATGTTCTAGCTTTTTGTGGAGATAATTGCAACACGAACTTTGGTTCATATGACTTTCAATGGATAAACCATACCTCTTTTGAATGGAGAAATGTAGAGAAGACTGCTGAGAAAATAAACGAGAGCCTGGGAAAAGAAGCTGTGAACACAGATGAACTATTTGATGAGCTTTTCGTTGCAAAGAAGTTCTGGAAAACTCTTACTGAACAAAATAATACGGAGCCAAAGCTTACAAGCGAAGAGATGTTGTCAAAGGTCTTCTGTCACTGCAAGGAAAATGACATTCCTATTCCTAATCTCAAACTCATTCTGGAGTAGACATATATTCTGTCTGCCAGGTACTTCAGCTCCAGTTGAGAGAGTTTTCTCTCTCATGAACAACACTTGGAGAGATGACAGAGGTCAAATGCATGAAACAACTGTGAGAAGTATCATTCTTTGCAAAATGAACATAGGGCTTAGTTGCAGCGACTTTCATGACAAAATAAAAAATAACAAGAAATTCCTTGAAAAGGTCCATTCCAAGGAAAAGTATCCACAGCAACAGCAATCAATGGATCAGGATGATGACTAATATGTAGTCTAATAAATACCTTTTTTTTTAAAAAAAAAGGAAACCCAAATCTTAGAGCATTCAGACTCTCCGGTCCATTGTACTACCAGTCAGGAACCTTTCTTTGGTGCAGTGGTTGGAAAACTTCGATGCAATTCGTTTTCCTTTATTACTCGGGTGGCTGATGATTACTGTTCCCCGCTGGGGCTTGAACCTGCACACATCGGTTAACGAGCAATAAATACCTACTATCCTACTAAGTTACTAATTTCTAATCTAGATTAAAGAATAAATACAAACACATTTTTAACTTTAAAAACTTTTTGTTTTTTTTTAGGTGGCGTGTCCCGCCTAGCCGGTTTAAAAAATATGACAAGCCTACCTAGAATACCAATGATTACCTCGGATTTGCCTTTTTATTTTAAAAGAGTCCAATTTCCAATAAGACTTTGTTTTACTATGACCATAAATAAGGCACAGGGTCAAACAATTAATGTGACTGGAATAGATTTGAGTGGACCATGTTTTTCACATGGACAACTTTACGTAGCCCTTTCGCGTTTCACGTCAAATAGAAATCTTTTTGTGCTGGCGGGAGGCAAGGCGATTAATGTTGTGTACAAAGAAATATTGTAAAAAATTAAATGATCAAAACTGGCAATTTATGTACTACACCAAAAATATAAATAATAATAATAATAAAAGAATAAAAAAGGTATGCACTAATTTACTAACATGTATTATTACAAGTATGTCTTTTCCCAATTTGTTTATTAGTGTATCGGTTTAAAAATTGAAATGCACCCGGACGAAGTCGGGCCGGGTTGCTAGTAAAATAAGTACAAATAAAAGATTTTACTTACCGCCAAAACAATCCACTGAGTCTGGCAGTTGGGGTAGGCACAGGCTAGCGGCTATACCGGGGCAACCCCACAGCAATATAGCATTCTCTTCCCCCTCATAAGCATGTAAGCAAAATTTTTCCTTGTTAGGGTTAGATTTAGTATAGTTGAAGATCGAGTTGAGGTTAGGGTTTAACTTTCTGCTTTTACTGCTAATTTTGGTGCGCGATTCCAGCAAAAAAAATTAAATAAAAACAAGGTGCTGCCGGCAGAACAACGGGTGAATTCCAGCAAAAAAACTCTACTTTATTTATATTTTTTTTTCACATTAGTAGTTTTAAAATCAGAGACTGAATTAGATTTTTTTTTTGAGTTTTCGTTTAAGCTTACATGTAATAAAAGTTACAAAAGATGATAAAGTCTATGAGTTTCAGTGGTCTTAAAGCTATGCGCGGTTGGTTTTTTTTTGCTACTGATGTGTGTGTGATGGGTTCTGCCTTCCTTCTTTGGACGGACAATGACGTAACGGGACAATCACGAACGTTCACGATAGGACGTGATGACAGACTAACTTGGACAAATAAGAGCAGTGATCGTAAGGCACATTGAGGGGGTATCTCTCACAGAAATTCAGCCAGAAAGACAGCGTTTGGTTTGTGTCTCAAGATGGGCTGGAGAACTTTTGCCATCAACGTCTGGCATACCACATTCTTGACGAACCTCTATCTAAGACAGATCGTAGAAAGAAGCGAATGTGTGTTAGGGTAAGTTAGGCCATCTGTAAGGTAGTTTAGGGCTAGTTTTAGTGCTTATTTTAAGTCTTAGGTTAGTTCAAGTTTGAAATAGGCTTAATAAGGTTTAGTTTGCGTTTTTATTTTTTGCCCTTACTCTCGGGTGCCCGATCGATTTCTGATTAGGGCTAAGCTTACTTTTCTTCTTTTTGGCATGATTTGTTTGCTTGTTGAGTAGGCGGCGTATGGTAGGGTTGGCAAGAAGCAAACCATCCGACGAGCTGAGCCGAGCAACCATTAGCATGTCGCCGATCTCCTCACCAGCATTGAAGCTGCACCCATGGCCTTACCCTTACTCATAGCAAAATGAAATCCACGCCAATTTTGTTATACTTATTTGCTCACTTCGGTAGCGCTACACCTCGGGGTGGATCTGAGCCTCAAGCAACAAGCCTCTCCAGTCAGCCCGACTAACAACCAGCTCCAGCTTCCAGTTGCGCACCGAAGTTGGTAGATGTCCCTCTCCACTTGCTTATGCCACGGCCACCTACCACTAGACCGTCCTCTACTGCGCCACCCATCCGGAGTGGATTTGAAGATTTTCTGGGCTGGAACATTGGTCTCCATCCATTCTATATAACTCAGCCATCTAAGTCGCTGTATGTGAACTCTTCTGGCTACTTGCTTATATCCTGTATCCCTTTGTGGGTCCTAGGGCATCTACTACGCCTACGCCCCATCGTGTACGGTTTCTGGCAATATGTCTGAGTTCTCGCCAACTTTTCTCTAACTGCCGTGCCTCCTTCTCGACTGTTCTGCGCCATGATCTCCTCGGACCGCCAGGTCTTCTGCCATCCTGAGTTAAAGGATTCCATTGCATAGCATGGTTCGCTATGGAACTGTCACCCTTACGGAACGTGTGACCAATCCGCTGCCACTTCCGTCGTTGGATGGTTGTGCCCATTAGTTCCTGACCCGTTCTCTCGTAAAGGTGTGCGTTAGAGATACGATTGGGACAGAAAATCCTTAAGATATTGCGCACCTATTAACGAACGTTTGCAGCTTTCTGGTGATAGTAGTGGTCACTCTCCATATAACAGCACGGATTCAACATTGGAGCGGAACAGTCTTATCTTGGTGCTCAAACTGATTGCATTGCTTCGCCATATTTTGGACAATATCCAGAACGCGGACTTTGCTTTGGCGATCCTGTTGGATATATCCAGTTCGGTTCCACCATCGGTCGAGACAATACTCCCAAGATACTGGAAATCCTCTACTCTCTCTACCGGTTGTCCAGCAATGCATATTTGAACCGATGAGTTAGTTCCAAGGCTGATAATTTTAGTTTTTGCCGTATTCATTTTCAGCCCGACGACGCCTGCCTCTTTCTCCACATCTGCTGTCATTTGGTGGAGGTCCATAATTCTTTGGGAGAGTAAGCATACATCGTCAGCGTAGTCAAAATGTTTCAGTTGAGATGTAAGAGTCCATCGAATTCCTCCGTTTTCCGTCGACAAAGCTGCATGAAGCAGATCGCTAATCACTAATAGGAATAATATTAGTGAAAGAATACAGCCTTGTCTTACCCCACTTTGGATCTCAAATTCCTCAGACAACCTTCCCCTGTGCAGAACGTGACATTTGGAGCCTTCATATGTAGCTTTGATAATAGCACTTCGTTTATCGGTATTACCTCTCATGCGCAAGGCACGCCAAATAAACTCCCTGTTGACACTATCGAACGCATTCTCAAAATCGATGAACAACAGGTGCAGTGGCGATCAATATTCACCACACTGTTCGATGATAATCCGCAGGGTGTTGATGTGGTCAGCACAGGAAGATCTAGAGCGGAAACCTGCTTGTGCGGCATCGAGTGTGTCTTCGAGATGTTGTTTGATTCGCTCAAGGATGATTTTAGCTATTATCTTAGCTACAGCAGGCAGCACGCAGATACCCCTCCCCCTCCAGTTCCCGCACTCCATTAAATTTCCTTTCTTAGGAAGCTTGACGATCATTCCCTTTTTCCACTCGTTAGGAAAGCTCTCGGCTTCCCAAGCTCTCTCTAAAAGTGGAAGCAGAAGCTCAGCCGATGTTGTGGGCGCTGCTCGTAAGAGCTCTGCTGGAATACCGTCAAGTCCTACCGCCTTGTTGGTTTTAAGTGCCTTGATCGCGGTAATGATCTCATTTTTACTGGGAGTCGTGGTGCGTATTCGGGAACTTCTCACCTCGGGCAACTCAGTCTGATTTGGGAGCATATCGCTAGCGAATACACGGATCAAAACCGTAGCAAAATGCTCTTTCCATCTCTTGAGCTGGTCCTCATCCGAAATGAGCAAGGACCCGTCTAGGCTTTTCACTGGGTGTTAGCTGGAGCTGCGACCACCTGTCAGCTCTTTCGTTATTCTGTAGACGGTCCTGCTGTCGCACCTCCGTGCAGCTTCTTCTGCCTCTGTAGCCAGCGCCTTGATGTAGTTGCGCTTGTCATGTCGGCCCAGGTGACCGTACACGACAGTATGTCAACCGTTAAATCCTGTTCCAGGTAACCGTACACAGGGATAATGCACTAGATGGGAAGTAGTCCAAATTCCCTGATCCAATACTTACAATACAATACTTTGCACTGATAAATCCTGCTGATCTCCTTTCTAAAAAAAAATAACTCGCACAAAACGCACAAAATATATGTACAAGCTTTTATTTAAAAGAATACTATAGTATTGTACAACCAAGCAGATCAGGATGATGAATGGTGCTCCTGTGACTCTCGCTTATAGGATTTTACAGCTAGAAGAGAGTGTGACTTGAGAAAATTTAACAAAACATATTGCATATTTGTCTGCTAAAATTATTTTACATTACATATGTATTTGTTTTATTTCTAGGAACTGCATTATATTATAAAATGATGTAGTGTATGCCCCACACGGCACACGTTATAAGACTCTTTACACAGCACTTTGATCTGAAAAGTAAAATGTTTGCTATCTTGGCAGCTCACCCCTATTAACTTCATCCCTGGTAAGCTGTTTATTTTGATACACATAACTAGCACAGATTGTAAGACATATAAATCCGCTCTAATAAAAGTTCGCGATATAAGACTTCGGTTATTAAGTGCTGAAACGATTTATATGAGCGAACGTATTCAACAACAGCTGTGCACAACTAACTTCCTCTGCAAATGTAATGTATTTCCCACTTTTGATGAGGGCGATAAACCATTTATTGGTTTACGTGTATATATGGTATTACACAACGGAATTGTTATACCGTATTTGTATTTACAACTTTAATGCATCTTTAAGATTCAGGATACGTCCCGGATTTATACAGATTCCTCCTAAATTAGGGAGTTCCCTTACAACTTAGAATGATTAGCGGAAATATTCGTTATGCATATGTAGAAAATCTATTAAGCTTACTGTTAACCATTCTTTATTTAGTTTATACGTATGAAACACGACCACAGCGCTCGAAAACAGCTAAGGGATAATGCTAAATTCACACCAAAAGCAAATGAGTTGAGCAACACAAACAAAACCTTGAATGAAAGTCATTATGGCTACAGAGAGAGAGAGAGAGACTCGGAGGAGGTAGTTAAGCAGGCAAAGGTGGCTGTAACAGCTGAAACATAATTAGTGCTTTAGCGCCATTTTAATACCACAACTCTCACGTGACCTTACCGGATGATACTAGTAAGCTCAGAGATAAGTGAAATTGAAGTAAACTTCAAATTATCCTGTGGCATTGAAAGAGCTTCGCCGATCCTTTGCTCCGAAAAATCAATTATGTTGTTAGAGAAGCTTTTGCCAAGTGTGCGCTGCCTGGGCCTATCTAGAGCCCGACACTTGCAAAGGAAATGATGGATTATTTCTTCCTCGCTAGCAATATTGCAGCTGCTACAATATGTATAGAATGCAATATCTAGTCTGCCCGTGTGGATTCCAATAGTCCAGTGGCCTGTACTAATCGCTGAAATTCTAGCAATATCTGTACGGTTCCTGATTTGTATAGGTACTGTGTTCTGTGCCAGTAGTAATTTGCCAAAATCTGCCCCGAGATAATCCAATTCTGGAACCCATGCCATCTATTGTTGGCCTTTGCCGACCTGAAATGCTCAGGGCTTTAGATAAAGAGTGTCATTAAAGTGGTCTTGGAATACGGTGAAACACCTGGTGATTGGCAAATAGGGGAGATTGTCCCCCTTTTAAAAAAGGGGACAAAAGCGGTTGTGCCACAGGGGTACACCTCTTTTAAGTCTCTCTGGAAAAGTCTTTGCTAAGGTATTAGAAACGCGTTTCGAAGCTCTGGTTGAGAATAGTTTGGGGGATGAGCAACGCGGTTTTCATCCCGGTAGAAGCACAACGGACCAATTATTCACTCTCAGAATGATTCTTGTGAAGGCCTGCGAGTATGCTAAATCTATCAACACCTGTCTTGTGGATTTGGCAAAAGCGTATGATAGGGTTCCTCGAGGCAAATTCTGGAGCTTTCTGCAGGAGTATGGGATTGGTGGCTCTCTCTTAAGGGCGATTCAGTCTTTATACACAAACTGTAGAAGCTGTGCTTGGATAAACGGTGTTAAATCACTACCTTTTATTTCGGTGTTGGACTCCGCCAAGGGTGTTTTTTGTCACCTCATCTCTTTATTGCATATATGGACTAGATATTACAGCGCAACCGTAGCGGAGAATGTTTCAGAGTGGGAGACTTAAGGATTAGTCATTTGCTCTTTGCGGATGATTTGGTCATCCTTGGGTCCTCTCAGATAAACGTGAACAAATCGGAAGTAATGGTTGTTTCCAAAACGCCCATTCAGTGCACTCTGCATGTTAGTGGAGTCCCACTGAAGGTGGATAAGTTTAAGTACCCCGGGGTTTAATTTACGAGTTCTATGGAATTGGCAAGGCTCGATCAATTTTGAGGGAGCTTGGTCGATCTGTTATATGGGCGATCTTTGTGTTCAAGCTAAAGTACCGGTAAATGTTCCAATATGGTCATGAAATTTGAGTAGTGACCGCGGTATTGCTGAAATAACCCGTAGGAATCGAGTGCACAACAACAGAGTACGCGCTCAATGTGCAGCACCTACTTCTCCGAACGGAACAATCGATGCTTGGTTTAGTTGGTCCCGAAGTGTGTATGCCCCAGACCGGCTTTCATGTCGTGCCATGATTGCCGTGACATCAGGTAAGCGCCCCCTCGATAGGTCTAGAAATAGATGGTTGGATCAAGTCCTGCATCTCTCTTGGAGCCCCTAGGGATTCTTTCTGATGAGTTGAAGTCAATGGCGGAGGATCGAGAAGGATGAAGAGTCCACCAAAGCATCCTACTCCCGCGATCCACATATAGGATTAGCGGCCCATTGAAAATGTGTGTATGTATATTACATTTTTCTATTTGCGCAGCATAACAGTTACCATGCAGTGCAACATCCCTATAAATATGTTCTTCTTTTTTTCTATTTCGGCGAGGTTAAGATCTGAACCCAAGGAATCCTAACCATCCCACTTCACTGCATTTCTACTGATCCGCCTGTGTGGTTCCCTTTTTTGACTTCAGTCACTATCCGCAACCCTCCCGATTTTGGACCACTTCGTTACTGAGGCAAAATAAGTGCTGTTTTTGGGCCTGCCTCTCTTTCGCGATGTCTTTGGAAGATTAATTGATATTGGGTTTCTGACGGGGCAGAATAAAAAAAAAATGTTCGTTGAAAAAATTTAAAAAAAAAATTAGGTCTAGACAACAGCGCTACCTATCGGCTCCAAAACTATTCTACCTTTCAAGCTGGAACCAATCATACACACTAACAAAATTTCATTGAAATCGGTTGAGTGGTGTCCGTGATTATCGTGTACGAACAAAGTGACACGTGATTTTTACATATTAGGATTAACTTTTTCTCAAACAATTTTTTTTTTATTTTTTTAGGTCTTGTTACACAATTTTTGTCAGCAACTTTCTTATTGGAACCCCGCCCAAGTGGAAAATCAAGCAATGCAATCAAGGACGGCCAATCACAAAAAAATACACACCTTGCTTGGTCGTAATTTAATTAGTCTTGTTCTCCAAAACACGTCAGTGCGCCACTATTCCTAGGCACTTTGCTTCTATTTGTGTGAAGAAACAATCCTTCATGACATACTGATTCCTCGCTCGTTGTCCTTTCATTCAAAGAATGGAAACATCTGAATTAAGCACTTACATACACATGAAGAACCGTTTTGCGAGAACGATTGAAAGGACGATACCACACCATCATCTGCAGTCACCACCGCAAATGCATCATCTCGGAGTTGGACAACTTTTTCTGGCAGGACGTAACTGGGTGATGAACTAGGGGTGAGCTTTAGATTATTTTTAGTTCCATGCTTCTTCGGTCTTCCAAATGCATGAGCACGATTATCCAGTTTATTATGCTAAGTTTTCTGGTATTTTCATACACGCACTAGATCCAGTTATTTCTTTGCCGACCAGAGTATCTTTTGCGCAAAGCTGTGTAGTAAGGTATTATTCTTTGTGGACGGCCTGTGTTCATTCTGACAACAAGCCAAACTTGACCACGTTTTCTCTTCCACATTGTGCTACTACCTCGTCGACAATCCCCGTGTTCCTCCAGTTTTGGGCCAAGGATTTATGTATAATTTTCTTTTAATATCGGATTCAACTCGTCGGCGCCTGCCATCTTAAAGCCATAATAAGATACTTCTGTATGCAGATAAACTCCGCTTTCATTCATTGACTTCAACTGATTTAAAGTGAATTCACTACTAACTTCAACGAAATATATGAATTCGCTGCTGACTTCAACTCACTTCTTCTTCCTTTTATCAGCGAGGTTATGATCCGAAAACAAGGGATCACAACCCTCCCACTTCACCGCATTTCTACTGATCTGCCTGTGGGGTTCGCCTGCTGCGGACTTCAACTCACATTAAGTTAATGCAATTGACTTCCAAAAATGATTTCAATTCTATGATTGCTAAAATTTGAATGCCCCAATCATTGACTTCAAAGGAATCGTGATTTTCTTGAATTCGATTGAATCAATCAAAAATTGGAATTCTTTTTTTCGAATTCGGTGAATGCATTCCCAAACGAATGCATTCTTTTACAACTCTGGTCTGTGAGTGTATCACCCGTGATACATTGTCACCTAGGGAAAGATTTTTGTTATGATCACCGGTGCTACACTGGTAGCCAACGTGTTAGGTGAAAGAAGAAATCCGATTACAAAAAATTGTTCCTCATCTCATGTCTCATCTACAGTTACGATTCGGTTGGAAATTTCGTCGAGATTCTCCCCGGCTGACTTAAAAAAAATCTTTGCAGTACTCGAATCGTTCAATCCGTTCTTTGCTGATGTGCAACTAGTCTGCTATCTGTCACATTTTTATTCCTCGGTCGGCCAGTACTAATTTGTCGACTCTTCCGATGTTTTCTTCAGTTACCACTGACACAGGACTCCCTGGGCAGGGGTGGTCTTCACAGCTCTTTCGCTCTTGTGGACATATGTGAGTCCATTTTTTGACCATGGTATACGAAGGCCAGATTCCTAAAGAGTCTATGACGTGTCTTCGAAAATTTCTTTAAGCGATTTTCCTTTTTTCACGAGGTTCCTTATCACGACGGGCTGTTTAAAATTACAAGCATTTCCGAGTTCGCCTGGCATGGTAATGTTTATTCTACCACAGATAATATCAAAATAAGATTATTATTGATACATATGTATATTACCAAAAAGTGCGAACCTTTCAGCCGCCCCCGTGTATCAAAGCATTCTGCCATCCCAAAATTGTTTGAAAGAGCCTTGTTTATAATAAGCTTCTTTTCGTGGTTAAAGAAATTGTTTCCACCTAGCTCATGGCCGTGACTTTGTTTGCGTGGTCCACAATAATATTAACTATATATGCATTTTAGCTACAGAAGGGAAAATATCAAAGGCCATCATTATCGCCTACGTCAAACTATAATATTGTAATATTCTTGCTGGGCTTCGTTTAAAAAAACTGTCTTTTGTGTATTTCACTATTTATTTATTGTCAACTACTAACTTTACTTCAACACAATATTCAATCACTTTATTCTTTATTTATTTCAAAATAAACTGTCGCTACAGATTTACTTTCAATATGACGCTTGTTTTCACCACTGGTCGAATATCTCTTGTAATCGTTGTTTTCACTTATAAACAACTGTGTCGACGATGGTTGTGGTATGGGTATTTATATAAAATGCAAGTCCTTCTAGAATATACTAGATGTTGCCGCTCGGGATGAATTTATGATCGTGGAATAATTGGGATATTTTGTGGAACAAGTGTGGAGCGTAAGCACATCAAGTGGGAATATTTACTGCTAGCAGGTTTTGGCAATAGATGTCGTTGCACGCAGTACCTTGTAGGGACTTAGATGTCGCGTGGATGTCGGCGACGGTCGTGTCCACGTTGGAGGAACCAGAATGTGGCGACGGTCGGGTGACCAGTATGTGGCGTCGACGTAATCGCGTTGGGGTGGCCCAATATAGCGAGCGATGGGTCGCCAATTGTTGAGGTTCGTTTGTCGCGGGAACAATCCAAAGAGACGACAAATGCCACTACCAAAAATACAATTACTTTATTATAAAAAGTTTAAAGGGGAAAGACAAATGACAAAAGATGTAGGATGATTCAACGAGTCCGTCCGTCCGATGGCGGTGAACGATGATCGAAGAATGATTGGATGACGAGATGGTTGCTCTTGAGACGAACAAAAGTCGAAGTCAGTTGTGTTGAGCTGAACGAGAGCCGAAACTATTTCTCAACTGCGGACGTGTGCAGTTGGTTCGCAGGAATGGTTTAGTTCAGCTCCGTTTTAGTTGTTCCACTTACTACGGAAACGGATATCACGGAGGAGTTTGATTTGGCTCGCTTCTAGAGTGTGCGCAACTCGATTGCATGCGCCACACCACTCCCCCCGGAGTGTCTCAACTCGGGTTGAGATGCGGAACTGGCTTCCTTCGTTGGTGCAGGAGTATAGTGTTTCGTTGGCAAAGGCTTTGCGTTTGATATGGTGGGTTGTTGGTGCCGCTCGAACCTGCCTCATCTGCTCGCGGAACTTCTCCACGAAATGTTGAGAGTCCGGGTGCAGACATCCTCGTCGGTGAAGAATTCCCCAGATAGGCGAAGAGGGGTACCATACACCAACTCAGCTGCGGTTGCCGTGATGTCTTCTTTCCAGGCGGTACGAAGTCCGAGTAGGACGGTCGGTAGTAATTCGGTCCATGGCGAAGATTCGGGACATCTAACTGCAGCCTTGAATGAGCGATGCCAACGCTCGATCATCCCATTTGAAGCGGGGTCACCAGGACGTAGTGACGGTCGGGCTCACCAGAACGTAGTGACGGTTGGGGTCACCAGAACGTAGTGACGGTTGGGGTCACCAGAACGTAGTGACGGTCGGGGTCACCAGGACGGAGTGACGGTCGGGGTCACCAGAATGTAGTGACGGTTGGGGTTCACCAGAATGTAGTGACGGTCGGGGTCACCAGGACGTAGTGACCGTCGGGGGTCACCAGGGCGTAGTGACGGTCGGGGGTCACCAGAATGTAGTGACAGTTGGCATAGACACTGTTGTGGTCTACGATGAAGGGGACTGGCTGACCACGGCAATAGTCGGTCGCAGGGCGTTAAAGATGCGGTTCGCCCGCTCGGCCAGCTCTGATAGGTCGTCGATCCTGCTGCCAACCAGGATGCCTCGAACAGGGAATTGCTCCGGGAAAAGCGACCGGAGGACTGTCGCGTTGCAGTGTCCACCGGCGAGATTGCGGAGCTGCTGGAGAAACACGGTGGGTTTCTCATCGGCTTGGTGCTGGCCTCGCAGTAGCTTTCGGAGGCGGGTGTCCTGCGAATCGGAGAGCGCGTTAATTATTCTTTTTTTTTAATGATTCATACTTTCCTCGAGTTGGGGGATTGTCGATCAAATCCCCGACCAGGTCCAGGTGGGTCGCAATGATGCGGTGCTTTGTGGTGTCTGACGAAATGCGACACAGGGCGAAGCGCATCTCGCGGTGAAGTACCGCGTTGGGTTGTTCCGTCAGAAGGGGGTCGGCAGTTTAAACGATGCGACGGCGTTGACTTCCTTTGCGGCTGAGTGGTCGGCGCCCAGGGCATTTGATGAAGGCGCCGCGTTGTCGGCCTCCTGGCTGGCGGCGGAGCGTCAGAATCTGTCGGGTTTGTCATTTCCCTCGTTGAACAAGGGGTCACCAGAATGTAGGGACTTAGATGTCGCGTGGATGTCGGCGACGGTCGTATCCGCGTTGGAGGAACCAGAATGTGGCGACGGTCGGGTGACCAGTATGTGGCGTCGACGTACTCGCGTTGGGGTGGCCCAATATAGCGAGCGATGGGTCGTCAATTGTTGAGGTTCGTTTGTCGCGGGAACAATCCAAATAGACGACAAATGCCACTACCAAAAATACAATTACTTTATTATAAAAAGTTGAAAGGGGAAAGACAAATGACAAAAGATGTAGGATGATTCAACGAGTCCGTCCGTCCGATGGCGGTGAACGATGATCGAAGAATGATTGGATGACGAGATGGTTGCTCTTGAGATGAACAAAAGTCGAAGTCAGTTGTGTTGAGCTGAACGAGAGTCGAAACTATTTCACAACTGCGGACGAGTGCAGATGGTTCGCAGGAATGGTTTAGTTCAGCTCCGTTTTAGTTGTTCCACTTTCTACGGAAACGGAGATCACGGAGGAGTTTGGTTTGGCTCGCTTCTAGAGTGTGCGCAACTCGATTGCATGCGCCACAACCTGACGATGTACTTGATACTACGATATATACAAAGTTATATATTTGCGCCCATAAGCAGGCAAGGGAATTTACTTCTCCAACGTATTTTAAGTGCTTATTTATTTTATATTGCGCTCCATAGATATGCAACGAAATTTTTAGTTTTAGTTTTCCCTTAAAATTCCCAAAACTTATCTAATGCGTAATTTTAAAAAGCCTGGTTTTGCCTGCATTTATTTAATGTCTGTGTTTATTTATTTTAATATCTTAATTCCCTTCAGGTATGTGTGTGCTGCTACACGAATATAGTTATCATTTCTGTGGCCACAAGACAAAACAGCTTAACAGCTCGATTTTCACAGATTCTCAGAAAACAAGTTTGAAGTTTTCGTTTTTCCCAAAAACGTATAGGATTTTAGTATTTGTGTTTTGATTCTTTGCCCATAACTCGGTAACGACAACACGGGATCATAACCTTCCGACTCACCGCATTTCTACTGATTCGCCTGTGGGGTTCGCCTATTTGACCTCAGAAAATATTTTGGATCACTCGGTTACTGAGACCAATTAAATGCCGATGTCGTCGCATTTGTGTGATCCAGACGTTTATAGGCATGTCCGTCCTGCCTGGCGAAGTCTTTAAAACGTTCTTTGATATTGCCTTTTTAACAGGATTCAAATGATATCTTCTTTGAATGTGGCAATACCAGCTGAGCCGATCGCGCTCTATTTTTCGTGAGCTAGTTTCTTTGACGTCAAGCATGCCACGGTTCTTCGAACTTCTTATTGAATCAATCTTTGTCACTCCTGCTGTCATGCGAACAACATTGTGAACCGTATGTGAGAGGTGGATGAACAACTGCTGTGTAAAGCATTTTTCTTCAGCTTAACTATAAGCTATTAATTATAACTTCAGCTATTTCATCCACCCAGGGTGCTTCAGATATTTGATGCTATCGCACTTGGGAAGCACTGCTTTATTCAAATAAATGTATAGAATAGGCCTAAGTGGTTGACTCGGTCCTTTTTAGACTAATGCGGTACCCGTTTCGGTCCAAAACGTCCACTCATACATCAAACGCTCCTTGCAGGGACGTAGGATCCTTACTTATGGTGGCTTCTTCATCAACAAATCATAACTGGTGCACTTCGGGGTCCATCAGTTTAACTTTAAGCAGATAGAACTACAATAAAGTCCAACGGACTTAAGGCGCTCTGTGGTGTGCCCCGACTTTGATTGGGAACTTTCAGGCTACTCTAGCGGGGCATCTTACTCTTATCTCTGCTCCCTCGTATATGGCCATGATCATCTGTCCATAGGATCCTGGCACCCGTCAATATCTAGCGCCACCCATATCAGATCTCGTTTTGTCTGTCAAATGCTTTGTCAACCAATACAATATGCAAATCCTCTATGGAATCACGAAGTTCTTCCATAACGATCCTTATATTGTACTTTGGATTACATCTGTGGTTGATTTACCTGCGACAAATAGACACTGATCACCGAATTATTTTTCACAGTCGGCTTCCTAATACCTGCTCAACGATCTTCATAGTGAGATCAGCGTGCTCGAATGGTAATTATTACGATTTGCGTATTACTCTTCACTTTGTACACAGGGAGAAGGTACCTTTCCCTCTTATTAATATTGTATTCGATCACCTCTCATAATATTGGAGATGAAAATCTTGAGCTATCTGAACCCGATGTTTCCCATCCAGAACATCAACTCTTCGCTTTTCGTTTTTTGTAGTGTTTTTATTAAAGTCTTGTATTCGAAAATTTTCACAAAACCTATAATTATACATTTATACAAGTAAAATGGGTCAAGATCATTGCTGCTGACGGCGCTAATTATAGGTGAACACAAGTCCGTGCTACATTATAGGTCCGTTGGCGCTTTAGATTGGAAACTCGAATAGACCTTATGTGTTTAATGTCACCTCGTAAAATTGTTGAAATAGGAGCTCGAAGGGATTTGAATAAAGTGTAATAAGGCTGATTCAATAAGAGCCCCGATTTCCTTTTCCAATTAACAAAAATTTGTCAAAATGCTGGTGTCTTTTTTTTTTACTATGTTATTTAGTCCATGACATTTATGTATGAAACACATTAACCGACAAAGTGCCCACCACGACTCCTCTGGCAACACAGGAAACGTGTATCAAAATGTTTGATGGCATGGTTCGGGGTCTGCTCGTTAATAACGCGTATGATTTCGTCATTCAGCTGTGGAGTCATCTTGGGGTTATTGGCATAGACCTATCTTTTCACGTAGCCCCAAAGAAAGAAGTCCAGTGGTGTTAAATGGCAAGATCTCGGCGTCCATTTCACCTCGTTATTTCGAGTAATGCGCCCTGTGTGACAAGTGGCACCATCTTTTTGAAATCACATACGAGTATTGTACAAGTCCATGCCAATCAATTTACGCCATTTAAAGTTTGTTAACATGTCACGATAACGTTCACCGTAACAGCGTTACCGGCTTTATTTGCGCAGAAGTAGGGTTCGATGACTCGGCCAGAACAAAAACAGCACAAACAGTGACTCCTTGTGGGTGAATATGTTTTTCTTGCATGACTTCTGGATTTTCCAGTACCCCAAATGCGGCGATTTTGCTTATTCACGTATCCGTTTAGGTGGAAATGCTATACCATTGAAGACACTTTTTTTTTTTAATGGGCATCAGCTGCTTGTTGTTCAAGCATCCATTTGGTAAATATAAGGTCCTGCAAATGGTATGTAAGGTTCAGTTCCAGTGTCAATTGAATTTTGTAGGCGTTGACCCCAGGTCTTTTGTTAAAATTCGCTAAGTGGTACTGTAAGAAAGGTTCACTTGCTGTGCAAGACGATGGACAACGACACACGGGTATTTTTACGTTTTGTATTGACTCTGATTCGCTTATTTCTGTCTTAGATGGCCGGTTATCTTGACCGAAAAAGAAAAAAAAAACGCAATGCGCTAAACGCACTTCTTGTGGAACAACCATTTTCTTAAAACTCCCCGATCACTTTCACGAATTTTCAACTGTGTATCGCCCCATGACTAAATTCGGCAAAACATGTAGATGACAGTTGAAGTAATCACTGTCAAATATCTGCGTTACCATCACACATTAGTGCAGGAATGATAGTCTGTGCGAAAGAGAAGAGACTTTTTCTAATGAGTGTAAAAAAGGAGGGTTCTTTCCACCGAAAATACATTTTCGAAAATATTTTTCGGCGCAAGCATGGAAATTATCCGGCAGAGTGTGAGTCAAGTAGCAAACCTCACCAGGTGTTTGATAGTTCGAAATTATCAAGCACTTCGGCAGCCGTAAGCTTATTGGTATATAATATTATAGACTTAAAAACTTCTTTTAATTAATAAACTCTATTTTCTTCATAAAAAAAAAAAGAAAACCTGTAATAGAACTAAGGGAGGTCATGGGAGATGGGATTTGAAAATTTACAGGAAACAAGGATGTGGATGGGACTTGAGGATGGGATGGAATGGAAAGTATGCTTGCTATATGCCCAGCTTACTTACTTACTTACTTAGATGGCGCTACGGTCCGGTGTGGACCTGGGCCTCAACCAATAAACCTCTCCAGCTAGCACGATTACGAGCCAGCTGCCTCCAGTTGCGCACGCCAAGTTGGTTGAGGTCCCCCTCCACTTGTTTGCGCCACCTACCGCGAGGTCGTCCTCTACTGCGTCCTCCATCCGGGGTGGATTCGAAAACTTTCTTAGCGGGAACGTTGGGCTCCATCCGCTCTAAATGACCCAGCCATCTTAGTCGCTGTATGTGAACTCTTCTGGCTAAGTCGATGTCCTTGTACATGCCGTATAGCTCGGCATTGTACCTTCTCCTCCATTCACCGTCTATGCAGACGGGACCAAAGATCGCTCAAAGAACTTTTCTCTCGAAATAACCAAGGGCATCCTCATCCGGTTTTCTCAAAGCCCATGCCTCTGCGCCATACAGCAGGACTGGGATGATTAATGTCTTATAAAGAGTTACCTTAGTAGTTCGAGATAGGGCTTTGCTACTCAATTGCCGTTGTAGCCCATAGAAACAACGATTGGCAAGAGTAATTCTTCGTGTGATCTCCCTACTGATGTCATTTGCGGAGTTCACCATAGAGCCTAGGTAGACAAAATCCTTTACTACCTCAAAATTATATCTGCCTATTGTGGCGTTCTGTCCAAGACGCCGATGTTGGGTGTCCTTTTTTGTAGACAGCATATATTTTGTTTTGCTTTCATTGACCGCTAGGCCCATCTTTGCTGCCTCGATCTCAATACTCGTAAATGCCCCATTGACGGCCTGCTGAGTTCTTCCGATTATGTCAATGTCATCGGCATAAGCGAGTAGTTGTACAGACTTGTAAAAGATTGTACCTGCGGTGTTGGCCTGTGAGTTTCGTACAATTCTCTCAAGTACTATATTAAAGAGATCGCATGATAGCGCGTCACCTTGTCTAAGACCTTTCCTGACATCGAACGGTTCGGTGATGTTCTTACCGACTTTGATGGAGCAGCGAGAGTTCTCCATCGTCATTCTGCACAAACGGACGAGCTTGGCAGGGATGCCAAGACTAGACATGGCTCTGTATAACTCGCCTCTATACACGCTATCATATGCAACTTTGAAATCGATAAAGAGGTGGTGCGTATCGATTTTATATTCATGGGTTTTTTCCAAGATCTGCCGTAGTGTGAATATTTGGTCAATGGTGGACTTTCCCGGCCTGAAACCGCACTGATAAGGACCTATCAGGTTGTTGACGATCGGTTTTAGGCGTTCACATAATACGGCAGACAGGACTTTATATGCGATGTTGAGGAGACTTATACCTCTGTAATTGGCGCAGTTCAGAGGGTCTTCTTTCTTCAGGATCGGGCAAACGATGCTGAGGTTCCATTCATCGGGCATACTTTCGTCCGACCAGATTTTACAGATGAGCTGGTGCATGCTCCTTACCAACTCATCTCCTCCTGCCTTGAAAAGTTCAGCGGCAAGGCCATCGGCTCCTGCAGCTTTGTTGGATTTGAGTTTAGATATCGCTATCCTCACTTCATTCTGATCGGGTTGACGGGAATCTTGACTGCCATCGTCACTGTTGTATGGCTCATTCTGCCTGACAGCGGAATATTGATCATCATCGCCGTTTAACAGTCTGCAGAAGTGTTCCTTCCATATCCTCAGCACCGACTGCGATTCTACTACCATGTTGCCATTTTCGTCCCTGCAGGCTTCTGTTCTGGCTTTGAAACCCTGGCATGTTCTTTTTACCCTTTGGTAAAATTTTCGAACATTATTCCTGCAATAAAGTCTCTCAATCTCCTCGATCGAGCGCTTCTCATGCTCTTTTTTCTTCTTTCTGAGAAGTCGATGTTCCTCTTTTCTCCTTCGCACGTAGAGCTCGTTAGCAGTTCTAGTCCTTCTACGCAGCGCCGCTTTGTACGCCTCTTGTTTTGCTGCATGTGCTTGCCGGCATTCCTCATCAAACCAGGGGTTTCGTTGTGGTGGGCGATAGAAACCCAGTAAATCAGAGGCGGCATCTCTGATGGCTTTTTGGCAACGCTGCCACTGGTCTTCCGCATTTGCTGCTGGCGGCATAGGACTTAGATTAAGATTAGAAGAAACACGATCGGCAAAGGTTCTGGCGGTCTCTTGCGATTGTAGCCGCCCGACGTCAAATTTCCTCACAGCATTTCGTTGATTTCGCTCCGTTGTGGATATCCGCATCCGTACCTTGGCTACAACTAGGTAGTGATCCGAGTCCACGTTGGCTCCTCGGAAAGTCCGGACACCCAGAATACTGGTAGAGTGCCTTGCGTCGATCGCAATGTGATCGATTTGGTTGACGATTTTTCGATCAAAGGAGAGCCATGTTCCTTTGTGAATATCGAGACGTGGGAACCGCGTACTAGCTACAACAAAGTTTCGCCCCGCCGCAAAGTCGATTAGCCTGAGTCCGTTGCCGGAAGTGTTGTCGTGCAGGCTGTGCTTTCCGACCACGCTACTAAAGACTTCCCCTCTTCTTAGCTTTGCGTTAAAGTCGCCTAGGATAATTTTAACGTCGTGGCTAGGGCATTGCTCATACGTCTTGTCCAAGAGCTGGTAGAAGTCATCCTTTGTCGCGTCGTCCTTCTCCTCATGAGGGGCGTGAACGCATATTAGGCTAACGTTGGCAAATTTAGCCTTGATACGGATAGTCATGAGGCGCTCGGCTGGCTACTACTCTTGATTTTATCCCCAGCAAAAAGTTACTGGCTGGGAATTTCGTGATGCCTAATTTCAGGCGGCGCAAAAACGAATGTTTTTTAGTTATTTGTTGTTGCTGCACTGCAAGGTTGCTTGGCTCCTAGAGATATGTTCGTATAAAATCGGCTGGCTTTGGCTGGCTGGCAAATCGTTTAAATGAACGACTGGCTGGCTAGGTTTCAAAAAAACACGGCAAATATTAATTTATTTGCACTTACTTACTTACTTTACTTAGGTGGCGCTACAGTTCGGGGTGAACCTGGGCCTCAACCAACAAGCCTCTCCATTTAGCTCGGCCTTTAGCTAATTGCCTCCAGTTGCGCACTCCAAGTTGGTCGAGGTCCCCTTGAACTTGTGCGCGCCACCTACGGCGATGATTCCCTCTACTGCGTCGTCCCTCGGGATTAGATTCGAAGACTCTGCGGGCCGGAGCGTTGGTCTCCATTCGCTCTACATGTCCTAGCCATCTCAGACGTCCAATACGCAGTTTTTTGACTAGGTCGATGTCGCTGTACAGCTCGTATAGTTCGTGATTGAATCTTCTCCTCCAAAACCCGTCAACGCAAACGGGACCGAAAATCTTACGAAGAATTTTTCTCTTGAAGCGACTAAGGATATCTTCATCCTCTTTTAATAAAGTCCATGTTTCAGCGCCGTAAAGTAGGACTGGGATGATCAAGGTCTTATATAGAGTCTCCTTAGTTGTTCGAGATAGGGCTTTACTGTTGAATTGCCTTATAAGCCCAAAAAAACAGCGATTGGCAAGAGTTATTCTTCGATTGATTTCTGCACTGATTTTGTTTTTCGAGTTTATAGCAGAGCCAAGGTAGACAAAGTCCCTTACTACCTCGAAGTTATAGCTGCCCACGGTGACGTTTTGTCCAATTCGTCGGTGTTGGTTTTCCCTTCTAGTTGACAGCATATACTTGGTTTTGCCCTCGTTTATCGCCAAACCCATTTTGGCCGCTTCCGCCTCAATGCTTGCAAAAGCACCGGTGACAGCCCGCTGAGATCTTCCGATAATGTCTATATCGTCGGCGTATGCAAGCAGTTGTACAGACTTGTAATAGATTGTGCCTCCGGTGTTGGCTTGTGAGTTCCGCACAATCCGTTCAAGTACAATATTGAAGAAGTCACATGACAGCGCGTCACCTTGTCTAAAGCCTTTTTTGACATCAAAGGTCTCGGTGAGGTTATTACCGACCTTGATGGAGCAGCGAGCGTTCTCCATCGTCAGCCTGCACAGATGGACAAGTTTGGCAGGGATGTCAAAACTAGACATGGCTCTATAAAGCTCTTCTCTATAGATGCTGTCATAGGCGGCCTTGAAATCGATAAAGAGGTGGTGAGTATCGATTTGGAATTCTTGGGTTTTCTCCAGGATCTGCCGAAGTGTGAAGATTTGATCGATGGTGGACTTTCCTGGCCTGTAACCGCACTGATAGGGTCCAATCAGGCTGTTGATAAAAGGTTTCAGGCGTTCACGCAATATCGCAGAAAAGATCTTGTATGCGATGTTGAGGAGACTGATGCCTCTATAATTGGCGCAGTTGAGGGGGTCTCCTTTCTTGTGGATCGAGCAAACGATGCTAAGATTCCATTCATCAGGCATACACTCGTCTGACCAAATATTAGAAATGAGTTGGTGTATGCACTCTACCAATTCATCCCCAGCTGCCTTGAAAAGTTCGGCCGGTAAGCCGTCAGGTCCAGCAGCCTTGTTCGATTTTAGCTTGGATATTGCTATCCTCACTTCGTTTTGGTCAGGTGGACGGAAATTTTGACTATCATCGTCTATGTTGAATGGTTCATTCTGCCTGACAGCGGGATGTTGGTCTTTGTCGCCGTTATACAGTCTGCAGAAGTAGTTTTTCCATATTCTCAGCACCGACTGTGATTCTACTACAAGGTTTCCATTTTCATCTCTACAGGTTTCTGTACGGGTATTACTTCTCTGACACGTTCTTTTTACCTTTTGGTAAAACTTCCGTACATTGTTCCTGGAGTATAGGCTCTCGATATTCGCAAACGCACGCTTCTCATGCTCTTTCTTCTTCTTTTGGAGAAGCCGAAGTTCTTCCCGTCTCTTTTGCTCGTAGAGCTCACGAGCAGCTCTCGTCTTCCTTTGCAGCGCCGCTTTGTATGCCTCTTGTTTTGCTGCATGCACTCGCCGGCATTCTTCGTCAAACCAGGGGTTTCGCGGTGGTGGTCGAGCGAGACCCAGCACATCAGTCGCGGCATTTCTGATGGCATGTTGGCAGCGTTGCCACTGGTCTTCGGTACTTGATGCTGGCGGCAAAGGGGTGATTGAGAGATTTCGGGATACGCGTTCAGCGAAGAGTCTGGCGGTCTCTTGCGATTGTAGCTTTTCGACGTTAAATTTTCTCACAGTAATTCTTCTTTGTTGCTTAGATTGGGATATCCGCATTCGTACCTTGGCTACAACAAGGTAATGATCCGAGTCTATGTTGGCCGCTCGGAAGGTCCGGACATCCAGAATACTGGAGGCATGCCTTGCGTCGATCGCAATATGATCAATTTGGTTGATCGTGACATGATCATTGGACCGCCATGTCTGCTTATGAATATCAAGATGAGGAAACCATGTGCTTGCTATGGTGACATTTCGCTCCACAGCGAAATCAATTAGCCTTAGTCCGTTATCAGACGTGGTGTCGTGTAGGCTATGCTTACCGACTGCCCTACCAAAGACGTCCTCCTTTCCTATTTTGGCGTTAAAATCGCCCAATACGATTTTAACGTCGTATTTAGGACATTGCTCGTATGTTTTGTCGAGGAGCTCGTAGAAACACTCTTTGGTGGCAGGGTCCTTTTCTTCTGTGGTGGCATGAACACATATTAGGCTTATGTTAGCGAATTTAGCCTTGATCCGGATAGTCATAATACGCTCGCTCACGTGTCGGAAGCTTAAGACTTCTTGCCTAAGTCTGCCGCGTATGACAAATCCGCATCCGAATAAGCGTTGCCTGTTGCCTCTGTAGCAATCACCGTAGTAGATGTCACAGTTTTTCATCCTCTTTTTGCCCGGCCCATTCCATCGCACTTCCTGGATGGCGGTAATATCTGCTTTATAGCAGTCTAGAGCCTCTACTAGTTGTTCGGCTGCACGTGGTCTGTAAAGGGACAGACCATTCCACGTACAGATCCGATTTATTTGCACGTGGAACAGACTTTAGTTTGCATAGTTATGGGTATGACAAATGTTTGCAATAACAAAATGTTGCATAGTTTTAGTAGCACAAAGACACTATTTCTGCGATAAAAGAATGTTGCATCATTTTACGAGTTGTTTTATTTTTACGTACACATGTGCAGCTTTTGTTTAAATATGTACACACTGTTTCGTTAGGAAACAGCAATTCTTAAGAGGACTGTATTCAGGTTAAATATTAAAAAAAAAACAGCGCGACTGAATCTTCAGAAAACGAATAAAAAACAAAATTGAAACCCCAAGTACTTCCGCGTGCAAAATAAAAATGGAAAAATAATGTTGAAGTCAAATACACTTACAGGTGTAAGTTTGTACGACCCAGTCGTGAATTTTTGCTTGCACCACCCACATATGTATGTGTAATATAGGGCAAGTATTGGGTTCGTGCAAAAATTGGTAATAATAGTACTTTACCTATTAGATTTCAGCTGCACATAAAACTTGTAAATACACGTGCAAGTTCGTACAACCCAGTCGAAAAAAAACGGAGTACGCCACTGGCCAAAGGCCGTCCGTTGTATGAGTCGAAGAATACCCCATAATTTGAAATCCTTTTAACCCGCGAAGATTTAGTTCAATTATTTTAGCGTTACCCGGAATGCACCACGTGGGGGTATAGTTGAATAGCATTCCATGTGTACTTTTGTTATGTTGTAAATGTGTGTGTTTTGTGTCTGATTGTGTAATAATTACTATGTGTGTTTATTTTATGTAGAAGAGGTGAGTCCAAGCGATTCATCATTTTCATCCGGAGATGACTCAGGGGGATCTATTTCGTCCTCTATAGTCATCATTCTGGGATATTTCGCCTGTCTGTTGGATTATCATTATCTTCAAGTACAGTCGAATTGAAACACCAATTTGCCACAATAATTTTTTCACTTGAGCGGTATTTTATCTTAAGCGGACTTCGCATAACTGAAAAACAATTTCACTTATCCAACCTGAAAATCAAAAAAATACCAACAACATCATTTTTAATATGTCAATATTTTATAAAAAAAAAAAAAAAAAACTCAAAACAAAACAAAACTTCGATAACGTGTAAATAAAGAAAAACAAAAATAGGAAAAATAAATATTTTTATGTTAATTTGCAGGTCAGTTCAGTTCATTCAGTTATGCGGAATAGTTTGAGTATAAATTAATAATTTCTGTTGTAAAAGTTTTTTTTTTCAATTAACCAGGTTTTTCAGTTAAGCGGAGTAATTTGTATGAAGATTGTGAAAAATGCTCCGTGACAAATTTTGTGTTTCAGTTAACCGATTTTTTCAGTAAAGTGTAGTTCAGATAAGCGGAGTTGACTGTAATTGAGTTGGTGCATCTATTTCCAACAGTTCCAATCCCTTTTGCCTTTCACTATTTACAACTCCGGAATACACTTTGTGTATATCCAACAAGAATTGCATTATTTGGGAACCAAGGTGATGTTTGAATTCTTTTTCCAAGTGATGGCAAAGGTAAAAGTGTAGTGCCATGTATTGATGCAGGAGCTTAGGTGATCTTATGCACACTACAAATACAAATACAAATATTTGGCGCAACAGCTCTTTAAAGTGCCAGGGCCTAGCTTCTCGCAACCACTCATGTTGTGTGCGTTATATTTTTCACACGAATGGAAGGGACCTATAGTTTAATGGCGATTTGAGAATCTTTTTCGTGACAACAATACTCTCGGATGTTTGTCAGACGCTCGCGAGAGGTGGGACCGTGAAAAAACTTTTTGGTATTTTCCGGGATTCGAACTTGGAACCTTATGCGTAGTGATCCGATACACTAACCACTTACGCCATGGCGCCCACACTATTGCTCGTTTTAACTGCTTGTTCTGGTTCTCCAAGTCGTTAATAGTGTTTATAGAGTTGTTTTTCTCCACATATTCCCCTTTGCTGTGGTTTGTTTGCAAGTGCACCGTATCTTTGCTAAACAATTTCTCCACGCCAGAATGCTGTTTTGCACTATCGGTGCAGACTCGACTCGTATTTTTGTCGGTATATTTTTCTATGTGAGACCACAAATCTGCCTTTTTTTAGTTGACTTTAAAGAATAGCCCTTTTTTGTCTTCTTTGCAGTACAAACCAAGAACAGTAATCGTCATTTGGTCTGTTACTCTGCCCCGACTATACTTTCGTTTTGTTAAAAATGTTTCAGCCATTTGAACTGTCTTGCCTTCTCCTCCAAGAATTATATCTGATGGAGATGAAATTACTTCAACGACTTCTCTGCAATAACTGTAGTTATCATTAGTGGTGCCACAGCTTAGTTAACATTCACCATTTTCTTGACGCCGTTCGCTTAGTTGCTGGTATGTCCAAGTCACGGGCATTTTGCTCACGGAGCACAAAATGATGGCCAAACCATCATTTATTTTGATATGGCAGCAGTTGCCATCAAAAAATGTTGCAGCGCATGGATTTTGCATTTTTTGGCATGGTTTGACATTTTGTTTTTTTGATCCTTTCATGGTACACCTCCAAATCCATCCCAATTTCTTCTGTGCGTTATTTTCCACCTTCATTGGTAGTCCACAACAAGGAGAAGGCGTTGATACCTGTGAAGGAAGAAGTTTTATACCTTGTAAAAAACTTACCGCAACCTCTTCAGATGATATCAATCGTGGTAAAGTTGAAAGAATAGAAAAATGTTTTAATGTTGGGTGCAGTTGCGGATGTGTAGACATTTTTATATATTAATTTATAACTTTTAACTTTGTAACAGAAATTGTATTGCTATCAAAATTGCGTTCGTTTTAACCGACTTTGTAGTTATCAATTAATAATAAACAAATAAATGGTACATATGTACCTGGATTACTGATTACTTCTAAAAGTATGCCTACATTTTCATTCAGATTTATGCATGTAGGTTTCATATTGACACTTCTCAAATTATGCAACATCGTGTTATCGCAAACCCCGTTTGGCGGATTCTTGGTGGCAGCAGATGAGAGAGGGGGGGAAGAGTGCTTTTCTCACTAGAGCACTTCTTCCTGTTCCAGGCGGCAGCGGACGAATTCCCTAGACGGAGTCAACGGTGGCGTCTATAGTTCCAGTAAGGTTGAACTTAGTGAATACCTACCTTGCGCGAGCTGCTTCGACGTATTCGGATCACAGGTCGGTAAGGAATTTCCAATGTTGGTCAGGACATTGGAATAGATATGGTGGCGGAGGAGCCCTTAATGGGCCAACGGCAGCGCTCATACTCAGGTAGTGGACTACTGGCACCGGTGTACCCGGCCCCTCGTCCTAGGGGAATAATTAAGGAACTGGCCCTCCAGGTTGGGGGTTGTGCCGTCGGGGTAACTTCCCTACCACGTAAAAATCGCATGGTTCCGAAACAACCAAAAGCCTCGGATAAGGATGACACAACTAATAACGACCCCAGCAAACGAAATAAGGACAACGACCTTCGGATCTGTACGTGGAATGTTCTGTCCCTTTACAGACCACGTGCAGCCGAACAACTAGCAGAGGCTCTAGACTGCTATAAAGCAGATATTACCGCCATCCAGGAAGTGCGATGGGATGGGCCGGGCAAAAAGAGGATGAAAAACTGTGACATCTACTACGGTGATTGCTACAGAGGCAACAGGCAACGCTTATTCGGATGCGGATTTGTCATACGCGGCAGACTTAGGCAAGAAGTCTTAAGCTTCCGACACGTGAGCGAGCGTATTATGACTATCCGGATCAAGGCTAAATTCGCTAACATAAGCCTAATATGTGTTCATGCCACCACAGAAGAAAAGGACCCTGCCACCAAAGAGTGTTTCTACGAGCTCCTCGACAAAACATACGAGCAATGTCCTAAATACGACGTTAAAATCGTATTGGGCGATTTTAACGCCAAAATGGGAAAGGAGGACGTCTTTGGTAGGGCAGTCGGTAAGCACAGCCTACACGACACCACGTCTGATAACGGACTAAGGCTAATTGATTTCGCTGTGGAGCGAAATGTCACCATAGCAAGCACATGGTTTCCTCATCTCGATATTCATAAGCAGACATGGCTGTCCAATGATCATGTCACGATCAACCAAATTGATCATATTGCGATCGACGGAAGGCACGCCTCCAGTATTCTGGATGTCCGGACCTTCCGAGCGGCCAACATAGACTCGGATCATTACCTTGTTGTAGCCAAGGTACGAATGCGGATATCCCAATCTGAGCAACAAAGAAGAATTACTGTGAGAAAATTTAACGTCGAAAAGCTACAATCGCAAGAGACCGCCAGACTCTTCACTGAACGCGTATCCCGAAATCTCTCAATCACCCCTTTGCCGCTAGCATCAAGTACCGAAGACCAGTGGCAACGCTGCCAACATGCCATCAGAAACGCCGCGACTGATGTGCTGGGTCTCGCTCGCCCACCACCGCGAAACCCCTGCTTTGACGAAGAATGCCGGCGAGTGCATGCATCAAAACAAGAGGCATACAAAGCGACGCTGCAAAGGAAGACGAGAGCTGCTCATGAGCTCTACGAGCAAAAGAGACGGGAAGAACATCGGCTTCTCCAAAAGAAGAAGAAAGAGCATGAGAAGCGCGCGTTTGAGAATATCGAGAGTCTATACTCCAGGAACAATGTACGGAAGCTTTACCAAAAGGTAAAAAGAACGTGTCAGAGAAGTAATACCCGTACAGAAACCTGTAGAGATGAAAATGGAAACCTCGTAGTAGAATCACAGTCGGTGCTGAGAATATGGAAAAACTACTTCTGCAGACTGTATAACTGCGACGAAGACCAACATCCCGCTGTCAGGCAGAATGAACCATTCAACATAGACGATGATAGTCAAAATGTCCGTCCACCTGACCAAAACGAAGTGAGGATAGCAATATCCAAGCTAAAATCGAACAAGGCTGCTGGACCTGACGGCTTACCGGCCGAACTTTTCAAGGCAGCTGGGGATGAATTGGTAGAGTGCATACACCAACTCATCTCTAAGATTTGGTCAGACGAGTGTATGCCCGATGAATGGAATCTCAGCATCGTTTGCCCTATCCACAAGAAAGGAGACCCCCTCAACTGCGCCAATTATAGAGGCATCAGTCTCCTCAACATCGCATACAAGATCTTTTCTGCGATATGGTGTGAACGCCTGAAACCTTTTATCAACAGCCTGATTGGACCCTATCAGTGCGGTTTCAGGCCAGGAAAGTCCACCATAGATCAAATCTTCACACTTCGGCAGATCCTGGAGAAAACCCAAGAATTCCAAATCGATACTCACCACCTCTTTATCGATTTCAAGGCCGCCTATGACAGCATCTATAGAGAAGAGCTTTATAGAGCCATGTCTAGTTTTGACATCCTTGCCAAACTTGTCCATCTGTGCAGGCTGACGATGGAGAACGCTCGCTGCTCCATCAAGGTCGGTAATAACCTCACCGAGACCTTTGATGTCAAAAAAGGATTTAGACAAGGTGACGCGCTGTCATGTGACTTCTTCAATATTGTACTTGAACGGATTGTGCGGAACTCACAAGCCAACACCGGAGGCACAATCTATTACAAGTCTGTACAACTGCTTGTATACGCCGACGATTTAGACATTATCGGAAGATCTCAGCGGGCTGTCACCGATGCTTTTGCAAGCATTGAGGCGGAAGCGGCCAAAATGGGTTTGGCGATAAACGAGGGCAAAACCAAGTATATGCTGTCAACTAGAAGGGAAAACCAACACCGACGAATTGGACAAAACGTCACCGTGGGCAGCTATAACTTCGAGGTAGTAAGGGACTTTGTCTACCTTGGCTCTGCTATAAACTTGAAAAACAAAATCAGTGCAGAAATCAATCGAAGAATAACTCTTGCCAATCGCTGTTTTTTTGGGCTTATAAGGCAATTCAACAGTAAAGCCCTATCTCGAACAACTAAGGAGACTCTATATAAGACCTTGATCATCCCAGTCCTGCTTTACGGCGCTGAAACATGGACTTTATTAAAAGAGGATGAAGATATCCTTGGTCGCTTCGAGAGAAAAATTCTTCGTAAGATTTTCGGTCCCGTTTGCGTTGACGGGTTTTGGAGGAGAAGATTCAATCACGAACTATACGAGCTGTACAGCGACATCGGCCTAGTCAAAAAACTGCGTATTGGACGTCTGAGATGGCTAGGACATGTAGAGCGAATGAACACCAACGCTCCGGCCCGCAGAGTCTTCGAATCTAACCCCGAGGGACGACGCAGTAGAGGGAATCATCGCCGTAGGTGGCGCGCACAAGTTCAAGGGGACCTCGACCAACTTGGAGTGCGCAACTGGAGGCAACAAGCTAAAGACCGAGCTAAATGGAGAGGCTTGTTGGTTGATGCCCAGGTTCACCCCGAACTGTAGCGCCACCTAAGTAAGTAAGTAAGTGTTATCGCAAAAATGTTCATACATAAAACTGTGCAAACAAAATTCTGTCCCACATGCTAAAAAAAAAAAAATTCTATGAAAAATCCCATAGGAAAAAATTAATTTTTAAACCTTAATAATTCCTAAACTGGGCGAAACGAGAATTGTGGTACTCAATATTTTGTGCTTATTTCATCGAGAAAAAAAAATTGGGTCTTCAAAACGCGTTTCCACGGAAATCGTAATCGTGCCAAGAGCTCCGCAGAAAAAATAAGACCAGTTTAAAAAGAAATCACAAGATACAAAAAGTAAAATAAAAATGAAAAGGAAAAACAAAAAATCCAAAGCGTTCGAACAATTTTGTGACACACTGTGATACCCACAAGGGCTGCTATATCACAACCAAGAATGAAAACCGCACGCAACAGTCAATAACCCGTATAGTATAACCTGTATAATATGATAATTCCAGCACGACGAACCGCTACTGTTCACAAAATCCTTTAATAGGGGGGAGGGATGGAAAATTTATTTGCTCCAGCGATGATTTCCTATGGTTAACAACCACCGATCCAATAATCACTGCACTAATTAAAAGAAAAAAAAAAAGTAAATGGGATCACAAAAAAAAAATATATATATGTACATATAAACAACACTTCACCGACACACAAGTACGCCCACTAGTACCACCAATGTACAATATACTTTTTATTTTTTTATTTTAAAGAAGCCCCACACGTTGGGTCCTAATTTGTTCTAATTTTATTTGGCTAAGAGGAAATGAATCCGCGGATTAATTAAAAGAAAAAGTAGCCGACTCGCTACGAGCGATCGCTTATGCGATCGGAAAACGAACTGAGAAAAAGGCCGACAGGAAAAAAAAGAGACAGCGAAAGAACACAACACGTGAAGTGCCGTTCACTCTCTGGCTGGGGTGGGTTCGATTTGAAAATCGAAGATAAAAAAAGATTGGATGAACACGTTTTTGGACGCCACGTAATTTTTTTGGAAAAAAGGGAGGAAAATTACGAAACCTTTTGGGGTGGTTTTGGGAAATGGTGGGGTACACTAGTGCTAAAAAAAGAATGAAAAGAAATCAAAGATTTTCACTACGTTATAAGCACGGGTGGCGATTTATTAAATAAAAATGGTAATCGAAGGCACAAATGTAATTTAAAAGAAGAAAAACAACAAAAGGTAAGACGGGGGATCGAGAAAAAAACATCGATGAGGAAAAAAGATCCCAAAAGAAAAAAAATATCGCCGTAAGAATGGCCCGTTACGGTCCTGAACAAATTAACCGAAAATAAATTACGGGTCACGTGTCCCACTTTCACCGGGAAATTTAAAAAAGACAACGGAGTCGAATCCTACCGGGGTTTCACTCTCAAATGTTCCTACACAAAACGCACTAATCTCGAAGTAAACAAAAAAAACAATTTAAAATAAAATACAAAACTAATCTGTGAAAATCTGATATCTACATATGTACATGTCTCCTTGTTCTAGCTTCCTCTTGTTATGTGCCTCGTCCTGGCTACTAATTTGCTACCAGTAATCCTTACGTCCTTGTCTTGTAACCCTTGCCCTAGTAACTTCTTTCTTGTTCTCCTTTCAGGTTTTCTTTTTTTTTCCTCCTCACAAGGAAAAGTACCGCTATTCACTATTAAAAAGCGTCAACTTTGATGATTCTCACTGGTACAACAACTTACACTGGTACAATTTCCAACACGTTTAGTGGTCAACCAAGAAGTGGTCTCCCGCTGAGTAATAGGCCTGATCGATCTCGAGTCTTTCACTCACACATTCGTGAATTCCCGCACATTCAGCTATAGAATTCAAGAGCAGTTTGCTGTGCATTACTCCGCTCATTTGCGCAAGTATGCAACCGCTCTTGAACCACCGCTATTCCACTCTCAATTTTCACCCACATTCCGCTGGCTCGAATTCGTCCGACTTCGGCTTTTCCTCTCCATCCGATCTGTTTGTTTAATCAATTTGAAAGAATCAACAAAGTGAACAGAGATTATAATTCAAAAATTACTAAAATGGGTTTCCTCCAACCAATACCAAAAGAAGAGAGGAAGTTACAGGACAGGCCCCAAAACACAATTTTGCGCTCACTAAAATTAAACTACCGGAAGAAGATAAAACAAGGAGTAAGATTTAAATTACGCGATTAAACTTACTTACTTGCTTACCCGGTAGAATTCCTCACAGATTTGGGGACTAGGGACGAGCCCTTAACGTGCCACTCCACATATAGAGTCAAGGGTTAGGGTGGGGTCTAGGCCATCGGCGGGTTCCGTCAGAACCATCCTTTGTTCGTGAGTTGCCGCTTGTCTTGTTTGTGTTTGATGTCGATGTCATTGTATGTTTGGTTGTGTTCGTGATATTTCATATGTTTACATGATGTGGTGGTTGTGATGTTTCTCGGACTCCCTATCCCCTCGCGATGTATTTATGTATGGTATGTTTGTTGCTCTTGTAGGTATTGGGTCACCTCGTCCCCTCATTGACTTGTCTGGTGACGTCGATGTTGCGTTCCTTGTTGATTATGTCGCTCAGGAACAGACTCTCTGTCCCGTCTGCTTACTTGTTGATTACTTGTATTTTGTTGTAGTTAATGCTGTTTGTGTTTAGTGTGCCCGTTGTAAGGTGGGCAGGTTTAGAGGTGGACACACCGTCATTGACATCGCTGGTCTCATCCTCGCCGCTCGTCTCATTCGTCTCTTGATTGTTGGGGAAACCGCCCGTTTCTCCTCTCCTTCAGTGTACAAATGTCGTTCATCGAAATCCTATTTTAGTTGCCTCTGCAAGATGCTGGGGATGTGGGCATTTGGCTGATGGAACCATGGCTGCCCTCCACTTTCCCAGAATTTTGCAGAAACAAAGGGAGACAAGGAAAGGTGCGTAGAGTAGGCCTTGTCGTGGTAAATCTTACCGCAACAACTTCAACATGTTTGCATCATCAATAATACTACGTAAACGATCGTAGTATTGTGAGACTTCAGAAGCAGCTGAACAAAAGCTAGGCTCTTCATCTTTCGCACTTGGAGTGCGAAATTTTCAGAGTTGTCATACCTCCTTACTATACTGAAATAGAAACTGGTTATTTATTTTCTGTGCTTTCAGAACAATGGTTGGAAGAGGAGCATATACAGTACTACCTCGGTAATTCGAACTATTAGAGACCTACCCTAATTCGAACCACGGCGGTTTTCGAATTACTGAATACTTTTTTTCGAAGTCAATATTTCGGATGAAAAAGCAGTGTAAACCAGTTTTAAGTAGTAAAATGCATTTATTTATCGAAATAAGAAAGAATTAAAGAATGAATTCTGTTTGACATTTCTGCTTAAGACTTAAAAACTTGTGGTGCTTTTGTGGACAATTCATTTTTGTCTGACAAAAATGCTTGGAATGTTACTTATAAACTTTATTTAACTTAATTTATTAAAATGATAAACCATTCACAAAGCCAGTTGACACAAAAATGGTAACTGCACGCAAACCTTCAATGTTATTGTCTGAAAAAACTCACAACCTACTGAACTGGAATCGACATGTCTTCATCGTAAAAATGTTTTCCCCTAATACTATTTCTAAGGACATACTTTTAGCTCTGTAACTGTTAAAGCACTCAGCAAAGAAGCAACGAAAAAAATACAGAGTACAAATTTTGGCAAGAGTTCGAATTACAAGATACATAATGTAAAAAAATAGGTGTTCGAATTAGTGGAGCGTTCGATTTACCGAGTGTTCGAATTAGCGAGGTGGTACTGTAATTATCTTATGAAGAAGATCTTCTCTAAACCTTTTGGCAGAGAATGATTGCTGGATGATGGACGGTACATTCGACGTTGTGCCAACAATCACGCGACAATTGTTTTCGAATTATGGAAGAGTAGAACGGCAAATAGTTATTCTCATTTTTTGTCTGATGAGCAAGAAAACACGATCGCTCTATGAATTTGTTGTCTCAGAGTTACTTAGAGTTGCCAACGGTTATGGTATTCGCCTGGCACCAAAGCGAATTGTTTGTGATTTTGAGAAGGGAATTTCTTCCGCAGCAAAGACTTACTTTCCTTCGGCTGATCTAAAAGGGCGTCTTTTCTATTTCGGCCAAATTATTTGGAGAAGGGTGCAAAAGGAGCTGTAGGACTAGATCTATACATCAATGCACTTATATAACTGTGATGACGACAATCATCGCGTAAGCGTAGGGTGGATGAAGCGTCGAGAAAACTCCGCTATGTTCTGTGACCGAATGGCCCCTAAGTTGAAAGGAATGCTCTACACCACAGTTGTGCGTCCAGCACTCACATACGGTTCACAATGCTGGACGATGTACAAAAAGTAAGAGAGTAAATTAATTGCAGCTGAGATTAAGATGCTTCGCATGACAGCAGGAGTAACAAACCTTCATCGCATAAGAAGTTCGAAGATCTGTGGAAGCCTTCACGTCAAGGAAACCACCTTACGAAAGATAGAGCACGACCGGCTCAGCTGGTATTGCCACGTAGAAAGGAAAGATCATTTGAACCCAGTTAAAAAGGCAATATCAATGAACGTTCCAAAGACATCGCGAGGCAGGAGAGGCAGGCCATTAAACGCCTGGATCACACAAATGCGACGATATGTGCATTTAACCGAGTGTAACAGTAACCGAGTGATATTTGCTGATGTCAAATAGGCGAACCACACAGGCGGATCAGTAGAAAAGCGGTGAAGTGGGAGGGTTATGATCCCTTCTTTTCGGATCATACCCTCGCCTAAATAGGAAGAAGAATATATAACTATATTAGAGGTTCTATTTCAGTGCAGTAAGGAGGTATGACAACTCTGAAGATTTCGCACTCCAAGTGCGAATTATTAAGAGCCAAACAAACCGATTGGGTTCAAATGCTTCTTTTTTCCTTTTTGATACAATGTAGTGTGATGAACAAGGAGCCTATTGATCATTGATAATTATGAGAACAAAATGCATTAATTAGTACAATGTTCAAATATACCGTGCGATGAGTAATTAGAATATTTGTTTGATGAGATCTCTCAACTTTTTTGCGGGAGAGCGTTCCATATGGTCACATACAGACCGTGCAAGTCGCGCGGCAAAAATCGTGGGTTATCAATGTATTTGGGCAAACAATTGCACACAACCACATATATGTATTTGTGTAGTGGTAAGACATCAGCTTTAGTTTGGTATTTGTTCCGAATTTCTTTTTTATGGCTATAGTCCATCAAAAGAAGTGGACGATTTAAAATAGGGTTGTCGGGGGTAAGTCGCCAACCCAATGGGTTCAAGTTTTATTTAAGGTCCTTTATCGAATGGTTACTCATTCATTCTTCTTTTTTATCCCTTTGAAAATCGAAAAAAAACGTACCGGAAGTTGTAATTTTTTTTATTCCTGGGCAAAAAATTCAGCCAACCATTGGCGTTTTGTTTACGTCTACAAGCAAGCTTTCATTTTATATTCAACTCATCCTTCTTTTTTATGCCTAACGACATCACGCGGTCGGCTCTTAGACCATTGCTGCGCCTAACAAAAAAGAAAACAACTGTCGGGCAGGCGCCTGGGGCAACAGCTGTCTGGCAGGCGCCTGGGGCAGCAACTGCCATGCAGGCGCCTGGAGCAACAACAGTCAGGCAGGCGCCTGGGGCTAAGTCTATTAGAGAACAGTTTTGTGCCGGCCAACGCTGGGTAAGTGGTCCAACCTTAAATATGTATATAAAAAAAAAACTAGTCGTAATGTACTATAATACTAAAGTAGCGGGCAAGCTGCTGGAAATATGGTACCCGGTGTGCTTGCTGCGACCAACAAAAGAGATTTTGTTTAGTACTAAAGTACTATAATACTAAAGTAGTGAACCGATTTTGACCAAACTTCATAGAAATTTTCCAGAGCCAATACCAAAGATTGCATGAAAATGAGCTCAATCGGTTTCGTGGTTTCGGAGTCCATAGCATACAAACAAACATAGGTCCACACATTCTTTCCCATGGAAAAAAACACTTTCAATTTTTCCGAATTTTCCAGTTTTTGGGGCAAGTTTTCCAATTTTTCTTTCCGTAAAAAACTTATTCGGATTTTACGAACATTAAAAAAAAATGAGGCAAATCGGTCCAGCCGTTCTCAAGTGATGCGATGACCAACGAACAGAATTTCATTTTTATTTACAGTCGAGAACGGATAAGTGCACAACGTCCGGCCATCGATTTGTTGTGCACTTATATGTACTTTACTTAGTAAGGTGCACCGTATTTACACACTAAAAAAAAGAAACTGCATATATTTATACTATTTTAAATTTTTTTTTTAAAAAAAAAGATGAAAATTAAAAAAAAATTAACAAAAACAACACAACGACAACAAAATCAGATTCCATTTTGAGTTAAGTATATAATTGCACATATGTATGTACATTTGTACATACATACGTCCATGTAGATAATATATCCAAAACAACATTATTAATACATACTACTACCAGTGGTAGCGAACGTCTGACAAACATCCGAGACTATTGTTATCTCGAGAAAGCTGCTCAAAACGAATTGCCCTTCGGATACGGCACTAAACTGTAGGTCCCTTCCATTCTTCTGAAAAATATAACGCACACAATATGAGTGGTTGCGAGAAGCTATTCCCTGGCACTTAAAGAGCTGTTGGTCTCTTAGCTGTTTATTTACCGGAGGAATCCCCGGTAGGACTAGAAATAGGTGGTTGGACCAAGTCCGACATCTCTCCCGGAGCCATCAAGGGATTCCTCCTGATGAGTTGGAGTCAGTGGCGGAGGATCGAGAATGATGGAGGGTCCAAATGATCATCCTACCCCCGCGCCGCAACCCTCATGAAGAATTAGCGGGCCATGAAAATGTATATATGGTATGTATGTAGTTTAAGCGTTGCCACTAATTTTTTTTTAATGTAAAAAAATTACAAATTTGCATTTGCACTTATCCGTTTTAAAAACAGTGGAAAGCTTTATTCGGGGTCTTGAAAAGTTGTTCACTTATGAGGAATTTACACTTAAACGAACAAATTTGTATATATATGGCTAAAGTTGTTGCCCTTGTGCGATTTTTCCGCTTATCCGTTCTCGACTGTATATAGAAGATGTTATAAGCTATGATCTTTTGTTGTATCGGTAGAGATTTTGGAGGTAAGAGATGCCTACTAGACTCTCGTTGGCTACTAAATATTTCGTTTATAGGGGCTGAAACAGTGTTCGTCCTGTCCATTTGTGAATTGAGATATTTCTGAAGTTCAGATTCTGCACTTCTAAACGTAAACTGTATCCCTCCGGTAAGGTTTGTGTTTTCTGAATAATTAGCATTCTAGAAAGGCCACCATTCAAACCACTTATGAACACATCTAGAGAACGATTCTATAATTTTTCACAGTATGTACCCAGGAAAGGTATTGTACTGGATTGACGTCAAAAACTTCCATTTCTCTGACGCAATCCGCAAGTTTGGTTATTTCTTTGAGTTCCTGTTGGATAAGTGGAGTTTCAGGATCATCTGGATTTGGATCCGTGTTGCTAGACATTTTATTTTCCAATGCACCTTATCTGAGTTCTATTCTTCTTACAATCTCGATTCGAGCATTCATTGCTCCAGTTATCAGGCGAATTGCATCTTGTATATCTTCCATTTTACTAATTTTATTAAATTTTACTTTTAAATAACTTTTTTTATAATGGCCTAATTGCCCTTATTAGTTTTAGTTCTAATAACTTTCAAGCAACGTTTTTTTTTTTTAATATTTCGCTTGCTATTACACATACATATGTTCTTAAGATTTTATAGTAATAAAAATTGTACTCACATGAATATAGCTATAATTTTCATCCTGGTTTGAGATCTCGTTCAGCAGTATTCAGCGATGTTTAGAATGTTCTCGGATAATCCGTATTGCTCCTTTTTGGCTTAGTTAGGTCTACTAGTGGTACGGAATCACCCACACACTTACTTCTTATACTGTCTTGTGAAAAATCCTATGTTATTTTGGGATACACTCGCGCCACTGTATTTTACTTGTCTTTACGTGTAACACTCACGACAAGGTTTGCTAATCAGCGTTGTTCAATGGTTAGCATGTCTATTATTTAGTGTTGTTCTAACGGTGGATACTTACGACAATATCTATTATTTCCACACGGTTCTTAGCTGTTTCGACGGTTAGCTAATTTAACGACATACGTTGTTCTTATGGACATAAACGCCTGTCCCTGCTCGGGCGCCAGTTATAAACTTATGTTAATTAGAAATATGAAAAAAAATAAATAAAATACTGTTTTGGAGACAAGTGCCTCGCTTACTTTATTGCTAAACTAAATCTAAAGTACAATTATGCTTACAGTTCTATTTATAGGTTTACATTTCTATTCTTTTTGAGAAAATACATTTTATTTGAGTCCCACAGCGTCAACATTCTTGATGAATATGCCAAACGGATTATGATCCATATCCACTGCAAATGTAATTCGAATAATCGGCGCGTGTGCTGATTCGGTAGTTCTTACGTTTGATAACCATCCCACCTATCGTGAACGTTTGACAAACATTCGAGAGTATTATCGCGAGAACTGTAACGAAGTGACATAATCCACCACCCCAGAAGCGATCATCCACACTCCACGCACACCTCACTAACCACCTAATGCGGAGGCCGCCATCTGTTGGCAGGTAGCGATACTGAATCTCCTGTCAAACAAGAGGAGAAAATGTAAACACAAAGGTCGCAGACGAGAATGTGGAGGAAATTTTGCATTGGCTCAAAATTCACATTCTCGTCTTGCAGGACTTTTCCATAAAGGAGTGTGGATGAGAGTCAGTCGGAAGAGTCTGCTCAAGTGGTGATAGTACCAAGCAAGCGTACTCTTGACAGCCTCTCAAGGAAATAGTTTACGGACTTTTCCACCAATCTTTTTCCTGCCTTCACCTCGGTGATAGGGCAATAATCCACGGGTCTGCTACTAGCCATAGCCGGCCCGTCCGATAGGTTTCTCCCCTTCTGAGGGAAATAAATTTAGTAAATTACAGCGGATTTGCCGCCCTTTGTCGAGCTACAGCACGCCTGCCCTAAGTGCGGACGGCTACCTTCCAAGCCTGCCCTAAGTGCGGACTGGATCCTTCCCAAGCCTGCCCTAAGTGCGGACTGGGTCACAGCACGCCTGCCCTAAGTGCGGACGGCTACCTTCCAAGCCTGCCCTAAGTGCGGACTGGATCCTTCCCAAGCCTGCCCTAAGTGCGGACTGGGTCACAGCACGCCTGCCCTAAGTGCGGACGGCTACCTTCCAAGCCTGCCCTAAGTGCGGACTGGATCCTTCCCAAGCCTGCCCTAAGTGCGGACTGGGTCACAGCACGCCTGCCCTAAGTGCGGACGGCTACCTTCCAAGCCTGCCCTAAGTGCGGACTGGATCTTTCCCAATCCTGCCCTAAGCGCGGACTGGGTCCTCGCAAGCCTGCCCTAAGTGCGGACTGCGCCCTTTTTCGCCGACTTACCGAGCGGAGCCAGACAACCAGACGCATAACCCCGGCCCGTACCAGAACCAGCCGCAGGACGACCAACGTTAGAATTAAGTTATGTACAAATTGTTAAGTATAGAAGGTGTTAGAAAAAGAACCATTTAAATTGTTAACGAAGAAACATTGTATCAAATCGCTTCGTTTTATAAATAAAGTACCTCTTTCCCAAAGTCTAGGGTGTTCCTTTGGGTTAACCCTGGGGCCGGCGAGCCCACCTCAGCCTTTGAAGAAAGATACCCTCACAGAACGGTTCTTAAAAACTAAACTGTAGGACCCTTACATTCGTGCGAAAAATATAACGCACACAACACGAGCGGTTGCGAGAAGCTAGGCTCTGCAGATTACCTGGTTTAATCAGAACTCAGGTAAAGTTCGGAATCTATAATTTGTATAACATGACTTAGGAGTTTAACGAAGTCTATTAAAGTATTTAAAAAGATTCTTCAATTATTGCCCTTCAATATTTTAACGCATTTTGATAATAGTTGTGCAGTTTATTCCAGTCTGTGCCATTCAAAATAATACTCATCTCCAATTCATCCAAAACTCGGTAAGCGGTTTTACCTTGTGACCACAGAACTGGCAAATCAGAACACTTTTCTGAAATAAAATGACCAAAAAGGATTTTAACTTCTTGAAAATCAATGTTCTACTAAGAAAATACAAAAACCTGCAATTTTATTCCTTAATATTCGTATGTTTCAGACTACTATGGAGCTTATAAAATACTTTAATTCTCAAATAAAAGTCATCCTACATGGAATGCTCCATATGGGGATATGTGAATAAGCAAAATTATCGTAGTGCACGAAGGGTGCCGTGACATAAGGCCAATTCACAAAGTAACATAAGGCCAATTTGCTTTTATGTCACTTTCCAATACATCTTCCTTACCTGACCAGATTAAGGAAAGGTCCATGCCATTTTGAAAAGTCCCAACATTTTAGGGCGTAATAGCCATAAATTTACAATAGCTTTAAATCTTTTTATTTTGAAGAAATGCGAATAAAAAATGAATTCATATGAGAAATATTTACAGCACTGCATAACATTATTCCAAATAATACAAAAATGAAATCAGAACAAAACAGTAATAATACAAATTCGCGCGATTTTTAAAATGATTACCTTCTCAAATTCTCAGAAACAAAATCTTCAAGAGGTAAAAAGAGTCCCTTTTCTCCCCAGCGATTAGCTACTCACGCTAAGGGTAATTGCAGGCGCCTATATCTTAACAGTACTTGTGTGGCCCGGTTCGTGGTTAAAAGGATTTCACACTATTTGACATTCTTCGACTCATACATCGGATAAAAGATTGGCTAATATCCGCCGGACTAGAACTAGCTGACCATAAGACAGAAGCTGTTCTTATAACCAGCCGGAAAACCGTCGAATTTGCCAACTTTCAGGTTGGTAACCAAACCATCAGGTCGAAGGAGGCGGTTAAATACCTTGGAGTAATGCTGGACAACAAGCTACGGTTTAAAACGCATGTTGACTTTGTTGCCAAAAAAGCATCGCATATGCAGGGAGCTCTCTCGCGTATCATGCCTAACATCGGTGGACCTGGATACGCTAGAAGGATTCTACTCTCTAGAGTTATCACCTCAGTTCTGTTGTATGCCGCCCCAGTCTGGGCGGAGGCACTGAGGACGAAGGAGACCAAAAGGAGACTATCGTCATCATACAGACTCTGTGCGCTACGGACAATCAGCGGCTTTCGAACCATCTCTGACGAAGCTGCATTTGTCATAGCTGGAATGATCCCCATCGATATTCTCGCAGATGAAATGCTGAGGATATATAACAGAAGAGCATTGAGTCATCACGACTTATCAAGGTGATAAAAATCGAAGAAAGGGCAGCGTCAGCAGCTATGTGGCAAGCTCGTTGGGCTAATACAACAAAAGGCAGATGGACATATAAACTTATACCGACAATCCAAGACTGGATAAGTCGAAAGCATGGAGACTGCAACTATCATCTAACGCAGTTCCTGTCTGGCCACGGTGGCTACCGCAAATATCTACACCGTTTTGGACATTACAACTCACCATCCTGCCCGGAATGCCCAGGTGAAAATGAAGATACGGAGCACGCAGTGTTTTACTGCACACGTTTCACGGCATGGAGAATTACTCTGCCAAGTCCGTCACTACTCCTCGACCATATGTTACAGTCGGAAGAGAATTGGATGGCAATATGTTCCTTCGTAACAACTCTACAAAAAGAGCTGCGGAGAATAGAAGAGCTAAGAAGAGCAGCTGAAGCAGCGGAAGAAGCTGACACAAGAAGCATAGCATAAATTGCTAACCAGCCCCGCGAAGTAATACCTAACGGCAGTCCCGCGGGGAGAGTGGTTGAAGTGTGTGTTTAGTACGTAGGCGTATTAATGAAATCGATTACTCAGGTTTGCGAATCGTGCATGCTAGTAGCACTCGGGCTATTAGTATCTATGAAGATTACACATCCCTGGCGCAATCAAAAAAAAAAAAAAAAAAAAAACATCGGACGGCCTTCGGCCTCATATGCAGGTGCTCTGTCATTAAATGTAGACATGGATGCAACAATTAATGAAATAAAAAATGTAGATATACTTTTGATTTGTTTTGTTTTAAATGCTTGCGTAGAAGAAGGAAATACATGTTTTCACATTTAATGTGAAGTTATTTTATACTTGGTTACTCGCCTGCATACTCGTAGCACCTGCATGTGAGGCCGAAGGCCGTCCGGTGTAAGAGTCGAAGAATGTCCAATAGTGTGAAATCCTTTTAACCCGCGAATCGGTCCACCCAAGTACTGCTAAATTATTCATAGGTACCTGCCAGACAATAAGCAATTACCCTTGACAGAGCAACGAAGTTGCGTTTAACAAGTTTTTGCACTGAACAAATAAAACTAGATTTGGTCTTATGTCTCAAAATAATTTGGCCTTAGTCACTTTGTGAAAGCGACATAAGCCCAAATGTTAAAATTTAGTCTTATGTCGCTTTCCGAAAGCGTCATAAGGCCAAATGTTAAAATTTGGCCCTATGCCACGGCACCGCACGAAGAGCCATTACATCCTCTTGAAGTTTAGTGTGGCATTTACGAAGGAACCGTGATTTGGTCCATATTTTAATTCTGAATCATTATTTTCTTATTACGAACTGAATGATTAGTTAAGGTTTCAAGTAAGTTAAGTCGCTTAAATTAATTATGTTTAGAATGATAGAACTTTCGATAGGGATAGTTGTTATTTGACAAATGGCGAATGACATCTTCTCTGACCTATGTTTTGACATTTGTTCTAAAGAAGGCTTAACAAATTAACATGCAAGAGACTTATACCACAACAACGTTTGCAAATTGTGGAAATTTATTTCCAGAATAATTTTTTTGTTTGCCAAAGTGACTGAGTTAATGATAAATTCCGAACAATATTTACTCTACTCGATGCAACAGCAAGAACAAGATGGAGGGCTGTACGTACAGAAGATAATGTCGGTGCTTTAAGCGAAAGTGTTGATGAAGATCCGAAGTGGTCTTTGTTATTTCACTACATGAAAAAAGTTGCGCAGATATCTTGGTCCACATTCCATATAAGATCCAATTGGTACAAGAGCTCAAGCCACTAAACTAGCATGACCTTGAATAGGCTGAAAATCAATTACAAGCTGATCCACTTTTTTTTTATCAAAAAAATGTTGTTTAGTGATGAACTTCATTTCATGCCTACGCTAACAAACAAAATTCACGAGGTTCCACTAAATTCAGAAAAATTTACTCTTTGGAGTATGTAAGCTTCATTGTATTTCGCAACCCTAATTCGAACTTAACCTTTGTCTCTTTCTTTTCCAACAAACCGTTTGTATATGCTTTTAACCTCTATATAATACTTATAATCAAATTAGCAAACTAGCAGTTCAATAAAAATAATCATCAGTGGTCCATTGGTCTAATTGAATACCATTTATTAAATCTACTCGTGTTGGACATATGCCGGAAATTATAATATAATTGGAGATGGTGGAGATCAACTTTACCATAAATATCTGTGAGATGATTAAGGAAATATTTAAAAAAATCCTCATGTGGGGGAATAATCACTTATTCAAACATACAAACAAGGACGTTACCGAATGTGCGTATACAGCAAAGACCGAAAAAGTAAGATTTTCTGTGCTATTTATGTGTTATTTATTTTCATTCAAAATTTTTCTATTCATAATATTTGCTTTATAAATACGAAAGGACTTACGACAATGACAGTTTTTTCGTTAAAAATATACCTATAATGCAAGTAATGACTATATTTTAGAGATCATTTATTAGATGCCTTCTATATTTCACTGCTATCTTAATGTAACTTATGCGATTTTTCCAATGACCATTTTCTCCATTATGTAGAGAAATTATCTCTTCTTCATTTATTCTATTCCTGCCCAAATATTTTAGTTTGAATTCCTTAAGAACTGGACATATACTTAGGAAGTCTTTAAAATCCTTATTCTCATTTTTATTGCACAGCGAACAAAGTTCAGATGCATTTCTATTTAATCTAGTTGCACATAGTTCAATAATATCACAGCGAGCCGTAAAAATCCAAATTATATCTTGTTGCTTTTTATTGTCTACAAAGTATAGATGTCCCCTTGAATGGTTTAATTTTTGGTAAAACTTATTCGTCTCTGATGCTTAACATATTTTTTTTTTGATAGCATGAATACCTGAAGTTGTGCAACAATTAATTTTTTTTCCTTCCCATACATTTCTGTTAAACTCTTACTCACACCATCTCAAATTGAACTCTTCTCCGAGTTTGTTAAGTTCATTTACCCAGAAGATGTTTCTTGCTATAACTTTTTTCGTCTGTATATGCAGTAATCGTTGGTTGCTATACTCAAACAACACTTTTAAAGAATATCTGAGGTGGAAGTGTGTACATATGGTTGTCTTCAATTCCAGTCTCCAGCATAAATATATAAGTTGGTGTCCAATTAGGCAGTTTCAATATGTTTTTTTATTACAAAGAAACGCTGCAATTTGTCTACTTCGTCAAACGACTTGTAACCCCAAACCTGCGCGCCGTAAGTCTGTGTTGCTCTGCAAACCGCCAGAAAGAGTCTCCACTTGGTCGAGAGTGAGACATTTGATTTACTGACAAAGTTATTCCACGCGGCATTCATACTATTTTTCGCAGAGTAGTTTCGCTTTTCGACATGCTTTACAAAATTCATTTGAGGTGTAAGTATAACTCCCAAATAGCAGTACTGGGACACAAATTTATTGGGTTGCCCTTAAATATCCAATTTTCTCGGCAAGATATTCGTCCAGCTTTTTTGAAGATCATCATCTCTGACTTGCTCATGTTCGCTTTTAGATTCCACTGTCTGCAATATTGTTCCAATCTGCCTATCATATTCTACATTAAATATATGTAAAGTGTTATCCAATAGGGATTTCCGAACTTTGACAGGTGATTGCGGCCATACTGTTGAAGCTACATCTGTCAAATTGGCTGTCATTTATTTAGTCAGTCTTGCCAAATCAACATGCCGAGTTATAGCGTTCAACAACATGTGTAATTGATTAAATTGTCTTATGAAAATGAGTCTTCTGTTCGTGCAACATTTCGTGAGCTTCGCGAATTTCGGTCGAAAAATCATATTCAGCGACGAGGCCCATTTCTGGGTGAATGGGTTCATCCGCAAGCAAGATTGTCGAATTTGGGACGATAACAATCCACACGAGATCCACCAAATTGCAATGCATCCAGAGAAAGTCACTGTTTGGTGTGAATTTTGGGCTGGTGGCATCATCGGTCCATACTTCTTTGAGAACGATGTTGGCCAGGCCATCACCGTCAACGGCAAGCGCTACCGGTCGATGATAACCAATTTCTTTTGGCCCGAATTGGATGAAATGGACACCGACGACATGTGGTTTCAACAGGACGGCACTCCATGCCACACAGCTGGTTCCACGATGCACTTTCTGCACGAACGATTTCCGAACATGGTTATCTCACGCGGAGGCGATGTGAATTGGCCACCGAAATCGTATGATTTGACTCCGTTAGAGTGGGGTTTTCTCAAGTCACAGGTCTATGCCAATAAACCACAAACCACCACTGCCCTGAAAGCCAACATAATCAATGCCATTGGTTCAATTCAGCTTGATTTATGTGCCATGGCTATGGAAAATTGGACGTTTCGGGTGTTATATTCCATACATAATGACATACATGAGTCTCCTAAATAAATAAAAAAATGGAATGATATCTCACTCACAGTTTGTTTTATTCAAATTTAAAGATAGGAAACGCTTAATGGAAAACCTTTTATGTAGTCCACAAAAACAGCATAGACTCTCTTCTTTTCCATGAATTTCCAGTGTACAATTGCTGCCAAGTTATATAATATTATCTGCCTTTTCTAAAACTCGCTTGGTATTCGTTTAATATTTCGTATTTGTCTACCCACTTATACAGTCTATCATTTATAATGCCCATCATTATCCTTACTATATAGTTCATAAACGATACGCCTCGGTATTTATTTGGTTGTTTGCTGTCGCCTTTTTTATATATGGGGTATATAATGCTGGTTAGAAATGTCTTGTCAAGTTTTCCATTGTTATATAGAGTATTGTATGTTCTTGCCAATTCTATCAGAAAACCATCCTGTGCATTTTTAATAAATTCATACGGTATCCGGTCTTCTTCATGTGCTTTGTTTAGTTTTACTTTGGTCAAATCTTGTTTTATTTCTGTCACCGTTATTATTCCATCTAAATCTTCGTCAACTTGTAGCATTAGGGCATATTGCATATCCTGCGATATTTGAGGCGGGTTTAGTAAGTTTTTAAAATATTCTCTAAACTCCGATGAAGTTATATCTATAGCCGTTTGGGTAATTAAACTTCGTATTTGCCGAACTAGCCTCCACTAGTCCTTGCTATTGTTAATCGAGTTTACCTTGTTGACTATGTTTTGATAATATTGAGATTTTTGCTCAACGCACACTTTTTTATAATATTGGAGCGCACACAAGTAGTTTTGTTTATTTCCCACCCACCTATTCCTTTAAATTTCCTTAACTGCATAAATGACTTCTTTCGGGCATTATAGCATTTAGCGTTGATGGATGGATGGTTCATTCTTTGGTATATAAAAAGGCCTTGCTAAAATTTATGGCGCTGCTACTTTTATTATTACTACCAATTCTTCTAGTTCAGAACTTTTATTTTGTTGTTTACGCAAATTAATTTGTTCTGCTATTGCTTCGTTGTACTTTATTTTATAATTACGGTTTCACTTCATTTTCGGTAAAAGATTGCTTTTCCTCGTGCTCTTATCAACTGCAAACTTAAGAGAGAGAACTATTGGCATATGGCAGACGCAGAATTTATCTATATTGGCCAGGTGATCCTGCGAAACTGAACAAATGCCATTGACTGATTCGCCTACTCCGCTAATAAATGTATAGTTGCCCTGTTCATCTCCTTTGGCCCTGTCATTTATTATAACTAAACCATTGTCATTGGAAAAATCAATAAATTCTCGCCCTTTTGCGTTTACTACACCATCTTTTGATCTTCGTATTTCTAACCCGCTTTTGAACGATTATTCATATATTTCTTCAATGGGTTGCTGCAATTCGCCAATTCTGATGTTAGGGCCTCCTAGTACAATAGTACAATAGGGTTAATCATATTTTGCTCTGTAAATACATGAGTGATCCTCTTGAAGTTATCATGCCAGCTCACACCTCTTAGGTACAGAGGAATAATAGTTTTTTTTTTTTTTTTTGTCGAGAGCAGGTGAAAAATCTTCCAAAGACACCATCAGGCCCGACCGCGCGTGCTTATGGTAGTGTGAGATTTTTACTCACTAAAATAACACCTCTCCTCAAAATTATTACTACAACTAAGCCGACGTTTATCCAGTAGTTTTATTTTCGCTTACGAGAATCGTGATTCTATACTCTGTCCAACATAAATTGGCAGTACACGTCTTCAATTCAATTCAATTTCAATTTATTCAATTCAAATGTACATTAAGATATAATCTTTTATAGTACTTAGCTTATACATACTTAGAACAATTAATCAAAAATTATAATAAGTCATGTTAGCAAAGAAATAACAGTTAACCAGAGTATTTATGATATTTACAAAAAGAATAGAAATTATAAAATAAAAATATAATAAAAAATAGAAGAGAAACAAAATCAAAAGGGAAATAGTAGATTGTAATGGGGAGGGTGGTGGGGGGGTCGAAGTAGAAAAGAGACAAAACAGGAAAGGATATATGTATATAGCAGTTTATTGTGAGGTAGCAAAATGTTGAAAGACTGCATTTTTAAAGTTTGTAGCGTTAGTTATAACCTTGATACGCAAGGGTAGCGAATTCCAAAGCTTGATGGTGTGAACAAAGAACAGGTGCGAGGAGTTTAGATAGTTGTGCATAGGTACAATTATATTACAAGTCCTCGGTGATTGTGCGAAATGTAGTTTGTAGAATAGATACGGTGGAGTTTTAGTCTGAATTACTTTTTGTAGAAAAATGCAATTTCTGGCGTTGATATATTGTTGTAGAGTGCACCCTAGTAAGTTCCTGGAATATTCGGATATATGATCATGCCTTCGAAGTTCATATATATAGCGCACAGCATCGTTAAAGGCTACTTGAAGTTTGCGCTGAGATAAGGAGTCAAGACTGCAGTACACAACTTCGGCATAGGTAATTATAGGTAGAACCAGAGTTCTTATAAGCCACAGCCTAGTTTCAGTAGGAGTAAAACTAGCACTTACCCTTAATTTACGGAGGCATCCGTAGATGCGACCGATTACAGCGTTCACATGATTATAGCCACTTAATGTACGATTTATTACAAAACCTAGGCTGGTAAGGGACTCAACCAAGGTTAATTTACTACCACAAATCCATAGGTCAGGTAAAATATTAAGGTCAAATGACGTGTTTGAAATTGGTATTACCTGCGACTTTGATGGGTTTATAAGCAATCCATTTGACACCGACCAGTGATAAATTTTAGCTAAATCCGCGTTAAGTAAAGATGCAAGTTCAGATATTTTGCACATCGGCCGGGACAGATGGAGTTGAACATCGTCCACATAAAGATGCACTAAAGCATGTACGCAAACTAATGGCAAGTCGTTAATGAACATGCCAAACAGAATAGGGCCGAGAATGGATCCCTGAGGCACGCCTTGATTTATGGGCTTCAGTGTAGATAATCTATCACCAATAGCGACTCTTTGCTTCCTTTCAGAAAGAAAACATTTTAAGAGTTTTAAGGGTCTCTCCCCGAAACCAAAAAGATGCTGCAGCTTCCAACAAAGGATTTCATGGTTCACCTTGTCAAAGGCCTTAGAGAAATCAAGGAGGCATAGGAATGTTATGTAGCCCCTATCGAAATCACGTCTTATGTCATCTAAGATATTGACCATAGCGGTAGAACAACTGTGATTAGGTCTGAAACCAGATTGAAAGGGGCTAAGCAAATTATTTAAGGATAGATGGTTCTGTATCTGCTTCGCTAAAAGTTTCTCAAATACCTTGGATAAGCAAGGTAAGATACTGATAGGCCTGTAGTCATTTAAAGAGGCCGCATTGGTCTTCTTGGCAACAGGAATGACCCTAGCAATTTTCCAAGATTGCGGAAAGATCGAGGTTGTGATGCAGTGGTTAATAATATGGGTTAGATGAGTGATAATAAGAGGTAATATTAGTTTGATAAACCGGATAGACACTCCATCCTCACCAGCAGAATTAGACCGTATGGCTGCAACACACTCAATCACATCGCTCTCCACTACTGCTTCAAAGTCCGCTAATCTGGGCACAGATGTACCTGCATTAGCCACCAGGCCAAGGTGATTTACTGCCTCAACACTACCAAGGAAATGGTCATTCAGTACGTCTGGGTCAAATTCACAATTGGTGCAACTTTTACCCGCCGTAATTCCAAGATGACGAAGATTAACCCAAAGTTTTTTGGGGGGCAGCGACGTATTTAATTTAGAGGCGAAGTAATTGCTCTTGGCTCTCCGAATAATATATGTTGCATTGTTTCTCGATACTTTGTATGCACGCCAGTTAGCAGAAGAAGGGTTATGTTTCCATTTACCATAAAGTTTATTGCGATTTTTGATTCCAGCAAGGACTTCGGAGGAAAACCACGGACAGATATTATTGCGAATTCTTATTGTTTTGGTGGGAACGCATTGGTCATATAGGTGGGCAACGAAGAATTCGAAGAAGTTTAGCTTATCGTTGGCATCGGCAGTTAGTCTACAATTGTCCCAGGGGATTTCAAGGGCAGCGTTATGCAATTCATTGAAATCAATCGAGCTAAAATCTTTATACGAAAATGACATAGAGACAGCAGCACAAGTAAAGTGGATATTGTAAGTACAAAAAAGTAGGTCATGGTCAGAGATATATTCTAAGGATAGCTGGTCGAAGAGGAGTACAGAAGAAGAATCAGATACAATAAAAAGATCAAGCAGACTGGGAACAGAGTTAGTACAAAAACGCGTAGGGTAGTTATTAACTATTTCGAGCCCTAAAGAAGAAACGCAGTCCTTTAATTGAAAAGCACGATAGTTAGTTCTTAGCAAATTAGCATTGAAATCTCCACAAATAAAAATGTGCTCATAAGTTGCAGAAAATTCGGAGAGAGATGAGAAAAAAGGATCAGGCGGATAGCTTCTTTTAGGGTTATACACACATGAGACTATGCACTTAGTGCAGCTGTCATGAATTTCAGCGATTAAGTACTCAATACCTGAGTCTACAGACTTACGGACTATTCTGCAGTTAAGGACAGACTTGCAATAAATTGCCACCCCTCCTCCAATAGTACTCGTTATTCTGTCATTTCTGTATAAGCTATAAGTTGGGATATTGTAAAGACAATCTGCGAAATCTGGATTAAACCAAGTTTCACTCACACATAAAACATCAACACAGGAATTTGCAAACAAGTAACGTAGGTAATCTAATTTGTTTGAATTAAGGCTACGGGCATTAAGATGACAAACTTTAAATCCATCACGACGCTTAGAGAGAACATTTACCATAGCAAAAGCGGAGCTTTCATTCACACCACGTCGACTATTGGATAAGAAACTATTATCCATAGTCAGACCAGAAAATGTTGCCACAAACGAAAAAATGCATTCTTATGGGAAAACGATACATACACATAATGGGAATAAGAAAAAACATATAAAGGAAAGGTGAACAAGATGGAAACATTATAAAGAGAATAGGAAAATTCAAAGAATAAAATTGAGATGAAAAAAAGTAAATAGTCTTAATATGGACAATTAAATAGCAAAGAAAAAAAAAAGAGTATAATTTGATTATAAATAATAAATAAAAGTACAATGACTTGACGATGCTTTCATTCTTGCGTCGCAGCAGCAAGCAGATCTTCGGAGCTTTCGATTCGAAAGCTTTTTCCAGTAGCAGACTTCTTGATGTAAACAGATCCAGACTTCGTATAAACAGAAAACAGCTGTTTTTTCCGCTTCAAGTTGAGGGCACTTTGTAGAAGAAGCCGGGATTGCTTGGATAAGCTCTCGTTCAAGTAGCAGCTGTTGTCTAGGTCAATGCCCACATCACGAAGGCTTAGCTCTCGGTTGTTTAGCTTGCGGTAAATAGCCGCTGATTTGAGTACTTCATTCCTCTCATAACAGCTGTTGAATTTTAACACAATTGACGAAGAGACTGTGTGTCGTGTGGTGTGGTTGCGCTTCTGTATGCGAAAAATATTTTTTAGGAGAGGGGGCTTGCAGTTAATCGTAAGACAAAGGCGGTTGAACAGATGTTTTAAGTTCTCATCAGGGCTCTCAGGTATTCCATAGAGAATAGCATCACAGGCAACCTCTTTTTTCTCCAAAGCGTTAACTTGCCGCTGAAGAGCGAGTACTTCTTCACTATGCATGTGTGAAACAGCCTTACGGTCCAATTCGAGTTTATCGACACGGTCGATTATGATGGAAATTGAATTGTCAATTACCTCAAAGCGCTGCCGCCAGCTATCTTTAATCTCCTCAATTTTTGTCATAAATTCTGCACGAAGCTTTGCTATTTCTTCCATAACTCCAAGTCGGAACAACTCAATTTGTTTGGTGAGGTTTTCTTCTAAGACCGTACGGATTAGAATTGTATTGTCATCATTCGGAGGCTTGGACGATGGAGAATTCAGCTGAGTAGGCGTAGAGAGTAGGCCTTTTTGAAGAGCGGATTTGGAGCGAAGATGCAGATGTGACATTGTGTTAGGAGTAATTTGAGAGCGTATTACAGGTAGAAGAAACAAAAAACAAATTCGAATTCCACCCGAATATGTTTAAAACACTGACTATCGAAGTATATTATAATCGGCGATGGAATTACTACTTTTAGTGCTTCAAATCGCGAGGTTTAGAAAAATATTTGGCAGGAAAATACACCGGAGTTACTCACTGAAGCTGGACGAAGAGAAAACGCGTCTATTCGTTACTACACTCCATTAGGCCCATTGTCTTATGGGGAAGCTTTTTCAAAATCAGTACCGTGCCATATTTTTGCACCATACTAAATTGAAAGAAACCCCCCATAAAAAGTGTTTACCCGGCAGTGAATTTCCAATTGCATCTGACATAGACCCAACATTATTGGCTGTGGCCTGTGGCTGCTGCTATTCAACCCCCATTGAATTGATGTGCATTCAGAGTTACCAGTGTCCGTTTGGTAACTCGTTCAGTTTTTTTTCCTTGGGTTTCTGTTGAGGAGCTTTTGGCTTTAGAGCTTTAAAAAAAGTTCTTAATGATAAGTGTTATCGTGGAGATCTTGTTTTGATCTTTTGCATTTTTTTTAATGTGTGGAAAATACGTTAAAATGCAGTCACAAAATTGCAAGCTGTTTTCTTTAAGGAAAAAGTTTATTTGCGTAGGTTTTCGTAGCGCGTGGTCAGTTTTTTTGATTTAAGTGTATTTTTCTAAATTTGGATTGTGAAACTAATGCGAAGTTAAGTGTTTTTATGTAAATTGTATTTTTAAAACGGGTATTTAATTTTTTTTTGAGTTTTGTGCGCCTTTTATCTTATTTCTTGGTGGTGTGGAAAAGCAAAATTTGTTTTATTTTTTTATAAATAAAACAAATTAAATGAAAATTTCAATCAAAAAAAAAGGACGGTAACCCTACATAATATTCTATCCGGAAACCCGGAAACGGAAACCCTGTAAGAGCTTTTGTTAGAATAGCAGCTTACGGAAAACAAAAGAGTGCGAATGAGAGACAAACATCCCTATCTTCCCTGTACTGCCAATTTATGTTGGACAGAGTATAGAAAAAGATGATCGTATGTGATTAAAAATAAATGTAGCACTTTAGACTGGTTAAATTCCAATGAAAATTCCTGCCTTTTTCGCGACCGGCATATGCTATGACGCGAGGTCAAAAGGTTTTGTCCTTTGAAGGCGACGAATTGAATTGTTCGCGTCAAGTAGTTGAATGACAGTACGGTTACAATGGCCATGAACACGATTTTCGTGTTTACGCACAAATTTTGTTATCTCTTCGACGACGCTGGGAATTCCCAGATCCCGATGAATATCTTCGTTACTTACATACCACGGTGCGTTAACGATCGTTCTAAGAACTTTATTTTCAAAAGTTTGTATGATGTTTCTATTGCTTTTCTTGGTACAACCCCATAGTTGTATACCATACGTCCACACTGGCTTTAGCACTTGCTTATAGATAAGCAGTTTGTTATGTAGGCTCAACTTCGAATGTTTTCCGAGTAGCCAGTACATTTGTCGGTATTTGGTTTGAAGCTCGTCGCGTTTCTTGTTTACGTGCGATTTCCATTTGTGCTTAACATCTAGAGTCATTCCTAGATATTTTGCTTCGTTCGCGTACGGTATTTGAGCCGAGCTTAGATATACAGGAAATCTAACCACTTTTTTGTACGTAAAGCTGACGTGAGTAGATCTGCTTTCGTTCAGCCCAATACGCCAAGAATTCGTCCAAGTGTGGACTTTATTAATAGCATGTTGAAGCTTTCCAGTTGCTGCTGCAATAGTTTCGCCCGTGGTCAATATCGCCGTATCGTCCGCAAACGTGGCGACGACGCAGTTTCTTTCCTGTGGGATATCACGCGTGTACAGTACATATAGAAGCGGGCCAAGGACACTTCCTTGTGGAACTCCGGCCGCAATCTCCTTGAAGTCAGAGTAATCATTTCCGTGCTTAACACGAAAGAGTCTCTCGGTGAGACACGATAGTAGGATTAGAAAGATTTGCCGTGGAATTTATACTCCAAGCCTTCGTGCCAAACCTTATCGGAAGCTTGTGCGACGTCAAGAAATACACCACAACAAATCTTTTTTTCTTCCAGAGCTTTCTCTATCACGTCAGTTATTTTGTGGACTTGGTCAATTGTAGAATGCTTGATTCTAAATCCAAACTGATGGCCAGGAATGAGACGTCTTTCGTCGAGTACGGGCTGTAGACGTTTGGAAAGTAGTTTTTCAAATATTTTTGAGATAACCGGCAATAAGGAAATAGGCCGATATGATTTCTTCTCATTTAGCGGTTTGCCTGGTTTCGGGACCATTATAATCTCTGCGACTTTCCACTGTCTCGGAACATAGAGCAATCTGAATGAAGCGTTGATCAAATAGAGCAGTTTGATAAGAGCTTTATTCGGCAATTCCTTGACTACCTGCGCCGTTATCAAGTCGTAACTCGGAGCTTTTTTCGTCTTCAAATTTTTAATCACTTCCCTCAGTTCAATCAATGCAACTTTTTTTACTTTAAAGTTGTCAGATGTCGTCACTGGGAAGTCGGGCGCTAACGAAGGGCCGTCGAATGGCTTAAACGTTTCTTCTAAGTGCAAAGCAAAAAGTTCTGCCTTTTCTTTGTCGCTCTTGGTGCAGTTTTCATCGTTTTTCCGAATTGGTGGTGCTTGCATTTGAGGTTTCCGGATGCCTTTTAGCGCTTTCCAAAGCGAATAATTTGTTCCTCTTTCACCGGAGAGATTTTCAAGGTATGTCGCTACCTTTTTCCTTTAAAATTCCCGAATACTATCTCTAAGGGGATTGAATAGTCGGTTAAGGACCGTTTTATGCTGCGGTGCACGGGTGATTTGCCACTTCTTTCGTGCTTTTCGTTTCTCCCCCACCAATTCAATGATTTTTCTGGGATACTTTTCGTTGCGGTTGATCTTATAGCTTCTAGAAGGAGTGTTTCTCCATGCCGCTCTTTGAACTGCTTCTACAAAACGTTCAACTTCGTCCTCTAGTTCACAAGGTGTTCTAAGTGATACATTTAAGGCAATATTTGTTTCGCAATCATTTCTAAAGCCGTCCCAGTTTGTTCTATTGCTAGTTAGTCTTGGAGGTCCTTTTATCTTGACCAGCGCTTCTTCAAGTAATAAAATTACGGGTGAGTAGTCAGAAGAGAGACCAAAACATTATTTGATAAACTTCTCGTAAATGCCTTTTGCAACAAAAAAATCGATAAGATCGGGAATTTTTTGTGAGTCAGTTGGGCAATAGGTCGGTTTTCCTGTCGAATAAAAACAGCAACCGAATTTATATGCCACTTCGTAGAGAGATTTTCTTTTAAAAGATGTACATCTTGAACCCCAGAAGGTGTGCTTCGCGTTGAAATCTCCACCAATAAGGAAACTTGAACCAAGGGCATTGAAGACACGAAAGTAGTCATCTTTTTCTAGTGAGCATCGCGGCGAACAGTAAGCAGATGCTATATTGTAGCTCAGGTGTTATTATTTAACCGTTACCGCGCGCAATTGAAGTTTTTCCAGCTCTGTGCTTATATGTGGGCGCCGTGGCGTAAGTGGTTAGTGTGTCGGATCACTACGCATGAGGTTCCAAGTTCGAATCCCGGAAAATACCAAAAAGTTTTTTCACGGTCCCACCTCTCGCGAGCGTCTAACAAACATCCGAGAGTATTGTTGTCACGAAAAAGCTTTTCAAATCGCTGTTCGGATTCGGCATTAAACTGTCCCTTCCATTCGTGTGAAAAATATAACGCACACAACATGAGTGGTTGCGAGAAGCTAGGCCCTGGCACTTTAAAGAGCTGTTGCGCCAAATATTTGTTTTTGTTTTTTTGCTTATATCGACCGAATATTCGATGTTAGTTTTAATGAATAAGGACGAACCGCCCCGCGCTCTATCAGAAGGATTATAGGCATGATAGCCAGAGTAGCCTCTTATATTTATTTGCGACTCCCTTGTTAGATGGGTTTCAGAAATCCGACATATATTTTCTCTTATTAGAAACATTTCTAATTCGTTAGATTTTTGCAAGAGTCCATTTGCATTCTATGTTACTATCTTAAGCAAATAGTTCATATCTACTTAGATTTAGATATAAGGTTAGCCATACAAAAGCTTTCGACGTTACTAAGACGTTCGAGAATCCGTTTGTTAATTTCACATTGTTCCTCGAACTTAGCGTAGATGCAGTTCAGAATTTCATTCAACGGATCAGAGGGTGGCCCGTCGTTTCGTTTGGTTGCTTTGGCTGCAGCCTGAGAATATGTCAGACGTACGGGGTTCGCTGGCTTATCCGAGGTTATTTTTCGTTCAGCCTTTTTAGTGGACGACTTTGACGTACGGCTCAGAGGGCTGATTGCCTGTTTCAAGAGTCCGCTCTGCTGATTCAAGCGTCCTTTTTGTTGGCTTAGGAGTTTGAACAACTGGCTTACGAGCCCGCTCAGTCTGCTTAGCAATACGTTCTATCGATTTAGGCGCCCGATCGACTGATTTCGTTCCCCGTACAATCGGCGCATCTGTAATTCCTTAGCGACCTCGCAACCGCACTAATTTGCTGGGTGCCTTCTTTTACAGTTAACGCAAGTTGCTTTTTCATTTTTGCTCAAACTGCAATTTTCCGAAGAGTGTTTTCCAGCGCACTTAACGCAGCGCGGCTCTTTTCGACAGTACGCTTGTGTATGATTAAACTCTTGGCATCACTTGCATTGAGGGATTGTCTTCGTGTTGATACGTAGTGGCTCGATTTTAACGACCATACTCATGATTGTACGAATATTATATATCTTTCCCTGGCTTCCCGTTTTATCGAATGATAGAACAAAAAGGGGAAGTTTGCGTTTCACTATAGCTTCTTCTCCGCGGTCGGGTCGTTTTCGCTCTTTTTTTAATAGGTTCACGGCGTCGAGAATGCTATCACCTCTATCGCGTAAATCACCTATAACGTCTTCTTTAGCGCACGATGGATGAAGTCTTCTAGCTACGATACTCAAGGGTCTCTCAGACTTGTCTGCGTAAGTATGCCATTGGATTTTTTCGTTGCTAAGCTTTTGAGATACAGCCCGATAGCCCTCAGCGTCATTAACCTTGATTTTCCATGCATCGTTTCGCAAGGAAGTTACTTTGAATTCAGTAGCAATCGTTGTTTTTAAGATTTTCCTCAAAGAATTGTAGTCTGCAACGCCTGTAATATTTATTGGTAGAGGGGCGCGTTTGCTTTCAATTTGCTTTTCTGCTTTTGGCTGCGCTTTGCGATTAGGTTCGGGTTGCGGAACAACCTCTGGCGATGAACCGGCCTTACGTTTTTTAGATGGCCTTCGTTTAAGTGACCAATCAGCTCACACCTCTTAGGTACAGGGGAATAATAGTGAACGATATATCTTTAAAATTTTTTTTTATCATCTCTGTGTTGGTCTGATGTGCATTAATTTAGTTTTTAGCGTTTATGATTAGTCCGAAATCGCGACACCATCGTACTTTAGAGTCTAACTCGACTTGCATGATGGTGGCGTCGTTGGTAAATCCCTGTGGCTGACTACTATTGCTGTATCATCCGCAAAAGCAAATCCAATACTATCTCGCAACACGGTAAGTATTTGATTTGATTTAAATATTCTATAATATAGAGTAAAGGTTCCAATATAGAGCCTGGGGTGGGGAATTCCGTATCTGAGATATTTTTCTTGGCTGAGTCTGTTTGAAATTTTAACTTTCATTCCTTTTTTTTCAAGCACCTGTTGAATATATCCTCGGATCCCGGTTTTCTCTATCATTTCAAACAGTTTCTTATGTCCTAAAGTGTCGAAAGCCTTTTTTTAAAATCTATGAAAATTGCGAGACTATGGTAGTTTTCATTAAGATTGACATTAATTCAGTTGGCGAATTTCGCAAGAAGTTTACTTGTGTTTTTATTTTTTATAAAGCCATATTGATTTTGGATTATGATTTTGTATTTACTTGTACTTCTGTATGGTATGTCTTTATGCTACATGTATGTACAACATTTTCTATTTCGTTTATGAAGCTAGAGGCGAATTTGTTAGTTAGCCTTCTTAGATAAGACTTTTTTCCATACCAAAATTAGTTTGTATAATTTCATCCAGATATTTAGTCATTCATCCTATTATTTCATTGATTAAACTCCGCGTCTTTGTTGGATTCATGAGAAATTCGGAAATCTTGTCCCGGTAAAAATTTAATTTGGTTTTTCAATTCTTTTGCTAACAAAATTTCCGTAACTTTTGTATTCAGCTTCGTATGGTATGCACCTCCTATTATTTTTCCTGATCTACCCAGGAGCTTGTCAAATTTCGCTTTTTCATTTTGGCTTTCTGTATTGAATTTTTATATGCAATCTTAAAAACTTTACTGAATTCTCCATACAGATTATTTACGTTATTGAAATTTTCCATAATATTGTTCCAATTAACACTTTCTATGTAATTCTATAATAGCTAAATTAAAAAAAAAAAAAAAGGATTTTACTACACATGGGCGCCCCCCTTTTTTTACTGCCTTTATTTATACCATTTACCACAATCCTAGCTGGATGACAACTAAGGATAATAAATCCGACACAATACCAGGAGAATATAAAAACAAACTTTAAGAAATATTGATGGAAATAAAACACATATTTGCAGGGGGGCAGGTCGCAGGGCTAGTCTTCTAGAATTAATAATAATAATAATGTATGTATGGTAAACTGGGGCACATTCGGCACAAAAAATGCCAAGCTTGGTATTACTGAAATTGGTTAACATATTTAGAAACTTGAAACGCTGTATGAAACATTGTTATTTTATTTTTTAAATAAGTTACACATTTTTTCCGTAGCACTTATAAAACCCTTCGTTTTTCTTAACTATAAAAAAAGTCGTTTCGCCGAATGCGCCCCGTTCCGGACACATTCGTCAATGCTCGGGGCACTTTCAGCATAGAAGCTTTCTTGATCCAAAAACAAGAATCGACGTTATTTAATTATTTTTTATTGTTTTTTCAAAAACAAAACTTATAAAAAACGTAACAAAATAATTCATAACAATAATAAAATTTGTATCACATAGAAAAAAATTGGATTGGATGGCAAACGACTAACAAAGGCCTCGTAGGGGCAGCATCTCCCGATAGGTGTTGGTCCGCTAAGTAACGAGAAGGAGCCACTGCAGCCGAAAACCTAGCAGCTCTGTTAGTAAGCCCTACTCCCACCTCCTCGTGGTGCCATCTGGGAATTTCTTCGGAAATTGCTAACGGGAGAGGACGAATGGCGAGCTTCCTGCGCCAAAAAACAGGATAAGTGTCGGTTGGTCTGTGGCCCAGCGAGCCGCAACTGTAAAACAAACTATTGCTCCGAAACGGAAACTATCGCCTCGGATAAGGACTGATAATTTGTTGACGACCTTTGGCTATCGAACACGGACAACGATCGGATTCTGGAACGTTAAGACCCTCCTGGACTCACTCAAGGAAGGGCCTTATAACGCCAGATTCCTCCAATTGGAGCGCGAATTCGCACGGTATAAAATCGACATCCTAGGGCTGAGCAAGATAAGATGGTACGATGCTGGGAAATACACCTCCCCAACAAAAAGCACTGTGATGCTCTACTCTGGTAAACCAGCTGGAAGTGCACGGAGTTCTGGCGTAGGACTCATGCTAACTCCAGCAGCACGTAGCAGCCTCATATCCTGGAAACCCCATAGTGACCGGATATTGACGGCTAGATTCCAGAGTAGAGTAAGAAAAATTACCATCATACAGTGTTATGCTCCGACTCTAGACGCGACTGAGGATGAAAAGGATAATTTTTATAGCCACTTAGGCGCCGCCTACAACCAAACGCCTAATGGGGACATCGTAATGATAATGGGAGATCTCAATGCCAAGGTGGGTAGCGACAACACCATGCTTAAGCACGTGATGGGAGTTCACGGCGTGGGAGACCGTAATGACAATGGTGAGCGGTTTGTGGATTTCTGCAATACCAACCGCCTAGTCATCGGAGGTACGCTGTTTAAGCATAACACCTGCCATAAGATCAGTTGGGTCTCTACTGATAGGCAACGAACATCCAACCAGATCGACCACATTGCGATCAGTCGCCGCTTTAGAAATTGTCTCCTGGACGTCCGAAACAGACGTGGAGCTGACGTCGGACAAGAACGAGATCACCATCTTATGGTAGCTCATTTACGCCTTCGTACTGCATCCGTCAACAGCAACCGTTCAAACCTACTTAACATCACCAGGTTTAATATCGACAGGCTCAAGGTTCCCTAAGTGCGCCAACAGTTCAGGGACCATCTTGCCTTAGAAGCAGAAGCAATCAGCAGCATAGAGAACATGGATGACCACTGGAGTGCTGTGAAAAATGTTTTTGCGACTGGGGCACGCACGTATGTCGGTAAAAAGCAGAAACACCACCGCACATGGCTTTCTACAGACACCTGGAGACGGATCGATGAGCGTACAGCAATCAAGGCTCGGATTGCAGCGGCCTCAGCAGTAGAGAGAACCGAGCTTGAAGCCCAATACCGTGCGAAGAAGAAAGAAGTGCAGCGTAGTGTGAGACGTGACAAACGTCAATATGTCAACTCACTGGCCTCAAGGGCTGAAGAAGCAGCGAGTAGGTGCGACAGTAGGACTGTTTACAACATCACTAAGGAGCTCATTGGTGGTCGAAACTCCAAACAACATCCAGTGAAGAGTCTAGACGGTAACCTTCTGATTTCGGATTCTCTCACTAGATGGAGAGAACATTTTGCTACAGTGCTAAATCACTTAGACGACGGCGGTATGATCTTGAATTCGAATGAGCAGTTCGAAGCAACAAATTCCCGAATTCGCACCGTACCTCCCAGTAAAACTGAAATAATAACAGCAATCAAGTCCCTCAAGAAAAACAAAGCGGTGGGTATTGATGGCATCCCTGCCGAGCTATTTCAAGCGGCGCCAAATACATCGGCAGATTTGCTGCATCCGCTACTACGAAGAGCTTGGGATAGTGAACAATTTCCACAAGAGTGGAAAAGGGGGATGATCATTAAGCTTCCAAAGAAGGGTAACTTGATGGAGTGCGGTAACTGGAGAGGTATATATATGTGTTCTTCCAGCTGTAGCCAAAATAATAGCTAAAATAATTCTAGAACGAATTAAAGAACATTTAGATTCAACTCTCGATGTCGAACAGGCAGGCTTTCGTGCTGGATCCTCCTGCATCGACCACATAAACACCTTACGGATCATAATCGAACAATGCGTTGAGTATAGGTATCCGCTTCATTTACTGTTTATCGACTTCGAGAAAGCTTTCGACAGCTTGAATCAAGATGCTATCTGGTTGGCCTTGCGCAGGAGAGGCATTCCAGAAAAGCTTATAGCTATTATGAAGGCTACATATGAGGGCGGCAAGTGTCACGTCGTGCACAATGGTAAGGTGTCGGAGGACTTTGAAGTCCAAAGTGGAGGCGCATACTGTCCCCACTATTGTTCTTGGTGGTTATCAGCGATGTACTCCGTGCAGCATTGACGGAAGCTAATTCTGGAATTCGTTGGACTATGACATCTTACCTTAAACACCTAGATTACGCTGACGATGTTTGTCTACTTTCACATCGGATAATGGATCTTCATTTGATGGCCCAAAATCTAGAAACTGAGGCAAACAAAGTGGGGCTGAAAATAAACACAGCCAAAACAAAAGCCCTGAGTACTTCCAATACCCGCGCTCAACTTAACATTGCCGGAAAGCAAGTCGAGAAAGTTGATAACTTTCTATATTTAGGAAGTGTCGTCTCGGCTAATCGCGGTGGCACCGAACTGGATGTGTGCAGCAGAATCGGGAAGGCTAAAGCTGCGTTCGGAATGCTGTCCAAAATCTGGAGAAGCAATGTTATTAGCTTAGGAACCAAGCTACGACTGTTCCGCTCCAACGTAGAATCAGTGCTGCTTTATGGGTGCAGTACCTGGAAGGTGGACACCATTAACACACGCAAGCTGCAAGTCTTCGTAAACAAATGCTTAAGAATCATCTTGAGGATTTTTTGGCCGAACCGCATCTCCAACGAACAACTTTATCTGAGAACGGGCCAAGAACCTATAAGCATTACTATATGAAGAAGAACGCTCTTTTCTATAAGTTGAGTAACCTAGGAGTGTCAACGAAAGTGCTTAGAGTAATACAAAGCCTGTATGAAAATAATAAGATCGCAGTATGGGATGGAAACAAAATGTCCAACTGGTTTGAGTCGCACATGGGAGTAAAACAGGGTTGTCTCTTGAGTCCTCTCCTCTTCTCCATATTTTTGGATGACCTCACAACGTTTCTTCCAGGAGGACTAGTGTTTGGTGGAGTTCATATAAAGGTTTTGTTGTACGCGGATGATATTGTCATTCTGGCAGAATCCACAACAATGCTACAAATGATGATTAACAAGCTACAACAATATTGCAGCTTATGGAATCTCTCAGTGAATACCAATAAGTCAAAAATAATGGTGTTTCGAAATGGTACTGGACGGTATTCAAGGCTGGAAAAATGGACCTGGCAAAATGAAGTACTCGAAGTTGTGAAGGAATATAAGTACCTTGGGGTAATTATTACTCCCCAAATGTCGTTCAAAACACATCTGAGAGAGAAGCTCAAAGAAGCGAAAAGAGCAATGAATTGCAGCTGGAAGGGCATCCTCGGAAAAAAAGACGTACCGCCAAGCACCAAATTCAAAATTTTTGAAGCAACTATGAGATCGATCATGTGCTACGCTGCCCAAGTTTGGGGTATCTCGCAGTACGAGGAAGTAGAAGGTTTGCTCAGATACTTTCTAAAAAAGATTTTCAGATTGCCGGAAAATACTCCGAATTACATGCTGCATCTGGAAACAGGCTTACCTCCTTTATATGTATTTACCTTAAGGTTGCACTTCCTTTACATTCTAAAAGTTATGGAGCTCCCCCGCCATCGCCTTCCCCATATTATCGCAAAACTCCTGATACACCGAAAACAGCAATTTTTCGGCGAATGGTCTAGGCTAAGCAGGGAATACAATCTCCCCATAGATGAAAATAGCACGGAAACATGGAAGCGTACCCTACAGGAGCTGTTGATGAATATTGAAGATTCCACACGAGCGGCATTCAGAGTGAAAGCGCAGCATAGCGAGACGAGAATCACTTATCCTTTACTCGATCATGATCTGGGGGATAGAAATTATTTCCACGATCGCAACAGCCTAAATACAATTTCCACCATCTTCAAGGCCAGAGGCGAACTTCTTCGACTAAACTTTATGCCCTACGTAAGCGATGGGAATGAGGAATGCACTATATGCAACCTTGGTGCGAAAGAAGACGTTCTCCACTTTATTGGAATATGTCCCGTATTAAAGGAGATTAGGCGAGTCTACTTGGGTAAAAATACACTTGCAGAAAATGAAGTAATCGCGCAATTAAATGGTCAAGACTGGAATCTGTTAGCCAACTATATCAGATCTGCATCAAAATATCGTCAACAAATAATAAACGAAGCTTTTTAGATATATTCGTAAAACCAAAACCAAAACTGTATTTTTTATTTTATTGGAAAATTTGTTTTTAATTATAAATATGAATTAGAATTCTCTCTTTTTTTCGGCTGACGGCAATTGCCAATGTCATTTACTGTGAATTATTGTAACAGACCAAACTTTTGTTAAATAAAAATCACAAATTACTACTTACTACTACTACTATACGAAGAAGAAAGTGGCAATGGATTGGACACACCCTACGGCGCGAAGACAACTCCATTGCGAAATACGCCATGCAGTGGAATCCGCTCACCCAGGCAGACAGAATAGCGGGACGCCCTAGGCAAACGTGGCGCAGAACAGTTGAGGAGGAATCGAGCTCTTTAGGAATGAGTTGGAGGCAGCTCAAACGCGTTGCAGAACTCCGAACACGATGGCGCGCAGGCGTGGTTGACGCCCTATGCCCCCCGAGGAGTTAAAGGATATAAGTAAGTAAGTAGAAAAAAATTGCAATTCATAAAAATAAATGAAAGATAAAAAAACTGCATTCATAAAAACAAAAGATCGTACAAGCACGAAATTATTTAACGCAGTAGTTATTCAATTTAATGTTAAAACAATATTATGTCCGGCATCGAGATGTAGATGCCGGGTTCGTAGGATTAGGTAATTTCCATTCTTTTTCACTTTTCAGTGTCACAGAAATGTCTTCAATTAGTGGTTTTAAAAACACCCAAGTTGAAGTAACGGGTGTCCGCCGGGAAGGTATACTACTTTGTTTGTTTATAATTTTTGATTAAATGAAAGAGAATGGATCTTATATTGATAAATGTTTTATTTAATGCCGGCAATTATGTATGGAATACAAAATCAGGTAAATATCCGCCTCTGCTAGTCTCACAAATGCGAGCCCTTTTGAGCACATTTTTCATTACATTCTCACACATTTCACGCGGTATTTCATTAATTTCATCACGAATATTTTGTTTGAGTTGCTCAAGCGTTTCTGGTTTGTTTGCATAAAACCTTGCTTTTCAGATATCCCCACAAAAAGAAGTCAGGAGCAGTCAAATCAGGCGACCGTGGAGGCCAATCAACATCACCATTTTTTGAAATAACTTGTTGTGGAAAGAGGTCTCGCAGTAATTCCATTGTAATCCTGGCTGTATGCGATGTGGCACCGTCTTGTTGATACCACATGTTAATCAAGCCCAAAGCATGCAGTTGTGGCGTTAAAAAGTTTTCAATCATATCACGATATCGCTCCCCATTCACAGTTACCGTTACGCCGTTTTCATTTTCAAAGAAGTAAGGTCCAATGATTCCTCCTGACCAAATTGCACACCAGACTGTTACTTGGGCTTGGGCCTATCACCTACAGACCCTCTTTTCCTTCGAAATCATTCACTACACGATAAATAGTGCGTTTTGTTGGCACGTTTGTTTCTCCCCAAAAATTTCACGTAACTTTCTCATCGTCACAGTAATCGATGATTGATTTTGATAAAATGTTTTAAACGATTAAAACACGTTGGTTTATCGAATATTTTTTCCATAATAAATTTGCCACGTGTCTACTTCACGACTGCCAAATATGAACTGTCAAGACTAATGATTACCAAAATGGCGGCAAAAACAAAGTAGTATACGTTCCCGGCGGACACTCTGCATTAGGTGTTCGAAGAAAAGCTTATGTTGTAAGTTGAATCGCTAAAATTTTTTCAATTTTTTTCCCCAACATAATAAGCTTGTTTTTTGAATTACCACTTAACTTTACAAGAACGTATTCTCCCAGTTCGAATGAATAGTCAGTCAAAATATTTTTAGAAACTTCTGATTTTTCTGTCTCACAATTTTCATCTTCCGCAAATGCACCATCTGACTGATCTGAATCACCATCGCTATCACTTTCGTCAGATGATGCAGCTACGAGTATTAACCGACTACCACAATCCTTAGCGAACTCGGGCATACGTCTACTGTTCGCTGTGTGTCGCTACTGAACTAACAATTTCATCCACACCACTTATATGCCCGAGCTGCCATTGGCAGATCCACACTACATAAAGTACTTAGTAGTAGAGTGCATGTGTTGATTTTCTTGGATACTTAGTATCATCTGTTTACATTCGGCCATCCGACCTCATACTGTCCTCAGTGTACGCACTTTCAATATAATATCTTCATACCGAGGCATTCTACATCAACCTGCCTGCAGCCATCTTCACCACGGAAGACATCGTTCCTCTTCACATTGAAGGTATTCTTTCGTTACCCCACCTAATACCATCTTCACCACGGAAGGGATCGTTTCATCTTCACATTGAAGGCATTCTTTCATTACCCTACCTAATACCATCTTCACCACGGAAGGGTTCGTTTCATCTTCGCCTTGAAGGTATTCTTTCATTACCCTACCTAATATCATCTTCAGCACGGAAGGGATCGTTTCATCTTCACATTGAAGGTATTCTTTCATTACCCTACCTAATACCATCTTCACCACGGAAGGGATTGGTTCATCTTCACATTGAAGACATTCTTTCATTACCCTACCTAATACCATCTTCACCACGGAAGGGATCGTTTCGTCTTCACATTGAAGGCATTCTTTCATTACCCTACCTAATACCATCTTCACCACGGAAGGGATCGTTTCATCTTCACATTAAAGGTATTCTTTCATTACCCTACCTATTATCATCTTCAGCATGGAAGGGATCATTTCATTTCATATAGTTCACCCAGTTAAGGTACCGCTAATACCACTTCCTCATTTGGGGTAATAAGATAAAATCTTATACAATATTTCGGCTTTCTAGGCGATGTACCCTCTTATTTCAAAATTAAAAATATTATTTTCACTTTTAACCAAGTAAGCTTTCTTTTTTTGTTTTTTTTTTTTAAACTTTATTCAAATGAAACAGACAAATAGTTCAAAACTTCATACAAAACTTCATATTCGATTATATTTCATAGCTATGTAATTGATTTTGAAATGAAAGCATACGAATATAGTAGGCTTTTTAATAACAACAAAAATAAAAATGATTCAAAACTTCAACTTAGATTGCATTGCATCGTTACGACGTTACAGTAATTGACTTTAAAACGAATATAGTAGGCTTTTTAATTACACAAAAAAAGTAAAAAATTGGTTTCATTAAATTTTGTATACAGGTTGTGCCTTATATTTATATTGTTTAGTTTTAGATACCCAATTATATTATACATATATATTATTGATATATATTATTGCATTTCATCCTCCTCATGTAGTTCTTCCCAATCGGTAAGACTAAAATCTTAAAGTTTTCCCCATGGCTTCATGTTATTGGCTGAATGGATAGATTCGTATCGCTTCGAAGAGACAGTGGTTGTTAAGGTGTCGCTCACGATGTATCGATCATTTAAAAGGACTTTCTTTACCTCATACGGTCCCTTAAAAGTTGGCAACAGCTTTCGTGATTGACCAGTTGCCGGATGTTCTGCCTGGATTAAGATTAAATCGCCCTCGGAATATGTTTGCGGACTTCGGTGAGTGCGGTTAAATTTGTCAGCTTGTGAAGTTTGAATTTGGTGCATTCATTTTACAGCGTTTTCACGAATGTCAGCAAGAGGAATATTATTGTCGTCATCTCCGGAGTCTTCTTCTTGAAGAGCAATACTCAGATGGTTCGCTAACCCATTTCTTGGTTTGAAATCAAAAAGGAGTTCCTGAGGTGTGCGATTTGTTATTCGATATTTTAAACAATTTAAACCACATTGTACTGCTGGTAAATGTTCTTGCCAATCTCTGCCGTTTGGTCTTACGGTCATGGTTGCAATTGCGGTTCCGACGGTTCGAAAATACCTTTCGATTCGCCCGTTTGCGCGCGGAGTTCGCACAGCATTTAAAATGTGACGTATGCTATTCCGGTATCCACACAAAAGTTTTTAAAGTTGTTTGATGTAAGGACTGTGCCACGGTCACTAATAATCTGTGCTGGTGTTCCGAAAAATTGTGCAATGTCTTCCAGAGTACGCATGACTGCGTTTGATGACATGTTTTTGACAGCTTGCAGTATTATAAATTTGGTGAAGGCGTCTATGATTCCCAGAACATATATATTTTGTACTTTTTGGCATTAGTCCAAGATGGTCCACGTGAATTGTGTGGAACGGAATTGGCAATTTGTTAATAGGATGAATATGATGGCGTGTTTCGTCTTTCGATCTTTGGTTGTAGAGGCAGGAGATGCAACTGTTTAAGTACTTCAGTACTATGTGTCGCATTCTGGGAAACCAGTACATTGCTTTAGTCTTTTCCATAGTTCTTTCTAACCCCTAATGACCAATATCATCATGAGAGGTTTTTATTACACGCCATCGTACGCCCAAAGGTACTACAAAACGGGGACCAACTGGGGTTTTGCGGTAGACTCGTCCTGCCTTAAGCAAATAATTTTGTTCAAAGTCTTTCTTTGGATTTTTGCTTTCGGTGTTAATGACAGCTTCGTATAAATCCTTTATGTTGTCATCTTGCAGTTGCATTGTGGATATCCAGTCTTCTTTTTGCATACCGATCATATTCATTTCTAAGCCGGCTTCTTCGACGTCGAAGGATTGCTCGGTGGGGTTTCGGCTTAGTACATCCGCATGCGACATTTGAGTAGCTGGTCTATATTGTAGCTCGAAATCAAAATCTTTTATTTTCAACCACCACCTCGCAATTCTTGGAATAAGGTCTCGTTTATTCTGGGTTAGCTTAAGCGAATTGCAATCAGTATATATGACAAACTTTTTTCCCAAAAGATAGTATCGAAAACGCTGCAGACTCTCAACAACAGCTAATGCCTCCAGCTCATAACTGTGATATTTCTTCTCCAAATCAGTTGTTGCCTTACTGAAAAAGGATACAGATTTTTTCCTGCCCTCTTCCTGGACTTGGATTAGAACATCAGCAAGTCCAGAAGAACACGCGTCTGTATGAAGTTCATGACTTTTTAAGGGATTGTATATGGTTAAATGTGGCGCCGTGGCGTAAGTGGTTAGTGTGTCGGATCACTACGCATGAGGATCCAAGTTAGAATCCCAGAAAACACCAAAAAGTTTTTTCACGGTCCAACCTCTCGCGAGCGTCTGACAAACATCCGAGAGTATTGTTGTCACGAAAAAGCTTCTCAAATCGCCGTTCGGAGTCGGCATTAACTGTAGGTCCCTTCCATTCGTCTGAAAAATATAACGCACACAACATGAGTGGTTGCGAGAAGCTAGGCCCTGGCACTTTAAAGAGCTGTTGCGCCAAATATTTGTATTTGTATATGGTTAAAATTGGAGATGTGCACAATTTATTTTTTAATTTATCAAATGCTGCCTGTTCTACTGGTGTCCAAATAAAAGAAGCTTCTTTCCTTAATAGAGCATTTAGAGGCGCAGCGATGGTAGCATATTTAGGAATGAATCGCCGAAAGTAGCCAGATAGTCCTAGAAACTGTTTCACATGCTTCGCTTCGCTAGGAATAGGAAATGATTTGACTGCTTCTACCTTGCAGTCCCCCGGCCTAACGCCTGCGGCGCTGATTGCATGTCCTAAATACGTTACCGTATCAGCAAAGAATTTGCATTTGCTTAGATTTGAAGTCAAATTGGCGTCCCTTGAATTTTTTAAAAATTCTTCTAACGTCTGTAAAACCGATTGTATACTATCGCCGAATATTACAATGTCGTCCATGTAAATAGCAATGTTATGCTTACATAATGTACGGGTAATGGAATTCATAAGACGCAGGAAAATTGCTGGTGCATTTGTTAATCCGAAAGGAACTCTTTTATATTGGTACTGGCCTTGTGGAGTTACGAATGAAGTAAGATGTCTTGAATTTGGATGCACTGGGATTTGATGGTAGCCACTGAGTAAGTCCAGTATAATGAAAACTCGTGCATTAGCCATTGAATTTATAAGCTCTTCTATATTAGGCGTAGGGAAGTTTTCACGTACTGCTATTGAGTTAAATTGCCGATAATCGACCACCATTCTATACGTCCCGTTTTTCTTTTTAACCAATAATGCGGGACTGGCATATTCTGAGCAAGACTCTTCAATGATGTCGTTTTGTAAAAGCTCCTCAACAATGCCATTAAGGTGTGCGACTTCGCTGTATGCCACTCTGTATGGCTTATAGCGTATTATTTTGTTTTCTTTCAGTGTTATCGTCATTGTTACCAAGTTTGTCTTGCCCAGTTCTTTTAAACTAAGTGCTACGCACTTTCGATATTTATTTAACAGCTGAACTAAGTTATTTTTTTCTAAGTCTGTGAAGTTGAAGTTGCCCATTTGAATATCAGCTGCTTCAATTTTTAGGAAAGCTGTAGTACTGTCTTGGTTAATACTGTTGCTTTATACAGTCAAGGTTTTTCAACGCATGTATCGTCATCAGCATTCTTAATTAAGAAACTTCCATACCTTTTAATTAGGCATACTTTTGGCGAGTCAAGAAAGTTTCGTCCGAGAATCATTGGAACATCTTGTGCAGAATTATCCACAACCAGTATATCAATTGACATGGTTACATCTCCAGCACAGACACTTTTATTTGTTTTACCGGTAGCCTCAACAGAGCCCATTCCAAAACCGTGTAGCCTGGCATTGCTTGGTTGGATCTCCCAATTATTTTTCGTAGCCTCTGCGAGCGTCAATGTGGATCAATCACTCCCAAGATCTAAAAATGCTTTTACGGGTTTGTTATCTACTGTAACAATTTTGAGTAGTCCACTGTCGTCGTCTGGATTTAACAAACGCAGTATTTTTCGAGCTGGTTCGTTTGGCGAGCTAGATTTGTTGAAAGCAACTCGACGAAGTTGACAGTCTCTGGTTATATGCCCAGGTTTATTACAATTATAACACTTTGTATTATAATAATTGGAGTTCCTTAAACGGTAATCTTTAGATCTATGAGTATCTTGTGAGAATAAATGTCTGTGATAATTTGTACTAGTCAATTTTTGTACTGGGGGTACGAATGGGTTTTGTCGCCCTTCAAGCTTTTCGCGAACTTCTTGTTGAGCTTCGTTAATATTGTGAACTTTAATTGTTTTTAGTAATTCAGTGATGTTCGTGCAATTTGCTAAAGTCAGAAACTTTCTAAGCTCGCGATCTGTTATTCCTGCTATAACGTATTTTAAAACTGTTTGGTTAGTGAGGTTAAGTTTTTTGGACATACTTTCAACGTCATACGCGTAGTTTTCGAAACTTTCACTAGGCACTTTTCGTCTAGCCATTAATTGGGAGATAATTTCGGATTCGCCAACAAAACTGGGGAAATCTTTCAAAACATTGCTTCTAAATTCATCCCACCCTCTTAAATTACCTTGCTTTGTGTCAAACCATTTCCTTGCGCCTTCTTCAAGACGAAGAGATGCGTATATAAACGTGGAGCGATCATCCCAGTTGTATAGATGGCGAATATTTTCTATAGTTTCAATCCACTGTAATGAGTTCAAACCAGCAGTCGACGATGGATTAAACGGAGGAATTATATTTTTTTATATCATCTGGGCCAAATTGAACCGGAAGGAATGCTGAAACGGTTGATGTTGTTTCTTCAGACACGTGGCTGTGAGAACGTCTGCTGGCGGCGAGTTCTTTTCCTTAGTTTGCATTTTGAGCTTTCAAACTGTCGATTTCTTCCCTTAGTTTAAGTATTTCATCCGATTTGGCAGTGGACCTTTTTCTTGAACTTCTGCTTTCCATTATTTTTTTTTATTACTATATTTACTGCACGATTATCACTTAAGGTAACTAATCCAACGATCCTTTATCTTGTTTTTTTTTTTTTTTTTAAACCTATTCTCGAAGAACTACGTAGTATGATCCTTCACATTTATATGCGTTCTTGTTTATGCACAGCCAACTTTAATCGGGGAAGCAAACAAATGTGGATTCATAACTTCTTCTCTTTCTAGCAAACACAACTTGGTATGATCATCAATTGTGTTCACATAGACAAGTCTTTTCTCCTTACTCTATTTAGAAAAGAGGGAATAACTTTGTTCTACGAGGATATGTATGTATGTGTATTTGGGTTGCTCATAATAAATCTATATTTGCACAGGCGCACAAGTAAATAGGGGGACCGTGTTGGAAATGGAACATGCAAGTAACAACTACAATGAATGATAGTTTGCCCTCTTTGATCCTGATGATATCCTAATTTTTATTTTTATATTGCATATACATATTTTTTTCCACTAGCTTCTAAATTATTTTACACATTGCTATGTAGCAAAATTTTCGAAGGAATTCCACGTTGTACCTCGCCAGAATTTCGACACTTTTTGTATAACAGCTTGAGTGTGAAAGCAGAAAGAGACAGCACGATATGTGGTTATATATACAATACATAGACAACAAGTGGAATAGTGTTACTTTCTAAACTCACGTTTACCAATTATACTTAAATAAGTATTTCAGTTTTTAATGATGGAGCACAACAATTATTATTACACCACTTTAAGTACACTTCACTGTAAGGCTTAAGCGATCCCACTTCTGAAAATATTAACTGACTACCACAATCCTTAGCGAACTCGGGCATACGTCTACCGTTCGCTGTGTGTCGCTACTGAACTAACAATTTCATCCACACTACTCATATTCCCGAGCTGCCATTGGCAGATCCACACTACATAAAGTACTTAGTAGTAGAGTGCATGTGTTGATTTTCTTGGATACTTAGTATCATCTGTTTACACGATTATTACACATTTTTTCTATGATTTGCTGCAAACTTCACAACTCTTTTCACGTCCTCGTTTTTTTTTTTATTGTCCTCTACTCTAAGCTTTTCCGTTGAGCTTACTGTTGCCTTGGCAGGATGTAAGCGATAAATTGGACGAATCATTTCGGGGGTTACATTTGCTTGGATGCTTGTCAGCGTCATTGGCTGCATTTGTTCTGGTGGCAAAGGTTCTAATGTGGTAACGTTTGCATTGATCTGAACCTGCGATTCAAAGTGATATATTCCAGTTATATGTTCTAAACCCCCCATTTGCAATGAAAACGACTTCTGGAAAGCCCGATTAGGCAGTTTGGCCACGTCATAAATAGCTATTCGTTTCCCTTTATTGACGCATAAGAAATCATTGATGTTCGGCAGAATTTCTTGTTCGGCAGAATTTCTCGAAAGGGCCAAATACTGCAACGTCAAGCGGTTCAAGGTGGTGTATGTAGGTAAGCTACGTCTTATTATAAAACTTAGGCGGACATTTGCCATTTGCCGAATGTGCCCCTTCAACCAATGCCGAATGTACCCCAGTGACTTACATTTCCTTTTTCAATATATTTTCCAAAAAAAAATAAAGGCCAAAGCTGATTTAATTTACTTAAATTAAAATTCAATGTTCAATTACACTATTTACAAGATTTCACTTTTATTTACACAAAAACACTTATCATATATATTTTTCAATATGCCGTTTAAGTGATTTTACTTAGATTACAAATTTAATTACAAATAAACGCCATACAACGTAGGACCCTGTGGAGCGCTCTATTCCTTTTCGAAATTCATGTGTCCATATCTACCGCGACTGACCCTAATTAAATTTCCAATCTGCAGTTATCCTTGTCTTTGTTAACGTACAGATTATAATCTTTACAGTTTTCCTTCTGACAACAATACGCTTCGCCTACGCCTTGTTATTTCCTTCCCCTGGACTATATCAACAGCCATAAAAGAGAGGTCTAATTATGAACCCTCAATTAAGAAGCACATTTAAACATCAACACCTTGGGCTAAGAACTTTCATTCAATTAACTGTAGTGCGAAGTGACAAAACGTGATGAAATAAAATTACACTCCAGATGAAAGTTGTCACTTTGAGTGTGGCTTTATTATAAACACTCACTAAGGACAGGTGATTAAGTGGTATTATTACGGATAATAGAGTGAAAGTTTATCGTTATAGCGTTGAGAGTAGGTACTTATTGTCAGTTGGCGTGTGACAGGTTTATTATATATACACAATACAAATGGTATCCATACATTGTAGACTATTAAACCAGATTTCTGGATAGGTGCAACGGAGATTTATTTCTGATTTAAGAGAATTATTCTTTCGCGATAACCTAGCGCTACCTTAGTACTATTTTGCCGTTTCTTTGCACACACCACGTTTTACCGACTCTAAGAAGGAGAATGATAGGTGTTGAAACTCTACGTAGTAAAGGGCGTGCCGTGTAAGGGTGGGATATTTTTACTACATAAGTACCTTATTGCAAATAATGACCATGAAAGAATTATTTGTATATTATCCAACTTTAATCAATGCACCACGGTTAAATGTCCTAATTTCATGCGGTTCCTCATTTTTAAATCATCAATTCCCTCTACATCTACAAATCATATTAGACTACCCCTAGACTATGATAATCTCCGTTATTGAGTCAGTCCCATTCCTCAATCTCCTAGGACCTCATTTCGTAAAACTAACGAAGAAATCCGCTGAGACTGGCGTGGGTCGATAGATTTCATTTCGGCCAATAGATCCTAGAATCTTACATATATAATGTTCGGCTATATACTGCTTACTTACATGACAAATGTGATAATATGTTGCATTGATGGTAAAACTTAGATCAAAGCCATGAATTCTTTATTCTATCGCTATCATGAGATTCTTAACATGTTGCCACAGAAGGTATTAGAGGACTTATCCACTTATGCCTCACATCTTAGCTATAAATGCATTTCCTTTCTTCAAAGAAGTCATGCTAAATTAATTTTTTACTTTCGCCCCTAAACAAAACCCTAACGCCTATTCCAAGTCCACTATTAAGAGCACGCCTCCATCTCACCCTCTGAATACCAACATCGCACCCTCGTGCCAAAACCAGTGATATACGTATATTTTTAAATTCCCAAAAATTCCTTATAGTCCATTCGCTTTAACAGAAACAAATTTGACCTCTTACTTTAATAATATCCTAATTTGACGTCTTTCTAAAAAATTACCTCCGATGATGGCGTTAACCCCTCCGAGTGTAGCAGTACACGTTTCCTATGATGAAAGATTTTTATGAAACATGCTCATCTTGTTTTTTTTTTTTTGTGTTAAAGATTTTTAAGAAACATTGCTCATCTTGAGTTTTTTTTTTAGTTAAAATCGATATCACAGATCGTTGCCTGTACATCCTGTTCTTTTACGTCCACCGCAGGCAACCTTTAAGGAATAACCAGCTTTTCGTTCACGCGGCTGATTTTCTACTTGATCCCGCGAACGCGGATGGTTTAATCGTCGTCGACGCTTTTAACGTACCTTTAGTGCGCTGAGCTGAGTCAGAAGATGAAAATGAATTCATATCAATACTCGTATATGCCACATCAGCTAAAGAAATATTAGTTCCTGATCAGCGTTGCCACTTAAATCAAGAGCATATGTAGTACGATGTGTTTCTTTTATAATATAATATCTTTTTATTGAATTCATTGAATTAAAACATTAACAAAATATAAATAAAAAACATAAGATAACAAGAATATAATTTTAAATGCATAGTTGTAGTTAAAAACAAATAAAATGCTTTTTCTGAGCTATAGTTTTTCATTTGACAACTTCATTTTGACTCAACATTTACATAATCACCATCAATAAATTTAAAATTCATACAAAATTTTAATATTTGTGCAGATGGTTCGATAATGGTATTATCTTGTGATAGCTCTTTAGCCAATAAAATATTGTTAATTGTTTCTGAGCTCAACCTATTCCTCAACCAACCTTTTATCATATTTAATTGGGAGAATTTTCGCTCAGCAGAAGCACTACTGTGTGAAAGACAACATAAATCTAGCATATAGGCTTTAACTCTCGAAATATGTATTCTCCTAAATTATTTTTTGTTTTTTTTTGTAATTTTACCGAGAGTGCTACAATATCGCTATTTTCAGGTCCACATTTTGTAATTAGATCCGAAGACCCAATTAGCAAGCGCCACTGCTCATTTAGTAGTTTTAGATTTGCGTTAGTACAGGGGAACTGTTTAAAAAAAAATAAATTGTCTGTAGCTATCTGCCAAGGATCTAAGTACAATATTTAAGCATTTGCATTTTAGTATTATTAAGGTCAAATCTTAACGTCAAAACTGAAAGAGGACTGGAAATTGAAACAGTTATTTTAATAAAATAAAATAATACCTAAATCTTAAAATTTAAACAAAATGTAGTATTTTAGAGTAAGGATGTACAATAGTATGTAGTACGGTATTAAAAAATCAGCCAAATAAGTAGTAAATTACTACATATGTAGTATACGTATAAGTGGCATCGTTGTTCCTGATCGGTTATTGGCTTCTGATCTGAACCAGAGTTTGGGTAGGTAGCTATTTCTAATTTTTTGATGGACACTGCTTAGGGAAATGAAGAGAAGAATTAAAAAGAAGAAAAAAAAATGTTTCTGGTTTAGTAGTTGTTTTTGCAGGTCAGTGGGTCGTCTCGTAACATGCTCCCCTTCAAGGACTCAAGCTTCCATCCGAGTTTTGTCGTCTCGCAAAGGGGACCAGTCTGTTGACGTGCGCAACTTTCTCTTGCCTCACATCTGCATTAAAATGACCAAATCGAAAATCTTACCGATGATTTTAGCTGGCCCTTCCCATTCACACTGCAGCTTGAGGCTTAGGTCTGTTTGCCTTTGGGGACTGTATAGGTATAATTCTGCGGCAACTCGGAATGATGGGAGATTTGTTCGAAAATTGTACATGGCCCTTATACTTTCCGAGTAAGTTGTAGATTTCTTCGTACCATTTCACAAACCTGCTCCATTTTTGCCAGCAGATTTCGACGATACTCCGGGGGACATGAAGAGAGGTCTACATGCTTTACATACTCGAAGTCCATTGCCAAGCGCAGTTCTCTTCCCAGGAAAATTTGACCTGGTGAGAAACCCGTGGAATTGTAGACCGATGACCGATAAGCTAACAAAGATAGGGGTAGGTATTTATCCCAAAGTTGACTAAATAAATTAGCAAGCCCGATTGAAATGCCCTACCATTCCATCGGTTTGAGGGTGCAAAGGGGTTGCCTGAGTTTTCTACACTCCTAGCTGCTCCAGGCGTTATGTTGTCACCCAATTATAGAGAGCAAAACTTTCTGGCCACTTAGAAAAGTCATCCATTATGACGACTGTATGGCTTTTACCTATACAGTTACCCAATGACGTCAATTGCAATCGTTAGTAGAACCTTGACTCAATTCTTTTTTTAACGTTTCGTTTCCATTATGACGACTGTATGGCGGTTACCTATACAGTTACCCAATGACGTCAATTGCAATCGCTAGTAGAACCTTGACTCAATTCTTTTTTTAACGTTTTGCCTCTTCCCAGATGATCACCAGCCGGCGAATCATGCATCATGTCACCTGCGTGTGATTATTCCATCCTTCAAAAACAGTGAGTCAAATTTAGTCCAGTAAGACTGTTGGACTTTCTTACAAAATGCTTTCTTTCGAATGACAACCACAGATCCACGTAGCTCTCTTGCATCTCTTGCAGATTCCACGGGGCGGTATTTCGAAGTAGGATGTTGGCCGAATGGTGGCGGATGAACCCTAAATGGGCCAACGGCAGCGCTCATATCCCCGAAGTGGGTTACTGACATCGGTGTATCCGGCCTCTTGTCCTAGGGGTACAAAAAAAAAGGATCTGGCCCTCCAGGTTGGGGGTTATGCCGTCGGGTTAACTTCCCTAACACGTAAAAAACCTTTGGTTACGAAGCAACCAACAGTCTCGGATACGGATGACCTTACTGTTGACGACCCATGCAAACGTAAAAAGGACAACGATCTTCGTGCCTGCACGTGGAATGTTAGGTCCCTCTACAAATCACGTGCAGCCGAACGACTTGCGGAGGCCCTAGAGTGTTTCAAAGCAGACATTACCGCCATCCAATGGCGGCCCGGATAGGCCGGGCAAAAGGAGTACAAAAAACTGCGACATCTACTACGGCGATTGCTACAGACCACAAGGACAGCGTCTATTCGGGTGCGGATTTATCATTGGAGGCAGACTTAGGCAAGAAGTCTTGAGTTTCCGGCATGTGAACGAGCGCCTTATGACTATCCGTATCAAGGCTAAAATTGCCATTATTAGCCTAATATGCGTTCACGCCCCTCATGAGGAGAAGGACGACGCGTCAAAGGATGACATCTACCAGCTTTTGGACAAGACGTATGAGCAATGCCCTAGCCACGACATTAAAATTATCCTAGGCGACTTTAACGCAAAGCTAGGAAGAGAGGACGTCTTTAGTAGCGTGGTCGGAAAGCACAGCCTGCACGACATCACATCCGGTAACGGACTCAGGCTAATCGACTTTGCGGCGGGGCGAAACTTTGTCGTAGCTAGTACGCGGTTCCCACGTCTCGATATTCACAAAGGAACATGGCTCTCCTTTGATCGAAAAATCTTCAACCAAATCGATCACATTGCGATCGACGCAAGGCACTCTTCCAGTATTCTGGGTGTCCGGACTGTCCGAGGAGCCAACGTGGACTCGGATCACTACCTAGTTGTAGCCAAGGTACGGATGCGGATATCCACAACGGAGCGAAATCAACGAAACGCTGTGAGGAAATTTGACGTCGGGCGGCTACAATCGCAAGAGACCGCCAGAACCTTTGCCGATCGAGTTTCTTCTAATCTTAATCTAAGTCATATGCCGCCAGCAGCAAATGCGGAAGACCAGCGGCAGCGTTGCCAACAAGTTATCAGAGATGCCGCCTCTGATGTACTGGGTTTTTCTCGGCCACCACAACGAAACCCCTGGTTTGATGAGGAATGCCGACAAGCACATGGAGCTAAACAAGAGGTGTACAAAGCGGCGCTGCTTACGAGCTTTACGTGAAGCAGAAGAAAAGAGGAACATCGACTTCTCAGAAAGAAGAAAAAGGAGCATGAGAAGCGCTCGATCGAGGAGATTGAGGGACTTTATTGCACGAATGATGTTCGAAAATTTTACCAAAAGGTAAAAAGAACATGCCAGGGTTTCAAAGCCAGAACAGAAGCCTACAGGGACGAAAATGGCAATATAGTAGTAGAATCGCAGTCGGTGCTGAGGATATGGAAGGAACACTTCTGCAGACTGTTAAACGGCGATGATGACGGCTGTCAGGCAGAATGAACCATTCAACAGTGACGACGACAGTCAAGATGTCCGTCAACCCGATCAGAATGAAGTAAGGATAGCGATAGCCGCACAATGCTTAGGGTATTATGTACGCAGAACCGAGTCAGATTATGTTGGGTACCTGGACACTGCGATATCGAAGGCAACGAGCAAGCCGATGCGCTGCCTAAAAGAGGAGCGGGGCTCCCACGTAGCGATATAATTGGTAGTACTAAACCACCAGGATGCGTGGCTAAGGGAATTATCCGGGATAAAATCATTGACACGGCTAATCTAAGATGGTCACAGGGTGTCTAAGGCCTTGTGGCCTGTGTTAGATCGCAGGAAATCTGTGGAGATAATTAAGTTAGATAGATCGAGGCTAAGAACAGCGATAGGAATACTCTCTGGCCACTGTCTCCTAAAGAGGCATGCCATGAGACTAGGATTATCCGATACGGATGTTTGTAGGTACTGCGATGACCTACATGTCTCAGAGGATATAACTCATATACTCTGTGAATGTCAAGGAATTGCCAGGATAAGGCTAAAGTACCTGGGTAGATAATTCTTCGATAACTTGGAGGAGGTGAGGTCCTTGAACCATAACAAGGATCTCTTCAGATTTTGTAGGGAGATTAATTGCTTGGAGGATTGGGTTTAGGTTTTTTGCCGTGAAGGTTTCCTAATGATCGCGATGGGCCCACTTTGGTGCCTAGTGTTTTATGACAACCTCATAACCCTACCTAACCTAACCTAACCTAACCTAAGGATAGCGATATCTAAACTCAAATCCAAGCCGACGGCCTTGCCGCTGAACTTTTCAAGGCAGGAGGAGATGAGTTGGTAAGGAGCATGCACCAGCTCATCTGTAAAATCTGGTCGGACGAAAGTATGCCCGATGAATGGAACCTCAGCATCGTTTGCCCGATCCTGAAGAAAGGAGACCCTCTGAACTGCGCCAACTACAGAGTTATAAGTCTCCTAAATATCGCATATAAGATCCTGTCTGCCGTACTATGCGAACACCTAAAACCGATCGTCAACAGCCTGATAGGTCCTTATCAGTGCGGTTTCAGGCCTGGAAAGTCCACCATTGACCAAATATTCACACTACGGCAGATCTTGGAGAGAACCCATGAATATAAAGTCGATACGCACCACCTTTTCATCGATTTCAAAGTTGCCTATGATAGCGTGTATAGAGACGAGCTATACAGAGCCATCAAAGTCGGTGAGAACATCACCGAACCGTTCGATGTCAGGAAAGGTCTTAGACAAGGCGACGCGCTACCATATGCGATCTCTTTACCATAGTACTTGAGAGAATTGTACGAAACTCACAAGCCAACACCGGAGGTACAATCTTCTTCAAGTCTGTACAACTTCTCGCTTATTCCGATGACATTGACATAATCGGAAGAACTAAGCGGGCAATCAATGGGGCATTTACGAGTATTGAGACCGAGGCAGCATAGATGATCATATATTTTGTTTTGGAGGGGGACCTCAACCAACTTGGCGTGCGCAACTAAAGGCAGCTGGCTCGTTACCGTGCTGGCTGGAGAGGTTTGTTGGTTGAGGCCGAGGTCCACCCCGGACTGTAGCGCCATCTAAGTAAGTAAGTGTTGGCCGAATTTTCAAATTGCTCCGTCATTTTGCAGTGTTTGCAATCTGTACACGATACTCCCGATACCAAGTTTCGGCCTCGCTCGGTGTTGGATAGTCGTACAGTTGGAGTCTTTCTAGCCACCTGGCCATCTGGCGTGGTCTGTGCGCAGAAGCAAGTGATAGTTATCGAAATGTTTCATACCTAATACGGCAGCAAGTAGCTCCCTTCTGGTGACAAGGTAATTTCATTCGGATCTGTGCGGGGTCCGGCTGTAATAGTCGATTATTACTTCCTCCCTGTCCTGTACCTGGCCTAGCACCACTCCGACTCCGACATAAGAAGCATCTGTGTCCAGGATGAATTGGTGATCTGAAGTTGGATAAGCCAGAATTGGTGCGGTAGTAAGGCATTGTTTAAACTGCACATAGGCTTTGGTACTCACTTTCGTCCATAGAAATCATCTTCGTTCTCCCAACATGGGTTTTGCGATGGAGCTGAATCTTTAGATAAATTTACAATAGTATGAACATAGGCCTAGGAAGCTTCGCATATCCTTCTTTCTATTTTGTAGTGGCCATGTTTGTACCGCCGGCATTTAACTAGAGTTCATCTCTAGCCCATCTCTGTCCCAGGTAAGTTATCTTTTTCTGGAAAAATTTTAATTTTGAAGGACTCAATTTCAACCTAGCCTCATTTAAACGTGCAAAGATAACTTCTAAATTGGCAAGATGGCTTTAAAAGACACGGGAGTAAACAATTACATTGTCTAGGTTAATTAACGCTGTCTACCAGGATAGACTTTAACAGGGTTTGAATAAAAAGTATTGTGAAAAGTTTCGGAAAAATAGATTTATTTCAGACATTGTAACAAAACCTTAAATTCTTCAAAATACATATTGTACATCCCTTGAGCGTTTGCATGGTTTTGTCAGCAGCTTTTCCACGTCTCGAAGGCTACCTGGTAGGCGGATTGCAGAAGGTCCTTAAGGGTACACGTGCAAGCTTTTTTGACGGGACTTAGGGTCGCATGGTGGTATACTTTGCCACTTTTGGTAATAGAAAAATGTCTGCTGTGGCCAAGTCGGGACTGTAAGGGGGTTGGGGAATCGTCGCGATGCCCTTTTGCGTCAGTCGGTCATCTTGGATCAGATATGCCTTGGTGCATTGTCGTGATGCAATTTCCAATTTCCAGCAATGGCTGGCCTCACCTGGTTGACCGGCAATGATCCTTAAAAACTACAGATTGTGACATGCTTTCATCCTTGAACACTTGACGAATCATGCCCAACGACTCCGTACCCGATTTCCCTAGTCCAACATAAAATTTGATGACGTACCGCTGTTCAATCGTTCGCTCCGTTTTTGGCTTGTACCAAGTCACTCAATAGGGGTCCCCTGACGACTGACGCTTGGCGCGTTTTGAAGGTCAGACCCCTAGCCACCGATTCCGCTGCGACGTATAGTCACGTCAGAAAAACATTGTTCGCGATGCTTTTATACAAACCCTGTAAACGTGACATTCATTAATCTCTCAAAGGTAGATGGAGCATTACAGAACCCAAACGGCATCAAACAGATTTGCCAACTCCGTTGCCATCGGAGAAAGCAGTTGTTACATACCGGGTTCATTTCTACCTGCCAATAGCCACTCCGCAAATCCATGGTCGAAAACCATTGAGAGCCACTCAACGCAGCGAACAGCTCGTCGTTCTTAGGAAGAGAGAAGGAAATATTATTACCATTGTATACCATATTGTCTCTGCCATTACAGTGAATTGCTTGTCTGGATCACATTATTTACTTGGGAGCTACAGTTTGAGGTGAACCTGGGCCTCAACCTCCTCTCCTCCTCCTCTCCATTTATCTTGCTCCTTAGCTAATTTCCTTCAGTTGCGCACTCCAAGTTGGTCGAAGTCCCCTTGAAGTTGTGCGCGCCACCTACGGCAAGGAGGTCCTCTACTACGTCGTCCCTTCGGGACTCTACGGACCGCAGCGAAAGGTGTCCATCCGCTCTATATATCCTAGCCATCTCAAACGTCCAAAACACAGTCTTTTTTGACTAGGTCGATGTCGTACAGCTCGTACAGTTCGTTATTGAATCTTCTCCTCTAAAACCCTTCAACGCAAACAGGACAGGAATCTTACAAAGAACTTTTTTCTCGGAGTGACTAATGATATCTTCATCTGCTTTCAATAAAGCCCATGTTTCAGCGCTGTAAAGCAGGACTAGGATGACCAGAGTCTCCTTAGTTATTCGAGATAGGGCTTTACTGATGAAATGCCTTACTAGCCCAAACAATAACAAGAGTTATTCTTCGCTTGATTTCTGCCCTGGTATCATTGTCAGACTTAATAGCAGAACCGAGACAGACAAAGTCCTTTACTAAACCGAAGTCCCTTACTACCTGTATCACATTGGCAAGCAAAAAAAATTGATTCAGCTACGATTGATTCAATAATATCGATATCAAAAAGAAAATTGAAGAAAGCGTAGGGTCTGTTTAGTTTCATAATATTCTTAGGTAATTCCGAACTTCCCTTGAATTCTAAATTTTCGCCATAAAATTCAACTTTTGCCAAATCATTTTTGAATAGTGGGCCTCAGTGATCGTAAGTTCTCGAGCTGGTGACGGTCGTCCAACAACGACAATTAGATTTTCTGCATTTATAATGGACAAAGACTCAATGTCAAAAAGCTCATTATCAATTTGATTATCTTCCTAGACTTCGATATCTTCAAGAGTATTTAAGTGTTCTGACTCCTCATTTCTTATTTAAGTTACTCGTAAATTTAATTAAAATTAGCATTATCCAAATCAGTCCCACCTTCACATTCATCCTTACTCTCATCCCATGTGCATATCAATTTCAAAATTTCTTCATCAGATATAATTCTTGAGGCCATTTGAAACTAAAAAATTACACGTAATGAATTATCTTTACTGCATGGAATATCATATATGACATACATATCATATATTTTATTTATTTTATTTTATTTTTATTTTCTTTGTATGCTTGCATTTTAAGATACAATATCTTATAAACTAATACAAGCTTCATTTATAAATTAATTTTAACCTAACTATGAATAAACATTTACGGTTGGGTGTCAAATCGCCCAAAACCAAATCGCCCAAAATGCAAAAAACTAAAAAAATGTCAAATCACCCAAAAAACAGGTTGGGCGATTTAACATTTTTATTTTTTGGGTGATTTGACATGATGTCAAATCTCTGAAAACATTTCTTTTCCGCATTTTTGGGCGCAGGGACATTAGTCCCCGGGGCATAAGTCCCACCGCATTGGTACATAAAATTTTGGGTTTTATGTCCCACCTACAAACCTCTCAAGGAAAACAACGGCCAAATAAGATGGGGCATACATAAGTCCACAATGTATAAACAGTGCAATGTGTAAGGGGGGCATGCTGCCCCCCTGCAACCCCCCTGCTTGGGGTCACTGTTAGATTTGAGGCGGGTGCGAGGTTGGGTGCGAAACATGGATATAAAGAAACTTTGCATACACGCATCCTCGCACCCACCTCAAATCCAACAGTGACCCCAAGCAGGGGGGTTGCAGGGGGGCAGCATGCCCCCCCTTACAAATTGCACTGTTTATGCATTGTGGACTTATGTATACGCCTCTCCAAAAAAAAAAAAAATGTTGACATACATATGTATGTCCCTGCTCTCATATTATATTCATTAATAATCGGAAATGAAGGATTAAAGAAATGGATGTATTGCCAAGAAAAACGTAAGCTGCATTGAGCCTTACTTACGACGTCAATCGCGCTGATTGCTTTGTCAGGCTCACACTTACAGTTACGGGGAAACAAAATCGTTCGGTGGGGGGAGGGAGGTCCGCGCGTGGCGCAACGCGACTCGACGCGAAACGGTAACCGCGCCGCATCGTGCGCGTCCGGCCGTCCTTCGCGCGCGGACGCGACGTGAAAGCGCTGTGACCGCTAATGTAATTGTTACAATTCGTTTTGAATGCAGTCTTAAACCCAATTTAACGAAAATTTCAATCCGCCCAAAATCTGTTATATTTTTGGGTGATTTGACATTATGCTAAATAGTCCAAAATTAAAAATGTTAAATCGCCCAAAGCGAAAGAAAAAGACTACTAATGCAAAAAAAAGACTACTAATGCAAGGACAAATATGTCCTTAATTCCGTCCTAAAACATCGGAGGTCTCCAATTCGCCTAATATTGCCCAGTAGACAGTTCCATAAACGAAAAACTGGCGTTCAGAGGTTAATCACGAGGACCGAAAATGTATAAGCTGTTGTGATCTAATTGATGAGGACATTTGCAGTCTGGCAAAGAGATAACAAGGCTGATGCGTATGCATTATCGTAAACAATAAGACTAAAGTTCTATATCGAATGAGGTTGCCAAAGGAAAGATTATAAATGGCTTTTTGAAAGATGATATCCGATCATATCTTTTCATATGATAAGTGCATTTTGAACTTCGTTGTTGCATGAAATATCATATAATAATAATGTTTTCATGCAAACGTATAAAAAAATTGGTACCGTACCCTTTATTTGATAACTATTGGCACAAAACAAAATTGTTCAAAAGAGCTTTAAAATACTAACCTTCACTCGTTGTACTTTTTGGCTAACGGTAAATGCAGCGACCGAAGAAAATCACTCAACTCTGGACGTGAAAACAAATTACATTGTGTTTGTGAGAATATGCACTCGCTGATTGGAAATTTTCCGTAAAAAATGCGTGAAAACTTGAAATAAAAAAAGCATATCATATATGATATGCTATGCATTAAAGGGTTAAGGCATCTATGAATTGGCTTATCATCAGGTCCAATATAACATTCTCTGGCAATTTGGAAGAGCGGACACGGCCAATCGCTGTAAGCTCAACGCGGATTCGGTCAAGCTTTCTTATGTCCTTGGATTCGGTTACAAAGTTGTGTGTAACTGATCTCGAAGAAGATTGTAGTCCGCTTCCGCATTTGGAGCACTGAGGACCGTTGAAGCTTCTCCGTGTAACTGCATTGCTAAGCCCGCGACCTTTTCTTTGATGGTTCATCCAGCATACCTAGGCGCTATCTCAAACTGGCATTGGTAATCGCTCCAAGATCCTGAACCGTCATATGGTTGCACAGCATTGGGTAGCTCAGGTCTTCGAGGCGAAGAGAAAGTTGTAGGTTTCTCGTTGTTAGCTTTTTCCAAATTCGGAGGGGTATCTTTCATTCAGGTGAAGTCCATGCCATGAGTTTGAAGGTCGATAACTTGAGGGAAAGATTTTCGTGTGGCTAGCTCCACCGCCACTGAGCGGTTATCGGAGAGGAGTGGTGATTTTCTGACAGCGGGACTGTTTTTTGGGCATGAGCTGATCTCCCCTTGCAGCTTGGTTGAAAGAAAGGAACCCTATTGTCTGCTCAAGATCTTCCAGTCCCTTTTAAGGAGAAGCTTGCATCAGCTACGAGTAAGTCAGCCATAAGCGCATCTAGAAAAATTGTCTAGAGGAAACATATATCCATGAAAAATCAATTATCAGAAATTCCAGGCAGTTTCTTAGTCAATAATGCTGTATGGAGGCCAAGTGTGGGGCTGTAAGCCTTACGACACAGTAAAAAAACTACTTTGGTTTTTCTTAAAGCGGGTGTTCAAACTAACACAATGTACACCAAACAATATGCTTTTGGTTGAAACCGGTCTCCCGCCATTATTTATGGAAACATTGAAACTTCATTTTAACTACATTTAGAGAGCCGTCTCTTTGGACGGAGAAAGGCTATTTAAACGTTCTGCAAATGATGTTATTGAGACGAAAATATTGTTTTATGAGAAATGGAAGTCACTAGCAGAGTTCTGGGGACACACCTGTAGAATAAGTACTTGGATCATCACTGAATGGAAAGAAGAGTTTCACAATTTATTTTCGGCGATCGATGAGAAAATTCACGAAGACAGCATTGAAAATATAACAAGTTCTTTATATCGGGAAATATGTATCTTTGCGAAAACAATTATTTCAATGAAGGGTACTCCAACGGTACATCGCAGTAAGGCTGCGACGGTGCACTCGATTAACTACATTATCAAGCATGACGTCTCAGCCATACTGATACGAGAGCCCTAGATCAACGGCAACAACCGGATCCAAGGGCCCAAACCAGGACCCACACGTTGTTCTTCTAAGCCGACGAAGGTAAACTCAGGGCATGTATATCATTAAAAAAAACAAAATAAGGGTATTATATCTTAGTATATCTTGAATAGTATATCTTGAATAATTTCAGATAGCCAGTCAGTCCGTGCCCTGCACGGACTGATAGCCGGCCTGTGCCTTTTGAGACGCTTGAAGAGCTGATGGATCTCGCAGAGGAATAAGGAGTGAAGAAAAGGCCAGCAGACCGCCGGCCGTTCCAAACCATCCCTTGAGACTCCAACCCGTCAGGACTCTACCGGCCCAGATCATCTACGATCGCAACACGCACTGCTGGAATTGCAAGCAACATGGGCACCGCCAGCAAGAATGCCGTCAACCGTTTCGCCTCTTCTGTTCCCATTGTGGAGAGGACGGAAGAATGACGAGGAACTGTCCGTGCCACAATACACCGAGTGCACCAACGCCAACAACACTGCGCTGCGCAGCAGAAAGCCGACATACATATCCGAGGGCGCTTCCGAAACAGCAGCCTGAAGCTGTCAACAAAATGAAGCTTTCTTCACCACCGTCGATACCGCTGCTAGAGTGCGACCTATCAACGCGACCAATGAAGCCACCACACCGGATCCCGCCCGTACTGAGATCGTCACTGTCGTCAACGCCGCAGTCATTAGAAGAACCTCCATTACCGATGACATCAGTGCCGCCAGAGTTGCGAAACTCCAATTGACTCCCACCAGATGTTATACCACCGCCGTTACCGTCATCCCTGCTACCAAAACCGTCATCGCCGTCGACATCAGTGCCACCAGAGTTGCGAAACTCCAATTGGTCGCACCTGCCATATGTCGGACGACCGCCGTCACCACTATCGCGAATGACATCAGTGTCGTCAGAGTTGTCAAACTCCTAAGTGTCGCCACCGTCAGATGTCATACCGCCGCCGTCACCGTCATCACCGCTACCAGAACCGCCGTTACCGATACCAGAACCGTCATTACCGTCGACATCAGTGCCGCCAGGGTGGAGAGATGCCAACTTGTCGCCACCGTCAGATGTCATACCGCCGCCGTCATTGCGAAATGTTACACAAACACAGCCAGACGAGAAAACAATGCTGTTGCCATTTCCACCAGCAAGTCTACCGTTACCCGTTACGCCGATTACTAGACCAGGATCATTGAGACCATTGCCGATACAAGAGAGAGCTCTCACCATCAATAGGCTCAACCTTAACCATGGCCAAACTTACTTACTTACTTACTTAGGTGGCGCTACAGTTCGGGGTGAACCTGGTCCTCAACCAACAAGCCTCTCCATTTAGCTCGGTCTTTAGCTAATTGCCTCCAGTTGCGCACTCCAAGTTGGTCGAGATCCCCTTGAACTTGTGCGCGCCACCTACGGCGATGATTCCCTCTACTGCGTCGTCCCTCGGGATTAGATTAGGTGTCCATTCGCTCTACATGTCCTAGCCATCTCAGACGTCCAATACGCAGTTTTTTGACTAGGTCGATGTCGATGTCGCTGTACAGCTCGTATAGTTCGTGATTGAATCTTCTCCTCCAAAACCCGTCAACGCAAACGGGACCGAAAATCGTACGAAGAATTTTTCTCTCGAAGCGACCAAGGATATCTTCATCCTCTTTTAATAAAGTCCATGTTTCAGCGCCGTAAAGCAGGACTGGGATGATCAAGGTCTTATATAGAGTCTTCTTAGTTGTTCGAGATAGGGCTTTACTGTTGAATTGCCTTATAAGCCCAAAAAAACAGCGATTGGCAAGAGTTATTCTTCGATTGATTTCTGCACTGATTTTGTTTTTCGAGTTTATAGCAGAGCCAAGGTAGACAAAGTCCCTTACTACCTCGAAGTTATAGCTGCCCACGGTGACGTTTTGTCCAATTCGTCGGTGTTGGTTTTCCCTTCTAGTTGACAGCATATACTTGGTTTTGCCCCCGTTTATCGCCAAACCCATTTTGCCCGCTTCCGCCTCAATGCTTGCAAAAGCACCGGTGACAGCCCGCTGAGATCTTCCGATAATGTCTATATCGTCGGCGTATGCAAGCAGTTGTACAGACTTGTAATAGATTGTGCCTCCGGTGTTGGCTTGTGAGTTCCGCACAATCCGTTCAAGTACAATATTGAAGAAGTCACATGACAGCGCGTCACCTTGTCTAAAGCCTTTTTTGACATCAAAGGTCTCGGTGAGGTCATTACCGACCTTGATGGAGCAGCGAGCGTTATCCATCGTCAGCCTGCACAGACGGACAAGTTTGGCAGGGATGTCAAAACTAGACATGGCTCTATAAAGCTCTTCTCTATAGATGCTGTCATAGGCGGCCTTGAAATCGATAAAGAGGTGGTGAGTATCGATTTGGAATTCTTGGGTTTTCTCCAGGATCTGCCGAAGTGTGAAGATCGATGGTGGACTTTCCTGGCCTGAAACCGCACTGATAGGGTCCAATCAGGCTGTTGATAAAAGGTTTCAGGCGTTCACACAATATCGCAGAAAAGATCTTGTATGCGATGTTGAGGAGACTGATGCCTCTATAATTGGCGCAGTTGAGGGGGCCTCCTTTCTTGTGGATCGGGCAAACGATGCTGAGATTCCATTCATCAGGCATACACTCGTCTGACCAAATATTAGAAATGAGTTGGTGTATGCACTCTACCAATTCATCACCAGCTGCCTTGAAAAGTTCGGCCGGTAAGCCGTCAGGTCCAGCAGCCTTGTTCGATTTTAGCTTGGATATTGCTATCCTCACTTCGTTTTGGTCAGGTGGACGGAAATTTTGACTATCATCGTCTATGTTGAATGGTTCATTCTGCCTGACAGCGGGATGTTGGTCTTCGTCGCCGTTATACAGTCTGCAGAAGTAGTTTTTCCATATTCTCAGCACCGACTGTGATTCTACTACGAGGTTTCCATTTTCATCTCTACAGGTTTCTGTACGGGTATTACTTCTCTGACACGTTCTTTTTACCTTTTGGTAAAACTTCCGTACATTGTTCCTGGAGTATAGGCTCTCGATATTCTCAAACGCACGCTTCTCATGCTCTTTCTTCTTCTTTTGGAGAAGCCGATGTTCTTCCCGTCTCTTTTGCTCGTAGAGCTCACGAGCAGCTCTCGTCTTCCGCTGCAGCGCCGCTTTGTATGCCTCTTGTTTTGCTGCATGCACTCGCCGGCATTCTTCGTCAAACCAGGGGTTTCGCGGTGGTGGGCGAGCGAGACCCAGCACATCAGTCGCGGCGTTTCTGATGGCATGTTGGCAGAGTTGCCACTGGTCTTCGGTACTTGATGCTGGCGGCAAAGGGGTGATTGAGAGATTTCTGGATACGCGTTCAGCGAAGAGTCTGGCGGTCTCTTGCGATTGTAGCTTTTCGACGTTAAATTTTCTCACAGTAATTCTTCTTCGTTGCTCAGATTGGGATATCCGCATTCGTACCTTGGCTACAACAAGGTAATGATCCGAGTCTATGTTGGCCGCTCGGAAGGTCCGGACATCCAGAATACTGGAGGCATGCCTTGCGTCGATCGCAATATGATCAATTTGGTTGATCGTGACATGATCATTGGACCGCCATGTCTGCTTATGAATATCGAGATAAGGAAACCATGTGCTTGCTATGGTGACATTTCGCTCCACAGCGAAATCAATTAGCCTTAGTCCGTTATCAGACGTGGTGTCGTGTAGGCTATGCTTACCGACTGCCCTACCAAAGACGTCCTCCTTTCCTATTTTGGCGTTAAAATCGCCCAATACGATTTTAACGTCGTATTTAGGACATTGCTCTAGGCAGTCTAGGGCCTCTGCTAGTTGTTCGGCTGCACGTGGTCTGTAAAGGAACAGAACATTCCACGTACAGATCCGAAGGTCGATGTCCTTATTTCGTTTGCAGGGGTCGTTATTAGTTGAGTCATCCTTATCCGAGGCTTTTGGTTGTTTTGGAACCATGCGCTTTTTACGTGGTAGGGAAGTTACCCCGACGGCACAACCCCCAACCTGGAGGGCCAGTTCCTTAATTATTCCCCTAGGACGAGGGGCCGGGTACACCGGTGCCAGTAGGCCACTACGGGAGTATGAGCGCTGCCGTTGGCCCATTAAGGGCTCCTCCGCCACCATCTCTATTCCAATGTCCTGACCAACATTGGAAATTCCTTACCGACCTGTGATCCGAATACGTCGAAGCAGCTCGCGCAAGGTATTCACTAAGTTCAACCTAACTGGAACTATAGACGCCACCGTTGACTCCGTCTAGGGAATTCGTCCGCTGCCGCCTGGAACAGGAAGAAGTGCTCTAGTGAGAAAAGCACTCTTCCCCCCCTCTCTCATATGCTGCCACCAAGAATCCGCCAAACGGGGTTGGTTACCCATTTCTTGGATTAAGGTACTAGGCACCCGGCTGTCACCGCGTGGAGGTTGAGAGTAGGAGTTGGTAGGCCTCAGCTGAGTGAAAACGCTTGTGTTTTCATATGATCGCATGCACTACCGTTTGACCAGCCCCATGGCCAAACCGGAACTGTCAAAACCACCGCCATGGCCTAAGGTCAAAGTATTTTTCTCACCGTCGCCACCACTAACACGGACGTCACCAACGTATATCCGATTACGATGGTCGCAGCCCCGACCGCCTGAATTCCTGCAGAAACCGTCATCATTAGTGCTATGATTAGTTTTTTAGTCTTAATCTTTTTAATCATCCATTTTATTTTTGAATTAAAGTTTTTATGAAGTAATTTATATTTAAATTCTTCCTTACAGGAGAAATGAGTAAACGACGAGAAGGTTCCCGTCTGCCGAAGAAGGAGGGAGATGTAACGAAGTGACATGTTTCCCTACCTTCAATTACCAACCGAGAGAGGAAACGGGGTATACAGCCAGGTGTTTGGGCAGAGGACGACCCATCCCACCAAAAGGGTTGCATACTTTTGGGTACGTATACAAAGACTCATAAGGAAGTATGGTATACCCTAAGGCACGCCAAGATAAGATAAAGCCAGAAAGTCAACGAGACACAAACAACAACAAAACACGAAGGAGTTTTAAAAAGTCACACTTCGTTCTTACGAAGATATCCCATAAGTAAGAGAACGTAAGTGGCAGTTAGCAGAGTCTGCTCAGTGGTGATAAGTGTACCAATCCAGCGTACCTGGAACAGACTCTCCCCCGAATTCGGTCACCAACATTTTTGGTTTTTGGTTTTCGTGCCTTCACCCCAGTGAGTGGGTATTCAGCTAAGGGTCCGTTTTGACCACAGCCGGCCCGTCCCTTGATAAGTGTCCCCATTCCTTTGGGACAAATACTCCAGACCGGCATTTAGCGGAGTTTTGCCGCCAGCCTTTCCCGCTCCAAGCTTACGCTTGGCTCCCCTTCTTGAGGAGCAGCCCGGACCCTGTCCGGACACCCAGCCTGCCCGTGCCCTGCATGTACAAGCCCGTACCAGTACCGCGTGTGGACCGCACGACCTGTCAAGCAGTTTCAAGACACCGCAACCCCAGAGACCCGCCAAGGAGGCCAGTCCAAGCCTGAGCTAGGAGTTTAAGTAGTATTGTAGTGTAGAATTAAGCTTATCCATGAATTGTTAAGTATAATATTTGTTAGTATAAGAATCTTGCATTGTTAAAAGGAACACTGTAATATTAGTCTTATAGTTTTAATAAAGTACCTCTTCCCCAAAGTTTTAGGGTTTTCTTTGGGGCTGACCCTGGAGCCGGCGAGCTCACCTCAGCCTTCGACAAAAAAGACCTTTACAGTATACACAGATATTGAGGAAACATCTACATACATATAGGCCTATTCGGAAAGGCGATCTTCAAGATATAAATAAGACAGTAGATAACGTAGGAAAAGTAATGAATCTAGCATTCGAAAAGGCTTGTCCAATGAGGTGGGAGTCTAAGAGGTCCCAACCTCCATGGTGAAACAGAGAACTGAACTTCGAGAAAAGATAGGTTAGCCATTTCAGCAAATGTTCTAAGGAAATAGTGGAACAGCAAGAGAGAGCTTAACTATTATACTTAATCAAGCAGTCTGAAAAAAGTCGTGGAGCGAAATCTGGGAGTCTATCGTGGATACTAGTGAAGCTTGCAGTCTTCGCAAGATGCTGACTAAAGACACCGCTGTTCCAAAATTTTTTTTTTATTTCCCAATGCAGTAAATACATCTGTCTTAGAAAAAGATATCTAATATTTGTTTTTACAATTTGAATTTTGGGATTTAATTTGGACAAGTGACCATTGTTCTTAGTCCTTTTCTAGGAATTTAAACTTAAGAATAGTTTAACAATTAAACAAAAAAAAACAATTAAACAGTTTAAACAATTATCAAACAAGTAAAGCAGTTATAATATGTCAGAAATTTAATTTTTTTATATTAAGGATGTTTTAGTATGTTGACCTTGTGGTCCCTCTTATCAAGTCACTGGGTCTATTTCTCTTAAGTCGTCGTCTTCCGAAGAATTCCTTCATTGGTAATGAATTGACTTCGATGTTAGGGTGAACTACTAATTTTATATGATGTCTTCTGCTTATGTTTACTATCCCTTCTTCCACTGTTGGTATTTTTAGGTCGCGATGGATGTCGATTTTACGTATGTACCAGTCCGCATTGATTATGGTTCGTAATATTTTTGATTGTTGTCTTTAGATTATGGCGATGTTTGATTTCTTTGACGTTCCCCAGAGTTGTACCCCGTATGTCCAGATAGGTTTAATAATGGATTTATATAGTATATGGAGGGAAAGTTACCTTCTTCCTGTATACAAAGGGAAGGGTGATACGCGAAACTGTGATAACTACCGTTCGATCAAGCTGATGTCACACACCATGAAGATCGTTGAGCGGGTATTAGGTGGCCGACTGCGAAATCAACCACAGATGCAATCCAAAGTATAAGGATCATAATGGAAAAACATCGTGATTCCTTAAGGGATTTGCATATTGTATTGGTTGACTTTGAAAAGGCATTCGACATACAACCACGAGATCTGATATAGGTGGCGCTAAGACATCGAGGGGTTCCAGAAACCTATGTACAGATGATTATGGACATGTACGAAGGAGCAAAGACAAAAGTAAGATGCCCCGCTGGAGTAACCGAAGAGTTCCCAATCAAAGTCGGGGTACACCAGGGAAGCGTTTTAAGTCCTTTGCTCTTTATTACAGTCCTTGATTATCTGCTTGAAGGTAAAGTGATGGACCCCAAGGTACATCAGTTATTCTTTGCTGACGATGGAGCCATCATAAGTGAGGATCCTACATCCCTCCAACGAGCACTTGATGTGTGGGTGGACGTTTTGGAGGGAAATGGGTATCGCATTAGTTCAAAAAAGACAGAGTACTTGTGCTGCCCGTTCTCTGATCCACTCAGGCCTATTCCAGACATTTATTTGAATGGAACAGTGCTTCCCAAGTGGGAAAAGTTCAAATATCTGGGATCTATGATCAATAGCAAAGCAACTTGTGATGACGACATCAATCATCGTGTAAGCGTAGGGTGGATGAAGTGGCGAGAAAATTCCGCTATCTTTTGTGACAGAAAAATGCCCCCTAAGTTGAAAGGAAGGCTTTACACCGCAGTTGTACGTCCAGCGCTCACATACGGTTCACAATGTTGGACGATGTACAAAAAGTATGAGAGTAAATTAACGGCAGCTGAGATGAAGATGCTTCGCATGACAGCAGGAGTGACAAAGCTTGATCGAATAAGAAGTTCGAAGATCCGTGGAAGCTTTCACATCAAGGAAACCATCGTACAAAAGATAGAGCGCGACCGGCTCAGCTGGTATTGCCACGTTCAAAGAAGAGATCATTTGAACCCTGTAAAAAAGGCAATATCTATGCACGTTCCAAAGACATCGCGATGTAGGAAAGGCAGGCCTATAAACGCCTGGATCAGACAAATGCGACGACATCGGCATTTCATTGGCCTCAGTAACCGAGTGATCCAAAATCGGCAGGCCTGCCGATATTTTCTGAGGTCAAATAGGCGAACCCCACAGGCGGATCAGTAGAAATGCGGTGAAGTGGGAGGGTTGTGATCCCTAGTTTGCGGATCATAGCCTCGCTGATAAAAGGAAGAAGAAGAAGAATGGATTTATATAGTAATAATTTATTGGTTGTCGAAAGTTTAGAATTTTTACGCAGGAGCCAGTGCAGTTGATTATATTTTAGTTTAATTGGTCCCTTTTTTTTGTATGTGGTATTTCCAGTTAAGTTTGTTGTCCAAGTACATACCAAGATATTTGGCCACATTGTCGATTGGAATAGTTTTGTCTTTTATTTTTATTGGGATTGGAGAGTGGTTTAATTTAGTGGTAAATATTACTTGTTGGGTTTTGTCTTCGTTAATTTGTACGCTCCATTCGTCAAACCATTGCATTGTCTTATCCCGAAGTCGTTGGGCTCGAGTAGTTACAGTGTCCAGGTTTTCATCGGATAACAGCAGAATAGTATCGTCAGCAAAAGTTGCTATCATGGTTGTAGCTCCACTCGGTAGGGGGATGTCAGCAGTGTAGAGGACATATATTAGTGGTCCCAATACAGATCCTTGCGGTACTTCAGCTCTTGTCTGTAGTATTTTGGATTGTTGGTCATTATATTTTACGAAGAAGTGGCGTTCGCTTAGGTAACTTTCAATGATTTGGTAGAAGTCTCGTGGAAGTAAGTTCTGAAGTTTGTTTAGTAGTCCTTTGTGTCAAACTTTGTTGAAGGCTATTGCTACGTCAAGAAACACCCCTATGCAGTATCTTTTTTCCTCTAGGTCCGTTGTGATTTTGGTAACTACCCTGTGAATTTGTTGGATAGTCGAGTGTTGTCTGCGAAAGCCGTATTGATGGTCTGGTATCATTTTATTATTGGTCAGTATTGGCTGTAGTCGATCATAGATTAATTTTTCGAATATTTTCCCTAATATGGGGAGTAAACTTATTGGTCTGTAGCATGAAGTAGTCTTTGTGTCTTTACCAGGTTTAAGTATTGAAATTATCTGGGCAACTTTCCAAGTTTTTGGAAAATATTTAAGTCGAATTAATGCATTATAGAGATTTCGTAAGTATATCATGGCTTGTTGGGGAAGTTGGGTTAATATCTTTTCGTTAATAGAGTCATATCCTGGAGCCTTCTTGTGGTCAATTCTTTTTTTGATGCAGTGTTCAATTTCATTTATTATAACTTTTTTTATTTTTACATTGGTGATGAGTGTGTTTGGACGTGAAGGTGGGACAGCCGTATTTCCCTTGTCGTTTGTGAATACTTCTACGAGGTGCTTAGTCAGAATATTTGCTTTGTCTTGATTGGTTCTGGCCGAAGATCCGTCTGGTTTCTGTAGAGGAGTTTGATGTACTATTTTGTTCTTGAACTTTTTGGTAGCTTTCCAAAGCGAATAGTTGGTCTCAGAAGTTGGGGTCAGATTTTTTAAGTAGTCATTAAATTGATTGTTTTGGATTGCCTTAAGTTTTGCTTTGAGTTCTTTGGTTGCTTTGTTGTATTTTGATTTGTCTTGGGGTAACCTAGTGATTTGCCGTCGTTTTCTGAGTTTTCTCTTTTCATCTATCTGTTGTCGAATTATAGTTGGTGTAATATTGTTGTGTGTTTTTGGTCCATTGATTGGGGTTGTTTTAGATACTGCAGCAGTTACTATGTCGTTAATGTGAACTACAGCTCGTTCGAGGTCATTTTGCGATTGTAGTGGTACATTCTCCTATATATTCCAAACTTCATTAAACAATCTGGCCCTCTCGTGGGCAGAAAGTAGCGAGGAGGTTTTAGAAACCTCGGTTGAAGCTCGCTTTCCAGGAAGTAGACCACCAATGGCTTTTTTACAAATGGTTACTCTTACACTGGGATGTCAATAGAGGACAACGTATAGAATCTCATTACATGAAAGATCTGCAGTGGGCTATTCTGTCATTCGCACCGATCAAAGCTCCAGTCAAGGTTTGAAAATCAGCCATGGAGGGAAGTGCGGATTATATTCATACCTAAAGCAGGTGAACCAAGCCAAACATAAGCGAAAGACTATAGACACACAAGTCTCTCGTTCTTTTCCCTCAAGACACGTCCAAGGCTTCTCGGTATCCAAGCCAGAATTAAGTTTCTAAGTGCTGTTCTCTACACAAATCTCAACATGCATGTTTAAAGGAGAAATCGGAAACAATAAGGAATTTGCACTTGACTTCCTAGACATAGAAGGTGCTTTCAATAACGTAGAAGGGAGGGGCATCGTACAGGTCATAGAAACTATAAATGTCGAGCAAATCATTATCAATTGGCTCTGCAATATGGTCGGCACTAGAACATTTATTACACTATCGAAAATAGTTCAATAAAAAAATTCATTACCAGGGGGCCTCCCCAGAGAGGCGTTATCTCACCCCTCCTCTGGATTCTAGTGATGGTATACTTAAAGAACTAAGCAATACTGGTATAAGCGTCACTGATGCACATCGTGGTGATCTTGGTCCAGGGCAATTTCTTAGACACATTAAGTGAAATGATGGAGCTCTTGTGGACTTCACGTCAGCCCGGATAAAACAGTATTGGTAGTTTTTAGCAGAAAATACAAGATACCGCCCTTCAAACTGCCTAAGCTAACAGAGATGGGGCTTTCCCTTTCGGATAAGGCCAGATATCTTAGTATAATGCTAGATAGGAAACTGAACTGGAAACTTAACATACAGGAAAGAGTCCACAAGGCTTATAATGCTCTTTTAATCTGTAAATGGATTGCGGGGAAAAATGGGACCTGAAGCCCGCAATGATGCACTGGCTATACATTATGATAGTCAGACCCATTCTTATGAGGGTCTTATGTGGCGGAAAGCAACGAATAGGAAAAACATACGGGATATGTTGGTAATGGTACAAAGGACAGCCTGCATTGTCATCACGGGTGTTTAACACACAATGTCTACGGCTGCACTCGAGATCTTTATGTGTATTTTACCACTAGATCTGCAATTCAAATTTCAAGCACTAATGTTGGTCTCTTCAAGACTAGTAATGCGGGACATAGCTCCATTCTTAAGAAATCATTTTCCGATATCCCTGAAGAATCTGACGATATCTTTGGCACCTTAGACTTCGTCACACTACAAGCTGGCCTAAAATGTATCACCATATCGGAAGATGCTATAACGATTGGAAATGGCGACAACTGTCTGTTTTGTTTTGATATTTGTGGAGTAAACATATGAAGAATATACGTCGACAAGCCGTGGAACGCTATACTCCTCAAGATCGCGAAATACTCGTGACTCGTGATGAATTACGTAGAGATAGGGATCATTTTGAATGCCATAGACTGAATTGAACTGCTGTTGTCAAAAACCGTCAAAGTATAGAAGTGCGATATTGAAGAATATTCTTAAATACAGTACCTTGTTGTCACTCAGAGAGTAAATACGTTTTGTCAAGTACCCGAACTAAAAGTGTATTTATATTCATCAGCCTGACTAACAATGGCGCATCTGGATCATAAATATGATCATATTTGTAAAAATAATTTGATTTTTGATACAATTAAAGTGTTAGCTAACGATTCACCCAGTGGTAAATTTCTTGTTATGGAAAGGTGTAATCCTGGTCATAACATGGAAAAAGTGTCTCCTCTTCTGTTAAAGAAAGTTATATCAACGATTGTCGGTGACATAGAAAATGTGTTAAAATCAAAAATGGGTCTTTATTAATACAAACAAAAAATTATGACGAGCAAAGAAACTGGTTCAATTGAGAAATTTAGATCCAAATATAAACATAAATATATATGAACATCCCACTTTAAATCATGTCAAATGTGTAGTGAATTCAATTTCATGGAAAAAGAGTACATTTTATTAAATCTCCGCGATCAACACGTGATTGATATAAGAAGAATGAAAGCAAAAAACAAAAGTACCGGTGCCATTGAAGATTGCAGTTTATATACAGTTATATTCTTAACTACCCAAATACCTGACTACATTGACATTGGTTATATCAAAGCTAAGCTCATGCCATATATCCCACCACCACTTAGATCTAGATGTATGAATTGTTTACAGTTTGGTCAAGTCGCCCCGGTATGTTAATTCTCAAAGATTTGCTCCATCTGTGGTGAAAAATACCATCTTAACGAAGGAGAGAAATGTGAGAAACAGAACAAGTGCATTAACTGTTATGGCTCTCATCATTCTTTTTCGAAAATGGGTCCTACGTTTATTAAAAAAAAAAAGAGATACAGTGCATAAAAGTGTTAGAAAAAGTAGACATGAAAGAAGCTAATAGACGATATAGAAAGAGCAAAACATTAATGCGAATTCAATCAACTACAGCTCTACCACATGCATTTTTCCCAAACAATCACGCCCCAAACGCAGAGCAAACGTCAGAGAGAACGTATGATGACATGCGCGAACAACTAACAGCGCAAGTAGAGAATGAACAATTATCATCGAAATCACCAATCAACAAAACCAATGCTCCATCTAACTTAATTAAGCGCCCAAGCCAACGTTCGGTAGATAGCCTGTCGGACCAACAGAAAACGAAAGTATTAACTACAGAAAAACGTAAATAAGAAAAATACCCAGCAAAATTATCTAACCGTGCAAAACGTACTATTAAAAATAAGAAAAATAATAAAGATAAACCAAATTCAAAAATTATAAATCATAACTTTAGTATGTCAAGTGATTTGTACTCCGAATCTGAGTTACTATGAATAAACAACATTTAAATATTATTCAATGGAACTGCGATGGTTTCTATAGTCATTATGATGAATTTCAACTTTTAATTAATGAATATGAACATCTTGCCTGTTGTATCTAAGAAACGAAATTTAAATTTGATCAAATTCCAAAATTTAAAAAATTTAAAACGCTCTATAAAAATTTCAATCGAACACAGTAGCTCATGGTGGAGTAGCCATTCTAATAAATTAATCTTTTAACTGCGAAAAAATAGACATCCAAACCAACTTTCAGGCTGTAGCCGTAAGAATGTACTATCCAGTAGAGTTTGTCATTTGTAATATTTATTTACCGGGTTCAGAAAATATTTCCAAATTGAATATAGAAAACCTTATTCGCCAATTCGAATGCCCTTTTTTGTTATTAGGAGATTTTAATTCCCATAACTTCTTATGGGGATCGGATAGGATTGATGTTAGGGGTAAGCTTACTGAAGATATTATCAATACCAACTCACTAAATATCTTAAATAATGGTGATCCTACACATTTCTGTCTTGCTTACAAATCATACAGCTGTATTGATCTCAGTCTTGTGTCACCTATACTCGAAAATTATTTTGAATGGTTCGTTAGCGATGACCTCCATAGTAGTGACCATTTTCCGGTTATCATTCCATTAGTCCATAGTAACATTGAAAACACAACACGAAACAAGTTCCTGGTTAAAAAAGCAGATTGTGAATTATTTCGAAATAACATATCACTTAATCCCCCTAACAAGGAATTTTTAAATATTGGCGAATATGAATGTTTCATACGGGAGAAAATTATTAAGGCCGCTGATAAATCTATCCCAATGTCATTGTCAAATCGTTATCATAAAGCGGTTCCTTGGTGGAATGACGAAATAAAAAATATTGTGAAAGCAAGAAGAACTCTTCATTTAACAGATTTTAAAAATGTTATATGTGCAAAGTACAAAGCCAGGAAATTGATTCGGTTTTGTAAGAAAAAGTAGTAGTAAGTCCTCCTCAGAAGTATTTAACAAGATTCGATGCGTTAATGGGAAAAGTAAATACTCTAATCACAGATAAAAACTTACCGATTTGTGATTGTGGCAACATAATCTCAATTGACCATATTTTTTCGGACTGTCCACATTACAACAGTGCTAGAACAAGATTTGGCATATTTTGTCACAAAATTTTAGCATCAGATAATCTTAAAGTAAATGAAAAGGTTATGGAATTTGTAAAATACATTGGATTGTTCAATAAAATTTAATATTAAGAATATTTATAAAATGAACTATAGATAGGAGAAGTTTTATATTCATTCCTTTTGCTAACAATTACATATTAAGAATATACGTACATTTATTTATTTAATATAAGAAATAAGTTAAGGACATGTATAATTTCAGTTTGTAACAAAAATCTTTAAATATTAGAATTAAGTGTTTTTTTTTACATTTGCTTGAATATTGTACTTATATATACTCCTATAGTACTTAAAAAAAAAAAAAAAATCTGTTATAAATTCCTATTCATATTTATATTTAGAAGAAATATAATGTAAATGGACAAAGGCTTTTAAAACCTCAATGTGTTGAAGGCCTATGAAATAAGTTCTAATATTAAGCCCAATTGTAATTATAAGCCTAACATTAAAGAGACTAATTTTAAATATATTTCTAAGCCAAATTATATGTCCACCACCCACCCAAAGCCATCTTCCCTCCTCCCTTCTCTTCCCACTCGTAATAATCTACCCGTGCCTCATCCAAATTGGCAAATGAAAACTCTTAACCATTCAGCTACAACCGTCTCCCAGTCTCAAAATAACCCTATAATCAAACGAGTGTCATTTGATCTTTCACCTGTAACGTCTTCTCATCACAAAAAACCGGCTCCCATTAACAAAATTTCCCATACCGTCTACCCGAATTTCACTTACTCCCACATTCTCAATCCTTCCTCATCGTCTTCTACCCCCGGTACCAAGTCCACGGTCTCTCCTAACGTTTTCACCACGGTCAACTCGCCTTCAACTGCATCTCCCCCTACTTTCGATCCACTACTTCCTCCCACCGTCAAACTCACGGCTAAATTATTGAACCCCACGGCAACAATCAATGACCTCGATGGCCGCTATATCATGTCTAGACTGCGTGATAACCGGCTTTTTGAAAATGTTTGCCTTTACCTAGCCTATCTACATGACAAACCTGACTCCATCTGCATCGACGGGAAGACAAAGACGAATGTCATAGTCTCGATCCAAAAAGAAGGTCTCCCAACTGACCCTACAGCCCTGAAAAATATATACACTCGTTTTCATGAGAGTTTTAATATCTCCTCTTCCACAGTGGCCAAAGACCTCTCAACCTATGGTTCTCATATTGCTTCCAAACGTCTCTCCTATCTCCAAAAAACTCGCAGTAACCACAACAAATATTTTCGTCCCTAACTCAATTCCAGTCGATCCATCTCCATCCGTCGTAATTGCCCCAAAGCTCCTATCACTCTACTATCAGAATGTCAGAGGACTTCGCACCAAAACCTCGATGGTGCACTTGAACTCACAATCACTTCCCTACGACATTTTTGCCCTAACCGAAACCAACCTTTGTCCCTACTATCTTAACAGTGAATTATTCACTTCTGATTTCGTAGTCTTCCGCGCTGACGGCCAGGAAAATGAAGACCTCTCCTTCGGCCGCGGTGTTCTTATAGCTATTCATAATCACCTTGATGCAACCCTCGTCAAACTCACTAACACAACCTCATTTGAATTCGTATGTGTTAAACTATCTTTATCTAGACGGAGAATATATATTGTTTGCTGTTATATTCGCCCTTCTCAACCCGCCCAAGCATACCAGCAGGCCGTTGATACAGTGGACTCTCTGTTAGATATCGCTGATCCTGATGACGATTTTATAATTGTTGGCGACTTCAACCTTCCCCTTTTGCAATGGGCTCCATCGGAGGACGAATCATCCTTTGTTCCTACTAACTCCTCCTCGGAAAAGGAAACCCTCCTGACTGATCGTCTTTTTGACTCCGGCCTTTTTCAGATTAGTGGCAGAACCAACAACTTAGGTAGGCAGTTAGATCTTATTTTCTCATCCGACGCTCATAATTCTTTGGTTACCGCAAGTAACCATCTTCTCTCCACCCTAGACCACTATCACCCCCCTCTCGCTCTTGCCTTTTCGTATGAAATCGACCACACCACTGTTGATTTCGAAAACTCTTTCTCCTTCAACTTTCGTAAAGCTGACTTCGTTAAACTTAATAGCTTAGTCAATAACATAGATTTTAGCCTCTTTCTAAACGTCAACACCCCCATTGATATCGCTCTTGCATTCTTCTACACAGCAATCTTTGACTGTCGTCTCCAATCTGTCCCTTATGTGCCTCGAAAAAACTGCTCGTCATCCCCTCCCTGGTATAATAGTGAATTGCGTTCTCTTCGTAATGTTAGAAACAAATTATGGAAAACTTTCTTAAAATCCAGATCTGCCTCAGATTTCTCATACTACCAACAAGCTTACTACCGTTTTTCCAACCTCTGCGAATCCCTTTATCGCGAATACCTTGATAGAAGCAATTAAGTCTAATCACAGATCCTAGGCGCTTTTACCAATTTATTAATGTCAAAAGGAAGTCCGATGGTTTCCCTTCCACTGTAAAGTTACTTAATACATCTTCTGCTGACCCTAAAGAAATCGCCAACCTCTTTGCGACCTTTTTCACCCTTTCATACAGTGACCATGTACACGATCCGGACTTTGACTATTTCTCCTACCTGAGTAACTGCCCACAAACCTCCCTAGTCTCAATTGACATTAGGTCTGATATGGTGCGAGAAAATATTAATAGACTCAAGGATGACTTTTCCCCCGGTCCCGATGGTCTACCTGCCATTTTCATTAAAAAAATGTGTCAACGTCCTGTGCCAGCCCCTTACAACTCTTTTTCGACTCTCACTCTCTCAAGCCGATTTCCCTAAATTATGGAAGGACTCCTTCATTTTCCCCATCCATAAAAAGGCTGTAAAAGTGACATATCGAACTGTCGACCCATAGCCAAACTCTCTTCTATCCCCAAGCTCTTCGAAAGCATTGTATACGACTCACTGTATTTCCACTGCAAATCCATTTTTACCCCACAACAGCACGGTTTTTTGAAGGGTAGGTCCACTACGACTAACCTAACCGAATTTGTTTCCAAAACACTGCAAGCATTAGAGAAAGGCAATGAAGTGGATGTTATTACCACCGACTTCAGCAAAGCGTTTGATAAAATCTGTCACCGAACTATTTACCTTAAACTTAATGCCCTCGGTTTCCCACCCTCTTTCATTTCATGGCTGAGATCGTACATCGAGAATCGCCAATACAGGGTTCTCTTACGTTTTTCAATCTCCGATCCCATTGACGCCACTTCCGGGGTTCCTCAAGGCAGTCATCTTGGTCCGCTGATCTTTGTCTTAACTATAAACGATGTTGGTCACATATTAAAAGAATCAGATCTGTCTATTTACGCGGATGACATGAAAATCATCAAGGTTATATCTACCCCCAACGACTCACTGTTACTTCAAAACGATCTAAATTCATTTCACACATGGTGCGTAAAAAACTTCTTAGAACTTAATGTCGCCAAATGTCAATCCATAACATTCTCCCGTAAACACCTCCCCCCTCCCCTTAGAAGCTATAACTTTAATAATAAGCCCGTTCCCTCAGTCTCCTGTATACGCGATTTGGGTATTATTTATGATAAGGAACTAAACTTCCGTTCCCACTTTGATCAAATTATACACAAGGCCAATTCTTCTCTCGGTTTCATAAAACGCTGGTCTAAAGGATTCTCGAACCCTAACGTATCTAAATCCCTTTATATGACCTTTGTCAGACCCCACCTCGAATATGCCAGCCAAGTTTGGTCACCTTATCACGACACCCACTCCCTTAGAATCGAAGCTGTGCAGCGTAGGTTTATCCGCTTTGCCTTACGCGGTCTCCCATGGGCCGAAAACTATATCTTACCCCCCTACGAAAATCGGCTGAAATTGATTAACCTGCAAACCCTTACAAAACGTCGTGAGGTTGCCGACATACTCTTCGTGCACCAATTATTAACCGGATCGATCGATTCCCCCGCTCTACTAGAAATGATTTCCCTTCGCACAAACCCTCGTAACCTTAGGACTGCACCCCTCTTTCGTCTTCCTTACCACCGCACCAACTACGGCCACTTCGAACCAATCACCAGAATGTTACGTCTTGCCAACAACGCACAGAACACTCTAGACTTTCATTGCAGTCTATCCTCCCTTAGAAAATCCCTCCACACCTCATGACCTCATGAGATTAATTAAAAAAAAATAAAAAAAAAACAATTATTTGCGTTTCACCTACCCCTTTTCACGCCCTCTACCTCCTCCCTTCTCTCCAAAATGCTGTTAGTTTAAGTTTTAGTTTCTAAGTTTTTTTGCCGCTAGTTGTAAGTTTAGATTGTTTAATTTTTTTTTTTTGAGCTTGTATTAAGCTAATAATAAATAAATAAATAGAAATAAATAAATAAATATTCTTAAATACTTTAATTAGCTTCGCTAAACTCAGGCAGATGGCTTTAAGTCATGTTTTAAAGTTAATGTGTTAAGCTTTTTGTAAATGAATAGAAAATTAAAAATAATAAAAAAAAATTCCCTCTAATCCGAAGGTTGCACAAAGTACACTCTCATTTTGTTCAGCCCGGTATGGCATATAGTTGAGATGCAAAAGTTAACCTCTGGCTTCGACTATATACGAGATTGTGTCAATATTGTAGGATTTCGTAATAATTTCTTTCTCCGAGGTTATGTTGGAGAATTTTGTACGTTCTCTAGATTCACTTCGCTGTGCATTTTTCGTAAATTCAGCAAAGGTGGAGGATTGAACCTTGACTAACAGAATCTGCAGATCCCTTTTCAATTTGCAGCATTCTCATCCATTAGCCACAAGTCATGTTCACGATTTAAACTCTTCCACTCATTAAGAATCTGCAATTTTTGGTGAAACAGGTATGATGCGATAACGTTCGGTATACGGTGACTTAGCAGTGTCAACACTTTTGTAACATAGCTAAAATGCATTAAATCAAATGTTTCTTAGGCAAGAGACGCGGCGTTATAATGTCTTCAAGGTACTGGTATTCTGTCACTTTCTCCAAGTCTTCATTCCTCTAAATCAATTTCTCTTCATGCGAGTATCTCCCTGTTCCGTTATGGAAAACGATTATTTTCGACTTATTGGTGTTTAGATCCAAGTGCCATGTGTCGCCGTATTTTTGCAACCGATCAATCACAATTTACATAATGTTTCAGGTATCTGCTATAACTACAAGTACAATATCGTCAGCGTCCATAAAAGAATTGAATCTGACGCTATTAAATACGATACCGTATGAAAACCAGGCTGTTAGAACATCGATGAAGAGCGGGAAGAAAAGCGAACTTACTCGTATATGACACCTTTGCTTTACCCTCCCCTCATCTTCGACTCTAACTTGGATTATTACCTTTCTTCCATTCCACACCGCTGTCTTATCATCCTCATAGAGTCTTCGTATGACGTTCATCATTTAAGATGCCAATCCAAGGTTGCTCAGCTTATACAAGACCGAATTCCTATCAATCGAATCAAAAGCTGCCTTAAAATCGATAAAAATAAATCATTTGTTCCCGTTTACCAATACGACCCTGCGATCCCTTTTAGTGCGAATATATTATACACTGTCGTATCACCTGTTCTAAATCCTTCGAATTTATCATGATGGATATTATAGATTTGATAATACTGAATCTTAATATAAATAAGTATTAAAAAAAATCTACCACACATACTTCTTTTAAAATAAATAAAAAACAAAACACGCCATTTTTGCTATAAATTACAATCTCTGGCATATTAATTATGACAGTATTTACAAAAAAAAAACTTGAAATAAATTCTTTAACATTAAAATCATCATAATTGTATAATATAATAATAAAATTTTACTTAGTAGTTTTCTTCCTTTTCATACTTTCCATCGGAGTTTCCCGGCAAATCTGCCAACAAAAATCTGCAAGCATTGCAGACCATTTTCCGTTGTATCGTCTTTCTATGTGCAACATATCTTGATAAAATCTTTCATTATGTCTATCTGACACTACGCCAAGAGTTTCGGCGAAGAAATCTAAATGCGAGTGCATAAAATGTATTTCAAGGGACATATTGCATTTCAGAACAGTTTTTTTTTCACGTTTGCTGCATGTGCGGCAGGAACCGGTGGATATTTATTGCCATTGCAAAACAGCTTTCAAACTAATTTTGGACGAGTCTATAAAGAGTCCCTATTCTTCAGATCTTTCAAGGAAATCAAGTTCTTGTAGAAATCCTTCAGTATTATTACAAAACACAAATCGCCGTCTTTGGTAAAGAAACTCATAAAATCTTCTTGTCTATTACGAAAATATGAGACTCTCGTATTCCATTATTTTAATTTTGATTCGAGAAGCTGAGCTTTCGATTTCGAGAGTCTTTCTCTCTTTTCACTAGAGTAGTTATTGCGCTCCTTTGAGATTTTATAGTAAATTCGCCACAAATGAAGCAAAACAAGTCTGCAGAATTTTTGCAAGTTCTTGGCATTTTTTGCCTATAACAAAATAAAATATGTGATAAAATCATAACAATATACAAATTGTGTAAAAAAAATAATTTTCAATCACTGGCCGAATATAATTTTCACACAAGTCGTTTGAGTAAGGCACTCACATTGAAGAACTTGAATTCAATCCAAATTCTTATGTAACTTACAAGTGCGCTAATAACTTGGCAACCTTCTGCAATCTTAAAAAATGCGTTTAAAAAAAAAGTATAGATTACAGCAAAAAATGGAACGCAGATATACTCATAGATTCAGCACGTTAAAATCTTTATGTTCATAGTATTTTTATTTGAAGGAGGATTTCTTTGCAGACCAAGTGTTATTGGCGTCTGTAGCAACGGTTCTCCACCCTAAACTACTTTAAGATATTCTACCTGTATTTCCATTGCCTCAGTTGGCTATTGTTTTTCTCGGTCTGTCCTTCTGACAGCTCTATTTAATTTTGTCACTTCTTTGTTGTACTTCTTCAACTTTAGATATATCAACTAATATTAAATTAATATAATCCATGTTTTTAATTGTAATCTTTATTACTTAAAATAAAGCGTTAATTACAACATATTGGCGACGAGGACAAGGAACGAATCTCGTAAATATGGATTCTGTTACACTTGAAGGTATCTTGAAAAAACTTCAAGAAGCTAACCAACAATTTCTGCAAACCATGTGGGAGCAAACAAATGTAAAACCTGCTGTAATTTCATCATTTAAAAGCTTCGAAAAATCTAAAGAAAGCTGGGCCACATACAATCTTCAACTTGAGCAACATTTTATTGCAAACAACGTGTTGGAGGATGACACTAAGCGCGCTTGTCTACTAAGTTCGGTCGGCGGTGAGTCTTTAGAACTGCTTCAGAAATTTTATGGTGAAAATGTCGCTAAAACGTCATTTAAAGAACTGATAAAAAAACTTAATGATCATTTTAACAAAAAACCTCACATGCTAGCATCTAGGTTCAAATTCTACAGAACGTTCATGCAACCTAACCACACATATACAGAATGGGTTGCGAATCTCCGAGGTATGGCAAAAGAATGCATGTTCGTGTGTGAAAAAGTCGGTTGTGGAGAATCATATGTGGACTCAAAAATTAGGAACATGATTATTCTATATACCCCTCACGACAAAGTACGGTCCGCTGCTTTACAAAAAGAGAATCCCACTCTTGACGAGGTTCTTCAAATTGCGCAACTATATGAGGAAACAACGAAAACGTGCAATGAGAGGTAAATGCAGTCCATCATGCATCCAATCGATCAAAGAGCAAGCGAAGGGAAAACAGCGGTAGCCGTAAAGGTGCAGCAAGAAGTCATCATAAGTCATGTCCGGGATGCGAAATTTCTCATCAGCGATCTCAGTGCTTCCATTATCGGAACAAAACTATTTGTAAGAAATGCAAAAGGGTTGGGCATATCGCTGCGGTATGTATGTCAGCAAAAGCCCCAGAGTCACATCAGCATCATCGGTCAACTCCGTCATACAATCACAAAGAAGGCAATATACATTTTGTTAGTGGTTTTGAAACCGTAAGTACAGTTGATATGTATGATTTATCCCACTCGTATATCGAAGTTAGGCAAAGTCAGGTCTCAACCGAAAAAGTGTTTGTAGATATCAACGTAAATAGCACCACCCTAAATTTTCAAGTTGACACGGGTGCGTCTTGCTCTCTCATTGGCATTGAGGGATACAGCCGGTTGAACAAACCTCGCTGTACACCAACATCCAAAGTTTTAAGAACCTATGGTGGTAATACACTACCACTGAAAGGCACCATATGTGTGGATGTAGCATTGGGTGCTATTAAAAATAGACTGACTTTAGTAGTAGTTGATAGTAAAAATGCATCAAATATTCTTGGAATGGATTGGTTCCAAAAACTGCAATTTAGCATGAAGATACCGTCTGTCATCGGGAAAATCGATAACTGTAATTCTGCAGACACTCAATGCCTTAAAGTTACTCGAGAATCTTTAAAGTTGTCACTCGAAAGCACCATATCTAAATTTCAGTCTATGTTCTCATCAGAACTGGGACACTGTAAGCCTTATACAGCAGATATCGTATTAAAGGCAGATGCTCGCCCAAAATTTTTTAAGCCTTACAATGTGCCATTCGCATTTTATGACCATGTTCGTGCAGAAATCAATAGATTGGTTTCATTGAATGTTCTGAAGGCAGTAAATTCGAGTGAATGGGCAGCCCCAATAGTCGTTGTCAAAAAGCCTAACGGAAGCATACGAATCTGCGCCGATTTCAAAGTCACAGTAAACCCGCAAATTGAAATTGATCGGTATCCAATACCCAGGATTGAAGAGCTATTCCATAAGCTAAGCGGTGGTCAACTATTTACAAAAGTCGACTTAAGTGACGCATACCTTCAGATCGAACTCACAGAGTCTTCAAAAAAGTTGATGGTTATCAATACTCCTTTTGGGTTATTCCAATATCAGCGAATGCCGTTTGGTATCGCGAGTGCTCCAGGCATTTTTCAGAGAATAATGGAGGGAATAGTATCAGGCATACCCGGTTGCGCAGTCTACCTCGATGACATTATTGTTACTGGTCGAAATAATGAGGAACACCTCAATAATGTGACAGCGCTTTTTAATAGACTTTCCTCGCATAATCTTAAATGTAGAAAAGAAAAGTGTCACTTCGCACAAGAAAAGTTGGAATATGTAGGACACGAAATCGATGCGAGAGGTGTTAGACCAACAGATAAAAGAGTAGAAGCAATAAAATTAATGCCAAGTCCCAAAAATGTCTCTGAAGTTGAAGCGTTTATTGGAAAAATAAACTATTACAACAAGTTCATTCCCAACTTTTCGTCAAAAGCATCAGCCTTAAATTATCTTAGAAGAAATAACACAGAATTTGTTTGGGGAAAAAGGCAAGAAGAAGCCTTCCAAACACTAAAGAATGAAATCATCGAAGCAGTACAATTAGTTCATTTTGATGAAAAGTTGCCTCTCATTTTGGCAACAGATGCATCCAAGACCGGGATCGGAGCCGCCCTGTCACACAGGTACCCGGATGGTTCGGAAAAACCTATTTCTTTCGCATCAAAAACATTAAACCAATGTCAGTCCAAGTATTCGCAAATAGAAAGGGAGGCATTGTCAATTGTATTCGGTGTGAAAAAATTTCACCAGTATCTTTACGGTAGGCACTTCGAACTGCTTACCGATCATCAGGCCCTCACCACTCTTTTCCATCCGTCAAAGAGGCTGCCAGTTATGACTCTCCATCGAATACAACGCTGGGCAATTATTCTCCAGTCCTACAGCTATTCGATCCACTACAGAAATACAAAACATCATGCCAATGCTGATGTGTTATCACGCCTTCCAATGGGTGATGACATTGAGTTTGATAAAAGAGAGAAAAAAATGCTGAATGGAGATGAGATCTACGGTTGCAGAGTTCCCGATCAGTGCAGCCGTCGTGGCAACACATACTCAACAAGATTCAGTTCTTAGTCGCGTTGCTAATTACGTACAGAACGGTTGGCCGAATGAGCTACCAAATTCGCAGGTAAAATTAAAACCATTTTTTGATCGAAAGTTTTCTCTTTCTCTTCAGAGTGGAGTTTTGTTGTTGCAAAGCGACTATACTCGTGTTGTAGTTCCAACATCGCTCGAAAATCGGGTTCTACAAATGCTACATGAAGGTCATTGGGGTCAAACTCGTATGAAGCAACTAGCGCGCAGATATGTATGGTTCCCCAACATTGATGAATCTATCAAAAAAACTACAGAAATATGCACAACCTGCCAGTCCAACGCGAGTCATCCAAAGCGTCAGTTCTCTTCTTGGCCTGAAGCAACTAGTCCATGGGAAAGAGTCCATATAGACTTTGCAGGTCCCTTTTTCTCTCGCATGTGGTTAATCGTTGTCGACTCTTTTTCTAGTTTCCCCTTCATTTTCGAGCTGTCTTCCACAACATCAAAATCGACAATTTATGCACTGCAAAAAATGTTTGCGGTCGAAGGACTTCCGAAGACGATTGTGAGTGACAATGGACCGCAGTTCACATCAAGTGAATTCAACACATTTTGCAAATTAAATTCAATTGAACACATCACAACGGCACCTTTTCATCCGGCTTCGAATGGTTTGGCAGAGCGCGCAGTCCGGACGTTTAAAGAAGCTTTTACAAAAATCATGAGGGATGAAAACCACAAGGAGAAGGCTTTGTACAAGTATTTAATAAGTTACAGAGCAACTCCCAATCAAGCAACAGGAAAATCACCAGCCGAGCTTTTACATGGCCGGCAACCCCGCACTATTTTCTCAGCCTTATTTCCAGAGGCAACACAACGCCAACACTACCCCAGCAAGTTTAGTATTGGTCAAAAGGTATACGCCAGGTCCTACACAGGAGGGATACGTTGGATATCTGGGCTGATTAAAAAGGTAGTTGGAGGTAAAATATACGTCGTAGAAACATTCAGAGGCGACATGAAGCGACATCAAAACCAACTTAGATCCAGACACGACTTACAAATTTCCAGTGAAGCCACCAGTGAAGATGTCGATATCGACCTACAGGCTTTACCAACATCTGCATTTAACAACTCTTTAGGTAGCTCCACTGTAAGAACGACCCCAGAAGCAGAAGAAGCAGACGAAAACGAGCAAAGACAGTCATCCGAAATAGCAACACAGCCATCAGAAATAACAACACAGCCATCCGAAATACCACCGCCAATTCTTCGGCGTTCGCAGAGAATCAAAAAGCCGCGAGTTATTTTTCAACCAAGCATTTGAAGTTAAATTAAGTCGCAGGGAATGTAGCAACGGTTCTCCACCCTAAACTACTTTAAGATATTCTACCTGTATTTCCATTGCCTCAGTTGGCTATTGTTTTTCTCGGTCTGTCCTTCTGACAGCTCTATTTAATTTTGTCACTTCTTTGTTGTACTTCTTCAACTTTAGATATATCAACTAATATTAAATTAATATAATCCATGTTTTTAATTGTAATCTTTATTACTTAAAATAAAGCGTTAATTACAACAGCGTCATAGGCATCTCCCTTCTTTAATAATGGGAAATTAATATTTCCCCTAAAATTGTTGCGACTTCTTCTGTCCTGAATATAAAATTGTATGCTTCCATCAGTTTTTCTAGTAAATGTTCTGTTTCATATTGAAAAAAATTCGTAGGATACTCGGTCATCGCCCAGGGCTTTATTCAAGTCAGATCTCTGTATAGCTTTACTAACCTCTTGAAGTGAGATCGCACGAGCCAGAGCTGCATTTTCTATACTATACTATACTATACTATACTATACTATACTATACTATACTCTACTATACTATACTATACTATACTATACTATACTATACTATACTATACTATACTATACTATACTATACTATACTATACTATACTATACTATACTATACTATACTGTAGTATTCTTTCTGGGGTTCGTTTTAAATAAAACCGTCTTTTGTGTATTTTAATCGTTTATTCATTATCAAATACCAACTTCACTTTAACACAATGTTCAATCACTTTATTATTTAAAATCAAACGGTCGCTACAGACTTATTTTCACAATGTCGCTTGCTTTCACCACTGGTCGAATATCTCTTGTAATCGCTGTATTCACTTATGAACAACTGTCTCGACGATGGTTGTGGTATGGGTATTTATAGGAAATCGCTAGGGGTTCTAGAACATACTTGATGTTTCTCCGGGTGAATTGAGGATCATGGAATATTGGGATATTGTGTGGAACAATTGTGGAACGTAAGCACATCAGGTTGGAATATTTACTGCTAGAATGTTTTGCAATAGTTGCTACAGTTTGAGATACAGTGTTTCGGTTTTTGGTACACAAACCATCCTGCAGTCAATGCTACACTGCCCCCCTCTTAAACTTGTTCGTCCCGAACAAGATCATCTGGATTACTGCCATGGTAACGATGAAGACGATCCAGGTGGACAATTTTCATCTTGCCTCTTACTCCACGCTGGATCCGGAAGACGACGTCATTGATGCGTGTGACCACTTTATAAGGGCCCTCCCAGTCTTGCTGCAGCTTGGGTGACCTCCCCTTTTGCCGGTGTGGGTTGTACAGCCATACTAGGTCTCCCTCGTGGAAGCTGGACGTTGTTGCCTTTGTGTCGTACCTGGTTTTCATGCGGTCACTCGCTACCCTTATCCTCGTCCTGGTCCTCTGATGTATGTCTCGGATCCTTTCCCTGAGGTCTGCCACGTAATCCTCTTCACTCTTGGGCTCATCGTTAGGGGATCCAAACTTCAACTCACTAGGTAGCCGAACTGCTCAACCAAACAAGACTTCGGATGGAGTATGTCCAGTAGTACTGTGCACTGCATTTCGGTAGGCCATCAAGAAAAGAGGAATTTGTCGATCCCAATCGCGCTGGTGGTCTTCTACGACCTTGGAGAGATGTTCGTTTAAGGTTCTGTTGAAGCGCTCTACCATCCCGTCGGATTGCGGATGAAGCGGAGTCGTCCTCGTCTTTTTAATTCCTAGTTGTTGGCATACCTCTTGGAATATCTTCGATTCAAAGTTTCGTCCCTGGTCAGAATGCAGTTCCATGGGCACGCCAAACTTGCTCACCCAGTTGTTGACGATCTGTTCCACGATGGTCTTCGCTTCCTGGTTAGGGATGGCGAACGCTTCCGGCCATTTGCTGAAGTAGTCCATGACGACTAGGATGTAACGGTTACCATTGTCGGTTTCGGGAAATGAACCAGCGATGTCAGCGGCAATCCGTTCAAAGGGTGCGCCCACGTTGTACTGGTGCATCTTGCCTCGCGTTTTCGTTCTGGGTCCCTTGCTGGCGGCACACACGACGCATTTTCGGCACCAACTCTCTACGTCTACCCTTGCGCTGAGCCAATAGAAACGTTCTCGCACCTTCTCCAGGGTCTTGTTTGCACCCAAATGACCTCCGGATGCTCCATCATGCATCTCCCGTAGCACCTCGTGCACTTTTGATCGCGGCAAGACAAGCTGCATTATGAAATCTTTCCCGTCCGGCCTTTCCCATTTCCTTTTTCAGTACACCATCTTGCACATGAAGGGAGTCCCACTGAGCCCAGTATGCCTTGAGAGTGGGGCTCCTGTCCGAGATATCTTGTCCGGTTGGCTTCTCCATAAACTCCTTCCACGCTAATATTGGCTCGATGTCTGGGTCTTCTTTTTGAGCGTTGCGGATTTCTTCTGTACTCCAACCGCCGATAGGCTCAGCTCTTACCCTTTGGATGGAAGGAAGGTTCTTCTCTTCCTGTCGCACACAATGCTTGCCGTCGATCTCGCATGGTTGCCGGGATAAGGCATCTGCATAAGAATGGAGTTTGGTTTGAGGATCCTGGATGGTGGTATTGGGGGCATCGACTCCGACATCCGACTTCCGCCCCGCGAAACTGGTTCTTGAGCGGTCTCCCCACTCCTGGTTTCGGGAAGCCTGACCAACAGGATGGATGTTATACATGTTGGATGGTATTTCATTACGTCGCCAATTACCATAGTGTGGATAGTTTCCGTGGCTGGGTAGAACTCTGCATTGCCGTTGTAGGTGCCCTCTTTTGTTGCAGTTCCAGCAACGAATTTGTCCTCGGCGAGCGCTGTTTCGGACTTCGACGTCCATCCTCTGGCAAGAGCATTCGACGGCGGCTACTTCCCTTTCACGGTGGATTCCCTGACACGCCTGGTCTGCCGCCTCCATCATCAGAGCAAACGCCAAAGCTTCGGCGAGCGTTTTCCTTCCAGCCATTCTTACCGCCATTTGTAGTTTCGAATCAGCTATGGCATGGGTGAACGCTTCGGTTGCCATCTCGTTAATGATCTCCTCGCCGGCGTTTGGATAGGACAAATGTGCCAGTCGCTCGATGTCTGCTTGCAACTGCTGGAGCGTCTCACCCCTCATCTGGGACCTTCTGCGCAACTGGACCCTATATACTTGCTGCATGTGGTCGTCCCCAAATCGCATCTCAATGGCTTTCACCAGACTGTCGTAGTTGCGTTGTTTGTCCTCGGGAATAGTTTGTAGTAGCTCTGCAGCTGATCCTCTAAGCGCAAGCGTGAGGGCAATGGACCTCTCTTCATCGTCCCAGTTGTTCGTCATTGCCGCAGCTTCGAACTGCCTCTTATATATTGGCCATGATGTCTGTCCATCGAAGACGGGAGGCTGCATCTCTTTCCTTCTCGGGCAGTCGGTTGAATACTCCCGAACTTTCTGTTTCTTCACGCATTCGAGTTCCTTTGCCAAATTCTCGAATCTTCTTTCAACAGCCTCGAAATTTGTTTGGACGTTCTCGAATTTTGTTTCAAATGTCTCAATTTGGGTCTCTACATTTCCAATTTTCTCGTCGATTGTCCCGAATCTGGTTTCCAAACTTTTATTTTGTTCATCGAATTTGCTTTCGAGAACACTCCTTTGATCGAATAGCTGATGTTCCAGAGAGTTCTTTTGTTCGTCAAGCTTAGCATCTAGAGAATTCTTCTGCTCAGCCAAAGAATTTTCTAGCTTCTCGAATTTTTCATTTTGAGAATTCTTTTGCTCATCGAACTTGGCGTCTAGACAATTCTTTTGTTCATTGAGCTTGGCGTCTAGAGAATTGTCTAGCTTCTCGAATTTTCTATTCTGATCGTCGAATTTCTCAGATAGCAATTTCATTAAAGCCGACATGTCACTCGTCGTACTTACTTGTTCTTCTTCGACGTCAAACAAAGCTGTTTCAGGATCTGCACCCTCGTCCGTCACTATTTTCCGCAACTTAATAATCAATTCTCTTTTTGTACCAGTCGTAGGTTGCTCCCGCTGGCTCAGTACTTCCTTTAGTTGCGGCAATGACAAATCTTCTAGCAATTTCCGAACCATTTTTATTTTTCACTTACACAAAACGCAATACACAAAATTTGTTTTATTCCACTTTTCTGACACCAATGTAGTATTCTTTCTGGGGTTCGTTTTAAATAAAACCGTCTTTTGTGTATTTTAATCGTTTATTCATTATCAAATACCAACTTCACTTTAACACAATGTTCAATCACTTTATTATTTCAAATCAAACGGTCGCTACAGACTTATTTTCAAAATGTCGCTTGCTTTCACCACTGGTCGAATATCTCTTGTAATCGCTGTATTCACTTATGAACAACTGTCTCGACGATGGTTGTGGTATGGGTATTTATAGGAAATCGCTAGGGGTTCTAGAACATACTTGATGTTTCTCCGGGTGAATTGAGGATCATGGAATATTGGGATATTGTGTGGAACAATTGTGGAACGTAAGCACATCAGGTTGGAATATTTACTGCTAGAATGTTTTGCAATAGTTGCTACAGTTTGAGATACAGTGTTTCGGTTTTTGGTACACAAACCATCCTGCAGTCAATGCTACAATACTATACTATACTATACTACACTATACTATACTATACTATACTATACTATACTATACTATACTATACTATACTATACTAGCGCCCTTGTACGCACTATAAAATCTATTGTACCAGCCTGGTGTTTAGCTGAGAACTTGGTTAAAACTCTTGATAAACCTGAACAAAGCTCCAGGCTCAATGTTCCAGAAGTCAGAGGGACTCAATAAAGCCTTCCCGAGATGGAGAAGTCTTTTTCTTGCGGCCATGGGCCATTCACAAAGAATATGTTCTGCCGTCTCGTTTTCCTCTCTACATAGCCGGCATGCGTCTGTATCTGCTACTCATATTTTATGCAGATGGTACCTGAGTGGGCAATGACCAGTCAAGTAGCCTGTTAAGGTTCTTAAGTCAGCTTTCCTAAGCTCGAGTAGCTTTTTAGCCTTGCAACGGTTGAGATTAGGAGAGAATGAGTGAATCCAGGAAGTTGCGTTCCTTTTGTGAACTCCAGTTAAATATTAAAATTGAGTTATTTCCTTTATAATTCAGTAAAAAAAAAAATATCTATAGGTACTAATAACTACCTTTAGTTTTAAAATTGCGAAGGTGAGTCGGTTAGTTTCTTTCCAATTTACGAAAAAAAATTAAATCGCGACGCTGATAACTAAATGCCTACGCAACGGACACAAAAAAAAAGCACCGAAAGAAACAACAACACGTCATTACAGAGTTCTTCGATCAAAAGGTGCTTAGTAAAAGGATAGGTTAGGTTAGGTAGGGTTATGAGGTTATCATAAATACACTAGGCCCATCGCGATCCCTAGGTTAGGTTAGGTAAGTGGGCAGGTGTAGGGGGATAGAAAACCTCCACACCACACTCAGGTCAGTATAGACCCATTGTGATACCCAAGGGGGGAAAGGAGATAGAAAAAGGAAATCCCTACCTCGTGGAAAAATACCGTCTTGTAAGTATCCTAAAGAAAGAACTAAGTACTCACTGTGTCCTAGATACAAACCATCCAGAGGATTTGATGAAGTTTGCGATGTCATTTATTGGTCTGTTGGACAACTCTTCTAGATCCTCAAAGAAGTGTTGCCCAAGGATCTTATTTCTCAAATGATAGAGGCCTGGGCAATGACAGAGAAAGTGGGCGGTGTCCTCCTGAGCCTCCTCGTCGCCGCAGCCTCTACAAAGGTCTTCGCTAGTCACACGTAGTTTTTCTATGTGGTACTGCATGGTGTTATGCCCCGTAATGACTCCTATTAGAGTAGAGAGGGATTTTCTGTGCCTCTGTATGAGTCTATTGGTTCTTACTCTGTCAAAAGCGGGCCACAGCTTCCTCGTGGTGACACAAGTATCTAAACAGGTCCACCTATTGTTAGCCTCCGTTATGGCTTTGTTTCCTGCTACGAGCTTAAGGGCGCAAGGCGGGATGTACACCGAGGGGTCGGATTGGTCCGAGCTTAGTGCTGAGCCACCTCTAGCCAATTCATCGGCTTTCTCATTCCCTGGAATGCCTTCATGACCAGGGACCCAGCAGAGCCTTACCTCGTGCTGTGTTCCAAGAACCTTGAGCTCTTCTCTACAACACTTCACAAGCTTCGATTTTATTTCTATAGCAGATATTGCTTTTATCGCTGCCTGGCTGTCGATGAAAAATGTGATATCCTCTCGTGGTATTGCCCTCATCGCAGTCTCACGAGCTGCTATTGTAACTGCTAGGACCTCCGCCTGGAAAACGCTGCTGTAGTTAGGAAGCCGAGCTGACATGATGGAGAGGCCAAGCGTTTCAGAGAAGATGCCTGCGCCTACACCTATTTCCATTTTGGATCCATCGGTGTAAACAGCTAAGGATCGCTCGTTAGGCGTTCTGTCATTTTTCCAGTCTTCCCTGCTCGGATAGGTGCTAGAGAATGGTCTTAAGAAGTCTAGGTAAGGCGTTAAGTAGTCTGTATTAGATACACTGCCTAGATATCTCTGCAGGATCGTGGTGTGACCCATTGCATTTGGTCTCCAGCTATCTGTTTGGCTTAATCTTACGGCACTACGGGCTGCCGATACTTGTATAAAGATGTCTAGCGGAAGCAGATTGAGAATGGCCTCGAGTCCTGCTGTAGGTGTCGTTCTCATCGCACTGGTTGTGGCGATGCACGCTAGTCTTTGTACTTTTGTGATAGCAGCTAAGTTATTTATTTTGCTGGCTGCCTGCCACCATACAAGGCTGCCATACGTTAGTATTGGCCTTACTATAGCTGTATACATCCATAGGATGATTTTGGGGCTCGGTCCCCAAGTCTTCCCAAATATTCTATTGCACGAGTAAAAAGCTATCGTGGCTTTTTTGACTCTTTCGTTGATGTTTAGTCTCCAATTCAGTTTCCTGTCGAGCACCAGGCCAAGGTATCTCGCACTATCGGAGATACTCAGGGGAGTACCCCTTACGGAAGGAGTTAAGAATTGTGGAATTATTCTTTTGTTAGTGAATAGTACTAACTCTGTCTTCTGGGGATTAACCGCCAGCCCACATCTCTCCGTCCAGGAGTCAATGATTTCCAGCGCCCCTTCGATTTGTTCGCTCAGGGTCGGGAGAAATTTACCTGTTGCTAGCAGCACAACATCGTCCGCATATGCAATGGCCTTGACGCCGCTGTTTCTAAGTTTAAGAAGGACTTCGTTCAGGACAATAACCCACAGTAGTGGGGATATAACCCCTCCTTGAGGGGTGCCTCTTGAGGCATAGACTTCGAGCTTAGTACCTCCGAGTTCAACTTTGATATGTCTTTCCTTTAGCATATTGACGATCCATTTTATCACAGAATTGTGAATATTAAGGTTCGTTAGAGTTCTATTGACCGCTTCCGTTTTGACATTGTTAAAGGCTCCTTCAATGTCCAGGAAAGCGGCTAGTGTATATTCTTTATTTTTCAGTGATTTTTCTATTGAGCCGACTACACAGTGCAGCGCTGTCTCTACGCTTTTTCCTTTCGTATAAGCGTGCTGCGCTGGGGATATATCACCTGGGCGTAGTTTACTACGGATGTATATGTCAGCTAGTCTTTCAAAGGTCTTTAGGACAAAGGAGGTAAGGCTAATTGGCCTAAAGTCCTTTGCAGTAGTGTGGCTTGCTTTACCGGCCTTGGGTATGAAGACCACTTTGACCTCTTTCCATGATCTAGGTATATACCCCCACATGAGGCTGTTGAGGTACAGTTCTTTAAGTACCGGGATGATTGTTGTTATTGTTTTCTGTAGCATGATCGGGATAATCCCGTCGGGTCCTGGGGATTTAAAGGGAGAGAATGATCCGATTGCCCACTCAATTCTTTCCTCTGTGATAAAATCCGTCGGAGTTTCCGTTACGAAACTACTGTTAGTTACGATGTTATTATCTGGATGGGCCGTACAACCCGGAAAGTGCGCTTTTAGCAGGGAGCTAAGCGATTCTGCACAGGATTCAGTCCACCTTCCGTCGGATTCCTTGAGAGATCCAAGAGTTTTTGATTCCCTGGATAGAATTTTTCTCAGTCTCGCAGATTCTGTCGTACCCTTGATTTCATTACAGAAGTGCTGCCAAGAGTGGCGTTTGGCCTTCTGTGTCTCGTTTTTGAAATTTCTCTGACTGGACTTATATTGTTCCCAGTCCGCTTCTAGCATAGTTCTTTTGGCCTTATTTAGAAGGTGTCTAGTTACTCTCCTAATTCTAGCTAGTTCAGGTGACCACCAAGGTGGTGATTTTTTATCTTTTCGTTTGGTTTCTGGACATGCATTGACATAGGCTTCATTAAAAATGGATGTAATATCCTCCGCCTTGCGGTCAATGTCGGCAGGTCCGAACCAGTTGCTATCCTGCAGGGATCTTACACCTTTCCTCACCTCGTTGTTAAATAGATCCCAGTTGGTTTTCCTGGGGTTCCTGTAAGGTTTGGGAGAGTCATAGTTGTTACCCACGAGGAATTCGATCAATTTGTGGTCGGAGTAGGACTCTTCCCCTATCACGTTCCACTTGTCAATAGTTAGGGTGCTCGAGTTACTGGCTAAAGTTACATCTATAACTTCTTGCCTGTTCTTTACTACAAAAGTAGGTTCGTTACCCCTATTCGCTACAATAAGGTTATTTTCAATTATAAACTCAAATAAAGACTCACCGCGTAAGTTTGTGTTGCTGCTACCCCATTGAGAGTGATGAGAGTTGGCATCACACCCCAGCAGCAAGTCCCATCTTTCCTGTTCCGCCTTTTGCACAAGAGAGCGGGTCAGTGTGGATGGCGGTCCCTCCTTGGCATCAAAAGGCATGTAGACGGCTGAAAGAATCAGCGGGGAAAGCCCCCTCCGCTCAAGCCTTACCACTGTTTGGTCCTCATTGCTGTAGCTAGATAAAAGAAAAAGGTTAATTTGTTTCCTAGCTACGATGCACGTTCTGTTCTTACATTCCGCGTGTAGCGGTTCGATGCTGTATGTAGTAAGGTCTTTATGCCTTAGCCCACTTATTTTGCCACGGGAGATCCATGGCTCTTGAATTAGGGCAATGTCTATGTTCCTATCTCACATGAGATAGATGAGGTTGGCGCTAGCTGCTATGCTATGGTGAAGGTTTATTTGAGCAATCTTCATCATTGATTTACCTTATCACCCGCCTTCCTTCTTTTCTTTTCGTCCATCCCAACTAAAGGTCTGACCTTGCATCGGGTAATTCCAATGCGAACCTTATAGTTGTATCTCCTTAGGATGGGCATGGACGATCCCTAAGGAACCTTCACGGCAAAAGCCCTAAACCAATTCACCCAAGACAATTAATCTCCCTACAGAATTTAAAGAGATCCTTGTTGTGGTTCAAGGACCCCACCTCTTCCAGGTTAACGAAGAAGTATCTACCAAGATGCTTTAGCCTTGTCCTGGCAATTCCTTGGCACTCACAGAGTATATGTGTTATGTCCTCTGAGGTATGCAGGTCATTGTAGTACCTACAAATATCCGTGTTAAGTAATCCTAGTCTCATAGCATGCTTCCTTAAGAGACCGTGGCCAAAGAGTATTCCTATCGCTGTTTTTAGATTTGATCTTTCTAATTTTATGATCTCCCCAGATTTTCCGTGGTCTAACATAGGCCACAAGGCCTTAGACACCCTGTGATCATCTTAGATTGGCCGTATCGATGATTCTATCACGAATGATTCCCTTAGCCAGCACCCTGGTGGTTTAATACTACCAATTATGTCACTATGTGGGAGCCCCGCTCCTTTTTTGGCCAGCGCGTCGGCTTTCTCGTTGCCACCGATGTCGCAGTGTCCAGGTACCCAACATGATCTGACTCGGTTCTGCGTACATAATATCTTAAGCATTGACAATTCCTGATTAACTCAGATTTGGTGACGTAAGACTCTAGCGCCTTTAGCGCAGCCTGACTGTCAATGTAGATGTCGATATTCCGATATTGCCGATACACACTGCATGTGTCCAGAAGTCTCAGGGCCACCTGTAGGTTTGTATCATTACTCTCGTTAGTGTTGTGGGGTACATATGTATCGAGATTACCTGAACCAATTTATAAACTAATTAAATTCCAAAGTAATTCGAAAATCACAAAAAAGACGAAACTAAGATACGTTTGAAAGTGTTAATCTCTTTTCAATTAGTATATTTTCATTTAGACTAATAAAAATAATACAAAATGTTTTGCTTTTGCGATAAAAAAGTCGAGCGTGGTGACATTAAAATTGAATGTAACGACTGTAAAAAGTTTTTCCATGCAAAGTGTGTGAATGTGTTACCCGTTGATCTCGAATTTATGAGAAAAAACCGTAAAATTTGGAGATGCTCTCAATGCTCTACATCGCGAAGAAATTCATTCTGTGTCGATAATGCCCCTTTTCCGGTTTCTGTTAAGAGCCCAACAGTAATTCAAAAAGAAAAACAAATAAATGACTGCATAACGAATGAAATGATTTATAAAGAAATTCATGATTTAAAAAAATTTACTTAAGAGTGTCTAACTAAAATCACTATGCTACAAAACGAAAACGCAGAGCTTAGATCAACAGTGAACGTATTGCAAAACAAAATCAATTCATTAGAACAATCTAAACTATCTAATACAATTGAAATATTTAATGTGCCAAATGTCGACAATACTACTACACTGCAAGCCGCGTTGCATATTGTTCGCGATGGTGTAGGCTACAAGTTGGATGAGCGAGATATTGACTCTTGCCACGTAAAAATCAAAAGAAAGAGAAATGCAGAGAATACTTCGCTCAATATTTCCACCAATGTTTTATCTCTCAACCTAACCCGCCACGTTATAAAAGAGAACATTATGAGAATGAAGGGAAAGAAGAAACAAAAAATAACAACAAAACTGCCAAGCGAATATGGTATGAAGATGGCTCTCAAATCTACATCAACGACAGCTTAACCTCTCACACGAGAGCTCTATTTAACGCTACAAAACAAATTAAAATAGAAAATAAATTTAAATATATATGGGTGAGAAATAGTATAGTATTTTTACGTAAGAATGAGGGAGATGTTGCTATCAAAGTTAGACGCTTTGAAGACCTTAATAAATTATAAATTAAATTAAAGCTATTGTAAAACAAAAAAATGAATGAAAACATAAAAAAAAATAACCCATCTTACGTAAAAAATTATGCTGATTCCACCACTTCGACACTACTCATTCATCAAAATATACGTAGTATGAGAGCAAATTTTAATTCTTTTTTAGCCCATTTAAATGCTCACAATCTCACTGCAGATTTGGTTGTTTTAACTGAAATATGGTTGTACGACTATGAACTATCCAACTATAATAGTATAATAATAATAATAATGATATGTAATTTGAAAGGTCCCTGTCCACTTGATTGTAATGCTATGTTTCACTCCACTTCTTGTACGAAATCGTCCACATGCGTTCATGCGTGTGACAAAAAAAAATGTTGCGAAGATTCAGCGTGTAATTCCAATTGTTTCAAAATAGAAGGTGTTGAGAGATACAAGTATCTTGGAAAACACACGTAGAAGATTTAAAAAATTACATGTTATGTGTTACTCGTAAAATGTATCTTTTAAAACCACATTGTTCAAAGAAAATTTTACTAATGATTTACTATGGACTTGCACACTCTAAGCTACAATATGGTATTGTAAGTTTGGGGCGGAACCTACAATACCACGATCGAAATACTAAATATTGCCCAAAAACATCTTATAAGGATTATACTTAAAGTAAATAGATTAGCCAGCTATTTCTTAGCCTACGTGTTCTACCAATAAGACATCTCTATATCTATAAGGTTCTCAACGTTTTTTTCATGCGAAGTGGTTACAGTGCTACTCTCAGAAGCTCAAATACACACGGACTAAGAATTAATAGTATGGCTTTAGTAAACATCCCTTTAGCTAATAAAACCCATTTCTGGAAATTTTATACTACGGCAGCACCAAGGCTTTTTAACAAACTACCTATTGAACTACGATTAATAACTCAACCCAACATGTTCTTAAGCGAAGTAAAAAAATTTATTTTTAGTATGGATAGTTCTGCAGTCAACATTTTTTTAAACAATTCTCTGTGATTTGTAAATTATGTTTGTAATGTACCTAATGTAGTCTATTTTCATCATTATTTGTGTTATATCTGAAATTTTCCTATAATGTTATTGTTGAATTTACCCCACGTAAAACACGAAATATAATATATTGTAATAATTCAATTGAAGGATCATTCGCCTCTAGTCACATAAGTACTATAGAATGATGCCTATTTATTCGTTTGAAATTGTTAGTAATTTCCGTGCATGCAACTTTAAATATATGGTATATTGCCAACAATTTTTTCTAAATTATTTATACTAACATTTGAAAAACCGAGTAAAAATCCTCTGGTCTTAGAACCGTCCTCTCTGGTCTTAGAACCATCAATGTATATTACAGAGATGGACAGAGATTGTTTTCCTTCGCCAGTCCTCTCTAATATATAGGATACATTACTTCGTATGGTGTGTCGAAGTCTAAAGTGCCAAGAATATCGCCCGATTCGTCAGGGATTCCGAAAAATGATTCCTTAAGAATGGAGCTATGTCCTACATTATTATTCTTGAAGTGACCAACGTTAGTGAGCCGAAGCGCACTGTTGCCCGCTTGAAATTTAATTTGCAGGTCTAGTGGTAAAAGATACAGAAAGATCTTGAGTGCAGCCGTAGGTGCTGTGCGTAGAGCACCCGTGATGACAATGCAGGCTGTTATTTGTACCATGGCCAACATATCCCGTGTGTTTTTCGTATTCGTTGCTTTCCATCGCACAAGAACCCCATATGTAAGGATAGGTGTGACTATCATGATGTATAGCCATTCAGAGAATACTTTCCCAGGTATAATCTTTTTTTTTGTTTTTGGTTTTTTGTTTAGGTTTTCAGTCAGAGAAGGCGTCTCCGACCAAATCATTGCAAAAAATGCAAAAATAAAAACACATCCGAGAGGAGTTGGAGAAAAAATATTTTTTTTTACATTTTAACATGTAGCGAAGAAGATGGGATGACCTTTCTTAAGCAGCTGATCGATGACAACCAAGAAGTGTCAACTGATTTAACCATAGAAATTGGCGCCTCCCAAACTGCTAAAACCAGGGTGCAGCAAAAACGTTTTTAAATATAATGCCGTCAGTCATATGAATAAAAATAGTAAAATTAATGTTAGTTTAAATAGTTATTCTTTTAAAATGATTGCATACAATGTAGCAGGTTTAAGCAACAAGTTGTTATTTAAAGAATTTCTTGAAAATATTAATCAGTACGATATCTTTGTATTGCTTGAAATTTTTGTTGACCGAAATATGGAAAAACTCGAACCTTTTTTCAATAATTTTATACTGAAGTGGATACCGGCAACACGAATTCATTTGCCAGGCAGGGGTGGTGGGGCGTGCTTATTTGGCATTAAAAAAGACTTCAGCAAACTAACTGGTGTTGTTACACTGAGAGTGCGGCAGAGTTATAATTGAGTTATTAGCAAAAAATGAAAAGCTGTATATAATTCCGGTATACAGTCGAGAACAACCAAGCGATGCCTGGACGTTGTGCAATTATCCATAAGTGCAAATTTTTGCACTTATCCGTAAGTGCACATTTTTGCACTTGTATGCATTTACTTAGTAAGGTGCACCGTATTTACACCGTATTTACACACTCAAAAAAAGAAACTATGTACATATACTATGTATTTGGAATTCTTTTATTAAAAAAAAAGTGAAAACTAAAAAAAAATTAACAAAAACAACAAGAATATAATTGCTCATCTGTATATGTACATATGTACATTTGTACATATGTCCGTGTAGATATTATGTCCAAAATAACATTAATACTTACTACTACTAGTGGGTCGCCACCCGTGGCGTAATTGGTCAGTGTGTCGGACCACTGCGTGTGAGGTTCCAAGTTCAAATCCCAGAAAACACAAAAATGTTTTTTCACGGTTCCACCTGTTCCCAACGTCTGACAAACATCTGAGAGTACTTTTGTCACGAGAAAGCTTCTCAAAACAAATTGCCCTTCGGATACGGCACTAAACGTAGGTCCCTTCCATTCGTGTAAACAATATAACGCACACACCATGAGTAGTTGCGAGAAGCTATTCCATGGCACTTAAAGAGCTTTTGCGCCAAATATTTATTTATTTGTACATACCTCTACTATGGCATATAGTCATGATTAAAATCCTTTTATGCTTAGACAGAGAAAGAATTAAAGTAGTTGGGTATGCGGACGACGTGGTGATTTTAGTGTCGGGACTTTTCCCTCCCGTGATAAGTGAGATCATGGAGAGTGCTCTAAGTAAAGTCACGGCATGGGCCAGAAAGTGTGGACTTGGAGTCAACCCAAATAAACTGAACTGATGCTTTTCACCACAAAAACCAAAATACCCGACTTCAATCTTCCTCGATTAAACGGTCAGATACTCTCCTTATCTTCCAGCGCTAAGTACCTAGGAGTTATTCTAGACCCTAAACTTAACTGGAAACCAAACATAGACGAACGAGTAAAGAAAGCATGTATAGCCTTCTATGCCTGCAAGAGAATCTGCGGCAAAAGATGGGGCCCGCAACCAAAATTGACCCTGTGGATGTACACAGCCGTAGTACGCCCAATCCTCACCTACGGGTCGATAGTATGGTGGCCGCCCCTTAAAAAAGCCTATAATATATACATAGTCGTTTATGGTTTGGCTTAAGGCCGTCTACCAGATTGACAATATGGTTGCTATTTCTGTTTAAAAATCGCCTTCCAAAATACGGGCTCTGTAGCGGATTGCAGCTGTAGCATAGTTGTACAAAACATCCCAACCATGACTTCCGTTCAGTACGTTGATCACCTCATCCAAGTCTAGCGAAATTACTCCGAAGTATCTCGTGCGAAATTCTCCTAAAATGGGACATCTTCCGATGAAATGGTAAACATCCTCCCTCTCTTTAAGGTTGCACAGGTCACATAAAATTGGCAGATCGGGTCGATGTGGAATAAAATAGAAAGCCTATAATATAACCAAACTAAGTAAGGTGCAAAGAGCAGCGTGCATAGTCACCACAGGCGTCCTACGGTCAACTCCGTCAGATGCTCTAACAGTCCTGCTACTCCTTTTACCCCTAGATCTACACATCACAAATATCTCAGCACAGCGCAATCAGACTCAGAGAGTCTAAGTGCTGGACTGCGAAACCCTATGGACAGCAATATCCTAGATTCTCTACCAGGAGAACTCATATCGACACCAACAGACTACATCATCCCCACATTGAACTTCACAAAGCGTTTCGATGTACAATTTCCTACAAGAAAGGATTGGCAAGATGGACAGGCGACCAGTGGTTTCGATCTAACAGTCTACACCGACGGGTCAAAAATGGGCTGTGGGGTTGGTGTGGGTGTTTTCTCGGAGTCCCTGAACATCTCAAGATCGTACCGACTCCCGGACGCTGCCAGCGTCTTTCAAGCGGAAGTACTCGCCATTCGCGAAGCCTGTCGCCAAATCAAGTCACACCAAATACACTACCAAGACAAAGAATCGTTATTTTAATCGATAGCCAAGCTGCTATCAAAGCCATTGCCTCGGAAACTATTTCCTCAAAACTAGTACTAGAATGCCGACAAGAGCTGGCCTCGCTAGACGGCCAATGCATGGTGACCCTAGTCTGGGTTCCAGGCCACAGCAACGTTGATGGCAACGAACATGCTGACGAACTGGCCAGGCGAGGCTCAGCCCTTCAATGCTCACTTGCTGAACTTGTTCACACCCCGATCGGAGCAATTAAGGCAAACATCTCCTTAATCTTTCTTAGAAAAGCTAACCTTAAATGGTCCAGGTTAACAAACTACGTCATATCCAGAAAGATGTGACCTAACTACAACAAGACCAAAACAACCGCCCTATTGAACGAACGCACAAAGACATTGCCCGTACAATCGCGATAATCACGGGACACTGGCCGGTAGGAGAGCATGCAGCCAAACTAGGTATCCCATATAATACACACCGCTGTAGTTGCAACATAGCCACCGAAAAAGAAACAATTATCCACTACATGTGCAATTGTCCAGCACTAGCGAGAGCTAGACATCAAGCATTAGGCAAACCCTTCTACAATTCACTTGAGGAAATCTCGGGTAAGAACATAAATGAGCTTGCACTCTTCTTAAACTCCACAGGCTGGCTCTAGATTGTCCTCACCAACACACATCAACATCCAAGGTCGCATGAGTCGTGGTATCAAAACGGCACAACTGTGCTAATTGGGTCTCTGTTTTTACAGAACCGCCACTTCTACCGGTGATTGCTCGCTCTCTTAATCACCAACCATCGAAGGGAACACACCAGCCAAGACCTCTCATCCAGCGCCGTTATCGTTCGCCTATTAATCATACTTATCGTAAAATTGTATTACTAAACTTCTACTTAATAATAACCACTATCAAGACTAATTTGAATAAAACTAACTTTCCTAATTGTATGAATTACCCCTAAAACAATTTGATATTACACCTAAAATAAATAAGATACATTATAACGTGTTAAAATTGTGTTTTTACCTCTACAAGTATGTAGTTCTAATTGTTGCACTTAATTTTTTATTAATGTAAAAAAAATTAAAAACTTGCATTTGCACTTATCAGTTTTAAAAGCAGTGGAAATCTTTATTCAGGGTTTTGGAAAGAAAACGTTAGGGTAATAGGAGACTGCAACGCAAAGGTAAGAGCTACCCAACTCTTACAAATAGATCCAGTATTCTTATCAAACCATGTAAATGTTATTAGATCTGCAAGGGACGAACAAATGTATGCCAACGGGAAAAAGTTTATTGAAATGTGTGAGTCGTTAGGCTTAAGACTGATGAATGGGCGAACCAGAGGTGATCACCAAGGGCATATTACATTTATTAGAGGAACTGCTTGCTCAACAATTGACTACTGCCTATCGCGTGGAAGATGGCTAGAATGCGTGGAGGACCTAGAGGTGAATGAGCTGACTTACTCAGACCACTTACCATTGATAGTTGTAGTGAGGCTGGATGTACCTAAAGGACCCACCGCAAGAATGAAATTATTACCAAAGTTCCAGTGGAAGGATTTCTACCGTGACACAAACAAAGACAATCTTAACCGCTCAGTTCAGTAAGCAGCAATGACCTTTATTCCAATAATGGCACAGATAAATTAATTTCGTGTATTTCGGTGGCCGCAAGGTCATTTCAATCGGCGGGAAGGCGGAAAAGGAAAGACCTTTGGTATGACGCAGAGTGTGAAGCGGCTAGGAAGAAATCGTTTGTATTATTACGACTTGTAAGAAATTCAAATTCAAACTTTGCAAAATCTATGTATCAAGAAGCAAATAAACTATATAAAAGTATCTGCAAGGAAAAACAGAAAGCTCCTGATACGAATACTAGCCGATCTCAGATATAGTCGCTCCTTTTGGAAATTAGTGCGTTCTCTTAATGGTACAACTTTTGCGAGGAACATTAAATTTGAAACAAACCTGCTAGCTAAACACTTAAAAAAATTGCTTAACCCCTCGGTTTACTCAAACCAATTGCAATATGCCCTTCCATACTTGGAACATATTCACCTTGACCGTACAATTACAGTACAAGAAGCCATCTAGGTCATTCATAGATGCAGCCTGAACAGGCGCCTGGAGATGATCGTGGACCATATGATATTCTTAAGTATTTCATTGAAGATTTTAAGGAAAAACTTACGGAAACCTATAATTTCATATTTAACTTGATTGAAGTGCCAGACAAGTGCCAAAAAATATAATATTCCCCTTGTTCAAGAAAGGGGGTGTTAACGATCCAAATAATTATCGCGGCATTTCATTCATGAACTCTGTCATGAAAATATTCACAAGTGTCATCCTCGATCGTTTAACAAAGTGAATACAGCAAAACAACTTGCTTTCGTAGTTTCAAGCTGCATCCAGAAGGGAATACTCAACTGTGGACAACATATTTTCATTAACGAGTGTCGTAAAATCATATCCGTCCAGGGGAAAGAAGCTACACTTAGAAACATTCAGTTTCGTTCAGTGTGTTTCCGCAATAAAAACAAAATTTTGTTTGGAGAAATTGCAACTCCGGGTATGAGTCATCATTCGATCACATCATTTATTCATATTCTTCACAGTAAGGACGAAAATTCGAAGGAAAACAACATAACGGTACATTTAGTATATTTTTATATATATTTATTATATTTACGACGAAAGTAAGTGCCACTTCAGGTCACTTACTTACTTAGGTGGCGCTACAGTTCGGGGTGAACCTGGGTCTCAACCAACAAGCCTCTCCATTTAGCTCGGTCTTTAGCTAATTGCCTCCAGTTCCGCACTCCAAGTTGGTCGAGGTCCCTTTGAACTTGTACGCGCCACCTACGGCGATGATTCCCTCTACTGCGTCGTCCCTCGGGGCTAGATTCGAAGACTCTGCGGACCGGAGCGTTGGTGTCCACTCGCTCTACATGTCACAGCCATCTCAGAGGTCTAATACGCAGTTTTTAACTAGGTCGATGTCGCTGTACAGCTCGTATAGTTCGTGATTGAATCGTCTCCTCCAAAACCCGTTAACGGAAACGGGACCGAACATTTTACGAAGAATTTTTCTCTCGAAGCGACCAAGAATATCTTCATCCTCTTTTAATAAAGTCCATGTTTCAGCGCCGTAAAGCCGGACTGGGATGCTCAGGGTCTTATATAGAGTCTCCTTAGTTTTTCGAGATAGGGGTTTACTGTTGAATTGCCTTATAAGCCCAAAAAAACAGCGATTAGCAAGAGTGCTACGGGCGGTTTTCAGTTGTCATAATAGTTTGGACGGGAGTACACCATGCGTTTGTTGCCGAAGAATTTGTTTAAAATGGCAGATCGCCGACTGCGACGCAGCGAGCTTTTCGCATACACTTCGCACTCGGTCGACGTGATTCCGTTTTTGACAAAAAAAAACAATACGCCTTTGGGTGTCAAACTTTACTGGCTGAACACAATGTATGCAGCTGCGGCGTAGCAGTAGCGTAGTACGTAGACCTTGCTACGGTAAAATTAACCACAACAAGGCCTACTCTACACACCTTTCCTTCTCTCCCTCTTTTCTCCCGTTCTTTCGTCAAAATTCTGGGAAAGTGGAGGGCAGCCATGGTTCCATCAGCCATAGGCCCACTTTCCCAGCATCTTGCAGAGACAACTAATAAAGGATTCCCTTGGATGAACTCTTTCTTTCTCCTTTTCGGTTTCTCCAACTATCAAGAGACGAATGAGACGAGTAGCGAGGGTGAGACCAGCGATGGCAAGGACGGTGTGTCCGCCTCTACAAGCTGCCAACCTTACAATGGGCACACCAAACACAGACAACACTGACTACAACGCAGTACAAACAATCACCGAGTAAACAGACGAGACATAGAGTCTGTTCCCACGAGCATAATCAACTAGAAACGCAACATCAACGTCACAAGATACGTCAATGAGAGGGGACGAGGTGTCCCAGGATCTGCAAACGACCACAAACAGATAATTCGGCGCAAGGGGACGAGGTGTCCCAATACCTACACACCGCAACAAAACAGATCATACATAAATACATCGCGAGGGGACAAGGCGTCCCAGAACAACGTAACCACATCATATAAATATATTCAACATCACGAACACACGACATCAAACACCATCAAACACAAACAAGACAAGCGGCAGCCCACGAATAAAGGATGGCTCGGACGGAAACCATCAATGGCCGAGAGCCCACCTTAACCCTCGACTCTATGTGTGGAATGGCAAGTTAAGGGCTCGTCTCTAGTCCCCAAATCTGCGCGGAATTCTACCGGGTAGCATAGTTTAATCGCGTAATTTAAATTTCACTCCTTGTTCTATATCATTCCGGTAGTTTAATTTTGTTGAGCGCAAAATGGCATTTTACGGCCTGTCCTTTAACAAGTCAGATCACTTCTTTTCTTCTTTCACTATTTGTGGGAGGAAACCCACTTTAGTAATCTTTGATTAATAATCTTTTTTTCACTTTGTTGATTTTCCTAAATTGTTAAAACAAACAGAGCGGATGGGGAAGAAAAGCCGAAGTCGGGCAAATTCGAGTCAGCGGAATGTGTATGAGAATTGAGAGTGGAATAGCGGCGGGAGTGAAAGACTCGACGCTCGATTAGGCCTAGCAATCAGCGGGAGATCACTTCTTGGTTGACCAGCAGAGGTTTTAGAAGTTTGGCGGACAAAAAAAGACAAAGAAAATCAATACAGAAAAGTTTATTTGTTGACTAGAAAGTGAAAGTGAAAGTGAAAGTGAAGTTAAAAAAGGAAGGCTGAAAGTTTCCTTGTATAGAAATTAAAAAAAAAAAATAAAAGCTGAGTGAAAAGAAGAAAAGAAAGTGGTTAAAAGGACAAGTGTTGCAGGACGAGGACTTCAAGATTTTTGAGCAGATTGAAAGCCAGAACGAAGCACCCAGTAGGAAGAGTGCAGAACAAGGAGATATCAAGATATAAAAGATAAGTTTTGTATTTCTTTTTAAATCGTTTTTTTTTTTAAAGTTTTTGTAAAACCCGGTAGGATTCCGTTTCGTTTTCCTTTTGAAATTTCCCGGTGAAAGCGGGACATGCGCACCGTAATTTTGTTTCGGTTTTAAGTTGTTCGGGACAAGCCGTAACGGGCCATTCCGACGGCGATATTTCGTCTTGTTTTCCTGGGGATCTTCTTTCCTCATCCAGGTTTTATTCTCGATCCTCGTAGATTATCTTTTGCTGTTTATCTTTTTTAATTTTCATTTTGTTCTTTGGTTTCTCTTTTTTCTTTAATAAATCGGCGCTCATAAGGAGCGATTATAACGTGGTGAAAATCATTGTTTTCTTTTCATTCCCTAATTTTTTTTACAGCACTAGTGTACCCCACCATTCCCCAAAACCACCCCAAAAGGTTTCGTAATTTTCCTCCCTTTTTCCCTAAAATACCATTCACCCTTTCTTTTATCGTCGATTTTCAAATCGAACCCACCCCAGCTGAGCGAACAGCACTTCACGTGCTGTGTTGTTGCACTTTATTTCTTCCGCCCTTTTCCTTCATTTCGTTTTCCGATCGCAAAAGCGATCAAGTGGTGTGACGCTACACTCGCAAAATTCGCCCACAATGGTGTAGCGCGTTATGTCGAATTAAGTGTCACTTAAAACTCGGCTGGTTGGAATTGTGTTTAGTTGGTACATTGTGAAAAATATTTTTTCTTTTTTCTATTAAACACTAAATTATATCTAGAATAAAATGGATGAAGAAGAATTAGCTGTGTTTTTACTGATTGTGATTTAGATGGGCTATATCGGATACAAGCTGCTGAAAGAGAAAACCGGAGATGGTGGGTGCGCCCTTTGTACCAGGAAAGGAGTTCCCAATGCTTTTTCGATACCACATTCACATTTATAAAAAAACCTGATCCTGATCTATTTTTTAAATCAACTCGCATGACCAAAATGCAATATGAATTGGTACTAAACTTAGTTGGAAATTGAAAAGCATCAATTCGAAAAGCAATAGATCCAGAGTGTAGAATTGTCCTACCGCTAATGTAAGTCGATAAGAAAATAATTTCCTTTGTCTTTATATTTCTTGGTTCTACAGGTATCTGTCTCAAGGAGTATCTCCGCACTATTTGGCCTGGTCGTTTCGGATTGGTGTGTCAACGGCTCGGAAAATAATTGTGGAAGTGTGCCAGATACTTTGGGAATTATTGTCACCGGTGTACATGCCCGAACTCAACGCTTGTGATTGGAGAAATATCAGCAAGGAGCTCAACGATCGTTGGAACATGTCTCACTGCGTTGGCAGTATTGATGACAAGCACATCGAAATCAAACGTCAACTCAGGGAAAGAATATTTTAGCATAGTTTTGCTGGGAATATTTGACGGTAATTATACTTTTATGGCTCTCGACGTTGATGCATATGGCCGCCAGAGTGATGCTAGAATTTTTAACTCTTCTGTTGGGATGAACATTTTTAAATGCGATGTAGAGCTACCACGAGCAGAAAAGCTTCCGAATTCGGAAAGAGCGGTGCCGTATTTTTTTGTAGGCGACAGTGCATTTCCCTTACGACATAACCTGATGAGACCCTACCCTGGAATTCTACTCAACAACCCGGAAGATGTTTTCAATTATAGGCTTTCGAGAGCACGCCGGATCATTGAAAACACGTTCGGCATTCTGGTAGCTCGTTGGCGAATGCTGTGAAAGTCCATCGATATTCATTCTAAAAAATGTGGAGAAAATCGTTCTTGCGTGCGTTATCCTGCACAAATTCTTAAAGATAATGGATACTGTGTACAATTGCAACTCTTAGTGCCCTGAAAACTATTGTGATTCATATAGCATGAATGATGAGCTCATTGACGGAATGTGGCGCCAGGAATGGTGCCCATTCGCAGATGTGGAACCAATAACAGAGGAAATGAAGCGTTCGAGGTACGAAAAACCTTGACAGATTATTTTCTTAACGAAGAAAAAGTATCTTTTCAACCACAATAATCGTTTAAATTCTGCGAACACTTCGATTTGATAAGCTCAATGCCACCGCGTGTTTGCGTGCAGAACGCCGATTGCGAAAACGGGTCAGGAACCATTAGGCACAACCATCCAACGACGGAAGTGGCAGTGGATTGGTCACACATTCCATAGCGAACCATGCTATGCAATGGAACCCTTTAACTAAGGATGGCAGAAGACCTGGCGGTCCGAGGAGAAGATGACCAAGAACATTGGAGACGGAGGCACGCCAGTTGGGGAAAAGTTTTGGAGAACTCAGACACATTGCCAGAAACCGTACACGATGGCGCGTAGGCGTAGTAGAGGCCCTAGGACACACAAGGGAGTACAGGATATAAGTAAGTAAGTAAGTAAAGATATGCCCAATGAGTGGAACTTCAGCATCATTTGGTCAATCCTCAAAAAAGTAAGACCCCTTAAATTGCGCCATTTATAGGAGCATTACTCTCCGTAGGTCCATATTAGTGCGGTCTTAGACCAGGAAAGTCCACCATTGAACAACTATTCACACTACGATAGATCTCCAGTGAGTGTCCGCCAAAAGCGGTTCAAGCTCCTTGAAGTCAGGAAATTAGTCAAGACGCGGAATCCGTACAAAGTTTGTACGTGGAGTTTAAGCCATGGCTTCAAATGCGGGAAACATGAAGGCGATTCTATAATTGAAGAAATCATAAACAGCGCTAATTATACGTCTGTCAACGAATCAGCTGGCCATCAAGTAAACAACGAGAGATTTCAGTCAGCGCCATCTACCAGTCAAGCGGTAAATCATCCAAGAACAAGGCGCAGAGATGCCAAAACCAATGCTTCACGTCAAAAGTAGGCAATTTCCGTCTGTCCAAGTATAGTTCTAAGTGAAAACTTAGTTAAAAAGAAAAATTATAGTATTTTAAGTTACAATATTAATGGTCTACATAGCAAACTTTTGCACACGGAATTTTTTAAATACGTCAATAAATTTGAAATATTTTGCTTATTTGAAACACATGTATTGGAAAATAAGGAAGATATGTATGCTAAATATTTTAATAATTACGAGTTAAGTTGGATACCAGGCATCAGACATAGCAACCGGGGTCGAGCAAGTGGAGGCTGCCTTTATGGATACAAAAAAAAAATGAACTGATATAAAAAAATCGAATTTAGACAATCAATTGGTTACACGTACTTGTGTGTGTAGCGTGTGTGTTTAGTACGTAGGCGTATTCCTGGAATCGATTACTCAGGTTTGCGAATCGTGCATGCTAGTAGCACTCAGGCTATTAGCATCTATGAAGATTATACATCCTTGGCGCAACCAAAAAAAAAAAAAAACACAGCTCTCTCCAGGCTATATATACTGCATCATTCCGGTATATCTAAATGGATCACATGGACCGCACTGGGGTTGAGATCTACTAAAATTAATCGATACAATAAATAACCTCCAACAACAAACTAATATACTACTAACAGGCGACTTTAATGTAAGGACCGGTATCGCACAGTCTTTTTCATCATACAACGAAAATACTTCATCACAACTACGTAAATCCAAAGACAAGGTTTTAGATGGAAAGGGTCGTCAGATATTGGACCTCTTTAGTGAATACGGACTAATTTATAAAACGGATGCACTAAAGGAGATCTAGAAGGCGAGCACACTTTTGTCGGCACCCAAGGAAGTTCAGTCATCGACCTTAGTCTAAGCGGTGGAAAATGGAGCAATCTGATCAAGAATTTTGAAGTACAACTGCAGAATTTTTCAGATCACCTACCAATTGTAACTTCGTTCGAATTCTCTTCACAAGAGTCGAGTAGCACAGAAACAATAATTAACGCATTGCCTAGATTAAAATGGAACCACTCCCAAAAGGAAGTATACAAAATCAATCTAGGAAGAGAGATCGCTGCAATGAGCCCTGAAGGAAATATGGACGAGATAGAACAAGCAATCAAAAACGCCAACAGTCAAATACGAACAAAATAAAGTAAACTTGATCGGAAGAAGAAACAGCCATGGTTGATCTGGAATGTGACTGGCAGAGAAAAAAATCCTTCTCGTTATTAGACCTCTACCGAAAACACGATGAACCAAACTATAAAAGAATGTACTTACAAGCAAACCGTGAGTTTAAGAATACATGCCAGCAAAAAATAAATCAATTTTATAACTCTTTAGCTATTGAAATATCGCAATGTAGAGATCTTACGACTCTCTGGAAACTTCTCAGCAAGAAAAACGGGAAAAAATTCAAAATTGGCTTAAGAGTCACTACGACGTATTTAAAAGAGCACTTCAGTAACATCCTGAATCCACCTGAATCCAGTGATCAACCCAAGTTCCAATACGCAGTACCGGATAACAATAATGAGCTTCTGGATGACCCCATTACAGAAGAAGTAGTTAAAAGATGGTTAGATAAGTGCAAAGATCACAAAGCACCTGGTACGGACGGCATTCCAGTTGAATCTTACAAATACGCAAGTAACGATCTGATAGAAATTTTTACAAAGGAATACAACCGAATTTTCGAGACAGGATGAAAGGTAAACCCAAACTACTGTGGCATTGCATTTTTAAATTCCTCGTTAAAAATCTTAACGGGTGTTCTCGCTAAACGGTTTCAAGTCTGGATATCACAAAATCACTTGCTTTCTGAGTTTCAGGCTGGTTTTCGAGCAATTACTCAACAACGGACCAAATCTTCATACTCACCATGGCTGCGCAGATCTATATTAGAAAAAAAAAGAAAATTGTATGCGTTCTTTGTAGATCTTAAGGCGGCTTTCGATACAGTAGACAGAAGTGCACTTTTCTACAAATTATACAACCGTGGTCTTCCGAGAAAATTTGGAAAACTTATTGAAAAAATATACGGAAATACGCCCTGTGCGGCGGCATTGCACCTCTATTAAAGCACTGTTATACGCAGATGATTTAGTCTTCCTTGCAGAAACACCCGAAACATTGCAGAGAATGATAAACAGGCTTCAAAATTACTGCGAAGAGTGGAGACTAAAGGTTAATATATCCAAATCCAAGGCCATGGTTTTCAGAAGAGGTGGAGGAAGGTATGCGAGAAACGAAAAATGGTTTTTCGCCGGCCAAGAGCTAGAAATAGTTAAATCATGCAAATACCTCGGTATCAATATCACCAACAACATGAGTATGGAACAACATCTCAAGGAGAAGCTCACAACAGCGAAGTCAGCCATTAGTGCGGCTTGGAAAAACTGTCTGGAAGATAAACGCTTAGCCCTGAGAGTGAAATATCAGTTATTCCAAGCTGTCTCTAAATCAGTCCTACTGTATGGGGCGCAGGTGTGGGGATATAAGAAGTTTGATACAGTGGAAAAACTCCTACGATTCTTCTTGAAAACGATATTTAAACTCCCTCAATGCACACCAAACAGCATGCTACTCGTCGAGACTGGTCTTTCGCCATTATTTATGAGTACTTTGGGCGAGGAAATGTTGACTAAACGTGTAGCGAGTTACATTATAGAGGCAAAAACACTTTGGTTTGAAGAATGGCAGATGCTGGCTGAATCTTGCGGATACGCCCTCAATATAAATGCGGAAAACAGGCACAATTAGAAGGAAGAGTTGTACAACTTGCTAATTAAATTAGACGAGAAATTGCATGCATATAGCACAGAAAAAGTTAGAAGTTCAGTACACAGAGAAATATACGCAAAACTTAACCACAACCTCTCCGGCAATAACTACTTTAATGATAACTATCTGACCGAAGTAATATCTTCCATTTTTAAAGCAAGAGGAGAAATTTTGAGCCTGAATTTCATACCTCACCGCGAAGATTTACCAGTCATTTGCACCTTATGCAATCTACGAGAGCGAGAAGATACCTTTCACTTCCTTGGCAGGTGCCCAATTCTAAGCGAATTTAGGTGTCAACTATTTGGTAAGCGAATTCTGGAAGAGTCCCAAATGGTGATGATTTTAAATGGTATGGACTGGAACAAACTGCACAGTTATTGTCAAAGGGCGTTAAGATACAGAAGAGCAATAGTCAAAGAATCATTTTGAGCATAACATTAATAGCATCGTCAAACTCGGGCAGACGGCTTTATAGTCATGTCTTAAATTTAAGAAGTATACATTTGTTTTTGTTAATGAATAATTGAAGAATAAAAATCAATCTATCAACCAATCAATAGATCTTGGAATAAAAACCAGAAAAACAAAAACGATACTCAGCACGTTTTTCTCGATTTTAGAACCGTCTACGACGACATCCTTAGACAAGAGCTGTAGAGAGCCATGTCTAGTTTCGACGACCTTGCCAAAATGTTCTGCTTATTCAGTATGACGTTTGAAAACTCACGCTGCTGCATCAAAGTCGGCAATAATCTCGCCCGTGTCTTCGACGTCAAAAATGAGATTGGACAAGGCGATAAACAGCGAAGTATAAGCGAACAGAGTTGAAAGATTGAGGTGCAGAAGGATAGACAGATAGACGGACAGCATTACGAGACTCACTTTGTCGATTTTCTCATTAATCGACGATTATTTTAAAATTGATTTCCAACTAACATAAAATAATATCCTTGTCTCTCATTTCTTGCATTTAATATTTTGTTTATAGGAATGGCGATGGGATGGCAATGTGTAGTGGCAACGTCATCGATTGTGTTTTACGTATTTGGTGTGATTTAGAAAATGGAGGCAAATAAGGAATATTTTCAGCACATAAAAATATTTGCGTTGTACACGAGGATAACTCTGTCAGCGCTTGGACTGTTCGTGAGTGGTTCCGACGTTTTCGTGGTGGTGATTTCATCTGATTTGTCCCGTTGTGGATGGATTAATGAAATGCACGGTACACAACTAGGCGCATAGCACAAACATTAGATATAGCGAAATCAGGCGTGGAAAATCATTAGCGCATTAACTGCAGTACGTAAATTGATACGATATTCGGCTCCCACATTACTTGAAAAAAAAAAAAATTGGATCGTATCTCCATTGAATTGAATTAAATTGAAAGAGAGGTGAGCCACCTTTCAATAATATAAAAGGTGGTGTTCACCCAAAGGAGGTTATCTTCTGTATTTGGTGGGATTTGAAGGAAATTGTGTGCCATAAGTTGCTTTCGCATAACCAAACCATTGATTCCGATAAGTAAAAAAAAGTATACATATATGTATATATTTGGCGTAACAGCTCTTTAAGTGAATGGGCCTAGCTACTCGCAACCACTCGTGTTGTGTGCGTTATATTATTTCACACGTATGAAACGGACCTACAGTTTAGTGCCGTATCCGAATAGCAATTTGTTTTGAAAAGCTTTCTCATGACAAAAATACTCTCAGATGTTTGTCAGACGTTGGCGAGAGGTAGGACCGTGAAAAAACTTATTGATGTTCTCTGGGATTCGAACATGGAACCTCACATGCAGTGATCCGCAACACTAACCACTTGCAGTGTTGCTCTCAATAATTAAACTGACTGAAGGCTGCAGTCAACCAAAAATGGTCGGAACTGATTAATCGGTTGGGCGTTGCGTTTCATCAAGACATAACTAGACCGCATACTTACTTACTTACTTACTTAGATGGCGCTACAGTCCGGGGTGGACCTGGGCCTCAACCAACAAACCTCTCCAGCCAGCACGGTTACGAGCCAGCTGCCTCCAGTTGCGCACGCCAAGTTGGTTGAGGTGCCCCTCCACTTGTTTGCGCCACCTACCGCGAGGTCGTCCTCTACTGCGCCGTCCGTCCGGGGTGGATTCGAATACTTTCTTAGCGGGAAGGTTGGGCTCCATCCGCTCATAATGACGCAGCCATCTTAGTCGCTTTATGTGAACTCTTATGGCTAAGTCACATATTCATACCTAAGGCAGGAAAGAGCTCGCACGTGGAACCAAAGGATCTCCGACCTATCAGTCTATCGTCCTTTCTGCTCAAAACGTTAGAAAGGCTAATAGATATCCATCTTCGGCAAAGTATTAGCCCAGCTCTGCTCTCGCCGTCCCAACATGCGTACTGCAAAGGCAAATCGGTTGAGACTGCCTTACATTCGCTTGTGCGCATCATCGAAAAATCATTGAGCATCAAAGAATACACCATGGTGGCTTTCCTTGACATTGAGGGAGCTTTTAACAATGTCAAACCAAAGGCAATTACCGACGCACTTGTAAATCTGAAAGTGGATACCTCGCTCGGAGTGTTGATCAATCAATTGCTTACATGCAGGATTATTAACACGCAGCTGGGCGGAGCATCGGCCAGAAGAATTGCTCGCTGCGGTACACCTCAAGGTGGAGTCTTATCACCTCTTCTGTGGAACCTGGTAGTTAATGAACTACTGTTGGACCTGGATACGTCAGGTTGTAGAGTGATCGCCTATGCTGATGACATTGCTATTGCTTCCTCCGGTAAACACCCGGACACTCTCAGGGATATCCTCCAATATGCTCTCCTTCGGCTCACCAAATGGGCCTCCAATTGTGGATTGGGGGTTAACCCCCATAAAACGGAACTCGTTCTCTTCACGAGGAAATATAAAGTTCCCCTCATAGACCCTCCCTTGATAAATGGCACCAGTCTCACCTTCTCTGAAAACGCAAAATATTTGGGTCTTATTTTGGATAGGAAATTAAACTGGAAGGCCAATCTACTAGAGCGCGTCAAGAAGGCTAATGTAGCTCTCTATTCCTGTAAAAAGGCTATAGGTAGGAGCTGGGGTATTAAACCTCAAATCACCCATTGGCTATACGTGTCCGTTATCAGGCCTACACTACTATATGGCGTGATCGTATGGTGGCCTGCTCTTGAAAGGGCTGTCCACCTCACTCAACTAGCTAAGGTGCAAAGATCTGCATGCATCTGCATCAGTGGTGCACTTAGAACTACTCCCTCCGCGGCACTGGACATCTTGTTCAACCTGCTACCCTTAGATATTTTCGGCAAACAGATGGCAGCCTGTGCGGCCATCCGCTTGAAAGCCTCCTCTCAGTGGTCTAGCTATCGCTTTGGCCACTCCTCGATCCTTGATCTTCTCAACTTCAAACACGAAAACACGGACTACACCCCGCCGAAACTGAGATTTGACCGTAACTTCAGTACGAGCATCCCTAACCGGGATGTATGGGACACCTCCCCCCCTGTCGATGCTAGTTCGGTTCACTTCTTTACAGATGGATCTAAGACGGATGGTGGGGTGGGTTGTGGTGTTTTCTCCGAACAGCTCAATCTGAGCATCTCTTTCCGCCTCCCCGATCATTGTAGCGTTTTCCAGGCGGAAATCATGGCGATTAAAGAAGCTCTGTCCTGGCTGAAATGTAATGTATTATCTGTCAGGGATATTAGCATTTTCACTGACAGCCAAGCGGCAATCAAGTCCCTGGAATCGTTCTCTTTCACTTCTAAGGCTGCCTTAAACTGTCGTCTATCTCTTATGGAGATGACAGAGCAGTTCAACATTCACCTATGCTGGGTGCCGGGCCATAGAGACATTCCAGGTAACTGCAGGGCTGACGACCTCGCCAGACAGGGTACCACTCTAAGGATTTTGCCTGAAAGGCAAGCCCTGGGTATGCCCCTCGCTACATGTAAGTATCTACTAAAGCTGAACGCTATTAGCGCGACCAACCTTTTATGGGGAAACGGCTCAACGTGTCACATTTCGAGACAGATCTGGCCTAAGCTGGATCAAAAACGTAGTGCCGATCTGATCAAGTTAAAGCGTACACAAATCAGCTGCGTTGTCGGTGTTCTCACTGGACACTGTCTTATAGGCCAGCACGCCAAAAGACTTGGCCTCTTCTCCAATGACTTCTGCAGAAGCTGTAGGGACGAGGAGGAGGAGGAAACCATCCTTCACCTTCTATGCACATGTCCAGCCCTGTCACATAAAAGAATGCTCCATCTAGGGTCCCCCTTCCTTGACGACCTCTGCGATCTGGCGTCCTTGGACGTCATGAGCATCCATCGCTTTGTCAAAAGCTCCGGTTGGTTTTGTTAGTCCCTGAGTGGCCTAATGGTTTGATCCTGGTATCACAAAGGACCTTCGCTGGTCTAAGTGTGTCTACACTCCCGTGTGGACAGCCAACATAACCTAACCTAACCTATGGCTAAGTCAATGTCCTTGTACAGGCCGTATAGTTCGGCATTGCACCTTCTCCTCCACTCACCGTCTATGCAGACGGGACCAAAGATCGCTCGAAGAATTTTTCTCTCGAAATAACGAAAGGCATCCTCATCCGGTTTTTTCAAAGTCCATGCCTCTGCGCCATACAGCAGGACTGGGATGATTAATGTCTTATAAAGAGTTACCTTAGTAGTTCGAGATAGGGCTTTGCTACTCAATTGCCGTTTTAGCCCATAGAAACAACGATTGGCAAGACTAATTCTCCGTGTGATCTCTCCACTTATGTCATTTGCGGAGCTGACCATAGAGCCTAGGTAGACAAAATCCTAGGTAGACAAAATCCCGTTCTCTTCACGAGGAAATATAAAGTTCCCCTCATAGACCCTCCCTTGATAAATGGCACCAGTCTCACCTTCTCTGAAAACGCAAAATATTTGGGTCTTATTTTGGATAGGAAATTAAACTGGAAGGCCAATCTACTAGAGCGCGTCAAGAAGGCTAATGTAGCTCTCTATTCCTGTAAAAAGGCTATAGGTAGGAGCTGGGGTATTAAACCTCAAATCACCCATTGGCTATACGTGTCCGTTATCAGGCCTACACTACTATATGGCGTGATCGTATGGTGGCCTGCTCTTGAAAGGGCTGTCCACCTCACTCAACTCACATCTTGTTCAACCTGCTACCCTTAGATATTTTCGGCAAACAGATGGCAGCCTGTGCGGCCATCCGCTTGAAAGCCTCCTCTCAGTGGTCTAGCTATCGCTTTGGCCACTCCTCGATCCTTGATCTTCTCAACTTCAAACACGAAAACACGGACTACACCCCGCCGAAACTGAGATTTGACCGTAACTTCAGTACGAGCATCCCTAACCGGGATGTATGGGACACCTCCCCCCCTGTCGATGCTAGTTCGGTTCACTTCTTTACAGATGGATCTAAGACGGATGGTGGGGTGGGTTGTGGTGTTTTCTCCGAACAGCTCAATCTGAGCATCTCTTTCCGCCTCCCCGATCATTGTAGCGTTTTCCAGGCGGAAATCATGGCGATTAAAGAAGCTCTGTCCTGGCTGAAATGTAATGTATTATCTGTCAGGGATATTAGCATTTTCACTGACAGCCAAGCGGCAATCAAGTCCCTGGAATCGTTCTCTTTCACTTCTAAGGCTGCCTTAAACTGTCGTCTATCTCTTATGGAGATGACAGAGCAGTTCAACATTCACCTATGCTGGGTGCCGGGCCATAGAGACATTCCAGGTAACTGCAGGGCTGACGACCTCGCCAGACAGGGTACCACTCTAAGGATTTTGCCTGAAAGGCAAGCCCTGGGTATGCCCCTCGCTACATGTAAGTATCTACTAAAGCTGAACGCTATTAGCGCGACCAACCTTTTATGGGGAAACGGCTCAACGTGTCACATTTCGAGACAGATCTGGCCTAAGCTGGATCAAAAACGTAGTGCCGATCTGATCAAGTTAAAGCGTACACAAATCAGCTGCGTTGTCGGTGTTCTCACTGGACACTGTCTTATAGGCCAGCACGCCAAAAGACTTGGCCTCTTCTCCAATGACTTCTGCAGAAGCTGTAGGGACGAGGAGGAGGAGGAAACCATCCTTCACCTTCTATGCACATGTCCAGCCCTGTCACATAAAAGAATGCTCCATCTAGGGTCCCCCTTCCTTGACGACCTCTGCGATCTGGCGTCCTTGGACGTCATGAGCATCCATCGCTTTGTCAAAAGCTCCGGTTGGTTTTGTTAGTCCCTGAGTGGCCTAATGGTTTGATCCTGGTATCACAAAGGACCTTCGCTGGTCTAAGTGTGTCTACACTCCCGTGTGGACAGCCAACATAACCTAACCTAACCTATGGCTAAGTCAATGTCCTTGTACAGGCCGTATAGTTCGGCATTGCACCTTCTCCTCCACTCACCGTCTATGCAGACGGGACCAAAGATCGCTCGAAGAATTTTTCTCTCGAAATAACGAAAGGCATCCTCATCCGGTTTTTTCAAAGTCCATGCCTCTGCGCCATACAGCAGGACTGGGATGATTAATGTCTTATAAAGAGTTACCTTAGTAGTTCGAGATAGGGCTTTGCTACTCAATTGCCGTTTTAGCCCATAGAAACAACGATTGGCAAGACTAATTCTCCGTGTGATCTCTCCACTTATGTCATTTGCGGAGCTGACCATAGAGCCTAGGTAGACAAAATCCTTTACTACCTCAAAATTGTATCTGCCTATTGTGGCGTTCGGTCCAAGACGCCGATGTTGGGAGTCCTTTTTTGTAGACAGCATATATTTTGTTTTGCTTTCATTGACCGCTAGAGCCATCTTTGCTGCCTCGATCTCAATACTCGTAATTGCCTCATTGACTACCCGCTGAGTTCTTAAGATTATGTCAATGGCATCGGCATAAGCGAGTAGTTGTACAGACTTGAAGAAGATTGTACCTCCGGGGTTGGCTTGTGAGTTTCGTACAATTCTCTCAAGTACTATGTTAAAGAGATCGCATGATAGCGCGTCGCCCTGTCTAAGACCTTTCCTGACATCGAACGGTTCGGTGATGTTCTTACCGACTTTGATGGAGCAGCGAGAGTTCTCCATCGTAATTCTGCACAAACGGACGAGCTTGGCAGGGATGCCAAGACTAGACATGGCTCTGTATAACTTGTCTCTATACACGCTATCATAGGCAACTTTGAAATCGATGAAAAGGTGGTGCGTATCGATTTTATATTCATGGGTTTTTTCCAAGATCTGCCGTAGTGTGAATATTTGGTCAATGGTGGACTTTCCCGGCCTGAAACCGCACTGATAAGGACCTATCAGGTTGTTGACGATCGGTTTTAGGCGTTCACATAGTACGGCAGACAGGATCTTATATGCGATATTTAGGAGACTTATACCTCTGTAGGTGGCGCAGTTCAGAGGGTCTCCTTTCTTCAGGATCGGGCAAATGATGCTGAGGTTCCATTCATCGGGCATACTTTCGTCCGACCAGATTTTATAGATGAGCTGGTGCATGCTCCTTACCAACTCATCTCCTCCTGCCTTGAAAAGTTCAGCGGCAAGGCCGTCGGCTCCAGCAGCTTTGTTGGATTTGAGTTTAGATATCGCTATCCTCACTTCATTATGATCGGGTTGACGGGAATTTTGACTGCCATCGTCACTGTTGAATGGCTCATTCTGCCTGATAGCGAAATATTGATCATCATCGCCGTTTAACAGTCTGCAGAAGTGTTCCTTCCATATCCTCACCACCGACTGCGATTCTACTACTATGTTGCCATTTTCGTCCCTGTAGGCTTCTGTTCTGGCTTTGAAACCCTGGCATGTTCTTTTTACCCTTTGGTAAAATTTTCGAACATTATTCCTGCAATAAAGTCTCTCAATCTCCTCGATCGAGCGCTTCTCATGCTCTTTTTTCTTCTTTCTGAGAAGTCGATGTTCCTCTTTTCTCCGGCGCACGTAGAGCTCGTAAGCAGCTCTAGTCCTTCTATGCAGCGCCGCTTTGTACGCCTCTTGTTTTGCTGCATGTGCTTGCCGGCATTCCTCATCAAACCAGGGGTTTCGTTGTGGTGGGCGAGAGAAACCCAGTACATCAGAGGCGGCATCTCTGATGGCTTTTTGGCAACGCTGCCACTGGTCTTCCGCATTTGCTGCTGGCGGCATAGGACTAAGATTGAGATTAGAAGAAACACAATCGGCAAAGGTTCTGGCGGTCTCTTGCGATTGTAGCTTTTCGACGTCAAATTTCCTCACAGCATTTCGTTGATTTCGCTCCGTTGTGGATATCCGCATCCGTACCTTGGCTACAACTAGGTAGTGATCCGAGCCCACGTTGGCTCCTCGGAAAGTCCGGACACCCAGAATACTGGAATAGTGCCTTGCGTCGATCGCAATGTGATCGATTTGGTTGACGATTTTTCGATCAAAGGAGAGCCATGTTCCTTTGTGAATATCGAGACGTGGGAACCGCGTACTAGCTACAACAAAGTTTCGCCCCGCCGCAAAGTCGATTAGCCTGAGTCCGTTGCCGGAAGTGTTGTCGTGCAGGCTGTGCTTTCCGACCACGCTACTAAAGACTTCCTCTCTTCCTAGCTTTGCGTTAAAGTCGCCTAGGATAATTTTAACGTCGTGGCTAGGGCATTGCTCATACGTCTTGTCCAAAAGCTGGTAGAAGTCATCCTTTGTCGCGTCGTCCTTCTCCTCATGAGGGGCGTGAACGCATATTAGGTTAACGTTGGCAAATTTAGCCTTGATACGGATAGTCATGAGGCGCTCGTTCACATGCCGGAAACTCAAGACTTCTTGCCTAAGTCTGTCTCCAATGACAAATCCGCACCCGAATAGACGCTGTCCATTTTGTCTGTAGCAATCGCCGTAGTAGATGTCGCAGTTTTTCATACTCCTTTTGCCTGGCCCATCCCATCGCACTTCTTGGATGGCGGTAATGTCTGCTTTGAGACACTCTAGGGCCTCCGCAAGTTGTTCGGCTGCACGTGGTTTGTAGAGGGACCTAACATTCCATGTGCAGACACGAAGATCGTTGTCCTTTTTACGTTTGCATGGGTCGTCAACAATAAGATCATCCGTATCCGAGGCTGTTGGTTGCTTCGTAACCAAAGGTTTTTTACGTGGTAGGGAAGTTAACCCGACGGCACAACCCCCAACCCCCAGATCCTTTTTTTTTTGTACCCCTAGGACAAGAGGCCGGATGCACCGATGTCAGTAACCCACTTCGGGGATATGAGCGCTGCCGTTGGCCCATTAAGGGTTCATCCGCCACCATTTCTTTTTCAATACCCTGACGTAGTATTGAAAATCCTTACAGACCTCAGCTCCAAATATGTTGAAGTAGCTCCAGTAAGCTATCCGCTGGTCTGTAGACGTCACCGTTGATTCCATCGAGAGAATTCGTCCGCCGCACGTCCTTCTGAGGAGCTCTTGCTAGACTTCTGAGACGCATATTTCAGCCGATCAGGTCAACAAGAGATGCCTCGTCCGGTTAGACATATGCGCGCTGAAGTTCACCCAGATGTGCTTACGCAGGTCTGAGTGTTCAGCTGCACATATATCGTCAGATTCAGCATACGCTCATCGTTAGTTCACTATCAGATAGCTATCCGCGTGGAGGTGATGATGCGATTTTGCCCACCAACTAGACCGCATATCTCTTTGTTAATCGAGCACCTCACTGGAAGATTATAAAGACCACTTGGGACGATTCTTCGCACAGAAAAATTAAACGTGGCTTTATGAAATGGCCCTAAAGGTGGCAGAAAGTTGTAGAAAATAATGGCATATTCTAACTGGTTAAAGTTTTTTTCTGAAAATACTCGTAAATATTCAGTCTTTAATTGCAACTAAAAAACTGATAGAACTTATTGGCCAACCCAATGTAAAGAGTCAGTCCGATCAATTATGAAAGCTTGTGTCAACATATGGTCATATGGCTGAAAAAATTATTTGCACTGTTGGATGATTGAAATGCCTATGTCATTAGGTGATCAGGGAAAGGGCACTGTGAATCAGAAGCGAAGACAAAAATAAAACAAATCTCCCCAGCTATCTGGACACCACCCGTGGAGTTTTTCTGAGACCTAATATGTGAGTTTCTGTAGCAGATATTGAAAAAGAAGGAGAAGAGAGCGTTGCATAATTAGCTCTCTTAACTAGATTGAAGAGGAAGTGTCAGATCAGAGAAAGAATTGTAAAGCGTAGCAAAGAAGGGTTAGTCTAAGTTTTCGTTTAATAAACATTAGTTAACATATGTATATACGAGTAATATCATTGCAAAGCGTGTCGGTTGTTTTATTACTACTTCTTTTCAGTATTGCGATCGGCAGTTTCAAACCACAACTCCAATTTTTCTCTCTGTTTATCTTTTCTAACGTCCGCATTGTGTAACACGTTTTATTTTTATTTTTAAATTATACAAAAAAAAATATAAAAATATAAAAAAAACCTAGTCTTTAAGACAATCAATTGGGGCAATCAGAACTCTGAAAAGAAGAGTTAGTACAATGTTGTGTTTATTTTTTTTTTTTTAGAAAACTGTCCCGATGGTCAAGAAATCTGAGTAGTCTAGTATGACATATTGATTTTGAAACTAATTATGTAAATAAGTATAAATAACACGTCAATTAATTAAACGCATTTGTCCATTAGCAAGGTTTCATTCCCATCGTGGTAGGTGAAAGGTTATGAAAATCTAACTAATGTACCTCAAACCTCAATTTTAAGTGTCTCACATCTCAGAAACTAGGCCCCAACGAAAATTCACCATTATTATATTTTAGTCTTAGAATTGTCCCTACATTTATCTTTGTAGTGTTGATTAATCTGATGCGGGACATGCCGTACATTTTCCATAAATGAATGAATAAGTTTAAAAAATAAATTGCATATGGGTCGCATTTGATTCTCCATCCGTATAAATTTTTAAATTCTATTTTAAAAGGGTAGTTGACTTCACACGAGTATCCTTAAGTGAAATTCCAAGTTTTCTTCCCCTTTGCGTTGCAAAGCTAAACTTACATACATATGACATCATGTGTCGTGCTGCCCTTTGGTAGCGAAATTTCTTTATGTAAATAAAATTCGGTCCATTTTTTATGCAGCAGTGTCAAATTAATAGAATATCGCTTTTCAACATTCTCCACTCATTTCACGTATGCACATATACGTACATATGTATATATGAGTTTGCACTTAATTTGCATACCAAATCCCATTTACGTCAAGAAGTTTTCTTATCATCGAAATGCTTTGAGGGTGTTTAGTAAAGACAATCATCACATATCTGTAATGTTCCATCAGCACATTTGTTCTTATACCATGTAACTGAAACTTTCGAATGAGGGGTGTGAAACATTGACGATAGCTTTCTTTTCTTTTCTGAAAAATGCTGATACTGTGCAAACAAATAAAGGGATATTGGCGATTTATTAGAAAAGTTCCTTTGGAATTTACATACGTTTATTGGTTTAGAAAAAACGTATCAGTTGGAGATAAGTTATATGAAGACACATCGAAACACAAAATGGTAAACGGATTGATAATGCAAGGAGTGGATAACTCAGCGTCATGGTTGCGAGGCGAATGGCTTTGATCATGACCAGACTTAAGGATTTACCTCCCAGACCACTTTATCTTAAAGAAAACATTATTTGCTTCATACTCTTAGGGGAAAGACTGTTACCAACTCATGCTAATAATTCTTCTTCGTTCCCCATTTGGTGTTACCTGGCATCGGAGGAACCTGGAAATACTCAATTTCTCCTTACTTACTTGGGTGATTTTTGTTGTTATTTCCCCTCTTCGTTTCGACAACGATCCCGGATACGATTTTCCCAGGTGTTGCAGGGCTCTCAGTAGTGTATTTATGGCACTTCTTGGACAAGTGCAAGTGCATGACGTCACCAAGGTTCGTTTCCTAAATTACAGAAAATGACATCATCGATGGTTTTTGTAATGGATACCAAGGTAACGGGAACTGCGAATGTCCAAGAGATGGCGCAGATTACATCGTAGGAGCTTTGTGTACTAGATAACAAGATAACAGGAAGTAGAGAATTCGTTCATTGACTCTGATTTGCAAAAAATAAAAAATAAAAATAAAAAGAAAAAAAATATTTCTCAAACACATGCAAAGGAAAAGAGAAAAAAAAATATCATTTTTCAGAGAACACCTGCAGCAATTTTTTTTGGTCTACTCCAACTATCATGGTCAAGTTATCGATTTATTTGTGCCGTGTTGTGCTGTTGTTCGCACTCCCCCACATCTAGAATTTAAACGAAAAGAAATAAAAAATTGCTAGGCAGAATTTCAATTCCGATCATCAATAGATTTATAGATATTGTAATATTCTTTCGGGGTTCGTTTAAATAAAACCGTCTTTTGTGTATTTTAATCGTTTATTTATTATCAAACACTAACTTTACTTCAACTCAGTATTCAATCACTTTATTTTAATTGTCGCTACAGATTTACTTTCAATACGTCGCTTGTTTTCACCACTGGTCGAATCTCCCTCTTGTAATCGCTGTATGCACTTATAAACAACTGTCTCGACGATGGTTGTGGTATGGGTATTTACAGGAAATTGTAAGGGGTTCTAGAACATGCTAGATGTTTCTCCGGGTGAATTGAGGATCATGGAATATTGGGATATTGTGTGGAACAATTGTGGAACGTAAGCACATCAGGTTGGAATATTTACTGCTAGCATGTTTTGCAATTGATGTCGTTGCTACAGTTTGAGACACAGTGTTTTAGTTTTTTTTGGTACACAAACCATCCTGTAGTCGATGCTACACTACCCCCTCTTAAACTTGTTCGTCCCGAACAAGATCATCTGGATTACTGCTATGGTAACGATGAAGACGATCCAGGTGGACAATTTTCATCTTGCCTCTTACTCCACGCTGGATCCGGAAGACGACGTCATTGATGCGTGTGACCACTTTATAAGGGCCCTCCCAGTCTTGCTGCAGCTTAGGTGACCTCCCCTTTTGCCGGTGTGGGTTGTACAACGATACTAGGTCTCCCTCGTGGAAGCTAGACGTTGTTGCCTTTGTGTCGTATCTGGTTTTCATGCCGTCACTCGCTATCCTTATCCTCGTCCTGGTCCTCTGATGTATGTCTCGGATCCTTTCCCTGAGGTCTGCCACATAGTCCTCTTCACATTTGGGCTCATCGTTAGGGGATCCAAACTTCACCTCACTAGGTAGCCGAACTGCTCGACCAAACAAGACTTCGGATGGAGTATGTCCAGTAGTACTGTGCACTGCATTTCGGTAGGCCACCAAGAAAAGAGGAATTTGTCGATCCCAATCGCGCTGGTGGTCTTCTACGACCTTGGAGAGATGTTCGTTTAAGGTTCTGTTGAAGCGCTCTACCATCCCGTCGGATTGTGGATGAAGCGGGGTAGTTCTAGTCTTTTTGATTCCTAGTTGTTGACATACCTCTTGGAATATCTTCGATTCAAAGTTTCGTCCCTGGTCAGAATGCAGTTCCATGGGCACGCCAAACTTGCTCACCCAGTTGTTGACGATCTGTTCCACGATGGTCTTCGCTTCCTGGTTAGGGATGGCGAACGCTTCCGGCCATTTGCTGAAGTAGTCCATGACGACTAGGATGTAACGGTTACCATTGTCGGTTTCTGGAAATGGACCAGCGATGTCAACGGCAATCCGTTCAAAGGGTGCGCCCACGTTGTACTGGTGCATCTTGCCTCGCGTTTTCGTTCTGGGTCCCTTGCTGGCGGCACACACGACGCATTTTCGGCACCAACTCTCTACGTCTACCCTTGCGCTGAGCCAATAGAAACGTTCTCGCACCTTCTCCAGCGTCTTGTTTGCACCCAAATGACCTCCGGATGCTCCATCATGCATTTCCCGTAGCACCTCGTGTACTTTTGATCGCGGCAAGACAAGCTGCATTATGAAATCTTTCCCGTCTGGCCTTTCCCATTTCCTTTTCAGTACACCATCTTGCACATGAAGGGAGTCCCACTGAGCCCAGTATGCCTTGAGAGTGGGGCTCCTGTCCGAGATATCTTGTCCATTTGGCTTTTCCATAAACTCCTTCCACGCTAATATCGGCTCGATGTCTGGATCTTCTTTCTGAGCGTTGCGGATTTCCTCTGCACTCCAGCCGGCGATAGGCTCAGCTCTTACCCTTTGGATGGAAAGAAGGTTCTTCTCTTCCTGCCGCACACAATGCTTGCAGTCACTCTTACATGGTCGCCGGGACAAGGCATCCGCATTAGAATGAAGTTTCCCTTTACGATGCTGTATTTCATAGTCGTACATCTGCAGCCGTTCAATCCATCTTGCGACCTGGCCCTCCGGATTCTTGAACTGCAGCAGCCATTTTAGAGCCGCGTGGTCTGTGCGTAAAAGGAACTTTTGGCCGTAGAGGTATTTATGGAAGTGTTTTGTCGCCAGAAGCAGCGCCAAAAGTTCTCGCCTGGTCACGCAGTAGTTCCTTTCGGGCTTGGAGAGCACTTTGCTGAAGTATGCTACTACCTTCTCTTGGCCATTGTGTACTTGCGAAAGAACCGCTCCGACGCCGACGTTACTTGCATCTGCATCCACGATGAACATTTCTCCGGGAATGGGATATGCTAGTGTTGGTGCTTCGCATAGTTGTTGCTTAAGGTTCTTGAAGCTATTGTCGCACTCACCTGACCACTTGAATTGCCTTCCTTTTTCCGTCAGCTGGTGCAAGCTCTTCGCGATCCCGGCAAAGTCCTTTACGAATCGTCGGTAGTACGTGGCGAGACCCAAAAAGCTCCTGAGTTCGTGTTTGTCTTTTGTAACTGGCCAGTTTTTCACAGCTTCCACCTTGTCTGGATCAGTTCGCACTCCTTCTGATGAGATAACGTGGCCCAGGTACTTGACTTCGAATCTGAAGAGGTCACATTTCACATTCTTCAGGTTATCGCGATGTTCCTCGAACGTTTTTTCTATCACGATCACATCGTCCAGATACACCAAGCAAGTTTTCCAGGTCAATCCACGCAGGACGTGTTCCATTAAGCGCTCAAAAGTTGCCGGAGCATTGCACAATCCAAATGGCATTACTGTAAATTGCCACAGCCCATTTCCTGAAGTGAACGCAGTTTTCTCTCGGTCCTTTGGATCGATCTGTACCTGCCAGTAACCGCTCTTTAAATCAAGGGTGGAAAACCATCGAGCTCCTGAGAGTGTGTCTAACGTGTCATCGATCCGTGGCAGAGGGTAGCTATCCTTTTTGGTGACATCATTAAGTCTGCGATAGTCCACGCAGAATCGAGTGCTGCCGTCTTTCTTCTTAACCAGTACAACAGGTGAGGCCCACGGACTCTTAGAACTTTCGATGAGCCCTTCCTTCTCCATCGCTGACACCATATCCGCAACCTCCGTCTGCTTTGCCAGTGGTAGTCGTCTAGCAGGCTGGCGAATTGGTCTGGCATCCCCAGTGTCTATGCGATGATGCACCAGATGTGTTCGACCATACTCTCCATCCTGTGAGGCAAATATATCAGCGTACTCACCGATTAGCTTTTCTGCCATGGCTTGCTGATCCTGATCCAGTTCGCAGTGCTTGAGGATCATGTCCCTTACTTTGGCCAACCTGGTTGATGAAACGGGCTTCGCAGATTCCTTTTCGGTTATTGTTGAAATTGAACATATCGGCGCACATTTACCAATAACCTCCCCTTGTTTTAGTTTGACGCTATGGCTCTTTAAGTTCATGAGCCTTACTGGAACCAGGCTGTTCTTTGGCTCCACTAAAACTTTTCTCACGATGTAGTTTGGGGAATTCCTTCCTAAATCTGGCTCCAATAGGTAGAATCGGTGGCTTCCAGGATCACCCTCTAGTTTTGTCCAAATGATAGTCTCGGAATATGGTGGTAAGACTTCGTCCTTGCTGAGTATTGTCCTTAAATGTGCTGCGTTCTCGTTCCCGTACACCATTGGAATCTCTACGTTCCGGTACCGCAGAACTTGCATCCCGATGTCGATGATTACGTCATGTTCTTTCATAAAGTCCACTCCGATGATGCATTCATCACATATGTCGGCCACCAGGAACGCATGAGAAAAGGCCAACCCTGCTAGTTGTAACGTGAGGCGAACTTCTCCGTATACTTTCGCCGATTCCCCTGTCGCAGTTCTAAGACAGTAGCAGCTGGTGTTGTGCAGCCAAGACTTCCGGACGAGATCTCTTCTTACAATGGAAGCCGTGGTGCCGGTATCGATAGTAGCCACGCACTTATTTTTGCCGATGAATGCTTCCACTGTTAGACTCTTGTTGCATCGTTTCGTTTGGGAGACCTGGATGGTGGTCTTGGGGGCGTCGATTCCATTAGCCAACTTTTGCCCCGCAAAGCTGGCCCTTAGGCGTTTCCCGACTCCTGGTTTCGAGGAGCCTGGCCAATTGAATGGATGTTGTCCCTGTTGGATGGTTCTTCGTTGCGTCGCCTGTTCGCACAATGTGGACAGTTTCCACATCTGGGTGGATTTCTGCATTGCCGTTGTAGGTGTCCTATTTTGTTGCAGTTCCAGCAACGAATTTGTCCTCCGCGAGCGTTGTTTCGGTCTTCGACGTCCATCCTCTGGCAAGAGTATTCGATGGCGGCTACTTCCCTCACACGGTGGATTCCCTGACAGGCCTGGTCTGCCGCCTCCATTGTCAGAGCAAACGCCAAAGCTTCGGCAAGGGTTTTCTTTCCAGCCATTCTTACAGCCATTTACAATTTTGCATCAGCTATGGCATGGGTAAATGCTTCTGTTGCCATCTCGTTAATGATCTCCTCGCCGGCGTTTGGATAGGACAAATGTGCCAGCCGCTCGATGTCCGCTTGTAACTGCTGGAGCGTCTCACCCTTCATCTGGGACCTTCTGCGCAACTGGACCCTATATACTTGCTGCATGTGGTCGTCCCCAAATCGCATCTCAATGGCTTTCACCAGACTGTCGTAGTTGCGTTGTTTGTCCTCGGGAATATTTTGTAGTAGCTCTGCAGCTGATCCTCTAAGCGCAAGCGTGAGGGCAATGGACTTCTCGTCGTCGTCCCAGTTGTTCGTCGTTGCCGCAGCTTCGAACTGTCTCTTATATATCGCCCATGATGTCTGTCCGTCGAAGACGGGAGGCTGCATCTCTTTCCTTCTCGGGCAGTCAGTTGAATACTCCCGAACTTTCTGTTTCTTCACGTATTCGAGTTCCTTTGCCAAATTCTCGAATCTTCCTTCAACAGTCTCGATTTTTGTTTGAACATTCTCGAATTTTGTTTCAAATGTTTCAATTTTGGTCTCTACATTTCCAATTTTCTCGTCGATTGTCCCGAATCTTGTTTCCAAACTTCTATTTTGTTCATCAAATTTGCTTTCGAGAACACTCCTTTGATCGAGTAGCTGTTGCTCTAGAGAATTCTTTTGTTTATCGAGGTTGGCATCTAGAGAATTCTCAAATTGTTTAACCAAAAAATTATCCAGCTTCTCGAATTTTTCATTTTGGTCATTTTCCATCTTCTCGAACTTTTCGAAAAGCAGTTTCATTAAGGCCGACATATCATTCGTCGTACTTACTTGTTCTTCTTCGACGTCAAACAAAGCTGTTTCAGGATCTGTACCCTCGTCCGTCATTATTTTCCGCAACTTAATAATCAATTCTCTTTTCGTACCAGTCGTAGATTGCTCCCGCTGGCTCAGTACTTCCTTTAGTTGCAGTAATGACAAATCTTCTAGCAATTTCCGAACCATTTTTATTTTTCACTTACACAAAAAGCAATACACAAAATTTGTTTTATTCCACTTTTCTGACACCAATGTAATATTCTTTCGGGGTTCGATTAAATAAAACCGTCTTTTGTGTATTTTAATCGTTTATTTATTATCAAACACTAACTTTACTTCAACTCAGTATTCAATCACTTTATTTTAATTGTCGCTACAGATTTACTTTCAATACGTCGCTTGTTTTCACCACTGGTCGAATCTCCCTCTTGTAATCGCTGTATGCACTTATAAACAACTGTCTCGACGATGGTTGTGGTATGGGTATTTATAGGAAATTGTAAGGGGTTCTAGAACATGCTAGATGTTTCTCCGGGTGAATTGAGGATCATGGAATATTGGGATATTGTGTGGAACAATTGTGGAACGTAAGCACATCAGGTTGGAATATTTACTGCTAGCATGTTTTGCAATTGATGTCGTTGCTACAGTTTGAGACACAGCGTTTTAGTTTTTTTTGGTACACAAACCATCCTGTAGTCGATGCTACAATATTTTATATACAGTAGTGACCGCTTAAAGCGAACCCGGTTAAAGCGAACTTTCGGTTATAATGAACCATTTCACCCAGTCCCAATCAATGTCCCATAAGAACTATGGATTATAATTTCGCATATAGCGAACCTGCTTAAAGCGAACTTTCGCATATAACGAACCCTTTTTGCGCGTTAAATGAAGAAAATGTCCGGTTCTAACGAACCAATACTGTCTCACTTTACATTGTCATTTAGATTTCCCCAATTTTTCGGGGCTTCCCCGAGAACTGTACAGCTATACTTATGTATATACCAACATTTTCAAACAACAAAATGTTGTCCTTGAACATAATTTTTTCGGTACTTCCCCGAGTTACATAATGTTTGCATCAAACGATAAATTTCAAATGCAGCACAAATTAATTGAGTTCCAAAGTGCATAGAGGAAGGGTACTACGCGTTTGAAAATCAATTAAATAAAATGGGAGATACAGTATCAAACAAAAAGAGAAAATGTTTCTCATTAAAAGACAAACACGATATATTGGTTTTCTGAACAAAAGTTGATGTTTTTTTCAGTTATAACGAACTTCGGTTGTACCGAACTTATTTGGTCGGTCCCTTCGAGTTCGTTATAAGCGGACACTACTGTATTTTTATTTTTGGTTCCGCCAAGGTATGTGGCAATCTTGTAAAGGTACTACTAGCCCGGGCTGCTAGCATGCACGATTCGCAAGCCCGAATTATTAATGGCAGGAATACGCCTACGTACTAATCCACACCCTGCAAACTTCTACCATTCTCCCCACGGGACTGCTGTTAGATATTACTTCGAAGGGCTGGTTAGCATATCATACTATTGGTCTTGCACGAACTTTTGCTGCTTTTCTGTTTCTGTTGCTCTCCGAATTTTCTCCATTCTCTCCATTCTTCGCAGCTCAATTTACACATCGCTATGTATGCGCCAATCTCTGTCCAACATAATATATAATATATATATATTGTACCATTGACTACAGGATGGTTTGTGTACCAAAAACTAAACCACTATATCTCAAACTGTGCAACGACATCTATTGCCTACTAGTAGTAAATATTCCAACCTGATGTGCTTACGTTCCAACCTGGTGTGCTTACGTTCCAAAATTGTTCCACACAATATCCCAATATTCCATGATCCTCAATTCACCCGGAGAAACATCCAGCATGTTCTAGAACCCCTTGCAATTTCCTATAAATACCCATACCACAACCAACGTCGACACAGTTGTTTATAAGTGAATACAGCGATTACAAGAGATATCCGACCAGTGGTGAAAGCAAGCGACATTGTGAAAATAAATCTGTAGCGACCGTTTATTTTGAAATAAATAAAGAATAAAGTGATTGACTATTGTGTTAAAGTAAAGTTGGTGTTTGATAATAAATAAACGATTAAAATACACAAAAGAAGGTTTTATTTAAACGAACCCCAGCAAGAATATTACATTGGTGTCAGAAAAGTGGAATAAAACAAATTTTGTGTATTGCTTATTGTGTAAGTGAAAAAAAAAAAATGGTTCGGAAATTACTAGAAGATTTGTCATTGCCGCAACTAAAGGAAGTACTGAGCCAGCGGAAGCAACCTACGACTGGTACGAAAAGAGAATTGATTATTAAGTTGCGGAAAATAGTGACGGACGAGGGTGCAGATCCTGAAACAGCTTTGTTTGACGTCGAAGAAGAACAAGTAAGTACGACGAGTGACATGTCGGCTTTAATGAAATTGCTATCTGAGAAATTCGACGAACAAAAGAATTCTCTAGAAGCTAAGATCGACGAACAAAAGAACTCTCTAGAAGCTAAGATCGACGAACAAAAAAATTCTCAAAATGAAAAATTCGAGAAGCTAGAAAATTCCTTGGCTGAGCAAAGGAATTTTCTAGACGCCAAGCTCGAGGAAGAGAATAAACAATTTGAGAGAGATTCTAGATGCCAAGCTGGATATGCAAAACAAGAAGTTCGAGATTCTCGAAAATTCCTTGGCTGAGCAGAAGAATTCTCTAGACGCAAAATTCGGGACAATTGAAGGACAATTCGAAAACGTACAGGCTAAAATTGAGACATTTGAAACAGCCGTTGAAGGAAGATTCGAGAATGTTGAAACAAAATTCGAGAGTGTTCAAACGAAAATCGAGACTGTCGAAGGAAGATTCGAGAATTTGGCAAAGGAACTCGAACACGTAAAGAAACAGAAAGTTCGGGAGTATTCAACCGACTGCCCGAGAAGGAAAGAGATGCAGCCTCCCGTTTTCGATGGGCAGATATCATGGCCGATATATAAGAGGCAGTTCGAAGCTGCGGCAACGACGAACAACTGGGACGATGAAGAGAGGTCCATTGCCCTCACGCTTGCGCTTAGAGGTTCAGCTGCAGAGCTACTAAAAACTATTCCCGAGGACAAACAACGCAACTACGACAGTCTGGTGAAAGCCATTGAGATGCGATTTGGGGACGACCACATGCAGCAAGTATATAGGGTCCAGTTGCGCAGAAGGTCCCAGATGAAGGGTGAGACGCTCCAGCAGTTACAAGCAGACATCGAGCGGCTGGCACATTTGTCCTATCCAAACGCCGGCGAGGAGATCATTAACGAGATGGCAACCGAAGCGTTCACCCATGCCATAGCTGACGCGAAACTACAAATGGCGGTAAGAATGGCTGGAAAGAAAACGGTCGCCGAAGCTTTGGCGTTTGCTCTAACAATGGAGGCGGCAGACCAGGCCTGTCAGGGAATCCACCGTGTGAGGGAAGCAGCCGCCATCGAATGGTCTTGCCAGAGGATGGACGCCGAAGACCGAAACAACGCTCGCGGAGGACAAATTCGTTGCTGGAACTGCAACAAAATAGGACACCTACAACGGCAATGCAGAAATCCACCCAGACGCGGAAACTGTCCACATTGTGCGAATAGGCGACGCAACGAAGAACCATCCTACAGGGACAACATCCATCCAATTGGCCAGGCTCCGCGAAACCAGGAGTCGGGAAACGCCTACGAGCCAGCTTCGCGGGGCAAAAGTTGGCTATTGGAATCGACGCCCCCAAGACCACCATCCAGGTCTCCCAAACGAAACGATGCAACAAGAGTCTAACAGTGGAAGCATTCATCGGCAAAAATAAGTGCGTGGCTACTATCGATACCGGCGCCACGGCTTCCATTGTAAGAAAAGATCTCGTCCGGAAGTCTTGGCTGCACAACACCAGCTGCTACTGCCTTAAGACTGCGACAGGGAAAGCGGCGAAAGTATACGGAGAAGTTCGCCTCACGTTACAACTAGCAGGGTTGGCCTTTACTCATGCGTTCCTGGTGGCCGACATTTGTGATGAATGCATCATCGGAGTGGACTTTATGAAAGAACATGACGTAATCATCGACATCGGGATGCAAGTTCTGCGGTACCGGAACGTAGAGATCCCAATGGTGTACGGGAACGAGAACGCAGCACATTTAAGGACAATACTCAGCAAGGACGAAGTCTTACCACCATCTTCCGAGACTATCATTTGGACAAAACTAGAGGGTGATCCTGGAAGCCACCGATTCTACCTATTGGAGCCAGATTTAGGAAGGAATTCCCCAAACTACATCGTGAGAAAAGTTTTAGTGGAGCCAAAGAACAGCCTGGTTCCAGTAAGGCTCATGAACTTAAAGAGCCATAGCGTCAAACTAAAACAAGGGGAGGTTATTGGTAAATGTGCGCCGATATGTTCAATTTCAACAATAACCGAAAAGGAATCTGCGCAGCCCGTTTCATCAACCAGGTTGGCCAAAGTAAGGGACATGATCCTCAAGCACTGCGAACTGGATCAGGATCAGCAAGCCATGGCAGAAAAGCTAATCGGTGAGTACGCTGATATATTTGCCTCACAGGATGGAGAGTATGGTCGAACACATCTGGTGCAACATCGCATAGACACTGGGGATGCCAGACCAATTCGTCAGCCTGCCAGACGACTACTACTGGCAAAGCAGACGGAGGTTGCGGATATGGTGTCAATGATGGAGAACGAAGGGCTCATCGAAAGTTCTAAGAGTCCGTGGGCCTCACCTGTTGTACTGGTTAAGAAGAAAGACGGCAGCACACGATTCTGCGTGGACTATCGCAGACTTAATGATGTCACCAAAAAGGATAGCTACCCTCTGCCACGGAACGATGACACATTGGACACACCCTCAGGAGCTCGATGGTTTTCCACCCTTTACTTAAAGAGCGGTTACTGGCAGGTACAGATCGATCCAAAGGACCGAGAGAAAACTGCGTTCACTGCAGGAAATGGGCTGTGGCAATTTACAGTAATGCCATTTGGATTGTGCAACGCTCCGGCAACTTTTGAGCGCTTAATGGAACACGTCCTGCGTGGATTAACCTGAAAAACTTGCTTGGTGTATCTGGACGATGTGATCGTGATAGGAAAAACATTCGAGGAACATCGCGACAACCTGAAGAATGTGCTAAAGCGGCTTCGAAGCGCTCACCTGAAGCTGAACCCAAAGAAATGTGACCTCTTCAGATCCGAAGTCAAGTACCTGGGCCACGTTATCTCGTCAGAAGGAGTGCGAACTGATCCAGACAAGGTGGAAGCTGTGAAAAACTGGCCAGTTCCAAAAGACAAACACGAACTCAGGAGCTTTTTGGGCCTCGCCACGTACTACCGACGATTCGTAAGGGACTTTGCCGGAATCGCGAAGAGCTTGCACCAGCTGACGGAAAAAGGAAGGCAATTCAAGTGGTCAGGTGAGTGCGACAATAGCTTCAAGAACCTTAAGCAACAACTATGCGAAGCACCAACACTAGCATATCCCATTCCCGGAGAAATGTTCATCGTGGATGCAGATGCAAGTAACGTCGGCGTCGGAGCGGTTCTTTCGCAAGTACACAATGGCCAAGAGAAGGTAGTAGCATACTTCAGCAAAGTGCTCTCCAAGCCCGAAAGGAACTACTGCGTGACCAGGCGAGAACTTTTGGCGCTGCTTCTGGCGACAAAACACTTCCATAAATACCTCTACGGCCAAAAGTTCCTTTTACGCACAGACCACGCGGCTCTAAAATGGCTGCTGCAGTTCAAGAATCCGGAGGGCCAGGTCGCAAGATGGATTGAACGGCTGCAGATGTACGACTATGAAATACAGCATCGTAAAGGGAAACTTCATTCTAATGCGGATGCCTTGTCCCGGCGACCATGTAAGAGTGACTGCAAGCATTGTGTGCGGCAGGAAGAGAAGAACCTTCTTTCCATCCAAAGGGTAAGAGCTGAGCCTATCGCCGGCTGGAGTGCAGAGGAAATCCGCAACGCTCAGAAAGAAGATCCAGACATCGAGCCGATATTAGCGTGGAAGGAGTTTATGGAAAAGCCAAATGGACAAGATATCTCGGACAGGAGCCCCACTCTCAAGGCATACTGGGCTCAGTGGGACTCCCTTCATGTGCAAGATGGTGTACTGAAAAGGAAATGGGAAAGCCAGACGGGAAAGATTTCATAATGCAGCTTGTCTTGCCGCGATCAAAAGTACACGAGGTGCTACGGGAAATGCATGATGGAGCATCCGGAGGTCATTTGGGTGCAAACAAGACGCTGGAGAAGGTGCGAGAACGTTTCTATTGGCTCAGCGCAAGGGTAGACGTAGAGAGTTGGTGCCGAAAATGCGTCGTGTGTGCCGCCAGCAAGGGACCCAGAACGAAAACGCGAGGCAAGATGCACCAGTACAACGTGGGCGCACCCTTTGAACGGATTGCCGTTGACATCGCTGGTCCATTTCCAGAAACCGACAATGGTAACCGTTACATCCTAGTCGTCATGGACTACTTCAGCAAATGGCCGGAAGCGTTCGCCATCCCTAACCAGGAAGCGAAGACCATCGTGGAACAGATCGTCAACAACTGGGTGAGCAAGTTTGGCGTGCCCATGGAACTGCATTCTGACCAGGGACGAAACTTTGAATCGAAGATATTCCAAGAGGTATGTCAACAACTAGGAATCAAAAAGACTAGAACTACCCCGCTTCATCCACAATCCGACGGGATGGTAGAGCGCTTCAACAGAACCTTAAACGAACATCTCTCCAAGGTCGTAGAAGACCACCAGCGCGATTGGGATCGACAAATTCCTCTTTTCTTGGTGGCCTACCGAAATGCAGTGCACAGTACTACTGGACATACTCCATCCGAAGTCTTGTTTGGTCGAGCAGTTCGGCTACCTAGTGAGGTGAAGTTTGGATCCCCTAACGATGAGCCCAAATGTGAAGAGGACTATGTGGCAGACCTCAGGGAAAGGATCCGAGACATACATCAGAGGACCAGGACGAGGATAAGGATAGCGAGTGACGGCATGAAAACCAGATACGACACAAAGGCAACAACGTCCAGCTTCCACGAGGGAGACCTAGTATGGCTGTACAACCCACACCAGCAAAAGGGGAGGTCACCCAAGCTGCAGCAAGACTGGGAGGGCCCTTATAAAGTGGCCACACGCATCAATGACGTCGTCTTCCGGATCCAGCGTGGAGTAAGAGGCAAGATGAAAATTGTCCACCTGGATCGTCTTCATCGTTACCATAGCAGTAATCCAGGTGATCTTGTTCGGGACGAACAAGTTTAAGAGGGGGGCCGTGTAGCATTGACTACAGGATAGTTTGTGTACCAAAAACTAAACCACTATATCTCAAACTGTGCAACGACATCTATTGCCTACTAGTAGTAAATATTCCAACCTGATGTGCTTACGTTCCAAAATTGTTCCACACAATATCCCAATATTCCATGATCCTCAATTCACCCGGAGAAACATCCAGCATGTTCTAGAACCCCTTGCAATTTCCTATAAATACCCATACCACAACCAACGTCGACACAGTTGTTTATAAGTGAATACAGCGATTACAAGAGATATCCGACCAGTGGTGAAAGCAAGCGACATTGTGAAAATAAATCTGTAGCGACCGTTTATTTTGAAATAAATAAAGAATAAAGTGATTGACTATTGTGTTAAAGTAAAGTTGGTGTTTGATAATAAATAAACGATTAAAATACACAAAAGAAGGTTTTATTTAAACGAACCCCAGCAAGAATATTACAATATATAAATGATAACAGCATTTGATCGATTTATAGGATGGACTATGCAATGCTGTTGTCCAATGGGAGAACTGTCTGCAGTGAAATATTGCGCACACCGTTATTTCTTCTTCTTCTGGATATTCAGGGCAAAGCGGTGAGGTATTTTTACATTTTCATTTCATTTATTATTATTTTGTAATGCCTATACACTTTAAGATATATCTTATCAATGAGTGATAAGCTTGGCGTTTTATCTGCAGGCTACAATACTAAATAGAATTTACATGAATTACACAAGGAGGAGTTAACTTAAAATGGATTACATTAACTAAACTTTAACTTTAACTAAATATTTTGGGATAGATAAATAAATAAATTAATTCATTTTTAAACCTTGCTGCGTCTTCAATACGTCTAATAGAACACGGCAAAAAATTCCATAAGCGGATATCATCAATAAACAAACACACGGACACACGGACACTTTTAGTCTTCTGCTGGAGACTCACTTCCCAGAAAATCAGATAACCACTAGGTCACAGCTTAGCTTACTTACTCAGGCTGAGCTTGATCTAAGACAAACAATTCGGCTCAGATGGTATATTGCATCAGCCGTTGTAGCAGTTGAAGGCATCAAATACGCTGTGGCATCATTTAAATAGTTCTGGCATCTACGCTCAGGCATATGAGGGTGATGTCGCCGTACTTTCTGTCAGGCCATGCCTGTGCTAAAGCGCAGGCTGCGCTGGACACGATCAATGAATGGTGCACTAGGATTAGGCTTGCGGTGAATTCTCTTAAAACGGAGGTTGTTCTCTTTACGAGAAGGAGGATTCTGACCGGTCTGACTCAGCCAGTGCTAAAAGGCGTCACCGTTTGCATTTCCAATGAACCCAAATATCTGGGAGTGATTTTCGATAAGAAACTTCGTTGGTCTAAACACGTCGAGTCGAAAACATCCAAGGCGCTCTCAGTCTTCTGGCAGTGTAAGGGTGCTTTTGGCAAGACATGTGGCTTGTCACCGAATAAGGTTCTCTCGATCTACACGGCTATGATAAGACCATTTCTCGCATACGCGTCGGTTGTTTGGTGGAAGGGCTGTCGCGTAAATGCAGGTCTGGCAATGGTGTAGTGGTAACATCGTCATTTGCCACTTTAATAGTTCATGGTTCAAATCCTGATGTCAGCAAGCATTTATTTATTTCTCCTGAAATATAAAGGGTGGGCCATCTAGTGATTTCTTTTTAAATCATAGGTTATTTTGACACTGACAGCTGTTTCCCGCTCGAAATCAGTATCATACCTCCGCGGAACGAAATGAGTCGCTTTAAGCTTGAGCAACATTGGGAAATATTGAAAACTTATTTCCAAAGTGAGTGCTGTGTAGCCCAAACAGTGCGTTTTTTGAAAAGAAGTTTTGGTCGAAATGAAGCACCCACCGCGCCTGCTGTACGCAAGTTTGTGCAAACAGTTCGTGAGACTGGTATGCTAGTGGACAACACTCATGGTCATATTTCATATTTCATATTTATTAAATATTTTAACAGCATTCATAGTAGACTTTACATCATCTATAAGTAATAAATGCGACATAGTACACGTGAACGTTTTAAATTAGATATTTAGATTTTAAATGCTACATAATATTATTAAGTTTAAACTAACTTGGAAATAAAAATTATAATGAAAAGGAGAAAGAAAAAAGAAAAAAAAAGCAAATAATTTACCCTAAATAGTATTGTATTTTCTGTATTTATGTGTTGTCTGCAATGTGCTGAAAGAGAATATCACCAAAGTTGTTCGCGTTATAGAGCCTTCTCACGCTTAGAGGGAGGGCATTCCAGAGGCGAATGGCGTGAACGAAAAACTGGCATTGTGAAACCTGGTATGTAACACGGGTGAGAATAAAGCTCAGAGTGCGGTTTGATTGTGAAAAGTGTAATTTTAAGTATGATAATGAGGCTGCTTGGTGGTTAAGATCTTGTGTAAATACTTGATTGAACAAAAGTCAAGATACTTGTCCAGTGAATAGTCAAGACCTCTGACAAATGCGGGAGGATTGCAATGGGTCGGTACTCCGCAGGCGAGTTAATCGTAGCTTTCTTTTTAAGAACTGGGATGATTTTCGCAGCTTTCCAAGATACTGGGAAGGTTGATGTGGTTATAATAGTGTTGAAAATGTGAGTTAGAGCTGGGAGAATGTACGGCAAAATCATTTTTATGAAATGGGGATGGATCCCATCACAACCGACAGCTTTTGATTTTATTTTAAGAATGGCCCAGGCAACATCAGTTTGTTCAATTCTAGTAAATTCAAATGAACCATGTAATGATGAAAGAGTAGATATAGTAGTACTTGGGGTCGATTGTGTTTTAACAAACTCCCTATTTAGCTGGTTTAGATCAATGGTGTCAATATCAGAGTTTGTTTTAGAGCTTATACCAAATTGGCGCAGATTTTTCCACAGAGCTTTTTTTTTGGGAAGTTGATGATTTTAAACATGGACTTTATTAAAAGAGGATGAAGATATCCTTGGTCGCTTCGAGAGAAAAATTCTTCGTAAGATTTTCGGTCCCGTTTGCGTTGACGGGTTTTGGAGGAGAAGATTCAATCACGAACTATACGAGCTGTACAGCGACATCGACCTAGTCAAAAAACTGCGTATTGGACGTCTGAGATGGCTAGGACATGTAGAGCGAATGGACACCAACGCTCCGGCCCGCAGAGTCTTCGAATCTAACCCCGAGGGACGACGCAGTAGAGGGAATTATCGCCGTAGGTGGCGCGCACAAGTTCAAGGGGACCTCGACCAACTTGGAGTGCGCAACTGGAGGCAATTAGCTAAAGACCGAGCTAAATGGAGAGGCTTGTTGGTTGAGGCCCAGGTTCACCCCGAACTGTAGCGCCACCTAAGTAAGTAAGTAAGATGATTTAAATGTTCGCTAAAAAGTTCCGCTTTGCTTGTTTGATATGCGAACAAACTGCGTTTCTTAAAATCTTGTAAGCTTCAAAAACTTCCGGAAGTCAAAAAGACTTCCACTTCTTATATGCATTATCTCTTTGATTTCTAAGTCTATGGATTTCTGGTGTAAACCACGGGTTAATATTGTACTTTGCCAGAATCGATTTTAAAGGAACATGCAAATCAAACAACTGGGTAACCAGACTCCATCGGCGCGAAAAATGTTATATCCAGACACAGAATACACCCTATCCGAAATATTCGGATCAAACCATGTTTCGGAAACGCAAATTACATCAACATCTGAACCAACAAACAGACTCTTAAATTCATCAATTTTCCTGTACAAACTTTGTGCATTGATATGGCATACTTTTAGGCTATCATGTTGTGCACACAAAATTTTGATAAGCACACGCAGCGTATTATACACACCATCGCCACTGGAAACGGCACCACTAATATCACCCATCAGTGAAAATTAGAAAATAGTGCATCTCCAACGTGAAGAAGCTCAAAGCGCGGAACAAATGACTTAAACCGAAGACCATATAATACCAAGATAGTGCAACTGGCACTTCAAATTGATGAAAAGTAAAAAGCTCTCCCAGGCACGGGCAGTCGGGAAGAAGAGGTGATCATATTGAGAAAGAGAAAAGCTTTTTCCACTTTTTTCAGATTGTGTGTATATCGCCAACCGAAGCATATGGAACAATTTTTTCGTTGCCGCAGCAACCACTTCAACCTATGTATATGTGTATGATGAGTGGCCGGAGTAGGGATGAATAAATGTAAATAGCACACGATTTTCTTAATTTTTCTTTATTTTGCGATACACTTTCATTCATGGTTTATTTATTTATATATATATATACACATATATATATATATAATTTAATTCTGTGTTTACTAACAGTCCTTAAATAGTTGGCATAAAGGCAATAACTATCGCAAAGTGCAAGGAAAGTACACCTGATTGGTTTTGTTCTGATCGAGGAGCCTTGAGCATAAAATAAAAATTACAGAATTTCTTATTTTAGTTCTACTTCGAAAGCATTGCTTTTGGGCGGTTGAAAAAAATGAACGCAGGTCCAGTAAAAAGGTCCAAATTTTAACCGGCTAGACTGAAAATACATATACATATATATAAGTATGGATCGATACAATTTCAACCTGTATAAAGAAAAACAAATGATACTGCAAGTTCACAGACAATTAAATCCCATAAGATAATGCATATATGGATATGTACCTATGTACATACATACATACCGCACACAAGAAAATACAAAAACAAAAAAACAGTAAGAAAACGAGATACTGCAAGTTCACAGAAAATGAAATCCCATAAGATATGTACCTATGTACATACATACCGCACACAAAAAAATACAAAAACGAGTTTCTGCCGATCTTTTTTCCTTTCCTTCTATTATTTTGCGAAAGAGCATTCAATAAGAAAAAAAAAAGCAACAAATATCTTAAAGCTCTGAGAGCGAATGAACTCTTGCGACCGAAAATATTGTGAAAAGTTTGGGGGTCGTGTTATACGACCCCCCATACAAACATTTCCGAAATTTTTTTTTGTATGGCGTGCACTATCTTGTTGTTATATGAGGTGTGTTTTGGTGAGAATTATGCAAAGTAGAGTGAAAGCTTCTCCATAAAACGATTCTTAGTCAATCTGAAAAAAAACTTTTTTAATTGTTTGAAGATTGGTGATTGAATTGAAATTGAAGTAAAAAGTATGAAAAAGTTGTGCTTAAATGTATGAAATACTACTGAATCATTCCAGTTGAACGAAATAGCTTTTCTCAGGGAAAAAGTTCTTCCCATCCATCCCAACTCATGTTCGACTGAGAAGAAAAGTTAAAGTGGTTCCAAGTCACTTTGTGTTGTTGTACTCCGTATTAAATCTTACTTCACTGAGAAGCGAGGTTTCACCAAAACGCACCCATGGTCTTTGGTTAAACTCAAATTGCGAACAGGCATAAAAAAGAAATACAGAGAATACTTACAAGTTAAAATAAAATAAAATAAAGAATTATAAAAAACTCTATGTAGCATTATCATACGTAGTGGCAGCAGCAAGAGAATCCAAGCGTTGAATACTGTCGACCAAAAAAGCTCGTCCATTGTGAGTTTGACGTGCATACACTCGTCCGCCCCGTGTAAAAACAGAGAACAGCTGTTTTATTTTCTTCAGCTCATGAGCTTTCCGAAACATGACAATGTTCGGCTCAGTGAGGCTTTCGTTGATAGAGATCGGTTTATCAGACTGGAGTCCAAGTTGATGTAAACAAATGCGCTTTTTAGTTTTCCGATAGGTGGTATTGGCGGAACGAAGTACGGCGATTTTATCTGCGGCCGAAGAGAATTTTCGTCTCGTTCGGAAAATTTGTTTCGGCACAGGCGCAGGTAACCGGCTGTACATACAGTTAAGGTCTTCATCAGCGGTCATTGGAACACCATGAATAATAGCGTCACTGCAGAGTTTGTCACGCTCCATCGCATCGATTTTATTTTGCAGAGTTGATATTTCGCTCGTTAATTAGGAGCACAAGACCGACTCAGAGGTTTGCTCGAGCACGTCAATTCGTACGGTCAACGCAGAGATGGACTTGTTGACATCATCAAAGCGGTGGTTGAAATCTTCAACGATTGTGTTAAGTTTTGCCAGCAATGTGTTGTGCATGTCTTGTATTGTGGACTTTAATTCGGAGTTGAAATCTTTGAGTTGTCTCATGAGGCGCATCTCAAATGTTTTGCCAGATTTGTCGTCTTTTGCAGTTTTTGGTGTTTGGGGTTTATTTTTTGACAAGAATCTGGTCTCTGGTCTATGCGGCAGTTCTGTCATTTTGCAAACAATTAGCACACAAAGAAGCAACGGTTGATAATGTGCGACGGCAAATTATTTTGTTTAAAATGCAAAACAGCAAAACAAAGATCGCGAACTATAAGGAAAACTGATTTAGTTCTTAAAAACACTGTTTTAGAGTATGCGTTAAAACTTTTTAGGAGAAATTAGAAGTTTATTAACGAAAATAACTTAGAAAAAAATTGCTGCTACAAAATGACGTGTTTATCTTCCACAACCTGTCCCCGTCGTCGTACGGTGCGCACAGACGAGAATGTGGCTGCTGTAGCCGAGAGTGTGAGACTCAATTCACGAACATCAACTCGTCAGCGCACGACCATCCGCTTCGTTATCGCTTCGCAGTTTGGGTCTTAGAGCAGCTTGAATTGGATAACGATTTTGGGCGAAAAATCATCTTTTCTGACGAGGCACATTTTCATCTCGGCGGCTACGTCAACAAACAAAATTGCCGCATCTGGGGCTCGGAAAACCCTCACGTTATTGTCGAGAAGCCAACGCATTCACAGAGAGTGACAGTTTGGTGCGGATTGTGGAGTGGTGGCATCATTGGACCATTTTTCTTCGAAAATGAGGCTGGGAACAACGATTCGGTCAACTGTGGGCGTTACAGAGCCATGTTAACAACTTTTTTTTTACTGAAATTGAAGACATGGATTTGGGCGAACTCTGGTTCATGCAGGATGGCGCGCCATGTCACACAGCCCATGCCACAATCGGTCTTTTGCGCACCAAATTCCCAAATCGTGTTATCAGCCGTCTTGGCGATGTCAATTGGCCGCCTCGGAGCTGCGATTTGACCCCTTTGGACTTTTTTTTTGTGGGGAACCGTGAAGGACCGATATTATGCCAAAAACCCGGAAACGATTCAAGCACTTAAGGCCAATATCATCCAAGCAATCCGTGAGCTACAGCCCGAAACCATCAACAAGGTCTTGGAAAATTGGAGTAATAGAATGCGCTACTGCGAGGCCAGCCGAGGCAGCCACTTGAACGACGTTGTATTTCATAATTAATGGGAATGTTTGCTTTTACTAATAAAGCCATAATACATTTCATTTTATTGCAGTTTTAAAAAGAAACTTGTAGTTGGCGCACCGTGTAATCATGCTAAAGGTATTTATAACCCTTTGAGTGCGCGCAAATTATAAAAAAAAAAAAAAAAATACGTGGTTGTCTTCTGTGCCAAACTCCAAAGAACGGCTTGTCTCGGCTGCACGGAAGCTTTTACGAGTACGCCTGGCTCTAGACTGGCTCTAAACGCTTTGCTGAGCTTATCTCCCCTCGATACTTATATCATGGATTGCACTATCAAAGCTATCCATCGTCTTAGGCGGGGCCGCTTTTGGTATACTATAAACTGGAATTTTGATAAACTTGCGCGACACTTATCTTACGACTCCTGTCTTATGGATATGCCGTCGGACGCAATGACACCAGAACTCCAGCTGATGCCCAAATTCAGAGTCGACTTTCCTTGTGTTCAGGACTGGCTTCGGCCAGTGTTTGAGTTATATATATATTATATATTATGTATATATATTTTCATGGACGGTTTCAAAACCAGTCAAGGGTGTGTCTTCGCGGAAGTCGACAACATTAGACTTCTTTTCTCGTTAGCCAAATGCACCTGCTTTCCAAGCGGAAACTTATGCAATCCATGCCATGAACTATGTTGTGAAGAACAAGTGGGAGGGCGTTAGTATTTGCATCTGTAGTGACAGTCAGGCTGCGCGTAAGGCCTTGCTTAACCCTTTAAACACTTCCAGAATAGTTCGTGAAACCAAAAGCTCTTTTAACTCGGTCGCAAGGCTGATTCTCTGCCTCTTACCTTGGTCCCATGTCACACTGGGATCTTGGGGAACGAGGTCTTCTATGAGATTGCCAGGCAAGGCTCAGAGGAGGCTTTCTCAGGTGCCGAGCTCACGTTGAGTCTCCCTGCGGCCTCGGTTAGGGCTTCCATTGATGATTGGGTCTCTCTCAAACACATTTGTAAGTGGCATGACTCTTCAGGATGTAGGTTAACTATACGTATGCTCCCGGACGTCTGTAAAAAATCAAGGGTATTCTTGCTGTCTCTCAGGAGAAAATACTGTAGACAACTTATTGACGTCTTGAAAGCCCACTTTGCTTTTGCCAACCACCTTCAGGTAGCGGGCTTGAGTGACACTACAATTTGCGACACTTGTGGAAAAAGGGACGACATCGCGGAATATTATCTCTGTGAGTGTCCGGCCTTTGCTCGTATCAGGTGGCAGATCATCGGTGTTGATGTGGTGAGTGCTGATACTGTAAGCGTCTAATGACTGAAATGCTTGTTTGGCCTTCTTAGAAAGACGACGAAATTCCAATAAAATGGGTAAATCAGGGTTTGTTCTCTGTAAGTAAGTAAGTAAGATGATTTAAATGTTCGCTAAAAAGTTCCGCTTTGCTTGTTTGATATGCGAACAAACTGCGTTTCTTAAAATCTTGTAAGCTTCAAAAACTTCCGGAAGTCAAAAAGACTTCCACTTCTTATATGCATTATCTCTTTGATTTCTAAGTCTATGGATTTCTGGTGTAAACCACGGGTTAATATTGTACTTTGCCAGAATCGATTTTAAAGGAACATGCAAATCAAACAACTGGGTAACCAGACTCCATCGGCGCGAAAAATGTTATATCCAGACACAGAATACACCCTATCCGAAATATTCGGATCAAACCATGTTTCGGAAACGCAAATTACATCAACATCTGAACCAACAAACAGACTCTTAAATTCATCAATTTTCCTGTACAAACTTTGTGCATTGATATGGCATACTTTTAGGCTATCATGTTGTGCACACAAAATTTTGATAAGCACACGCAGCGTATTATACACACCATCGCCACTGGAAACGGCACCACTAATATCACCCATCAGTGAAAATTAGAAAATAGTGCATCTCCAACGTGAAGAAGCTCAAAGCGCGGAACAAATGACTTAAACCGAAGACCATATAATACCAAGATAGTGCAACTGGCACTTCAAATTGATGAAAAGTAAAAAGCTCTCCCAGGCACGGGCAGTCGGGAAGAAGAGGTGATCATATTGAGAAAGAGAAAAGCTTTTTCCACTTTTTTCAGATTGTGTGTATATCGCCAACCGAAGCATATGGAACAATTTTTTCGTTGCCGCAGCAACCACTTCAACCTATGTATATGTGTATGATGAGTGGCCGGAGTAGGGATGAATAAATGTAAATAGCACACGATTTTCTTAATTTTTCTTTATTTTGCGATACACTTTCATTCATGGTTTATTTATATATATATATATACACATATATATATATATAATTTAATTCTGTGTTTACTAACAGTCCTTAAATAGTTGGCATAAAGGCAATAACTATCGCAAAGTGCAAGGAAAGTACACCTGATTGGTTTTGTTCTGATCGAGGAGCCTTGAGCATAAAATAAAAATTACAGAATTTCTTATTTTAGTTCTACTTCGAAAGCATTGCTTTTGGGCGGTTGAAAAAAATGAACGCAGGTCCAGTAAAAAGGTCCAAATTTTAACCGGCTAGACTGAAAATACATATACATATATATAAGTATGGATCGATACAATTTCAACCTGTATAAAGAAAAACAAATGATACTGCAAGTTCACAGACAATTAAATCCCATAAGATAATGCATATATGGATATGTACCTATGTACATACATACATACCGCACACAAGAAAATACAAAAACAAAAAAACAGTAAGAAAACGAGATACTGCAAGTTCACAGAAAATGAAATCCCATAAGATATGTACCTATGTACATACATACCGCACACAAAAAAATACAAAAACGAGTTTCTGCCGATCTTTTTTCCTTTCCTTCTATTATTTTGCGAAAGAGCATTCAATAAGAAAAAAAAAAGCAACAAATATCTTAAAGCTCTGAGAGCGAATGAACTCTTGCGACCGAAAATATTGTGAAAAGTTTGGGGGTCGTGTTATACGACCCCCCATACAAACATTTCCGAAATTTTTTTTTGTATGGCGTGCACTATCTTGTTGTTATATGAGGTGTGTTTTGGTGAGAATTATGCAAAGTAGAGTGAAAGCTTCTCCATAAAACGATTCTTAGTCAATCTGGAAAAAAACTTTTTTAATTGTTTGAAGATTGGTGATTGAATTGAAATTGAAGTAAAAAGTATGAAAAAGTTGTGCTTAAATGTATGAAATACTACTGAATCATTCCAGTTGAACGAAATAGCTTTTCTCAGGGAAAAAGTTCTTCCCATCCATCCCAACTCATGTTCGACTGAGAAGAAAAGTTAAAGTGGTTCCAAGTCACTTTGTGTTGTTGTACTCCGTATTAAATCTTACTTCACTGAGAAGCGAGGTTTCACCAAAACGCACCCATGGTCTTTGGTTAAACTCAAATTGCGAACAGGCATAAAAAAGAAATACAGAGAATACTTACAAGTTAAAATAAAATAAAATAAAGAATTATAAAAAACTCTATGTAGCATTATCATACGTAGTGGCAGCAGCAAGAGAATCCAAGCGTTGAATACTGTCGACCAAAAAAGCTCGTCCATTGTGAGTTTGACGTGCATACACTCGTCCGCCCCGTGTAAAAACAGAGAACAGCTGTTTTATTTTCTTCAGCTCATGAGCTTTCCGAAACATGACAATGTTCGGCTCAGTGAGGCTTTCGTTGATAGAGATCGGTTTATCAGACTGGAGTCCAAGTTGATGTAAACAAATGCGCTTTTTAGTTTTCCGATAGGTGGTATTGGCGGAACGAAGTACGGCGATTTTATCTGCGGCCGAAGAGAATTTTCGTCTCGTTCGGAAAATTTGTTTCGGCACAGGCGCAGGTAACCGGCTGTACATACAGTTAAGGTCTTCATCAGCGGTCATTGGAACACCATGAATAATAGCGTCACTGCAGAGTTTGTCACGCTCCATCGCATCGATTTTATTTTGCAGAGTTGATATTTCGCTCGTTAATTAGGAGCACAAGACCGACTCAGAGGTTTGCTCGAGCACGTCAATTCGTACGGTCAACGCAGAGATGGACTTGTTGACATCATCAAAGCGGTGGTTGAAATCTTCAACGATTGTGTTAAGTTTTGCCAGCAATGTGTTGTGCATGTCTTGTATTGTGGACTTTAATTCGGAGTTGAAATCTTTGAGTTGTCTCATGAGGCGCATCTCAAATGTTTTGCCAGATTTGTCGTCTTTTGCAGTTTTTGGTGTTTGGGGTTTATTTTTTGACAAGAATCTGGTCTCTGGTCTATGCGGCAGTTCTGTCATTTTGCAAACAATTAGCACACAAAGAAGCAACGGTTGATAATGTGCGACGGCAAATTATTTTGTTTAAAATGCAAAACAGCAAAACAAAGATCGCGAACTATAAGGAAAACTGATTTAGTTCTTAAAAACACTGTTTTAGAGTATGCGTTAAAACTTTTTAGGAGAAATTAGAAGTTTATTAACGAAAATAACTTGGAAAAAAATTGCTGCTACAAAATGACGTGTTTATCTTCCACAACCTGTCCCCGTCGTCGTACGGTGCGCACAGACGAGAATGTGGCTGCTGTAGCCGAGAGTGTGAGACTCAATTCACGAACATCAACTCGTCAGCGCACGACCATCCGCTTCGTTATCGCTTCGCAGTTTGGGTCTTAGAGCAGCTTGAATTGGATAACGATTTTGGGCGAAAAATCATCTTTTCTGACGAGGCACATTTTCATCTCGGCGGCTACGTCAACAAACAAAATTGCCGCATCTGGGGCTCGGAAAACCCTCACGTTATTGTCGAGAAGCCAACGCATTCACAGAGAGTGACAGTTTGGTGCGGATTGTGGAGTGGTGGCATCATTGGACCATTTTTCTTCGAAAATGAGGCTGGGAACAACGATTCGGTCAACTGTGGGCGTTACAGAGCCATGTTAACAACTTTTTTTTTACTGAAATTGAAGACATGGATTTGGGCGAACTCTGGTTCATGCAGGATGGCGCGCCATGTCACACAGCCCATGCCACAATCGGTCTTTTGCGCACCAAATTCCCAAATCGTGTTATCAGCCGTCTTGGCGATGTCAATTGGCCGCCTCGGAGCTGCGATTTGACCCCTTTGGACTTTTTTTTTGTGGGGAACCGTGAAGGACCGATATTATGCCAAAAACCCGGAAACGATTCAAGCACTTAAGGCCAATATCATCCAAGCAATCCGTGAGCTACAGCCCGAAACCATCAACAAGGTCTTGGAAAATTGGAGTAATAGAATGCGCTACTGCGAGGCCAGCCGAGGCAGCCACTTGAACGACGTTGTATTTCATAATTAATGGGAATGTTTGCTTTTACTAATAAAGCCATAATACATTTCATTTTATTGCAGTTTTAAAAAGAAACTTGTAGTTGGCGCACCGTGTAATCATGCTAAAGGTATTTATAACCCTTTGAGTGCGCGCAAATTATAAAAAAAAAAAAAAAAATACGTGGTTGTCTTCTGTGCCAAACTCCAAAGAACGGCTTGTCTCGGCTGCACGGAAGCTTTTACGAGTACGCCTGGCTCTAGACTGGCTCTAAACGCTTTGCTGAGCTTATCTCCCCTCGATACTTATATCATGGATTGCACTATCAAAGCTATCCATCGTCTTAGGCGGGGCCGCTTTTGGTATACTATAAACTGGAATTTTGATAAACTTGCGCGACACTTATCTTACGACTCCTGTCTTATGGATATGCCGTCGGACGCAATGACACCAGAACTCCAGCTGATGCCCAAATTCAGAGTCGACTTTCCTTGTGTTCAGGACTGGCTTCGGCCAGTGTTTGAGTTATATATATATTATATATTATGTATATATATTTTCATGGACGGTTTCAAAACCAGTCAAGGGTGTGTCTTCGCGGAAGTCGACAACATTAGACTTCTTTTCTCGTTAGCCAAATGCACCTGCTTTCCAAGCGGAAACTTATGCAATCCATGCCATGAACTATGTTGTGAAGAACAAGTGATAGGGCGTTAGTATTTGCATCTGTAGTGACAGTCAGGCTGCGCGTAAGGCCTTGCTTAACCCTTTAAACACTTCCAGAATAGTTCGTGAAACCAAAAGCTCTTTTAACTCGGTCGCAAGGCTGATTCTCTGCCTCTTACCTTGGTCCCATGTCACACTGGGATCTTGGGGAACGAGGTCTTCTATGAGATTGCCAGGCAAGGCTCAGAGGAGGCTTTCTCAGGTGCCGAGCCCACGTTGAGTCTCCCTGCGGCCTCGGTTAGGGCTTCCATTGATGATTGGGTCTCTCTCAAACACATTTGTAAGTGGCATGACTCTTCAGGATGTAGGTTAACTATACGTATGCTCCCGGACGTCTGTAAAAAATCAAGGGTATTCTTGCTGTCTCTCAGGAGAAAATACTGTAGACAACTTATTGACGTCTTGAAAGCCCACTTTGCTTTTGCCAACCACCTTCAGGTAGCGGGCTTGAGTGACACTACAATTTGCGACACTTGTGGAAAAAGGGACGACATCGCGGAATATTATCTCTGTGAGTGTCCGGCCTTTGCTCGTATCAGGTGGCAGATCATCGGTGTTGATGTGGTGAGTGCTGATACTGTAAGCGTCTAATGACTGAAATGCTTGTTTGGCCTTCTTAGAAAGACGACGAAATTCCAATAAAATGGGTAAATCAGGGTTTGTTCTCTGGTAGTACAATGGACCAGTTGCGTCTCAGTGCTCCAGTCGAATGTTTCCTATCCCGTCAAAAAAAAAAAAAAAATTCTCATAGAAGTACGGGAGTTGTCATGATTGCAGGTTGTGTGAGAGCAAAGGTACGGTGCGAAATTGTAGGCATCGTGTCAAAATCTGTTCAAGTACTTGCGATTTTCCTCCATAATCAGATAAGAACTGAGTAAGGCGGTAGTTGCATTCTCTGTATTCGCGACTTGTCCAAAATCGATTCTTGTATAGGTCTATCTGGCTTTTGTAGCACTGTCCCATCTATTTGCCAGCTGGCTAGTGATGTTGACATTTCCTCTTCTTTTATCGTTCTCGCTGCATTCGCATCTTGTGGATGGAGTAGTCTTATTATATAGATTAGCAGCATCTCAGCTGCGGGAATGTCAATGGGGAGCATTCCGGCTATGACAAATGCTGCTTTATCCGAGATTGTTCTAAATCCACTTGTGGTTCTTATAGCACAAAGTGTGTGTACCGAAGTGAGTTTGTTTCGTATCGACTTTGTTATCAATGCCTTCACCTCTACGTGTCCCCCGATATTTGGTTGGATTCTGCTCCGCTGCCTGGATTCCTAAGGCTTTCTTACTCATGGATTCTACATGGCTCTTAAAGTTCAGCCGGATGCTAGGCATCACACCAAAGTATTTGAAGGCGTCTTTGGACTTTATTTTGCTGGTTCCAACCTGAATGCTGACGTATTCTGGAACTTTTAATGCTGGCGTTTTATTATTATTATTTGGTTTTATTAGTTTTTCAAAAACTCTTAATACTAATTACAATACTGATTTCTTATAATAGGAGGTTTATTCTTGATTTAAATATATTAAGTTTTTTACATTTCTCGGAAGTCGGTTAAATAGCTGAAGACCCTTTTAGAGCAGGTTGCTCTGCGTATGCGCTCTTCTGTATAATGATAACCGGAAATCGCCAGCATTTCTTAGTTCATACCTCTCGTTTGATATATACTCTACGTTATTCTGCAAATATTGGGGGTATAAGTCGTTTTTTATTTTAAAAATCATTACTAATGCATTGAATTTTAATCTCTGGGTACACTTAACCAACCAAGTGAACGTAACATGTCAGAAATTCCAAAGTACCTGTCGCGTGTTAGGATAATCCTCAATGCTCTATTTTGAAGAATATGGAGCTTTCACTGGTTTTCATCATAATACATGTACATAATAGACGAACAATAACTAAAATGGGGTAAAATAATTGTATTATAAATAGTCTGCGCACAACTTTTTGAAATACATTTTCGAATTCTTCTAAGAAAAGCCTATCTTTTTTGATATTTTCGCACATAATTTAGTTATATGGCAATCAAATTTCAGTTTATTGTCAATATATATGTACACCCAAATATTTGATTTCATTAACACATTGAATTCTTTGGCCATTTACTAAAAAAATTACACCTAAAATGTCACTGTTATTACGCATACGTTTAGTGTTTGATACATTTAATTTAGGTTTATCTTTACACAGCCACTCGTATATTGCATACGTTTCTCTCTGTATAAAACTCTCTAAGTTATTAATATTATCTCCACTGGTGTACATGAGCGTATCATCCGCAAAAAGACACATTTTGCTACCCGTTAAGACTGCACCACAATCGTTGATGTACAGCAAAAAAAGTAAAACTCCCAACACTGAACCTTGCGGGACACCGCTAAATATTTCCTGCAGACTGGAAAATGTGTGATTTATTTTAACCCGTTGAGTTCTGTTCGACATGTAGCTTTTAAACCCATCAAGTTCTCTTCCTCGAATACCGTAATTATATACAATAGTTTTGTGCTAAAATATTCCTATCTAAAGTTTCAAAAGCCCGCTGAAGATTAAAAAAAAATTGCCAGGATATTTTTGCCGGTTTCCATTTCTTTTTTCCAGTCATTTATGACCCAAATACAAATACAAATATTTGGCGCAACAGCTCTTTAAAGTGCCAGGGCCTAGCTTCTCGCAACCACTCATGTTGTGTGCGTTATATTTTTCACACGAATGGAAGGGACCTACAGTTTAATGCCGACTCCGAACGGCGATTTGAGAAGCTTTTTCGTGACAACGATACTCTCGGATGTTTGTCAGACGCTCGCGAGAGGTGGGACCGTGAAAAAAAACTTTTTGATGTTTTCTGGGATTCGAATTTGGAACCTCATGCGTAGTGATCCGATACACTAACCACTTACGCCACGGCGCCCAGCTGACCCAGTTCAAGGAAATTCCACAGGAAAGTTCACGCCTGAATCCCGATTGCTCCACACACAGAAGAGGTTTGTCCTCGAACAAAACTAGTAAGCTGCTTACAAACTGCAACCTCCAGAATCTTTTCATACGTAGGCATTTTTTTTTTTTTTTTGCCGAGAGCAGGTGAAAAATCTTCTAAAGGTCCGATCGCGCGTGCTTATAGTAGTGTGAGATTTTTACTCACTACAGCAGATGCGAAAGAAATATCGCCTTAAATGTAACACTTAAAACACCTTGTGAACTGGAGGACGAAGTTGATCGTTTCGTGGAAGCAATCCAAAGAGCGGCATGGAGAAACACTCCTTCTAGAAGCTATAAGATCAACCGCAACGAAAAGTATCCCAGAGAAATCATTGAACTGGTGAGGGAGAAACGAAAAGCACGAAAGAAATGGCAAATCACTCGTGCACCGCAGCATAAAACGCTCCTTAACCGACTGTGCAATCGCCTTAGAGATAGTATTCGCGAATTTAAAAGCAAAAAGATAGCGACCTACCTTGAAAATCTCTCCGGTGAAAGAGAATCAAATTATTCGCTTTGGAAAGCGCTTAAAGGCATCCGGAAACCTCAAATGCAAGCGCCACCAATTCGGAAAAACAGTGCAAGCTGGGGCAAGAGCGACAAGGAAAAGGCAGAACTTTTTGCTTTACACTTAGAAGAAACGTTTAAGCCATTCGACGGCCCTTCGTTAACGCCCGACTCCCCAGTCACGACATCTGACAACTTTAAAGTAAAAAAAGTTGCATTGATTGAACTGGGGGAAGTGATCAAAAATTTAAAGATAAAAAAAGCACCAGGTTACGACTTGATAACGGCGCAAGTGGTCAGAGAAAAGCTTCTATCAAACTTCTCTGCCTGATCAACGCTTCGTTCAGATTGCTCTACGTTCCGAGACAATGGAAAGTCGCCGAGATTATAATGGTCCCGAAACCAGGCAAACCTCTGTATGAAAAGAAATCATATCGGCTTATTTCCCTATTGCCGGTTATCTCAAAAATATTCGAAAAACTACTTTCAAAACGTCTACAACCCGTAATCGACGAAAGACGTCTCATTCCTGAACATCAGTTTGGATTTAGAATGAAACATTCTACAATTGACCAAGTCCACAAAATAACTGACGTGATTGAGAAAGCTCTGGAAGAAAAAAAGATTTGTTGTGGTTACCACTCGCGATGTGCGCATTATATTTTTTCGCACGAGTGGAAGGAACCTAGAGTTTTGCGGCGTATCCGAAAGTCAATTTTTATTTTTGAGAAGCTTTCTCGTGACAACAATACTGTCGCATTTTTGTCAGACGTTCGCGAGAGGTGGGACCGTGAAAAAACGTTAGTTGGTCTTTTCTGGGATTCAAACATGGAACCTCACGCGCTGTGGTTCGGCAGACTGACCACTGCGCCACGACGCCCACGTTGGGATAGGACCACGCAAAATACGGGAAGAACTAGGAAAAGGAGAAGACCGCATTGGGACGATATCTCCCGATTGAGACAGGCGGAAGCAATTCCGGGGAATCACAACCAGAAAAGAAACAGAACTTTGGATACGAGTGTGTACATAGTATAGAGTAGACGTATTTTCGTTAAGCGGCATACATTTTTAAGTTTAAATCCGTTAATCTTCTATCTAAATATTTATAACCACCTTCCTACTGTGGACTGTTCCGCTTGTGATAAATTGTTGACATTGCTGGCGTTTCTTCTTGTTAGAAAGTGCGCGAAATAAGTTTGATCTAAGTAAAACATTTGATTTTCGGTTTTCTTGTGATCCCACGGCCTTGTATCAAGAGCTTTTAATAATCACTCAACCTACACAATGTCGAATCTAAAAGCACACGACAAGTTCACACGTCTACAAACAAACCTCATGAAACAGTTGGTCCAAAACACAGCTTCATCCTCATCATCATCCGCTAACCAACAGTCGCCTTCGACAAGAGTTCATTCGCCTTCTCCTGCATCTATGACGTCAGACAACAAAACAGGTCAACTAACTTCTCTATCAACACAAATCGAAAAACAAGGAAACCTAATCATGAGCCGTCTGATTGCTATGGAAGAAAATTTATCGACACGAATCACCACCATTGAAAACACCATCAACAAAAGCTCAATGCAATTGACAGTGAAGTAAATGTTTTAAAACACCGAATCTCTGCTTTGGAAGACTGCTCAGGAAATTTCAGCTGCTTGCAAATGGAAGTTGCAAATCTAAAACAACAACTACAACAAAAGCTGAAGCAGCTGATCCACCCTGAGCATAATGGGATCGACGAACTGTCATAGCTAAGGACACAAGTTGAGGAACTTCACATGAAAAATATTGCCACCGAAGTAGCGCTTGTCGGTATACCATTTTCTACAAATTTCTACACATTCTAATTTTTCTACAAATCTCAAAAGCACCTTTTATAGACTCTGCCAGGCATTGAATTGTAAACAACCTCCCACGATCAGCAGAATATTCCGTGTCAAGCAGAGAAATGATGCCGTCATCATAGTGACATTTTTTTCCACTCAAGACAAATTCGCAATAATGAGAGCGCTCCCCGATTTTAGGAAGACGCACTCACAAAATTTTTGCCAATCTGACGTCGGCTTTCATTCAAATCAACCGATATTTATGCACGGTTGCCTTATTGTACGAAATCGAGGTATACTAAGAAAAGCACTGCAACTTAAACGACGAAAACAATTCTACTCCGTGTTTACCGTGAAGGCATCGTTTATGTTAAAACGCGAAAAGAGTCTGCTGCCGTGAATATTGACAGTGAGTTTCAGCTGAATGACATCGTCCAAGTGCAACTGTCAAAGGAAGATGATCAACATTCGCCGCAGAATTGCTAAGCTCCTCAAACTCCAGGTGTTTCTCAAATCGCAATTTTGTTATTATTATTTCTTAATTCATTTATAGTTTTTTTATTTTTTTTATCTTATTATCTTTTCTTTCTAATTAAAAACTCAGTTTATCTAGCAACTATATATAATCGCTAAAATTATGTTACTAAAATTCAAAAGTCTAATGGAAATTATGTCTCCTGTACAACACTCTATTTTTCCGTTTCCTTTTACATACTCTATGGTGCTGATTTTGAGTGTTATATTTTATTTGTCAGTGTTTTCACTTGTGATTTATCTGTTTGTTCTATATTATTTATGTGTTTTATGATATCTGCACAGAATTCAGAACATGCTAATGCTATCGGCAAGGGATCGATGCACACAATGATGAAAATTCCACCCAACTTACATCCTGGCCTAAAAATATGGCACTTTAACGCTGGAAGCTTTAATACCTTAAAGTTGGATTTTGTCAGAAATGTTCTCGTTAGAGTAAAGTTAGACATTATTTGCGTTAGTGAAACTTCGTTCATGCCTGATATTTGTAACCATCTATATGACATTCCGAACTATACGCTACATCGCAATGATAGACTCACAAGAACCTCGGGTGGAGGTGTTGCCATTTATTGTAGATCGACTCTTAAAAGCAAAATCTTTAGACACTGGCTTTGAATATTTAACTGTGGAGGTATTCGATGGGAGTGTAAAGTGTATTTTGTCATGTATGTATAACCCGCGCAAGAGTTTTTCTCTTGTTCCTTTTTTTGATGCATTCGAACAGTTCTCGCCTATTTATGAGCATATCATTGTTTGTGGAGATCTTAAAGTACACTTGCTGAAAGCTGATTCATTGTCATCTCAATTACCTAATGCAGCTTCTGAAATTGGACTAGCAATAGTGAACATATATCCTACTCGTTATGCCCTAAATGATCCCCCGAGTCTGCTCGACCTCTTAATTGTTTCGAACCTTTCTAATGTACTCCTTCAAGATCAACTATCTCTTGATGGGCTCCCAGATCATGACGTCATTTTCTGCACATACCATATAATACTGACTTTTCCCACTCGACAGTACCTCTTACTTTCCAGTACAGAGATTATAAGTCTGTAAATGTCAGTTCACTCTGTCTTGACGCGAGTTGCTTGCCCTGGGACGACTGCAAATGCGTTGCAAATGTTGACGAAAACTATGTTGTATTCAATCATGCATTAATGGACTGTTCGAGAGGCAGGTCCCACTTAAGACAGTCCATATACGGAACAAGAAGTATCCTTGGTTCACTTCTGAAGTGCATGCATCAATCAGGCAACGTCGTAAGCAGTATCATAAGTGGAGAAATAACCAAAGCTCGGAAAATTGGTTAATATACTGCCAAGCGCAAAATTTGTTTACCTCAGTAACCCGGTTAGCGAAAAGAAATTACTTCTAATCGAAGTTAAATGGACAACTCTCCTCGAAACAGCTTTGGTCCAGTCTGCGGGATATCGGTATAGGCAAAAAGGAAAAGTTAAATTGCGCACTTGATCCCAATGTACTTAACGATCACTTTCTGGCCAACACCTCAAGTACACCCAATTATGTGCCAATTAACGCCTTGCGTAGAGAGTCTGAAGAGCCATTCGAGTTTAAGGCTGCGCGCACAGTGACGCGACAAAGCGATGCAATGCAAGAAGCGATGCGAGAAGCTGTGCGAGAGGCGATGCGTGAAGCCAGATGGTGCGCACAGTGAAGCGATGCGAGAAACGAAATGGTGTCCATATTGAAGCTGTTCAGTGCTATTCTGTTGTTTGTAGCGAAGCATTCATCATCAGAGGAAGAGTTTTTAAACGAGAGTTTATATTTTAAATTGTTAAGAAATAGAAAACGAGAGAAAGTGCACGAAATTAATTTAAAAAGAAAACAAAAAGGCGAATTCCATCATTTATATCCACAATTAAGGAATAATAAAAGAACACTTTTTAAATACACACTAAAATGCCATTTAAAACATTCGATTACATTCTGGAAAAAAATTGAACCTTGCAACAAAATGAAAACAGTATAAAGAATGTGTTTCTTCTCTTCTTTCTTTTGATTTAAAAAAATTACATTTCATCAGAAGAAATAACAACAACCATGCCATGACAATTATCACTAAATATTACAGTTGTTTCGCTGCAATAAAATGCAAATAACTTCAAAGAAAATGAAAGAAATTGAAAGAAGAAGCAACAATGAATAGCAATTGAGTTGAAATTCAAGATTCAATGTGCAAGAATTCAATGCAATCATTTTCTCATTCTCATTCAACAACAACAATGAATACTTCTCGCACGGACTCGCTTCAAAAAGTGGTCAGAAGGGTTTGTGTGCGAGAAGCTTGCGACAACCGTGCGAGAAGCTCGTAAGTCTCGCATTGAATTTCGCTTCACTGTGCGCACGCACATAAGAATGAATGGAAATAGTTTTGTCGCAACCAATCGCTTCTCGCATCGCATCGCTTTGTCACGCCACTGTGCGCGCAGCCTAAGGTGGTGACGGAGAGTGACGTGGTTGAAGTTATTCAATCACCTAACCAGCGTTGTCACTTTTGCTACATATGTAGCAAAACTGCTTCATTTTGGAGTGCCATGCTACATGCTACATCTTTCCCTCATTATGCTACATATTTCTGAAGGGTCTACCTAATTTTTTATGTTTTTTATTTTTTTTTATTTTGCTTCTCCTTTTTCAGCGAGGTTATTGTCGTCTATTTGACATCAGAAAATATCGGCAGGCCTGCCGATTTTGGATCACTCGGTTACTGAGGCCAATGAAATGACGATGTCGTCGCATTTGTCTGATCCAGGCGTTTAAAGGCCTGCCTTTCCTACATCGCGATTTCCTGGGAACGTGCATTGATATGGCGTTTTTAACAGGGTTCAAATGATCTCTTCTTTGAACGTGGCAATACCAGCTGAGCCGGTTGCGCTCTATCTTTTATCGATGGCTTCCTTGACGTGAAGGCTTCCACGGATCTTCGAACTTCTTATTCGAATCTGCTGTCATGCGAAGCATCTTCATCTCAGCTGCCATTAATTTACTCTCATACTTTTTGTACATTGTCCAACATCGTGAACCGTATGTGAGCGCTGGATGCACAACTGCAGTGTAGACCCTTCCTTTGATGTCTTCATCACAGGTTGCTTTGCTATTGATCATAGATCCCAGCTATTTTAACTCTTCGCACTTGGGAAGCACTGTTCCATTCAAATAAATGTCTGGAATAGGCCTGAGTAGATCAGAGAACGGGCAGCACAAGTATTCTGTCTTTTGTGAACTAATGCGATACCCATTTCCATCCAAAACCTCCACCCACACATCATGAGCTCGTTGCAGGGATGTAGGATCCTCACTTATGATGGCTCCATCGTCAGCAAAGAATGATTGATGGCTCCATCGTCAGCAAAGAATAATTGATGTACCTTGGCGTCCGTCACTTACTTTCAATAAAAAGCAAAGGACTTAAAAGCTGGACATCTTACTCTTGTCTTTGCTCTTTCATACATGTCCATGATGATCTGATTATCTTTCTGGAACCCCTCGATGTCTTAGCGCCACCCATATCAGATCTCGTGGTGCCAATGTTGTAAATTGAATCAAAGCTACATATGCCCATTTTGCACATAGCCCCAAGCGACCAGTTCAAAGACTTTCAGGAACCTTTGAATTGTCAGGGGCTTAAATTATTGCGGCATGTAACAACACATTGGCTGTCTTTGGAAGCCGTAATAAATAGAGTATTAGACCAATGGAGTTCCTTGTTTCACTATTTTACATTGGCATCATTTGAGGACGAAAATGAAAAGCTTATTTACGATTTTTTTATTAATGGGGAGAATAAACTTTATTTACTGTTTTTATCGTATTTATTAAAAAAAACTTTGCGATTTGAATAAATGTTTTCCAAACAGAAAAGGTACAAATACATTTATTAAATAAAGAAGTAACAAATTTATTAATCGAAATATATACAAATTTGATTAAGCCTCAATATTTAAATATAGATATCGATTTTAAAAATAATTTTTATCATTTACAATCGGTAAATTGCTATACCGGTATGCAATTTAAAGTATGTGTACAATCATCTAAAATAAACTCAAACTTAATAGATATTGTAAAGTCAGATGCAATTAAAGTTTATATTGAATTATGCAAGCAGCTACATCAAAGATTTCATGTAAAAAACTCTAAGACACAAATAGTTAGATACTTAGATCCTTGGCTAATTAAATTCTAAATTTCTGTTGACTTCCCCACAGCAGTGGTTGCGCTGAACGAAAGTTTTCTGAATTAAACATAATAAAAGACGATCTGAGAAATCGGCTAAGTTCAGAAACTGTGGATTTAATTTTACTGGCTAAAGAGCTATTAAAAGGTGAGGCAATATTTGATTCTTCTGAGGAGTTGGCAAGGTTTTGTTTAAATAAAATTTCTCGATTGCAAATACATTCAAATTAAGCAAAAATGTTTGCTCCTCTTATTAGTATTCTCCTTTTATTTAATATAAGAGATACCTACTTCTCTGTGCAATGTATTGAATTAGCTTTAATTTTCTTATTTATTTTTTTTGTTTTATTAATGAATTCCTACTATTTTTTATTCAATGTTATAGATTTGTGATTTATAAATGAATTTATTATTTTTCTTTTATGTTGATTTTGTTATGTTAATGGCTTTTCTTATGTTATTTGTTATTTAATGTTTAAACTGATGCTATGTGTAATAACGCAAAAATAAAGAATATTAACAAAACATTTTCTTATGCTAATTTTTTTTTTTTAAATGTTACATTTTTATTGTCAGTGTGCTACATTGCTCTGGATAGAAGTGGCAACGCTGCACCTAACCCTTTCGGTACGTCTTTTTTGTTGTAAGGGTAAAACATATACTTTTTTCTTTTTGTTGTTACTGGGGTTGGTAGTAACAACATTGAAAAAGAATCTTTGCTTAGTAAAGGTTCTAAAGTGGTTTTTGGCATCCTTGCCATATGGCAATAACTATCTGAAATGCTAACGAAATAAAAGAAAAATTCGATATAACTCAACTTATATGCAACATTTTTTTATTGTCTTCAAATTTTATTCGAAAACTCAAGTGTATTTGATAATCATCTAAATAAAAAATAAAAATTGCCTTCTTACCAAAAATGTTCACACAATAGCAGACCTTTATTGCACAAGACCTAAAAGCATACTGGCGGCAAACAGCAACCAATTTTGTTGGCTCAAGTGATTGAACATATACCGCAAAGTGTTGGGAAAAGGACAAAAACGAAAAAAAAACTCAGAGAAAATGCGCGCTTAAGTATCTTGCCATATGCCAACAAAATACCGAAAGGGTTAAATCAAATGCAATTGGTGTTGATGGCATACCCCTTAGGTTTATGAAATTTATTCTTCCTTTCCTGTTGAGTCCACTTACGCATCTTACTAACTTTTGCATTACGTCCTCAACCCTCCCACTGTTGTATAAAGAAGGCAGAATTACTCCGGTTCTTAAGAAATCGTCCCCCTCACTACCGAGCGACTACCGCGCAATAAGTATACTACCATGCCTGTCTTAAGTTTTGGAGAAAATACTTGGAAAGCAAATTTGTTGCTCCTTCGTTGAGGTATCTACACTCATCGCGCCTTTTCTATGTTAATAGCATTCGTCTTTGGAATTCCTTACCAGCAAATATAAAACAAATCAGAAGTTTTACAAGTTTTAAAAATGATATACATATTGAAATATTTCTCTAGTCAGCGCTAGTTCTCGTCTCTTTCTCTCTCCCTCTTTGTTTCATCTTGTTCCTTGTTTCCCATACTCTTATATGTCCTCCTATAATTTTTTTTTATTATGATTATTTTATACTCGTAGAATTTTTTATTAAAAATTGATTAGCCGCAATATTATATATAGTATTTAACATTAACATTATTTGTAATAACTCTTTCATTGTACTATAAAAGACTAACTAATATCTTACTTGTATAAACCAATAGAAATAAATAGATATCTAAGAACCTGCCTTAGTGTTAGCAAAACTCAACTCCGCGTCTTAGCAGGCATGCTGACGGGTCACTGCAGACTCAAGGAGCACCTAAGATAGTCTAAGAGCCCGCAGTATAGATTTGGCAGTGAAGGATAACCAAAAAATATGTACATTCATAGGTAGTATTTATTAATGTGATATCAAATAAGGCAGTCTGGCAGTCCTCACTGGCGGCTGAGGCAAATAACAGTACTTTTAAAATGCGAAAATATGCCCAAATGGAATAGGGGAGATAACCATTTAATTTTTATTGAAAACAATAGAGCAGAATTTGCTTGCTTTAGATTCATTTATGCCAGACCTTTAGGATGCGGCTAAGGCCGCGCCAGACGCCATCAAAGTGTTTGAATTATGTCCAATTTTGCATAATTAAGGTAACCATGTCAATTTTACATAAAACATAGAACAGAGTTATATTATTATGAATATATGGTTCCAAGACGTTTACGGTGCGTTGAAGGCAGTGCCAGACAATGTTAAAATAAGCAAATATTCCATTTTTGCATAACTAACATAACCAATTAATTTTTTTCTTAAAAGATAGTTCAACTCTTCCAGATTACAAAAATGTGAACGCCAGACGTTTTGCGCGCGGCCAAGTTCTTGCCAGACGCGTCCAAAGTAACTAAGGTAACAAAAAACATGAAATGTACCCGATCGAAAATAACTCATAAAATTACTATTTTTGTGCGTAAACACTAGAAATTGACCAATAACATAATAGAACACCCGTTCTTTATAAATATACTAACCCCAGATACTTTACCTATCGCCAAGTCCTTGCAAGGCGCATCCAAAGTATCCAAACCTAACAAAATCATCCAGCCTTCACTTAAACCACCAATCATACGTCTAATAATTCGTGTTGCGCCCAAAAATATTTTAGATGCATCTGGTAAAGTCTTGACAATAGGTGGAGTAATGTAATGTGTTAGTAATCGGTGGAAATTGTTCCTTACTTGTTAGAAATTTCAGGTGGCAACACGAATTATTAGACGTATGATTGGTGGTTTAAGTGAAGGTTGGATGATTTTGTTAGGTTTGGATACTTTGGATGCGCCTTGCAAGGACTTGGCGATAGGTAAAGTATCTGGGGTTGGTAAACGTCTTGGAACCATATATTCATAATAATATAACTCTGTTCTATGTTTTATGTAAAATTGACATGGTTACCTTAATTATGCAAAATTGGACATAATTCAAACACTTTGATGGCGTCTGGCGCGGCCTTAGCCGCATCCTAAAGGTCTGGCATAAACGAATCCAAAGCAAGCAAGTTCTGCTCTATTGGTTTCAATAAAAATTAAATGGTTATCTCCCCTATTCCTTTTGGGCATATTTTCGCATTTTAAAAGTACTGTTATTTTCCTCAGCCGCCAGTGAGGACTGCCAGACTGCCTTATTTGATATCACACTAATAAATACTACCTATGAATGTACATATTTTTTGGTTATCCTTCACTGCCAAATCTATACTGCGGGCTCTTGGTCTAAGAAAACTGGGAATAGAAGTAAATGGACACTGCAGATTCTGACTTTGCAGAAACACCAGCACGCCTTCTTATGGAATGCGAAAAAATAATACATAAAAGAAAACATTACATAGGTATCTTCTATCAGAGATGGATGCCCTTCAGATACTGTAGTTTAGCTAGATCTACCATTCGTCGCATACACTTGCACCCTACCAACCCTAGCATTATAACAATGTATAGATTCTGTGTAATTGCTATGCTCATTTATGCATTGGGTTGTTTATTTGGTACTACGCCAACATTTCGTGGTACGGCACATAACCTCTTAGTCAGTCTTTCCATTAGAGCTACTTATTATAGTCGCTAAGTATCTAAGGCTCTCTTCCGATCTGTCTGCTTAAGAGATAACTTTTCTTTTATTGACACTTACGTTACGAGGAGTTATGCGATAGTTAACCTGTTATTGTTTATGGCCTATACCAATAGATTTAAAGACAAACGCAGACATTTTTGGACCGATAATAGGAAAATAATAAAAAGTATTTTGGAGCAGCGCAGTATTCCACAAACACTGAAGACGGCCATTGTTCGTACGATTTATAAAGGAATTAATAATACAATAAATATAGACCAGTTTTGATTCTGGCTATCATCGAAAAATGTTAAGCAGAAATTTTTGTGGAAAAGCTCAAGACCTTTGTGGAACGACATTCTGTAATTGGAGCAAATCAATACAGCTTTCAACAAAACAAAAGCGTCAGCAAACACTTGGGCGAATTGGCGAAATGACTGTTAGATTACCTCACTAATCGCCAATTCCTAGCCAACATTTCAGGCCGTTACGTTGAACTGAAAAGGATAGAATACGGCGCACCACAGGGTTCAAGACTAGGTTCACACTGATTATTATCCACACGAGCGAACTGCTGCAAGTCTTCACAAAATGCGTTCCCTGCGTACGCCGATGATGTAACGATTTTGCTGAAACATCGATCCGTAGTTACTGCAAGACAAATAATGCACGTATAGTTCGTCAAAGCTGTAAGATGGTGTCACGGCAACGGGCATGTCATTAATGCGTTGAAAACAAAATTGATGCATATCACTGTCGACTGGTAAGCAAAAGTATCATTTACAAGAACAGCGACATTTACCAGAACAGCGACAACCGAGTTATGTATCGAGGAAGTTAGGACCTACATATAAGTACTTAGATGCTGTTAATTCTGAAAACAACATCAGCACAGAAATCAAGCGAAGAATAACTCGTGACAATTGATGATTTTTTGGGCTAATAAGGCAAATCACCAGCAAATTCCTATCTCGAACAACTAAGGAGGCTCCTTATAAGACCCTGATCACCCCAGTCCTACTTTACGACGCTGAAACATGGACTTTATTGAAAGCGGATGAAGATATCCTTGGTCGCTTCGAGAGAAAAATTCTTCATAAGATATTCGGTCCGATTTGCATTGAAGGGTTTTGGAGGAGAATATTCAATGGAGTACCATACGAGCTGTACAGCGACATCGACCTTGTCAAAAAACTGCGTATTGATCGTTCAAGATGGCTAGGACATGTACGTATAGAGCGGATGGACACCAATACTCCGGGCGGCAGAGCCTTCGAATCTAACCCGGAGTAGGGATGACGTAGTTGAGGGGTTCTTCGCCGTAGGCGGCGCGCACAAGTCCAAGAAGATGCAGACCAAGTTTGAGTGGGCCACTGGAAGCAATTAGCTTAAGACCGAGCTAAATGGGGAGGCATGTTGGTTAAGACCCAGGTTCACCCCGAAATGTAGCCCCACTGAAAGAAGTAAGTAAGTATGTATAGACTGCATTTTTAGATGGAACACTCACATAACAAATCTTCGCCGTAAACTAAAGGGTACCTTGTTTCCATTATTCTATTTTAAAAATATACACACCACAACCGGTATTGCGGCAAGTGTAATATGCAATGATAGAATCACATCTTCGATATAGGATTTTTGCATAAGGTGGAGCAGCAAAGACACGTATAGAAACACTGGAGAAATTGCAAAGCATAGTGGAAAATTTCAACTGAAGCATATTCTACCAATCCTGAACGAGCTACCTAGAAGTCTTATAAACATTAGAAGTCAATGAAGGAGAAACATTAGAATTCAATGAAGGAGAAAACAATATTTTCTTTTGTCAAACCATGGCCTGAGTTGAACTAAACTTTCTTTTTTGAAGATGTCCGATACCCGATTGCCGAAAAAGCAGTAATGCAAGCCATGCGGTCGAAGACGGGGTGGTACAGTGAGTGGCTGGAACTTGCTAGTAGCTGTGGAATTGAGTTAAACCTCTATGACAGTAGGTGTTGGAAACGTCAACTTTACCAAATTATTGCAAGTGTGGACGAGCAGCTTCGAGCAGGCGACGGCGTCGCTACGTAGAATAACCTATAGCAGTTTAGTTCATAACTTACAGGAGCGTAATTCCTTCCGTGATGAAAACAGCATTGAGGAAATATCGACTGGGTTTAAGCTGCGGGGAGAGCTTCTTAAGCTTAATTATATTCCACACAGAGATGATCTACCAACACTGTGCAGCTTGTGTAAGTTGGCGGAGAGGGAAGACGTTATACATTTCGTTGGAAAGTATTCAATATTTAAAGAAACGAGGAGATATATTTTCGGAAGTGGTATTCTGGCGACGGAACAAGTATTAACAATTCTTAAGCAATGAACGTAGCAAAACTGTTTCAGTACTGCAAAGTCGCACTAAAGTATCGTCTTTGAATAATCAACGAAAATTTATAATTTAGATAATTGCTATTTTATGTACTTATATAATTGTTGCTAATCTGGTAGACGGCAAAGCCAAGATAATTGATTTTTGTTAAAATGATGTTTAAATATGAAGTACATTAATAAAAATCTAATCTAATCTAATCTAATCTAAATTTTCTTTTTCTTTTTTTTAATAAAATCATGAACAATTACTTAAAATATTTAAAAATAATATTTTCTAACAAGATATTTAATAAATCTCAACTTTGTTGTTACCATTCCATTTAAATAAGCTCCTGCAAATAAGCCTTAAGCTTTGCGTGAAAACTAGCTAATAATTGTAATATTTTGAAATATGAATAAAATTTGAATCGAATTGATAGCGTATACCGACGCGCCTTCTACAGAAGAACTTATAGCGCTGCTGATAGGATATGGATAAGATGCGATCGCAGCACACCACGAAGAGCAGACCACACGTTCTTCAATTCCTAATTTGAAAAGAAACTCCAAGTTACATTTTTTATAATTTTCATTTTAATTAGCATATTTCTTGCTTGCAGTAAAATGCTATACCAGACGTCGAAGTAGCTACATATATGTACATATATGTAGATTTATATAACTGAACACCCACGAAACATTTGAACCGATATATTTAGCGCACCATGTTCGTTCATTTAGGACAGAATTGTAACCTACTTCACCCTTTTTAATTAAAAGATGATTTTTCTAAGATTATGCTTTTCTTCAAAACCTACACTGAATTCAATAATTAAAACCAATTAATAGAATATACACCCACGGGCTAAATGAAGTAACTGCAAATAAAATCTGTAAATAGAAATCCTTCCAAAAAGATTTCATTTCTATTTCGATGGATTTTATCGCAATTACGACCCACATACCCATCTAAAAGTTTGAACGACAAATTCCTAAATCCCTACGAGAATTGACTTAATTCTTCTTTTTACAAGATTTTTTTTTTATTTGATTTTATCGATTGAACTTCGAACCGTACGCCTGGAAGGTTGTTGAGCTGAAATTCAATTGATCCAAGTGGACCTTAGAGAATTTCTTGCAGTATTGAATTATTTAATCTCTGTTGGAAATTGACCAAGACAATTATATTATTTATAGGAAATTCTGTCTCTAAGATTGCGGTTTGTTTTGAAAGCTATAATGGATGTATTTCCAAAGTTACGGCGAATTGAACTGAAAACCTCTTCACGTGCCGTTGAGGGTTTGTTTTAGTGATAGTTCTTAACTCAGAAATCCGCCCAATAACCCTTCAGTAATAAATCTTTCAATAGCAAAATACACTTAAGCCTTGTACATCGAAATAAAATGCGATAAGTTCCTTATCACAACCCTCATTAAAATCACGAAAGAAATATATTTTCTTTTTATAATACGGAATTTTCTTAGAAGAAAAGGATCAAGCACCTTACAATAAGTTGGTTTTCAAATTACAAATTCTCACGAAACACCACTTAATCCACTAACCCTCAAACAATTTAATGGAAGCGGATAAAAGCGAGATTTCTAAAGCAAATTAAGTGCTCGGCTAGGTCGCACGTACTTGCACCTATAGCGTTTCTGCATCTTTTTTTGCGCTGGGAGGTGGTAATCTTCAACAGATGGAACTAAGCCCGTACTCAGTAACAGTGTGGCATTTGTACCCACTAACTCCCTTACCCTATTACCCTCTCTTCCTGCGGTATTGCCTTCTTGAAATTTCATCGCAGAAGGGTTTACTGACTCCTTTCTCTCACGTTCCAGTACTCTTAATTTTCTCATGGTAACAATTGCATTTTCAGCCACTGCATCGCTCTTGTCTTTGAGGCATTGACTATGTTACGTACACCAACTATGTTTTCGGGGGTTGGTGACACGTCTAGCTTTCCCTAAATGTTTGCCTCTCGTCTTGAAACCGTAGACATCGGAAAAACATATTTCTGCTTTTTTGATGCAGCCAACGAATTGTGAACAGTAAGGGCTGCTACTGTGCTTGAATTTATGCAGATATGAGCAGAAGTAACCATGACATATGTATTAGCAACTGCGTTAGGTGAAACCCTACTTCACCATGCTGTCTCTTTATCCATAGCTGAATTTGTCGTATAAGCATATGCGTCCACATATCCTTTTCGGAGGCATTCCAACATTCTTGTCACTCTCCTATGCTATGCATCTTTAATGACATCTGCTGAGTTTGACCGATTGGAGCGGTTTGCTCTCGTTCTGAGTACTTAAGCTCGAATTTTTGTCGCTGCTCTTCTGCCAGAATGTCTATCGGTAAAATTTTTGCTATCACAAAGGCTCTATGGATAGGATCTGTACGGTTTTCGCAGCACATTCTTAAGGTACAAATCGGGACACCGAGGCAATATTAATCCTATTTTCTGTAATGGTCAAGGCTCTTGCCCAGACGTCTTCTGCATCCGTTTCGGATGGTACGACCTTGAGTTAAGGTTCTTAAAATTTATCTTATAAATAGACAGCATATGTATGTAAAGGTATTTGAAATATTCGAAACACAATTATACCATTTTCTTAACAAAAAACACATACCATACCTCCATGAGGGTCAATTTTTTTAAAGATAATCCAATTTTTCAAAATCTGTTTACTGCCAAATGCCATTAATTTCGAGGTTGGAAAATTAGACCATTGGCTACAAATTTGAGAACACATCCGGAAGACCGTTTAAACTGAACAGATAAATTTGCGAGACATACTTTTTTGTGCTTCTCTATAATTATATTTATTTAGATAACTACGAGTACGTAAGTACGCAGATAGAAAATGTTCATGAAACCAGTACTTGCCTTATAAGTGCAAATAGTCAATGGTAATTTATGGTGCGATAATTGTTCAATTTTAGAATGAAAAAGATTTTCGTAAAACCTTTCCTTATTTATTCAGCTTAATACAAGCAAGAGCTTAAATCTAAATTTAAAAATTAACAAAAGGGGAACTTAACTTTAATCTTAAAACTAATTGTAACTTTTTTTTTTTTTTTTGATTAAACTAGGTCTTAAAAAACTATCTTAAAAACTAGAGAGGGATGGGAAAAGAAATGGTGAGGGAAAGACGAAGATTGGTTCTAAGGGCAGTTGTGGTTAAGTAGAAATAAGAGAAGAGAGGTCATGAAGATGTGTGAAGGGACTTTCTAAGGGCGGATAGACGATACACTCGAATGAAAGTCAAGGGTGTTCTGTGCGTTATTGGCCAGGCGTAACATTCTGGATATTGGTTCGAAATGTCGGTAGTTGGTGCGGTGGTGAGGGAGACGAAAGGGCGGTATAGACCTAAGGTTTCGAGGGTTAGTGCGAAGGGAAATCATTTCCAGTAGTGCGGTGGAATCGATCATACCGGTTAATAATTGGTGCACGAAAAGTATGTCGGCGACTTCGCGACGTTTTGTAAGGGTTTGCAGGTTAATCAACTTTATCGGGTCTTCGTACGGAGGTAAGATATAGCTGTTGGCCCATGGGAGACCGCGTAAGGCAAAACGCATAAACCTACGCTGCACAGCTTCGATTCTAAGGGAGTGGATGTGGTGATAAGGTGACCAAACCTGGCTGGCGTATTCAAGGAGTGGTCTGACAAAGGTGATATAAAGGGATTTAGAAAAATACGAGTAGGTATGTTTTCAGATTAAGAATTTTAAGAATGAGGAACATGTTTCAATTTAATTAATAACAATTTTTATCATCTACACTTTATTTTCCATGAGTTTTAAAATATGAGATTGAATAATGAAGAACACCTGTAAATTTGATTAATAACCTTTATTACTTTTTATTTTCCATGACTTTTCATGAGTAGAGGGTAGAGTTTCATAGCAACTAAAACTAAATGCGCGGCAAAATCGCATCATCACCTCCTCGTGGTGTCCGCTGGATAGCTATCTGATAGTGAACTAATGATGAGCGTATGCTGAGTCTAACGATATATGTGTAGCTGAACACTCAGACCTGTGCAAGCACATCTGGGTGAACTTCAGCACATATATATGTTTAACCGGACGAGGCATCTCTTGTTGACCTGATTGGCTGAAGTATGCGTCTCAGAAGTCTAGCAAGAGCTCCTCAGAAAGAGGACGTGCAGTGGATGAATTCTCCCGATGAAATCAACGGTGGCGTCTACAGGCAAGCTGATGCCTTACTTGAGCTACTTCGACTGTATCTGTAAGAGTTTTCAATACTGGGTCAGGGTATTGAAAAAGAGATGGTGGCGAATGAACGCTTAATGGGCCAATGGCGGCGCTCATATCCCCGAAGTGGATTACTGGCATCGGTGTATTCGGCTCCTCGTACACGGGGTTGCAAAAAAGGGTCTATTCCTCCAGGTTGGGGGTTGTGCCGTCGGGTTAACCTCCCTACCACATAAAAAACAAAACAGGTTAGGCAGCGATCCTCTACAAACCAAGTGCAGCCGAAAACTTGCCGAGACTCTTGACTGCTACAAAGCAGATATTACCGCCATCCAAGAAGTGCGATGGGATGGGCCGGGCAAAAGGAGTATGAAAAACTGTGACATCTACTACAGCGTTGCTACAGACAACAAGGACAGCGTCCATTCGAGTGTTGATTTGTTATTGAAGGCAGACTTAGGCAAGTAATCTTGAGTTTTCAGCATGTGAACGAGTACCTCATGACTATCCGTACCACGGCTAAATTTGCCAACATTAGCCTATATGCGCTCACGCCCCTCACGAGAATTGACGAAACGACGAAGGATGACAAGACATACATACGTACATATGTATATGAGCAATACCGATCACAATGCGATCGACGCAAGACACTCTTCCAGTATATGGTGTCCGGACTTTCCGAGGAGCCAACGTGGACTCGGATCAGTTCCTTGTTGTAGCCAAGGTACGGATGCGGATATCCAGAACAGTGGGAAATCAACACAATACTGTGAGGAAGTTGGACGGCTACAATCATAAGAGGCCGTCGTAGCCTTTGCCGATCTAGTTTCTTTTAACCTTAATCGAAGTCCTATGCCACCACCAGGAAATGCGGAAGACCAGTGGCAGTTTGGCAACCAGCCATCAGAGATGCCGCCTCTGATGTACTGGTTTCCTTTCGGCCACCACAGCGAAACCCCTGGTTTGATGAGGAAGCACATGCAGGAAGCACATGCAGGAAGCACATGCAGGAAAACAAGAGGCGTACAAAGCGGCGCTGCATAGAAGGAGAAAAGAAGAACGTTCACTTCTCATCGAGGAGATTAAGAGACTTTATTACAGGAATGATGTTCGAAAATTTTACCAAAACGTAAAAAGAACATGCCAAGAACAGAAGTCTATTTATTTTAATTATTTGGCGCAACAGCTCATTAAGTGCCAGGGCCTAGCTTCTCGCAACCACTCATGTTGTGTGCGTTCTATTTTTCACATGAATATAATGGACCTACAGTTTAGTGCCGTATCCGAACGGCGATTTGAGAAGCTTTTTTTCGAGACAACAATACTCTCGGATGTTTGTCAGACGCTCGCGAGAGGTGGGACCGTGAAAAAACTTTTTGGTGTTTTGTAGGATTCGAACTTGGAACCTTACGCGTAGTGATCCGACACACTAACCACTTACGCCACGGCGCCCACAGAGAACAGAAGTCTACAGGGACGAAATTGGTTGCATATTAGTAGAATCGAAGTCGGTACTGAGGATATGGAAGGAACACTTCTGCAGACTGCTAAACCGCGATAATGATTAATATTCCGCTGTCAGGCAGAATGAGCCATTCAATAGTGATGATGATATGATGACGATCAGAGTGAAGTGAGTATAGCGATATCTAAACTTAAATCAAACAAAGCTGCTGGAGCCGACAGCCTTGCCGCTGAACTTTTCAAGGCAGGAGGAGATGAAAGTATACCCGATAAATGGAACCTCAGTATCAATTGCCTGATCCTGAAGAAAGGAGGGTGAACTGCGCCAACTACAGAGGTATAATTCTCCTTAACATCGCATATAAGATCTTGTCTGCCGTATTATGCGAACGCCTAAAACCAACCGTCAACAACCTGAAAGGCCCTTATCAGTGCAGTTCCAGACCCGGAAAGTCCACCATTGACCAAATATTCACACAACGGCAGATCTTGAATAAAACCCATGAATATAGAATCGATACGCATCACCTTTTCATCGATTTCAAACTTGGCTATGATAGCGTGTATAGAGACGAGTTATACAGAGCCATGTCTAGTCTTGGCATCCCTGCCAAGCTCGTCCGTTTGTGCAGAATGACGATGGAGAACTCTCGCTGCTCCATCAACGTCGGTAAGAACATCACCAAATCGTTCGATGTCAGGAAAGGTCTAAGGCAACGTGACGCACAATCATGTCTCTCCTTAACATAGTACTTGAGAGAATTGTACGAAACTCATATCATTTTATCATTTTCTTTGTTTCAGCAAAAATGTGCATTCTTAAAACTGCAATTGCACGATTTAGAGAGATAGCAATACCTTGCTACTGAAAATTATTTGTCATCGAAATGAAAGAATTGGTGGTGTGTGATTTCGATTTCAAGTGAACTTTTAGGATATTGTTATATAAATGAACCAATATAAGTAAAATAACAAACATAAATAGATTACAAATATGTATCAAAAAAATTAATAAGTATAAATTAGTAAATATAAACAATTTGATAGATAAGCATGTATGAATAAATCTATATCTATACAGGGTGTCCCAGTTAACCAGTATAATCCTTTAAGATGAGATACCTGAAGTTCCGCCGAACAAAAAATTGTATGGCAGGGGGGGCTCTATTCTCGCCACATTTCAAGTTATAGCCCATCAAAGTGGGTGACCTCTTATTTGGAGGAGTAACCACTTTAAACGCTATAACTTCTATAATAGGTACAAAAATAGCTTTATACATTTTGGAGAGATAATTTAGTAGCGCATACATGTTTCAAATACATTGGGCACAGCTGTGCAGCTTCAAGAAAGTTATGGCTCCTTAAACCCAAAATAATGGAAATTTGTTGTTCCATTTTATCATTTAAAATGCATTTTTCTCAAAATTTTTACTTAATATTTTTCTATTTTTTTTATGAAATTTTTATCCCTAAAAAATTTCCTTAAAATTATGTTAAGCAACTTTTTTACGTACGATCAAAAGAAGTTGTAGTAAAAAACGTTTTTTCTCAGACAAAACTGGCCAAAAAGAAGTGTAGGTACCTACTGAATTAATCTTAAAACAGAACAGTTTATGGAATGTTTATAGCAATTGTTCGAAGTGCCTTCACTTCGGGCGCGTTTAAGCATTTCGGATGGCAGATTAACGAGCAGCAAGCTTCTTCTCATCTCTTCTGAAACGGCACTAATTTTTTCTTGGAGCTCTTCCAGACTCGACATTTCTCTAAAATAAACTTTTTCTTTCATAGCACCCCAGAAAAAGAAATCCATGGGTGTTAGATCCGGAGATCTGGGTGGCCAAGGGTTGTGGCCAAATCGACCAATCCATTGTTCGTTAAAAGTATGGTTGAGGAACGAAGTTACTCCGCTGCTACTGTGACAAGGTGCTCCATCTTGTTGAAAGAACATCGCCCTTGTCTGAACTAGAGGAACATCTTCAAGGAGCTCCGGCAATCGTTCTCCGAGAAACTCCAGGTAGTAATGGAAATTAACTCTTCGTGGAAGAACGTGCGGGCCGACTAAAGTGTTTCCTATTAATCCAGCCCAAACACTTACGCTAAACCACCTTTAAAATAAGCAACACATTTTGAAGAAGTTGTTCACAATAATTAAATTCTTACCTTTGAAAGGATGTTGTGCGTATTAAATGGGGATTGGAGCCTGACCAATGGTGCAAATTATGGTGGTTTGTTACCCCATCTCTTGTGAATTGCGCTTCGTCAGTCCACAGAATGTTATTGAGGAAGTGCCCGTTTTCTGCTTGTTTGCGCAGTAGCCATTGGCAAAATTCCACTCTTCTTTGCGCATCTCCTGGTAGTAAATCCTGTACCGGTGTTAAATGGAAAGGGTGTAATCTATTACTCGGTAGAGTTCTGTGAATCCTCGTTCTGGGAAGTTCCAACTGCACAGCTAGTCTGCGGACGCTGACTGAAGGCTGAACTTCCACAGCACGCAAAATCCCACTCTCAACTTCTGCCGCCGCTGCGTCTGAATGTCGTTCCCTTTTATTTGGTGCAGCTGACCCAGTATCAACAAGGCGCTGATACGCATCAGCGAACATCCGACTGCATGGTGTTCTACGATTTGGGTATCGTCGTTGGTACTCCAATCTTGCCAATGAAGCGTTTCCATTGCAGAACCCGTATACAAATACTATTTCCGCGTATGCACGTTTTGAATTCATTTTGTGGGGATCGGCTGTTACCCTACAGAGCAAAATGTCGATTGTAAATCAGTTAAACAAAATTACGGTACATTTGCAAATCTGTGATAATTCTTCGTTACGCTTTTTTTTCCTATTCGACAATCAACTGTTAACTGCACTGCTCATAGGTACGTTAGTTTATTATTCTCACTTAATTTTGTTTGGCCATTTTTGTCTGACAAAAAATGGCTTTTACTACAACTTCTGTTGATCGTACGTAAAAAAGTTGCTCAACATAATTTTAAGGAAATTTTTTAGGGATAACATTTTCATAAGAAAAAAAAAATATTAAGTAAATATTTTGACAAAAATGCATTTTAAGTGGAAAAATGGAACAACAAATTTTCAGTATTTTGAGTTTAAGGAGCCATAAAGCTGTACCCAATGTGAATGAAACTTGTATGCGCTACTAACTTGTCTTTCCTATTTTTGTACCTATAATAGTTTAGAAGTTATAGCGTTTAAAGCGGTTACTCCTCCAAATAAGAGGTCACCCACTTTGCTGGGCTATAACTTGAAATGTGGTGAGAATAGACCCCCCCTGCCATATAATTTTTTGTTCGGCGGAACTTCAGGTATCTCCTCTTAAAGGATTATACTGCTTAACTGGGACACCATAGCATAGATAAATTATCAAATTTAGATTAATTACAGCTATAAGTAAATAGATAGTATATCTTAAAAATGAAGTTATTAGATACATAAAAATAAATAAATAAATAAATATTTGACGCAACAGCTCTTTAAGTGCCAGGGCCTAGCTTCTCGCAACCACTCATGTTGTGTGCGTTATATTTTTCATACGAATGGAAGGGACCTGCAGTTTAGTGCCGTTTCCAAAGGGCAATTTGTTTTGGGAAGCTTTCTCGAGATAACAATACTCTCGGATGTTAATCATTCGTTGGCGAGAGGTGGGACCGTGAAAAAAATGTTTGGTGCTTGCTGGGATTCGTACTTGGACCCTCACGCGTAGTAGTCCAGGAACGTTAACCACTTACGCCACGGCGCCCGTTGGATACATATGTTACCAGTTATTATGTTTACGGACTAGATAGATATATAAATGAATGCATAATGGAACAAAAATAAATAGATCTTAAATACTATAAAAGCAAAATCAATTTTCCTTGTGAATACCGTTTCTCGAAAACTACTAGACGTAGGTACTAGGAATTGTGCGCAGTTGTTCCTTATTTTGCCTAGATGCCAGATAAGAAATTCAAAGTCTAAGTGGCACAACGGGGGTTGAGATCGAATTTTGAATCTGCAAATATTGATTCCACAGCCGTAGCTCAGTACTGGCTCTCCGGATTAAAAAAATTAAAAATATCTGAATTTAGCAAAGCCGCTGATTCATTTAACGTATAAAACATCCTTCTGCCTTGTCCTGAAGCTGAGCAATGCTAAAAACAATTAATTAAATCATCGCCCACAATTTTCCTTCGGTGGAGACCACGGCCAGCAGTCATGCAGCAGTGGCTATCGTTGCAATAGTATGTGTGTGTGAGTATATGGACGCGCTATCCCATGATTATGTTTTGGTCTTCGGTGTGCGATCTCTTCTAGAGTTAAAATTTAAAAAAAAACATTATCAGTGGCAAATCTAATATATTGTAAATTTTATTAATTAAGATATCCATGTGCTGTCAAAACTTCATGCAATTAAGAGACTTGGGAATATACGCGTAGGTATATATGTACATACATATCCATGTACAGACATAGAAACATAGCTATATTTTTCCATTTTGTTAGATAAGATGTTTTCGGTCGTTGGATTTGTCAACATTTTAGAATTTTTTAATGGATTTAGAATAAATTGGTTGTTGTGAGCGGGTTTGAGTGTGATCTGGTGGCGATTCCCACGGGGGAAGTTATAACTGAGTTTATATATTTATGGTATTGTATTCAGTTGGCAATTATGTTTCAATAATTAAATAACCGTCAAATAAATTGAGGGCGAATTCAGGCGAGCACTGGTCAGCTAGTTAATAATATATCAATAAATATGTGCGGACAAATAAATAAATAAATAAAACAGAAAATAAATAAATAATTAATAAATTAATAATAAGTTAAATGAATTAATCACAGCTTATGCGTATTGTTTAATGTAGTGAAGACACGCTGAAATCACGAAAGGCGCACTCGCGGAATACAAAACCGCAAGATCCGGGCTCAAGAGGGCCATAAATTCGAGCAAGAAACAAAAGTGGGAGGACCTTCGCCGGGAGATCAACAGCGACCCCTGGGGACTCGGCTATAGGGCTGTCATGAAAAAATTAGGAGCCCAGGCGTCACCCCGCACGATGACCGCGGAGCTGATGAAGAACATAGTGGACATACTCTTCCCGGCTCACCCTGTTAGGCCAATGGAAATCTCTCCTGCCCAACAACAAGACATCCCATTGTTCAGCGAAGAAGAGCTGATTCTTGCAGCTAAATCTCTTCAGAACAATAAGGCCCCCGGCTCCGACGGCATACCAGCGGAAGTATTGAAAACGGTTGTCCAAACTTGCCCACAGATACTGCTATGTATCTATAACGGCTGTCTAAAGGAAGGGATCTTTTTCAAGAAGTGGAAGGTACAACGTTTGGTGCTCATAAGCAAGGGAAAAGGAGACCCGGACTCCCCATCAGCATACAGACCTCTGTGCATGATGGACACGGCAGGAAAACTTCTTGAGAAGATGCTAAAACTTCGAATCACAGAAGCAATTCAAAGAGCAGGTGGCCTATCCGATCGACAACACGGATTCAGAAAAGGCCCCTCCACGATAGGAGCAATTGAGGAAGTAGTCGAAAGCACCCACCTCGCCCAAAGGGGAAATCACTATCCAAGGCGAATCGTCGTGCTGGCAGCTCTGGATGTCCTTCAATTCGGCCAGATGGGGAGATATGTTAGATGCGCTCGAGAACACCTTCAGGATACCGCAATATCTTTTGCAAATTGTGAAGGACTATCTCAAAGATAGGGAGCTTCTGTACGACACCGTGGAGGGTACTCACAGAAAGGAAATCACTGCTGGAGCAGCACAGGGCTCAATCCTTGGACCCGATCTGCGGAATATCTCATACGATGGAATCCTTCGCATGGAGATGACCAACGATTCCTTCTTAATCGGGTACGCAGATGAGATCGGTGCGGTGATTCCCACAAGGGACATCGAAGAGGCTCGGCTGAAACTGAACCAGGTAATGACACGAGTACTCGCCTAGATGGAAGCCCATGCCCTTAGTCTCGCCGCGGAAAAACAGAGATAGTTCTTCTGACTAGGAATCGGCTCCCGACCATTGCTGAGTTCCGAGTAAGTCCAGAAGTGATAGTCAACAAACCAGCAGTAAGGTATTTCGGAATCGCCCTGGACTCTAAACTGTCTTTCTGGCAACAGATTAAGTCCGCATCTGAGCGAGCTGCGAAGGTCACGTTATCACTGATTAAGCTTACGGCAAATATCGGAGGCCCAACAATGAGTAGGCGATGACTCCTCATGTCCATCACCCACGCCATTCTTCTGTATGGGTGTGAGATCTGGGCAGATGCACTTAGACAGGAGAAGCACAGAAAGCAAATTGCCGCAGTACAAAGGCGAGGAGTTGCAAGCTCCTATCGCACAGTGTCGGAACCAGCCGTCCTCGTAATTGCGGGTGTGACCCCCTTCGACCTCCTAGCGACATAGAGGAAGTACGCCCACGACAAGAAGGCGGAAGTAGGAGCAGAACTGGCAGTCGCGGAAGCGAAGGAGCTTACCAAGCAGGCTTGGCAGAGAAGGTGGAGCGCTGAAACGAGGGGGAGGTGGACAGCGAGGCTGATTACAGACGTCACGGCTTGGACAGAGCGGGAACAAGGCGAAGTGAACTACTTTGTCACTCAATTCTTAACCGCATAGGGGTATTACAACCGATACCTCCACAAAATGGGTAAAGTCGAGAGCGTAGCCTGCCAATATGGAGACTCAGCGGAAGACGACGCTTTACACACCTTTTTCACCTGTAGCAGATGGACAGAGTAGAGGAGATGACCTCGAGTACCGACACGTGGAATAGAATATCTTCCTTCACCGAGACAGTACTAAGATCCAAAAAGAGAGACGAAGACGCCAACATTCACTCACAAATTACATAAAGTAGATAAAAGCCTTACCGGCAAAAATGCATTAGCCCGCACCAGGAGCCGAATACGAAAAAGACGGTCCCCAGAGGAGAAAGGAAACGGCACCACTCTGAAGTAATGTGATAAGCGGTTCCGGAGTGGATGGTGTCAAGTAGAAAGATGGGGTTAAAGATGGTTTTTTAGTGAGTAGTGAGTCTCACACTACTAGAAAGAGAGCGGGACTGTTTCTCGTGTGCATTAGCGTTTTTCCACTACCCCCTAGGCAAAAAAAAAAAAAAAAAGGAGTGAAGCTGAAATCAAGTATTTTTTAGATAAACTACAAGACCAGCTGTAAAATAAATAAATAAATATTTAGCGCAACAGCTCTTTTAGTGCCAGGGCCTAGCTTCTCGCAACCACTCATGTTGTGTGCGTTATATTTTCCACACGAGTGGAAGGGACCTACAGTTTAATGCCGAATCCGAACGGCGATTTGAGAAGCTTTTTCGTGACAACAATAATCTCGGATGTTTGTCAGACGCTCGCGAGAGGTGGGACCGTGAAAAAAAACTTTTGGTGTTTTCTGGGATTCGAACTTGGAACCTCATGCGTAGTGATCCGACACACTAACCACTTACGCCACGGCGCCCATCAAGACCAGCTGTAGCGCTCAAATAATTTGTTCAGTCTTATGGACACTTTTCCAATATTTGAGATCATACGTAACTCTTCAGTCGAAAAATGCCAAGGCAAATTTAAAAAACATTTTCAATAGTTTGTTTTGTGTTACCTGTAATCTGCGGAGGTCACTATTTGCACATTTGCCCCGAACTGGAGGTCCATAAAAGATTATTGCTTGAAAGATTATTCTTTAAAGATAATGAGTTCGTTTTCATTACTCATTTTTGATCTCCGGTTAATAAATGGATACAGCATTTTAATTGTAATATCAACTTTTCTTATAGTTTCTTGGACATGAGAACTAAACGTTAATGATTTGTTAAGGTGCACCCCAAAATACTTAACACTTGATTTCCAATCCGGTTGTATATCATTTAATACTTGTCTGTTGCTTGGTAAGAAGCACACTTTCATTTTCTAATAAAAAAGACAGCCTGGGGCTTTGAAGCCTGTATCATCTGGAAAGAAAGCAGATTCGCAATTACTTCGTCTTGGAAAATCATGTGTATAAGCTTCAATTAAAAAACCTGTTGCTAGCCAGTTGTTTACCGATACTATAAAAGTACGCCCGGTTAAAAACGAATGGATTATTTTTACCAAATATATTGAAAAATGCAAGCTAAAAAGTTTGTGCAGCAGACCTTTGTGCCATACGATGTCGAACGCTTTTTCGACGTCAAGGAGGACCATACCCGTAATTTTTCCTCATTCAAAATTATGTTTAATGTGTTTTGTTATGCGATGAATTTGGTGCACTGTTGAATGGTGCGGTCTAAAACCGAATTGTTCTGCAGGTAATATATTATTTTCGTTTACATGGCTCGTCAATCTCATTTTAATTATCTTTTCAAAACACTTGCTTAACGAGCTTAGCAAACTAATGTATAAACTATAACTACTCAGCAAACGAGCATTTTCATCCGGTTTCCATTTCTAAGGAAAATATCCATGCTTAAAGCAACAGTTAAAGAGCTTTTACAAAAATTAATTAATTAAATCCATGAAATGCTGAACTGTATTTTCATCACTGCTAATTATGTTGCTACCTATTGAATGGTTCGCAAAGAAAACGTAAGCTGGAGCATTTGATTTTTTGCCACTGGACAGCAATACAGTGTATCCCTCCTTAAATGCGGTGATGATACTGTTTTTTTGCTTAATGACCTTAGCTTTATTCCAAAAATGTTTGCTGCATTCATCCAGGATTTGTAGTTTTCTATTCCAGCTTTTGTTTCTAAAACTAAGGATAACTGACTTTATGGTTGATATTAAGGCTTTTGCTTCAGTCAGATACGAATCAATTCTGGTTCTCCACCATCTTGGTCTGACATAATTTCTAATCTTGATTAGTTCCACGATATGACGTGGGAGTATATTTGTGCTATCCCAACGATTGATTTTTTTTGGAACTGACTAATCTATACAATCGGGTACCGAACTTGTAAAAAAACTAACAGCTTCGTCTGTTTGGTTTTGGTTTATTTCAGCAGGTATCACTTTCTGGTAATTCCTCAATTTAAAACACATTTTACTCCTAAATCGATCCCAGTTAGTATTCTGGTAGTAGAAAACTAAATTATTCATCTGCTTAGGTGACAAGACAATGCTACATTTAGCCGGGAGATGGTCAGAGCTTAGATCATTTATCATGACTGGTTGGCTAAAAAGTTCTTGAATATTCGTGAGAAACAGATCTAGAGTTGACGGGTTTGTCCGTGGGTTTGAAGGAATAAATGTTGGTTTGGGGGGATATAAAATGTGAAATGAGTGCATAGAATGCAGCTCCGCAAGGATATTTCCCCACGAATTCGCTCTTAGTCAACCCCAGTTCCAATGCCTGCAATTAAGATCGCCTCCTACCAGAAAAATATCATTGAAACTAACAAATTTCCATAAATCACAGTTAGATCGAAACGCTTCTGTGCTGAAACACGACCACCAGGAAAGTAAACACAAACAATTTTTATTGAACGACGATTAGTAAAAGATATTTCAGAAGTGTTTTAACAACTGGAAGAATTTTGTGTTTTATTGATACGAAACTCACAAGACAACACCGGAGGTACAATTTTGTGCATGTCTGTATCATGACTCTCTTACGCCGATGACATTGGTATAGTCGGAAGAACTCAGCGGACAGTATTGAGATGGAGGCAGCAAAGATGGGTTTAGCGGTCAATGGAAGCAAAACAAAATATATGTTGTCGACAAAAAAGAACACCCAACATCGGCGTCTTGGACAGAGCCCCACAATAGACAGATATCATTTTGAGGTAGTAAAAGACTTTGTCTACCGAGACTCTATGATGAGCTTCTCAACATCAGTGGGGAGCTTCCCCACATAAGTGGGGGTGTTTCTATAGACTAAGAAGGCAATTGAGTAACTCTCGAACTAATAAGGTAACTCTTTATAAGACACTAATCATCCCAGTCCTGCTGTATGGCGCAGATGCATGGGCTTTGTCAAAACCCGATGAGGATGCCCTTGGTTATTTTGAGAGAAAAGTTCTCCGAGCGATCTTTGGTCCCGTCTGCATAGACAACAAGAGGAGGAGAAGGTACAATGCCGAACTATACGGCCTTAAGCCGCGAACTTATCGGCCGCCCCTCGTACATATAACTACATACTCACTTTCTTACTTAATCTGCTTTCGACCCATATAGAGTGCCTGAGACATAGCATTTTTTCATCCTGGTCGATCCCCGGCACGCTGCTTCCAATTACGCAGACAAAGTTCTCTGGCATCCGCGGACCTGCATTTAGGTATACCGAAAGTTAAGTGCTTTTCGTAGTGACGCTCTGTCGTACGTTTCGGACAGAGGGATTTTTGTTTGCTGATAACATATGCTTAGTATTTTTTTCTATTTATTTACTTATTTCAGTGGCGCTAGAGCTCGGGGTGAACCTGGGCCACAACCAATGAGCCTCTTCATTCATTCATTCGTTTAAAAAGTTCGGTCGTGTTTTTTACGCACATAAAGTGAAAAAATAGAAAATAAAAATTAAGTGTTCAGTGTTCAGTGAAATATTTTAAATCGAAAATAGATTCTAACGTAGCTGGTAATCAAGAACCATTGCAATGCAATGAATTAGCACGTAAGTAATCTTTATAAATCCTTTTATAAATATCGTCGGTATGCTGCAAAATATTTCCCAGTCAACAAGTGCTTGTTTCGAGTTATTGAGCATTTATAGTTTGTGACTTCATAAGAATATAAACTGTTATCAAACTTAAGTATTAAGTGATTTTGTTATTTAGCTTTACCAGTAATTCTATTTTGTAAAACTTTAACATTTAATGAGATAGCAATATTTTTAATAGAAAAGAAAGAAAGAATCAACGACACACAAAACGATTCCGACGAACTTTGGGTATTACTCGTACATAATCAAGAACCTTGCCAACCGTGGAAAACAAGAGGAAATTAACATATGAGCAAAGAAGAAAAGAAATAAGTCCATCTTTGGGATCAAATATTACTCATATTCTTAGAGAGTGGCCTTTACTAAAGGACGCTTATAGACAAAGTTAGGTAATTTTAAACAATTTTCCAATAATCAGAATTAAATATTTCTTTTTCTCAGATTCAAATCGATTTCACTTGTGTGCATAATGATGCAGTCTGTAGCTTTTATTCTGGGTGGTGGAATAAAAGTAAGAAAAAAAATTGCCGCTGCTGTAAAAAGCAAGAAACAAAATATTTAATGACCATAATGAAGGTAAGAATGCAAGCCCATAAAGTGATATGTACATGCATATTACAATTTTTTTTTTGTAGATCTAAACAACGTTAAGATATTTGAAGCTCTGCATTACCTGCTACCACCAGGAAATAGATATAGAATAAAACCATCCTAATGATATGTTCCTTGTGGCTACGACAGAAGGTAAGGTGAAAGAAAAATTGTAAAGAATAAGTGAGGAAAGTAAAAGTAAGGGCTCAACCCTTCAACCTTTAATAATAAGTTTTTTTAAAGCAATATTTTAAGTGCATGCTTTACGAATATTGACGACATTTTATATACATAAGCATCACTCTGTTCTCAGCGTGATATATTCTTGTTTTATTATATTTCATCGACTTCATTTTTCTTATTCAATGGAGTACCATAATATTCTTATGTAAATCATAAAATAAAAAAATTTTATTAATCAAATATTTGGAGTGTATTTTTATAGCTTTTTTTCCCGATAAAAAATGTAACAGATTTCTGGTTAAATTTTCCCCAAAATTTAAGGGCTGCAAAGGGATGAAAAACAAGAAAATTGCTTGTTGAATCTACGGTTCCAAGACCTGTAAATCTGTAAATTCAGCACACATAATAGTTCAATTTAAAAGCTGATTTACCAACACACAAGTATGTTTTAATAACTGCTTGCTACGCAGTTTACACTGTAAATTCAAAAATCCAAAAATGTTGGGTGATGTGACATTTTCCAGATTTGGGCGATTTGGTGTTGGGCGATATGGCACAGATCCGTCTTAAGATAGCCGAAACACAAAATCGCTCAAAATCACTTTTTTGGGTGTTTTGACATCATGTCAAATCGCCCAAAAAATAAAAATGTTAAATCGCCCAACCTGTTTTTTGGGTGATTTGACATTTTTTTTGTTTTTTGCATTTTGGGCGATTTGACACCCAACCTTATTTTCCACCAACATTTATTTTTTTTTTTTTTTTGGGTAAGCTTAGAGAATTAAAATACCCAAAAGATCACGGAACAGGTAAGTTCATATAACCAGTCAAACTGTTTCTTGCTCTTACATAAATATAGTACACCCATCCTCGCACCCACCTCAAATCCAACAGTGACTCCAATTAGGGTGGTTGCAGGGGGGCAGCATGCCCCACCATACACATTGCACTGTTTATGCATAGTGGATTTATGTATGCGCGATCCTCGACAAAAAGAAAAATCTTGACATACATATGTATGTCGCTGCGCTCATATTATATTCATTAATAATCAGAAATGAAGGATTGAAGAAATGGACATATAACAAAAGAAAAAAAACGTAAGTTGCATAGAGCCTTACTTACGACGTCAATCGCACTGATTGCTCTGTCAGGCTCACACTTACAGTTACGGGGAAACAATATCGCTCGGAGGGGAGGCTCCTCTTGAAAAACCGCCTTCCAGCTTCCTGGAAAGCGCTCCTGCAAGCTCTGCTATTGCAACTCCTGCTGGCGCATTGGCTTTGAAGCCAGGCACTAGCTATGCGAGCAGCTGCAAGCAAGTGGTCGCTCTCGGGATTGCTGAACGCTCGTCTGGAACGATGGCGGATAGGACAATGGTTTCGATACCTGGTCCTATCGTAAAGCCAGACCATGAAATGCGAGGGGTCAACTCCCATAATTCTCTGTACCTTCAGGGACAGCTAACTGTTCGGCCCCGATCTTACAGCACGCTGCTCCCTCCTCCTCTAAGGATCCACATCTCCTTTTAAAATCTCTCTCAGGGCGACAGACTGCTCGGCTTCAAACTTGCGGATGTCGCTCCCTCCAAGATCTCTTACCAAGATAGACGGCTAGCCTACAAGCTAATTCGCCCCATTTAGGCAATCGCTGAACGAGAGAGAACTCAAAAACACAAAACCTCCTTAAGCAGGGCAACTAAACGTGTGCTTCGCTCCCTTCCGTCGTTCAACCATTCTTGGGGGTCGATTCCTCGTCGACGGACATGGAGATGGTCGACGCTCTCCTTAAACTGAACTTTTCTGGTCCCCCTTTCCCCTCACCATCACCCCTGGTGAGATGAACAGTGATCCTAATGGCCTTCCTCTTGAGGACGACCTCCTGTCATCAGATTCAGAGTACGCCAACAATACCGTGATAATGGTATCTGAACAGTGAAGTAGCTCCAATGCTGCGGATCCTTCAGATTAACCTGCATCACTCCATCTCGGCTTCGGCCTCCCTTATTCTCTGGCTTACTAAAAACGGGGAAGACTTAGTCTTGATCTAGGAACCATGGGTGCTTGGAAACCGGGTTTGTGGCCTCAAGACTCCAAACAACAAATTAATCTACGCAAGGATGTTATGAGCCAGGATTGGGCCACAGAGGCAACTTTGTCGTAGGGGAGGGGGACGGTGGCAGGCTTGCACAAGCATGGCTAAGCTCGTCGGACGGGGGTAGTTCTTGTCTCCCCTCCCACTTACGCCTCCTGTTCAATAACAAAATTTATCGTGCCTAGCTAAAACTAATCTAAAGAAAAAAAAAAAAAAAACAATAAAGAAAAAGTATAACCCTATGCAGATTGCGGACGGACTTCAAGATCTAAATTGGTATGTAAGTATAGAAGAGGTATGGGTTCAAGGCCACCCAAGAGAAAGGGCGGAGACATTAATCATAAAATAAACTAAGCCGACGACCTACGTCTCCAAAGTCTCTCCCGGATAGGGGTCCGTTGTGTGCCGGAGACTTGCCCGATGGTGTTGGCAATTGTTGACCGGCCCTCCCACATGTCTCTCGACATGTCCTTTGCCATTTCTCACGGTCGATGTTGGAAGGAAATGGCGCCTTAATGGATCCTTCCAGTAGATGGTGTTGTTGGTCGTCGCCGTCCTGGTCGTCACCGTCAGTAATTGTCCCGTTACGTCATCGTCGCCTATTTGCCGCGGAAGGACCGCCCAGCCAGGCTTCCACACCCACGTCGCGAAAATTCTACCACTTCATGATTAAAATTAAAATCCAAACTTTTCAAATGAATCCGTTTATACCATAATTTTTATTCTCCATTAAGTTTCAAACGGTTGGCAATGCCACTTACAATGTAGCTTATAATTTACTCAAAGATTAAGAAAAGAAAAAAAAATTATCGAAAAAACTGACGGCAATACCTACTCCGTTCTGCCCTTAACGTGTATTATATCTAATCTTTGAATATGTATCATTTTTGTGTTCAAAATAAAAATAAAAATAAAAATGAAAGATGGGAACTCACAGTTTTACTCGTCCATCGGTGTCCTGCCCTGTAAAGAGAAATCCCGAAGGCCGATTCAACGCTTTTTTTATACGCACTTGCTTTCACTATTCAAAGGCAAAACATACACTACACTATCATAATTTATTCCTTTTTTTTCTCTCTCTTAATTTCAACTCTTAATTCATTAGCTGATTAAATGGAAACTAGGTTTAATTCAAAAATTCAATTAAATCAAACAATTTAAAAAAACAAAAAGGGAAACTTCAAAATTGTAATAAAAATTTCACTAGGTATGTTAGTTCAATTCACTGTCTTCTTTTTTTTTCGGAGGTCATTGGGCAGTTATTTGAAGGATTCAGCAGCCTTGGTCACCCTTTTTGGTGTTTTTCGTGTGTCACCCAAGAAACCCAATCACTGCTTCCAGGGTTCTTCCTCCTCGGTTTTGGGACGCAGTGGTTGATGCTCTATATGGCTGGATGCTGTTCAGGTCAGTAATGAATCTGGCACAATTCAAATAAAAGCAATTCTGATTTGCTTGAAATCCCTCCATGACTATACCGAAGGTGCTTCTGGTCCGTGTGAATGCTCTTCCAACTTAGGAGTGACCATGAAATTCTTTGTCGTTGGTCAACGGTCTTTGTCTCTGTACATCTGTCTGTTCTTTCGGAACATCACGGGGGAGAAGGGGGAGGCGAACTCTCCCACTTTCCAGTGAGTGCTCCACGTCAAGGTAGGGTCTTATTGTCTATCTCTGTCCCACCTATACATACACCTTCTCTACACAGTCATACATAATACATAAATACTTAATGCATTGCTTACTATTATTTAGTCCTAGATACTCGTACTATCTACTTTATACCTATCTACAATTTAAACACCCCCCATCCTTATTCATTATTCAAATTATTTTCGCTTAAACTGGTCTAATCTTAGTGGAGACCAGTGTGCTCTATTACCATCTAAGTCCTATTTCCCTAAAAGTGCGCGAAACTTTCGGGCATGAGTGAAACCACCCGACTTACGCACCCTTTGTTAGAGGAGTGCGAAAGCATATCCTCCTCGAAAAAATCTGAAATACGAAATTTATCTACATTTATCAACATGGATGCAGGTAAGTCTTGGTGCAATTATAATTTCTTTCTTTTTTATGTTTAATCTTTGGTTTTTTTTTCTAGTTTCTATAGGATTTGCCGATACCGGCTGGCTTTGCCCATCGATGGGCACCTTATTTGCTAAGGTAAGTATTTGTGATAATAGTAGCTATGCGGCTTTCAGTTTCAAGGGGCCGCCATCTGCCAATGCATTTTGTGGCACCTTGGAATTAGCACCATTGTGAATAGCTTCTGCACAAGCGCCGGGCTAAAGACCTTTCAACCTATGGTTCTTATATTTGCTCCAAACGTATCTCGTATCTCCAAAAAACTCGCAGCAACCATAATTAATATTTTCGTCCCTAACTCCATTCCAGTCGATCCATCTCACTCCGTCGAAATTGCCCCAAAGCTCCTTTCCTTCTATTATCAGAATGTCAGAGGACTTCGCACCAAAACCTCGATGTTGCATCTGAAATCACAATCACTTCCCTAAGACATTTTTGCCCTAACTGAAACCAACCTTAGTCCAAATTTTCTTAACTGCGAATTATTCACTTCTGATTTCGTAGTCTTTGGCGCTGACGGCCAGGAAAATGAAGACATCTCCTTCGGCCGCGGTGTTCTTTTAGCCATACATAATCATCTTGATGCAACCCTCGTCAAATTCTCAAATTCCACCTCTTTTGAATTCGTATGTTCTAACTTATCTGTATCCAAACGGAGCGTATATATTGTTTGCTGTTACATTCGCCCTTCTCAACCCGCCCATGCATACCAGCTAGCCGATACAGTTGACTCTCTGTTAGATATCGCTGATCCTGATGACGATTCTATAATTGTTGGCGACTTTAACCTTCCCCATTTGCAATGGTCTCCATCGGAGGACGAATTATCATTTATTCCTACTAACTCCTCCTCAGAAAAGAAAATCCTTCTACTGATCGTCTTTTTGACTCCGGCCTTTTTCAGATCAGTGGCATCACTAACAACTTAGGTAGGCAGCTAGATCTCATTTTCTCACCCGACCCGCATAATTCCTTGGTTACCGCGAGTACCCATCTTCTCTGCACCCTAGAACAATATCACCCCCTCTCCCTCTTGCCTTTTCGTATGAAAACGACAACATTACCGTTGATTCTGAGAACTCTCTATCTTTCAGCTTCCGCAAAGCTGACTTCGCTAAACTTAATAACCTACTCAATAACATACATTTCAGCCTCTTTCTAACTTTAACACCACCATTGATATCGCTCTCGTATTCTTCTACACAGCAATCTTTGACTGTCTTCACCAATCTGTCCCTTATCTGCGTCGAAAAAACTGCTCGTCATCACCTCCTTGGTATAATAAGGAATTTCGTACTCTTCGCAATTTCAGAAGCAAATTATGGAAACTTACCTGCTATCCAGATCTGCCTCAGATTACGCATATTACCAGCAAGCCTACTCCCGTTTTTTCATCTTTTGCGATTCCCTCTATCTCGAATTCCTCGATAGAATGCAATTAAGTATATTCACTGATACTAGGCGCGTTTACCAATTTATTAATGTCAAAAGAAAGTCGGACGGCTTTCCTTCCACTCTAAAATTACTTAATACTTCATCTGCTGACCCTAAAGTAATCGTCAACCTCTTTGCAACCTTTTTCAGCCAATCGTATAGTGACCATGTACGCGAACCCGATCTAGACTTTTTCTCCTACCTGAATAACTGTCCTCAAACCTCTCTAGCTTCAGTCGACATTAGGTCTGATATTGCGCGAGAAAAAATGAATAGGCTCAAAGATAACTTTTCCCCCGGTCCCGATGGTTTCCCCGCCATCTTACTAAAGAAATGTGTAGATGTCCTGTGACAGCCCCTTACAACTCTATTTCGTCTCTCACTCTCTCAAGCCGTTTTCCCAAAATTATGGAAGGACTCCTTTATTTTCCTTATCCATAAAAAAGGCAGTAACAACGACATTTCTAACTATCGACCCATAGCCAAACTTTTCACTATCTCTAAACTATTCGAAGCACTCACTTTATTTCCACTGCAAATCCATTTTTTCCCCACAACAGCACGGTTTCTTAAAACGTAGGTCCACCACAACTAACCTGACCGAATTTCTTTCCAAAACACAGCAAGCATTAGAGGAAGGTAATGAAGTGGATGTCATTACCACCGACAGCAAGGCGTTTGATAAAATCTGGCATTTAACAATTTACCTTAAACTTTAAGCCCTCGGTTTTCCACCCTCTTTTATTTCATGGCTGAGTACGTACCTAGAAACACGCCAGTATAGGGTTCTCTTCAGATTTTCAATCTCTGACCCCATTAACGCCACTTCAGGGGTTCCTCAAGGCAGTCATCTTGGTCCGCTGACCTTTGACTGTGATCTGCCTATTTACGCGGATAATATGAAAATCACTAAGGTAATATCTACCCCCACCGATTCTCTCTCACTCCAAAGCGATCTAATTGCATTCCACATATGGTGCGACAAAAACTTTTTAGAACTTAACGTCGGCAAATGTCAATCCATAACATTCTCTCGTAAACGTCTCCCTCCTTCAATCAGAACCTATTACTTTCGTAGCGAGCCCGTTCCCTCGCTCTCCTCTATACGCGATCTGGGTATTATTTGTGACAGGGAGCTAAACTTCCGTTCTCACATTGATCAAATTCTACACAAGGCCAATTCTTCTCTAGGTTTCATAAAACGCTGGTTTAAAGAATTTTCGAACCCGTACGTTTCTAAATCCCTTTATATCACCTTTGTCAGACCACTCCTTGAATACGCCAGCCAAGTTTGGTCACCTTATCACAACATCCACTCCCTTACAATCGAAGCTGTGCAGCGTAAGTTTATCCGTTTTGCCTTACGCGGGCTCCCATGGGCCGACAACTATATCTTACCTCCGTACGAAGACCGGCTAAAATTGATTAACCTGCAAACCATTACAAAACGTCGCGAAGTCGCTGACATACTTTTTGTGCACCAATTATTAACCGGTATGATCGATTTCACCGCACTACTGGAAATGATTTCCCTTGGCACTAACCCTCGAAACCTTAGGTCTGTACCGCTCTTTCGTCTCTCTCACCACCGCACCAACTACGGACATTTCGAACTAATATCCAGAATGTTACGCCTGGCCAATAACACACAGAACACCCTTGACTTTTATTCGACTCTATCCGCCCTTAGAAAGTCCCTCTACACCTCTTCTTGACCTGCCTTCTCTTTCTACTAAACCACAACTGCCCTTAGAATCTAGTCTCTAGTTTTTAAAATAGTTTTTTAAGACATAGTTTAATCAAAAATTGTGCTCAGCAAAAAAAAAAAAAAAGTACAATTAGTTTTAAGATTAGAGTTAAGTTCCCTTTTGTTAGTTTTTAAGTTTAGATTTAAGCTCTTGCTTGTATTAAGCTAAATAAATAAATAAATACAGGAGCAGATCCTCTGTGGCCGGTGCATTCCGATTTGGCATTCGGATGCCATACCATATGGATGCCATCGCACATCAGCACCATCTGTTCACCGCAGGGTTATTGACCTTTGCCTTGCGCTATGCCGGGTACGCAACAGGATCGACGACAATGGCGAAATGGTCGTGAGGACACTGGCCTCGTAGAAAAAGTAGTCGGCAGCGTGTAGCAAGAATAATTGAACCGTGAGTAGAATTATTGTGTTTGTTTCGTTTGTGCTTGTGCCAATTCGTTCTATATGAAAACGTGTGGTAAGGGCCCACACCCTGGGGTCCTCTAGTATTCGTCTCATGCTTACCTACAAATCATTGACCTTATGTCACTTAGCCGTGCGCACCAGTCCCCAGTGTGTATTTGTGAACTACCAGTAGGGCATTCGCCATCTACACCGTACACGGAGGTTTCGTCACCTGCGCTCGCAGTTAGTGCGTCAGTAGTAACTTAAAATGTCTTGCCCTTTTTCAAGCAGTCAGTTAGAGGCGGTGCCATAGACGCAAAATTAGGCATAAAGCGTGTATACCAGCCTGTCGTCCGTAGAAACCGATGGAGTTGCTTAGGAGTCTTTGGAACGCGAAAGTTTGCGACCGCCGATACCTTGTCCGGGTCTGTTCGTAGACATCCACCACCGACGAAGCAACCTACGTACTTTATTTCTTTGTAGTAAAACTTACTCTTCTCCACATTGATCGTGAGCCCTGCTTCTTGTAGACATTTGGCCACCTCTTCCAACAACTTGGCGTGGGATTCGAAATCTGGAGAACAAACCAAAATGTCATCGAGGTAGACAAACACATTCTCTTTTAACCGAGAGGGTATGACTTTGTCCATAAGCCGACACATTCTCTGAGCAGCGTTGCACAGCCCAAATGGCATAACCGTGAGCTGATACAACGGCCGTCCAGGGAATGTAAAGGCTGTCTTCTCTCTTGATTTGCCCTCCAGAGGAATCTGCCAAAAGGCGTCCTTCAGATCAACTTCCGAGATAAACCGAGTATCCTGAAGACAACTCAATAGACCTTCAATGTGGGGAAGCGGATACTTACTTACTTAGATGGCGTGGGTGGACCTGGGCCTCAACCAACAAACCTCTCCAGCCAGCACGGTTACGAGCCAGCTGCCTCCAGTTGCGCACGCCAAGTTGGTTGAGGTCCCCCTCCACTTGTTTGCGCCACCTACCGCAAGGTCGTCCTCTACTGCGCCGTCCGTCCGGGGTGGATTCGAAGACTTTCTTAGCGGGAAGGTTGGGCTCCATCCGCTCTAAATGACCCAGCCGTCTTAGTAGCTGTATGTGAACTCTTCTGGCTAAGTCGATGTCCTTGTACATGCCGTATAGTTCGGCATTGTACCTTCTCCTCCACTCACCGTCTATGCAGACGGGACCAAAGATCGCTCGAAGAACTTTTCTCTCGAAATAACCAAGGGCATCCTCATCCGGTTTTTTCAAAGCCCATGCCTCAGCGCCATACAGCAGGACTGGGATGATTAATGTCTTATAAAGAGTTACCTTAGTAGTTCGAGATAGGGCTTTGCTACTCAATTGCCGTTGTAGCCCATAGAAACAACGATTGGCAAGAGTAATTCTCCGTGTGATCTCTCCACTCATGCCATTTGCGGAGCTGACCATAGAGCCTAGGTAGACAAAATCCTTTACTACCTCAAAATTGTATCTGTCTATTGTGGCGTTCTGCCCAAGACGCCGATGTTGGGTGTCCTTTTTTGTCGACAGCATATATTTTGTTTTGCTTTCATTGACCACTAGACCCATCTTTGCTGCCTCGATCTCAATACTCGTAAATGCCCCATTGACGGCCCGCTGAGTTCTTCCGATTATGTCAATGTCATCGGCATAAGCGAGTAGTTGTACAGACTTGAAGAAGATTGTACCTCCGGTGTTGGCTTGTGAGTTTCGTACAATTCTCTCAAGTACTATGTTAAAGAGATCGCATGATAGCGCGTCGCCTTGTCTAAGACCTTTCCTGACATCGAACGGTTCGGTGATGTTCTTACCGACTTTGATGGAGCAGCGAGAGTTCTCCATCGTCATTCTGCACAAACGGACGAGCTTGGCAGGGATGCCAAGACTAGACATGGCTCTGTATAACTCGTCTCTATACACGCTATCATAGGCAACTTTGAAATCGATGAAAAGGTGGTGCGTATCGAATTTATATTCATGGGTTTTTTCCAAGATCTGCCATAGTGTGAATATTTGGTCAATGGTGGACTTTCCCGGCCTGAAACCGCACTGATAAGGACCTATCAGGTTGTTGACAATCGGTTTTAGGCGTTCACATAGTACGGCAGACAAGATCTTATATGCGATATTTAGGAGACTTATACCTCTGTAGCTGGCGCAGTTCAGAGGGTCTCCTTTCTTCAGGATCGGGCAAACGATGCTGAGGTTCCATTCATCGGGCATACTTTCGTCCGACCAGATTTTACAGATGAGCTGGTGCATGCTCCTTACCAACTCATCTCCTCCTGCCTTGAAAAGTTCAGCGGCAAGGCCGTCGGCTCCAGCAGCTTTGTTGGATTTGAGTTTAGATATCGCTATCCTCACTTCATTATGATCGGGTTGACGGGAATTTTGACTGCCATCGTCACTGTTGAATGCCTCATTCTGCCTGACAGCGGAATATTGATCATCATCGCCGTTTAACAGTCTGCAGAAGTGTTCCTTCCATATCCTCAGCACCGACTGCGATTCTACTACTATGTTGCCATTTTCGTCCCTGCAGGCTTCTGTTCTGGCTTTGAAACCCTGGCATGTTCTTTTTACCCTTTGGTAAAATTTTCAAACATTATTCCTGCAGTAAAGTCTCTCAATCTCCTCGATCGAGCGCTTCTCATGCTCCTTTTTCTTCTTTCTGAGAAGTCGATGTTCCTCTTTTCTCCTGCGCACGTAGAGCTCGTAAGCAGCTCTAGTCCTTCTATGCCGCTTTGTACGCCTCTTGTTTTGCTGCATGTGCTTGCTGGCATTCCTCATCAAACCAGGGGTTTCGTTGTGGTGGGCGAGAGAAACCCAGTACATCAGAGGCGGCATCTCTGATGGCTTTTTGGCAACGCTGCCACTGGTCTTCCGCATTTGCTGCTAGCGGCATAGGACTAAGATTGAGATTAGAAAAAACACGATCGGCAAAGGTTCTGGCGGTCTCTTGCGATTGTAGCTTTTCGACGTCAAATTTCCTCATAGCATTTCGTCGTGGGAACCGCGTACTAGCTACAACAAAGATTCGCCCCGCCGCAAAGTCGATTAGCCTGAGTCCGTTGCCGGAAGTGTTGTCGTGCAGGCTGTGCTTTCCGACCACGCTACTAAAGACTTCCTCTCTTCCTAGCTTTGCGTTAAAGTCGCCTAGGATAATTTTAACGTCGTGGCTAGGGCATTGCTCATACGTCTTGTCCAAGAACTGGTAGAAGTCATCCTTTGTCGCGTCGTCCTTCTCCTCGTGAGGGGCGTGAACGCATATTAGGCTAATGTTGGCAAATTTAACCTTGATACGGATAGTCATGAGGCGCTCGTTCACATGCCGGAAACTCAAGACTTCTTGCCTAAGTCTGTCTCCAATGACAAATCCGCACCCGAATAGACGCTGTCCTTTTTGTCTGTAGCAATCGCCGTAGTAGATGTCGCAGTTTTTCATACGCCTTTTGCCCGGCCCATCCCATCGCACTTCTTGGATGGCGGTAATGTCTGCTTTGAGACACTCTAGGGCCTCCGCAAGTTGTTCGGCTGCACGTGGTTTGTAGAGGGACCTAACATTCCATGTGCAGACACGAAGATCGTTGTCCTTTTTACGTTTGCATGGGTCGTCAACAGTAAGATCATCCGTATCCGAGGCTGTTGGTTGCTTCGTAACCAAAGGTTTTTTACGTGGTAGGGAAGTTAACCCGACGGCACAACCCCCAACCTGGAAGGCCAGATCCTTTTTTTTGTACCCCTAGGACAAGAGGCCGGATACACCGATGTCAGTAACCCATTTCGGTGATATGAGCGCTGCCGTTGGCCCATTAAGGGATCATCCGCCACCTTCTCTTTTTCAATACCCTGACGTAGTATTGAAAATCCTTACAGACCTCAGCTCCAAATATGTTGAAGTAGCTCCAGTAAGGTATCCGCTGGTCTATAGACGTCACCGTTGATTCCATCGAGAGAATTCGTCCGCCGAACGTCCTCCTTCTGAGGACATCTTGCTAGACTTCTGAGACGCATATTTCAGCCGATCAGGTCAACAAGAGATGCCTCGTCCGGTTAGACATATGCGCGCTGAAGTTCACCCAGATGTGCTTATGCAGGTCTGAGTGTTCAGCTGCACATATATCGTCAGACTCAGCATACGCTCATCGTTAGTTCACTACCAGATAGCTATCCAGCGGGCACCGCGTGGAGGTGATGATGCGATTTTGCCCACCAAGCGGATATGCATCCTTTTTCGTTACCGCGTTTAATTTTCTGGAATCCAAGCACAATCTGTTCTTCCCCGGTTTTCGAACTAACACGACTGGTGTACTCCAAGCGCTGTTACTCTCTTCTAAGACTCCTAAAGAGATCATTCTATCTAACTCCTCACACATTAGCTTTTGCATAGCGGGTGAGATTAAGTAATGGCTCGGTTTAGTGGGTATCTTTTCGTCTTTCACCTCAATTATATGTTCTTCGAGGTTGGTCTTACCCAATCCCATCACTGCAAATGAGGGAAACAGCTGCTTGATTTTCTCCAGTCGTGCGAATTCGGTTGGAGAAAGTTCTTGGAGCGGACTACTATCTACTGTCGGTGATGGAACGTCGACTTCGCTTATAACGTTAGAAGCGACCTTGAACGAGCTCCAAAAGTCTACCCCCAAGTAGAGCTTCTGTTGCAATGTTGGAACAACATAAAGCTCCATTTCCTGACACTTGCTTACCCCATTCGGGTAGGGGTTAGAATATACCCGAGGTAGGCATGCCTATCGTAAGAGGCGGCTAAAATCTACCCTCCGTATACCGAGTATGGCGTATACAAAAAACATGCAATGAACAAAACAAAAGATTTGAATACCCCAGGTGGCAGTCCAGGTATACTGGAAAATCCACCCTCTTCGGAGGTCGGCTCTACGGATTCTGGTGAGACCCATTTAGTGCACCTACTAAACCCTTCCTAAAAAGTACAAGGGTCTCTCGATCTCCACCAACAAGATCGAACGTCTCGGGAAAAAGAAGTCCGCCGGAAGTGCAAGCGCGTGAAAAACGGGACTCAGCGAAATCAAAAAGCATTCAGGAGGAAAACGACGTACTCCGTACCAAGCTTACCGAAATGGAGGTACTCTATCGTGAGCTTAAGAAGGAGGTAGATTTACAAGAAAATAGTGCCCTAAAAAACACGTCATCTACAAAAATAAAATACAGTTAGCCCACATCGCTCACCTAGTCGCGAATACCAAACGGATGAAGAAGAGCTAACACGCGAATCGAATTGGATCGAAAAGGAACGACCCAGCAAAAAACGCAAAGCTGGTTCCTCACCGGAAGTCGAGCCACAAAGAGATGAAAAGCGCAAGGAGTTACAAGAAAAGCCACAACAACCAAAATTACGTCCTCCGCCACCGATAAACGTCGTTGGAATTACGGACTATAATAAGGTGCATTGTCTCCTTAAAGGAACTCTGACATCGAAGTTTAAGGTGACATCTCTGCGAAACAATACGTGGAAAATCAATGTCGATGATGCCGACGGTTACCGATCAGTATCTAAAAAATTTAATGTCAAAAAGATTCAGTGGTATACTTATGCAAATAAGTTAGAAAGACCACTGCGTGTTGTAGCAAGGGGACTCCACCCCTCGCGCACTAAAGAAGATGTAATGCACGACCTTCAGGACAAAGGCTCTACAATTCTTGATGCCGTCAATATTATCAAGAAGGAGATGCAACAGTCGGAGGGAGACCAGGAAAAATTGGTAAAGCGCGGACTTCCACTATTCATGCTTAGTTTTGATAAAGACGAAAATAAAGATATTATATATGGTATCAAGACTATTCTAAACATCGTGGTCAAAATCGAACCTATGCGTAAGATCTCCAGATCGATCCCGCAGTGTAAGCGCTGTCAAGGCTTCAATCATACGCAGATTTACTGCCAGAAACAGCCGCGATGCGTTAAATGCGCAGGTAAACATCTCTCGGAAGAGTGTCACCTAAATAAGCAAACGCCAGCCACCTGTAGAAACTGCAAAGGAAAATATCCTTTGAACTATCGAGGTTGCGAAGTGGAGAAAGAGCTTCAAAAACGGCGCGATACCCTCAAAAATTCCATGCGCCCGAATATGAAACCAATCAAGGACAGACCCAAAATAGCTACGAAAAAAGCAGCGAAAGATAAAAAAACCCGTCAACATTCTCTTAAGATCGGGCAATGAAGAAAAACCCACACGTAGTAGAGAAAAAGTGACAGGAGCTAAATCCTCGAATATTGGCGTGCAATCTTATGCTCAAGCGGCGATCACAGTTAATGGCAAGTATATGACCGACAACTCACGGGAGATCAAAGCAAGAAACCATCCAAACCTTAACGTAAAGACTCCTGCTCAAGCTGCGACATAGGAAAACGGTGATAGAGGTAGCTCACAAGATCATGTGTCCAATGTCTTTTCCCTAATTTTTGCGAAATTTGAAGACCAATGCGAAACAAATAAACTAATTTTCGAGAGACTAGTTGCACTAGAAAACAACATTCATAACACGCGCACTTTAACCAGAATATGAAAGAAACGCTTAAAATTCTTACTTGGAGCGCCAACGGGCTCATACAAAGATTCAACGAGTTAGAAATATTTATACGAGAAAAAGATATTGATATATGGTATGCTTAGTCTGTGAAACTCATCTGGCAAAGCAATCGAATATTAAGATAAGGGGATACAGCGTGTATCACGCCTTTCACCCATCAGAAAGAGCCAGAGGCGGATCATCTCTGTTTATAAAAGAATCTATCAAACACTCAGCAGAAATAAAGATTGAATTAGAAGCAATGCAAGTAAGCACGGTACGCGTTAGAAATAGACATTTTTCCTTCAACATTTCGTCTATATATTGTCCACTGCGATGTAAACTTGAAGAAAGTGATTTCACAAACATCTTCAACTTCCTTAAACCAAATTTTATTATTGGTGGCGACTTCAACGCGAAACACCCCCTCTGGGGCTCAAGGTACGCCACTCAGAAAGGTAGTGTTTTGTAATAGACGAGGAAAACGAGAACCGAAACGAAGCCAGCAAAGAAATTTAGAAGGAAAAAACGAAAAAAACGAGTTTCTTTACTTATCCATATATAATTCGTATACTTATTGTAGGTGTTACACTCTTCAGCGTCGAGATCCAAATGGACGAGAAATCGGCATAATCAGATGAATGTTAATAAAACTGTTATACAATGTTAACTCTTATACATTATGTACATAACAGAAATAGTGAGAACATAAGAGAAAAAATGAGTACTTAACAACACAATTGCTACGTTAATAATATGTATGTATGTTAATATTTAGAGAGTGCACTTAGCTTAAAAAATCATATTTATGCAAAAGTGTAAATGTGCACTGTTTGGCAAAATGAAACAAATAGACGAAAAATGTGAAATACAATTTGTTGACGGTTAGATGCTGCATTCATTCCTAAACAGGTAGAAAGCTTTATAATGCGGGTATACAATTCAGTTGTGATTTTTACTCGACGGGTAAACCAACATATTGGCCGACTGATAGAAATAAGATACCAGATCTGATTGATTTCTTTGTTGTTTAAGGAATATCTGGCAACTGTATAAAGTTGAAGAAAGCTTTGATCTCTCCTCTGATCATTCTCCAATCATTATGACGACAACCGAAGCTCTGATCAAAAAAGTAGGACCGGCCAGATTAACCAGCGCGAAAACTAATTGGGATGGCTTTAAAAAAAATATTGAAGCAAATATTGCGCTGAGCGTATCACTTAAAACGCCATATGAACTGAATATGAAGTTGACGTTGATCGCTTCGTCGAAATCCTACAGAATGCCGCGTGGAAGAATACTCCCAAACCTAAGAAAACGCCGACCAGTTACATTCAAACTTATCCGCAGCAAATAAGAGAGATAATTAAGGAGAAGAGAAAAACGCGTTGAAGGTGGCAACAAACAAAAAACATAAAGCACATCTTAACCGTTTGTGCAACTCACTAAAAAGATCTATTAAAGACATAAGGAATAATGAAATGCAAACTTACCTAGAAAGCTTAACGGCAGAAAAGGATTCTAACTATTCGCTTTGGAAGGCGATAAAAGGTATTAAAAAACTTCAAGTTCAAGCCGCCCCAATTAGGAAAAATCAAGACGAATGGGTCAGGCATGATAAAGAGAAAGCGCAAGTTTTTGCCGCCCACCTGGAAGAAACTTTCAAACCGTTTGATGGACAATCTCTTATTGAAAATATAAATACGTCGTATATAGACAATACTCCAATAAGAAATGCATCACTTACCGAACTTAAGGAAGAAATAAAGATACTTAAACCTAAGAAGGCTCCTGGATATGACCTAATTACGGGAGAGGTTCTTAAAGCACTACCAAGAAAAGCTCTAATTAAGCTTCTGTTCATTATAAACGCCGCGATTAAACTAGAATATGTTCCCAGTCAATGGAAAATCGCCGAAGTTATAATGGTCCTTAAGCCCGGAAAACCGCCGAATGAAAAAACGTCTTATAGACCGATTTCGCTTCTTCCAATTATATCCAAAGTGTTCGAGAGAATATTGATTAGGCGAATACAGCCGATAATAGATGAAGGGCATCTCATCTCGGATCATCAATTCGGATTCAGAAGTAAGCATTCTACAGTTGAACAAGTACATCGAATAACACATGTAATCGAAAAATCGCTTGAAGAAAAAAAGATTTGTTCAAGCGTATTCCTTGACGTTTCTCAAGCCTTTGACAAGGTCTGGCACGAAGGCTTAATGCCTGAAACACAATATCACCTCGACCTCGGTTTTGCTCCCGTTACGTCTTATCCACCTCGAAAGCGCGTTGAATGTTTGCTTACATTTTTTCCTTTATTGCACAACTGTTAGATGTCAAAGCAAAGCAAAAGTTCAGCTCATCTCAACTTCTGCCTTGGGTTAGAGTCTCGTTACGTATCATTACGTTTTTCTTTACGAATGGAAAACGGGAGGTCGAGTTGGAAGCGACATTGTGATAGGATACATTGATTTCCTATAGTTCAAATCATAGACGTCAGGCGAAGCCGAGGTCGAGGCGCTATTGTGTTTCACACATAAAGTTTAAATTACGACAAGTTCTGCCAGAGTACCTATGGTATATAATATTTTGAAGAACTACCTTACGAATAGACTATTCCGCGTCAAATGTGGAAACGAATATTTAGATTTTAAGGAAATAATGGCTGGGGTGCCGCAAGGAAGCGTTCTTGGTCCAGTCTTATATCTATTATACACTCGTGATATACCGCAAGTAGAAGGCACTGAGCTAGCTACATTTGCCGACGACACTGCTATCTTGACAGTAGGTAAAACGGTCGAAGATACTACAGAAAAACTGCAAGAAGCTTTGAATAGAGTAAATGAATGGACAAAGATTTGGCGAATCGCACTCAACGAGACCAAATCTTTTCATGTAAATTTTACTTATAAGAAAATAAATAATTTGCAAATTCAAACTCGGTTTAAATCCCGTTTGCAAACGAGGCTAAGTATCTTGGAATGACACTTGATACAAACCTGAAATGGATAACGCACGTAAAGAAAAAAACGCAAAGAACTAGGTAATAAATATAGCTAAATGTATTGGTTACTTGGAAAATATTCCAAGCTTAATATAGAGAAAAAAATGCTTTTATATAAGCAAGTGCTAAAGCCTGTATGGACATATGGTATACAACTCTGGGGTTGTACCAAAATAAGTAACATTACAGTTTTACAAACTTTTGAAAACAAAGTGCTAAGAGGTATTTAAATGCGCCATGGTATATCAGAAATAGCGATATCCACAGAGAATTTGGCATTAAAACAATCGAAGACGAAATCAAAAACTACCCGAGAAAGCATAAAAGTCGATTAGAAAGTCACGTATATATTACAGTCCTCCAAATTTTGGATGAAAGAAATTTACTACGCCGTCTACAAAGAATCAAACCTTTAGACTTAGCGCGTTAAGTAACTGCGGAGCTAGCAGAAGGTAACTGCAAAACGTCCTTATTACGTGAAATAAGGATAATAAAACTACTTGATAAGTCGAATACTTAGTTGTAGTAAAAACAGAAACAAGTCTGTTTTGAAGGAAGGTTTTTTAGTGGGAAAGAATCCCACACTACTATGAGCACGCGCTGTCAATCCTCATAGTGTCTTGTTGAAGATTTTCACCTACCCTCCGAAATAAAAAAAATTAATTAACATTAATAATAATAAATTTTGCTCTACATCGCTATCTTCATAATTAAGTAAAATATTTCAATATACACTTATGCGTATATTGTACGTTGAAATTGCTTAATTTACAATTCACTGTATATACCTATATAGGTATTTATGTGCCAAAGCTGTATACTTTGTCCCCTAATATGATGTTGCCTTTTGAAATATTTCACAAACTCCAAACAAATACTAAGACTTTTTGCATAAGGTTATGAAATGTTTGTCATTCCAGAATTAAGTAGGTCCTTTTATTCCTTCTTAATTCAGGGACACAAAGGAAAGGGTTATATCGTTTTTCATAATCTACATCAAAAACATTTTCCTCCTTATTCATTTCGACTGTTTATGTGGTTTCGTTTCCGCGTTGAAATCGAAAAAAAATGTTGAGGGTACCTTTTGTGTTGTGGTTAATATTCATACTTTTGCAAGAATTAGACGAGGCAAACAAATATGACTAAAAAAGGAAGAAACTAAATGGCACAAGAAGAGTTATTTTTTTAAATCAAATTTTTTTATGGCTTTGGTCCTGACATCAAAGACAGCGATTTCACCTGGCAAAAATCGTACCAAAGTGCTGCTATTATATGGATTTTGCTACATTTTCCATTGCTGTATCATTGGCTATACATATATCATATAATATGGGCTACACTTCTCTAAACAAAGTGTCCGCGTGTCGTTGGGTTATATTACATAATTGCCCGAATATAAGGTACTAGCGGGCACCCGGCGTGCGTTGCTGTGCCTAACAGCAAAAAAAAAACAACTGTCAGGCAGGCGCCAGGGGCTTAGTTTTGTACCGGGCAATAGTGGGTCAGTGGTCCAACCCTCAATATATATATCAACTTTTTGTTAGTACTTTTTTATATTATAATACTAAAGTAGTGGGTAGAATGCTGGACTGAGGGTAAGAAAAAAAAATGTTGTAGTGCTAAAGTACTTTACTGCTAAATTACTACTAAAATAATGGGCCGATTTTGACCAAACTTCACAGGAACACTTTCGGGAATATACCGAAGATTGCGAATTTGAGCTCAATCGGTTCAGCAGTTTCCGAGTCCATAGCAAACAAACAAACAAAAAAAAAAAAAAAAAAACAAACAAACAAACAAAAAAAAAAAAAACAAACAAAAAAACAAACATACATAAATTGTATTTAATATATAAGATAGTTCTTCATTCGAAAATCCTTGGCATTGCCTCGAAATCGAGGCTGCTTTATGATGATTGAGTCCACCATATAATCCAGATGGTCTTATATTTAGTTTTATTTATATTCATCTACAAGCATAGGTTTAGAGATTACAAAAAAATTTCCAATAATACAAAAAAATATATATATATACAGATAAATTAATAAAAATATAATGTACGTGATTAAGGTAATACCATTTTTATAGGAAAGAGGAGGAAAGCGATAACAAATTAATTTATTAATAAAGCAAACAGAATGTTTTTAAAGCGATGTCTAGAATAATGAAAATCTATATCTCTACTGATTTCATTAAAAGACATAAGAGCTCTAGAAATAGGCTCATTACGACCGTAGTTTGTTCTATGTGATGGTTGAAAAAGAACGTTTCGAACTCTTAGACGCCTTTCAGGAGCATAAATGGGCACCTGAGATAAAAAGGCAGTACTATTTATGAGGTAACACAAAACATCTCTGATAAATAATACATCGTGGGCAAATCTTCTTACATTCTTCCTCTTCTTCCTTTTATCAGCGAGGTTATGATCCGAAAACAAGGGATCATAATCCTCCCACTTCACCGCATTTCTACAAACAAATCTTCTTACATTAAGGGTAAGTATACCCAGTAATTGACAACGGGCGCAATTTTTTGAAAATATATTTTGTGAACCGCCTCTGCACTCTTTCTATACGATCCGAGTGGGTCTGATAAATGGGGTTCCAGATGACATCGGCGTATTCAAGAATCTATCTAACTAATGAGATGAATAGGCATACTAATATGTGTGGATAAGAAAACTCTTTTGAATTTCTTTTGATAAACCCAACAAGTGAGTTCGCTTTGGCAACTACATACTCAACGTGAAGAGCAAAAGTTAGGTTGTTGTCTATAATAATACCAAGGTCTTTCATTTGATTTACCCTTTTTAAAGGAGTTAAATCAATGCAATATTCATACGTGTATTGCGTTTGCGATGTAGCCGTGCATTTTTGAATATTCAACTTTAACCCTTTCATGCCAGAATTAATTTGGAAGTGGCTAATACTTTTTCAAGGATATGGAGTTGTTAGCCTAGACGTAAATATGAAGTGATATCAATTTCAAAGTCCTATGTACCCTGGTTTAGAAGTTATGAAATGTTGCCTAAAAAGTTTAAAAAAATGTCTGACCATAAACTAAAAGTTTTTTTTCAATTTTTTTTTTGTTTTTCCTAATTTTCTTACATGTGTTTAATTATTTTACGTACTTGGTTTTGTACACTTAAATTTCTTTATATATTTTTTTAAATAATTTGCAAACTCATATTTCGCATAAAAAAAATTGTACATGTGCACTCACCGAAGATCAGCTACAAAGTGATCACTAGCAATACTTTCAATAAAATATTCGAAAAAAAAATTGTACAACAAACTTGCACAACATATCAACCTATTCAAAAAAATAAAGTCGTTAGAGAATAAATTAAAATTACGCGACTTAGAAGCTAAAACATACAATGTTGCCTATAGGCAACATTTGGCATGAAAGGGTTAAGCAATTGTGAATACACCAGTTCGATAGGTTGCTAAGGTCGATTTGCATCCTTCTACAATCATCTAAACTTTTTATCTTAAGAAATAGCTTAAAATCATCCGCATACATTAAGCATTGACAGAATCTTATACATTGAACAATATCGTCAATAAAAATGATGAAAAGTAGAGGGCCCAAATGACTACCTTGCGGAACTCCAGAGGTACATGATATTGGCCTTGAACAGCAGTTATCTATGTTAGCTTTTTGGAACCGACCAACTAAAAACGAGGAAATCCACCTCAGCATTGCAGAATGAAATCCAAAATGTTCCAGTTTATTTAGCAAAACCTTATGATCCACTGAATCAAATGCCTTACTAAAGTCCATATAGATAGCATCAACTTGGCATCCATTTTCAACAGCGTTGATAGCATAGGATGTAAAATGCGCAAAATTTGATATTGTCGAACGACCAGAAACAAAACCATGCTGAAACTCAAATAGATGTTCTTTTGCATGAAATTCTAATTTATTTTTAACAATGCTTTCAAAAAGCTTTGGTATATCGGATTGCTTGCATATTCCTCTATAGTTTCCAATATTATTCTTGGATTCAGATTTAAAAATTGGAAGCAAAAACGACAGTTTCCAATCGTCGAGAAAAATTCCAGATGAAAGAGATGCATTAAAAATTGGGAGCAAAGGTGTACACAGCGAATCACAACAGTTTTTCAATACAATCGCCGGGATACCATCAGCACCAGGCTTAGAATTAGGCTTGAAAGGGCGAACCGCAGACAGTACGTCCTGTAAATCTGAAACTAGTAGACCAAAATCAATCTTGGACATTGAATACAGTTCCAAACTACTGGATACTGCATTTCGAGAAAACAGATTGAAAAAATTGCCCAAATAATTCAACTGTTGTATAAGTGTCATTGGATTCAGCATTTTTATAAACCATTGTATTAGGCAACCCAACAGAAGATTGTTATTACCTATTGTTTATATAATTGTTATTATATAAATAACCAGAAACACTAGGAATTGCGTTTTAGCTTATTTTCCACACTGTTAATATACAAATTATGCAAGAACTTGCTTAGGATAGTAAAATCCTTCCGCAGCTTCCAAAACAGATCTTTATCAACTTCATTTCCAGAAATTTTAAATCTTTTGTATGCCTTGTTTTTTAAGCTTTTTAAATGAAGAAGCCGCCTATTATACTATGGGGGTTTCGAAATGTTTCTTTTCACTGAGCATGGAACAAACGTGGTAAATCCAAATTTCGTAATGGCAGCAAAACGACTGTACATTTCAGGACGACATAGATTTTCAAATTCAAGATCCCAATCAAATGAATTGAAATATGAATTTAATCCGCTGAAATCACAATTGCATCCCTCTTATGATAATTATACATCTCAATTTCAACATAGATTTGCTTATGATAAATTTAATTATTTAAAAGAGGAAACGGAGCTTCAAAAACATTGACGTTTAAATCGTTTGTATTAATAAAAACAAGATCTAAAATTCTATTTTGAGAATTTGTTATAGAATTCACTTGGCATAAATTACAACAAGGCAAAAGGTCAACAATAGCTAAATCGAAGTCCTTTATTACATTATGCGGAATAAGCATTTTTGTCGCCTTCAGACCAAGACCAAACTACATCACCAATATTAAAATCACAAAGAACGCAAATATTATTTGAATCAGAATAATGACTACTTACAAATTCAATATTTTCAATGCATTTTTCATAAGTGACTAGTTTACTTTTTGACGGTATATAAGTAACAATGAAGAAAATCGATTTTCCAATACCTTCAACATTAACAGAAACACAAATTTGTTCGACGTCTAAGATCGGTAATTCTACCTGCTTACAGGAAAATGTTGTCCGAACAACAACCAGAACACCTCCACCACGTTCTTCAACCGATTTACAGCGATCAAGGCGAAATACGATGAAGATTCGGCTGTCGAAGATTTCTGTTGACAGAATTCTGTGATGAAACCAGGTTTGGTAATTATTATTACGTCATAATCGTTGTGATTTGAAGCCGAAAACAGATCCAAAGTCTTCTTTCTGCAGCCACTGGCGTTGTGATAGTATACTCGAACTGGTTGTAGAACAATAATGGTTTGATTTGGATCAGTATTGCCGGATGGCTTACTCATACAACAACGAATTTTTACCCCATTAGGCCAGAAATTCCCATTGTAGATAGAGCTCGCATATTGAGCAGGAACTCCAATTCTAAAATTTACAAATTTAAGAATTTGACTACATGCAGAATTAGCGTCCAAATTAGGTGCGACGTAAGCAATAATAGCATCCGTGGAAGTATCGGGGTGGAAACTAGATACATGATACCACTTCAATTTGCGAACGACGTGAAGATCAGCAACACTTTCATTAGTTCCCAAGATGACCTCCGGCCGCACGTTCAACTTTTTTTTGCTACCATTCTGCTCAGCAACACCAGTACCGGAACTAGGTCCAACAGCTTCCACAGCCCATTTGTTCCAGTAGCAGAAAGGTCTACATGAACGTCTACAACATCAGCACATACAGCAGCATAAGAAATAGCATTCTGACTGATAGCTAGTGTATTGGTAGCAACTTCATCAGTGACAGCAGCTGAAAACTTCTCACGAGCATTCATAGCGACGGCAATGTTTGTTTTGGATGCATCGGCAACCAAAGCATCCGCACTAACAGCCCCAGCAACATCCACAACAGCAACAGTATCCACAACGACAGCATTTTTAGTAACTGCAGCTACCGCTGACTCATGGAAAGAGAGTTTATTTTGACTCTCCAAAATATTGTCTGTACCAGCAGACGGAGATGGAGAGACAAGAGCAACGTCATCACATGCAGCTACATTGGTGGAACAAAGGTAAGCGCAATCTGTTTTATTCCCTTTCTTACTCTGCTTGACAGAGTTAGAGTTGCTTGCATTTGATGCGTTAACAGCTCCTTAAAGTATTATCACTTTTCTTGAGTTTACTGGCAATCGCGGGAGAGTCTTTGTTGTGTCGCAAAGATGTAGATCGAAACATGGGCAAGGGAGAGGCAGTTTTTTCTTTTAACAGTTTACTGGGTTCAGTGTACTTAATTTTAACTTGAGACCGAGTAACTCTTTGAGAGCAATTTGTTGCCGATGTGCCAAAAGAGAAACACTTTTCAAATTCTCCTTCATTGCAGATCTTAAGCAACTCTTTAATTTTTAACAAGCAGGGTAGCAGTAGATTTAAATCACACGAATCACACTTCCAAAATATATTCTTATTTGTCTTTATCAAAGCGAATTGAGTATCGAGTACATTCGAGCACTGTACATGTAAAATCGAATGACAAATACCGCACGAAAGATAATCGTTGGCGGATATTAGCAAATTACATTTTATGCATTTGACATCCATTCTGTAGTAGCAGAATAAAAAATCACAACCGTCTCTAATGAGAGCAGACAAAAGAGTATTTATTCGCGGCCGACTTAAATCGAAGTTACCTTTTATTCAAGGCTAGCTGACCCGTGCTCGCCATACTCTAGTAACTCACTCTTTTGAGTGAGCTTGCAGAGAGGTATTCTGCTTCAAGGTAGAATTTACCTAAATAACGATGACGTGTTCGCTGAAGTAGAATAAGAGACAAAACAGGACAGGATGTATATCAGTTTAATGTCAGGTAGCAAAATGTTGAAAGACTGCATTTTTAAAGTTTGTAGCGTTAGTTATACCCTTGCTAAGGGTAGCGAATTACAAAGCTTGACGGTGTGAACAAAGAACAGGCGAGAGGAGTTTAGATAATTGTGCAGAGGTACAATTATATTACAAGTCCTGAATGATTGTGCGAAATGTCGTTTGTAGAATGGGTACTGTGGAGTTTTAGTCTGAATTACTTTTTGTAGAAAAATGCAATTTCTGGCATTGATAAATTGTTGCAGAGTGTACAGTAGTAAGTTCTTGGAATATTCAGAAACATGATCGTACCCTCGAAGCCAATATATATATCGCACAGTATCGTTAAAGGCTACTTGAAGTTTTCGCTGAGATAAGGAGTCAAGACTGCAGTACACAACTTCCGCATAGGTAATAAATGATATAACCAGAGTCTTTATAAGCCGCAGCCTAGTCTCGGAAGGAGTAAAACTAGCACTTAAATACGGAGGCATCCGTAGATGCGACTGATTACAGCGTTCACATGATTGTAGCCACTTAAGGTACGATTTATTATTATTATTACCTAGGCTGGTAAAAGACTCAACCAAGGTTATGTTACTGTCGCAAATCCATAGGTCAGGTAGAACATTAAGGTCGAATGGCGTGTTTGATATCGGTATTACCTGCGACTTTGATTGGTTTATAAGCAATCCATTTGACACCGACCAGTGATAGGTTTTAGCTAAATCTGCGTTGAATAGAGATGCAAGTTCAGCCTTTAGAAGCCTTTATGAAGGCTGCACTTAGTGCAGCTGTCATAAATTTCAGCGATTAAGTACTCAATACCTGAGTCTACAGACTTACGAACTATTCTGCAGTTAAGGACAGACTTGAAATAAATTGCCACCCCCCCGCCGATAGTACTCGTTATTCTGTCATTTCTGTATGTGGGATCACCCTGTGACTACCACGGTTATTCACCACGGTTGGTCGACACGTTTACCCACCACATGAGATGAAGGAAGCAGAAGGGAGTATGAGAGAATCCGACAATCGAGCCAGTCGCGCCCAGAATTGCTTTTTTTTCTTGTTTAAGCTTTTAAATTTATTCAATAAACCCTTTTTTGATTTAACCCTCTTTGTGTTGAAACTCATTTACACTCGTTTAATTATCCCATATGGATAAGAAACTATTATCCATAGTCAGACCAAAAAATGTTGCCACAAACGAAAAAATGCATTCTTATGGGAAACCGACACATACAAATAATGGGAATATGAAAAAACGTATAAAGGAAAGGCGAACAATATAGAAACATTATAAAGAGACTATTGAACTTCAGAGAATAAAATTGACATCTCAACGGCGATTGCTACAGACAAAAAGGACAGCGTCTATTCGGGTGCGGATTTGTCATTGGAGGCAGACTTAGGCAAGAAGTCTTGAGTTTCCGGCATGTGAACGAGCGCCTCATAACTATCCGTATCATGGCTAAATTTGCCAACATAAGCCTAATATGCGTTCAAGCCCCTCACGAGGTGAAGGACGACGCGACAAAGGATGACTTCTACCAGCTCTTGGACAAGACGTATGAGCAATACCCTTGCCACGACGTTAAAATTGTCCTAGGTGATTTTAACGCAAAGCTAGGAAGAGAAGACGTCTTTAGTAGCGTGGTCGGAAAGCACAGCCTGCACGACATCACATCCGGCAACGGACTCAGGCTAATCGACTTTGCGGCGTGGCGAAACTTTGTCGTAGCTAGTACGCGGTTCCCACGTCTCCACATTCACAAAGGAACATGGCTCTCCTTTGATCGAAAAATCGTCAACCAAATCGATCACATTGCGATCGACGCAAGGAACTCTTCCAGTATTCTGGGTGTCCGGACTTTCCGAGGAGCCAACGTGGACTCGGATCACTACCTAGTTGTAGCCAAGGTACGGATGCGGATATCCGGAACGGAGCGAAATCAACGAAATACTGTGAGGAAATTTGACGCCGGGCGGCTACAATCGCAAGAGACCGCCAAAGCATTTGCCGATCGAGTTTCTCTTAATCTTAATCTAAGTCCTATGCCGCCAGCAGCAAATGCGGAAGACCAGTGGCAGCTTTGCCAAAAATGCCGCCTCTGATGTACTGGGATTCTCTCGGCCACCACAACGAAAGCCCTGGTTTGATGAGGAATGCCGGCAAGCACATACAGCTAAACAAGATGGGTACAAAACGGCGCTGCATAGAAGAACTAGAGCTGCTTACGAGCTCTACGTGCGCAGGAGAAAAGAGGAACATCGACTTCTTAGAAAAAAGAAAAAAGGAGCATGAGAAGCGCTCGATCGGGGAAATTGAGAGACTTTATTGCAGGAATGATGTTCGAAAATTTTACCAAAAGATAAAAAGAACATGCCAGGGTTTCAAAGCCAGAACAGAAGCCTGCAGGGACGAAAATTGCAGTATAGTAGTAGAATCGCAGTCGGTGCTGAGGATATGGAAGGAACACTTCTGCAGACTGTTAAACGGCGATGATGATCTATATTCCGCTGTCAGGCAGAATGAGCCATTCAACAGTGACGATAGCAGTCAAGATTCCCGTCAACCCGATCAGAATGAAATGAGGATAGCGATATCTAAACTCAAATCCAACAAAGCTGCTGGAGCCGACGGCCTTACCGCTGAACTTTTCAAGGCAGGAGGAGATGAGGTGGTAAGGAACATGCACCAGCTCAACTGTAAAATCTGGTCGGACGAAAGTGTGCCGGATGAATGGAACCTCAGCATCGTTTGCCCGATCCTGAAGAAAGGAGACCCTCTAAACTGCGCCTATTACAGAGGTATAAGTCTCCTCAACATCGCATATAAGATCCTGTCTGCCGTATTATGTGAACGCCTAAAACCGATCGTCAACAACCTGATATGTCCTTATCAGTGCGGTTTCATGCCGGGAAAGTCCACCATTGACCAAATATTCACACTATGGCAGATCTTGGAAAAAACCCATGAATATAAAATCGATACGCACCACCTCTTCCTCGATTTCAAAGTTGCCTATGATAGCGTGCATAGAGTTATACAGAGCCATGTCTAGTCTTGGCATCTCTGCCAAGCTCTTCCGTTTGTGCAGAATGACGATGGAGAACTCTCGCTGCTCCATCAAAGTCGGTAGGAACATCACCGAACCATTCGATTTCAGGAAAGGTCTTAGACAACATAATTCTAATTCTTTTTAACATAATTCCAGACTGCTCTAGTTAAAGATTTCATAGTAAATAAAATCGTATGATACTAATACAAAGATAAAGTATATAAGCAAATATATATATGTTAAAATACAGTAGCTTTCAAACTTATTACAACATCTCCCTCTTTAAAGGAATTAATGCAAATTACATTGATAAAACTATACAAGAGAAAATAAGTTTTTAACATTTTTTATTAATAATATTTTTTCAATTCAATTTTGACTAAATCTATTGGGTGGAACTACAGTTCTTCCAGAGCGAGTTATGTAATGTGGAATCGCGTTATTTTGATTTTCTGAAGCTGTTGATATTTGTTGGATAGTTAGATCTTTTGTCGGTATCAGTTGATTTTCACTTTCTTCTGCCTTTTCTTCAATTTTTTCTTTTTCATTTTTTATTTCGATGGTTTCCAGATCAGTTTCAGTTTTAGAATATGTCGTAGGCGATTTTAGGATATCCTGGCGGTTCCTACGATATTTAGTATCTTCTTTGCCTTCAATTACATACGTAAGACGTTCTTTAGCTACACCCTTAATAATTCCAGGATACCATGTTGTATTTAAATGATTCTATATTTAAGGTTGTTAAGGGCTTTGAATTTTTATCGTATTTTAATTTTTTTATTTGAAGCTTATTTTATTTTACGTTTGTACATTTTATTATTAATAAGGAATAGTTTTAGATTATGTTCTAATATTGGTATCTCACCCCACCGAAACTGATAATTGACCGTAACTTCCGTACGAGCATCCCTAATCGGAATGTATGGGACACTTCCCCCCCTGTCGATGGTAGTTCGGTTCACTTCGTAACAGACGGATCTAAGACGGAGGGTGGGGTGGGTTGTGGTGTTTTCTCCGAATAGCTCAATCTAAGGATCTCTTCCGCCTCTCTGATCATTGTAGCGTTTTCCAGGCGGAAATCATGGCGATTAAGGAAGCTCTGTCCTGGCTGAAATGTAATGTATTATCTGTCAGGGATATTAGCATTTCCCTGTCCCTGGAATCGTTCTCCTTCACTTCAAAGGCTGCCTTAAACTGTTGTCTATCTCTTATGGAGATGACAGAGCAGTTCAACATTCACCTATGCTGGGTGTCGGGCCACAGAGACATTCCAGGTAACTAAAGGGCTGACGACCTCGCCAGACAGGGTACCACTCTAAGGATTTTGCCTGAAAGGCAAGCCCTGGGTATGCCCCCCGCTACATATAAGTATCTACTAAAGCTGAACGCTATTAGCACGACCAACCTCAGATGGGCAAACGGCTCAACGTGTCACATTTCGAGACAGATCTGGCCTAACCTGGATCAAAAACGTAGTGCCGATCTGATCAAGTTAAAGCGTACACAAATCAGCTGCGTTGTCGGTGTTCTCGCTGGACACTGTCTTATAGGCCAACACGCCAAAAGACTTGGTCTCTTCTCCAACGACTTCTGCAGAAGCTGTAGGGACGAGGAGGAGGAGGAAACCATCCTTCACCTCCTATGCACATGTCCAGCCCTGTCGCATAAAAGAATGCTTCATCTAGGGTCCCCCTTTCTTGACGACCTCGGCGATCTGGCGTCCTTGGACGTCATGAGCATCCATCGCTTTGTCAAAAGCTCCGTGGTGGCCTAATGGTTTGATCCATGGTATCAGAAAGGACCTTCACTGGTCTAAGTGTGTCTGCACTCTCGTGTGGACAGCCAACCTAACCTAACCTAACCTAATATTGGTATCTTAGTTCTTAACCTTCTTGACATTAAAAGTTCTGACGGTGGATAAGAATCCAATTTTGGCGTCACTCTCTAAAGCAGAAGAGCAATATATGGATCAGTTTTAGATTCATGACATTTAATTAATAAGTTTTTTACAGTTTGTGCAGACTTCTCTGCTAACCCATTAGACCTCGGTAAGTAGGGACTAGAAGTCAAATGATCGATTCCGCAGTCATAGCAAAATTGTTTAAATATTAACGAATTGAACGGTGGGCCATTATCACTAATAAGAGTCTGTTGGATACCATACCGATCGAAAATTGATTTTAAATGTGTAACAACAATATTGCTCGAATAATCTTTACTTAATGAAGCGATTTCTATGTATTTTGAGTAATAGTCGACTGCTATTAAATATATATCTGCTTATTAAACTCAAATAATTTTATCCCAACTTTTAGCCATGATATTTCCGGACAAGTATTTGGCTGAAGTGGCTCTTCTATATTGTTGGGACGATGGCGAATGCACGCGTCGCAATTAGCTACGACGTTGGCAATGTCATTATTAATATTCGCCCAAAAAACGAGTGACCTGGCAAGACTTGTACAGCATTGTGTGCCCATATGACCTTCGTGTTTAACCCTAAGAATATCTGATCGCAGCGCTCGAGGAATGACAATACGGTTAGATTTAAAAATTATATCATCTATCACATTAATTTCATATCTAAAGTTAAAGTAAGGCATTATTGGCCATCCATTTTCGAAAAAAAACTTTCACTATTTTAAGTGCTTCATGCTTATTAGTCAGATCCTTGATTTACTCTAATTTATCAACTGAAACTGTGGGACTAGACTTTTATAAATTGCAGTAAATTTGAACGTCCTTATCGAATTCACTTGAAGTTTGCTGCGCAAGTGGAGCTCTGGACAGAGTATCTGCTACAAACACTTCTTTGCCAGGCTTATAAGATACTTTTAGATCATAGGCTTGTAGTTTTAATATAAATCTTTGTTATCTTCCTGGAACTTTATATAGTTGCTTTTCAAACAACGTAACAAGAGGCTTATGGTCCGTTTCAATAAGAATGGTTTTACCATACACAAATTGATGAAAACGCGTGCAACCAAATAAGATGGCGAAAAGCTCTTTCTCTGTTTGTAAATAGTTTTCTTGACTAGAAGTTAATGTGGCAGGTGCGTACGCTATGGGGCTTTTATTATCAAAAATTACTGCCCCAATTGCATTTTTTGACGCCTCTACTGATAAAGTTATAGGCTTATTAATGTCATAATAGGATAAGACAGGTGTTGTGCATATTAGTTCCTTTAAATTCTTAAACTACTTCTCACGTCTTTTAGACCAATACCATTCTGCATAACGCTTTAATAACTGGTGTAAGTTTGAATTCTTTCTGGACATATCTTTAATAAATGAAGATAATTAATCAACCATACCTAAAATCTTTGCAGCTCTGCAACGCTGCTTGGAGGAGGTATTGCGCAAATGGCTTCAATTTTAGAAGGGTCGGCATGCGTTCCAATATCATTAAATATGTGACCAATCGATTTTATTTTATTTTAGACAATTTTGGATTTTGATTTATTTAATTTCAAACCTGCTTCTCTAGCTCTCACAAAACCATTTATAAAATTTATCATGCTCTTCTTTACTCTTTGCAAAAATGAAAAAATCGTCTATACAGGGTGATTTGCATAAGATGCGACAAAAGCGTAGGACGGATAGGCTGGGTCGAGACAAGAAAAAATCTATCTCTCCCCGTTTAGGCCCGAGGGGCAATTTTGTAAAAAATTGATTTTAAATGAAAAAAAATTATTAAAAATCAACGGAAACACGTAAAATAATGTGCTATAGCTTTTTCGAAAGCTAATATTCCATTCTTTTATCTGCTTTTTAAATCAAGTTATTTCAGTGAATAGTTTTTGAAAAATTAAATTTCAAAGTCAAAATTTTTGAAAAGTATTTTGATTTTTTTTTTTTCAAGTTGATTTTGTTCAAAATTTTGCCTTCTTAACTGCCACTGATATGCTCTTATCAATTCCTAATTAAATACCGAAAACCAGATGTAAAAATCTTTCTTAGTTTCTGAGATATTAAAAAAAAATGTAAATTTCGTTTTCATTGAAAAAGGGATAATCTGCTCATTCAATAAAGTCCAATCATAGAAAAACCCAAAAAGGGGTTTTCTGGGAAAAAAGTAGCTTTACATTTTTTTTAATATCTCAGAAACTAAGAAAGATTTTTACATCGGGTTTTCGGTATTTAATTAGGAATTGATAAGAGCATTGAAAAATAAAAATATCAGTGGCAGTTAATACGGCAAAATTTTGAAAAAAATCAACTTGAAAAAAAAAATTCAAAATATTTTTCAAAAATTTTGATTTTTAAATTTAATTTTTCAAAAACTATTCACTGAAACAACTTGATTTCAAAAGCGGATAAAAGAATGGAATATTAGCTTTCAAAAAAGCTATAGCACATTATTTTATGTGTTTCCGTTGATTTTTAATAATTTTTTTTTCATTTAAAATCATTTTTTTACAAAATTGCCCCTCCCGCCTAAACGGGGGGAGATAGACCCCCGCCCCCTCCCATACGATTTTTTTCTTGTCTCGACCCAACCTATCCGTCCTAGGCTTTTGTCGCATCTTATGCAAATCACTCTGTATATATAATAAGATTCGGGATATCCCCAAAAAGTTTAATCATTTCCGCATGGAAGATTTTAGGAACCGCATTTATACTAAAAGGTAATTTCAGAAATCTAAATCTACCGAACTATGTAATGAAAGTGCATAATTTTGAAGACTCCTCTTCTAAGGGAACTATCCACAAGCCCGAATTCGTATCTAAAGAACTGAAAAACTTTGCCCCTTCTTAACGAGATTGACATTCATCCACACTAGTGAATGGGAAATGCGGATGAAGTATGACTTTATTAAGGTGTCTTGGATCTAGGCAGGATGCGTATTTGACCACTAGGCTTTCTCACAATCACTATTGAATTAACCGACGAAGTTGGTTCTTCTATACGTTTAATAACCTTCATTGATTCCATGCGCTTCAGCTCGACTTTCAATTCATCTCGTAATTTAATAGGTATCTTATGTGGACTTTCAACTACTGGAAAAACTGTAGATTTTAACTTAAGACTACATTTGTTTTTTAGATATCCTATCCTTCAAATTTATCTTTATATTTTTCTAAAATTACATTATAGTTGCATGCATTTATATCTAAACTATTGCTTAACTCCTTACCAATAATATTGTTACGAACGAAGTCGTCGCGTACCCGGAGCCACCAAAATAAATTTTTATCGAAACCGCATGGAGGATCACCAATTTCCCCAACAGCTGTGTTTGTCAGCTGCTCCCATGGCGATGTCGGCCGGCTCGAAGCGAACAAATCCTGCAGTCCGATTACACCTTATAAGCCTGGGGACATATCACATACCAAAAGAAAGGGAATTTGACGAGGAATTTGGAAAATGCGATGATTTTGGCGGAAAATTTGCGGGGGAGATACTACAGTCGTGGCAAGCTTAGACAAGATGGCGGACGTGTGAAATTTTCCAGCATGATGACGGTGGAGACTGGAAGGCCGTTGGAAACTAGCGATGGGCCTATAAAAAGCCGCTGCTAGGAGGTCAAGGAGCGAATTGGTCGTGGAGTTCGGACAAGTTTTTAACACTAGTTTTTTTCCAAAATAAAAAAAAATAAAAAATTAAACCCTCTTGGGAACCAACAAAAACCAGTGTTCGAGTTTTTATTTTCCTCTCCTCAGGTCAGAGTCAACGTCGGCCCCGACATTTTTGTAAAATTGGTGTCAGATGTGGGGTAGAACGAACAGAGCTAAAATTAGTTCTTAACCATGAGCGCTGAGGAGATGCGGGAGCAGTTCAAAAACTTTACGGCCGTCCTAGAAGAACGGAGTTTGCACGAACGGACCTTTTGGGAAACCAAATTCAAGGAGTGGAAGAACGAGCTGTCCGAAAAACAAAGGCTCCTCGGAGAAAAGGTGGATGCACTGGAGAGGTCCTTGACCGACAAAACGTTTAACCCTTCATCGGCTCAACATTCCTCCCCACATTCTGGAACTAGAGAATGCAGCGACCAACAAGGACCGACACCTCACCCATCAGATGAGAGCGACATCGACGTCGTCGACGTGGAAAGAGTAACTGGGAGCTTACCCAAGGGAGCGAGTGAAGTTTTTTGAGACGCCTCCGCGGACGACAATCACGAAGGCCGGGAGCGTGTGTCCGTCCAGACCCAGCCATGCAGTTTGTGGGCGTTCGACTGAATCCGTCAATTTCAACGTGGTGCAGCCGTTCGATGGGCACTCATCTTGGGACGACTACGAGCGACAATTCGACATCGCCGCCGTATTCCATGGGTGGACTGAGGAAGAGAAGGCGAACGGACTGGCCATGCAGCTTCGAGGTGAGGCTCTCTCGGTATTGGATGCCCTTCCTAGAGGGAAGCCACTGTCGTACCAGGCGCTTAGTAAGCTTCTACGGCAGAGATTTAGTCTGGACCACCAAACCAGCTACAGCATGCTGCGGAACCGCTTCCAGAAACCCAAAGAACCCTTAGCGGAGTTTGCTATTCAGCTACAGTGCTTATCTGTATCGGCCTTCCCCGAATGCGCCGAAAAAGTGGTAGAAGACATCATCCTGAACCAGTTTATCGATGGAATCCGGGATGAGCGAGTACAAAACCTTGTTGCCGTGGGCCGTCCACAGAATCTGGCAGAGGCCTTGCGAGTAGCGCAGGACATTTCCTCGCGATTGGAACGGCGAGGGCATAGGCAAATTTTTGTGGCCTCATCTGCACCAAGTAGCAGGAGAAATGAACAGCGATACAGGCTACCAGAGGCACGCCGGGGTACCAACGACCACCCGGAAAACTAAACACCACTGGTCTAAGGGAGCGGGGACCAGTGGTGGAGGATGATACCGCACCACTACACAACCAAACTTCTCTTGTTTCTTCCACAGGACCAATACCAGCCACGAACGAGGGGAGTGGGAACACAACATCGACAATCATTGCGGCATTGGGGGACGCCAGCTTAACCATAAATGGATACATAGGCAGCACGCTTTGTGGTCTGATAATCGACTCGGGTGCCAACGTGTCGGTGCTTGTAGAGAATGTCCTGCCATCAAAGGCGGGCAATCGACGGCCAACCAATAAGGATAGCAGGAATCACCGGAGGGACGATATGGACTAGGGTACTGCAAGGGTGAAGTTAGTGTTTAACCACAAGGAATACTTTCACACCTTTGCTATAGTCAGCCACAATGTGCCTAACATATTCGGAATGGACTTCCTGACTGAAAATAAGTGCCTCCTCGACTTTGAAGAGATATGCTTAGAGATCCAAGGTAAGAAACATGTACTGCGCCCATCAGCGAATTCCGTGCTTCCTGCGAAATCGGAAGTTTTGGTCCAGCTACGACAACGTATGCCAGTTTCAGGAGCAGCAGCGTTGGTTGAGCCCTGTGACGACGTGGAGATGCCCAAAGGGGTAATGATCGGCAGAAGCTTAGTCGATCCAGGAAGCACAGACATCGTAGTGCGAATGATCAATACATCCTCGAAGGAGATGATAGTTGGCAGATTGGAGCAGGTAGAAATTTGAGAAGTGCCAGCACCTAAGAAGGACGTCAATCCACAAACTCTCGAAGACCTACTGGTGGAGGCTCAATCGGAACTTTCCTTGCAACAGGTGACCGAATTCCGCAAGCTGCTAATGAAATTTCGCTCAGTCTTTTCAGCGGGACCTGATGACTTCGGTAGAACAGGCCTGGCGAAACACACAATTGATACGGGCGAATCAAAGCCCATAAGACTGCCTGCCAGAAGAGGTCCGTTAGCCAAGCGTGAAGAGATGAAACAGCTGATTCAGGACATGTCCATTCGATGGGTAATTGAGACATCCAATAGTCCTTGGGCGCCTCCAATCGTACTGGTGCGGAAAAAGAACGGATCAACTCGTTTTTGTGTGGACTACCGTCGCCTTAATGAGGTAACTAAGAAGGATTCTTACCCCTTGCCACGCATGGATGATCTTTTCGCAACGTTGGCTGGCTCAACCTGGTTTTCCACGATAGATCTCCAGAGCGGATACTGGCAAGTGGAGATGAGCGAGCAGGATGAGGAGAAAACGGCGTTTACAAACGGCAATGGCTTATGGCATTTTAATGTGTTGCCCTTCGGGTTGTGCAATGCCCCTGCCGCCTTTGAGCGGTTGATGGACCAGGTTTTCCAAGGACTGTCATGGCAGACGGCTCTCATTTACCTTGATGTTGTAATTGTCTACACCTCGAGATTTGAAGACCATCTGACCAACCTAGAGACCGTCTTCAAAAGGTTTCAGGCGGCCAACTTGAAGCTAAGCCCAAGTAAGTGTCATTTTTTTCGTAAGAGTGTTTGTTATCTAGGGCATATTGTCTCCGACACTGGTCTAAGCACCGATCCTGACAAAATCCAAGCTGTCCAACAGTGGTCTGCCCCGAAGACGAAAAGGCAGGTGAAAAGCTTTCTCGGCTTATGCTCCTACAATCGGAAGTTTATCCAGCAGTTCGCTACGCTTGCTAAGCCACTATCCGAGTTAACGGAGGAGAGACGCCGATTTGACTGGACCCTAGCGTGCGAGAAATCGTTCATCACCTTAAAGGATTCTCTGACCACGGCCCCAGTCCTGGCTTTCCCCACGACGAACAACGTATTCATCTTGGACACCGATGCCTCTGATGTCGGAATCGGAGCTGTGCTGAGCCAAAAACAGGGAGAGTCAGAAGTAGTCCTAGAATACTTCAGCAAAACCCTGAGCTTGGGACGACGAACACGGTTCGGTAAGTGACTTGCCAACGATCCCTACGTCTCTTGTTCCAGAAGTACTAGCGTCGCTACATAACAGCCCCAGCGGCGGACACTTGGGCCAGACAAAAACACTCAGCAAAGTGAAGAGCCGGTACTTCCGGATTGGCCGTACCCGGGACGTGAAGGCCTGGTGCCTAAGTTGTCGTCAGTGCGCGACAAGGAAAGGGCCCTCACGACGCACATACGGAAAATTAAGGCCCAGTATCCCCGGCGCTCCTTTTGAGCGCATTGGCATTGATGTGCTAGGACCACTATCACGCACCTCAGCTGGGAATCGATGCATCGTGGTCGTGATGGATTATTTCACGAAGTGGCCAGAATGCTTCGCCGTGCCTAGCCAGACAGCGGAGGTTATTATCCACAAACTAATTGATGAAGTCTTTTGCAGATTTGGGATCCCTCACACTATTCATTCGGACCAGGGAAGGAACTTCGAAGCTGAAGTATTCAAGAAGGCCATGGAAGTTTTAGGAGCCGAAAAAACTCGTACGACGCCGCTACGACCTCAGTCTGATGGAATGGTGGAAAGGTTCAACCGCACCTTGTTGGACTATCTGGCAAAATTTACAGCTCAACAAGTAGAGTGGGACCAACATCTGCAACCAGCTCTCCTGGCATACCGCAGCGCAGAACACAAATCAACGAAATTTACACTAGCGATGATGACATTGGGAAGGTAGCTCAAACTACCTTGATGTGCAGCGTACCACCGGGAAAACTACCGACTGCCCCAGAGCACGTAATCGAGTTGCGAAGCCGACTCCAGAGGATCCACAACGTTGCACGAGCACACTTACAAACCACTGCAGAAACTATGAAGACAAGGTATGACTTGAGTTCTAATCCAATTCTATTTGAAGCAGGTGAACGGGCGTGGTTCTTCAACCCGAAAAGGCGCAACGGTTTTAAGTTTTTAACACTAGTTTTTTTCCAAAATAAAAAAAAAAAATGTAAACCCTCTCGGGAACCAACAAAAACCAGTGTTCGAGTTTTTATTTTCCTCTCCTCAGGTCAGAGTCAACGTCGGCCCCGACATTTTTTGTAACAATATTAAGTCTTTTAATTAAATTCATTTTCAAACACGTTGGAAGACCAGAATGGGCTTGCAAGTAATTGTGACGATGCAAAATTTAATTTGATAAAAGACAAGTGATGGTGGTTCTTCGCTGATGTTGAGTAACTTTATCGGCGTTGGTTTGTTGAACGAGGAATCTAATTCTAATTCGTTAAATTGATGAATTGACATCATGTTGGCACCAGCTCCAGTATCAATCTGGCAGACTAGTAATTTTGTATTTACTGTCAGATTGACGTTCCACATTTTTCGTCAGCTTCCTGGTTCTTTACAACTCCGATAAATAGTCTTGTCTCATTTTCGGCAACGAATTCATTATCCGTCTCATGCATTGCATCAACGTTTCAAACAAAAGTCATTTGCTTCTGTCTGCACATACTCGCAAAGTGGTTGGGACGATGACAAAGATAGCATGTTGCATCTAGCGCTGGACACTTTGTGTATTTGTGTATTTGTCCACATTTTCCACATGTGAAGGGTACGTTCGAAGAAGATGGCTGATCTTGCTTCTCAGAGTAGGGACGAGTTGACGGCAATGGAAGATTTTGACGATTGGCATGTGCTGTTGGCGCCGCATGATGAGATAGTTGATTATGTAACAACCGATAGTTTTTATATCGACCTGCTTGTCCTTCTCTAACATTCCCGATGATACAGTTGCTTGTTTCTTCACTTTCTTGCTGCAACTCACGGGACTGTCCTCTAATAACTTCTACGATTTTTGCTGTTTCAACGATTTTGTCTAGCTTCTTGCCTTCCTCGTTAAGTAGCTTTTCTCGGATAAAGTTATAGTTATTGTGAAGATCACAAATAAACAATTCTCTTACGAGTTCATCCTTAAGGTCTTTGAAATCGCACGTCAAACTAAGATTTCTTAATGCGGTGACAAACTCATCAATAGACTCTCCCGGCTTCTGCCGCCTTGTAAAAAAATTGTGCCGCTCAATGACGATATTGACTTTGGGAAGAAAATAGTTATCGAAGAGTTTGATGAGCGTAGAAAGAGTTGCTTTGTTTATTTCGATGGCGAAAGACTTAAATATATCCAACGCTTCTGGTCCCATCAAATGCAAAAGTAACGCAACTTTGCGCTCTTCTCCTGCGGGTTCTAGATTAGTTGCAAGTAGGTAAATCTTAAATTGGTTAAGCCAGTTTTTCCAGGCAGCAGGCAGATTGGAATTTTTAAAATTTAATTGTGGAATATTCATTATTCCTTGATTCCCTTCCATGTTCTCTGCACGATTTTTGGCGATATTAGGTGTTCGATGCACACTACTTTCACTATCTGACATTTTATTTGTATAATGAATTTAATATTTATATAAATATATATTTTTTTTTATATATATATATACTGTATATAAAATTTTCCACCTTTTCTTCATAACTCCGTTTTCATATGAATTCTTTGCCGTAATGTAAAACAGAAAATAGAAAATTCAACCGAAAACTAAGAGAAAAACAACGAAACACATCCAACGGTATTTCTTTCAGCGTCAAATAATTCTTTGCAAAAGATTATATACTATTAGGGGAATCACACGAATAATAGTAAGGGAAAGAAGAACACGTAAATTAGCTGTCATTTCGTTACATTTGTGTTGTGTTGAAGTTATTAAGTGATTTAAAGTTTGAATCGGCACAAAGATATTTAAAAAAAAAACATACTAAATATGCCAGGTAAACGACTGAGTGAGAAAATGATAAACTTAGTGTATTATAATTATTATAAGGGTAAATCTGCTAAAGAATTGGCTGAAATGTTTTCTAATAAATTAAGAACTATTTACAACATAATACACCGTGCCGAAAAAAAAGGCAGGCTAGAGCTAAAGCAGTCAACAGGTAGACCAAAAAAGCTAAGATGGAGGGATGAAAGAAAAATAATAAGAACCATAAACGAAAACCCTCATGTCAGCACAAGAATGTTAGCCACGGACTTAAAAAAGGATTGCGGAGTTGAAATTTCCCATGAGAACGTCAGAAAAGTTATATTGAAAAACAAATACAAATCGCGAGTCGCCAGAAAAAAACCATTGCTCTCGGCGCAGAATATTTGCAAAAGACTAACATTTGCAATGGATCACATTCGTCTTCCGATGGAGTATTGGAACGATGTTATTTTTTGCGACGAGTCCAAGGTAATGTTATACTACCATGCAGGACAACCGAGAGTCTGGAGAAAACCGCTAACAGCCCTTTATGTAGAGAGTGTTTGCTTTATAACTGCAGCAATGTTATTGACACCCCTGCCCAAAGTCCCGACTTAAACCCCATTGAAAATTTGTGGGCTTATCTAAAAAAGATGGTGGCAAAAAGGGGCCCAAAGTCGAAAAAGGACTTAATTAAGTTCATCAACGAGGAGTGGCTAAAGATTCCTGAGGAATACGACCTTCAAAAGCTCATAGAGTCCATGAGGAGTAGGTTACAGGCCGTCATTCAGGCTAACGGCGGACATACCAAATATTAAAACTTATAAAAATGTATTTTATTTAGTTTTTTTTACATGAAATTTACGATGTACAGAATTTTGCAAAGAATTGTTTGACATTGATAAAACTAATATTGCTAGCTTTTTGTTTCATGAGAAAAAATTCCTAGTTATCATTGCGCGTACCTGAGGCCAGCAGCTTGAGCAGATCAACAAGCTTCAATAAGCACAATATTTCGCAGTTTTTCGAAAATTTACACATTCTGATGATAAAGTTTAAATTTGGGGCAGAATCTATATCGAACATTGACGAGACTGGACTAACTACAGTCCATAAACCAAAAAGAGTTGTTGCTGCTAAGAGCTTGAAAAAAGTAGGCGAGCGCGGTGAACTGGTATAATAACTGCATTCTGTGCTATAAACGCAGTTGGGAACTATCTTCCGCCCTTTTTTGATCTTCCCACGCAAAAATTGGCAGGAGCCAAAGGTTCACCTACGTTTCCTTCAGGTTAGATGACTCCTGTCAATTTCCATAATTATTTGAAACACTTCAAACAAATTTAGTAAGTGTTTTATTGAGTATCAATGCTTAATAATAGTGGACAACCATGACAGCCACATTAGAATTGAGTCTGTAAATTTTAAAAAAGAAAATGGAATTCATCACACATCTCACAAGACCCAACCACTAGATAAAATAGTCTTTTGACCCATGAAAGCCTACTACAACAACGCCTGCGACAATTGGATGCTTCAAAATGCTAGTAGGGCTTTAACAATTTATGACATATCAGAGTGCTTCGGAAATGCTTTTGTACGAACAATCACGCAGGCAAATATACAAAGTGGTTTCCGGGTTACAGGGATTTTCCCGTTCAATTTCGACAAATTTACTGATGATGATTATCTTTCATCCTATGTCACTGATTGACCTGAACAAGATCTAACGGCTGAAGAAAAAGAAAGTCTTTGAAACAGACAGTTGTTGCAAAACATAACAGTTGTTCCACAGATTCAAAACCATTCACAAACGCAGGCTGATCGCGAAGCAAATGCTGATGAAAGAAATTTAATGTTGCCTTCGCCCCAAATATCAACATCTCGAGATCAAATAAATGCTGAAGAAACAAATTTAATGATAACATCACCTCAGCCGTCAACATCCAGAGCATTTTTTTAAACTCTTGAAGAAATAAGACCATTTCCTAAACCATCTCGATGAAAGCTAGCACGAAAAGGACGTAAAAAAGGTTCGACGAAGGTATTAACATACACAATTGAAAAAAATAAAATTGAAAAAAAACTTTTATTGAGAAAAGAGGAAAAAAATAAAAGCACCCACAAAGAAACTAATAAAGTCGAACGTAATATGAAAGCGTTTGCGCCGTCATCGTCAGAAAATAAAGACGACTTGTCACCATCTCCGGAATCGACCTATAATGTATCAGAAGACAAAGGTCAATTTCATTCGTCTCGCTGTGAGTCCGAAAATAGTATTATTTCTAGTTCGGCGAGGTTATGATCCGAAAACAAGAGAGCATAACACTTCCACTTCACTGCATTTCTGCTGATCCGCCTGTGGGGTTCGCATTGTATTTGTGATAGTATTTTTACTATCTATGAAAAGTCTCGTACATCGTTATGTTGGGCAGGTAAAATCAATTACATTGGTTATGTAGTATGTTTTGCTAAGAGAAAAGACAATCACAAATTTAAACGGCCAGTAAAAGATGACAAATTAAAAATGATAGGTCCCCAGACTCCCCTACTTACCATTTGCAGGTAACAAAACAATTTATGGTAGTTATCGGTTTGAATGACATGCTAATAGTACAATAAAATTAATTGACAACATAAACTCTTGCGAAGAGCAAGCGGAAGGGGATATAAAAATAATTGATCATATCAGTAAGATAAATGATATATCGGACATTTTTATTGGATGCTCTGTCTGGTACGGGTGTTTTTATAATACTTCACGAAAACACAAAATCTGCGAAGTTCGAGAATTTGGATGGGGGTTGGTGTGGGAAACACCAACTGATGCATCCAAATTATATCTGTCCTTAAAAGTACCACTACTAACATGCTTTGTGGGCGCCGCGCCGTAAGTGGTGAATGTGTCGGGTCACTGCGCGTGAGGTTCCAAGTTCGAATCCCAGAATACACCAAAAAGTTGTTTTCACGGTCCCACCTCTCACGAACGTCCGACAAACATCCGAGAGTATTGTTGTCTCGAGAAAGCTTCCCACAACAAATTGCCCTTTGGAAACGGCACTAAACTGTAGGCCCCTTCCGTTCGGGTAAAAAATATAACGCACACAATATGAGTGGTTGCCAGAAGCTAGGCCCTGGGACTTAAAGACCTGTTGCGCCAAGTATTTATTTATTTATTAACTGCTTTATCAGATTTTCACATGATAACCGGCTTCGATTACAACCCAGCATTTTTGAGGAAATTAAAATTAAATCCCTGAAAGCTACTGGAAAACTTCTTAGAATATCAAACAACGTTCGATATCCTAGAAGAAACCGATTTCCATCCTAAAGAAGTAAACTTATTGAAATATTTGTATAACATCAGAAATACGGAAATGGTAAACGATGCAGATCCTAAATATTCAATAACATGTTCATAATTTATATAAAAAAACGGGTCTCAACCAAAGATGGGAATTATTCGATAAGAAAATTATTAAAATACTTTTCAAATACAATTTTAAAATAAAAGTTTTACCAAATGCTCTTGCAAATAATTTCTTCAAATAATATGCATGTAAACAGCATCTCAAATTATTTTTGTGTTTATTTGAAAATGTGTTTTTTGCAAATACATCATTTGCAAATAATGTATTTCCAAATATTTTATTTTGAAATAAATTAATTGGATAACTTAAAAATAATTAATTTGAAAATATTGTATTGCTATATATTATTCATATATGTATATGTACATGTAAAGGTTCTCAAAACGAATTTTCAACCAACCTAACAATTTCATACAAATTTCTGATTACATAAAACATAGCACGTCTAATTTCTAATATATAAAAGATAATTTATGCATTTTAAAATAAAAAGTCGGAAGCCACCTGAGCTCACAACACTGGAGATGGGATGACTTACAATAAAATAATTAATTCCAGGGCATTAGCTCTTCTAAATCTAACATCTAACTTTGGGACACATTCAACACATATGTACTAGGTATGTATTATTGTAACCATACTCGCAGGCATGAAACTTAAGAGAAACCGTCTTTGGTTGCAGGGAATTGCAAGTCATATTTGGATAGGAAAAACATGAGTTAATTAGTCGGAGAAAAGAAAGTATCTCAGAATATTAAATGAGTTCTCAAATACCATATGAGATCTATTTTTATGAAATACAATTATATCCATCCATCGTCAGAGCCAATAAAAAGACTATTTTCTTTTGTGTTGTTGGTAGATATGTATGCTAAGAACAGCGAATTTAACAGATCAATCGTTTGAAATGAGGACTTTTGCAAGAGTTAATGATATACACAAACTATATCTTATCACCAATCAATAGCGTTTTTTTTTTTATGAATTTAGTTGAAAATCATTTTCCTTTGATTAATTAAATAAAAAAATATTTTCAAATAAATTATTTGAATATGTTTCAATTATGTTTCCAGTTTTTTTTAACATTATTTGTAAATAACAAATAAAATGTTATTTGAACAATATATTATTTGGAAATATTATTTGTTATAAAAATCGCCCATGCCCGGTCTCAACCAATCATTTGAGGTTAAGCTAGAAGGTTTTGATATTTCGAGTTTGTCACCCTGTCGATCTACGCTATGACAATAGCTCATATACGCCCGACACATAACTTGTGTCTGGAGCAATGCTTTTTATAAAAATCCTTCTGATCTTGTATCATGGGAGAACGGATGGCTGGAAAACAATGGGCAGTATGATTTTGTGTGGTTCGAAGGAAACCAATTACCAACATTAGTGTTGAGGATAAGTTTATTTTTCTATTACATTTTAAACAGCCTGTGTAGCTTTCTTGTACCGCATACTTTATTTACTTTCATGTACTCTCTCTGTCCGTAATCACTGAATAATTAATCCTCTGCAAACAAATATGTTAGCAGTGAACTGCGCGGTTTAATTCTTTCCTGATTCTAACAATTAGTAGATGATGCTTTTATTCAACTGCCTTGATTTCGTTTCGATTCCAAAACGGTTGATAAGTGATGACGAAGAATTCATTGCATTTTTTATTACTTAAAATCCATGTGCATTTTATATTTAAGTAATTATTATATGTATTAAGAAGTTTCCCGATCCGTGGAAGCCTTCAAGTCAAAGAAACCATTTCATGAAAAATAGAGCGCGACCGGCTCAACTGGTATTGCCACTTTCAAAGAAGATATCATTTGAACCCGGTTAAAAAGGCAATACATATCAATTAACGTTCCAAAGACATCGCAAAAGAAAAGCAGGCATATATACGCCTGGATCACACAAATGCAACGACTCTAGCATTTGATTTGCCTCAGTAACGAAGTGATCCAAAACCGGGAGGCCTGCCGTTATTTTCTGAAGTCAAACAGGCGGATCAGTAGAAATGCAGTGAAGTGGTAGGGTTATGATCCCTTGTTTTCAGATCATAACTTCGCCGAAATAGAAGAAGAAGAAAATAATATTAAGAAGCAGTTAAAATCTGATGAAACTGTAAGAAATTAAACAAAACTATTTTCGTTTATTCTCAATTCTCAGTAAATTCATCTTACGTTTTATTTTAGTAAATGTTAGTATGTATGTATGTTCGACTAAATAAAACTCTTAAATTTCAGGAATTCAAATTTGTTATTTAATTTAAAATTAGTATTTTGATTTAGATATATAGAAAATTCACAAAATAAAATAACTTTCTTTTCCTTTTCTAGTCTTAACAAAAAAAAAAAAAACTTCACGGCTTAAAACTTAACAACTTTCTTCTTAACAGCTTAAAACCTTCTCCTCTCTACTCTACTTGATTCCCCTTTTCAGACTCTCTAGTCTAATCAGTTTTCTTTCTTTGCTTTCCGCTTAGCCTTCTCTTTCCTTCCTTCTCTTTTCTTTACTATATTCTTACATTTTCTTCTATTACAATATTAAGTGCTAGTTGTTTTCAAATTAATTATTACGTAAAACTCCCAAATCCTACACTCGGCCCTCCTGCTCTTCGTCGGACTCCGACGAATCATCCTCGCTATCCCATTTGGTCCATGGTTTCATGTAATCGGCGGCTGATGAAGTGACGTTTGGCCCTTCGCCAGTGCCAACCTTTTTGACGTCACATCGATCCTGTCCCTTCACCTTAGTTACCTCGTATCGACCATAGTACTTGGCGAACAGCTTATCACCTGGAGCAAACTGGGTTTTTCGGATCGCTACCAACTCCTTCACTGCATACCTCCTCGCTGGCTTTCGACGGCGTAAAGAATACCTGATGTTCTCCTTGTGTAATTTTTCTATCTGCTTCTTTGCCTGCTCCCTCAGTTCCCGACGGTCTGTTTCGAATTCGTCCACCAACCCTTCTTCGATCAGTTTTGCAAGTTCTTCACCCTCCAATTCGGCTGTTTTCATCTTCACACCCAGCAGCAGCTCAAACGGTGTCTGTCCAGTAGCCCGATTCGTAGTTGAGTTAAGAATCTGCTGCAGTCTTGCGACTTTAAGGTACCATTTCAAGGGATCATTTGAGGCGATCTTTGACAGCACAGCGATGATGACTCGGTTCAAGCGCTCGATCTGGCCATTACCTCTTGGAATGCCAGTGGTGGTCAGCACGTGAATAATTTTCTGCTCCTCACAATAGCTCTTGAAGGCGCCTGCTGTAAATGCTGCCCCTCGATCGGAAATGAGGCGCTGCGGATTTCCGAATACCTCGCTCTGCAAAACTATTTTTTTAATTGTCTCCTCTGATGCCGTCGTCTTTACTGGATACAACCAAGAAAATTTTGAAAAGGCATCAATAATGACAAAAAGATACTTATCATTTTTTGATGTGGCTGGCAATGGCCCTTGGTGATCCACGTGGTAGGTATGGAGGGGGACATCAAACTTATCAATCGGCCTCAGGATACCTTCTTGCTTTCCGATTTTCTTTGACGCAATGATGCAAGGAACACCATTTTCTACGACTTCTTGAACTTTCTTCGCTAGTTTTGGGATGTTATAGCTTTGGCCTAACTCCTTCTCCATTTTTCAGGCACTTGCATGACCTTGACTGTGCAAGTCCTTTATGATTGAATTCTGGATACTCCTTGGCGCAACGAGTAGGTAGTTCCTGTCAACGAACTTGTAAAGAATGCCTCGTCGCATGGTGTAATTATCGAATTCCCTCTCGGCGACTATAGACTTGATTAACCTGCAATGTTCGTCCTTCTCCTGCGCCTGGCGTATCCTGTAAAGAATTTCAGATTCGATATTTAGTATTGTGGGATACCTGCTTAGAGCATCATCTGCTCTGCTGGTCTGTGGTTGACTGAGCAGTCAAACTCCTCGATCAGAAGCGCCCATCTCGCGACTCGACAATTTAGCTCCTTTCCGTGCATGGTGCAGTGGAAAGCCTGGCAATCGGTAAGGATTTGAAACTTTATCCCCAAGAGATAGGGACGAAGTTTCTTCAGCGACTTGACGATTGCTAAAACTTCCAGGTCATAGCTACTATAATTCTGTTCAGCTCTTGATGTCTTGAAACTAATAAAAAATACAGGATGGAACTTAGCATCATCACTCTTCTGCAGTAGTACAGCTCCAAGGCCATCCTTGCTGGCGTCGGTGTGCAGTTGGGTCTCTCTGAATGGGTTGAACAGCATCAACACCGGTTCGCTGCATAGTTTCTCCTTTAGGGTGGTGAACGATCCTTGCTCCTTTTCACTCCATCGGAATTCCTTGGTTCCTCTTAGCAAGTCAGTCAACGGTTTGGCCAAAAGAGAATAGCCTGGAATGAACTTCCGAAAAAATCCGGTAAGTCCTAAAAATGATTGCACGTCCTTCACTGTCTTCGGACGGGGAAAACCTGACACAGCCTTGGTCTTCTCGCTTGATGGTCTTATCTTTCCTTCCTCTAAGACGTGACCCAGAAAACTAATCGTCCTTTGCAAGAACGAACACTTACTCCACTTGATTTGGAGACCATGGGCCTCGGCAATCGACAGCACATCTTTTAGAATGTTTAAATTCTCTGCCACCTCCTTCGTCGGGATGATGATGTCATCGATGTAAATAAAAATCTTCTTCATTTGTACGAGTTGCTTGAAGACTGTATTGATGAACCGTTGAAAAACGGCTGGTGAGTTGCATAGCCCGAACGGTACTTGGTTAAACTGAAACTGGCTGTCTGTTGTGATGAAAGCAGTAAACTTTTTGCTCTCCTCAGCTATGTCCACATGAAAAAATCCATTTCTCAAGTCTAGTGTGGTAAAGACTCGAGCCTCGTACAGATCCTCCAACAATTCCTCAATAACAGGCCATGGGTACCTGTCCTTCACCATTTTGGCATTTAGACGGCGGTAATCTACACACAGTCGTGAAGATCCGTCCTTCTTTTTGGCCAAAACTACTGGACTGGCATAATCCGAACTGCTGGGCCTGGCGATGCCTTCCTTCAGCCAAGCGTCGACCTGCTCCGCTATAAGTTTTTTTTCGCCGGGAGCAAAACGACGGGGCTTCTGATAAACCGGCTTGTCGTCATCTAAAAAGATTCGTTAATCAATGCAAGATTTTATAGGCCTCACCGGATTATAATTGTTTATCAGCTGCCTGACAATCAAGCGCGTTCCAGGGTCGGTTATCCTCAATAAACTGTCAAGATCGGAATCGTCAATGACTTGCCACACCATCGCCAACTCGCCAAAATCGCCACTGCCTTTATTATCCACGTCCACTGTTGCTGCCTGCGCACCTCCGATTGCCTCTGACACCGTCTTCTCTCTTTCGATTGCTGATGTCACCACCTCTTCACTTATACTCGCTGCTGTCACCACCCACTCATCTTCGACTGATGCAACCTGCTTGGCCGCCAGTCCGGCATGCTGGTCCTTCTCTTTAGCTTGAATCGAAACTACTCGCCCGCCATCTAGAACGATAGTAACGTGTTGTAGAAAATCCTTACCCAGGAGAAGATCGTGATGCAACCAATGGTCGGGGACCAGGTGCAATCGTATTTCCAGCATCTTTGGCCCCACCGACAAACTAGCGTTCACTGAGCCCAACGTGGATTTCCTGGAGTGTCCAATGCCATTGATCGAAATGCTCGGACCTCGTGTCGAATTCTCATCGGTCAATGTCTGGACAGATTGCCGTGCAAGTGTGACGTCACTTCCAGTGTCTAGCAAGGCTGCATATGGTCGCTCTCGAAGTCCGATTTTCACAACTGGATCCACACAGGAGATCATATTCACATTGTTAGCCGTAGACTTTGTTAAGTTCCGTGGGCATTTCGTAGCTATGTGCCCAAATTCATTGCACGCAAAACACCTTGGTCCTTTGTCCTTGTTTGGGCAATTATCCGACTGATGCGATCTCCCACCGCATCTGGAACACCTCTTACGACTTGCTGTCATCTCGCGCGAGCTTTCCGTCTTTCTCTGCTGTCCACCTATTTGTTTCCTCACAAATTCATAGGCTTTGAACTTCTCCTTCAGTTCGGCTGGGGTTTTTGCCTCGTACAAAATAATTTTATTTTTTGGATCATCCGCAATGCCGTTGACAATGTAAGTCACGAGAGACTTGTCATCGATATTCCCTTGCGCAGATAATTGTTTCATCGTATAGAAATATTCGAGAAAGGTTTCACCGTTGCGTCTCTTTCTGTCCTCCAAAGCACGTTGATGCCGGTGAGGGGGTCATCGAATTCCTTGGTGAGGAAATCTTTGATTTCTTTCCACCCTCGTTCATTTTCTGCTGTCTCTGCTGCTAATTTCGCCATTTGAAGAGCAAAAAATTAACAGGAATTTTTAGATATTTTAAATCTTTTCACGAAACTTTCTTTTAATTTAGAATTTCGATTTCTTCACTGAGATCACTTCTTTAATCAATATCTTTCGAACTCCAATCCCACTTCTGACACCAAAATTTGTAGGTTCGACTAAATAAAACCTTTAAATTTCAGGAATTCAAATTTGTTATTTAATTTAAAATTAGTATTTTGATTTAGATATATAGAAAATTCACAAAATAAAATAACTTTCTTTTCCTTTTCTAGTCTTAACAAAAAAAAAAAAACTTCACGGCTTAAAACTTAACAGCTTTCTTCTTAACAGCTTAAAACCTTCTCCCCTCTATTCTACTTGATTCCCCTTTTCAGACTCTCTAGTTTAATCAATTTTCTTTTTTCTTTCCTTCCTTCTCTTTTCTTTACTATATTCTTACATTTTCTTCTATTACAATATTAAGTGCTAGTTGTTTTCAAATTAATTATTACGTAAAACTCCCAAATCCTACATGTATAACAACTATTAATTGCAGATTTAACAACTATGGCTTGAAAATACTCATTCTTTGTTGCCTTGCACGTTGCCTTACGCTCAAAAAGTGCGTGGGTCATTTAGAAATGCTGCGATTCAAAGTCAAATATTTTCAAAAATATAAAAGTCAGTATTAAACTTTGTATAAAAAGCCCAAATCCCAAAACACACACACGCAAACACAACCCGTCAATATAACTGAAATAAAACCAAAGAAAAAAAAACGACGAAGAGTACCATCCACCTTTCGTCAGTCACTCAGCTCTGCTCTTAAAGATAGCAGATACAGCGAAAGGAGGAGAAAGAAAAAAATGGTTATCTCCACTGGAAAAATTAATTCAAATTTGAATTTTGCAGAAGGTATTTTTAATATTGCTCAGCTTCTAGATACCCTTAAAACATTATTTCGGGCTTAAAGTTTAAAAGCTCTATACGCCAAAACTAATTTTATTAAAATCGACAAAGCCCAAGTTGATGTCAATTGTGTTTCTTAGTTTCCTTGTCTCTTTTCTTGATCTCCAAAAATCAAAACAGAAAATTATTATAATCCGTTCGGTCGTTTTCCGATAAGGCTTGGACAAAGATAGATAGATAGATACATAATTTATTTGGTTAGAATGTTTACATTTGGATTTGTTATCGCACATTTTACAGTACAGAGATTCGATATAGTGTGTTTATTATATCTTTCAACTGAAATTCTATTTTACACAAAGGAAATATCAACTTATTTTTATAATAGAAGGGATAAGGCATAAAACAGCAACAAAAAGGATTTCGTCCCGTTTGAAACATCATCATCACTACATATTATAAAACAAAGTCCTTCGCCTCGTCTGTCTGTTTCTGCCTAATTTTGTCCGTTACTACTGGACAGATTTTGCTCCGGTTTTCACGATTAGATAGAATGATCCACGAGGAAGATGTGTAATTGATGAATGTTTTATGGAAATATTAAGTGGCCTATGACGATGAATACCGGTGAGGTCGGAAGGCAATATCGTCGATGAGGTAATCTTCGCTTGCGGTAATCTGTTGGTGATATGTGAAAATGATGTGATAAAAGATATTTTTTGAGAACTTTGACATAAGTATTATGTATATTTAAGGTCGCAGTTGTCTATTTTCGAAGATATTAGCCTTCAAAATTCCCATACAATGCAGCTTGTTGCAGTTAAAGTTTCGGCGGAAAATATGCATACCGTTAGGAATTAAAAAAACGTAGCTTTTTAGTTTTTCTAAATAATTATCTCATTTTTTGTTTGCGAGTGTTCATAATAGAAAGCCAATTTTCAATGCAAGTTGATATAATTTTTAAATACTTACATATAAGTAATAATAAAATGCTGTAATTCAGTTTATTTCAAACAGTAAGACACTTTAAAGTGTTTAATCTCATCACATGCAAATATGAATATATCTAAAATATTTCAAAAATTCGTTTTTTCTCCTATCTCAAGTATATACATGTATGTATTGTACTATGTACATCGCAAACGTGTCGGAAGAATCTCTGCATACGGTTACGAACATTTTACAACTTTTTCAAGATTCGAGAAGAGAAAATAAAAAAAACAAAACAGGAGAATTAAATTGCATTGTTATGGGGGAGCTTGTTGAAGTTGAAGAAGAATGGAATTCAATTTTGGTGAAAGTACAAGTTTGGTATAGAACGTGTGAAGGCAGAAGGAAAGAAAACAATATTCTATATTAGTGCAAAGAGAACATGAAACATCATTGTGCTGAATGTTTGATTTCGAAATATATAACACAAATTTTATTTCGAACTGAGATTTTAATTGGGTACAAGCATGTGTGTCGCTACGAACGATTCTAATGGAAGCAATTTCTATTCAATTCACTTCCGGAAGACACACATTCCGAATATCAATCGAAGTGAACCCCTGAGTTCGAAATGCCATAAGACCTGGCAAAAGTTTATAGAGAATTTTTTTTTACTAAATCTATAGATATTTGGGTCGTGGAAAATATTCAATGCCGAGGTTTCAATCAATTTTTGTTCGTGCTACCCCATTTCGGAATGCAGTGAAATATAATAGGCCAAATAAAGTAAATGGCATTTCACGTAAGTAACACTTAAATAATGTCACATACCATTAAGATCGTTGAGCGGCTGGGCGACTGCAAAAAAGAATACGGCTATCTGATGATCAGTGCGGTTTGTCGCAGGTAAATCAACCACAGATGCAATCCAAAATATAAGAATCCGCCAGTGGGATTTGCCTATTTGACCTCAGAAAATATTGGGAGGCCTTCCGTTTTTTTCACTAGGTTACTGAGGCCAATAAAATATCGATGCCGTCGCATTTGTGTGATCCAGGCGTTTATAGGTCTACCTCTCCTGCCTCGCGATGTCTTTGGAATATTCATTAATATTGCCTTTTTAACAGGGTTCAAATGATATTTTCTTTGAACGTGGCAATACCAGCTGAGCCAGTCGCGCTCTATTTTTCGTAAGATGGTTTCCTTAACGTGAAGGCTTCCACGGATCTTCGAACTTCTTATTCAATCAAGCTTTGTCACTCCTGCTGTCATGCGAAGCATCTTCATCTCAGCTGCCGTTAATTTACTCCCATACTTTTTGTACATCGTCCAACACTGTGAACCGTATGTGAGTGCTGGACGCACAACTGCGGTGTAGACCCTTCGTTGCAATTTAGGGGGCATTTTTGGTCACAGAAGATAGCGGAGTTTATGCTTACGCGATGATTGATGTCGTCATCACAGGTTGCTCCGCTATTGATCATATATACCAGATATTTTAACTTTTCGCATTTGGGAAGCACTGTTCAATTCAAAAAAATGTCTGGAAAAGGCTTGAGTGGATTAGAGAACGGGCAGCACAAGTACTCTGTCTTTTTTAAACTAATGTGATACCCATTTCTCTCTGTCTGTCGAATGCCTTTTCACAGTCAACCAATACAATATGCAAATCCTTTAAGGAATCACAATGTTTTTCCATTAAAAAAAAATACTTTGATTACATCTGCGGTTTACCCGCGACAAACCGCACTGATCATCAGATAGCAGTATTATTTTTCGCAGACGGCCATATATTCGCGCTTCTGTTCATATTGTGTCGTCGCAGGTCCTGGATAGCCTGATCTGCATCAGCAACCAGGGAAGATATTCGGCAGCTATAACTTCGAGATAATAAGGCACTTCGTCTACCTTGCCTCTGCTATAAACTCGAAAAACAAGATCAGCGCAGAAATCAATTGAAGAATAACTCTTGCCAATTGCTGGTTTTGGGTTTATAAGGCAATTCAACAGTAAAGCCCTGTCTCGAACAACTAACTTACTTACTTACTTAGATCCTATAACCCCTCGGGGGGCATATGGTGTCAACCACGCCTGCGCGCCATCTTGTTCGAAGTTCTGCAACGCGTTTGAGGTGCCTGCAGCTCATTCCTAAGGAGCTCGATTCCTCCTCAACTGTTCTGCGCCACGTTGGCCTAAGGCGCCCCGCTGTTCTGCCTGCCTGGGTGAGCGGATTCCACTGCATTGTGTATTTCGCAATGGAGTTGTCTTCGAGCCGTAGGGTGTGTCCAATCCATTGCCAAACCTAATGCTTATAGGTTTTTGGCTCGTTCTCAGATATCATTTTCGTTGGAGATGAAGTTTGGCCAAAAAAGCCCTCAACATGATTCTTAAGCATTTAGCATACGAAGACTTGCAGCTTGCGTGTATTAATGGTGTCCACCTTCCAAGTACTGCACCCATAAAGCAGCACTGATTCAACGTTGGAGCCGAACAGTCGCAGCTTGGACTTTTAAGCTGATAACAGTACTTCTTCAGATTTTGGACAGCATTCCGAACGCAGCTTTAGCCTTCCCGATTCTGCTGCAACACATTTAGTTCAGTACCACCGCGCTCAGCCGAGACTACTCTTCCTAGATATAGAAAGTTGTCAACTTTCTCGACTTCCTGTTCCGCAATGTTAAGTTAAGCGTGGTTGTTAGAAGAAGTGTTTAGGGCTTTTGTTTTGGCAGTGTTTATTTTTAGCCCCACTTTGTTTGCCTCAGCTTCTAGATTGTGGGCCATCAGATGAAGGTCCATTATCCGATGTGAAAGTAGACAAACATCATCAGCGTAATCTAAGTGTTTAAGGTAAGATGTCATAGTCCAACGAATTTCATAGTTACCTTCCGACAATGCTGCACAGAGTACATCGCTGATAACCACCAAGAACAATAATGGGGACAGTATGCACCCTTGACGTACTCCACTTTGGACTTCAAAATCGTCCGACACCTTACCATTGTGCACCACGTGACACTTACCGCCCTCGTATGTAGCCTTGATAATAGCTATAAGTTTTTCTGGGATGCCTCTCCTGCGCAAGGCCAACCAGATAGAATCTCGATTCAATCTGTCGAAAGCCTTTCCGAAGTCGATAAACCGCAAATGAAGCGGATACCTATACTCAACGCATTGCTCGATTATGATCCGTAAGGTGTTTTTGTGGTCGATGCAGGAAGATCCAGCGCGAAAGCTTGCCTGCTCGACTTCGAGAGTTGAATCTAAATGTTCTTTAATTTGTTCTAGAATTATTCTAGCTATTATTTTGGCTATAGCTGGAAGAACGCATATACCTCTCCAGTTATCGCACTCCATCAAGTTTCTCTTCTTTGGAAGGGAGTGATCATTTCCCTTTTCCTCTCCTGTGGAAATTGTTCACTATCCCAAGCTCTCCGTATTACCGGATGCAGCAAATCTACCGATATATTTGGCACCGTTTGAAATAGCTCGACAGGGATGCCATCAATACCCACCGCCTTGTTCTTCTTGAGAGACTTGACTGCTGTTATTATTTCGCTTTTACTGGGAGGTGCAGTGCGAATTCGGGAATTTGTTGCTTCGAACTGCTGGTTCGAATTCGAGATCATACCGCCATCGTCTAAGTGATTTAGCACTGCAGCAAAATGTTCTCTCCATCTAGTGAGCTGATCCTCAGCCGAAATCAGAAGGTTAACGTCTAGACTCTTCACTGGATGTTGTTTGGAGTTTCGACCACCAAAGAGCTCCTTACTTACTTACTTAGATGGCGCTACAGTCCGGGGTGGACCTGGGCCTCAACCAACAAACCTCTCCAGCCAGCACGGTTACGAGCCAGCTGCCTCCAGTTGCGCACGCCAAGTTGATAATGGGGGCCGTCCATCCGGGGTGGATTCGAAGGCTTCCTTAGTGGGAACGTTGGGCCCCATTCGCTCTACATGATCCAGCCATCTTAGTCGCTGTATGTGAACTCTTCTGGCTAAGTCGATGCCTTTCTATAGTCCGCATTGTAACTTCTCCTCCACTCAACGTCTATGCACACGGGATCAAATATCGCTCGAAGAACTTTTCCCTCGAAATAACCAAGGGCATCCTCATCCGGTTTATTTTATTTTGCTTTCATTGACCGCTAAACCCATCTTTGCTGCCTCGTAAATGCCGCATATTGACGGCCCGCTGAGTTCTTCCGATTATGTCAATGTCATCGGCATAAGTGAGTAGTTGTACAGACTTGTGAAAGATTGTCCCTCCGGTGTTGGCTTGTGAGTTTCGTACAATTCTCTCAAGTACTATGTTAAAGGGATCGCATGATAGCGCGTCACCTTGTCTAAGACCTTTCCTGACATCGAATGGTTCCGTGATGTTCTTACCTACTTTGATGGAGCAGCGAGAGTTCTCCATCGTCATTCGGTACAAACGGACGAGCTTGGCAGGGATGCCAAGAATAGACATGGCTCTGTATAACTCGTCTCTAAACACGCTATCATAGGGAACTTTGAAATCGATAAAGAGGTGGTGCGTATCGATTGAATATAATTCATGGGTCTTTTCCAAGATCTGCCGTAGTGTGAATATTTGGTCAATGGTGGACTTTCCAGGCCTGAAACCACACTGATAAGGACCTATCAGGTTGTTGACGATCTTATATCTTGTTGTATCTTATACGCGATGTTGAGGAGACTTATACCTCTATAGTTGGTGCAGTTCAGAGGGCCTCCTTTCTTCAATGAGCTCCTTAGTGATGCTGTAAACAGTCTTACTGTCGCAACTACTCGCTGCTTCTTCAGCCCTTAAGGCCAGTGAGTTGATATATTGACGTTTGTCACGTCTCACACTATGGTGCACTTCTTTCTTCTTCGCACGATATTGGGCTTCAAGCTCGGTTCTCTCTACTGCTGGGGCCGCTGCAATCCTAGCCTTGATACCTGTACGCTCATCGATCCGTCTACAGGTGTCTGTAGAAAGCCATGTGCGGTGGTGTTTCTGCTTTTTACCGGCATACGTGCGTGCCCCAGTCGCAAAAGCATTTTTCACAGCTCTGCAGTGGTCATCCATGTTCTCTTGCAGTATGCTGCTGATTGCTTCTGCTCCTAAGGCAAGATGGTACCCGAACTGTTGGCGTACTTGGGGAACGTTGAGCCTGACGATATTAAACCTGGTGATGTTAAGTAGGTTTGAGCGGTTGCTGTTGACGGATGCAGTACGAAGGCGTAAATGAGCTACCATAAGATGGTGATCTCGTTCTTGTCCGACGTCAGCTCCACGTCTGTTTCGGACGTCTAGGAGACAACTTCTAAAGCGGCGACTGATCGCAATGTGGTCGATCTGGTTGGATGTTCGTTGCCTATCAGTAGAGACCCAACTGATCTTGTGGCAGGTGTCATGCTTAAACAGCGTACCTCCTATGACTAAGCGCTTGGTATTGCAGAAGTCTACAAACCGCTCACCTTTGTCATTACGGTCTCCCACGCCGTGAACTCCCATCACGTGCTTAGACATGGAGTTGTCGCTACCCACCTTAGCATTGAGATCTCCCATCACCATTAAGATATCCCCATTAGGCGTTTGGTTGTAGGCGGCCCCTAAGTGGCTATAAAAATCATCCTTTTCATCCTCAGTCGCGTCTAGAGTCGGAGCATAACACTGTATGATGGTAATTTTTCTAACTCTACTCTGGAACCTAGCTGTCAATATCCGGTCACTATGGGGTTTCCAGGATATGAGGCCACTACGTGCTGCTGGAGTTAGCATGAGTCCTACTCCGGAACTCTGTGCACTTCCAGCTGGTTTACCAGAGTAGAGCATGACATTGCTTTTTGTTGGGGAGATATATTCCCCAGCATCGAACCATCTTATCTCGCTCAGCGATAAGATGTCTGTTTTATACCGTGCGAATTCGCGCTCCAATTAGAGGAATCTGGCGTTATAATGCCCTTCCTTGAGTGGGTCCACGAGGGTCTTAATGTTCCAAAATCCGATCGCTGTCCGTGTTCGATAGCCAAAAGTCGTCATCAAATTATCCGTACGTATCCGAGGCGTTGATTTCCGTTTCGGAGCAATTAGTTTTATTACGGTTGCGGCTCGCTGGACCACAGACCAACCGACACTTATCCTATTTTTTGGCGCAAGAAGCTCGCCATTCGTCTTCTCCCGTTAGCAATTTCCGGCGAAACTCCCAGATGACACCACGAGGAGACGTAGAGCGAATAGACACCAACGCTCCGGCCTGCAAAGTCTTCGAATCTGACCCGGAGGGACGACGCAGTAGAGGATCTCCTCGCCGTAGGTGGCGCGCACAAGTTTAAAGGGACCCAGACCAACTTGGAGTGCGCAACTGAAGACAATTAGCTAAAGACCGATCAAAATGGAGAGGCTTGTTGGTTGAGGCTCAGGTTCACCCCGAACTATAGCGCCACCTAAGTAAGTAAGTAGACTACCACATCAACTTACCAAAATTCTTCTGGAAAAACAGCTCTTTTGGGTGAACGGAATAAACAATATCGGAAGGATTAGAACATGCCACGTGAAAGAGACTGGCACATCAAAAACTTACAGCTTCTGCATCGACTTAAAGCAGATAGTTGCCAGGAAAGAGAACGGAGAGCGAGGGAAAGCACGTCAAGAATTTTGAAATTTCTGGATTACTCGAAAGGCCAACAGTATTTTATCGATGATTTTACCATAAAAAAATTAGATGCATTTTTAAAGATAGATACTATCTAATCTTACATAATGGAAGTAGATTTGGAGGAAGCGAATCAACTCTATGTAATATGTGTAACATGTCTCTCATGAAGAAGAAAACATTCATCACTTCCTAGGCAGATGCGCCGTATTAAGGGTATTTAGGGTGAGATATTTTGAAAAGCCAATTTTGAATGAAGGTGAACTCATCACTGTACTCAATGGAGTAACGAATGATTGGAACAGATTGGTCAAGTATATTACTCCGGTCATATTCTACAGAAAACAGCTTATAGCTGAATTCAATTAGTACAACGATTAGTACCATCTTTTATTCCTTTATTTCTCCTCTTTTATATAATTGCTTTTTAAACCAAATTTAAATACCTTCTCATTTTTATTTGTTTTATAATTTACTCAACAGACGACTATTAATTGTTACTGTCGTAAGTTTTTTTTACTATTCAGCAAAAATTGTATACTTTGGTCTCAAAACAATGTAATGGTATACAAAATTGAAAACGAAAAACATTTTACTAATACTACTTTCTGCTTGAAGCTGGGTGCACTTTTTCCTCGCTTTTTTCTTATAACATCTGCATCCCTTTTTTTTTGTCTCCGAGGGTAGGTGAAAATGTTACATAGACACTATGAGAATAGCAAGCGCGTCCTCATAGTAGTGTCAGATCCTGCATGTTTCGCAATCTAGACGCGGTTAATCCTTATCACCCCAAGCCTTTCATCAAAAATTTGTAGGACGGAATTGTTGACATGTCCAATTAGTCGGTTTCTATGCTTTCTCACGAAGCTTCTAATTTCAGCTTCGATTGTCAGAATTCCGAGATCCCTGTGGATATCGTCGTTTCTGCAATGCGATTGATCGGGAAACTACTGACTGCTCAAAATTTGGCTTGGGCTAGTAGCGCAACAATCAAGTTTGAGATGAAGTGCTTGCTTTACCTCATAGTGTCGGTCCCCGGGCAACTATACGTACAAACCTCTATACGTGTAAGCTAAAATTGTAAGTGCGAATTGTCTAGGGCCTTGATTCTAGACTAGATAACGTGGGCCAGCAAACCTGTGTTACTGAAACCTGCTCGCTATAGAAACCGACAATATGCCTCGGATAAGGAATGATCACATTTTGACGATTTTTGGCTATTGTCCCCGGACACAAAGGTAGGTTTCTGGAATGTAAAGACGCTCCTCGAGAAGCGAAGATCCTTACAATGCCAGATTCCAACAATCAGAAAAAAAAATTCATGCGATATAGACTGGACATTTTAGGGGTAAGTGAAATGAAAGCGGACCCCAACGCGTAACACTGTACTACTCTATTCTGGAAGACAACCGGAAGTCCGCAGGAGTATGGAGTCGGACTACTGTTAACAAACACAGCGCGCAGGGACCTAATTTCCTGGCAGCCTCATGGTGATAGGATTTTGACGGCCAGCTTCCGGACTAGAGTACGACACGTCATCATCATACAGTGTTATGCTGCGGCTCGTCTGAGGACGAAAAAGAGAGCTTCTGTAATCTATTAAGTGCCGTCTTCAGCACAACACCAAATGGAGACATTGTCATAGTGATGGGGAGTTTAATGCCAAGGCAGGCAACGACAATGAAGGGCTCAAACATGTAATCGGGAAGCGTGTACTAGGCAACCGCAATGACAACGGCGAAAGGTTTGTGGATTTCTGCAATGCCAACCGCCTTGTGATAGGTGGCACAATGTTTGAGCACAAGACCTGCCGTAAAGTCAGCTGGGTTTCCAACGACAGGCAAGCAACCTCTAATCAAATTGACCATCTTGCTCTCAGCCGACGGCCGCTTTAGAAGTAGTCTCCCGGACGACCGAAACAGGTGAGGGGCAGAGGTGGGGATAATACCAGATCACCATATTATGATAGCTACTCTCCAACTACGCACTGCTGCAGTTCGAAGATCCCACGGCAACACAAGAATGCTGACAACACAAGCTGATAGGTGGTCGCAGCTCCAGCCAACACCCAGTGAATAGCCTAAACGGTTCCTTGCTCAAGAGATGGAAAGAGCATTTTGCTACGGTTTTGAACCGTGTATTCGCTACCGATATGCTCCCAAATCAGACTGAGGTACCCAAGTTTCAAGTTTCAAGTTTCAAGTTTCATGTTTTATTTATTCACATTTTTTTTTTATGACTTTACAATTGGTAACCTGCGAAGCCGCATGGCTTATCTGCAGGAGATTATTCGCTGGTATTTACTTTTTAATACAATTTCAATCATCAAAGTGAATTTTGATATGCTTTAAAAATGAGAAATCAAGAATTTATGAAAAGGATTAATATTTAATTCAAGTTACGAATTTACTTTTTTTTTTTTTTTTTAAACATTAAAAGATTATTGTGTTATTTCTAATAAAAATGATTTTAATTTTCTCTTTCTGACATTGACCTGGTTTATATTTTTCAGATGTTGGGGTAGGCTGTTGAATATTCTGGGCACGGTGTACATAAGTCTTCTTTTGCCGTACTCATTTATGATGGAAGGAAGTTGATACATTCCCTCCGCTCGTCGTCTTGTATTAAACTGGTGACTGATTTGAGTTCGGAAGTTCGGATTATCATAGTATTCCAGCGCCGCTGTCATTTCGTATATCTGCTTCACTTTTAGAACTCTTACGTTGCTGCTTATGGTGCCCCTTCTAGATAGTAACTTAATCGCTCTACCTTGGATGTTTTGTAACTTCTCGATGTGTGTTTGCGCTGCACCTCCCCAAGCCAGTACACCGTATCTCAGCCTGGACTCTATAAGAGCATGGTACACTTGCTTTTGTACACAAGCTGTAGATTTGTACTGCAGACAGGCCAACGCAAACAGGGACCCCCTCAGCTTGTTACGGATATCATTTATATGAGCATCCCAGAGAAAGTGGTTATCGATAGTGATGCCTAGGTATTTGTATGTATCGACAACCTCAATATCTTCGCAATCAGATATGGTGGCACATCCAAAAGTCTTTAGTACGATTGGTGACGCTGGGTACTGTGGACTTCGGATATGCATAAGTTTTGTTTTTGATGCGTTGATTACGATCCCATTGTCATGGCACCACTTGCCGACTTCATGAAATTCATCTTGCATCAACCTTGCTGCTGATTCCACAGATTGATGGCAGACAACGATCGCTGTGTCATCTGCATAAGCAAACGGGAAGCTCCTCTCCAAACATCTTAGCATTTCATTCGTATACAAAATGAACAGAAGTGGGCCAAGTTTTGAGCCTTGGGAGACTCCATATTGTACTCTTTGCTCACTACTACAACAATCCTTGATTTTTACGCGAAAGGTCCTTGCTTTTAGGTAATCAGTTAACCAGTATGCCAATTTTCCCCTAATTCCGGCTTTTTGGATAGTTTCTATAAGCCTATTATGGTCCAGTGTATCAAATGCTTTGCTAAAATCGAGAAATAGAACTAGCACGTGATGTCGTTTGCTTAAGCTGGTATTAACCAAGTTTGCAAAGTCTCCAAGGAGTTGGTTAGTACTTCTACCTTTTTGGAATCCATATTGTTTTTTGCATACTAATTCATGCTTTCCGATGAAATCCCGAATTCGATCTGCAACTATTTGCTCCATAATCTTCTCGATGGCAGGCAAGATCGCAATTGGACGATAGTTCGTTAACTGGATTTTACTTCCTCCCTTGTATATTGTTCGAACAACTGATTCTTTAAGCTTTTTAGGCACTATTGATTTATCGAAGCTCAGATTTATCAACTTTGTTATAATGGGAGCAAAAATGTTTATATTTGATTTCAGATCTATCGTTCTGATACCATCTGCTCCAGGCGCCTTTTGGACATTTAGGCGATGCAACAAGCTTTCTATCTCCGAGCATTCAATATCTCCAAAATACATAGAGTCTCGGAATATCGCATTAGTATGCTCTGATGTTGTTAGAGTACACCGATGAATGATCGAAACTGCCTGCTGCGAAAAAAGGTTTGCAAATTCGTCTGCTAGTGCAGCTGTGTTCGTACTACGTGAGAAGTTTTTTCGAATGATGTCGTCCAAACACGGCTTCTTTCGTCCTAAAATTTCATTTATTAACGCCCACGTTTTCTTCGGATCGCCTCTTGTTTGCTCAAACTTTTCTTTGTAGAATTGATCCTTGGTTCTAGAAATTTTTTTGTTCACCCGGTTGCGCAGCTTTTTGTACTCAGTTTCATATGTCACATTGCCACGGTTGTTCTTCCACCTACGATATAGTACATCTCGTTCCTTGCATAACTCAACGATATCCCTGGTGATCCATGCAGCACTTTTTCTGTGATTGTTTTCCTCACAAACAATTTTTGCGTTAGAATATATTTCATTCATTTTTTCCATCAATAAGTTAAAAAGTATTTCGGGTTCCGTTTCCTCAATTACTGGGGCCCAATTCGTAGCTCTTATCATCTGATTTACTTTGCTCGTCTTTACGACATAGCGCAATGACATGTCATTATCAAGTTCGTGCTGATGTTGATTGTAAACCCCATATAATGTGCTGTAATGATCGGATATGTCATTTTCTACAATAGCCGAGAACGTTTTTGTATCGGGTAAATTCACCAAAACATGATCAATTAGTGTGCAGGTACCTATGTTTAGATTGATCCTAGTAGCCCCTTTTATGATGTTGCACAGCCCATGTGAAGCGAGCATTTCGTGGTAATTCAGGACGTTACTATTTGGGTTATCATTTATATTTATGTTCATATCACCCAAAACTACCAGATCGTTGTCCGCTCTTTTCACGTTGGTGATTTTTATAAATTCATCCAGGAGTTCACTTTGATTGTGTTTCGGTGGTTGATAGATTGCACTTATAACTTTTCTTTTCGAAAATGACAAGGTTTTAATGGTTAGGTTTTCATACGCTATTGTTTTAATATCTAGTCGTTCGTAGTTTATATTATTTTTAATGAACATAGCTATGCCTCCACCTTTTCTGTGCGTCCGATTATCAAATTCAGCACAAAAACCGTCCAAATGATACAGACTGTTCTCCTCTATTTTTATATTTATTTCTACCAAAACGATTATTTCAATATAATTTATAATTGGGAAAATGGTGGAGGTGAGAAGTTTCCGAATACGCACCACGACTCCCAGTAATGTCGAGATCACTACCGCTATCAAAGCACTCAAAACCAACAAAGCGGTAGGACTTAACCGTATTGCGGCAGAGCTCTTACGAGAAGAGCCAACAACATCGGCTGAGCTTCTGCTTCCACTTATAGAGAGAACTTGGGAAGCTGAGAGCTTTCCTAACGAGTGGAAAAAGGAAATGATCGTCAAGCTGCCTAAGAAAGGAAATTAAATGGAGTGCGGAAACTGCTGCCTGCTGTAGCTAAAATAATAGCTAAAATCATCCTGGAGCGAATCAAACATCATTTTGAAGGTACACTCGATGCCGAATAAGCAGGTTTCCGCTCTGGATCCTCCGGTTACGACCACATCAACACCCTGCGGATTATCATCGAACAGTGCATTGAATATCGATCGCCACCCCACCTGCTGTTCATCGATTTTTTATCGAGAAGGCGTTCGATAGTTCCAACATGGAGTTTATTTCGCATGCCGTACGCAGGAGAGGTGTTCCCGATAAACTAATTGCTATTCTCAAAGCTACATATGAAGGCTCCAAATATCACGTTCTGCATAGAGGAGGGTTGTCTGAGGAATTTGAGATCCAAAGAGGGGTAAGACATTGCTTCATCCTTTCACCAATTTTATTCCTATTGGTGATTAGCGATGTGCTTCGTGCACCTTTGTCGACGGGAAACGGAGGAATTCGATGAGAGAGTAGAGGATTGATGAAATAGAGGAACGATGGTGGAACCGAACTGGATATAGCCGACAGGATCGCCAAAGCAAAGTCCGCGTTCGGGATGTTGTCCGAAATATGGCGAAGCAATGCAATCAGTTTGAACACCAAGCTAAGACTACTCCGCTCCAACGTTGAATCCCTGCTGTTATATTAATGCAGCACGTGGAGAGTCACCACTACTATCACCAGAAAGTGACAGTTCCATAGCGAACCATGCTATGCAATGGAACCCTTTAACTCAGGATGGCAGAAGAGCTGGCGGCATAAGGAATATAAGGCCCAGAACAGTCGAGAAGGAGACACGGCAGTTATGGAAAAGTTGAGGAGAACTCAGACATATTGCCAGAAACCGTACACGATGGCGCGTAGGCGTAGTAGAGGCCCTAGGACCCACAAGGGGATACAGGACATAGGTAAAAGTGTAAGTACAGTGCTTGGACAATTTCTCTTACCACTTTATTTGGAAATGTTTGTGAAATATTCGCATTTGTTTTCTTGGTATAACCCTAAAGTTGTATACCGTAGGTCCACACCAACTTTAGCACTTGCTTGTATAAAAGCAGCTTGTTCTCAGTACTAAGCTGGGAATGTTTTTCGAGTAACCAATTCATTTCTCTATATTTGATTTCAAGTTCTTTACGTTTTATTTTCACGTGCGAATTCCATTTCAGCCTTGCGTCGAGTGCTATTCCCAAGTATTTGCCCTCGTTTGAAATAGACATTCCTCCCAAGTTCACAAAAATTGGCAAGTCATTAGTTTTCTTATAAGTGAAATTCACGTGAACAGATTTGGATTCGTTGAGGGTGATCCGCCAGTCCCTCGTCCATTCATTTTTATTTAGCGTGTTTTGCAGTTTTTCAGTCGTTTCTTCGATTGTTTTACTTACTGCTAGGATAGTGGTGTCATCGGCAAACGTAGCAAGGATAGTGCTATCTTCTTTCGCTATATCACGAGTATATAACAGATAGAGAATTGGCCCACGAGCGCTTCCTTGCGGTATGCCGGCCGAAATTTCTTTGAGCTCCAAGTATTCGTTTCTATGTCTAACACGGAAGAGCCTATTCCCGGGATATGATTCTAGAATATCGTACAAGCATACAGGGAGAACTTGTCGTAATTTGCCTTAAAAACGAAGCACCTTATCAAAAGCTTGCGAGACGCCAAGAAATACGCTTGGGCATATACTTATTTCTTCAAGTGCTTTCTTGATTATGTTAGTAATTCTATGCACCTGGTCAATCGTCGAATTCTTACTTCTTAACCAAATCTGGTGGCCAGGGATAACATTATTTTTTTCTATAACCGGTTGCAGACGCCTTAGTAACATCCTTTCGAACATTTTGGATATGACTGGAAGAATCAAAATTGTCTATACGATTTTACCCCATTTGGCGGTTTTGCTGGTTTTAAAGCCATTATTACTTCCGCAACTTTCCACTGGCTTGGCACGTGTTTAAATCTGAGCGCGGCATTTCCAATATGAAGAAACTTAATCAATGCTTTTCTAGGTAAAACTTTGAGAAAGCTTTGAAAGCCGTTTTTTCTTATTCATCACTCCACCACCATGTTTGTTGGCGTGTTGTTGATGACCTCTTGAAGTTCCTAGCAGTGATTTGGCCTTCTTTAAGCAAGTTCGCTGTAGGGAATCCCACATATTTTGTGCTTTGCATTCGTCATCCACAGCTGATGGTGTCTGAGAAGTAATTTTTCATCACGAAAACAAAAGCGTCGCCTATTTTTTTGTCCAGATTGTACCACTTATTTTCTCAGACACCCTTAATTGTTTGCTTTTCTTATATGTCTTCATACAAATTTCTGTTAGCAGGAGATGGTGTTGCTTGGCGATCGCTCCTCCCAGGATCACTTTGCAATCTTTTACCTGAGGCCTCATGAAACTGGCTACCAAATGGTAGTCAATCTGGGTTCCATCTCCAACACTGCTATAAGTGGTCAGGTGCCGGCTTTGTTTGATGAACATGATATTCAACAATATAAGACCGTGTGATTTGCACATGCTTAGGATGTCTTCACCTGGAAGGTTTATGGTGCCGTATCCCAGTCCTCCATGGCTGACTTCATAGACTTCGTTTAACTTCCCGATATGTTCATTCAAATGTCTTCCAACAAACAGAAACTCTTTTTTTGGGCTGTTCTCAAAGAGATTGCAAAAATCTAGCCAAAATGCATCTTTATCCGATCGCATCCAATTTGAGGAGAATACGCACTGACAATATTCCACACCTCTCTTTGTATTACTAGTTTGAGAAATATCAAACGATCGCTGGGCTTCGAAATAGGCAAAATATTATCAAGTAGCTCTGCCGCAAGGATGATACCGATTCCGTTCTCAACCTGTTGCGCTGCGCAGTAGAACATCTTATAAGCTTTTGTCCTAACGTTCAAGAAACGCGCCCAATTTCCGGTGTTTTACCACTTCATTTCTTGGACACACAAGATGTGTACCCGCCTTCTATGCATCATCTCTTCCCAATCGTAACTTCGACCGGTCATACTTCCAACGTTCCAGCTCGCGACCCTTATCATTCATCTAATCTATTTCATTATTTTGATAGCCCCCGGAATCCGTATAGCACTGACCCGAACATTTCTGCTTGGTCCAGGGTCAGTACCATGCGCAGCTGTGGTAGTGCCTGGCGGGGTAGTACCTTTCGTTTTAGCAAGTATTTCCGTAATGATGCAGTTGAACACTTTTAAGACTCAGAAACAGCGGCGTCAAAACCATAGCTTACGCGGACAAAGTCGTGCTGCTGGCAACAGGAAAATTCGTCCCGACGCTGAGCGAGCAAATCGAAGGGGCACTAAGATCCATTGACTCCTGGACGCAGAAATGTGGACTAGCGGTCAATCCCCAGAAAACGGAATTAGTACTTTTTACTAAAAGAAGAATAATTCCTCAATTCGTAACACCTTCTGTAAGGGGTGCCTCCCTAAGTATCTCCAGCAGTGCGAGATACCTCGGTCTGGTGCTTGATAGAAAACTGAATTGGAGAATGAACATTAACGATAGAGTCAAAAAAGCCACGATAGCTTTCTACTCGTGTAACAGAATATTCGAAAAACTTGGGGACCGAACCCTACAACCTAATTGCTACCACAAAGTTCAAATATTAGCATGCATTGGCGGGACCAGTGCAATGAGAACCACACCTACAGCGGGATTCGAAGCCATCCTCAAACTGCTTCCGCTGGACATCTTTATACAAGCATCGGCGGCTATTAGTGCCGTAAGATTAAGCCAAACAAGTAGCTGGAAACCAAATTCTATGATCCTACGCAGATACCTGGGCAATGTATCTACATAGTACAGACTGCACAACGCCACACCTGGAGTTCACAAGACAATTTTCAAGCACCTGCCCGAGCAGAGAAGAATGAAAAACTGGCCGAACGCTCAACCATAGCCGTGTACACCGATGGATCCAAAATCGAAACGAGTGGCGGCGCAAGCATCTTCTCTGTAACTTCTTTTTCAGTCAGGCGTCTAAACTACAGCAGCGTTTTCCAGGCGGAGGTCCTAGCAGAGACAATAACGGCCCGTGAGACTGCGATGAGGGCAATACCACGCGAGGATATCACATTTTTCATCGACAGCCAAGCAGCAATAAAAACAATATCTGCAACAGAAGTAAAATCGAAGCTTGTTAAGTGTTGTAGAGAAGAGGTCAAGGTTCTTGGAACACAGCACAAGGTAGAGTTCTGCTGCGTCCCTGGACATGCCCACTTGGAAAAAGGTTTTAAACCGTTTGATGGGCAAGCTCTTATTCAAAATATAAATACGTCGTATATAGCCAATAGTGCAATAATAAATGCATCACTTACCGAACTTAAGGAAGAAATAAAGATACTTAAACCTAAGAAGGCTCCTGGATATGACCTAATTACGGGAGAGGTTCTTAAAGCACTACCAAGAAAAGCTCTAATTAAGCTTCTGTTCATTATAAACGCCGCGCTTAGACTAAAATATGTTCCCAGTCAATGGAAAGTCGCCGAAGTCATAATGGTCGTTAATCCCGAAAAACCGTCGAACGAAAAAACGTCTTATAGACCGATTTCGCTTCTTCCAGTTATATCCAAAGTGTTCGAGAGAATACTGATTTAGCGAATACAGCCGGTCATAGAAAGGGCATCTTATTCCGGATCATCAATTCGGATTCAGAAGTAAGCATTCTACAATTGAACAAGTGCATCGAATAACACATGCAATCGAAAAGTCACTTGAAGAAAAAAAGATTTGTTCAAGCGTATTCCTTGACGTCTCTCAAGCCTTTGACAAGATCTGGCATGAAGGCTTAAAGTTTAAATTACGACAAGTTCTGCCAGAGGACCTATACAATATTTTGAAGAACTACCTTACGAATAGACTATTCCGCGTCAAATGTGGAAACAAATATTCAGATTTTAAGGAAATAACGGCTGGTTGCCGTAAGGAAATGTACTTGGTCCAGTTTTATATCTATTATACACTCGTGATATACCGCAAGTAGAAGGCACTCAGCGAGCTACATTTTCCGTCGACACTGCTATCTTGGCAATAGGTAAAACGGTTGAAGGTACTACAGAAAAACTGCAAGAAGCTTTGGATAGAGTAAATGAATGGACAAAGGTTTGGCGAATCGCACTCAACGAGACCAAATCTGTTCATGTAAATTTTACTTATAAAAAACTAAATAATTTGCCGATCTTTTCAAACTCGGTTAAAATTCCCTTTGCAAACGAGGCTAAGTATCTTGGAATGACACTTGATGCAAAGCTGAAATAGAAAGCGCATGTAAAGAAAAAAACGCAAAGAACTAGATAATAAATATAGAGAAATGTATTCGTTACTTGGAAAATATTCCAAGCTTAATATAGAAAACAAACTGCTTTTACATAAGCAAGTCATTTCATTTCATTTTTAATGCATTTTATTACTTCAATTCATTATATCTTACATGCTAAAAAAAATGCTTAAAACTAGCTTAATTAACTTATGTAACTATCTTATTCTAACTTACTGGCCCCTTGCGGGCGCTCTAAGCTAAACCTAACTCTTAACCTATGTCTTTCGACGTAACCTAACTAAATTTATTTATTACTACTTAACTAATTAACAAATTAAGAACTAAGACAAATGTTTGTTGTATAAAAACTTAGTACATGGACTGTTTTTTTTTTTCAACTATTGTAAACTAGATAAAACTTATAACTACCTTAAAAGTAAACTTATGCTAACTTAACTACGAAGTGTAATTAAATATACTCTTTTTTTTTTGTTAAGCCAAGTGCTGTGCTTGATTTTTTGTTTTTTTTTTAGCCAAGTGCTGTGCTGTTTTTTTGTTTTTAAATTTTTTTTTTTTTTTTTAATTTTTTTTTATATTATACAAACTTAAGACTACCTTAAAACTATGTGAGCCGGCCATGGCAATAAAAAGACGACCCACTCTGCCTACGTTACAGGCTAACCCGGATTGGGGGGAAACGACGACGGCGTTCCCTCTTCTTCTCTAAGCCACCAAAATTGGTCATGCTGCCTACTAACGTCTTCAATGTCGCGGTTGGAAACCGCCCTACTGTACCGGAGACGCTCTACACTACTCTGTGCGACGTCTCGGTCGTAGTTGAGTCGCCTATCCACAGCTGTTCTGTCGACGTGGAAGATTAGCGGCACCGCTAACTTATCCTGGATCAGACCTCTCTGATCAAGGTATAGGAATGCTTCTGGTGGGATAAAGCCGTTAAGGCGAACACTCTCGTGATAGAGATTGTTGGGGTAATAAGCCCCAAAGATCAGGCTATTCATCGAAGTCATTGCTCTTGAAATGTGCCTTCGAATCATCTTGATCAAGAAATTATCCACTCTGATCAGATTCGCCCTGTTGTACAGGACCTCATTAGGATAGAATTTTATGTACTCAGACTCTGGTGTTCTGTACAAACGAAGGCAAGCCCTCTCAAACACCCGCATCTTTTCCAATAAGCTTGGCCCTACGTTGAACCACACGGGACATCCATATGCGAGCATAGGCCGAATGAGGGCCATGTAGCAGATTACCTTCACCCTTGCATCGAGTTGGCTGCTATAAAACAGTCTCTTTGTAAGGGCGAAAGCAACTTTGGCTCTGGCCAGAGCAGCATCTATATGTTTGTTAAAATACAGATATTAATCTAGCCAGATCCCAAGGTATCTGACTACACTTCGACTCGCAAGTGGCTGTCCGTGCTGTCCCACGATAGAGAACTTTCGCCAATTCTTTCTGGTGTCCCTAGAGGCCCCAGACAACGGCGTTCTGAACAGTATGGTCTCCGACTTCTGAAAGTTAATCTTCAACTTCCAGTCGTCGCAGTATCTCTTGATCTTGATCGGAAGATCGTTTTGATTATTCCTCCGAAAGATCTTGTTTATTTTCGGGAACATACTCGGGTTGTTGAATTTTACAGCACGAATTTTCCTGTCCCAGTGCAAATTTACAGAAAGTCTGTTCATCATTCATTCATTTTCAATGGCCCGCTAATCCTTCATGAGGGTCGCGGGGGTAGGATGCTCAGGTGGACTCTCCATCCTTCTCGATCCTCCGCCATTGACTCCAATTCATCAGGGAGAATCCCTAAGCGGCTCCAAGAGAGATGTCGGACTTGATCCAACCATCTATTTCTGGGCCTTCCGCGAAGTCGTCTACCTGATGGCACGGCAACCATGGCGCGTCTTGGAAGCCGGTCTGGGGGCATACGCACTACGTGACCAAACCATCGAAGCATAGATCGTTCCGTTCGGAGAAGTAGCTGCTCAACGTTGAGCGCCTCGCGTACTCTGGTGTTGCGCACTCGATCCCTACGAGTTATTCCAACAACACCGCGAAGGAACCTCATTTCGGCAGCTTGTATCCGCGATCTTATTCTTTCCGTCACTACCCAAATTTCATGACCATAGGTGAGAGTTAGAACATACACCAAGTTAAAAACCGATAGCTTAGCTTGAATACTAAGTTCGGCCTTCCTTATAACAGATTGGCCAAGCTCTCTCAAAATTGATCCAGCCTGACCAATTCTACAAGATAACTCGGCATTGCTCCTCCCATCACTCGTGAATAAAACCCCGAGGTACTTAAACTTCTCCACCTGCTTCAGTGGGACTCCACTAACATGCAGAGTGCACTGAATGGGTTTTTTGGAAACGACCATTACTTCCGATTTGTTCACGTTGATCTTCATTCCAGCATCATCACAAACGGCTACAAACCTTTCGAGTGCGCGCTGAAGTTCGGTTTGAGAGGACCCAAGGATGACCAAATCATCCGCAAAGAGCAGATGACTAATCCTTAGGTCTCCCACTTTGAAACATTCTCCGCCACGGCTGCGCTGCAACATCCAATCCATATATACAATGAAGAGGAGAGGTGGCAAAACGCACCCCTGGCGGAGTCCAACGCCCACAGTGAAAGGTATTGATTTAACACCGTTTATCCGAACACAGCTCTTACAGTTTGTATATAAAGACTGAATCGCCCTTAACAGGGAACCATCAATCCCATACTCCTGCACAACACTCCAGAGTTTGCCTCGAGGAACCCTATCATATGCTTTTTCCAAATCCACAAAACAAGTGTAGACAGGTTTGGCATATTCCCAGGCTTTCTCAAGAACCATTCTGAGAGTGAACAACTGGTCGGTTGTGCTTCTACCGGGACGAAAACCGCACTGCTCATCCCCCAAACTGTCCTCAACCACAGCTCTGGAACGCTTTTCTAACACCTTAGCGAAGACTTTTCCAGGGAGACTTAAAAGAGATATACCCCTGTAGTTGGCGCAATCTCTTTTGTCCCCTTTTTTAAAAAGAGGAACTATCACCCCCATTTGCCAATCACCAGGTGTTTCACCGCATTCCCAGGCCACTTTAATGACACGCGAGAGCCATTGCACTCCCTCTTTACCTAAAGCCTTGAGCATTTCTGGCCGAATTTCGTCCACACCAGCAGATTTGCCAACTTTTAGCGACAGAAAGTCTGTAATTTTCTTTAATTAATTGCGAGAGATTTTTAATCAGCGACTTCAGCGTCCTAACCTCCTCCGAGTTCTGTCTGTCAGTAAACTGTCTGTACAAGGTTTTTAATCTCGACAGCAGTCTACTTTTATGTTCGTGCAGTGCGTCAATCGTTGCATTGCGGTATATGTCCACGTTGTCAGTGTGTCGATACCGAGGTATCGTACTGTCCATCGTTCGTTTTATTGTCTCGTCCATTTGTTTTAGATATCTATCAATCTCCTCGTTTGACAGATTCCTATTAGACGGTAGGTTGAGCAAGTTTGAGGAGAGTGCTCTCGTCAACTGTCTGGAGAAGCGAGTCCAACGCGTTCTACTGTAATTGTAGGCGTGCAATTGGACAAACTCCTCCAGTTCCGCAATTTCGTTGGGAATCGTTATTTCGGCTCTGAGTCCGCAATGGTCACTGTCATACACAAAAGTGTGTAAGCAGTTTATCGTTTGTCGGTCCATGTCGGTCAGTTGTAACCGTACGTCGAACAGCATTAGATCCAGATAAGATCCGCTTCTAGGATACGACGGACTATCCGTCGCTTTTAAATCTAGTCGATACTCAACACTGTGCCGACCCCACCAATTGAATAGTAGGTTCCCTCTAGAATTTGGTGTGTTATTTCCCCAATCTCTATGTTTGGCGTTTAAATCACCGGCTAAAATGTAAAAGTTCTCTTCCGACTCCAGCCTAAGTATTCGAAAAAGTGTTTCGAGCTCTGAAATAAAACAAGTGGATTGAGTAGCTTCAGGAGCATAGACTGCGACCATATACATTCTCTTTCCACTATGGAGAGGGATATACACGATACATGCTTCCAGCTCCCGGAATCGACGCACTTTACCGCAGTACACTACTTTATGACGTAACTCTTTTCTAATGAAGATTGCGACACCTCCTCCTTATACAGAGTTGGGTCGGTCTCTTCTTATAATATTATAACTACTGTGCCTCAACTTGTGTTTCTGGGATAGCTTAGTTTCGCTAACCAAAAGCACATCGGGAGAATGATCTTCAAGCAACTTGAAAAGTGCGGCTCTTCGTTCGATCCTAATCAGTGAATTCACATTCACCGCAAGGATCTTTAAGGATTGCTCCGCCATGTTCGTACCCATTACGATTGGTGGTGCGTTAGGCCCGGCAGAAGCGCGTAGATCTGGTCCACCCGTTTCGCCTGCTCCTGAATTTGTCGCTGAAGTTGGCCCATCTGCCCCTGGATAGAGAGCAAGATAGCCAACAAATCAGGTTCAGCCTCCGGTGCTCTCGGCTTTGGGACCTGCGGAACAACCTTCGGCTGCGACTGTACCGTATTCCCCCGGCCTGACGCCATTTGGGCGTAGGTCACTTGGGGAGAGACGGATTGTGCAGGAACAATTGGAACGGGCGGACGCTTCACTTTCACCTTCTGCTGACGAGCCAGATTTATTCTTTTAATGTACTGGAACTTAGGGCAACCCCGATAGTTTGCGGTGTGCCCCGTGTTCCTACATAATGCGCACGTGAGCTGACTTTTTTCAGTCGCGCCTTTCCTACCTAGCGCGCATTCCTCTGCTTTGTGGTCTTTTCCACATTTTACGCATCGAGGCTGCATATCGCAGTTCGACGCGGCGTGCCCAAACCTTTGGCAACGAACGCATTGTAACATGCCTTCGCTCCTCTTTACTCTTTCCCAGGTGACAACCTGGTAGTCTAGGACTTTAATACTCCTTAGACCATCCAGTTTGCTGTTGGGTGACAGCTGAACCAGGAAGAACGGTAATTTCCGCTTCTCCCTTTTGGCCTTAGCTGTGGTGAACGGCTTAACCCCTACAAAAATGAGATCAACGCACTCCTTCTCTTTGAGTAGCTTCAAGAGCTCCTCCGGTTCGGTGGACGGTTCCAACCCCTTTAGCGGCATGGTTTACAGCTTTTCCGCCTTCGGGGTGAAGGAGAAGAACTCCGTCGTCGAAGCCCTCAATAAATCTTTGATTTGGTGATACTGATCCACTGTATTACAGTGGATAGCATGCCTATCTGCACTAAGTCTTTTAACATAAAAATTATTTCCTATGGCCGACTTACATAGTTCGATGGTATCCTTAAGCTCCATCTTGAAAGTGTTTATTGGTGGCACCCTTTGCTTCTTCTGCTACTGTTGCTGTTGCTGCTGTTGTTGCTGCTGCTGTTGTTGTTGTTGTTTTTGTTGTTGTTGTTGCTGTTGCTGTTGTTGTTGTTGTTGCTTTTGTTGCTGCTGTTGCTGTTGCTGCTGCTGCTGCTGATGATGTTGTTGCTGCTGCTGTTGTTTCTGCTGCTGCTGTTTTTGCGGCTGTTGTAGTTGCAGCTGTTGTGGTTGCTGCTTTTGCTGCGGCTGCTGCTGCTTTGGTTTAGGCTGCCGTTGGGCCTTTGGCTGTAGCTGTTGCTTATGCTGCTGTGTTTGCGGCAGTTGTTCTTGCTGCTGCTGATGTTGCGGCGGTTGTTTTTGCGGCTGCCGCAGTTGCGCCTGTTGTTGCTCTTGCGACTGATGTTGTTGCTGTTGCTGCACTCGATGAAGCTCCAGCTCTCGCTCCTTCTCTCTTCGGGCAATTTGTTTAGCCTTGATGGCATTCAACCTCTCTTGGAGCTGCCTTATAGCATAGTTTAGAGTATCGACTTCTTCCTCTTCATCGTCTGACTCAGAGGTTGCTAGATCAGCAAAACTGTTGCTGCCTCCGGTGAAGCGGCCTTCTCCACCGTCAGTTCGTATTTTTTTCGTTTTTTGAGCTGCCACTGTTGTTTTCGTTGGCGCCCCTCCCTTCACTCCAACCGGCAGCTTTTCGGTTGAAGCTGACAGAGAGGCGCACTTGACCAAGTTGGCAGCCGGCCTTAGCCTTCTCCTTCTTTTCGAGGTACCCTCAGCCGATCCTGAAGCCATATGGTCTGACGCCATGACTTCGTCGTCGGCCGATGTTGTACAGTCCGCTGATCCCGTAACAGGGATAGCGAACCGCTGCTCAGACGCCATCGCCTGATGTTGTTTGGGAACTAACTCACTCACACTATAAGTCTCTTTTAATTAAAAAAAAAAAAAAATAAAAATCTTAGGCCTGGCCGGGGCTTGAAACAGTGCCCCTGGCTTAACTGACTGCTAACCTTTTGTCTAGGCTAACTTGCCGCTTACGAAACCACTTTCTAATTTTCTTCTTAAATCAGTTACTGCTATTTAAGAAGAAGCCGAAACACATGTATACGCCGCGGAGGTCTGTGAACGACTGGACATAAGCAAGTACTAAAGCCTGTATGGACATATGGTATACAACTCTGGGGTTGTACCAAAATAAGTAATATTAAAATTTTACAAACTTTTGAAAACAAAGTGCTAAGAGGTATTGTTAATGCGGCATGGTATATCAGAAACAGCGATTTTCACAGAGATCTTGTCATTAAAACAATCGAAGACGAAATCAATAACTACACGAGAAAGCATAAAAGTCGACTAGAAAGTCACGTTAATATAACAGTCCTCCAAGTTTTGGATGAAACACATTTACTATGTCGTCTACAAAGAACCAAACCTTCAGACTTAGCGCGATAAGTAACCGCGTCTAAACTGCGGAGCTAGCAGAGGGTACCTGCAAAACGTCATTATTTCTTGAAATGAAAGCTACTTGATAAGTCGAATACTTTGTTGTAGTAAAAAAAAAAACAAGTCTGTTTTGAAGGGAGGTGTTTTAGTGGGTAAGAATACCACATTACTATGAGCACGCGCTGTCGATCCTCACAGTGTCTTGTTGAAGATTTTCACCTATCACTGAAAAAAAAAAAAAAAAAAATTAAAGCATACCAGGAAATGAGAAAGCTGACGAACTGGCTAGAGGACGTTCGACACTAAGCTCGGACCAATCCGACCCCTCAGTGTACATCCCGCCTTGCACACTCAAACTTGAAGTAGGGAACAAAGCCCTAACGGAGGCAAACAACAGATGGTCCTCTCTAGATACTTGTATCATCACGAGGGAGCTATGGCCTACATTTGGCAGTGCAAAAACCAATAAACTCATGCAGAGGGATAGAAAATCACTCTCTACTCTCATAGGAATTATCACGGGGCACAACACTATGCGATACCACATGAAAAAGTTACTTGTGACGAATAAAGACCTTTGTAGGGGCTGCGGCGTCGAGGAGGTTCACGAGGACACAACCCACTTTCTCTGCCACCTAAGAAATAGATATATTTTTTCTTCGCGAGGAAGGGATTTTTCTTTTTTCTGTCTTCTTTTCCCCCACGGGTATCACAATGGGTCTATGCTGACCCGAGTGTGGTGTAGAGGATTTCCGTCCCTACACCAGCCCACTAACCTAACCTTACCTAACCATGACCCGCTATATAAGCTACATATGTATATAAGAACAAGAGTAAGCGGTACAAAGCTGTCATTTATTCGACACTACCGGAATATTTTTGAAAAATAAATAGTTTGCGAAGAATGTTTCGCTTACAAATTAATACTTTTTTGACACTTTTTCTCCATGCTCTAGGTATACACCCCCAAATGAGACTATTGAGGTATAGTTCCTTGAGATCAGCATAATCCCGTCAGGTACTGCGGATTTAAGAAGAGAAAATTATCTAATTGCCTACTCAATTCTTTTCTTTGTAATTATTGTAGATCTGTCGGAGTTTCCGTTACCATGGTACTCTTAGTTTCGAAGTTATTTTCTAGATGAGTCGTGCATCCCAGAAAGTGCATTTTTTAGCAGATAACTAAGTGATTCTGCACAGTATTCAGTCTACCTTCCGTCGGGTTCCTTGAGAGATCCTAGAGTTTTCGATTCTGTGGATAGGATTTTCCTCAGTTTCGCAGCTTCTGCCGTACCCTTGATCTCATTACAGAAGTATTGCCAAGAAGGGCGTTTAACTTTCTGTGTCTTATTTTTGAAATTTCTCTGACTGGACTTTTATTTTTCCCAGTCCGATTCCAGTTTTGTTCTTTTGGCTACATTTAGAAGGTGCCTGGTTAGTTTCCTTATGTTAACTTGTTCCTTCGACCACTTTTTTGAATCTTTTATTTTGATTTCTGGACATGCTTTAATATAGGTTTCATTGAAAATGGATGTTATATCCTCAGCCTTGCGATCGATGTCTGCAGATCTTTGTCAGTTACCTTCCTAGAGGAATCCGCCACTTCTCCTCACCTCGTTGCTAAAGAGGTCCCAGTTGGTCTTTCTGGGGTCTCTGTATGGTATGGGTGAGTCATAGTTGTTGCCCACGAGAAATTCTGTGATTTTGTGGTCAGAATAAGATTCCTCCCGGAACATGTTGTACCTGTCGATAATAAGAGTATTCGAATTGCTACAAAGGTTGCTTCATTACCTCTATTCGCTACAATAAGGTTATTTTCAATTATAAACTCAAACAAAAACTCACCGCGTAAGTTTGTGTCTCTGCTTCCTCATTGAGCAATTCCGCTTTTTTTACAAGAGAGCGGGTAAGTATAAATGGCAGTCCCTTCTTGTCGTCAAAAGGTACGTACACGGCTGATATAATCAGTAGAGAAAGGCCCCTCCATTCAAGCTTTACCACTATTTAGTTTGTAGATAATCTATATATCTTCTATAGAAGAAAAAGATTAATCTGTTTCCCAGCTACAATGCGCGTTCTATTCTTACATTCCACGTTTTGCGGTACAATGTTGTAAGTTATTATCTTTATAACTTACTCGTAACCCATTTATTTTGCTATGGGAAATCCATGGATCTTGCATTAGGGCAATGCCAATTTTTCTATCTCCCATGAGACAAACAAGGATTTCGGTACCTGCTACGCTATGGTGAATGTTTATTTATTTTTCCTTATCACCCGCCTTCCTATTTTTCTTTCTCTTCTTCTCAACCAAAGGTCGGGTAATTCCAATGCAAACTTTATGGTCGTCTCTTTAAGATGGGTATCGACTTTTGGTTGAGCAAGACCACAGTCTCTGTTCCGGCTTCAGTATAGGCACCTACTTCTAACACTTTCCAGTTTTCGATATAGAGCTCAGGGTTGAGGTGTTGGGGATTTAACTCTAGCCTTTCTCTCGGAATGTGTGAACGCGGAATTAGATTATGGTCTTTCTTCTCGACGAGTCGCACGTCGGCATTCGCCCATGAAGCCTTCGTGCTGGTAACAAAGGCTTTGAGCCTAGGTGCTGACATATCTGTCCCGCGTGAGTAGCTGAGGCTTGTCACGCTGGAATTGTCCATCTTGACTTCAGCATACTCCAAAATCACCTTCACAGGGACTACCCCAGTCATTGAGTCAGAGGCTTCATCAGTCGGCTTCTTCATTGCCACTGAACCACAATTTTGGTCCGCATTGGCCGATGTGATCACCTTATGTCCTGACTGGCAGAGGCTTATCACGGACTAAGGTTGTCCCATCAACCCTTTCTCGCTCGTAACTTCCGCTGGCACTATTCTCTTTGGACGGCTAGCAATAGGCTTACGCTCCGCCGAGAACTGTTCCTTCAGAAAGGCTCGTACGTTATGGAGCCTTTTGCACTCACATTCTCTTAATTCCTCCCCTTTCTTGGTCCCTAATCTTCGGACTGTCAACTTGAAGTTTTTAGACCGCTTGGAGGATGTCGACATATTGGAGAAAGATGAGCTGGCAATAGAGCAGGTATCGCTTGATTCTAGAAAGGCATTTTCTTTTATTGGCATTAATCACCCCAACAACGCTTTCCTCATCTGAAGTACGGAGAAGAATTACTTCTTCATCCACTCCTACACTTCATCGCTCTTTATAGAGCTAGGAGTGCCTGATCGAATTAAGAGGAATTTAAATAAAACTAAAAGGTACACAGCTACTCAGAGTTTGCGCTAGCGACTGAGCTTACCCCCAGCCAAGCAAACCTCGGTGCATTGCCTTGGGTGATCAGTGATCACGTTTTGGTCTCTTTGCCCTCCCTTTTAGTCAAACCGATATGTGGGAAAACATCTAGCTGGACGCAGACTAGATTTAGTTATTCTCTTCAGCTCGTCATCCGGTTCACAGGAAATAGATTAAGCCTCTCCACCGCGACAAGGTAGAAATCGAGGAGAGGAGCTTACCTATTAACGGCTTTCGCACATTACCGGTAATATATACACAAGTTGCTCGTGTGGAAGAATTTACCATGAATCCAAAAGATAAACCGGAAGGTTCGATGCCGAGGTCTAGGCGAGCTAGATGGTCGTGCGCTAATTATAGCGATGTGCACAATCTGAAAGTGATGCAGTGTGATGATTGTGATAGATACTTTGCGCGTGCATCAGTATCGTCGGTTGGGCTGGAGCGTCTGGAAGAACAGCACCTTAGATCTGCAGTACCTAAAAAAAAAAAAATATGAGCTGTTAGCGCTGATGGAAAGCAGCGATGAAAAAGAAAAGCCACCGGTCACGAAAGAAAGTAAGGGTCACAACATCGGAGCTGTTGGATAAGGAGGTATCGGTAGAAGAGGTAGCGCATATATTAAAAAAAGTAAAGACGAACAAGGCACCAGGTGAAGACAGAATTAGTTATGAGTTCTTCATAAATGCCACAAACGAATTTTTGGAGCAGCTGGCGTCTGTCTACAGCAGAATGATAAATGTGGGCACAGTAGATGAAACTCTCAATAAGTCAATCGTTTTCCCGATCTTCAAAAAAGGGGACGCGAATCAACCTGCAAACTATAGAGGCATCTCTTTTATGAATAGCATCGCAAAAATCTTAATGGGAATTTTTAACGAACGACTAAGTGCATGAGTGGAAAGAAATAATGTGTAGACGGAGTATCAAGCTGGGTTCAGAAGAAATTCTCCACGGTAGACAACATTTACAATTTAGCTTCCATTGTCCACCTGAAACTTGCTGAGAAGAAAAAAGTGTATACATTTTTTGTCGATTTTAAGGCGGCTTTCGATAAAATCTGCCGAAAAGCCTTAATTTACAAGCTGCACACAATCGGAGTGTCGACAAAATTAATCAATCTTATTGAACGCATATACTCCCACACTCAAATAGCAGTATGGACAGGTGGAGATATGTCTGAATACTTTGAGATTCGCTATGGAGTAAGAGTAAAACAAGGGTGTTTATTAATTCCACTCCTTTTTGCGTTGTATATAAACGATCTTCATGACGCCTTAGGAGGAGGGCTAAATATCGACACTCTAAGAATAAGGCTGTTATTATATGCAGATGACATGGTAATTTTGGCGGCTGATCCCAAAGCTCTGCAACAAATGATAGTGCGCTTGGAGGAATACTGCAACATGTGGAGCTTGGAAGTAAATCTATCCAAATCCGAAATCATGGTGTTTAGAAATGGAGGGCGGGCAGTTATCTAATCGAGAGCACTGGACTTTTAACAGAGAACGTGTACGAGTTTTATTATCAATGCAACATGGCAATGCTTCTTAGCAAAAAAAAACCACTTAGCGCAAAATGGCGATTATTCCAGGTAGTAAGTAGAGCTATTCAAACTTATAGTGCGCAAGTCTGGGGGTTTGGTATGATTGAAGAGGTGGACAAACTACAACGTTAATTTTTAAAAAGAATATTAAGACTACAAACTACTACTCCAAACTATGCGCTGACGTTAGAAACAGGAGCTCTCTCTGGCCACTTTTACACCCTTGATTTACACCTAAGGTATATAAAGAGAACTCTTTTTGTATATTATGAAAGACGATTACCTAACCAGCTGACCAAAAAATTATTAAGAAGGAATCTGTTCTGGGTAAGAGAAATAAATATTTTTGGACTCCGTTTTGGAATAGGCTGGGGTGATGCTGAAATAACGCTACCAGAATGGAATAGAAAAAGTGCCGATTTGCTTATACAACTCAAGTCTGAGAAACACAAAGGAAACCTACAAAGAGCAGTAGAGAGTAACATGAGATTTTACAAATATTGGGATTATTCAAAAGGACAAATTTACTTTTCGGGCCATAATGATCTAAATAAAATCATGTGGATTTTTAAAGCAACATGTGATATACTATGGCTTAACGGTAGTAGATTCTGAAATTGGGAGTCAACCTTATGCTCACTATGCAATATGCGCGAAGAAGAGAATATCCAGCATTTTCTAGGCAGATGTCCTGTGTTAAATGAATTTAGATTGCGTTATCTCGGAAAAGCTTGTCTTACTGATGAAGAAATGATAGGAATTCTACATGGAGAAAACCCCAATGATTGGAATAGACTACCAAATTTCATGAAAATAGGTCTGTCTTACAGAAAAGTACTCATACAAGAATTCAATAAAAAGTATTATCATTTGTTATCCGTAAATATTTCACTTGTTCTTTATATTGTGCTCTTTATATAATACTAAATTCACATGTATCGCTGTAAATAAATCGAATTAACCAACTTTCCGACAGACGACTAATATGGTCATTGTCGTAATATTATATTTACCAACACAAATGCTAATTTGAATTGTTTATAATGAATATGTTAAACATTTTTTGTTGAGAATAAATATACTGTTTACTACTACTACTACTACATCGGAGCTGTTGGTAACACGTCAGGCGTTGTCAAAGGACCTTCCGACGTTCAGTGGCAGGCCAGAAGAATTGGCGGTCTTTATAAGCAATTGTCGAAACAGCACCGAGGTCTGCGGATTTTCTTATGCAGAGAATCTAATTAGTCTAATTCGTTGTTAAGTGTAGTTTGTTGCTGTCCGAAAAAGTGTCTGATGTCATTGTTACATAAGAGATGCTTTTCGGAACACCGGTCTTTGAAATCAGCTCCTTGCTAATGAAAATACGAGCTGAGACATTACCAAATTGTTAGGATTGAGGTACAATGTACCGTTTTATGTTTGAGTGCTTGGAATAACCTTATTTGTACCCCACCAAATCCAATTCATTCATACATTTATTCGAATCGCATTTAAATATAAAAGGCTATAATGATTACCACGCTTGCCACCCTTCGAAAAAAGCGAGAGGGGGATCATCCTCGTTTATTAAAGACTGTATCGAACAATCCGAAGACCTTAAGATAGAGCTTGAAACTTTGCAACTGTACACGACTCGAGTTAAAAATAGTCAGCTTACTCTTAAAAGCTCATCTATCTACTGTTCACCGCGTTCCGCGCTTGAGAAAAATGATTTTTCTAACTTGTTTGAATCGCTGAAACCAAATTTTTTTATTGGCGGCGTTTTGAATGCAAAACACACGTTATGGGGCTCAAGTTACAGCTCGAAAAAAGGTAGAATGCTCTATGGGGCAGGTATGGAGTACAGTTGTGATTTCCATTCGACGGGTAAACCGACTTACTGACCAACTGATACTTCGAAAATGCCTGACCTGATCCATTTTTTCGTCGTGAAATGAATATCTACCAACAAACACCTTATGAACTTGAGGTTGAGGTTGATCGTTTCGTTGAGAACGTACAGCTCGCCTCAAAGTTTTACCTAGAAAAGCATTGATTAAGCTTCTCCATATTGTAAATGCTGCGCTCAGATTCAAACACGTGCCGAGCCAATGGAAAGTTGCGGAAGTCATTATAGTTTAAAGACCAGGAAAACCGTTAAATGAGGTAAAATGGTATAGACCAATCATATGATACCAATCATACATGACACCGCTATTCTAGCAGTAGGCAAAACAATCGAAGAAACGACTGCAAAACTGCAAACGCGCTGAATAATGTAAATGAATGGACGAGGGACTGGCGGATCGTCCTCAATGAATCTAAATCTATTCACGTGAATTTTACTTACAAGAAAACTAATGACTTGCCAATTTCCCGAATACCTTTTGCAAATGAGGCCAAATACCTGGGAATGACACTCGACGCAAGGCTGAAATGGAACTCGAAATCAAATATAGAGAAATGTACTGGTTACTCGGAAATAATTCCCAGCTCAGTATTGAGAACAAACTGCTTTTATACAAGCAAGTGCTAAAGCCGGTGTGCACCTGCGGTATACAACTTTGGGGTTGTACCAAGAAAACAATCGAAGCTGAAACTAGAAGGTTCACGAGAAAGCATAGAAACCGACTAATCGGACATGTAAACAATACAGTCCTACAAATTTTGGATGAGAGCAATTTATTGCGCCGACTACAAAGGACGAAACCTTTCGACTTGGCGAGATAATGTTTAACCGCTTCTAGTTTGCGGAACATGCAGGATATTTCAGTGGAAAGTAACCTGCCAAACGTTTTTATTTCGTGATAGAAAAATTGCTTAATAAGTTATTACTTAGTTGCGATATCTAATAAATTTATATCGAAGAGTTGTGGTTTTTTAGTCAGTAAGAGATTCATTTATTCAATCATTCATTCGTTTGTTCACTGATTCATTCATTCCGTTTTCTGGCTAATAATTCTATCATCTCTTTAATACGTAAAGTGAGTGTCAAGTGCTGTCCTTCAAATTATTTCCCAGTATACGAGTACGAGCACACCTAATAAAAATTATAAATTTGTTTTGAACAATGTTCTGGTCTACTGTTGCTTTTGCAAGTGTGCTAAGCTTTGTCATGGCAGACTTTCTGTGTCTATAATATATATAGATATAAGGTACTTTACTTGTTGTGATATTGAAACAAAGGAATTAGCTGCACGCTGGTAAAACGGTAGTACATGCGATTATATGAAAACACAAGCGTTTTCACTTAGCTGAGGCCTACCAACTCCTACTCTCAACCTCCACGCGGTGACAGCAGGGTGCTTAGTACCTTAATCCAAGAAATGGGTAACCAACCCCGTTTGGAGGATTCTTAGCTGCAGCAGATGAGAGACGGCGGGAAGAGTACATTCTCACTAGAGCATTTCTTCGTGTTCGAGGCGGCAGCGGACGACTTCCCTAGACGGAGTCAACGGTGGCATCTATAGTTCCAGTTAGGTTTGAACTTAGTGAATACCTTGCGCGAGCTGCTTCGACGTATTCGGATCACAGGTCGGTTGGTTGTTGGTCAGGACCTGGGAATAGAGATGGTGGTGGAGGAGCCCTTAATGGGCTGAGAATATGGAAAAACTACTTCTGCAGACTGTCACCGGTGCGTTTGCAAGCATTGAGGCGGAAGCGGCCAAAAAAACACCTCTCCTCAAAATTAATACTACAACTAAACCAGTGCTTATCCAGTAGTTTTATTTTCGCTTACGAGAATCGTTATTCTAGAAAAAGATGATCGTATGCGATTAAAAATAAATGTAGCACTTTAGACAGGTTAAATTCCAATGAAAGTTCCTGCCTTTTTCACGACCTTCATATGCTATGACGCGAGGTCAAAAGGTTTTGTCCTTTGAAGACGACGAATTGAACTGTTCGCGTCAAGTAGTTGAGTGATAGTACGGTTACAATGGCCGTGAAAACGATCGTTGTGTTTACGCGCAAATTTTGTTATCTCTTCGACGACGCTGGGAATTCCCAGATCCCGATGAATATCTTCGTTACGTGCATACCACGGTGCGTTAACGATCGTTCTAAGAACTTTATTTTCGAAAGTTTGTATGTTTCTATTGATTTTCTTGGTACAACCCAATAGCTGTATACCATATGGTCCCACTGGCTTAAGCACTTGCTTATAGATAAGCAGTTTGTTATGTAGGCTCAACTTCAAATGTTTTCCGAGTAGCCAGTACATTTGTCGGTATTTGTTTTGAAGTTCGTCGCGTTTCTTTTTCACGTGCGATTTCCATTTGAGCTTGACATCTAGAGTCATTCCTAGATATTTTGCTTCGTTTGCGTACGGTATTTGAGCCGAGTTTAGATATAGAGGCAATCTATCCACTTTTTTGTACGTAAAGTTGACGTGAGTAAATTTGCTTTCGTTCAGCACAATACGCCAAGAATTCGTCCAAGCGTGGACTTTATTAATAGCATGTTGAAGCTTTCCGGTTGCTGCTTCAATGGTATCGCCCGTTGTCAATATCGCCGTATCATCCGCAAACGTGGCGACGACACAGTTTCTTTCTTGCGGGATGTCACGCGTGTAGAGTACAATAGGCCGCAATCTCCTTGAAGTCAGAGTAATCGTTTCCGTGCTTAACACGAAAGAGTCTCTCGGTGAGGTACGATCGTAAGATTAAAAAGAGTTGCCGTGGCAGTAGTCGTTGCAATTTATATTCCAAGCCTTCGTGCCAAACCTTATCGAAAGCTTGTGAGACGTCAAGAAATACACCACAACAAATCTTTTTTTCTTCCAGAGCTTTCTCAATCACGTCAGTTATTTTGTGGACTTGGTCAATTGTAGAATGTTTAATTCTAAATCCAAACTGATGGTCAGGAATGAGACGTCTTTCGTCGATTACGGGCTGTAGACGTTTGGAAATAAGTTTTTCGAATATAGGGAAATAGGCCGATATGATTTCTTCTCATTTAGCGGTTTGCCTGGTTTCGGGACCATTATAATCTCGGCGACTTTCCATTGCCTCGGAACATAAAGCAATCTGAACGAAGCGTTGATCAAATAGAGCAGTTTGATAATAGCTATATTCGGCAATTCCTTGACTACCTGCGCCGTTATCAAGTCGTAACCCGGAGCTTTTTTTGTCTTTAAATTTTTAATCACTTCCCTCAGTTCAATCAATGCAACTTTTTTTTACTTTAAAGTTGTCAGATGTTGTGACTGGGGAGTCGGGCGTTAACGAAGGGCCGTCGAACGGCTTAAACGTTTCTTCTAAGTGCAAGGCAAAAAGTTCTGCCTTTTCTTTGTCGCTCTTGGCCCAGTTTCCATCGATTTTGCGAATTGGTGGTGCTTGCATTTGAGGTTTCCGGATGCCTTTTAGGGCTTTCCAAAGCGAATAATTTGATTCTCTTTCACCGGAGAGATTTTCAAGATAGGTCGCTATCTTTTTGCTTTTAAATTCGCGAATACTATCTTTAAGGCGATTGCATAGTCGGTTAAGGACCGTTTTATGCTGCGGTGCACGAGTGCTTTGCCATTTCTTTCGTGCTTTTCGTTTCTCTCTCACCAGTTCAACGATTTCTCTGGGATACTTTTCGTTGCGGTTGATCTTATAGCTTCTAGAAGGAGTCTTTCTCCATGCCGCTCTTTGAATTGCTTCCACGAAGCGATCAATTTCGTCCTCTAGTTCACAAGGTGTTTTAAGTGATACATTTAAGGCGATATTTGTTTCGCAATCATTTCTAAAGCCCTCCCAATTTGTTCTATTGCTAGTGAGTCTTGGAGGTCCTTTTTTCTTGATCAGCGCTTCTCCAAGTAATAAAATTACCGGCGACTGGTCAGAAGAGAGATCAAAACATTCTTTGACTGTAATAAACTTCTCGTAAATGCCTTTTGTAACAAAAAAATCGATAAGATCGGAAATTTTTTGTGAGTCATTTGGCCAATAGGTCGGTTTTCCTGTCGAATAAAAACAACAACCGAATTCATTTGCCACTTCGTAGAGAATCTTTCCTTTAGAAGATGTACATCTTGAACCCCAGAAGGTGTGCTTCGCGTTGAAATCTCCACCAATAAGAAAATTTGAACCAAGAGCATTGAAGAAACGAAAGTAGTCGTCTTTTTCTAGTTTGCATCGCGGCGGACAGTAAACAGACGCTATATTGTAACTCAGGTGCTTATTTTTAACCCTTACTGCGCACAACTGTCTATGCTTATGTCGACCGAATGTTCGATGTTAGTTTTAATGAATAAGGACGAACCGCCCCGCGCTCTATCAGAAGGATGATAGGCGTGATAACCATCGTAGCCTTTTATCTTTATCTGCGATTCCCTTATTAGATGGGTTTCGGAGATCAAACATATGTCGATATATTCTCTTATTAGAAACATTTCTAATTCGTTAGATTTTTGTAAGAGTCCGTTTGCATTCCATGCTGCTTTTTTAAGCAAAGAGTTCATATTTACTTACATTTAGATTTATGGTTAGCCATACAAAAGCTTTCGACGTTACTGAGACGTTCGAGAATCCGTTTGTTAATTTCACATTGTTCTTCGAACTTAGCGTAGATGCAGTTTAGAATTTCATTCAACGGATCAGAGGGTGATCCGACGTTTCGTTTGGTTGCTTTGACTGCAGCCTGAGAATACGTCAGACGTACGGGGTTCGCTGGCTTGTCAGAGGTTATTTTTCGTTCAGCCTTTTTAGTGCACGACTTTGACGTACGTTTACCCGGCTTAGAAGGCTGATTGACTGTTTCAAGAGTCAGCCCTGCGCGCTGAAACATGGACTTTATTAAAAGCGGATGAAGATATCCTTGGTCGCTTCGAGAGAAAAATTCTTCGTAAGATACTCGGTCCCGTTTGCATTGACGGGTTTTGGAGGAGAAGATTCAATCACGAACTATACGAGCTGTACAGCGGAATCGACCTAGTCAAAAAACTGCGTATTGGACGTCTGAGATGGCTAGGACATGTAGAGCGAATGGACACCAACGCTCCGGGCTGCAAAGTCTTCGAATCTTACCCCGAGGGACGACGCAGTAGTCGACCTCCTCGCCGTAGGTGGCGCGCACAGGTTCAAAGGGAGCTCAACCAACTTGGAGTGCGCAACTGGAGGCAATAAGCTAACGTCTGATCTAATTGGAGAGCCTTGTTGGTTGAGGCCCAGTTTCACCCCGAACTGTAGTAAGTAAGTAATTTATTCTTCTTCTTATACCGATCATGCTGCAAAAAACTGCACCAATCATTACCCCAATTCTCAAAAAGTTATTTGCCAGTAGTCTTAAACAATGTTACATACCAAGAACATGGAGGGAGGTAAAGGTGGTTTTTATACCCAAGGCGGGCAAGGCTAGTCACACCACCGCGAAGGACTTCAGACCAATTAGCCTTACCTCTTTCATCCTGAAAACTTTTGAAAGATTGCTCGACATCTACATACGTAGCAGAATACGCCCGGGGGACTTATCCCCAGCCCAACACGCATACACGAAGGGTAAATGTGTGGAAACTGCCCTACATCATGTTGTCGGCTCTATAGAAAAATCACTTAAGGATAAAGAGTTCACACTAGCTGCTTTTTTGGACATTGAAGGAGCCTTCAATAATGTAAATACCGAAGCGGTTAAAAGAACCCTAAGAAATCTAGACATCGACATTAGTCTAATTAACTGGATTGTTAGCATGCTCGAGGAACGACATATTACCACCGAACTTAAGGGTTCAAAGCTCGAAGCATACGCCTCGAGGGGTACCGCTCAAGGCGGGGTAATCTCCCCACTGCTCTGGGTCATTGTTCTTAATGAGGTACTACAACAACTAAGGTACAGCGGGGTCAGAGCTACAGCTTACGCGGACGACGTCGTGCTGCTTGCTACAGGTAAATTCCTGCCTACCCTCAGCGAACAACTTGACGGAGCCCTTAATACTTTTAGCATATGGGCCAGGAGCTGCGGTCTAAAGGTTAACCCCCAAAAAACCGAACTCGTACTTTTTACGAACAAGGGGAAAATACCGGAGTTCAGTACACCTTCTGTTGATGGTATCCCACTCAGATTGTCCGATAGCGCAAAATACCTGGGCCTTGTACTTGACAAAAACCTCAACTGGAGATTAAATATAGAGGAAAGAATCAAGAAAGCAACAATAGCCTTTTACTCATGTAGTAGAATTTTTGGTAGAACCTGGGGACCCTCCCCCAAAATCATACTATGGATGTATACGGCTATAGTTAGACCCATACTGACTTACGGCAATCTAGTATGGTGGCCAGCTGTCAATAAATGCACCAACTTAAAGGCAATCACCAAAGTTCAAAGACTAGCGTGCATTGGCATCACCAGTGCAATGAGGACAACCCCAACCGCAGGACTCGAGGCTATCCTCAACCTGCTGCCGCTAGACATCTTTACGCGAACATCAGCAGCCATTAATGCTATGAGAATAAGTCAGTCAGCGAACTGGAAACCAAGCAGAACAGGTCACTCGATGATCTTACTCGATTACTTTGGCCTCATGCCCGTAACGGATTACATAACGCCATATTTAGACTTTACAAGGCCTTTCTCTACCGCCTACCCTAGCAGGGAAGATTGGAAAAGCGGTCATATACCTAATGCCGAATCTATAGCCATCTACACGGATGGTTCAAAAATGAGCACTGGTGTAGGATCAGGTATCTTCTCCGACCCTCTAGGTGTATCAATATCCATACGACTTCCAGACCACAGCAGTGTTTTCCAAGCAGAGGTCTTAGCAGTGGCAACAGCCGCCCGTGAGTCTGCGATAAGGGCAATACCGCCAGAAGGTATCACCATCTTTATCGACAGCCAGGCAGCTATAAAAGCGATTACTGCCATAGAAATTAAATCGAAGCTTGTGAAGTGTTGTGAAGAGCTCAGGGTTCTTCGAACACAGCACAAGGTATCGCTCTGTTGGGTCCCTGGATACGAGGGTATCCCAGGCAATGAGAAAGCCGACGAGCTGGCGAGAATCGGCTCAGCAGCCCCAACAGAACAAGTTGACCCCCCTGTGTGTATCCCGCCTTGCACACTCAAGCTCGCTGCAGGGAATAAAGCCACTGAGGAGGCGAACACAAGATGGAACTCCATGGAAACTTGCGCCATCACTAGGAAGCTATGGCCATCTTTCGACAAAGCAAAGACCGAGAGAATCATCCGTAAAGATAGGAAATCCCTTTCCACCCTCGTGGGCATCATCACGGGACACAACACTCTGCGGTACCACTTGAAGAAACTACGCCTGACGGAGGAGGAACTCTGCAGAGGCTGTGGTGATGAGGAAGTTTTTGAGGACACAACCCACTTCCTGTGCCACTGCCCGAGTCTTCAACATTCCAGGAAAAAGTTCCTCGGTAAATTCTTCTTCCAGGATCTCGAGGAACTCTCCGGCGTTTCAACGGAAAAGATGTTGAACTTCATCAAATCATCAGGGTGGTTTGTATGCAGAAATGAAGTAAGTGACTGAGTAGTTTTTAGTTTCATTGGGTAAGGGATCACTTTTCCCCCATGGGTACCACAATGGGTCATCGCTGACCTGAGTGAGAGCGTCGCTCCCTGCCAGCCCACATACCTAACCTAACCTAGTAATTTATTCTGGTATTCTGATAGGAATAACATCGGCTTCCATGAGCTTTACCTATAAGTGTGCAAAACGTTAACTTTTGTGCACCTCTGGTGGCATACTGAGATGAGGCAAAGTTCAGTGCCATTTTGAGGCTCTAAATTATTTGCTTACGACAACAGTAATTAAAACGAGGATCTTAATGGAGTATACGACATCAAATTGTAGGCAAAACTAATTATTCTATTCCTATATAATCCGCTGATTATCTGCGAAGAGGTGTTTGCAGAAAGCCTAATCACTTTTCATAATAGAACCTAAATAAGATGTTTATCAGATGGCACTTTATTCACTGATTAGGATAAACATCTCATTTCTGCACGCTTATTCTCTGAAAGAGACAAGATTTCGAATTCAAATAGAACTTACAAAATATGCAAATAAAGCAACAGCATCAGATAATCAATGTCATTACCTTTCAGATTTATCGGAATAGTATCAAATTTAAAGATACCCCAAGCACCGCTTTGTTTCTGAAGATGTTACTATCACAGCCATTGCCATTACCACTAAATACGTTATTTGTCAGCAACTGACACCGACTTTATTATACCAATAATGCCATCCCATCTTGTGCGTGTGTACTTTGTTTCAGCATGTCGATAATATGCCTAAATTGTCAATGGCTCATCACAAGAGGAGAGTTTGCCACCACCTTTGGGGGAAAGCTTTGAACTTTCATCACCCTCAGCAGTGTTAGGCCAAAGTCGATTTTTAACCAAGGTCATGGAATCAAATATCTATGGCGTATACACACGCCAGGAAATCTTTAGGAAGTTTTGAGGGTGGAATGGAGTTCCATTCAGTTTATTAACTGGAAATCGATGTCGTAAAGGTCAAGTAGAAAAGGGTGAGAGGTGACAAGAAGATAATTTTTTTGTATTATACAGTGTGACATATAGGTAGATTGTATGTCATTATGTTGGTTGTTTTTATGCTAATTGGGTTGATAAGCAAGTTATAAAGACCTTTTGAGACGCATTGCGTGAATTTGCTTCCTAGCTGAAATCAAGTAGAAAGCTAAGACTTTTTAGCTGAAGAAAAGACAACGTCAGATGGGGAAGTGAACCCTTTCTGGAAGTATTTAATTCCGGTCCGGTCAATAGCGGGTCATATGATAAGGACATGCGTAATGCATAAGATATGTTCGCCAGATTCAGTGTCCTTAAGACAAAGCATTTGTATCAGACTGACTGATGCCGATATTCTTAAAGTGGTTTAGATCCGGCTAGTTTGTCAAAAGCTTCATTGCAAGTGATACCATTACGACCAGGGACCCAAGTAAGTGTGATTTCATCATATGATTTTGATGTATATGCCCAACTAGGTCCGATGTTTTAATGTAGCATAAAAGGTGGATCTCTAAGTCGCTGGCAGCCGTAGTCTTCATAATTCTTATATGAAGAAGTGGAAATAAGACGTTACATGAAGATGTGGGACTTAAACTAAATGTACGGAGTTGCTGGCAACAGCTCCGAAAAAACATACTTATCATTAATTTGACTACGGAACATGACGTGTTTTTACGCAGCTGTCATGAATTCTGTCTCCAATGACAGATCCGCAACCAAATAGACGCTATCCTTGTTGCCTGTAGTAATCGCCGATGTAGACGTCGCAGTTTTTCATCCTCCTTTGGCCCGGCCCATCGCATTTCTTGGATGGCGTTAATGTCTGCTTTGTCAGTTAGGGCCTCCGTAAGTTCGGCTGCACGTGGTTTATAGAGGGATCTAACACTCCACGTGCAGACACGAAGATCGTTGTCGTTTTTACGTTTGCTTGGGTCGTCAACAGTAAAATCATCCGTATCCGAGGCTGTTGGTTGCATCGTAACCGATTTTTTTTTAATCGGAACGGCACAACCTGGAGGACCAGATCCTTTATTGCAACCCCTAGGATGAGGGGCCGGATACACCTATGCCAGTAACCCACTTCGTGGATATAAGCGCTACCGTTGGCCCATTAAGAGTTCATCCGCCACCATCTCGTTTTCAATACCCTGACCCAGTATTAATAATCCTTACAGACCTCAGCTTGTGTCGAAGTGGCTCAAGTAAGTTATCCGCTTGCCTGTAGACGTCACAGTTGATTCCATTGGGAGAATTCATCCACCGAATTCATTCTGAGGAGCTGTTGTTAGATTTTTGAGACGCATATTTCAGCCAATCAGGTCAACAAGAGATGTCTCGTCCGGTTAAACATACATATGTATGTGCGCTGAAGTTCACCCAGATGTGCTTGTTCGTCAGACTGAGCATACGCTCATCGTTAGTTCACTATCAGCGGGCACCACGAGGAGGTGATAAAGCGATTTTATCACGCAGCGCCGTATCACAGCAACAGTAAGCACTTAATGCTTTCTATCAGATTATGTATATATACGTATATATGCGTATATACATATTTCATGAGGAGCGGATTCCTTTTTCATTTAGTCCCCCCTATAAGTACCATAATGGGTCTATATAGAACTGAGTGCGGTGTAGTGGATTTCTGGCCTCTACGCCAACCCGCTTACTAACCTAACCTATAGGTAAATACACTTAAATTTCTAAGTAATTGTAGGTTTTTTTTAGTGAAGGTCAAAATGTCGAAAGACACTGTGGTTAGAAACCCAGAGTAGTGTGGGACTCTAACCGCACTAAAATCAAAAAACACCTCCTTAGTCATGACCAATCAGAGAAAGATCGACAAATGATTTTAGTTTCAACGTTCAGGGCGTTTGAGAAGGTACTACAATTTAAATACGGGTTCTCATAATTGTCATATTATGAGTTCGTGAAGTTTAGTTCCTCTTAATCTACGAATATTATATCGTACATTTGAAACGTCTTCTGCCTCAAGGTTAATATGCATCTGCAAGCGCTCGTTGTGACGGATTGCGTTTTTTTTAATAACTTCCGTCACATGATCAATCTGCAAAGCACGATGCAAGTCATTAGTTCTAATATAGCATGGGGCATTTACTATTCCCCGAAGGACTTTGTTTTGAAATGTTTGTATTATTTGTACAGATGTTTTCTTTGTACAACCACATAATATGATACGATATCGTTCCCCATATGCCAGAAACATGAATGTGCAAATTTTATTTTTTCGACTTTTTTAGTTTGTTTGATAAGTCTTTCTGTATTCTAACATATGTTGTGTTAGAACTGTAAATGTGCAGAAAGCGTGAAAACAACAATTTTTTACTATGTCAGTTGGGTGAATGTTGAATTTATTGTTATTTAGTAGAGCCAGACGCACAATTCTGGTCATTCCTCAAAAGTATAAAATTTGCACATTCACGCTTCTGGCATATGGGGGAAATTAACGAATTTAACGTTTAAAAAAATAAAAAAATATTTTTTCTGGAGACTTACGTCTCTTTATTATACCCAACTTAATTCCAAAATACAAATTCAACTTACACTTCTACTTATAGGCTAAAAGTGTTAATTCTTCAATTTGCTGAATGTGAGAAAATATTCCAGACGGGAATATTACACCTCACTTAAATAAATATATTATTCTGCATTATTGGCATGCATTCGACCTGACTGAATTAAATATCTTATTCTGCATTATTGGCATTCGACACTGGCGCGTGTGCTGATAATGCAGTATTAGGTGCGTTAACTCTTCCATCCTTAAAGGTCTACGGGCCGTAGATCAGCAATTTAGCTTAGTAGGTTGGAAGAGGTCATTTACCTGCGGTATCTGAATTTGGATTTTTTTCTCTTTTTTACATTTGTGTCCGAATAATAAAGTTAATATGATAGTAATGATTAAGAGATACATAATTAAATTTGAAATGAGACACATGTTGTTCCTTACAGAAAATGTACATATGTATCTTTCTTATATTTTCTAAGTGTAAATCATGTAAATACTCTAAATCTAATTTTACGTATTTAGTTGTTAAATTGGTCCGTATTATTGGTGGTAAAATCTGGGAGGTTCTTACTTCTTTGTTATGCTCTTGTCATTGATTGTTATGATATCTTCATTGAATTCTATAAGGAAGGTTCCATTCAGGATTTTGGTGGCATTCGAAAGCTTTAAAGTTCCATTGAAGTTTGTTAGTAGGACTGTATTGTTGGTTGAGAATTTATGATCGTATCCGGCATCTTTACCTTTTGCAGTGATCTGGAGGCAACCTTTGGATTTGATTCTCATTGCAGATTGTTATATCTCGCATTTTTGCGCACGGTTTTTTGCTTCCGTATTGCTCATCCTGGGTTGTGAGTAGCTCATTGATTTCTAAGTGGATTCTCCTGTTGTTTTTATTGCGGATCTGATTATCAGATGATTGTATCCTTTGGTTCTTGTTTTTGGTATGGAAATGGTATAAAGTAAAATTGATTCCTCTGCAGTGTGATAGGTTCGGCATACTCGATGGCTTCCACCTCATTATTATATGGGAGAGTTTCTATTTGTGAAGTATTTCCTGAATTTCTATCTTATCTAAGAGATTGGTATTCACAATTCCTCTTTTTGCTAACTGGATGACGGATACGATTCCGCTTAGTTCTTCCTTTAATATAGTAAGTTTATTATACATAATTTGTTCGTACTTATCCATACTTGGTCCATCTATTTTTTGGATGACTCTATTGTAATTCTCCATTATTCCTCCTGTAACTGTAGTTAGACGTTTATTTATCTTATATTGGTTATTGTTGTTTTCTATTACTACGTTTTGTGTTTTTAGTAGATTGTCCTAGTCCGTTGCGTCCGGCGTTCCGGCTATCCACTTCCACGCGGATCCGATCCAATTTATTGACCTTGCTTGGCTTGTCGTAGGCCTTTTCCACGAAGTTTCACCAATAAATTCTCTATTTGTTGCAGTCGACGGATTAGCTGCGGTCGAAGAATGCTGTTTCTGTCAATATGTTTTTCCATGGTAGGTATAAGTTCGCTTACTATGTCCTCGTATTTCGTTAAATTGATGACATGCACCATCCTGAAATTGCCATTGATGATCTTCCCATTTCCTTGTTTCAACGCTATGATGGTGGTATTGTATTCATATTCGCTGATTGTTCCAAGTGCCAAACTAAGTATTGAACTAAAACGGAAAGAAACAATTTTTTTATTGAGAGATATTCTTTGTTTGCGACTTGTGGATTTTTTTCCCGATTGCCACCTTTTCTCTTATATATAGGGGTTTTTGCTTCCCATCTCTTCGTTTAACAGCCGCAAAAATTATCTCTGCTGGTAAGTATTTCTTCGGTTTGTTCCTATTTATGTTTTCTCTGCTGATTTTGTTCTTTTGGTTTCTCTTGATGAATCCGATTAGATCCTCGTTTACTTTCGTCTGAATGAGAGTAAGATTCTGGTAATTTATTCTCTGACTTCTACCTAAAAAGACATCGCTTGGTTTTTTTTTTACTGAATTTATCGGGTTATTATAACGGCCCCGTGCAGGGACGGGTTAAGAATATCACTGCAGCGCCCCCCAACAACTAGCGCTTGTCGTAAAAGGCGACTAAGGGGACAAATCAGATCTAGGCAATATAACACCCAAGTGAGCCTAGCGACACATATACTACCATAAAAACCCTCCCACAAGTGTGCATGCGAGTCCGTGGGTTGACACGACTGGAGATCACCGGTGTCATAAAATAAAGATGAAACAATACTAAAACAGGAGCATGCACGTGTCAAACAACAAACACCATCGCAATATGGTGCAAAAATTGTATTGCAAAACTGTATCATTATGATAATACTTGCAAAAAGGAAAGGCACTACCCCGCCAGGCACTACCACTGCTGTGCATGGTACTGATCCTGGACCGAGCAGAAATGTTCGGGTCAGAGCTATACGGGGGCTAGCAACATAATGAAACAGTTTGGACGCAATTTAAGGGTCGCGAGTTGGAACGTTGGAAGCATGACCGGTCGAAGTTACGAGCTGGAAGAGATGATGAATAGAAGGCGGGTGGACATCTTGTGTGTCCAAGAGACGAAATGGAAAAACACCGGGAATCGGGCGCGTTTCTTGGACGTTAGGACAAAAGATTACAAGATGTTCTACTACGGAACGGAAAAGGCTAGGAACGGAATCGGTATCATCCTTGCGGCAGAGCTACTTGGAAACGTCTTGAGCATTTCGAAGTCCAGCGACCGTTTGATGTCTCTCAAACTAGTAATACAAGGAGAGGTGTGGAATATTGTCAGTGCATATGCTCCCCACAATGGGTGCAATCAGATAGATAAGGATGCATTTTGGCTAGATTTCCACAATCTCCTTAAGAACATCCCAAAGGAAGAATTTCTGTTTGTGGGAGGAGATTTGAATGGACATGTCGGGAAATCAAACGAAGACTATGAAGACTGCCATGGAGGACTAGGATATGGCACCAGGAACCTTCCTGGTGAAGACATCCTAAGCATGTGCAAATCACACGGTCTTATCGTGTTAAATACCATGTTCATCAAACAAAGCCGACACCTGATCATTTACAGCAGTGGTGGAGATGAAACTCAGATTGACTACCATTTGGTAGCCAGTTTCATGAAGCCTCGGGTAAAAGATTGCAAAGTGATCCTGGGAGAGGCAATCGCTCGGCAACACCGTCTCCTGCTAACAGAAATTTTTATGAAAACACGAAAGAAAAGCAAACAAACAGGGGTCTCTGAGAAAATCAAGTGGTACAATCTGGACAAAGAAAAAGGCGATGCTTTTGTTTTCGTAATGAAAAATTACCTCTCTCACACCTTCAACGGAGCTGAGGATGAAGAGTGCAGAGCACAAAATATGTGGGATTCCCTACAGCGAACTTGCTTAAAGAAGGTCAAATCACTGCTAGGAGCTTCAAAAGGCCACCATCAACACGCCAAAGAAACATGGTGGTGGAGTGATGAAGCTAAGAAAGTGATAAATGCGAAGAAAGCGGCTTTCAAAGCTTGGTCAAAGTGCCCCCCTAATAATAGTGACGAAAAAGCTCGCCTCGAAATGGAATACAGATGCTGCAAGAAAAAAGTGAAGAAGAAGTGCGCTCAGCTTCAAGCAGAGAGTACGGAGGGCCTGTATCGGGAGCTGGAGAAAATATTTTCCCCGGTTGCTGATGCAAACCAGGCTATCCAGGAGCTGCGAAGACACAATATGAACAAGAGTGCCACTATCTTCAAAATAGCCGCCCAAAGAAGGAAGAATGCTCAGGAGATTCGTTCGCCAAAGTTCATTAGCAATGCTCATGGCCAGCTTCTTGTGGATGACGACAAAATTCTGCAGAGGTGGCGGCAGTATTGTGAAGAGCTTTTGAATGAACAGTTTCCCCGGCTATACTTTCCAAGAGCCACCCCTAACTGTGAACAAATACCCGACATTACAGTCGAAGAAGTTAGTGAGGCGGTCAAATACTCCAAAAAACGAAAAGCGGTTGGGCCAGACGAGATACCCTCTGAGTTCTGGAAAAAGATGGGAGACATCGGGTTCAGATGGCTCAGAATTCTCATCTCCAAATTCGTGAGAGGTGATCCAATGCCGAATGAATGGAGGGAAAGTTACCTTCTCCCTTTATACAAAGGGAAGGGTGATACGCGAAACTGTGATAACTACCGTTCGATCAAGCTGATGTCACACACCATGAAGATCGTTGAGCGGGTATTAGGTGGCCGACTGCGAAAAATAATACGGCTATCTGATGATCAGTGCGGGTTTGTCTCGGGTAAATCAACCACAGATGCAATCCAAAGTATAAGGATCATAATGGAAAAACATCGTGATTCCTTAAGGGATTTGCATATTGTATTGGTTGACTTTGAAAAGGCATTCGACAGACAACCACGAGATCTGATATGGGTGGCGCTAAGACATCGAGGGGTTCCAGAAACCTATGTACAGATGATTATGGACATGTACGAAGGAGCAAAGACAAAAGTAAGATGCCCGCTGGAGTAACCGAAGAGTTCCGAATCAAAGTCGGGGTGCACCAGGGAAGCGTTTTAAGTCCTTTGCTCTTTATTACAGTCCTTGATTATCTGCTTGAAGGTAAAGTGATGGACCCCAAGGTACATCAGTTATTCTTTGCTGACGATGGAGCCATCATAAGTGAGGATCCTACATCCCTGCAACGAGCACTTGATGTGTGGGTGGACGTTTTGGAGGGAAATGGGTATCGCATTAGTTCAAAAAAGACAGAGTACTGGTGCTGCCCGTTCTCTGACCCACTCAGGCCTATTCCAGACATTTATTTGAATGGAACAGTGCTTCCCAAGTGCGAAAAGTTCAAATATCTGGGATCTATGATCAATAGCAAAGCAACTTGTGATGACAACATCAATCATCGCGTAAGCGTAGGGTGGATGAAGTGGCGAGAAAATTGCGCTATCTTCTGTGACAGAAAAATGCCCCCTAAGTTGAAAGGAAGGCTCTACATCGCAGTTGTACGTCCAGCGCTCACATACGGTTCACAATGTTGGACGATGTACAAAAAGTATGAGAGTAAATTAACGGCAGCTGAGATGAAGATGCTTCGCATGACAGCAGGAGTGACCAAGCTTGATCGAATAAGAAGTTCGAAGATCCGTGGAAGCTTTCACATCAAGGAAACCATCGTACGAAAATTAGAGCGCGACCGGCTCAGCTGGTATTGCCACGTTCAAAGAAGAGATCATTTGAACCCTGTAAAAAAGGCAATATCTATGCACGTTCCAAAGACATCGCGATGTAGGAAAGGCAGGCCTATAAACGCCTGGATCAGACAAATGCGACGACATCGGCATTTCATTGGCCTCAGTAACCGAGTGATCCAAAATCGGCAGGCCTGCCGATATTTTCTGAGGTCAAATAGGCGAACCCCACAGGCGGATCAGTAGAAATGCGGTGAAGTGGGAGGGTTGTGATCCCTAGTTTTCGGATCATAACCTCGCTGATAAAAGGAAGAAGAAGTATCGAGTTATTATAACGGTCAACTGCTATGTTAATTATTTCTTTCATTGTCAGGTCTGGGTATTCTCTTTTTAAACATCGGGTTAGTTTTATTATAGTCGAGTGAACCCTTGCTATAGTTCCGTTCACTTCGCCTTTTTGAGGTGGAGTTATATAGAATTCAATACCTAGGGTTTTGATGTAGTTAGAAATGAGTGGGCTGATGAAACTGCTTTCATTATCAGTTACCAAGACCTTTGGTACTGTAAAAAAGTGAATGATTTTTATTATTTTACACTTGAGATATATGGCAGACTTTTCCTTTATGTGGAAGAATTTTGTAAATTTTGAGAATTTATCCACACAGGTTATGAACTTCTCATGATCTGTCTCGCATTATTTCGGTTGAGTATGTAGGAACTGGTGCTTCTTGTACTTACTCATATTGCATATATCGCATTTTTGTACGTACTTCTTTATCATGTTGGCCATTCCTGGGAAATAATATTTCTCCAAGATCTGGTCCTTATTTTCTTTTTGATTCCGGTGAGGTCTGCTATGTTCTTTCATTATGATTCGTAGATTATTGTCAGGATTAGCTAAGTCGTCGACTAATCTTTGGGTTATTCTTATTTTGAATTTGATGAAGTGTTCTCTGTATATTTCCTGTAATAGCTGTAAGTAGTTTTCTGGAATTTTTATCCCGTTTAGAATGTTCGGATTGAGTTTCTCCTTAAGGGTTTGTGTTCGTTTTTCCTTAGTGATTCCTCGGAGTCCAATGTAGTGTCGCTGGTAACTTGTATGGGGTTCTTCGTGTGGATTTCGCTATTTTCGCTAAAAACAAGCTGATTCCGGAATACGTTTAGGGGAGCTTCACAAGGTGTGATAAGGTCGGAACTATCTTCGTCTGCGCTATGCATCGTTTGTGAACTGGTGTTAGCTTCCAGTTTGAGTCTGGATAATGCGCCGGCTACCTTATTTGTTTTTCCCAGTTTGCACACTTCTACCACTCTCCCCTCGGGACTGCCGTTAGGTATTACTTCGCGGGGCTGGTTAGCATGTTATGCTACTCATCACGCATGAGCCATTACTGCTTCTTATACTTCTGCTGCATTGCAGCAGCTCAATTTTCACATACAAATGTCTGTTACTGTGTGAGTTCACTTCTCATTGTGTGTCTTTAACATGTCACTTGCGTTACATTGCATATGTGGGCGTTTTGTGTAACTTTGTCTACCTTCCAGTGTTTGTACGATCATCATTTCTAGCTGCTGCTCGTTCCCCCAGACGTAGTTGTTGCATCATGCTGGTGATGATCTCGTTCGCTGTGTTCCAGGCTTCATTCGTCGTCAGCGTGAATTTTATAAGTCCTCTCGGAGTCACTTGGCCGCCAATTTCTCTCTGTAGTATGTTTTTGGCCGTCGTATACATCCCGCATTCCATTAAAACATGTTCCGCGTTTTGAATTTTGCCTTCGCAGTGCGGGCAGTATGGGTCATCTACGTGTTTGTCTTTGTAGAGATATTCCCGAAAGAATGCGTGCCCTGATAGGAACTGCGTCATGTAGAAATTTACTTCTCCGTGTTTTCTGTTGATCCATTCCTCTACGTTGGGGATCAGCATATGGGCCCATTTTCCTTTTGGTGTGGTGTTCCATCTCTGTTGCTATTCTTCTTGTATAACCTCGATGGTTGCCGTGGCCTTTTTTTTATTGCCAAATCGATTGACATTCGACCGAAGATTACGCTAATAGCCTCCGCGGACACCGTCCGAAAGGCACAACACACTCTTAACGAAGCGATTCTATGGGCCGAGTTCATCCGTCTCATGTACGTTATCCGGTACGTCGCTTGTGCCCATATGGGAGACGCGTACATAAGGATCGACTTGCTTACCGCTACTAGCAGGTTTCTAATTGGCTGCCTGGGTCCTCCAACGTTTGGCATTAATCTGGACAATGCCACTACTGCCCTGGAGGATCTCTCGCCTGCGTACGTATTAGGTGATCTTTGAAGTTTAGCCTGGGAGCCAGCATTCCCAGGTACCTGATGTGTGGACGCGATTCGATGAATTGCTCACCGACCTGTATAGTAAGGTGTTCCACCTTTGTTCTGCTACTTTTTAGCACTGCTCCTGTCTTGTGATCTGCCAGTTCCAGACTTGATGCCTGTAGCCATGCCCTCACGTTCCTTATTGTTTGGTTGCAGTTTTCGGACACTTGTTCTAGCGTTTTTGCTACGACGATTACTGCAATGTCATCAGCGTAGCCGATAATTTCTACATCGCTCGGCCTTGGCGTTCTTAGTATGCCATCATACATTATATTCCACAGAGCTATGCCTGGTACTGACCCATGGGGGACTCCTCCCGTAATTGTGTACTTCTTAGGCGCTTCTTCCGTGTCATAATGAAGAGTTCTCTCACTAAAGTAGCTGCCTATTATTCTCAGCAGGTAGTTAGGTATACGTAGGTTGCTTAGCGCTCTAACTATACAGCTGCAGCTGGCTGAGTTGAATGCGTTTTTGACGTCGAGTGTTACGACGGCGCAATACTGCTTGCTCCCTCCTAGCCATCTTTGTCCCGCGATAGCTTCACGTGCAATGTTGCACACTGCCCTTATCGCCCCTATGGTGCTTAATTTCTTTCTAAAGCCGTTCTGCTGAGTAGAGCCCTGAGTCTCCTTCCGTGTATGGCTCTAGCCTTGTACGTATTAATAGCTGTATTTGAGGCATCTGTCGTGAGCACAAATGGTTTTTGGAAGTCTGGATAAATGAGAATTTCTGATGATGTTAAGAGTTCCTTAATATTCCTAAAGGTTTTCAAATCATCGGCATTAAGTTATTTTTAATTTTTCGTGATTGATTGGCTTTTATTTGAGTCTTCTCCCCCCTGTGAGATTCGTAAGGGGTTTTGCTATTTTTGCAAAGTCATTTATGAATCGTCGATAGTAGGAGGCTAGTCCAAGGAATCCTTTAAGTTCTTTCAGATTTCCTGGAGGTTTCATCTTTTCAATAGCCGTGATTTTTTTTCGGGTCTGGTCTTATACCCTTGTTCGTTATTAAGTATCCTAAGAACTCAGTTTCTTCTTTTAGAAATTCCGTTTTATCAAGGTTTACTTTCAAGTTGTCCTGTTCCAATTTTTCAAATATTGTATTGACGTTCTTTAGGTGTTCCTCCGCAGTAAACACTATGATGTCGTCTATCATCCTTTGGAAGATTGCTGGAGCATTCTTCAGTCCAAATGGTAGACGGGTGTATTCATATTTCCCGTTCATAGTGGAAAATGCCGATATCGTCATCTTCTATTTTAATTTGGTGCAATTCCGATGTAAGATCGATGGTCGTAAAGTACTTCGAGTTTCCTGGGCTTGCAATGGTGTTTTGTATATCCGGTATTGGGTATGTGTCTGATATCCTTATAGCATTCAGTTTCCTGAAGTCAATAACCATTCTGTATTTTCTACTTCCCGATGCGTACATTGGTGAGTTGTATGGACTTTTCGATGGTCGGATAATACCGTCCTCTAGAAGTTTCTTAATTTGGGTTGTGAATTGGATATGGATATGATTTGGTGTAAATGTGCTCATTCGTGGATGTTTTTATTTCGACTTTTCTACCAGTGTCAATGATTTCTTTGTCATTCACAACTCCGAAGGTGTTTTTGTGTTTCTCCACTATGACTTTTATTTGTTTCCTTATTTCGTTGCTCAGATGGCTGACTCTGATTTCTATGTTGTTAAACTGAGCAAACTTTTTTTCTTTTAGTGGTATTTAAATATTCGGTTTGATTTCTAGTATGCTATTTTTCCTATCTATTACCGCTTCTAGTTCTTTGAGGGTATCATCTCGGATGATTCCGTCAAATGTAGTTAGACCAGGTAGGATAAAAAATCTATTGTAATATTATTCCCGATATTTTCAAAGAATTTACCACTAATTTTTCTATCGATTTGTATTTCTTCTTCGGCTGATTTTATTCTGAAGCGTCTTTGGGCTGGTTGAGTTTTATCAGCTAGTTTAGGTTGTATAAAGTTTTTATTTGCACCTGTGTCGATGAAGAATTTAAGCAGTTTTCCATTTTTTGCGTTGTATTCTATATATGGATTGCTAGACAGGCTCCTGTCATAAAATTTACTTCAGATGCTGACTCTTCTATCGGCTCGGTCTCATCCTCCGGTGTGTATTCTTCCTATGATTCGTCAAGAAACGGTCTTTCCTCTTGAGTTTCGATATAATAAGGTCTTTGACGTTTTTGCGGAACATTAACAGACTCGTTTCTAGCATAATTGGCGCGGTTGTAAGTACCTTGATTATAGGCTGGTCTGTTTATACAATTTACTTGCTTTGTTTGAATAGACGAGTCGATTTCCATTTCCATTTTTTGCGTTGTATTCTATATATGGATTGCTAGACAGGCTCCTGTCATAAAATTTACTTCAGATGCTGACTCTTCTATCGGCTCGGTCTCATCCTCCGGTGTGTATTCTTCCTATGATTCGTCAAGATACGGTCTTTCCTCTTGAGTTTCGATATTATAAGGTCTTTGACGTTTTTGCGGAACATTAACAGACTCGTTTCTAGCATAATTGGCGCGGTTGTAAGTACCTTGATTATAGGCTGGTCTGTTCATACAATTTACTTGCTTTGTTTGAATAGACGGGTCGATTTCCATAGGAACTGGTGGTTTTGGTTGAGATGGCTTTGGTGGACGATGATCATTCTTCTGGTATCTCGGTGGCTGGTATTGGTTCCATTCCAAACATGAGGCGTAAGCCTCCGGGAGTGTTTGTGGTTTTTGAATTATTAGGATCTTAGAAAGATCGCCATTCAGCCTTCTAATCAACACATCCAATGAGCGATTCCGGTAGTTTTCAATAAGCGCAGTGATGATCTCTGTACTGTAGTCATCTGTTTTAATTTTGTTAATTATTAGTGAGAACTGATGATTAACCTTCGCATAGAATTCATCTATGCTGGAATCTCCCTGCATAAGAGTATTTAATTGATGTTCTAGTGTTCGTTCATTGTTTCATGGCCGACCAATCTTCATCAAATATATTATAGGATATAAGCGCTGTTTCCGCTCTGCCCATAATCTTTTGCCCGATACTTTGGAGAATTGCTCTGTATATTGGTTTAGTCTTTACTATTTCATAGTCTTTCAAAATTTTCTCCACATTGTGGACACAAGATATATACTGATTCGGATTGCCATCAAAAGTTTGTAATTCCTTTACGCTGTCCGGTAGTTTACTAATATCCTTTAAGCCTTGTTCACTTCTAGGAGGTTGAAGGATTGTCGGGGATGTGGCTGGTTGTTGTGCCTTTACTTCGAAGGCGTTAAGTCGTCTTTCTATTTTCATTACAGCCTCAACCTGAACATTTATTGCCCCTGTGAGCTAAGTAATGGTCTGTTAAAGATCTTCCATTTTACCTTCTTTTCTAATCAGTTATATTTATTGTTTTTGTGGTTTCTAATACTATTATATGTGTGGGTGTAGTACAAATTTGTGTTCTTATCTCACTAGACAATGAATAATACGTTTTTATAACTATATGTAGTCACAAAATTTCCCCGTGCAGGGATGGGTTAAGAATATCACTGCAGCGCCCCCCCCAAACAACCAGCGCTTGTCGTAAAAGGCGACTAAGGGGGACAAATCAGATCTAGGCAATATAACACCCAAGTGAGCCTAGCGACACATATACTACCTTAAAAACCCTCCCACAAGTGTGTATGCGAGTCCGTGGGTTGACACGACTGGAGATCACCGGTGTCATAAAAGAAAAATCAAACAATACTAAAACAGGAGCATGCACGTGTCAAACAACAAACACCATCGCAATATGGTGCAAAAAATTGTATTGCAAAACTGTATCATTATGGTAATACTTGCAAAAAGGAAAGGCACTACCCCGCCAGACACTACCACTGCTGTGCATGGTACTGATCCTGGACCGAGCAGAAATGTTCGGGTCAGAGCTATACGGATTCCGGGTGCTAGCAAAATAATGAAACAGGTTGGACGCAATTTAAGGGTCGCGAGTTGGAACGTTGGAAGCATGACCGGTCGAAGTTACGAGCTGGAAGAGATGATGAATAGAAGGCGGGTGGACATCTTGTGTGTCCAAGAGACGAAATGGAAAAACACCGGGAATCGGGCACGTTTCTTGGACATTAGGACAAAAGATTACAAGATGTTCTACTACGGAACGGAAAAGTCTAAGAACGGAATCGGTATCATCCTTGCGGCAGAGCTACTTGAAAACGTCTTGAGCATTTCGAAGTCCAGCGACCGTTTGATGTCTCTCAAACTAGTAATACAAGGAGAGGTGTGGAATATTGTCAGTGCATATGCTCCCCACGATGGGTACAATCAGAGAGATAAAGATGCATTTTGGTTAGATTTCCACAATCTCCTTAAGAACATTCCAAAGGAAGAATTTCTGTTTGTTGGAGGAGATTTGAATGGACATGTCGGGAAATCAAACGAAGACTATGAAGACTGCCATGGAGGACTAGGATATGGCACCAGGAACCTTCCTGGTGAAGACATCCTAAGCATGTGCAAATCACACGGTCTTATCGTGTTAAATACCATGTTCATCAAACAAAGCCGACACCTGATCACTTACAGCAGTGGTGGAGATGAAACTCAGATTGACTACCATTTGGTAGGCAGTTTCATGAAGCCTCGGGTAAAAGATTGCAAAGTGATCCTGGGAGAGGCAATCGCTCGACAACACCGTCTCCTGCTAACAGAAATGTTTATGAAAACACCGAAGAAAAGCAAACAAACAAGGGTCTTTGAGAAAATCAAGTGGTACAATCTGGACAAAGAAAAAGGCGAAGCTTTTGTTTTCGTAATGAAAAATTACCTCTCTCACACCATCAACGGAGGTGAGGATGAAAAGTGCAGAGCACAAAGTATCTGGGATTCCCTACAGCGAACTTGCTTAAATAAGGCCAAATCACTGCTAGGAGCTTCAAAATGCCACCACCAACACGCCAAAGAAACATGGTGGTGGAGTGATGAAGCTAAGAAAGTGATAAATGAGAAGAAAGCGGCTTTCAAAGCTTGTTCAAAGTGCCCCTCTAATAATAATGACGAAAAAGTTCGCCTCGAAATGGAATACAGATACTGCAAGAAAAAAGTGAAGAAGAAGTGCGCCCAGCTTCAAGCAGAGAGTACGGAGGGCCTGTATCGGGAGCTGGAGAAAATATTTTCCCCGGTTGCTGATGCAAACCAGGCTATCCAGGAGCTGCGAAGACACAATATGAACAAGAGTGCCACTATCTTCAAAATAGCCGCCCAAGGAAGGAACAATGCTCAGGAGATTCGTTCGCCAAAGTTCATTAACAATGCTCATGGCCAGCTTCTTGTGGATGACGACAAAATTCTGCAAAGGTGGCGGCAGTATTGTGAAGAGCTTTTAGATGAACAGTTTCCCCGGCTATACTTTCCAAGAGCCACCCCTAACTGTGAAGAAATAGCCGACATTACAGTCGAAGAAGTTAGTGAGGCGGTCAAATACTCCAAAAAACGAAAAGTGGTTGGGCCAGACGAAATACCCTCTGAGTTCTGGAAAAAGATGGGAGACATCGGGTTCAGATGGCTCAGAATTCTCATCTCCAAATTCGTGAGAGGTGATCCAATGCCGAATCAATGGAGGGAAAGTTACCTTCTCCCTGTATACAAAGGGAAGGGTGATACGCGAAACTGTGATAACTACCGTTCGATCAAGCTGATGTCACACACCATGAAGATCGTTGAGCGGGTATTAGGTGGCCGACTGCGAAGAATAATACGGCTATCTGATGATCAGTGTGGGTTTGTCTCGGGTAAATCAACCACAGATGCAATCCAAAGTATAAGGATCATAATGGAAAAACATCGTGATTCCTTAAGGGATTTGCATATTGTATTGGTTGACTTTGAAAAGGCATTCGACAGACAACCACGAGATCTGATATGGGTGGCGCTAAGACATCGAGGGGTTCCAGAAATCTATGTACAGATGATCATGGACATGTACAAAGGAGCAAAGACAAAAGTAAGATGCCCCGCTGGAGTAACCGAAGAGTTCTCAATCAAAGTCGGGGTGCACCAGGGAAGCGTTTTAAGTCCTTTGCTCTTTATTACAGTCCTTGATCATCTGCTTGAAGGTAAAGTGATGGACCCCAAGGTACATCAGTTATTCTTATAAGTGAGGATCCTACATCCCTGCAACGAGCACTTGATGTGTGGGTGGACGTTTTGGAGGGAAATGGGTATCGCATTAGTTCAAAAAAGACAGAGTACTTGTGCTGCCCGTTCTCTGATCCACCTCAGACCTATTCCAGACATTTATTTGAATGGAACAGTGCTTCCCAAGTGCGAAAAGTTCAAATATCTGGGATCTATGATGAATAGCAAAGCAACTTGTGATGACGACATCAATCATCGTGTAAGCGTAGGGTGGATGAAGTGGCGAGAAAATTGCGCTATCTTCTGTGACAGAAAAATGTCCCCCAAGTTGAAAGGAAGGCTCTACACCGCAGTTGTACGTCCAGCGCTCACATACGGTTCACAATGTTGGACGATGTACAAAAAGTATGAGAGTAAATTAACGGCAGCTGAGATGAAGATGCTTCGCATGACAGCAGGAGTGACCAAGCTTGATCGAATAAGAAGTTCGAAGATCCGTGGAAGCTTTCACATCAAGGAAACCATCGTACAAAAATTAGAGCGCGACCGGCTCAGCTGGTATTGCCACGTTCAAAGAAGAGATCATTTGAACCCTGTAAAAAAGGCAATATCTATGCACGTTCCAAAGACATCGCGATGTAGGAAAGGCAGGCCTATAAACGCCTGGATCAGACAAATGCGACGACATCGGCATTTCATTGGCCTCAGTAACCGAGTGATCCAATATCGGCAGGCCTGCCGATATAGGCGAACCCCATAGGCGGATCAGTAGAAATGCGGTGAAGTGGGAGGGCTGTGATCCCTTGTTTTCGGATCATAGCCTCGCTGATAAAAGGAAGAAGATGTAGTCACAAAATTACAGATTACGGATATTATAAATCTAGTTTCAATTTTAGTTTTTTATTATTTTTTTTCTATAAAAATGTTTTTTCTTTTTTTTTTTCTAATAATTATTTTCTGATTCTACTCAGTTAGGGTCAAGGGGGGTAATTGTTAACGCACTTAATTCTCCAAAAACCGGTTTTCCATCGAGTCATGCCATGTCATTATTTGAAAATACGATATATTACCGTTATGCTGACACGTGCCAGACGCGATCTGTAAATAGGTTACTTGTAGTTTGATCGTTGGCGTGATTTATTAATTTTTCTGTGTTTTCAAGTTTTTTTGGTGTTGAGTAAAATTGTTTTAAAACATAAAATAAGTGGTCAAAGTAAGTAACTGTTTTATTTATAATTATGTTAAATATAAGTGTTAATGCATGTGATGGGTTTTTTTAATTTTTTGTAACAAAATATAAAAGTTATTGATTGTTTACAATTACCCCATTTTTTTTTACATCATGGGTAAATGTGAACACCGAAATGGGGTAAAAGTAAACACTTTGGGGTAATTGTAAACATGTGTTTTAAATGAACTAAACGTTGGTCTAATATAATTTTAATTCAAAAAGATGCAACGTATTTATAAACGAAAAACGACACCTCCATCTTATACATCAGAAGATATCTTACATGCAGTGGAAGACGTCAACAACAAAAATAAGACATACCGATAAGCCGAAGAAACATACGGGGTCCCAAAGTCAGTTATTTTTAATCGAATTGGTGGTAGGAAAAATACTCCTGCCATTGTATCACCAGGAAGAAAGCCTGCACTATCGTCAAATGTGGAAGACACCATGGCAAGGTGCCTAATTTCAAGATCTCGGGCTGGTTACCCTTGCGATAAGGAGGATCTTCTTAATTCAGTGAATACCTAGGTGAAAAGAAAGAACTTGGCTACCCTTTTTAATAGTGGGGAGCCAGAAGATGCCTGGTACCGTAGTTTTATGTCAAGACATCCAAACCTCTTACTGAAAAAACCAGAACACTTGCAAAAAGCGCACCAAGATGCTCGAAAAGCTGACATAATTTTTGACTTTTATGAAAAACTTACGAAAGTTTTCGATGATTTTAATTTGCTAAGCCCCGAGAAGGAAGCTTTTATTTCGAACGCGGATGAAAGTGGTTTCGGCAGTGATCCAAGTCGCTTGAGAGCCATCGGAGAAAAAAGTATACCCTTAAACCGTGTTTCTGGTGGTTCTGGCAGAGAGTCAACAACCGTCTTGGCTTGTGTATCTGCCAGTGGAGATAAGCTACCACACTAATTGTTTTCAAAGACGGCGCTGTTCAGGCACGATGGATTTCAAAAGATTGCTTCCCGGGAACTCTTTATGCTGCTTCGAAAGCAAGTTGGATGGAAGAGCCTCAATTTTTTCATTGGATTACAAACTGACTCATTCTTCACGTCCAAAAAGTTCGCATTGAAAAATGCAATTTGGATCAAACTGCTGTTCTTCTCTACGATGGTCACTCTAGCCATATCAGTGTTAGGATCGTTAAAGAAGCTCTTTAAAATGATATTCAACAAATTCGTTTCCCAAGCCATTTAACCGATAAATTACAACCACTCGACGAATGTGTTTTTGGTCCAGTTAAAACAGCGTGGGACAAATCTCTTGTCAATTATGGCAAAAAGATGATGGGACAAGGAAGTTGCCGGCTTCCTAAAAGTGAATTTGCTGCACTTCTGAAACCGATTTGGGAAAATAATCTTGCGTCTGCAAACATTGTATCAGGATTTAGATCCACCGGTATTTTCCCATTTGGTCCGACCAAATTTAACGCTTTCAGCGTAAAGGAGAAAGCTATTTATAACGAACTATGCAAAGTCTGGTCAACTAGTTCACCAGAACATGCAACCACATCTATTGCAGTGCCTCAACAAGAACCAGCACCATCCTTTCCACTTGACTTTGTAGAAGCTATTAGACGAACACAAGATATTCCTAAAATGTGTGTCAGCCCTCCCGTTCCACTGCCAGGTACAGCCCAGACTGAGATGCCATCCACTTCAAAAGGTAAATAAACTTTAGCTGATGGATGTACTCTTCATTGTCTACTAATTTTGTGTCAAGGTACCTTTCAAACTTTCGAGAATACCAGAAACGCAAGTACAGTGCAGACTGAATTACCATTGCCTCCACAATCTATGATGTCACCTCCTCAAGGTAAGTTATTAATCAAGCATTTATATTTTAACTTATCTCCTTAAGTTAAACTTTATATTCTAATTTTAATTTTGTTTCTTTTTAAAGAACTTTTGGAAAATATCTTCGTTCTACAAAATTCGTCTCCGTCATCTATAACTAAACCAGAAATTGCTAAGAAGGTAGTTTCATGCTTCAAGCAAATGAAATACGGAGAAGTTCTAACCACAGATGAAGTGCTAACCCGTTTTAAACAAGCTGACGATCTCAAAGCTGAAAAGCTGTCAAAAAAGCGACCTAAGAAAGAAAAATCTGTGCTTCAGGAGAAAATAAAAAGCTCAAAATGAAAAAAAGTAAGGACCAGGAAGACAAATTTGAGCTCATCTTCAGATGAAGACGATGTATTTAACCAAGCATTGAATCCGTGTGGAATGAAGGGATAGAAGAAGCAGAAGAGGTAGCATGTCTGGACATTTAGGGAATAAACAAATTAAGGCCAGGCCAGTTTGTCGTTGTCAATTTTAAGGGTGGAAAACGGCTTGCTACCACTTATAAGTACGTTTGTGAGATTTGCAGGGTCCTGGAGGAAGAAGAAGAGGTTGAAATAGTTGGGACTAAAAGTATTGGTTCCTCAAAAATAATGTTTCAACTTGTCGAAAGCGATAAAAGTTTTGTTTCTATTAACCAAGTTCTTGGATTGTTGCCAGATCCAATAAAAACTGTTGTCGAGGGAATGATTACTGTAGAGTTTAATGCAAAAGTTCCAGTTTTTGAATTGTAATGTTTGAACTTAAATTTACAAGAATTTTCTTTTTAATTTCATAATTACAAAATCTTTGTGTCGTTCATTTTCAGGTAAAACGTTAAAATAAAATCTTTTTAAACAATTAACTCTAAATTTTGTTCCTTATTCAATTTTCTTTGGGGTAATTGTGAACATTGCATTTTCGATTTCTTTTCTTCATCAACTGTTTTCATTCTACATCCTTAAGAGGCTGAGTTCCTTGTTTTCATTTACCACATTTTTCTCTTTTTCCTAAAAAAAGGCGGGGTAAATGTAAACACAAATTTTTACAAAAACTAATAAACTTACACACTTACAATTATTTTTTCCTAAAAGATGAAAGAATTTGAATGTAACCAATTACCCCCCTTGACCCTACTATTGATTTATTTCTCTTTAATATACAATAAATATTAAGTTTTCTGATTTTATTCAGTTTTTTGGTACAGGGTGTCCGCCGGGAACGTATACTACTTTGTTTTGCCGCCATTTTGGTAAACATTAGTCTTGACAGTTCATATTTGGCAGTCGTGAAGTAGACACGTGGCAAATTTATTGTGGAAAAATATTCGATAAACCAACGTGTTTTAATCGTTAAAACATTTTATCAAAATCAATCATCGATTACTGTGACGATGAGAAAGTTACGTGAAATTTTTGGGAGAAACAACGTGCCAACAAAACGCACTATTTATCGTGTAGTGAATGATTTCGAAGAAAGACGGTCTGTAGGTGATAGGTCCAAGCATGGGCCACAACGTACTGCAAGATCGGCTGAAAACATTACTGCTGCTCAAGGAAGTGTTCAAAACAATCCATCAACCTCAATTCGACGCCGTGCTCAGGAGCTTGGTCTTCAAAGAACAACTTTGGCTTTGGATTGAAAACTTTTTAACGCCACAACGGCATGCTTTGGGCTTGATTAACATGTGGTATCAACAAGACGGTGCCACATCGCATACAGCGAGGATTACAATGGAATTACTGCGAGACCTCTTTCCACAACAAGTTATTTCAAAAAATGGTGATGTTGATTGGCATCCACGGTCGCCTGATTTGACTGCTCCTGACTTCTTTTTGTGGGGATATCTGAAAAGCAAGGTTTATGCAAACAAACCAGAAACGCTTGAGCAACTCAAACAAAATATTCGTGATGAAATTAATGAAATACCGCGTGAAATGTGTGAGAATGTAATAAAAATGTGCTCAAAAGGGCTCGCATTTGTGAGACTAGCAGAGGCGGACATTTACCTGATATTGTATTCCATACATAATTGCCGACATTAAATAAAACATTTATCAATATAAGATCCATTCTCTTTCATTTAATCAAAAATTATAAACAAACAAAGTAGTATACCTTCCCGGCGGACACCCTGTACATTATTCACTTATTTTGTTCTAATATATTTTATTTTGACAATATGAATGCATTTGTTCAATAACCAATATAATATAAAAATTATGTTTTTTTGAGAATTAAGTGGGTAATTTGTTCTTGACTTACAATAGAATGATGATCCTCTTCATTACTTGTCTGGATAGGATACTGCATAGGTGTCTCTATTCTGGAACCGATCTAGTGCCGTCTGGACGAGAAGTATTATTCCTTTTTAGATGCTTTCGTTGAATATTGGAAGCTGCCTGCTGCGGTACTCTGCTCGATCACTCTGGTTTCGTCTAGAGATGCTCACTGTTCCGATGGGAAGTGTCTAAATTTGTTCACTATGTTTTAAATATGTCCACTGTTCCGAAGGGAAGTGTGCTACTTAAGTTGGGTTGTATTTAAACTTTTCACTTATAAGCACTTGTACATTGATCGGGTTCCTGCTCGGGCGCCAATTAACGAACTTAACGTTTAAAAAAATGAAAAAATATTCTTTCTGGAGACTTACGTCTCTTTATTATACCAAACTTAATTCTAAAGGACCAATTCAACTTACACTTCTTCTTATAGTCAATTTGCTGAATGTGAGAAAATATTCCAGACGGGAATATTACACCTCACTTAAATAAGTATATTATTCTGCATTATTGGCATGCATTCGACCTGACTGAATTAAATATCTTATTCTGCATTATTGGCATTCGACCTGACTGGCGCGAGTTATGTACGCATAAGGTACCCTTTATTATTATTATTACAACATCATTATTATTAATATTATTATTATCATTATTATTATTATTATTATTATTATTATAATTATTATTCTAAATAAAACTATACACACCCTGTGAAAACATCCACATAAAAACATATACTTATTATGTACCGTAACTATTATACATAAGATCACATAGACTGCTTAGCAACATAAATACTTAACGAAACATTACACATAACATTACACCTAATGGTTGACAACAAGCAATGATCAAGCCTAACTCTCTTTTTAAGAAGAACGGTTAAGTAGTCTATTTTCTAGTTCAGTTGATTTCTTGCGGTCAATGCTGACACATGCCAATTTGTTTAATTTGTATAACATTTAACTAGTACAATAAAAATAAAATAAATTTGTTAACAAAATAAAAAGGATTGTGTTTGTGTAAATTAATTACCCATAACTCGCGTGTGCTGATAATGCAGAATTAGGTGCATTAACTGGGACGATATGTCCAAACAGGTTTTAGTATCTGATTATGTATTAAGATTTTATTCTCAATGGACACTTCTGAATTATATCCTAACTAGCTGACCAGTGCTCGCCTTGCTTCGCCCGTATTGCAGTTGACGGTTATTTTCTTGTTGAAATATAATTGCCTACTGAATACAATACCGAAAATGTGTAAACTCAATTATAACTTCCCCCGTGGGAATCCCACCAGAGCATCCGCATACCCGCTTCCAACACAGAATTTATTTTAAATTCATTAAAACCTTCTAAAATGTGGACAAATCCAACGATCAACAACATCTCATCTAACAAAATGGAAAAATATTGCAATGGTTCTATGTCTACACATGCATATGCATGTACATACGTATTTACCTACGCGTATATTCCCAAGTCTCTTAATTGCATGAAGTTTTGACAGCACATGGATATTTTAATTAATAAAATTTACAATATCTTAGATTTGGCACTGATAATGTTTTTTTTTTTTCAACTTTAACTCTAGAAGAGATGGCACACTGAAGATCAAAACATAATCATGGAATAGCGCGCCCAAATACTCACACACACATATTATTGCAACGATAGCCACTACTGCATGACTGCTGGCCGTGGTCTCCACCGAAGGAAAATTGTGGGAAATGATTTGATTAATTGTTTTTAGCATTGGTCAGCTTCAGGACAACGCAGAAGGATATTTTATGCCTTAAATGAATCAGCGGCGAATTTACTAAATTCACATAATTTTTTTATTTTTTTTTTATCCGGAGAGCCAGTACTGACCTACGGCTGTGAAATCAATATTTACAGATGGAAAATTCGATCTCAACCCCTAATTTATCCCACTTAGACCTTGAATTTCGGAAAATCCCTTCTTATCTCGCATCTAGGCAAAATAAGGAATAACTGCGCAAAATTTCAAGAACCTACGTCTAGTAGTTTTCGAGAAACGGTGTTCACAAGGAAACTCGACTTTGCTTTTATATTGTAGTACTCGTATTTAAGATAACCAATAAAGTTTTCTGTATCTAATATTTAGCTCTTCTACTTTCATCACCTAGATTCATACCCAGATACTTAGCTGTGTTAGAATAAGGAACTAATTGATTCGTTATTTTTTTGTTTGTAAAATTGATATGGGTGGACTTTGACTCATTAAGTTTAGTTCGCCATCGTTGTCGTCTGTGAATGTAGCTATCATCGTGTCATTCGCATGTTCTATATCCCTAGTATATAATCAATTTAAGTGATATAAATAATAGAGATCTATTTTTAAATTCACCGATCATTTTTTTAAGTTTGTTATTTTGTCTATTAAATATAGTTTTGTCGCCAGGATATCTTGTCATTTCCCATTTCCTGCGAGATCTTCTCTTCTCTAATATTAGTTCTCTAATTTCTATGAGATATATTCCCGATGTTTTTTTTTTTTTTTTTTTTTTGATATATGTGCATACGTAAGTCGGTGTACTATCTTCTGCTGCCTGCTGTATATCGGCAATGAATTGCTCCACTTCCATGTCAATATGGTTTGTTGTAACCAATGGAGATCTAAGGTGAATAAATCCTTCGAGTACTTCTTTAAATTTACACCAGTTCGTTCTTTTGTTGGTAAATCTAACGTCATGCCGTCATGCATCTATTGACATGCCGTTGACCGTTAGGATTACGGGTGTATGATCCGACGACAGATCATCACTGCTTTCAACTTTTACTTCTTTTCTATTGATTCCCTTGGTAATAAAGAAGTGATAAAGTTGTTGCCTAGAATTTGGAAAAAGTCATTAAGATCTTCCTCTGTAGGCGAGTGCTTGGGTGGGCAGTGTATGGCAGCTATTTTAAATTCTTTATTTGAGGACAAGGTTCCAGGCAAAGGGGCCAGAGGAATAGAGGCATCCAAATGGATCTATCTCCTAAGACAGTCAATACGTGGTGAAGAACCACACCCTGCACGATGTGTCCCTGCTAAATACGAAATATGGCGGATCTAAGGAGGAAGAAAAAAAAAACCGTAATCCCAGGTGTGTAACGACCGTGCCTAAGGTGATTGACGCTCATATTGAAGGCGTCAAAAGTCTCTTTTCAGAAAGGGTCAAGCTATCTGGAGCTGGACGCAAATGACTGAAAGGGTTTCTGAGGAAAGGCCAAAGCCTGGAGAAAGCTCGAGAGCTAGCGCAGACTCTACTGAACAGACAAGAAGGCCCCTCAAAACGTCCAAGAGGAGACAGCGCTACACCACCAGACAACGCAGCGAAGAGGATGGCCACCACGTTAAGAGTTAGGCTCGGACTATCAAGCCCTGTAAAAACCTACAGGGATGTTTTTGATAGCGCCAAGATTGGTGTCTCACCACCAGACTTCCCGGGCACCATCTGGACTACAGACCAGCACAGACGGGTACAGGACACGGTACTGGATATCATCATGCAGCAGAGGAAAAGTTCTACAAATCCGCAGTTCATCGGCTGTACTTTTAAACCCGGCTGACTTCTTTTCAGCTGTAAAAATAGAACAACACCGGAATGGATCAAGGCAACAGTGCCCAAAATGAAGCCCTGGAAAGATGCCCAGCTGAAACGGCAGAAAAGGAAAATCCTGTCACCTCTTGTACGCGCAGAACTAATACCAGCGGCACTGAGGCCACACAGAGCCCCAGCACCAGCGCTGAGGGGGTATCCGCAAACAAACAGCCGCCAGAAAGTACATCAGCTGCAGCTTCAAGCGCGCTACCGAAGCGTCCGCGCAACCCTCATCCTCATCCACCCTCTCCCCTCAGACCCAGACATAAACCACGTCGAAAAGTGGATTACAGCCCTAGAGCGAGACGCCACATCCCTCCCTCTGGAAGGTAAAGGAAGTCGAAGAGAAGAAACCCAAGGAAGCTGCGCTACTGAATAGCGGCAATGCCAGAAAAACGACCCACCGGGACAGAGGGCGTAAACGGTCGATGAGTCCACCACCATTCATCAGCGGGCATTTCAAGTGCCTTCAAATCAACTTGCACCATGTTAGGGCAGCATCTTCCGTGCTCAGTAGACGCTTCATCAAGGAAGATGTTGACTTGGCACTGATGCAAGGGTCATTAGTGCTCGAGGGAGTCATTAAAGGGCTCCCAAAGAAGAATTGGAAGTTAATTTATTCTGACTCATGGAGCAATCCTAGGGCAGCAATTTTAATTAAAAATACTCATAATATATTTCGCCTTACAGAGTTCATTACTAGGGACCTGGTGGCGATAGTGGCAGAAGTGCTGCTAAAAAGTGGAACCACGAAAATTGTCTTTGCCTCCGCTTACTTTCCCGGGGACACAGTCGAGGCACCACCGAACGAGATAGGGTACTTGATGGCTTACTGCCTGGGGCAGTTCGGACATCAGCAAAAGAGGTGAATCATGGTGGTGGTAAATAGGGGAAACATTCCTACTTTTACTAACATCATCCGCCAAGAGGTACTAGATATCAGCTTGGAAAACCCTTTTATATACAATTTCATCACAAACTGGCACATGTCTGACGAAGTTCCCATGTCGGACCATAACCATATTAGATTCGATATAGGGATCTCCATGAATGACACGCTAAATTACAGGAACCTTGGGCACACTTATTGGGATTCCTACCGGTTTATCCTCGAGGCAGAATTAAATCGTGCTTCAAATCCTATACATGTAGAATCCCGGAATACCAGAGCAAAAAAAAGACACTCAACTATTAGTTAAAGTAAACTTTATTTAATTGTTATTCAATAGTTTTAAATTAAAAACGAATGCAAGGAGAGAAAAAATTATAAAGTTAATCAACTGAACGGGCTGGGTGCTCTCGCTACGATCATAACCGCTATACTCTATGGTCTGTTTTCAACTGCTCTGCCTAGTCTCGCTCTTCTTCGCCGTCGTTATATACGTCGGATGCTGATCTAGGGGAAACATTTTCCCATACTCGGCTGTCTTGACTGTTGTTAACCTCCGCTGCGCCATCATCATCTTGCTGGTAGCACTGCCACTTTTTAATCTTGTCGATACATGTTGATGTTTTTCTTGGATCGTCATGCTCGCCTATTTTGTGGACTTCGAAACGATCTGGCTCTATTATTTTTGTGATTTTGTAGGAGCCTAGAAACTTTGGGCGAATTTTAAGGCCAACGCCGAATTGAGGCCTTTCGATAGCTATAAGGTCGCCGATATTATAATTTGGAGCAGCTCTCCGCTTGCGATCAAACGATTTCTTGTTCTCCATTTGCACCTTCAAAATGTTCTTCTTAGCTTCCTCTCGTAATACTTGACGCTCCTCCTTGAACTGATGTCTGAACTCGCCTTCAATCAGCTCCCGAATGTTAGCTTCTTCCCGCAGCCTCATGTCAACAGGGATAACAATGCGATGCACTCGCTCTATTTGCCCGTTACCTCTTGGGGCTCCGACGGTAGTGTGCAGCACTTCGATGTGTTCTTGTTTACAGTAACCGATGAAGTCTTTGGCTATAAAAGCCCCACCTCGATTCACTATCAGCCTTTTGGGATTTCTAAATGTCTCCCAAATCACCTGTAGCTTCTTGACGACTTCTCCCACTGACAAAGTCTTAGCCGGAAACAGCCATACGAACTTAGTAAAGGCGTCTATTACGGATAGCAAATACCAGTACTCCTTGCCTGTTTCCACCATTGGCCCCAGATGATCTATGTGCAATGTGTCCAGCGGCGTCTGTCCCTTTGACATTGGATGAAGAAAACCCTCCTTTCTTCTTCTCTTCCTTTCCGCAAGGATGCATTGAACGCAGTATTCGACGAACTTCTCGATCTTTTGAATCATGTTTTGAAAATAAAATTCTTTCCACAACAGCTCCTTTACCTTCTTCGCAGCAAAATTACCTCTTTCGTGTGCTCTCCTAATCAGCTCCATTTGCATCGCTTCCCGTACTACGTATCGCCTTTCACCGCCATCGACTTTATAGAGGATTTCCCCTTCGACTGCGTACTCAGCTTTCGGATCCAAAACTACGCTGTCAATTAAGGCCTTAAGGTTGGAGTAACTGTGCTGTGCGTTTCGTACCCTCTCTACGAAACATGTGTCATCACTTAGTGGGACCACCAAAGAAACTGGATAGCGACTTAGAGCATCGACGTGTCGAAACCTGGATCCACTCCTATGCTCCACGGTATACTGGTATTCTTTTAACAGCATTGCCCAACGGGCGACTCAAGGTTGCAGATTTTTCTTCTTTAGGGTTAATTTAAAAATGGCTGTCCCAAAAGATAGACCCTGAACTTGGTGACCACCTCCACAGCAGCTAAAGCCTTCAACTCGTAACTAGAATATTTCTGTTCCGCGGGTGATGTCTTCCGACTCATGAAGTACACTGGATGCAAGCTATTGTCGTCCGGCGAGATTTGCAGAAGGTCTGCCCCGTATCCGAATTTCGAGGCATACATGTGCAGCTCCGTGGTAGCCCCTGGTCTAAAAATTGAGAGCACCTGCTTGGCGCGCAGCGTTTCTTTTAGATGTGAAAACGCGGTAAGCTCAGATGGACCAAGAGCGAACGTTGCCCCGTTCTTAGTTAACTCAGTCAACGGGCGAGCTATAAGCGCAAACGATTCTATGAATTTTCTAAAGAACCCTACTAGGCCAAGGAAACTTTGAAGCTGTTTTACATTTTGTGGTACATGAAAATTTAGGACGGCTTTCGTTTTTGAAGGGGACGGGCTAATTGTATCTCCTTCAACGACATGGCCTAAATATTCGATTCTGGACTTCAGTATTTGACATTTTTTTCCATTTGATAACCAATCCGTTCCTCGCAGCTACTTCTAACACTCTAGCTAGCCTTCCTAATGACTCTAACTCGTCCTTCGCCGGTATCACCAAATCCCGTGAATCTCCTCGAATTCTCATCTACGTCTACGTGGGAAAATCCGTTGACCAAATCTTATGTTGTAAAAAGGGTAGATTCTGATAATTTGTCTAGCTGGTCTTCGATAAGAGGGATGGGATAACGGTCGCGCACAATCTTTTTATTAATTCCTCTGTAATCGATGCAGAGACGAAACGAGGAATCTTTCTTTTTTCGCCAACACAATAGGGCTTGCGTAGTCCGAGACGCTCGGCCTAATGATTCCAGCATCTAGCCACTCCAACACCTGTTTTTCTACGAACTGCTTCGGAGCTAAACTACTTGGATGCTGCCACACTGGTATTTCGTCAGTAACAACAATCTTCATAACTATCGGACTTTGCAGGACTTTCCTTTGAGACTAGTTCACGACCAACTCAGATACTTCCTCTCTTAGACGACGATCAGCAATATGACTTAAATCGCACGTCACTTCGACCTCGACAACCACTTGCGACAGGAAACAACTAGCGTCGCTCTGCTCCGACCTCTCCTTCAAAACTACACCCTCCTTGTCGATCAGAAGTTCAACTCGATCCAGGATATCTCTACCCAGAATCATCCTATATTGCATGCAACTATTGTCAACTACGTAACAAGAAACCTGACTGAAAGTTACCTGGTCTACTGCCACATCCGTTTGTACGAAATCTTTAACGCGTAGCCTGCTCCCTAGTCCACTAATCGAAAGCGCACTTTTTTCCCTTATTTTCCCCTTGATGTTGACCGCAACTTCCTCCTTAATTAGGATAAGGTCACTGCCTGTGTCCACGAGAGCTTCGATTTGGGTACCGCACACCCGTACTACTTTGCACATCTTATTTTTTGCCGCTAAATGCACACTCGGTTTGTTCGTAGAGTTTTTACCACACTCGAAACCGCCCAAAACTTCCGAGTTGTATTTGCCGGACTGCACAAAACTACTTCTTTTCCGACTACCCATTTCTGACCTTAGGCAACAACAGCAAACAACGAGCAACAAAACCTAAAAGCAACAATCGTAACTGCCAGAAGTAAAAGGAGGCCACTTTATCACCTTAAACCACTGTTCAATTCTAGTGTCTACTTGTCTACATACAAATTCCGCCCGTGCCCTGAGAACCAGTATAAGGGTATTAATAATCCCTTTGGCGCGCGCAAATTATAAAAAAAAAAAAAATTCGAATCTTTCTTCTTTTTTTTTTTTTTTTTATATATTTTACAGTCCACTTTTCCACTCGACTGCCTTGTTTTCCAAAATATATACTTAGATGGCACTACGGTCCGGGGTGGACCTGGGCCTCAACCAACAAACCTCTCCAGCTAGCACGGTTACGAGCCAGCTGCCTCCAGTTGCGCACGCCAAGTTGGTTTAGGTTCCCCTCCACTTGTTTGCGCCGCCTACCGCGAGGTCGTCCTCTACTGCGTCGTCCATCCGGGGTGGATTCGAAGACTTTCCTAGCGGGAACGTTGGGCTCCATCCGCTCTAAATGACCCAGCCATCTTAGTCGCTGTATGTGAACTCTTCTGGCTAAGTCGATGTCATTGTACAGGCCGTATAGTTCGCCATTGTACCTTCTCCTCCACTTATCGTCTATGCAGACGGGACCAAAGATCGCTCGAAGAACTTTTCCCTCGAAATAACCCAGGGCATCCTCATCCGGTTTTGTTAAAGCCCATGCCTCAGCGCCATACAGCAGGACTGGGATGATTAGTGTCTTATAGAGAGTTACCTTAGTAGTTCGAGATAGGGCTTTGCTACTCAATTGCCGTTTTAGCCCATAGAAACAACGATTGGCAAGAGTAAATCTTCGTGTGATCTCCCTGCTGATGTCAGTTGCGGAGTTCACCATAGAGCCTAGGTAGACAAAATCCTTTACTACCTCAAAATTATATCTGTCTATTGTGGCGTTCTGTCCAAGACGCCGATGTTGGGTGTCCTTTTTTGTAGACAGCATATATTTTGTTTTGCTTTTATTGACCACTAGACCCATCTTTGTTGCGTGGATCTCAATACTCGTAAATGCTCCACTGACGGCCCGCTGAGTTCTTCCGATTATGTCAATGTCATCGGCATAACCGAGTAGTTGTACAGACTTGTAAAATATTGTACCTCCGGTGTTGGCTTGTGAGTTTCGTAAAATTCTCTCAAGTACTATGTTAAACAGATCGCATGATAGCGCGTCACCTTGTCTAAGACCTTTCCTGACATCGAATGGTTCCGTGATGTTTTTACCGACTTTGATGGAGCAGCGAGAGTTCTCCATCGTCATTCTGCACAAACGGACGAGCTTGGCAGGGATGCCAAGACTAGACATGGCTCTGTATAACTCGTCTCTATACACGCTATCATAGGCAACTTTGAAATTGATGAAGACCACCTCTTATCGTATCGTATCGATTTTATATTCATGGGTTTTTTTCCAAGATCTGCCATAGTGTGAATATTTGGTCAATGGTGGACTATCCCGGCCTGAAACCGCAGTGACAAGGACCTATCAGGTTGTTGACGATCGGTTTTAGGCGTTCACATAATACGGCAGACAGAATCTTATATGTGATGTTGAGGAGACTTATATATCTGTAATTGGCGTAGTTCAGAGGGTCTCCTTTCTTAAGGATCAGGCAGATGATGCTGAGGTTCCATTCATCGGGCATACTTTCGTCCGACCAAATTTTACAGATGAGCTGGTGCATGCTCCTTACCAACTCATGTCCTCCTGCCTTGAAATTTCGGCGGCAAGGCCGTCGGCTACAGCAGCTTTGTCGGATTTGAGTTTAGATATCGCTATCCTCATTTCATTCTGGTCGGGTTGACGGGAATCTTGACTTACATCATCACCGTTGAATGGCTCATTCTGCCTGACAGCGGAATATTGGACATCATCGCCGTTTACAAGTCTGCAGAGGTGTTCCTTCCATATCCTCAGCACCGACTGCGATTCTACTACTATGTTACCAGTTTCGTCCCTGCAGGCTTCTGTTCTGGCTTTGAAACCCTTTCAAAATGCCCAAAAAAAAAAGTTTTTTCCACGTCCACCACGCACCGCTAGCTCAGAACAGCCCACCCAACAACCGCACTCCAATCAACCGTTTTTTCCTGATCCCGACAGTGACGCGCACAACTATTTGTTTGCAACTACCGCTTCACCTCCAGGGGGTTTTTTTTTCTTTGTCCCTCACGGCAACCACTCTCACGGCAGACACTCAGATTCGCAATCGCAACCAACGCAACGAAGAAGAGGCGAAAAAGGAACAAAAGAAAATTTGCACTGCCGCAGTTATTCTGGACGAGACGACTGAATTTGGGTTTTTTTTTTTTTTGCGCACCGGTCGACAACATTTTTTTTTTAAAACTCAGCTAGCATCGCGGTTGAGCCCCCATGTAAAATCCCGGAATACCGGAACAAAAAAAAAGACACTCAACTATTAATTAAAGTAAACTTTAAATTAAAAACGAATGCAAAGAGAAAAAAAAAATATAAAGTTAATCAACTGAACGGGGTGGGTGCTCTCGCTGCGATCATAACCGCTATACTTTATGTTCTGTTTTCAACTGCTCTGCCTGGTTTCGCTCTGGTTCGCCGTCGTTATTTACGTCGGATGCTGATCTAGAGGAAGCATTTTCCCACATACATACCATTCCAGAGTTAGAATTCGAGGCAGAACACCTTCGAAAAACCATATCCGTCGCTTACGAAGGCAGTTGTGCCGAAACACAGAGAAAGGCGAACCGCGATGCCCCCTGGGGGATAAGCGTCTTGAGTCACTTAGGCGTGAAACTAGAAAGCTATTCAATAGAGCTAAAATAAATGGCGATTGGTGCCTTTACAAAGAAACTATAACAAAAAATTAGGGAGTTTAGAGAGTTAGAGAATTTAGAAAATCTAATCTAATCTAATCTAATCTTGGAGAACTCACTGCGAACGAATTGAAAGCTTTCCCGCTTCCAAGCACCTTGGCCTAAAGAAACAAGATGGGGAATTCACCAGAAGTCCGGAGGAAACCTGTCAAGCTGTACTTGATACCCACTTTCCAGGCTATATATCGGATTAGAACACCTGAGGAACGTCGTTTTCATTGCTTCTACACGAGACTATAGCCTATCTGGCAAAATCTGCCAGATATCTGGCGAGACTGCCAACCTTATTACATAGGCTCTGTTTACCTTTAGCCCATTTAAATCACCAGGTACAGACGGCATATCTCCCTGCCTACTACAATAAGGAGCAGACCTGTTAATTCCGACCCTTATAAGAATTTTCAGATCCAGGCTACATACAAAAAAGTTGGAAGGAGGTTAAGGTGGTCTTCATCCCTAAGGCGACAAAGCAGGTGGAGCAATCGCCTTAATCCTTTCGACCCATTAGCCTCAGTTCCTTTCTCCGAAAAACGATGGAGAAAATTGTCGATCATCGTATAAGGGAAAAGTTCCTTCTGCATGCAAACCAATTTGCTTATTAACCTGGGAAGTCTACGGAAACAGCCGTTCACAACTTAACGCTTTTGATTGGCAAATTATTAGATGCTAAAGAAACAGCCCTATGTGCCTTCATAGATATACAGGGAGCATTCGACAACACTTCCTATGAGGCTATCAAAAAGGCTATGATCAGGAAAAGTATCGCTCCTCTGATCATAAACTGGATCCTAACCATGCTATGTTGCAGGAAAATAAGAATCGAGTGCGGAGGCTCCCATAAAACTATAAGAGCATAGTATAGTAAAGTAAAGTAAGTAGGCAAAATATTTATTGTAGCTACTTGCATGGTTTGTTTTGCTATTTTTGGCAATTCGTACGGTTCCAAAATACTTTTTACAATTACAGCACTACCTCCCCTGGCACTGTCAGCTGGATGGAGAGAGTGGTAACAGAGGTACCCAAGAATTCTAACCTTTGTTTCCTGTTTGAAGTGGGGGTCAGATATTAGGCAAACATCAATATCTTCATTGCATAGAAATACTTGAAATTCAGATATATGTATGTTGGAGTAAACCGTTTGCATTCCAGGTTGCGACTTTCAGATTTTTAATCATTATTATTTTGTTGGTTTTAGCTTAATTATTTTATCTTGATTATCCAATCTTTGAGTAATAGTAAAAAGCATTACCTTTACTGATATTTTTTCTTCTTTACGTGTATTTTTAAAAAATTGGGATGTTTTCCTTCACATTTAACGCATGCAAAATCTCTTTTGCAATAGTTTTGCGTATACCCGAAGGCTTGGCATCGTTTGCATTGAGATATTGAGTTGGGACTTCTTCGAAGTATAAATCTATAAAACAAATCGTATTTGCAAAATAAATCCAACGAACGCCTTACGCATGATGCTCAAAGCTTAAGCTATATGGTACTTAACCAGAAGTACATTCTTTTGACATTCGTATACGCATTATATTGATTTAATTTATATTCTATTCAGTTACAGACCATGTATTGTTTTCACATCAAACTGTTTTCATTTTAAATGATGAACATTTAATTTGAACAAATATGCATAACCATTTAAAACAATACTTTTATCAGGATTTAAGTGGTGTTGACAAAACTGTATCCTACATACCAAGGATTGCTGACCATTGTCCTCCCTCTCTAGTCTTTTGTGTTTGTTTTTAATTTGTATTATAACATGATGTCAGATTAGAGAACTTGTATTGGCAGTTACAATATAATCTGAGCTAAATTGGGATCAAATGCATTATTCTCTCCGAACTTTTTTTTTTTCTTGTTATTTGATGTACACTCCTGTGTAATGCTTATAAGAATGCAGAATGAGAAAAATAAAATCGACCATTAGGACACACGTATTGGATAGCCGTTAAAAGACGCATTTTTAAATTTCGCTGTATCTTTTATCTGGACTCCTAGTTTATAACATGTACAGAGTACGCAGTTAACAAAAATGGAAATATAGGCGTTACAGCAGCGCATACCTAAAATGTCAGTAGGCTCAAGGATGACTATTTCCCCACCCGCGATAGATTTCCTGCAATTGTTCTAAAAAAAAATGTGTGAACGTCTTTTCGCAACCTCTCAAAGCTCTTTCTAAACCTTCGCTTCCTCAGACCGTTTTTCCGATTTTGTAGAATGACATTTTCCTTATAGACAAAAGGGCTGTAAAAAAGAAATCTCAAATTACAGACTGTTCGATCGCCCAATTGGTTCGCTACGTTGGACTGTATAATTACTTACCCGAGATTAAAATCTTCAATTTGCTGCCAACGGAAAACGTCGTCTATCGTCTATCGGCTATCGGTAAATAGAGCCTAAACGACACTACGTCTGACAACAGACCAAGACTAATTAATTTCATTGTGGAATGAAACGTCACTTTCCTCATTATTCATAAGAAGGCATGGCGTTCCAATGATCGATCATGATGGGATCGACGCAAGGCATGCTTCCAATATTCTGAATGTCCGAACCTTTCGAGTGGCCAACATAGACTCCGATCATTACTTTGTTGTTGCGAAGGTACGAATGCGGATATCTCAAACTGAAGAACAAAGAAGAATCACTATGAGAAAATTTAACGTCGAAATCTATAATAGCAAGAGTCGTCGCTGAACGCGTATCCGAATCTCTCAATCAGCTCTATGCCGTCAGCATCAAGTGCCGAAGACAAGTGGCAAGGCTGTCACTATACCATCAGGAATGCCGCAACTGATGTGCTGGGTCAAACCCCTGGTTTGACGAAGAATTCCAGCGAGTGTATGCAAGAAAACAAGAGGCATATAAAGCGGCGCTGCAAAGGAAGACGAGAGCTACTCGTGAACTCTATGAGCGAAAGAGACGGGAAAACCATCGGCATCTCCAAAAGAAAAAGAAAGAGCATAAGGCCCGCACGATCGAGAATATTGAGAGCTTATACTCCAAAAACAATATACGGAAGTTTTACCAGAAAGTAAAAAGAACGTGTCAGAGAAGCAAAATCCGTACGAAAACCTGTAGGGATGGAAATGGAAATCTCGTTCTAGAATCACAATCGGTGCTGAGAATATGGAAAAACTACTTCTGCAGACTGTATAACGGCGACGAAGACCAACATCCTGCTGTCAGGCAGAACGAACCATTCAACATAGACGATGGTAGTGAAAATTTAAGTCCAACTGACCAAAGCGAAGTAAGGATAACAATATCCAAACCGAAATCTAGCAAGACTGCTGGACTTGACGGTTTAAGAGAGGTTAGAAAACTATTACAATACTTCCAAAAACTAAATGAGAAAGACTTTACATTGAAAAAAAAAAATAAAAATAAAAAATTATACAAAATATATAATAATAATAATAATAAAGCAATAAATTTAATTGTACGTTTGATTGCACACTCTGCTACAAGGCCAAATGCATTAAAAGAGAAGATTTAAAACTGTTCATGTTTCCGATCCTTCTTAGATTTGGTGGCAGGAAATTCCACAATCGAGTAACCTGTACGAAAAACTGGCGTTCAGAGGGAACACAGGAATATTTGGGCTGAATTAACATTAGCGACTTACGTGATTGGACAAATTCTAATTTATCAAAGAGATAATCGGGCAGTCGCGTTTGTATGATGTCATTTAGGAGACATAATGACCTATATTTTAAAAGATTATCGAAGGTACATCCGCTCATTTGTTTTGAAAAGCAGGAAACATGGTCACGTCTCTTTAAATTGAAAATGTAACGAGCGATATTATTATACCATATACATATAACATTAAGTTTTCTCCTGCTATTATAATCCGTGGCGAAGAAAATTTCGCATCCGTAGAGCAGACCCGGTAAAAGTAGTGTTTTGGCTAAAAATAATTTGGTGGTAGTTGGTGAGAAGCGATGGAAGTGATGCAAATAAACCTGCATCACAGTAAGGCTGCGACGGCATGCTTGATCAACTATATTATCAAGCATGACGTCTCGGCCGTACTGGTACAAGAGCCATGGATCAACGACAACAACCAGATCCAAGGCCTCAGAAATAGGAATTATACGTTGTTCTACAAAGCGAACGAAGGTAAAATCAGGGCTTGTGTACTTTTAAAAAACAATATAAGGGCATTTCTTTTGAATAATTTCAGTGACGGCGATCTAGTAGCAGTCTCCTGTGAAAGTGAGGGAAGAAAACCGCTGTGCCTGGTCTCTGCCTATCTCCCGTATGAGCTGGCGGAGATTCCATCTGGTAAAATGAAGCAGTTGGTAAGGAAGGACAACTGGCTCTTCATCGTGGGCTGTGATGCAAATGCGCATCACTCGCGATGGGGTAGTAGTGATACCAATACAAGAGGTGAGTGTCTTTTCGATTTCATCCTTTCGACCAAGCTCACCATATGTAACAAGGGATCTACGCCAACTTTTGTAGTTAGGAACAGACAAGAAGTGATTGACATAACACTAGCTTCTTGTTCTGATCACCTAACGGTAGAAAAATGGAGGGTTTTAGAGGAGGCATCTCTTTCTGATCACAGATGGATATGCTTCCATATTAATTTCCAAACTAGGGCTAGCAACAGCTACAGAAACCCCAAGAGTACAGACTGGGGTATGTACACAGAGCTAGTAAGGAAACCTCTTAAGGATAGGCCTATTCGCAGTGGCGACCCTCAAGATATAGATAAGGCGGTAGACAACTTAGGCAAAGTAATGAACATGGCATTTGAAAGGGCCTGCCCACTAAGAAAGAAGTCCAAGAGGTCCCAACCTCCTTGGTGGAGCAAGGAAATCAACTCCAAGAAAAAACAGGTTAGGCATTTCTACAACAGGGCCAAAGAAATAGGGGACGGTACTACATGGGATGAATACATGGACCGCAAGCGGGAGTTTAAATACTTAATTAGGCAATCAAAAAGAAAGTCGTGGAAGGAATTTTGTCAGTCCATTGCGGATACCAGTGAAGCTTCCAGACTTCGCAAGATGCTAGCTAAAGACACTTCTGTCCCAAGCTTCATCAAAAAATCTGACGGCTCGTGGGCAGAAAGTAGCGAAGAAGTTTTAGAAACGTTGATTGAAGCTCACTTCCCAGGAAGTAGATCGCCAATGGATTCTACTACTCATGGCTACTCGTATATTGGTAGGTCAATAGGGGACGACGTAGAAAATCTCATTACATGGAAGAATCTGCGACGGGCTATTATGTCATTCGAACCATTCAAGGCACCAGGCCCTGGTGGAATTTTGCCAGCTATGCTGCAAAAAGCTCCAGCCAAGGTCAGAAACAGGCTTAGGGAAATTTTTAAACATTGTTTAAGGTCATGCTACGTACCAGTGGCATGGAGGGAAGTGCGGCTTATATTTATACCTAAAGCAGGTAAGCCAAGCCACACTTCAGCGAAAGACTACAGACCCATAAGTCTCTCGTCATTCCTGCTCAAGACACTTGAAAGGCTTCTTGATATTCACATCAGACGCAAGTGTTGCAACGGCATTCTATGCAAAGCTCAACATGCATATTTGAAGGGGAAACCGGTGGAAACAGCTTTACACGACGTAGTAGGGAAGATAGAAGCTAGCCTTCACTATAAGGAATATGCACTAGCAGCCTTCCTAGACATAGAAGGTGCTTTCAATAATGTAGAAGGTAGGGCCATCAAACAGACCCTGGAATCTATGAATGTCGAGCATAGCATTACCAATTGGCTCTGCAATATGCTCGGCTCTAGAAACATTAACTCCACTATCGGAAACAGTTCAATAAGAAAATCCGTTACCAGGGGGACTCCCCAGGGAGGCGTTACCTCACCTCTCCTCTGGGTTCTAGTCATCGATGGGATACTTAAAGAACTAAGCAATACAGGTATAAGCGTCACTGCTTACGCGGATGACGTGGTGATTTTAGTTCAGGGTAAGTTCCTGGATACATTCAGTGAAATGATGGAATCAGCTCTTAATAGTCTCGAAAAATGGGCAAGGGGGTGTGGACTACACGTCAACCCGGATAAAACTGAATTGGTACTCTTCAGTAGAAAATACAAGATACCACCCTTCAAACTGCCTAAGCTAGCAGGGCTGGAGCTTTCCCTTTCGGATCGCGCCAGATATCTTGGTATAATGCTGGATAGGAAACTAAATTGGAAACTTAACATACAGGAACGAGTCCGCAAAGCATATAATGCTCTCTTCATCTGTAAGCGGACCGCGGGGAAAAAATGGGGCCTGAAGCCCGCAATGATGCACTGGCTATAGATCATGGTAGTCAGACCCATCCTTATGTATGGGGCTCTTGTGTGGTGGAAGGCAACGAATACGAAAAACACACGGGATATATTGGCCATGGTACAAAGATCAGCCTGCATTGCCATCACAGGTGCTCTACGCACAACACCTACGGCTGCACTCGAGATCTTCCTGTATCTCGTACCATTAGACCTACAAATCAAATTTCAAGCGGGCAACAGTGCGCTTCGGCTCACTAGCGTTGGTCTCTTCAGGACTAATAACATAGGACACAGCTCCATTCTCAGGGAATCTTTTCCCGGAATCCCTGACGAATCGGACGATATACTTGGCACCTTAGACTTCGACACACCATACGAAGTACTGTATCCTATTAGAGAGGACTGGTGAAGGAAGACAGTCTCTGTCCGCAATGAGATTGCAATATACACAGATGGTTCTAAGACCAGTGAGGGCACGGGGTCAGGTATTTACTCGCGAGATACGAACCTACAGGTGGCCCTGAGACTTCCGGACACATGCAGTGTGTTCCAAGCAGAGGTTCTAGCTGTACTTAAGGCTGCGGAATTACTTGAGATGGGATCAATATCCGATAAGAATATCGCCATCTACATTGACAGTCAGGCTGCGCTAAAGGCGCTAGAGTCCTACGTCACCAAATCTGAGTTAATCAGGAATTGCCGCACAATGCTTAGGGTATTATGTACACAGAACCGAGTCAGATTATGTTGGGTACCTGGACACTGCGATATCGAAGGCAACGAGCAAGCCGATGCGCTAGCTAAAAGAGGAGCGGGGCTCCCACGTAGCGATATAATTGGTAGTATTAAGCCACCAGGATGCGTGGATAAGGGAATTATCCGGGATAAAATCATTGATACGGCTAATCTAAGATGGTCAAACTTAGATGGTCACAGGGTGTCTAAGGCCTTGTGGCCTGTGTTAGATCGCAGGAAATCTGGGGAGATAATTAAGTTAGATAGATCGAGGCTAAGAACAGCGATAGGAATACTCTCTGGCCACTGTCTCCTAAAGAGGCATGCCATGAGACTAGGATTATCCGATACGGATGTTTGTAGGTACTGCGATGACCTTCATGTCTCAGAGGATATAACTCATATACTCTGTGAATGTCAAGGAATTGCCAGGATAAGGCTAAAGTACCTGGGTAGATAAAAAAAAAAAAAAAAATATTTGGCGCAACAGCTCTTTGAGTGGCAGGGCCTAGCTTCTCGCAACCACTCGTGTTGTGTGCGTTATATTTTTCACACGAATGGAAGGGACCTACAGTTTAGTGCCGTATCCGAACGGCGATTTGAGAAGCTTTTTCGTGACAACAATACTCTCGGATGTTTGTCAGACGCTCGCGAGAGGTGGGACCGTGAAAAAACTTTTTGGTGTTTTGTAGGATTCGAACTTGGAACCTCATGCGTAGTGATCCGACACACTAACCACTTACGCCACGGCGCCCACCTGGGTAGATACTTCTTCGATAACTTGGAGGAGGTGAGGTCCTTGAACCATAACAAGGATCTCTTCAGATTTTCTAGGGAGATTAATTGCTTGGAGGATTGGGTTTAGGTTTTTTGCCGTGAAGGTTTCCTAGGGATCGCGATGGGCCCACTTTGGTGCCTAGTGTTTTATGACAACCTCATAACCCTACCTAACCTAACCTAACCTAACCTGGTGGGAAGCGCTGGGTTTCCCAAAGAGTACGAAGCCCACCATAAACCTTACCGATAGTAGAATTAATATGAGAATCCCATGAAAGGGTTCTATTAAAAACGATACCGAGGTTTCTGGCGGAAACAACCCACTCTATTGGGCACTGTGCAAGCTGAACTGTCGGAACAACTGTGACATCAATAGGTTTCCTATGAATTGGAAGAACTTTTGAATGCTTCGGGTTAAGCCGTAAGTTATGCTTAAGCGACCACTCATAGATGCCTGAGATATCTTCATTTAGTGAGGATATTGTGGTATCAATCGCATTTAGAAGGCAGCTCAGCACCAGTTGGACATCGTCTGCAAACATGTGTACAGAGCTATGTTTTACTACGCCGGGTAGTTCATTCACATATATGTACAGTGTTGGCCAAAACTAAAGCACGAAATGACCTCACTTTGAAAAAAAATAAATAAAATAAAAAAACGCTATCATAATTCCATAACCTTTATTTTTTTTCTAATTTAAATATATTAGTCTTCAATTCACAATTATTAATTTTATTATAACTCTTTACGTATTTACAAAACAACAAAATAATTCCGAACTTATTAAAAAGTAAGTGGACAAAACTAAAGCACATGTTCCCTATTATAGGAATATTTTACACTGTTTTAACACTTTACATATATCGTTTATATATATGAGGAACAGCAGAGGACCAAGTATTGTTCCTTGGGGCACACCAAAACATATATAATTGGGGGAGGATATTGCACTTTTAACTTTAGTCTTTTGAGTTCGATCTGACAAGTATGATTGAAACCAATCACGTTCGGTATCTTTTACACCATACTTATAGAGTTTGTTCACTAATATATTTCGGTCAATTGTTTCGAAGGCTCTTTGGAAATCTAAAAATAAAGCTATGATTTTGTTACCACTATGCCTTTCATCCTTAAGAGTCATTATAAGCCAATTTAGAGATATTTCACACGAGTGACCATGGCGAAAGCCAGATTGATTTTCAATTAATATTCTTTTGTCACACACATATTTATAAAATTGCTCATACGCACACTTTTCTACAATTTTTTCAAGAATTGGCATCATATTAATGGGTCTAAATTTTTCACAATTATTTGTCGATGCTTCCTTAGGAATTGGGACAATGATTGATTCTTTTAGGTTTCGCGGAAACTCACCGTGCATAAATGACTCGTTAACTATTCGTAGTATAATTAGACCAATAATATCAAAACTTTCAAGAATAATTTTGATATTTAAATTGAAGGCATTTTTAGTATTAATTTTTTTGCATATTAAGAGTAATTCGGTAAGTTCAATTTGTGTAAATTTAAATACAGCTTGAGTTTCAGAAAGATTAATATTCAGAGAACTACGCTTTGTGGGTATGGAATTGGTTATTGAGTTTATACTATCGATGAAATAAGAATTGAATTTGTTAGCAATTGTTAAATTATCACTTTCAAGTTTATTATCAAACTGCACTTCACTGATATATATTTTTTCCTCTTTTAACACTAAGATGTAGATATTTGATTGTCACATGATTCAATTTTATTACATATATAATTTCGTTTTGCAGTATCAAGTTTGTTTTTATAGATATTACGTATATTTCTATAACTATCCCAATCTTCCCGCCTATTAAAAACACTTGCTTTTTGAAAACATCGTATTTTCTTTCTGTTCAAAGCTTTAAGTTCATGAGTAAACCATTTATTCGCAGTCTTAGTAATTTGTTTCTTGATAGACAGTTTTTTAACACAATACATTCAATTTTCTTGTAATGATGTCGATAACACATTGAAGTCCAGATGGTGATAGCTATGTTGAAAATATTTTTCTCTTAAAATGTTCCTAAAGTCATTCTTCTTATATTTAAACAAGTCGATATATCTAGTAGTTTTTTTGTCATTTTTGTCGGCAACATTAATTTTAATTACAATTGATTCGTGATCACTGATTTTTAAGTCTGGAACTGTATCCGCCAAAACAATTTTCTCCTTGGGAGATATAATTAAATCAACTAGTGATCTGGAGGATTGGAAAATTCTTTTTGGTTCATTAATTAATTGTTTGAGGATATTTTTGATTAAAATTTCACTTAGCGCTTTGGTGTGAGTATCATTTATTTGAAGATTAATGTTAAAATCACCCAAAATGATTATATTGATGTTTGAATGCAACACAACATCAATCCATTCGGAAAGCACGTTACAAAACTCAAGTTTGGGAGTGTTAGGTGATCTGTAAAACACGGCAACAGTTTCTCGAAAATTATTTCAACAAATCTCAACGCACAAGCACCATATTTTCATCACAATATTTATTTTATTTATTAATCTGTACTGTATGTCCTCTTTTATGTAGAGAATAACTCCTCCAGTATGTTTGCTAGTACTATCACATCGCACTAATGAATAATTTGGAAGACTTATTTCATTATCGTTTATATCTTCTGTTACGTGTGTTTCAGAAAAAGCCAGTATGTCGAATTGATTATTATTTGCTATTAACTCGATTTCGTTAAAATTATTTGTAAGACCCTGTACATTAGCGCTCAGGTAAGTCAATTGACTTGATTGCTAATATTGAATTTTTTCAGTTTGGACTTTAAGTTTTTGAAGAATACTGGACAGCACTTATCATTTGCTTCATGTTTGCAGTTCACTTCTATTCCAAGGGAAGCATTCATTTTTACACAATTCGTGCACTTTATTTGGTCACTATGACAATCTTTAATTGAATGATCTCCTCCACATTTCAAACAAGCTATTTGGTTCTTACACACAATTGCTTTATGGTTAAAACCTTGACATTTATAACACCGCATTAAGTTAAAATATTCTCTTATTGGGCACTTGACCCATCCTATTTTGACACTTTCCAATTTCATTATTTTATTAAAACTTCCACTATCAAGTTCTAAGACTACGTTCAAGTTTCTCCATCTATTTTTTGTTTTTAAACGATTTCACTAATTTAATATTACTTTGACTTAACTCAGGATTTTGTTTCTCTATTTTATCCACAATTTCACTTTCAATTTCATCACATTCAAGGTTCATAACACATACTTTCGGGTTTATCATCGTGGGTACAATCACTTTAAATTCATCTTTAAGTTTATTTTCAATTTCATTTTTCAACTTTTCTGACGAAATCTTGTCACCACATTTGATGGCAACTCCGCCATCATTTTTATTCACCACACTATTGACGTTTATGTTCGTTGGGTCTATGTTCTGTTTTATTTGCTGTTTCGTTAAATTTGCTTCTTGTTTCTTTTTTTGGATAGACAAGGATCGAAGATTCACTTTTCTTTAAAATATCAGAATACAGTTTGCCACTGACACTTGCGGTCTTTCCGTCTTTTCCCGAACCGTAATTTTTCTTTTTGAGTTCTAGTGTTAGTTCATTTACCGATTTAGAAATCTCTTTTAATTTATCCTCTCTTAATTTGCAACACTCTTAATTTCGGTTATCGAGTCAGTTACACTTACAATTTTTCAACGCCATTAAATATTTTATCACTTTGTGATTTAAAACTTTCGCTAAATTCACACATTTTTCGTACCTCTTTTACACTTCTTTCACATGCCTCCTGTGTAGATTTCATCGATTTTAATCTTTCAGTGTACCTCAATTCAATTGCCTCCAATAAGTTTTTTATTTCCATTTCGTTATTTTTTAGTGAATTTTCAAATTCCTTCCTATACTCTTTCAAATAGTTCCCATTGTTTCGAACAATTTCCTGCATATCCCTCAACACCACATCAACATTTTGTATGTACGTAATACAGTCATCACACATGCATCGTATCATCGGCTTACTTATCAAAATGTCAATGCTATAAGCATCAAGACCACTACATTTTAATGAAAAGTGAAATGCCTTTCCACATACTCCGGCGCACCTGATACCCGATTCTCCACGTATGGGGTTTGTGCACTCCCGACAGTCCTGCATTTTCGCTAATAGAGCGTAAATATAATTTCAATAAAACGATTATAATTTTTGTTTTATACAACTATTCACGGAGCTTTAATTATTCACGTCTTTACTCGATCACACTTCACAAAGTATGCGATATATAGTGAAAAGAGTAAGGGCCCAAGGATAGATCCGTGTGGTACTCCATATTGGACACTAAGAAATCCCGACGACCGTTCTCCAGTTGTAACACATTGTGTCCTTCCGTCCAAATAAGAAAAAATTGGCTTTGTAGAAAAAGTCGAAAACTTGAATTCCTTACTTAAATTTTGCACAAAATGGAATGGTCAACAGTATCAAATGCTTTGGAGAAGTCAAGTAGAGTTAGAAATATGGGGTGGTTTTTGTCTAGGGCCGTCCCAATTTTTTTTGTTTTACAGCTTCTCTTTGGGCGAAAACCAGACTGATTAGAGCAGAGAAGATGTTTTGTTGTTAAGTGCTCACATATTTGCGACAGGACTACTTTCTCAAAAACTTTTGACAAAACGGAAGAATAGCTATTGGCCTATATTCCTTTACATTACCGCTTGCTTTCTTTGGTATAGGGACGATCTTGGCTTTTTTCCACTCAGATGGAAAAACTGACATCGTTATAGCATTGTTAAATATATACGTAATTTATGGAAGTATGAAGGGTAGTAATAGTTTGATGAATTTTGGGCTTAAGCCATCGAGTCCCACAGCATTCGATTTTATAGAGAAATGCTTGCACAATATCCTCTTCGCGTATCCTTTTAAAGTTAAAAAGGTTTTCATTTTCACCTTCATGATCAATATCAGGAGTAAATGCCGAACCTCGAAAGCAACGCCGGAAGGGTAATAAACTCAGAATTGAGCTTGTCGCAATCAATGTCAGTCGGAGTCTCGAGTTTTTGTTTACCATAACCAAGTTCACGAAGCTGTTTCCAGAGTTTTTCCCCTGACGTAAAAGACCCGAGCTTAGCGCTAAAATAGTTGAACTTAGCGGACCTTATTTTGGTAATCACTTTATTGCGCAGCTGTTTAAAAATTCATGTAAACGGTATTTCTTCCAGATCTTGTAAGCAACATCCCGTTTTTGCATAAGAAATTGTATGTCAGTGGTCAACCACTTCGGTGATGAAGGATGTTTTTTTTATAGTTTTTAGGGGTACGTGTTTGTCAAAGAGAGACGATATTTGTTGTTGCAGAAACATGGTTTGTTCATCTATCGAAGTCATGTAGTGAATACGGTCCCATTCATTTTGATTGATATCCTGTAATAAGGCACAATATTAGATGCGGCAAAAATCTCTAAACTGTTCTTCCGGTTCATGCCAAGCACTGTTTAAATCAAGGGCTAAGTAAACCAGGTCATGTTTTGAGAAACCAGGAGCTGAAAGCTGACTGTAGAGTAAAGCTCTCTTAATATCACTCACAAAGGCAACGTCGAGTAGTGAACATGAGTTGCCAGAGAAATGAGTACGTTCGGATGAGTTGACAGGAACTAAGTTAAGAGACTTCATATGGTTCAACAGAAAAGTCGCTCTAGGCACATCTAGTATGTTATAATTCAGGTCACCGCATAGTACGATATTAGTGGTAGTACAAGCCAGATCTTCTCAGACATTCAACACCGGTGTTAAACTAATGTGCTTGTGGTGCCTGTGGATTGTTCCTACCTAAAGTTTTTCGGAAAAACATGTTAGTTCAACAAATACAAATTCAATGGGACACTTTGGATCGGACATACGAATGACTTTGCATTTAAGTGCTTCACGCACATAGATTGCAATGCCACCGCCAATACGACCGACCCTATCGGCCCGAAAGACTTTGTATCCGTCTACACTATAAGTCAGGTCGGAAACATCTGGGCAAAACCAAGTCTCTGAAACACAGATGACATCGACCTTTGACTCAATGAAAAGATATCGAAACTCGTTAATTTTAGGATTGAGAATTTGTGAATTTAGGTGGCATAAATGTATTCCTGTATGTTGTGTTCTGATCACCCTAATCATATCAAATAGGCGTACACTGTTATTTCTTACCGTGAATTCCTTAAGATTTGAACCACTACCCAAATTCATGAGGGTGCAATTTTAGACAAGCAAGTCTAAGAAGGAGGTCAGACACATTAACATATAAAGTAAAAACAAAACTTACCTTGGCCATTGATTCGGAGTGCAGTGCAAATAGAATACTTATAATGAAAAAGAATTTAGAAAAAATTAGAAATAAATAAAAATTAATTATACTAAATAAAAAGGACGGTGAAGAGTTGCTTTGAATGTTTAAAGCGAACGGCACCGTGCAAGAGAGCACGATTTGTTTTAGTAAGACTCTCGTTTATGTAACAGCTGACGTCAGAATTTATCCCTGCATCGTGTAGACACAGTTCTCGCCGTTGGTTTTTTCTATGAAGTGCAGCTGCATGTAGAACAGAATTTCTTTCGTGTGCTTTGAAGAATTGCACAACAATAGGAAGTGGTCGACGATTGTTTGCAGATCTAGATTTTGCTCGGAATATGTTTCTGATTACTGGAGGTGTACAATTAATTGTATTGCAGAGTGTGTTCATGTAAGACTCCAGATTTTCATTGTCGAGAACAGGAACACCGAACAGAATAGCATCTGCAGCAATTTCTTTTCTCTCTAGTGAATCGATGTGATTGTTGACGTCAAAAAGCACCTTCGTTTCTGCATTTGCTTCTATACTCTCTACTCGTTCAATGACATTGGCTAAGGTTGAATTGACATTCTGAATGCGCGCAGCACAAGTCTTTTCAAACTCTGCAATCGTTGAAAGGAAATCAGTTCGGATTTTAGCGATTTCTGTTCGAATTGTTTCAATCAGGGCTTTAAGTTGTTTACTAAGCCGATCTTCTAAATGTTTAAGTATGAGAGACACATTGCTGGTGTTGGCAGAAGATCCGAATTGTGTTGATGTTGAGGCCAGGTTTTTGTCAGCTTTTCCCGAGCGGAGAGAAGTCATTACGTATTTGTGTTGGTATGAGTTTGAGCGCGCCAAATGGATTTTATAATTTATAAAATTTTTATAACTCGACGGACTGTTTTGAATTAAATAAATACTTCAGCCTGTTTAAGCTAGATATTTCACGCACTTAGCAGTTTATCAGTTACGGACAACGCAATAATTTGAATGCTAACGTTGAGCAACTTTGAAACACGTCTTACACTCTCTGTGACATACTCTCGCATGTGAAATATATGTATATGACCAACATTGGAAATTCCTTACCGACCTGTTATCCGAACACGTCGAAGCAGCTCGCGCAAGGTATTCGCTAAGTTCAACCTAACTGGAGCTATAGACGCCACCATTGACTCCATCTAGGGAATTCGTCCACTGCCGCCTGGAACAAGAAGAAGTGCTCTAGTGAGAAAGCACTTTTTCCCCCCTCTCTTATCTGCTGCAGCCAAAAATCCTCCAAACGGAGTTGTTTACGCATTTCTTGGGTTAAGGTACTAGGCACCCAGCTGTCACCGCGTGGAAGTTGAGAGTAGGAGTTGGTAGGCCTCAGTTAAGTGAAAACACTTATGTTTTCATATAATCGTATGCACTACCGTTTGACCAGCCACCAGCCAGCAACACTAAATCCCTATCCCGAATAACTAAGGAGACTCAATATAAGACCCTGATCATCTCACTCCTGTTTTACGGCACTGAAACATGGACTTTATTGAAAGCGAATGAAGATATCCCTGATCGCTTCGAGAGAAAAATTCTTTGTTAGATTTTCGGTCCCGTTTGAGTTCACGAGTTTTGGAAGAGAAGATTCAACGACGAACTATACGAGCTGTACAGCGATATCGACCTAGTCAAAAAACTGCGTATTGGACTTGGAGATGGCTAGGACATATAGAGCGCATGGACACCAATGTTTTTTTGAAGCATTACGAGTACTATTGATCATGCTTTTAATCACTTTTCTTTCTTTTCTAGGGTTGCCTTGTGAACTGCGTACTTTAGAGTAATAATATTTATCATGGCATAGTCGAATTTCCCTATTGACTTTCAGACACAGTTTTTTAATGCAACTCCTGAGTGCACTTATATGCAGTTTATTTTTCAACTTCATTTTTTTAAGAATGTCATGGTTTTTATCTCACTTCCGACTTCATTTGCGTAGCATTGAAACTGGACGTACTTAAGTTATTGCAGTTCTCAAAAAGTAGTTTGTTAATTAAAATATCAAACCCAATATTGGTAATACTTTGTGGAGATATATTGTCTGTGCATTTCACATTTTTTAGACTTCTGAACAAAATACCTATCATGCAGTGGTCAGTAACGTGCAGGTCAAAGTTAACATCAGCGCATTGATTAGGAGATATTTTTCGAAAGCGACCAAAAATGTGGTCCAGACAGGAATTTGAAGTTGGTCTCGTCGGTTCGTTTATAAAAGAAGTAAGGCCATGTTCAGCTATTAGGGCGAGAAACAGCTCCGACATTTTGAATGAACAAGAATGACTATATTAGTTAGTTTAGTTTGATTCATGAATAAACTTAATTCATTTAAAAACGATTGAGGGTAGTGACATTGCAGTCTATGGAAACGGATGAAATTAAATGCTTCATCGCATATTTTACAACTGCATCAGATTTAAATACATCCGCGATCAACAAACTGAGGAAGTGTACATTAAATTCCATAAAATCACGCATTATTATTATATTTTGCATTATTAGATAATTCCGTTTGCAAGGTGTTAACTTATGGTTAAAATCAAGAATATGTGTTTTTGCTACAAATAAGATCAGTGTGTTTGAAAATAACGATAAATTTCAAAAATCTGAACAAGTTCAAATGTTCGATTAAGGTAACTTGTGCAAAACTACCACTGTTAGGATAAATTAGTTTGCAAAATGTTTCTTTTAACTTGGAACTGGGAATAAGTGTTCTTGATTAATGACTTCGAAAGTTAATTATCGTTTATTTTATAAACGTCGATTGCAATTATTCCTCTATGGTTCACGATAGTTTGTGCAAAACTGTACTGATCTCGGGAATTATTTTTTCAAAGTCTGCCCTTGCCTGCAAGTTGCAGTCGTCCTAATCCCTCCCCGTCATATCCTGTCCTTTCCTCTCTGCTCTCCGGTGGGCCGGATCAAGGTGTAATACGACCCGTGCCGAGGATCAGCTTGGCTGGGGGCCCACTTTAAATAATAGTCCAGTCGCTAACGGAGTATCCGGATACCTGGCGACCTCCGGATTAGCCTGCCTTGCCTGCACAATGCGGATCTCTGTGTAGGTCGACCTCCAATTTTCCGCCACTCGTGGGTCCAATTATGAATGACAAAAAACAAAAACATATAAAAAATATAAAAAAAATAAAGAAAGAGGACGGTCCTCTTAAAACACCGTCTTCCAGCCTCCTGGGAACATACCCGCAAGCTCTGCTGTGGCAATCCCAACTAGCGCATTGGCCTTGAGGCCTATCACTAGCGTTGCAAGCAGTTGCAAGCAGGTGGACGCCCCCAGGATTGCTGAACGCGCGTCTGGTACACTGGCGGATAGGACAGTGGTGTCAACACCTGGTCCCATCGTAAAGCCAGACCATGAAACGCGAGGGGGCAAACCCCTTAACATCTCTGCCCCTTCAGGGACAGCTTATTGTTCGGCCTCGAGCTTACAGCATGCTGTGCCCTCCACTTCGAAGGATGCACATCCCCTTCTCAAATCTCTTTCGGGGGCGACGGACGGCTCGGCTTCGAGCTTGTCGAGAATGTCGCTCTCTCCAAGATCTCCTAACAAGATCGCCGGCTAGCTTATAAGCTAATTCGCCGCATCCAGGTAATTCCTGAGCAGGACAGAACCCAGAAGCATAAGACTTCTCTAAGCTGGGCACACAAACGTGTCCAGCTCCCCCCCCCGACTCATGCAGCAGGGACTTATCGTCCAAACGCCAGAGGTCTCAGGATGAGTCTCCCACCCTTGCCAAAAAGACCAAGGTAGTACCTTCCATCGCTACTACCAAGCCCTTCAACCAAGTGCTTAAGGCACACTTCCAGATCGCGGTCGTTAACCATCGCGATCCGGATGGCAGCAGTACGGCGGATAAGTGGAGGAAGGTGGAGATTAAACTCGCCACCAACTGTCTCCAAATCCTACGTAACCATCCCGGCCCTGATGTTTCCTGCAGGGATGGTGGCTGCCATCAAGGGCATGTCAAACTTATTGCCTGCGCTGACCAAAGATCGAAGGATCGCTATAAACTTGCTGTCTCCAGATTAGGACAGGTTTGGCCAGGTGCACAGTTGGAAGTCGTGGAAAAGGATCAGATTCCAAACCGACCAGGAACACGTGCTACCATTCCGGCTGAACCCTCTGATCCTAAAATTATCCTGGATATTCTGAACGCTAATAACAGCTCCCTTCCTACCCATAATTGGAAGATTGCCAAAGTGGACGAGCCGAGAGGAGACGTCAGAAGTGTTATCATTGTTATCAATGAAGAGTCTCTGGTCCCCTTGGCATCTTCTGAAGGGGTAGTAAATTATGGATTCAGCTCCATCACCTTGAAAGTCTATAAATGTGATGAGAAGGAGCTCGAGAAAGTACCACCCAAGCAGGTTGCAGTCCCTTCTGTACCAGCTAAGAACACCTCTTCTTCCGAGCCCCTTCCCTCGCTCCCTTGCGCCGATCCATCTTTTTCGGGGGTTGATTCCTCGTCGACAGACACCGAAATGGTTGACGCTCTCCTGAAATTGGACTTTTCTGGTCCTCCCTCTCCCTCACCATCACTTCTGGACAGTGACCCATGTGGCCTCTCTCTCGAGGATGACCTTCTGTCATCAGATTCAGAGGAAGCCAACAATACCGTGATAATGGTATCTGAAGCGAGAAGTAGCCCCAATGCTGCGGATCCTTCAGATTAACCTGCATCACTCCATCACGGTTTCGGCCTCCCTTATTCTCCGGCTCAGCAAATACGGGGAAGACTTAGCCTTGATCCAGGAACCATGGGTTGTTGCAAACCGGGTTTGTGGACTCAAGACTCCAAACTACAAATTAATCTACGCAAGAAAGGAAGGTAAACCGAGATCCTGTATCCTTGCGAATACCCATCTTAACATCCTTTTACTCTCTAATTTCAGCAATCAAGACATAGTCGCTGCCAACCTGGAATTGCGATCAAGAAATTACTGGTTGGTATCGGCTTATCTAGGTCACGATCTTGTGGGCCCAGTCCCCCCGGACATCTTGGGGAGCTTGATTGCTGAAGCAGAGAGCCGAAACACTAGTCTCATCATTGGCTCTGACGCGAATGCCCATCACTCAATCTGGGGCAGTTCCGACATAAATGAAAGAGGTGAACAACTTTTTGACTTTATCCTTAGTACTAACCTCCTAATCTGTAACAGGGGGTCCAAACCGACCTTCATTACTCGTAACCGACAGGAAGTCCTGGACATCACTCTTGTCTCTGATGTAGTTTACTGACCCCGTTGCTGCACGCGCGGTAATAAGATAGCAACGTAGGCAGAAATCTGTGAAATCTGTCGTTAGAACAGCAGCACTACCTGTCGTCGTGGGAACCGCAGGAATACATTCCTTCCCATGAGGGTGCTCTGTTTACGTTGCACATCTCAAATAGCAGTTCCAACGGCGGAGTCGGCACGCTCTACACACCTGATATAATTCAATAATAAAGATGCACTCGATCTAATCGGACCTTGTTTTTATCCACCCAAAAGTTCTACATGGCGACCGTGACAGTTTTTATTTTAATTAAAAAAAAAAAAAAAGTTCAATGAGTTAATTGCTGGTTACTAAAGATAAACAAGAAAGAATAAATACTAAGTTCATTAGAAATAAATGTTGTATACGTGTAAATAGACAAATAAAATGATTTAAAAAAAAAAAAAAAACTGTGCAGTGATACCGAGTTAAAGTGTGATTACAACTTAAAATATTGGAAATGGGGAAGACCCAATCTAAAAATACGAAAGTAGATAATGCTGGCCAGGTTATAAACGATATATTTATTCAGCCTGCCAGCATAGAAAACAACGATATCATATTATTATTATACGTGATCGCGAGTGCAGTTGTAATTAACATCATGATAAAAGTCCACAAAATGTGGAAAAAAAATTTGAAAAAAACATGCTTAATGCGTGCCGCGTCAACGCAACAAATATAAGTGAAACGCACCAAGATAGACCTTTTATAACCAATGGTAATAATACAATACAAAATTGGAGATAAATCGGAAGATCACCAATTGCACCAGAGGATGGACACGAAGTTGCAGAAAATACCGGCCTGGATAATAAAGTGCCAGCTAGCGCCATATAAATAGTTAAGTAATTTTGAATATTAATAAATAAATAGTTAAGTATTTTTCAGTACTAGGAGATAAGTTGTAGTACAAAAAAATAAAAAATTAATGTAACAAAAGTAAAACTAACTAATTAGAAATAGAAATTAAGATTTTCTTAATCTTCCTTCCTTCCGCGCCCTTATGGAGAAATGGGAAGATAAATAAATAAAATAGAAAAACTTGAAAAAGAGTTTAACAGAATTTATAAATGTTTAAATAAAAAGGATCTGCCATCCGCAGATACAAAAAATAAGCATATAATAAATATTGTTGAAGTATACAATAACATAACGACAGTACTGGCTAGTAGTTTTACGATTTTAACAAATGAGCATAAAGAAAAATCAAGATATTTTTTTTAAATTCAGGGATAAGCTAGTCAAGCTTTTTGATAGACTTAGGATTCGAACACACATACCCATTAAATTAGCACTACTCGTAGATATAAACAATATAGATAGCAACCCGGAATCCGACATTGAACAAGAACCAAACGAGCAAAATACGGTAATCATGACCACCACGGCTATAGATTTTTTAAATTCGGCATCTAAATTAGTGCCGGAATTTGACGGTCAACTGGCAAACCTACAAAGATTCCTGGATTCCTTGACGCTTGTTGATTCCCTTAAAGGAAGTCATGAAGCTACTGCAGTTGCATTAATAAAAACCAAGCTAGCAGGGTCAGCCAGAAACTTGATTTAAAATGAAGCCACAGTAGATGCTATAAAAGCAAGACTGAAATCTTCAGTAAAAGGAGATTCTACTGAAGTACTTTCAGCAAAGCTGCTTAATATCAAGCAAGGTAGTAAGACAGCCAACGTATATACTAAAGAAGTAGACGAACTAGCAAAACAGCTTACTAATGCATATATTGCGGATGGTTTAACCAGTGAATTGGCAGACAAATATTCAACTCAAGTCGCTGAGAAAGCAATGACCATTAACGCCTCAAATGAAAAAGTGAAATTGATTATGCAGGCGGGACAGTTTGGAACTATGAATGAGGCCGTTTCAAAGTTTGTAAATTCTTGCACAGAGGTGCATACCAGTCAATCGAATGTGATGTATTACAATGCAAATAATACAAGGCAGACTCATTATGGTTTTTATCATGGTCGTGGTCGTGGACGTACTCGTGCCCGTGGCCGCGGATACTTTAATCAAAATAATAGGGCATTCAATAGTAGGAATGGTAACAGCTATTTCAACATATGTAGGTCCAAGGTGCCAATGGCAAGCAAATAACCACACTAACAACAATAATAACAGGAATGTGCGCCTAATCACTGAAGCCTCGGGAAACATCAGAGGCCCTCTGACCGCAAGTCTGGGGGACAATTAATTATCAGAAAACTTAACGTGCCAATTTGCAAAATTTACAATCTAAATCTAAATAGTTATGTAGTGATAAAAAGTACCTTGAGTAAGCAAATAAATACATTTTTAGTTGATACCGGAGCCGATATTTCAATTTTTAAAGAAAATAAATTAAGTACTAACGTATTTCTAAACAAGGACTTTACATCGAAGATAAGCGGGATTGGAACGGTTTAATTAACTCTTTAGGTAGAGCAAATGCCAGTCTTATCTTTGAAAATTTCGACATAAAACACAGTTTCCAGATAGTGGATGCAACATTCCCTATTCCCAGCGATGGTACATTAGGCCTAGATTTTATAAAGCAATACAATTGCATTCTGGACTACCAAAAACAAGGAAATTGGTTAGTCCTTAGACCAGATAATTGCCCAGAAAATATAACCATTCCGGTTTATTATACACCAACTCATAATTCCTTATCACTACCCGCAAGGTGTGAAGTTGTAAGAAAAGTAAATTCCTCTCCTCGATCCCTACCTTGTCGTGGTGGAGAGGCTTAATCTATTTCCTATGAACCGAAGGTCGAGCCGAGGAGAATAGCTAAATCTAGTCTGCGTCCAGCTAGATGTTTTCCCACATTTCGGTTCGACTAAAGGGGAGGTTTTGGAGACCAAAAGGTGATCACCCAAGGCAAGGTACGACGCGCCGAGGCCTGCATGGCTGGGGGGAAGCTCAGTCGCGAGCGCAAACTCTGAATACCTGGGGACCTTCAGTTTTATTTTAATTCCTCTTACCTGCATACAGGGGGTGAGTGCAGGCGGACATCTTCTTCCCCCTTACTCGTGGGATCCAAATGCAAAATATTTCAAAAAATAATAAACCAAAAGCGAAGAGTGTAATTCGATCGGGCACTCCTAGCTCTATAAAAACCGATCAAGGTGTAGGAGTGGAGGAAGAAGCAATTCTTCTCCGTACGTCGGATGAGGAAAGCGTTGGTGCAATCGACGTTAATCTTGAAAATCTTTTTCTGGAATCAAGCGACACTTGCTCCATTGCCAGTTCATCCTTCTCCAATATGTCAACATCCTCCAAGCGTTCAAAAAATTGCAAGTTGACAGTCCGGAGATTAGGGACTAAGAAATGGGAGGAGTTAACGGAAGGCGAGCGGAAGAGGCTCCATAACGCACGTGCCTTCCTGCAGGAACAGTCCTTGGCGGAGTGTAAGCCTATTGCTAGCTCTCCAAAAAGAACAGTGACGGCGGAAGTCACGAGCGAGGAAGGGTTGATGGGACCACCTAAGTCTGCGACAAGCCTTAGCCAGTCAGGACGCAAGGTGATCTCATCGGCCAATCCGGAGCACAATGGTGATTCAGTGGTATTGCAAAAGCCTTCCGATAAAGCCTCTGACTCGACGACTGGGGTAGTCCCAGTGTTAGGTGAGAGTGCGACTTTGGAGGATGCCAAGATGGTCAAGATGGACACTTCCAGCGTGTCAAGCCTCAGCTACTCACGCGGGAAGGATACGTCAACACCTCAGCAACCTGGCGATTGCAGTCCTGCTGAGCCTAGGATTGACTCTTCTGCCTGTAGCTTCGCGACGGTAGTTAGCCTAGGTAGCCATGATTTGGGACTAGCCCGACCACCCAAAATAGGGAAGACCAGCGACGTAGGCATCTACCCAAGACAGACGACGGTGCGCAACCGTATACGCAACGCTATCCGGTTAATACGGCGGCTTAAAAAGCGTGATCCGGAGTCCTACACGGACAAGGAAAGAGTGGCTCTGGATAGAGCCACTAACACGCTTAAGCTGAGAGGATCCACCCGACAAGACAGGACGGGCCGTAAGGTAAGCCGATTGCGGGGTGTTCCAAGAGAGGTAGGCACGACGACACGACATCGCCGCCAACACGAAGAATAAGCAAAAAAGCCAAGATGGCATCACGAAAAGAAAGAGCTAATCTTCAGGTGGCGATCGTCGATTTCAATAACCCTGACCGTAAGCTATCCGGAGACCAATGGAGGCTGGTGGAACTGCGTATACTCGACGGAGTAAACGACGCCATAGTCAAGAATCAGGGAACTATCCCTTTCTTTGAGCAGCTCACCACCTTCAAGGGCTTCAAGGTCATGTCGTGTGACAACGAGACAACACTCAGTTGGGTCAAGAATTTTGTAACCAGCACGCAGGCTCCTTGGGCGAATGCCGACCTGCGACTTGTGGAAAAAACAGATCTGCTGGAATTCACTAGGCCTAAAGGCCGCATTCTCATTCCGGGCCCACACATTCCTAGAGAACGGCTGGAACGAAACCTCCAACACCTCAACCCCGAGCTATATAGCGACAATTGGGAGGTGTTAGAAGTGGGTACCCATACAGAAGCCGGAACTGAGATTGTGGTGTTGCTTAACCACAAGTCCATGCCCATCCTAAGGAGATACAACTATAAGGTTCGCATTGGAATTACCCGATGCAAGGTCAGACCTTTAGTTGGGATGGACGAAAAGAAAAGAAGGAAGGCGGGTGATAAGGTAAATCAATGATGAAGATTGCTCAAATAAACCTTCACCATAGCATAGCAGCTAGCGCCAACCTCATCTATCTCATGGGAGATAGAAACATAGACATTGCCCTAATTCAAGAGCCATGGATCTCCCGTGGCAAAATAAGTGGGCTAAGGCATAAAGACCTTACTACATACAGCATCGAACCGCTACACGCGGAATGTAAGAACAGAACGTGCATCGTAGCTAGGAAACAAATTAACCTTTTCTTTTATCTTGCTACAGCAATGAGGACCAAATAGTGGTAAGGCTTGAGCGGAGGGGGCTTTCCCCACAGATTCTATCAGCCGTCTACATGCCTTTTGATGCCAAGGAGGGACCGCCATCCACACTGACCCGCTCTCTTGTGCAAAAGGCGGAACAGGAAAGATGGGACTTGCTGCTGGGGTGTGATGCCAACTCTCATCACTCTCAATGGGGTAGCAGCAACACAAACTTACGCGGTGAGTCTTTATTTGAGTTTATAATTGAAAATAACCTTATTGTAGCGAATAGGGGTAACGAACCTACTTTTGTAGTAAAGAACAGGCAAGAAGTTATAGATGTAACTTTAGCCAGTAACTCGAGCACCCTAACTATTGACAAGTGGAACGTGATAGGGGAAGAGTCCTACTCCGACCACAAATTGATCGAATTCCTCGTGGGTAACAACTATGACTCTCCCAAACCTTACAGGAACCCCAGGAAAACCAACTGGGATCTATTTAACAACGAGGTGAGGAAAGGTGTAAGATCCCTGCAGGATAGCAACTGGCTCGGACCTGCCGACATTGACCGCAAGGCGGAGGATATTACATCCATTTTTAATGAAGCCTATGTCAAAGCATGTCCAGAAACCAAACGAAAAGATAAAAAATCACTACCTTGGTGGTCATCTGAACTAGCTAGAATTAGGAGAGTAACTAGACACCTTCTAAATAAGGCCAAAAGAACTATGCTAGAAGCGGACTGGGAACAATATAAGTCCAGTCAGAGAAATTTCAAAAACGAGACACAGAAGGCCAAACGCCACTCTTGGCAGCACTTCTGTAATGAAATCAAGGGTACGACAGAATCTGCGAGACTGAGAAAAATTCTATCCAGGGAATCAAAAACTCTTGGATCTCTCAAGGAATCCGACGGAAGGTGGACTGAATCCTGTGCAGAATCGCTTAGCTCCCTGCTAAAAGCGCACTTTCCGGGTTGTACGACCCATCCAGATAATAACATCGTAACTAACAGTAGTTTTGTAACGGAAACTCCGACGGATTTTATCACAGAGGAAAGAATTGAGTGGGCAATCAGATCATTCTCTCCCTTTAAATCCCCAGGACCCGACGGGATTATCCCGATCATGGTACAGAAAACAATAACCACAATCATCCCGGTACTTAAAGAACTGTACCTCAACAGCCTCATGTGGGGGTATATACCTAGATCATGGAAAGAGGTCAAAGTGGTCTTCATACCCAAGGCCGGTAAAGCAAGCCACACTACTGCAAAGGACTTTAGGCCAATTAGCCTTACCTCCTTTGTCCTAAAGACCTTTGAAAGACTAGCTGACATATACATCCGTAGTAAACTACGCCCAGGTGACACATCCCCAGCGCAGCACGCTTATACCAAAGGAAAAAGCGTAGAGACAGCGCTGCACTGTGTAGTCGGCTCAATAGAAAAATCACTGAAAAATAAAGAATATACACTAGCCGCTTTTCTGGATATTGAAGGAGCCTTTAACAATGTCAAAACGGAAGCGGTCAATAGAACTCTAACGAACCTTAATATTCACAATTCTGTGATAAAATGGATCGTCAATATGCTAAAGGAAAGACATATCAAAGTTGAACTCGGAGGTACTAAGCTCGAAGTCTATGCCTCAAGAGGCACCCCTCAAGGAGGTGTTATATCCCCACTACTGTGGGTAATTGTCCTGAACGAAGTCCTTCTTAAACTTAGAAACAGCGGCGTCAAGGCCATTGCATATGCGGACGATGTTATGCTGCTAGCAACAGGTAAATTTATCCCGACCCTGAGCGAACAAATCGAAGGGGCGCTGGAAATCATTGACTCCTGGACGGAGAGATGTGGGCTGGCGGTTAATCCGCAGAAGACAGAGTTAGTACTATTCACTAACAAAAGAATAATTTCACAATTCGTAACTCCTTCCGTAAGGGGTACTCCCCTGAGTATCTCCGATAGTGCGAGATACCTTGGCCTGGTGCTCGACAGGAAACTGAACTGGAGACTAAACATCAACGAAAGAGTCAAAAAAGCCACGATAGCTTTTTACTCGTGCAATAGAATATTTGGGAAGACTTGGGGACCGAGCCCCAAAATCATCCTATGGATGTATACAGCTATAGTAAGGCCAATACTAACGTCAGCCTTGTATGGTGGCAGGCAGCCAGCAAAATAAATAACCTAGCTGCTATCACAAAAGTACAAAAACTAGCGTGCATCGCCACAACCAGTGCGATGAGAACGACACCTACAGCAGGACTCGAGGCCATTCTCAATCTGCTTCCGCTAGACATCTTTATACAAGTATCGGCAGCCCATAGTGCCGTAAGATTAAGCCAAACAGATAGCTGGAGACCAAATGCAATGGGTCACACCACGATCCTGCAGAGATATCTAGGCAGTGTATCTGATACAGACTACTTAACGCCTTACCTAGACTTCTTAAGACCATTCTCTAGCACCTATCCGAGCAGGGAAGACTGGAAAACTGACAGAACGCCTAACGAGCGATCCTTAGCTGTTTACACCGATGGATCCAAAATGGAAATAGGTGTAGGCGCAGGCATCTTCTCTGAAACGCTTGGCCTCTCCATGTCAGCTCGGCTTCCGAACTACAGCAGCGTTTTCCAGGCGGAGGTCCTAGCAGTTACAATAGCAGCTCGTGAGACTGCGATGAGGGCAATACCACGAGAGGATATCACATTTTTCATCGACAGCCAGGCAGCGATAAAAGCAATATCTGCTATAGAAATAAAATCGAAGCTTGTGAAGTGTTGTAGAGAAGAGCTCAAGGTTCTTGGAACACAGCACGAGGTAAGGCTCTGCTGGGTCCCTGGTCATGAAGGCATTCCAGGGAATGAGAAAGCCGATGAATTGGCTAGAGGTGGCTCAGCACTAAGCTCGGACCAATCTGACCCCTCGGTGTACATCCCGCCTTGCGCCCTTAAGCTCGTAGCAGGAAACAAAGCCATAACGGAGGCTAACAATAGGTGGACCTGTTAAGATACTTGTGTCACCACGAGGAAGCTGTGGCCCGCTTTTGACAGAGTAAGAACCAATAGACTCATACAGAGGCACAGAAAATCCCTCTCTACTCTAATTGGAGTCATTACGGGGCATAACACCATGCGGTACCACATGAAAAAACTACGTGTGACTAGCGAAGACCTTTGTAGAGGCTGCGGCGACGAGGAGGCTCAGGAGGACACCGCCCACTTTCTCTGTCATTGCCCAGGCCTCTATCATTTGAGAAATAAGATCCTTGGGCAACACTTCTTTGAGGATCTAGAAGAGTTGTCCAACAGACCAATAAATGACATCGCAAACTTCATCAAATCCTCTGGATGGTTTGTACACACAGTGAGTACTTAGTTCTTTCTTTAGGATACTTACAAGACGGTATTTTTCCACGAGGTAGGGATTTCCTTTTTCTATCTCCTTTCCCCCCTTGGGTATCACAATGGGTCTATACTGACCTGAGTGTGGTGTGGAGGTTTTCTATCCCCCTACACCTGCCCACTTACCTAACCTAACCTAAGAAAAGTAAATTTCATAACTACAGAGGAAGTAATCTTTGTACCAAATCAGGAGATATCAAGAGGAATTTATGTAGGTAAAGCTATTGTTTCTAAATCCAATCCATACGTTAGAGTAATAAATACCACATTTGTTAACATCTTACTCCAAAATATCAAAATTCAAATAGAAAGCCTTAAAGAATATAATATTTATAAACTTGATCAAAACGATAGTAAGCACAAGGAACTGGTTATGGAAAAATTGACACAAAAATTTTCCACCTTTGTATTAAGCAAGCTAACAAAATTATGTAATGAGTTTGCGGATATATTCGCTCTAGAAACGGACAAAATATCCACTAACAATTTTTATAAGCAGAAACTAAGAGTTAAGGATGATACACCAGTTTATATTAAAAACTATAGGACACCCCATTCTCAAAAGGATGAAATTAATAAGCAAGTCAAAAAATTGCAGGTAAATGATATTATAGAGCCCTCAGTTTCAGAATACAATAGCCCGATACTACTAGTACCCAAAAAATCTCTGCCAGGAGACTCAGAAAAACGTTGGCGACTTGTTCTTGACTACCGCCAAATTAATAAAAAATTAGTGGCTGATAAATATCTTTTACCTAGAATAGATATCATCTTAGATCAGTTAGGCTGCGCAAAGTTTTTTTCATGTTTAGATCTGATGTCTGGATTTCATCAAATCGAACTGGAAAAAGAATCGAGAGACATAACATCTTTCTCAACTTCGGAAGGCTCATTTCGTTTTAAGAGACTTCCCTACGGAATCAAAATTGCTCCAAATTCATTCCAAGGAATGATGTCGTTGGCCTTTGCTGGTCTTAATCCAGAACAAGCGTTCCTGGATGATTTGATTGTAATTGGCTGCTCTGAAAATCATATGCTCAAAAACTTACGAGACGTATTTGAAATATGTAAAAAATATAATCTAAAACTGCATCCGGATAAATGACTTTTCTTGGTCATAAATGTACTGACAAGGAAATCCTACCCGATGATGGCAAATATGAAATCATTAAGAATTACCCAACTTTCATTAAATGATAATATATTCAACATTATTCAAGTCACTAAATTTAAAAATATCGCGAACACATCATTGAAGAATTTAAAAATAGCGTTAACGCCAAGGTTGGTATATGTGACCACTGATGAAGAGAAAGCTAAATTAGTTGAAAAATTTCATAACGACCCCATATTTGGTGGTCATCCAGGTATTACAAGATTATTAAAGAAAATAAGAGCGATATACGTTTGGAAAAATATGACGAAAGAAGTGACCAGGTATGTAAAAAACTGCATACAGTGTCAAAAGAATAAATCCATGCCGAAAACGAAAGAGCCATTATCAATAACACCAACACCAGCACGAGCGTTTGACATAGTGCTTATCGATACTATCGGTCCTCTAGCTAAATCAGATATTGGTTACGAATATGCCATTACTATAGTATGTGATTTGACTAAATACCTAATAACAATCCCCATAGCAAATAAGTCGTCTAAAGCGGTAGCTAAGGCTATATTTGATAATTGTATTTTAATATACGGTCCAATGAGAAAAATCGTAACTGATATGGGTACCGAATACAAAAATCAGACCCTACAGGAGCTATGTAAACTGCTATACATTAACAACACAACCTCAACAACATACCACCATCAGACATTAGGAACCGTAGAAGGATCCCATAGAACATTCAATGAATATGTTAGGTCGTATATATCCTTAGACAGATCAGATTGCGATGAGTGGCTTAGATATTTTACTTACTGTTATAATACGACTCCATCAACAGTACATGGGTATTGCCCATACGAATTAGTTTTTGGAAAGACACCAATAACACTCGATTTCTTAAGCTCTAATAACATAGAGCCTATCTATAACATTGACTCATACGAAAGAGAAGTAAAATATCGATTACAAATGGCACAACAGAGAGCCAAGCAACTAATTAAGAAAACAAAAGCCACCCAAAAACAGCAGTATGACAAAAACTCCAGGTCAATAGACTTAGCAAATAACGACTTGGTGCTATTATAAAACAGTGCAGGGCATTAGTTAGAAAATCTCTACGAAGGAATTGTACATAAAAATAGATAACGTAAATTTATAAGTTAGTTTTTGATTTAAATTGTGTTACAATTTATTCTAAACTCTTTTTATTAATTTTTCTTCATTAACGATGGCCATTGTCTTTTGAAAATGTAACTACTTGAAATAATAAAGATTTCATTCAATTTAAGTTAAGAAAATTTGTTTGTAACTAAGAACAAACACAAAAAAATATAAGATAGAAAATAATTAATACGTAATAATTTTTATATCATTTTTTTTTAAGTTAATATACATTCTGTTATTAAGAAAACGTATAAAATCAGATACAATCTCAATATGTAATAACGCTCAATGCATTCTTTTATTAAGATAACATAATACATCATGTTGTTACGCAAATATAAATTTACTAAGATACTCGTATATACTCGTACTATTCAATATGATATAATTTGCACTAAGTATAAATTTGTATTAAGAATGATCTTTAATTAAAGAAAAGAATAGAATAGAACTAAGATAATATTAGATTACTTTAAGATAATTTAAGATCACTCATGTCGAAAAGGGAGGTGTAGTGTACTGACCCCGTTGCTGCACGCGCGGTAATAAGATAGCAACGTAGGCAGAAATCTGTCAATATAACAGCAGCACTACCTGTCGTCGTGGGAACCGCGGGAATACATTCCTTCCCACGAGGGTACTCTGTTTACGTTGCACATCTCAAATAGCAGTTCCAACGGCGGAGTCGGCACGCTCTACACACCTGATATAATTCAATAATAACGATACACTCGATCTAATCGGACCTTGTTTTTATCCACCCAAAAGTTCTACACTCATGACCACTCTTTTTCAGACCATCGTTACCTCCAATTTAGTCTTGATGACTATCTGCCTGATCAGAAGGTTTTTAGGAATTATAGGAAAACCAACTGGTCCCTTTATAGGAAACGTTTATTAACGCTTATTCCCTCCCACCTGGCTACTGAAGACCTCGACAATCTAGTCAACACCCTAACATCGGCACTAAATGGTGCCATGGCCGAAGCCTGCCACTCCGCAAACCTCGAGGTAAAATGAAACCTCCCTGGTGGAATGCAAATCTCAGTACTTTTAGGAAGGACAGAAGGCTTCTTTTTAATATTGCGAAAACCTCCCGTGAGACGGCCGATTGGGACTCCTATAAACTGTCTCTCAGAAAATACAAAATCTCGCTGAGGAAGGAGCAACGACGTTCCTGGAGACTCTTCTCCGACAGCATTGAAGAGTCCTGGGAAGCTTCCAGGTTGCGGAAAATCCTCTCCAAAAGCCCTTCTATACCCAGCTTCCTTTTGCATCCGGATGGTTACTGGACCTCCTCTGCTGAGGAATCCATTGACATCTTACTGGATACTCACTTTCCTGGTAGCTCCCCTGTTGCTATATCGCAAGTGTGTAATCCCCCCCGTCAACTTTGCAGCAACTCTTTAGTCTTGATAACTACAGAAAAGATCCGATGGGCCATGCGTAGCTTCAAACCCTTCAAGTCCCCAGGACCTGACGGTATTATTCCAGCTGAAATTCAGCAATGCGAGGACATTGTGCTTCCATGGCTCAAAGTCATCTTGTCGGCATGTCTAAATCTGGTCTATATTCCCAAACTTTGGACCGAGGTTGAAGTCATATTCATACCTAAGGCAGTAAAGAGCTCGCACGTGGAACCAAAGGATCTCCGACCTATCAGTCTATCGTCCTTTCTGCTTAAAACGTTAGAAAGGTTAATTGATATCCATCTTCGGGATAGTATTAGCCCAGCTCTGCTCTCGCCGTCCCAACATGCGTACTGCAAAGGCAAATCGGTTGAGACGGCCTTACATTCGCTTGTGCGCACCATCGAAAAATCATTGAGCATCAAAGAATACACCATGGTGGCTTTCCTTGACATTGAGGGAGCTTTTAACAATGTCAAACCAAAAACGATTACCGACGCACTTGTAAATCTGAAAGTGGATACTTCGCTCGGAGTGTTGATCAATCAATTGCTTACATGCAGGATTATTAACACACAGCTGGGCGGAGAATCGGCCAGAAGAATTGCTCGCTGCGGTACACCTCAAGGTGGAGTCTTATCACCTCTTATGTGGAACCTTTTAGTGAGTGAACTACTGATGGACCTGGATACGTCAGGTTGTAGAGTGATCGCCTATGCTGATGACATTGCTATTGCTTCCTCCGGTAAACACCCAGACACTCTCAGGGATATCCTCCAATATGCTCTCCTTCGGCTCACCAAATGGGCCTCCAATTGTGGACTGGGGGTTAACCCCCATAAAACGGAACTCGTTCTCTTCACGAGGAAATATAAAGTTCCCCTCATAGACCCTCCTTTGATAAATGGCACCAGTCTCACCTTCTCTGAAAACGCAAAATATTTGGGTCTTATTTTGGATAGGAAATTAAACTGGAAGGCCAATCTACTAGAGCGCGTCAAGAAGGCTAATGTAGCTCTCTATTCCTGTAAAAAGGTTATAGGTAGGAGCTGGGGTATTAAACCTCAAATCACCCATTGGCTATACGTGTCCGTTATCAGGCCTATACTACAATATGGCGTGATCGTATGGTGGCCTGCTCTTGAAAGGGCTGTCCACCTCACTCAACTAGCTAAGGTGCAAAGATCTGCATGCATCTGCATCAGTGGTGCACTTAGAACTACTCCCTCCGCGGCACTGGACATCTTGTTCAACCTGCTACCCTTAGATATTTTCGGCAAACAGATGGCAGCCTGTGCGGCCATCCGCTTGAAAGCCTCCTCTCAGTGGTCTAGCTATCGCTTTGGCCACTCCTCGATCCTTGATCTTCTCAACTGCAAACACGAAAACACGGACTACACCCGCCGAAACTGAGATTTGACTGTAACTTCAATACGAGCATCCCTAACCGGGATGTATGGGACACCTCCCCCCTGTCGATGCTAGTTCGGTTCACTTCTTTACAGATGGATCTAAGACGGAGGGTGGGGTGGGTTGTGGTGTTTTCTCCGAACAGCTCAATCTGAGCATCTCTTTCCGCCTCCCTGATCATTGTAGCGTTTTCCAGGCGGAAATCATGGCGATTAAAGAAGCCCTGTCCTGGCTGAAATGTAATGTATTATCTGTCAGGGATATTAGCATTTTCACTGACAGCCAAGCGGCAATCAAGTCCCTGGAATCGTTCTCCTTCACTTCAAAGGCCGCCTTAAACTGTCGTCTATCTCTTATGGAGATGACAGAGTAGTTCAACATTCACCTATGCTGGGTGCCTGGCCACAGAGACATTCCAGGTAACTGCAGGGCTGACGACGTCGTCAGATAGGGTACCACTCTAAGGATTTTGCCTGAAAGGCAAGCCCTGGGTATGCCCCTCGCTACATGTAAGTATCTACTAAAGCTGAACGCTATTAGCACGACCAACCTCAGATGGGGATACGGCTCAACGTGTCACATTTCGAAACAGATCTGGCCTAAGCTGGATCAAAAACGTAGTGCCGATCTGATCAAGTTAAAGCGTACACAAATCAGCTGCATTGTCGGTGTTCTCACTGGACACTGTCTTATAGGCCAACACGCCAAAAGACTTGGTCTCTTCTCCAACGATTTCTGCAGAAGCTGTAGGGACGAGGAGGAGGAGGAAACCATCCTTCACCTCCTATGCACATGTCCAGCCCTGTCGCATAAAAGAATGATCCATCTAAGGTCCCCCTTCCTTGACGTCCTTGAACGTCATGAGCATCCATCGCTTTATCAAAAGCTCCGGTTGGTTTTGTTAGTCCCTGAGTGGCCTAATTGGTTTGATCCATGGTATCACAAAGGACCTTCACTGGTCTATGTGTGTCTGCACTCTCGTGTGGACAGCCAACCTAACCTAACTGAACCTAACCTAAGACTTGTCGCAATTATTTCGTGTTTTGAATGACTAACTTTGCAAAGTGCTTACCTTCCTAAGAATAGTGAATCAGTATTCTGTATAAAAATACCTATTTTGTTCATATTATAATACTATCTGGGTCTCTTAATAGATACATATGTACCTATGTAGTACGTACATATGAATATAAAATAATTTCTCCTTTTTTTTTTAATTGAATCTAATAGGGTCAAGCGGGGTAATTGTAAACGCACTTAATTCTCCAAAAACCGGTTTTCCATCGAGGCATGCCATGCCATTATTTGAAAATACGGTATATTCCCGTTATGATTATTCCTTATTAAATTTTCATTGGGGTAATTGTGAACATTGGATTTTCGATTTATTTTCTTCATCAAATGTTTTCATTTTGATTTAGTTCACTTTTACCCCAAATGTTTTTATTCTACAGCGTTAAGAGGCTGAGTTCCTTGTTTTCATTTACCCCATTTTTCTCCTTTTCCTAAAAAAAGGCGGGGGTAAATGTAAACACGAATTTTTACAAAAACTAATATAGATGAAAGAATTTAAATGTAAGTTCAACCAACACCAATTTCCAATATCGCATAGTTAAGCTGGATGAAACACTATAAATTTAGAAAAAAAAAACAAAACGCAAAATCGTTTACAATTACCCCCTTTGACCCTATACATATATTTTTTGCATATATATTTCCAGATTCTATAAATATGAATAAAGGAATAAATTATATGCGCAATTGGTAAATGCAAAATTAAAATTTTAATTTACAAATTTTAACATTTAAAAAATTTTAAAAATTTCTTTCTACAACAAAAAGATTCTGCCGACTTCCAAATCTTGAACAGTGTACATATAATTGGCCATGGGAAAAGCAAGGATCCTCAGATTGCAAACCGGCAACAGTTAAATTTGTTAATTAAAGTTGCAAGACTCAGTCGATAAGGAATATGTAGACTTTTAAATTGCAAAGGGGTATTGGAAGGAATATAAGAGGTATGCGTGGTAAAATGGAATCCTTCCCATAACCACATTCAGTAATTATGTTAGCTTCAATAGTATGAGACAATAGTTTTTTAATCAGAAGTCTTGTTCTATTACAAAGGCGGGGCTGGTCTAAATTCCGCAGAAGATGTGATCATGGTAATTTTGTTTTAGATTTTAAAAAATAGCTTTTCATTGACCGACTCGATCTCTGTACTAACTTGATCAGGTTTCAAATTTCCATCAGTATAAGGACTTAATTTTGCTTCTCCCAGTTCAATTCATTTTTGCGCAAAATCACTGAATAGCGTATCGCCATGACGATGTGTTCTTATGTTTGTGGAAAGCTTCATGGTCTTCACATGACTCCACAGGTAAGAAGACTTAAGGCAAGCTTGAATCTCATCAGCTTTGGTTCTTTTTGGAATGACTGGAAGCGTCTGTCGAAAGTCTCTGGGCAAAACAACCGTTATACCTCCCATCAAAGACTATAATAATATGTCTTGCAGTGTTCAGTCAATGGCGTCTAATGCTTTTTTATGGGCCATTGTACATTCATCTCAAGCAATAAGCTAACACCTTTTGATAATTTAAGCCATCCCAGTTGTTTTATTAATATTACACACAGGCAAATCATAAGCGGCTAGATTTAATGGACGTTTAAAAACAGAATCAACCGTTCGACCTTTGGTTTGAACAACCACAAAATCAAGTTTTTCCTTTTGCCATCGCTGAAGTCCTTCCATGCAATATTTGGAAACGATAGCCTAAAAGAGCTGTCGGCCGTTATCTACACTAAACAGAATTATATGCAAATTGGAAATGGTATGAAGATCAGGAAAAAACAACAATCATCTCAATCAATAAATTCGATAAATCTCAAACATAGTCATATGGTACCCTTCCAAAAACACGCTATTTTTTCACTTGTTAACAGATTACCCACTTTATTTTCGGAGCCAGATGAGAAGCTGACTTATACTACAAAAGTAGTAGGGGAAATCCGCACTACCTCGGATACTCCCGTATATACCCGATACTATCCGTTCCCTGTATCTCTTAAAGATGAGGTGGATAAACAAATTCAAAGCTTAATCGACGACGGAATTATTAGACCTTCACGGTCGCCCTATAATTCTCCGGTATGGGTAGTTCCCAAAAAACCCAACTCCGAAGGAAACAAAAAATATAGGATGGTAATTGACTATAGAAAGTTGAATTCCGTCACCATAGCGGATCGCTACCCGATCCCTGTAATTAATGAAGTGCTGGCGCAATTAGGAAACAACAAGTACTTTACGGTGCTTGGCTTAAAGAGCGGTTTTCAACAGATCCCGTTGAAGGAATCCGATATTGAGAAAACGGCATTTTCCATCAATAACGGAAAATACGAATTTATAAGGCTCCCATTTGTGTTGCAAAATGTGCCTTCTATTTTCCAGCGAGCGCTTGACGAAATATTGCTTGATGTCATTGGGAAAATTTGCCACGTATATATAGATGATATTATCATCTTCAGCAAAGACCAAGCAGACCTCACTAAGCACATTGAAGAGATCCTTAAAATTCTTAACAAAGCCAACATGAAATTACAGTTAGAAAAATGCGATTTCTTCAAAGAGCAAGTCGAATTCCTAGGTCTCGTGATATCCTCCGATGGTATTAAAACAAACCCTGCAAAGGTGGATGCCATCAAAAATGTTCCCATTCCGAATACTCTCAAAGAACTTCGATCATTTCTTGGTCTGTCGGGGTATTACCGTCGCTTTATAAGAGATTATGCGAAACTCGCAAAGCCCCTGACATCTCTTTTAACGGGGGAGGACGGACTTATGTCCAAATCTAAATCCAGCCAGAAACCAGTTCATCTAAACTCTGATGCCATTGCGGCCTTTATTAATTTTTTTAAATCACAGAAATCCTCAACCGGCTCAACCGCATCAAGCCTATAGTCAGAAAGAAAAGGGCAATAAACATGCTAGGAACTGCGTGGAAGTGGATAGCCGGTACCCCGGACCACCACGACTTCCAAATTTTAAAGGCCAAAACCCAAAATCTATTAGATAATAGTAATAAGCACTTAATTATAAATAAACTGTTATTGGGAAAAGTAAATAATATTACAGATGTCACAAACAATATAATAAGACTTTGAAAAAGAATGTTCAAATTGAAAACATATATTCGACCAACATTAAGTATAGAATTGATGTAATTAAGGAAGAGATAACAAATATAGAACATGCCTTACAGTGGGCAAAAGCTGGCATAGTAAATTCTTTCATACTCTGAAATACTGACATAAATTTAGTTAAGGCTTCTTTCTAAGAAAATAAATTAAAATTGCCAATGTAAAAATAGCTTCTAATGCCAAAATTATTAGTTAAGCCAATAAAAAGAAAATCTCTTGTAATCAAAATTGATTTTAGTAATGTACTTCAGTGCGAAAATGACTTTTATGGCATTAGAAACAATTGTCAAATTTTTAACGATTTAGCTATTTGTAAAATTGATGAAATTATAGACTTGAGCGACACGGTGTGCATACCAAACCTACTACGAAGCAGACCAGCAACAATCAGCATATTCCAACAGTTGAAGAAATACTTCCCGGATCACTACTCCTTAACCAGTTCAACGGGTCAATATCAGTAAACAACGACACAATCAACATAACGGGAACATTTATAGTTCAGTGCTACAATGCTACCATCGTTGTAAACAAGGAATCTTTTGCATACAACGAAGTCCCCACCTCAAGACCTCTTCCGGCCATCGTACAACTATACTCTGTCCAACATAAATTGGCAGTACACGTCTTATGGGGAAGCCTTTTCAAAATCAGTAGCACGCCATATTTTTACACCATACTAAATTGAAAGAAACCCCCCATAAAAAGTGTTTACCCGCCAGTGAGTTTCCAACTGCGTCTGACGTAAATCAAAGACATCTTATTCAGCGCACATCTGAGTGTGCAGTGATTGGCTGTGGCCTGTGGCTGCTGCTATTCAACCCCCATTAAATTGATGAGCATTCAGAGTTACCATTGTCCGTTTGGTAACTCGTTCAGTTTTTTTTTCCTTGGGTTTCTGTTAAGGAGCTTTTGGTTTAAGAGCTTTGAAAAAAGTTCTTAATGATAAGTGTTATCGTGGAGATCTTGTTTTGATCTTTCGCATTTCTTTTAATGTGTGGAAAATACGTTAAAATGCAGTTACAAAATTGTAAGCCGTTTTCTTTAACGAAAAAGTTTATTTGCGTAGGTTTTCGTAGCGCGCGGTCAGTTTTTTGATGTTACGTGTATTTTTCTAAATTTGGATTGTGATACTAATGTGTTTTTTATTTTTGTTTGTGTTTTTATTTAACAGGGATAAGGCCTAATGGGGATACCCTTCACAAACGCGCCTTTTATCTTACCTCTTGGTGGTGTGGTAAAAGATAAATTTGTTTTATTTTTTATAAATAAAACAAATTAAATGAACATTTCAATCTAAAGAAAAGGACGGTAACCCTACATAATATTCTTTCTGACTTTTGCTAATGTGAAATGCTTACCACGGAAACCCTGTAAGAGCTTTTGTTAGAATAGCACCTTACGGAAAACAAAAGAGTGCGAATGAGAGACAAACATCCCTATCTTCCCTGTACTGCCAATTTATATTGGACAGAGTATAGATTCGCCAACGAAAGCCTTCGAAGAACTGTTAACCCTCGAAGTAATGAAAGAGCTGCATTTAAACAATACTCACTACATAAGTCAAGTTGAAGGAAGAACCAAAACGCACCTGATAGCTACTTACAGTTTGTCAAGCATCATCATCACCACAACCGTGGTAATATCCATAATACTGTTCTTAGCACGCAGAAAAAACAACCTAACAATCTCTACAACAGTTGAACCAAAAGAAATGCAAACAGCAGCCGAATTACCATCAGAATCACCTGCAGAGACTTCGGAACGACTATCACCGATCAAAAGAATTGGCATAAGTCAATATTCGCCATTTTACAAGGTCACGAGTGAGGACACTCGAATTTAAGGCTGGAGGAGTGAGTACAGAATATGTTCAGAAATAGTTTCCCGTAGAGAAACCCGAAGCCCAAAATCGCTTCCCGTGAGTCTGTCGTGAACTTCGCTGACAGTACGTCTGTGCTGTATGCAACATGATCCGTTGACGTCGCTGGACCCACATTCCATCACGTACTGTGTGTAATGCTCGAGTACCTGTGGGAACACGTCGCCGCCGGATGGTTTCGCCTCCGATAACATTAATATATGTAGTATTTAAGCCATAGATTTTAAGTTATGAATGTTCAGTCTTTGTTCACCTTTTGTAGGCAGAATCGCTGCCAATCGGTTTTTGATTTAATAAAGTTTTTTTTTAAGTAAATTCTGCATAAAACAAATTAATTTACATAACAGCATCGGATTCCTTGTTAACATGCTTGCATACGTATTTAATAGATTTTACGAAGTTACAAAAGTCTACGTTTTTCATTCATTTTTGTCTGACAAAAAATGGCCTTTACTACAACTTCTGTTGATCGTACGTTAAAAAGTTGCTTAACATAATTTTAAGGAAATTTTTTAGGGGTACAAATTTCATAAAAAGAAACATATTAAGAAAAATGCATTTTAAGTGAAAAATTGGAACAACAAATTTTCAGTTTAAGGAGCCATAACTTTTTTGTAGCTGCACAGCTGTACCCAATGTGTTTGAAACTTGCGCTACTAAATTGTCTTTTCAAAATGTATAAAACTATTTTTGTACCTATAATAGTTTAGAAGTTATAGCGTTTAAAGTAGTTACACCTCCAAATAAGAGGTCACTCACATTGATGGGCTATAACTCGAAATGTGGTGAGAATAGACCCCCCCCTGCCGTACAATTTTTTGTTCGGCGGAACTTCAGGTATCTCCTCTTAAAGGATTATACTGCTTAACTGGGACACCCTGTATAGTACCATCTGCTGGTGGTTTTATTGGGACTGGTATGTTATCCATTTTTGGTTTTTTTTTTTTTTAATTTTTATTGAATCTATAGTACCTACAACAATTTTCTCATTTTTTCAGCATTGCATTTTTTTTTTTGTCGGTATAGAAAACGCTCGACTGGAGCACTCAGACGCAACTGGTCCATTGTACTACTAAAGAGCAAACCCTGATTTACCCATTTTATTGGAATTTCCTTGTCTTTCTAAGAAAGCCAAGCTAGTACTTCATTTATGAGGATCAGCCACCTGATACGAGCAAAGGCCGGACACTCACAGAGATAATGTTCCGCGGTGTCGTCGCTCTCTCCACAGGCGTCGCGGATTGTAGTGGCACTTAAGCCCAACACGTTAAGGTGCTCGGCAAAAGCAAAGTGGCCTGTCAAGACGCCAATAAGTTGTCCAGTTTCTTCTGCTGAGAGACAGCAAGAATGCCGCTGATTTCTTACAGACGTCCGGGAGCATGCGTTTAGTCAACCTGCATCCTGGAGAGTCTAGCCACACACAATTGTGCTCGTGTGAGACCCAATCGTCAACGGAAGCCTTAACCGATGACGCAGGTAAACCCAATGCGGGTTTGGGACCTGAAAAACCCTCCTCTGAGCCTTGTCTAGCAATCTCATCGGAGATCTCGTTCCCCAAGATCCCAGTGTGACCTGGAACCCAGATAGGAGACAGAAAATTCAGCCTTGCGACCGAGTTCAAAGAGTTTTTGGTTTCACGAACTATTTTGGAAGTGGTTAAAGGGTTAAGCAAGGCCTTAAGCAGGTCCTTTAGGGACCTGCATTGCGACTGATCGGGAAACTACTGACTGCCCAAAACTTGGCTTGGGCCAGTAGCGCAACAATCAAGTTCGTGATGAAGTGCTTACTTTACCTCCTAGTGGTGGTCCCCTGGCAACTATACGTCTAAACCCTTATACGTGTAGGCTAAAATTGTAAGTGCGGGTTATCTAGGGCCTTGATTCTAGGCTAGGTAACGTGGGCCAGCAGTGTGGGCACCGTGGCGTAAGTGGTTAGTGTGTCGGATCACTACGCATGAGGTTCCATGTTCGAATCCCAAAAAAAACCAACAAGTCTTTTTCCACCTCTCGCCAGCGTCTGACAAACATCCGAGAGTATTGTTGTCACGAAAAAGCTTCTCAAATCGCCATTCGGACTCGGCATTAAACTGTAGGTCCCTTCCATTCGTGTGCAAAATATAACGCACACAACATCAGTGGTTGCGAGAAGCTGTGCCCTGGCACTTTAAAGAGCTGTTGCGCCAAATATTTTTTTGTAACGTGGGCCAGCAACCTGCGTTGCCGAAAATTACCCGCTACAGAAACCGACACTATGCCTTGGATAAGGAATGATCACGTGTTGACGACTTTTGGCTATTGTACCCAGACAAAGATAGGTTTCTGGAATGTAAAGACGCTCCTCGAATCGGGAAGAGAAGGTCCTTACAATGCCAGATTCCTCCAACTGGAAAAGGAATTCTTGAGATATAAACTGGACATTTTGGGGGTAAGTGAAGTAAGATGGTTAGAAGCGGGCGAGTACCAGTCCCCAACGCGTAACACTGTACTACTCTATTCTGGAAGACCATCCGGAAGTCCGCGGGAATATGGAGTCGGACTACTGCTAACAACAACAGCACGCAAGGGCCTAATTTCCTGGCAGCCTCATGGTGATAGGATTTTGACGGCCAGATTCCGGACTAGAGTACGACGCGTCACCATCATACAGTGTTACGCCCCAACGAATAGTTCGTCTGAGGACGAAAAAGAGAGCTTCTACAACCTCTTAAGTGCCGTCTTCAACACAACAAAACCAAATGGAGACATTGTCATAGTGATGGGGGATTTGAATGCCAAGGTAGGCAACCACAACGAAGGGTTCAAACATGTAATCGGGAAGCATGGACTAGGCAACCGCAATGACAACGGCGAAAGGTTTGTGGATTTCTGCAATGCCAACCGCCTTGTGATAGGTGGCACCATGTTTGAGCACAAGACCTGCCACAAAGTCAGCTGGGTTTTCAACGACAGGCAAACAACCTCCAAAATTGACCATTTTGCCATCAGCCGCCGCTTTAGAAGTAGTCTCCTGGACGTCCGAAACAGACGAGGGGCAGATGTAGGGATAATACGTGATCACCATCTTATGATAGCTACCCTCCAACTACGCACTGCTGCAGTCGAAGATCCCACGACAACACAAGAATGCCCAGGTTCAACATCGGTAGACTCAATGATCCCTCAGTGCGCCAACAATTAAGGGTGCACTTTTCGCAAGGTGTGGAAACAATCAGCAGCTCAATGCCCGGTGTGCTGTGAAAAATGTTTTTACATCTGATGCTGAAAGAATTGTCGGTCGATCGCAGGGAAGACATAGGGCGTGGCTTTCCGAGGATACCTGGAGACGGATTGACGAAAGAAAAGAGCTGAAAGCTTGCGTTGCAGCTACCCCAGCAGCAGGGAGAAGCGAGCTAGAGTCCATATATCGCATGAAGATGATATTTATTAGTTGAGTTCTGAGACTGTGCAGACGTGTTTTCTATAAATGTCCGAAAAAAAAATTTAATATCTCTAAGTATACATACAAATAAGACATTGATCGAAGTTGATAAAATCAAACAAAAATTGCAAGAAACGTGCTTTTTAATACGTGCACGCTTTATTAGGTTTATTTATTATTCATAAAAACTTAACACTTCTTATAATAATATTAGCATTAGCAGAATAACAAACTGTTCCCGCTGTGATGATCCGCTACCAGCCGACGGGGAGTACATAACGTGTGCAAAATGTAAGGGAAATTACCATCACGATTGCTCTTCTGTCGCACTGAACACCTGGAGGAAATGGTCAACACGGACGAAGAAATGCTGGGAATGCACGTTCTGCGGGTGTAAGGAGAAACCACGGAAAATACAGCAGGTAGAGGTCCAACAAGCGAAAAGGTCCAGATCAGCTGAGTCCCCAAACGAACGATCCGATGAGGGTGCCACCAACTCCAAAAACTTCTCGGAACCACTTGTTGACAACGAACAACAGACTGTTAGCAGTGAGCTAAAAGAAAGAATTCATAAGCACTAAATACGACGAGCTGAACAGTGCACTTGTCAAAAACAACCAGATGATTCAAAATCTAATGCAGGAAATCAATGAATATAAAAAACAAAACGAACTCAAAGACACAATAATAACTATATAGTTATAGTTTACAAAATAAAATATGCACACTAGAACAAAAACAAATCGATAAAAATATAGAAATAAAGAATATTCCGATGAGAGCAACTGATAATGCATATGACGTAGTAAACGCAATAGGTGAAGTACTTAACATTAAAGTAAACGAGAATGACATTGAAGAAATTTATATTTACACCGACAGAAAAAACAAACAATTAAAAAATCTCTCGGTAAGTTTAACACACAAACAAACTAAAGATGCATTTATTGAAAAAGTAAAAACAAAAAAAACAGTAACTTTTGGTGAAATTTCTGAAAAGATAAACAAAGAGAAAAACCCGATATATTCAAAACAAATCATATACATATATAAACAGTCAACTAACCGCTCACTTCAAGAAACTGTTGTGGCTAGCGAAATCAAGAGCAAAGACAGTAAACTGGAAGTATGTGTGGTTTCGGAACAGTAAAGTTCTCGCAAGAAAAAATGATGGAGATAATGTAGTAGAAATAGAGTCAATAATAAATGTTGAAAAAATTGCGTAATCGATTTTTTTTATTGCTCAAAGTACATTAGCGACAAAAAAAATAAAATTACGCATGATGGAAAACGATAATAATGAAAATTTAAAAATTAATTTTAAAAAATTAAAAACACAAGAAGACATGAATAACTACATTAAAGAAGTAAATGGATTAGCGCGCTTTTTTTTAAACATAAGATCCATACGGAAAAATTGGGATAATTTCATGCTGAGCATTAATGAATTTTTGAAAGCAATCGACGTAATTGTCTTGTCTGAAACAAATATAAAAAAAGAAGAAAATGTTTTATATAAAATAAATGGATTTAACACTGAATCTTATAATAGAGGTAAATCAAAGGGAGGCGGACTTACGGTATTTCTGAAGGATGACATTTCATATGAAAAAATTGCAGGCGAATTCATATCCTACCAAAGTATTGCTCTGAATATCAAACGTGGAAATCTTGAAGCAACATTATTTGCAGTATACAAACCACCAAAACGAAATCCCATTCACTTTATTGCAGAGTTGAGTGAAAACATCGATACAATCGAAAAGAAAAAAACATTAATTATACATTAATTGGTGATATGAACATAAACACGAATAACTCTTATCATCCTACGGTGAATAATTACCTTTCTATGATATCATCGAGAGGAATTGTAAACACAGTATTGTCGGTAACACGGTTAGATTTAGCAAAAAACAGCAAAACGCTTATTGATCACTGTTTGGTTCGTACAACACATACAGAAATCAAATCTGCAGTAGATGAACTGAGTGTGTCTGATCATTACGGAATATACTGTGCACTTTTATCCAACAATAACATCGACCTCAGTCAAAATGAAACACAGGAATATATTCGCAGCCACATTTTATCCCGACAAATTTATCAATTCAATTGGGAACAACTAAATGAAATCAATGAAGCTAACGAACTTTAGGAAAACTTCAGAAGCATCATCATTAGTTTAAAGGCATCGTCAACTGTCATAAGAGAAAGCAAGATAAGGAAAAATGAACATAATTGGATGACCCATGAACTAAAAAACGCATGTCAGGAAAGAGATCGACTATATAGAAGGTACAAAATTAATAGAAGAAACCAAGATTATGAAAGAGAATTCAAACAATTTCGAAATGATCTAAATAGAAGAATCAACAACACAAAATTAAGGTACTATAGAGATCAGTTTCAAAAGCAAGCAAAAATCATAGAGAAACCTGGAAAATCGTCAACACTATACTAGGAAGGAGGTCCACCAATCTAGATAATACCTTAGTCAAAAATTTTCCCAGCGAAACAGACTTTAATAATCTTGTAAACAAGTTCACGAATAAATTATCATCAGAAATTAAAAACACTCTGCACATATGCGAATACAAATCCTTTCTTGGCCCAACGAATGTTACAGCTCAATGTATCTGGCAGAGGTCACCACGAGAGAAATAGAGAATATTCTTAGCTCACTTAAAGAAAATAGATCGGCGGGAGGAGACGGCATAAGACCCAAAGATCTCAAAAATAGTTCTAGAATACTGGCTCCAGTAATACGAAAATAGTCAACATGAGCTTAGAACAATCAACCGTTCCAAAATAGTTGAGAACCTCAATTGTTCGGCCTGTATATAAGGATGGAAAGAAAAATGAGATTTCTAACTACAGGCCAATTTCTATTCTCTCAGCTATAGATAAGGTGTTAGAAGGAGTTGTAGCTAAGAGGCTCTATGAATATGTTGAGAAATACAAACTCTTGGAAAACAACCAGTTTGGATTTAGAAAGAATAAAAGTATAAATCGCTTGCTTGCAGACTTTGCAAGTAGATTAAACAGTAGCCTAGACAAGAAACACAACTCTATTGTTCTGTTCATCGACTTTAAAAAAGCCTTTGATACACTATGTCATAAAAACATACTAAGATCATTAGAAAAATCGGTGTACGAGGATTCATATTGACATGGTTTGAAAGTTATCTTAATGATAGAAAATTTAAAGTAAAAATTGAGAAGAACTTAAGCGAGGTGGAAGATGCTAAATACGGGGTACCGCAAGGATCGAGGTTATGCCCTCTTCTTTTTATAATATATATAAATGATCTGCTTTCAGTTTGCAGAAAAGCACGGGGTATGCATATGCGGATGACACAGCCATCGTAGTGAGTCACAAAAATATTGAGGCAGCAGAAAAAATGATGCAAAGTGAATTCGATGCTGTCATGGCTTGGTGTCACGACAATGGGCTTATTATTAATGCCAAAAAGACAAAGGTTATGCACATTCGTCCCCCACATATCATGAAGTATAAAGTTACTTTAAAAATGCATACCGCGGAGTGTCTGCATAGAGTAGGTAGTCATCTACAGCTTCAAAAGGAGGATGACAGCTCAACAATAATTGAAAACGCATTAACATATAAGTATCTTGGGGTGATCGTGGACCACAATTTGAAATGGAGCTACCACATACAGGCCTTAACATAAAAACTTCGACAGGCCGCATACGCTTTATTTCACATGAGCTACAGATGTCCACCAGACGTTCTGCGACAGTGTTATTTTGGACTAGTTGAATCTCACCTGAGATATGGCATATTAGCCTGGGGAAATGCACCGCAGCTTCAAAATCTTCTAGCGATGCAAGCTCGGATACAAAAGATGGTTCACCGATCCAAATTCCACCAACATATCCCTATAAATGAACATCAAGTTGATAACTCAATGAAGCTTCTAACGATAGAACTTCTTCTTCTTCTTCCTTTTATCAGCGAGGTTATGATCCGAAAACTAGGGATCACAACCCTCCCACTTCACCGCATTTCTACTGATCCGCCAGTGGGGTTCGCCTATTTGACCTCAGAAAATATCGGCAGGCCTGCCGATTTTGGATCACTCGGTTACTGAGGCCAATGAAATGCCGATGTCGTCGCATTTGTCTGATCCAGGCGTTTATAGGCCTGCCTTTCCTACATCGCGATGTCTTTGGAAAGTGCATTGATATTGCCTTTTTTACAGGGTTCAAATGATCTCTTCTTTGAACGTGGCAATACCAGCTGAGCCGGTCGCGCTCTAATTTTTGTACGATGGTTTTCTTGATGTGAAAGCTTCCACGGATCTTCGAACTTCTTATTCGATCAAGCTTGGTCACTCCTGCTGTCATGCGAAGCATCTTCATCTCAGCTGCCGTTAATTTACTCTCATACTTTTTGTACATCGTCCAACATTGTGAACCGTATGTGAGCGCTGGACGTACAACTGCGGTGTAGAGCCTTCCTTTCAACTTAGGGGGCATTTTTCTGTCACAGAAGATAGCGGAATTTTCTCGCCACTTCATCCACCCTACGCTTACACGATGATTGATGTCGTCATCACAAGTTGCTTTGCTATTGATCATAGATCCCAGATATTTGAACTTTTCGCACTTGGGAAGCACTGTTCCATCAAATAAATGTCTGGAATAGGCCTGAGTGGATCAGAGAACGGGCAGCATAAGTACTCTGTCTTTTTTGAACTAATGCGATACGCATTTCCCTCCAAAACGTCCACCCACACATCAAGTGCTCGTTGCAGGGATGTAGGATCCTCACTTATGATGGCCCCATCGTCAGCAAAGAATAACTGATGTACCTTGGGGTCCATCACTTTACCTTCAAGCAGATAATCAAGGACCGTAATAAAGAGCAAAGGACTTAAAACGCTTCCCTGGTGTACCCCGATTTTGATTGGGAACTCTTCGGTTACTCCAGCGGGGCATCTTACTTTTGTCTTTGCTCCTTCGTACATGTCCATAATCATCTGTACATAGGTTTCTGGAACCCCTCGATGTCTTAGCGCCACCCATATCAGATCTCGTGGTTGTCTGTCGAATGCCTTTTCAAAGTCAACCAATACAATATGCAAATCCCTTAAGGAATCACGATGTTTTTCCATTATGATCCTTATACTTTGTATTGCATCTGTGGTTGATTTACCCGAGACAAACTCGCACTGATCATCAGATAGCCGTATTATTTTTCGCAGTCGGCCACCTAATACCCGCTCAACGATCTTCATGGTGTGTGACATCAGCTTGATCGAACGGTAGTTATCACAGTTTCGCGTATCACCCTTCCCTTTGTATACAGGGAGAAGGTAACTTTCCCTCCATTCATTCGGCATTGGATCACCTCTCACGAATTTGGAGATGAGAATTCTGAGCCATCTGAACCCGATGTCTCACATCTTTTTCCAGAACTCAGAGGGTATCTCGTCTGGCCCAACCGCTTTTCGTTTTTTGGAGTATTTGACCGCCTCACTAACTTCTTCGACTGTAATGTCGGGTATTTCTTCACAGTTAGGGGTGGCTCTTGGAAAGTATAGCCGGGGAAACTGTTCATTCAAAAGCTCTTCACAATACTGCCGCCACCTCTGCAGAATTTTGTCGTCATCCACAAGAAGCTGGCCATGAGCATTGCTAATGAACTTTGGCGAACGAATCTCCTGAACATTCTTCCTTCTTTGGGCGGTTATTTTGAAGATAGTGGCACTCTTGTTCAATGTGTGTCTTCGCAGCTCCTGGATAGCATGGTTTGCATCAGCAACCGGGGAAAATATTTTCTCCAGCTCCCGATACAGGCCCTCCGTACTCTCTGCTTGAAGCTGAGCGCAGTTCTTCTTCGCTTTTTTCTTGCAGCATCTGTATTCCATTTCGAGGCGAGCTTTTTCGTCATTATTATTAGAGGGGCACTTTGACCAAGCTTTGAAAGCCGCTTTCTTCTCATTTATCACTTTCTTAGCTTCATCACTCCACCACCATGTTTCTTTGGCGTGTTGATGGTGGCCTTTTGAAGCTCCTAGCAGTGATTTGGCCTTCTTTAAGCAAGTTCGCTGTAGGGAATCCCACATATTTTGTGCTCTGCACTCTTCATCCTCAGCTCCGTTGATGGTGTGAGAGAGGTAATTTTTCATTACGAAAACAAAAGCATCGCCTTTTTCTTTGTCCAGATTGTACCACTTGATTTTCTCAGAGACCCCTGTTTGTTTGCTTTTCTTTGATGTTTTCATAAAAATTTCTGTTAGCAGGAGACGGTGTTGACGAGCGATTGCCTCTCCCAGGATCACTTTGCAATCTTTTACCCGAGGCTTCATGAAACTGGCTACCAAATGGTAGTCAATCTGAGTTTCATCTCCACCACTGCTGTAAGTGATCAGGTGTCGGCTTCGTTTGATGAACATGGTATTTAACACGATAAGACCGTGTGATTTGCACATGCTTAGGATGTCTTCACCAGGAAGGTTCCTGGTGCCATATCCTAGTCCTCCATGGCAGTCTTCATAGTCTTCGTTTGATTTCCCGACATGTCCATTCAAATCTCCTCCCACAAACAGAAATTCTTCCTTTGGGATGTTCTAACGATAGAACAACTGTACAAATGAGAAATTTTAACACAATTCAAAGATGACACCACTTACAAAATCCCATCGCAGCAAACATTTAATACTAGAAGGAGACAGCAAGACAGATACACCATTCCGAGATACTGGAATGCATATGGTCGCCGAAAATATGATGTTGCAGTCCCAACAATATTCAATGAAATACCCGCAAATTTTCGTAATCTCTCAACACCTTTTTTTTAAAAAAAGTAAAACAATTATATTTGAACTCTAACCATTTCAGTATATAAAATTATCAATAATAAGTGTCTGTATAATAAAAGCTGAATTTAATATAATGTTATGTAGAACTCAAAATAAAACTTAACACTTATGCAAATAATCTTCTGCAGACAAGCCCATAAGGCTTTGCAGATACAAACCAATGTAAATATAAAGTTGTAAATTTCCTTACAGATAAATAAATTGAATTGAATTGAATTGAACACAAAACAAAAAACTGTTCATTCTTAGAACATGCACTTCCACAGTTCCACAGTTCCACCTTTCACTCAGCTTTCATAAAATATAAAATCGCGACTTTGAAAGGAAATAATTTATGTATGCATTATTTATTTTATTATTGTTATTTTCAATTGAATCGCGTATTCTTTTATTAAACAACAGCTCAACATCGAAAAACAATCAAAATAATCTGGGCTAACTCAAAAACAATAACAAAAGCAAGAAAAACAATAATGCACCGTAATTTGTTCATTTTTCTCTTCTTGCTTGTTTGTGTGTGTGTGAGAACGAGTCGAAACCATTCTCCCATTCTCCTTTCAAGCAAATATGTCAAATGAGTAAATCTCATACGCGCAGAAATAAAATCTTCACATTTTCACTCAAATGATTCCATAGGAATTGAGGATTGAGCTTATTATTTTGAGATTTGTGTGTGAACAGATGAAATGGTGTAATTTGTATTGTCAGAAAGTAATTCCGTTCAGACAGCGTTTAGAAATGCAAAGGTAGCTGATTGGACGAACTAGAATTTAAAGAACGGTAGTATATCGATGAATGTTTTTTTTATTTAGCCTTCACAATGTGCCCCGAAGTGCTTGGGGCCCTGTGCATTTGCTCATCCTGCACATATGGTGGGTCCAGCCCTGACTATACATGACGGCTTACCGTTACCCTAATTTGGAAAACTAGTGGGGAAAAATGCATTGCAGCCAATAAAAGTAACTATGCTATTAAAAAAGTTTATTGCGAAACTGATCGCATCAAATAAGGTCAGCCAGGATACGATCTACTGTTTGTATCCGAAAATTATTCAATAAATTCAACGAATTTTTTGGCCTAAACGGGCAAGGATGCCCTGAGGCGGCCTTCCAATTTGTTTACCTGTTGGCTAAATTATTTTTTTTTTTTTACCTCATCACTAAATTCGTGCTTCTTACACCAATATCTCACCAGAACAAACATTTTGCTTTAATTTCCGTCATTATTTTAACTTTACCTGTTAGATAGTTAAGTAACTTCCTAATTATGATTGCAGTCCCACCATGGGCTGTTCCATCGGGGTGGTTAGTATGATGTATGTTGTATCCTGGTATACTTAACTGGCTTTTCTTGTAAAGTGAGTCTCTGATATTAAATTAGTCCGTTAGCATTCCAAATTATGGTGTTAAGTCTGTTATACATATGTATATGCGATCCATTTAATTTCGTTACCACTAGAGTTAATAGGTTCATCATACCTATTTGTCATCTGATTTATCAGTTGTTTCACCATCTCTTTTAGTTCACTTATATCATTATTTTGATCTGTGTTTGAGTTTATACTCGTAGCACAGATAATAAACTTACCCAGATGTCGCATCCCCATACAAAAAATGTTGATCTTTTTTGCGATGAGCAAACAACGATGGGCAAACAAAAAGCTTTTCTGCTTTGCAAAGAAAAAAACCGGAAAATAAATTTTCTGTGTGAAAAGCTTTTTCATTTGTTTTGCGAAAAGCTTTCACCACCAGCGTAGAGTTTGTGACCCACAGCGAAATATATTTTTTGTTTTGTTTTGTTTTGTATTCTCGTATTTTTTGTCCTGGCCTGCGACTTTGGCACGGTGAGGAACAGACAGAGTAGAAATATACCTACATATGTACATATGTATACCTACATATGTATGTACATTAAATTAGTGTAGGTTAAGATCAGGAATAATTTGAATGCGATCTGCGATGATGTTAAGAATTTGTAGGTACGGTACAAAAAATTTAAATAGTAGGTACTGTAGGTATTGTAGGCTCACTTTATTTTACTTTACTTTATTCATATGTACATATGTACATAGGTATGTACGTATTATAAGATTGAGGCTGAGACAAATAATTATGTTTATCTATTTCCTAATTATTTGAATACATCTGCCCTTTACAAATCCTTGTGGTACTCCTACTCTCATTTACAGTATGTTTGATGTTTGGTCCTTACATTTTACATAAAAGAAGAGGTCTGATAGGTTGCCATAGCCACTGTTTTATTATTTTTGTGTTTATGAACGTTAAACAATTAGAAACAAAATCAACTCTGCTCTTAGCCCACTTTAGTTAAAGGCATTTATGTGAAAATGCATTTGCAAAATATTTTTGTCTTTACACATTTACATAATACATATTAGAAGTATGATTTTTAGCTATTCACAGTGCCTTAACCAAAGTGGTTTCCAGGGGACACGAACGCGGGCGTAGCATAATATTGACCCCCCACCACCTCCCTTACCTCACCACCGCCTTAGTTTTTTTTTCAAATATTCATACATTATATACATATGTAAATATTTATTTTAGTTTACATATTCATTAAATTTTGCAACTTTTTTGTCTTTTGTTTTGGATTCCTTTTCTTGTTTATGCTCTTGTCAATAAACCATTTACAATTTTTCCAAAGCAGAACTACCACAAGGAAATTGACTGTATCAATTTTGTGCGAATAACATTTATTTGTCGTTTCAAACCAATCTGGATACTGCAAATTTGTTTTTGAGATACATTGATTTACTATATTTTCTCTAAGATTAGATGCAAATGGAATTTCTGCAAGCAAGTGCTAAATACTTGTATATGAAGTTGACATATTTTGAAGTACTTGTCTGATGTCAAGACAAGTATTCGATTTTCATTCGAGTGTTCATATTCTTTCAATTTGATCAATATTTCAGTGAGATCGAAGTTGTTTTTGTCCTTTGTCATTTCTTTGACACAGTTCTCACAAACTGCATTAATTTTTTTAAGTGTTTTAGAAAAACAGTAACCTGCAAAATACCTTGTGGCTATGTCATTCATTTCTGTCATTTTTATTGAAATCGTGTCTTCATCTGGTAAGTCTATCGCTAGAAGTTCGGATTCAAAATATTTATCTAGATCGAATATGTTTTCGTTTTTCTCTTGCTCCTCTGTTAGGACAATCTTTGTTTTATTTTTGGTATCCAACACAGCATTCTAATCTAACTGTAAATATTCAGAGTCTTCTTCTTCACAATTGGAAAAACTTGTTAACATATATATAATGTAATTCACAGTAATCATTGTATTCTTTTTAGATAGATAGATATTTATTTGGTATAAATTTACAAAATTGGTTTGTTACCGCACATTTAAAATACAGAGATATGATATTATCTTATATCTTCCAACTGAAATATTTATGTATGCTTCAATCAATGGTACATGTTAAATAAAAAATTATTTGAACTCTGAAGGAAATTACCATAAAAACCTTCAATTAACACACAAAAAAAAAAAAAAAAATTAATGAATAAATAAATAAATCAATACAAATAGGAAATATATAAATTAATAAATAAATTAATAATTCATAAATAAATAAATAAATAAATAAGCCAATAAATGAATAAATAAACAAATAAAATAAATAAATAAAAAATAAAAAATAAATAAATAAATAAGTAAATAAATAGAACAATAGATAAATAAGTATATGCGACATATATTATAAATAACAATAAATAAATGAACATAAGTGAATAAAGAAAGTAAATAGATAAATTAATATATAAAAAAAATTAAAATAAAATAAAAAATTAATAAATAACACATAACGAGCAGAGACATAAATAAATATAACAAATGTATTTAAACATTGATATGCATATGTAAATTCGAAAAATAACACTCGGCTTTCTTATTGAAATAAGTGGTTTATGAACTCATTGTCAGTCAAAGCGTAGCGCATAACAAATTTACTTTTAAGCTTTTGGATTCTATCAGAGATCAATTCAACATCCCCTTTTTTGTGAACGTCTACAGTAGAGTGATGCCAGGCGAGGTTTAGCATCATTTTAAGTAATTTATTTTGAGAGACTTGCAACCTTTTTTTTTCCGAGGGTAAGTGAAAATCTTCAACAAGACACTATGAGGATCGACAGCGCGTGCTCATAGTAGTGTGGGTTTCTTACCCACTAAAAAACCTCCCTTCAAAACAGACTTGTTTGCATTTTTACTACAACTAAGTATTCGACTTATCATGTAGTTTTCGTTTCGCGAAATAATGACGTTTTGCAGGTACCTTCCCATTAGAAGTTCCTGCTAGCTCCGCAGTTTAGACTCGGTTACTTAACGCGCTAAGTCTAAAGGTTTGATTCTTTGTGGACGGCGAAGTAAATTTCTTTCATCCAAAACTTGGAGGACTGCTATATTAGCGTGACTGTCTAGTCGACTTTTATGCTTTCTCGCGTAGTTTTTGATTTCGTCTTCGATTGTTTTAATGCCAAGATCTCTGTGGATATCGCTATTTCGGATATACCATGGCGCATTAACAATACCCCTTAGCACTTTGTTCTCAAAAGTTTGTAAAATTTTAATGTTACTTATTTTGGTACAACCCCAGAGTTGTATACCATATGTCCATACAGGCTTTAGCACCTGCTTATATAAAAGCAGTTTGTTATATATATTAAGCTTGGAATATTTTCCAAGTAACCAATACATTTCTCGATATTTATTATCTAATTCTTCGCGTTTTTTCTTTACGTGTGTTTTCCATTTCAGCTTTGTATCAAGTGTCATTCCAAGATACTTAGCTTCATTTGCAATTTCATTTATTTTCTTATAAGTAAAATTTACATGAAAAGATTAAGTCTCGTTGAGTGCGATTCACCAAATCTTTGTCCATTCATTTACTCTATCCAAAGCTTCTTGCAGTTTTTCTGTACTATCTTCGACCGTTTTACCTACTGCCAAGATGGTAGCGTCGTCGGCAAATGTAGCTAGCTCAGTGCCTTCTACTTGTGGTATATCACGAGTGTATAATAGATATAAGACTGAACCAAGAACGCTTCCTCGCGGCACCCCACTCATTATTTCCTTAAAATCAGAATATTCGTGTCCACATTTGACGCGAAATAGTCTATTCGTAAGGTAGTTCTTCAAAATATTATATAGGTGCTCTGGCAGAACTTATCGTAATTTAAACTTTAAGCCTTCGTGCCAGACCTTGTCAAAGGCTTGAGAAACGTCAAGGAATACGCTTGAACAAATCTTTTTTTCTTCAACTGATTTTTCGATTACATGCGTTATTTGATGTACTTGTTCAACTGTAGAATGCTTACTTCTGAATCCGAATTGATGATCAGGGATGAGATGCCCTTCTTCTATTACCGGCTGTATTCGCCTAACCAATATTCTCTCGAACACTTTGGATATAATTGGAAGAAGCGAAATCGGTCTATAAGACGTTTTTTCATTGGGCGGTTTTCCAGGCTTAAGGACCATTATAACTTCGGCGACTTTCCATTGACTGGGAACATATTCTAGTCTAATCGCGGCGTTTATAATGAACAGAAGCTTAATTAGAGCTTTTCTTGGTAGTGCTTTAAGAACCTCTCCCGTAATTAGGTCGTATCCAGGAGCTTTCTAAGGTTTAAGTTTCTTTATTTCTTCCTTAAGTTCGGTAAGCGTTGCATTTCTTATTACGCTATTGTCTATATACGACGTATTTATATTTTCAATAAGAGCTTGTCCATCAAATGGTTTGAAAGTTTCTTCCAGGTGGGCGGCAAAAACTTGCGCTTTCTCTTTATCATGCCTGGCCCATTCGTCTTGATTTTTCCTCATTGGCGCGGCTTGAATTTGAGGTTTTTTAATACCTTTTATAGCCTTCCAAAGCGAATAGTTAGAATCTTTTTCTGCCGTTAAGCTTTCTAGGTAAGTTTGTATTTCATTATTCTTAAGCTCTTTAATAGATCTTTTTAGTGAGTTGCACAAACGGTTAAGATGTGCTTTATGTTGCGGAGCCCGAGTTTGTTGCCATCTTTTACGCGCTTTTCTCTTCTCCTTAATCATCTCTTTTATTTCCTGCGGATAAGTTTGAATGTAACTGGGCGGGGTTCTCTTTGGTTTGGGAGTATTCTTCCACGCGGCATCCTGTAAGATTTCGACGAAGTGATCTACTTCAACTTCAAGTTCATAGGGCGTTTTATGATAATAGTAATACGCTCAGCTCAACTTGCAACCGTTTAATATGACATTTTGAACAGTCTCCCCATACTTGGCATCCATACAGCAATATCGCTTGGAAGACGACTTTTTGAATTATAATTTTATTATCATTGCTAACTAAAGACTTCCTGTTTATTAATGGGTATAACATTTTAGTAGTAATATTTACTTTTTTAATTGTTTTGGTAATTTGATCACTAAATGTTAGTCTGGTGTCAAGAGTTACTCCAAGGTATTGCACGTATGATTCCCACTGCACCTCAGTACCATTAACTCGGATTCGGCCTCGAGGAAGATAGCAAGCTTTTCTTTTCCTTGAGAAAAAGATAGCTTGCATTTTATTTTCATTCACTTTAATTTTCCATTTGTGGTAGTATCTTATTAGTATTTCCATCGCATTGCTTAAATTTGTCTCGATGGCAAGAGCAAACTCATGCGATGAGAAAATAGCAGTGTCATCAGCATAAATAGCTACATTGCACTCTGGAAGGCTAGGAAAATCCGACGTGTATATATTATACAAAACAGGACCGAGGACAGAACCTTGGGGCACACCAACATAAAAATTGTTTAAATCGGAACAAATGTTATTTACGGAAACTCTAAAACGACGACCAGACAAGAAACTTTGAACTATTTTACACAAATAAACAGGAAATCTAAACTTTAACATTTTGAATATAAGAGCGTTATGCCATACCGAGTCAAATGCCTTCTCTATATCCAACAGCAGCATACCCGTAGATTTTCCCTACTGCGCGGTTAAGCTTTACGTGCCTACAAATTCTGTATACTTGATGTGCAGTGGAGTGGTATCTCCTGAAACCAAATTGTTCATCAGGAAATATCTTCTGATCACTGACAATTTGCAATAGTTTTTCTTTTATAATTTTTTCGTACACTTTGCTTAAAGTGCTGAGTAAACTGGTTGGTCTGTAACTTGCAGGATCTTCTTCGGGCTTACCCGCTTTCAGCAAAGGACCTACCTTAGCAGTCCTCCAAGTTTCAGGAAAGTACTATTGCATTTTAAGGCATGCATTAATGATAAATGCGAGGAACCTATAACCTACTTTTGGTAGTTTTTTAATGTAGATATTCCTAATGCCGTCCAAACCTCCGACTTTTTTCAGTTGCAAATTGCCTAAAACAAACTCAATATCTTCCTCTGTAACAAACTCGCCAGTAGGAAATTCACTCGTTGACTGATTGGAATCATACACAGTATTATTAACAAGTGCGTTTGTTATAGCGTCTCCAAGAAATTGGGACACTTCATGATTTTTCAAAAAAAGTACTTGAGAATAGGTTAGCTTTCTCTAGGTTAGTAAAGCAAGTACTACCGGAGAAATGAAGGCCAGGGATTTGTTTGTTTTTAATTTTAATTATTTTGGCTATGTTCCAAAACGGTTTTGCACCTTTATCCAGATCACCCAGTCGACGATTCCAGACTGCATTACGATGACTCTGAATAAGATGAGAAATTATTTTGTTAAGATACAAAAACTGATGCTTGTATATTGTGTGGCGATATCTTTGCCAATTTCTTCGTTGCACATTTCTGATTTTAATGAGCTCTAAAATAAAGCTTGGGAGCTTCGTACAGAAATTACTCTTAGTGACTTTTGGTGTACATGCATCAACTGAACTCAAGATATCATCACAGAACTGCCGAATAATGCAATCAAGGTTTTCTTTGTGGGTAACATCTTCTAGACTAGTTGATTTGTTCCGAAGCTTTGATTTCATATCTGCTTGAAAATGCCTCCAATTACCATTTTTGATATCAAGGAAGTATTCAACCTCTCTTATTCCTGGCATAAGAATTTCACACAGAACAGGATAATGGTCAGAGCTAAGAGCATTGATTGATATTGGCTGAGTGATGAAAGACGGGACATTAGTAAGAAATATATCTAGAACAGATCGACTACCACGACAGCCAGCAGGGACATAAGTAGGACTAGAAGGATACAAAACAGAAACCGGATACGTTATAAGTAAATTGCCGCAGGCAATTGCTCGGGTACAACCCCAGTCTTTTTACATCATTAAAATACTTTCAATTGTCATAATCAGGCACTTAAAGCAGAAGGGTTTACATTTTGCATTGATTGGCTGAATTTGTCTTAAATATGATTGCATTTCTTTCAAAAATCCAATATTTGCATGATTTCGAATAAGTGCAAGTCTTCCATTCAATAAATCAAATATTTTATTGATTTTATTTATAAATTCTACTGTTGGTTGCGCAAACTGTGCAATTTTCTCTAGAAATTTATTCAAGCGCTGTAATGCATTAATTCCGCATGCCATGGATCTGCTAAGTACTTGTGCCGCTAGTTTCACATTCATTTTTTGTAATTCTGTGGGATCTATATGAGCATATTTTAGTTTTGGACACATTTTTGTGGTATTATTTCTTTCTGAATTATAGATATACTCAATTATTTTCCAGCTTACAACTCTATTCAGAGTTTGTAAGTCTGATCTTAAAAGATTGTTTCTTACACTTTTGATTAAATGTGGCACATGATACATTCCATACACTGTTTTTCTTTATAAAGAAAGGAACTGTTGTCCTTATCCAGCTTTAATTTATTGAAAAGGCTTCGATTCGTAGGGCCTTGGTCACAGCAAGTGCCTCTTACGTTTAGTCCCAGATTTCTACATATGTCAATACAGTTGTATACTTCAATTTCGAGCTGCTTTGTTGGTATTTTGCTTGGACAGGTCACATGATAAAGCACTTCTTTATTATATTTACCATATATACCACGAATCATGAACACGCAAACTGATTTCGCACACAAATCTAATCTTTGATTTTCTCCATAATCAACGAAGCCCTCGGTTATGTCTTTATATTTGTTGTATGTTAAATTCGCCTGGATACTCATCTCATCGAATATTAAAATGACTTCTTTGTCTTTTGGTTCCAATGTTAAAACATTTTTTTTGTATTTCCTCAAAAACATTTTCGTTTAGACCAGGAGATAGACTTTTAAGTTTTATCCATCTATATAATGAAGCTGGGTGTGGCAAGTGCAATTGCAGCTGACCACGAAGAAAATTATATCCAGACGACGAGCGGATAAATATACACTGGTAAATCCACCTTTCTTCTTGGGTAAATTGTCGTTTGCCTTGTGATAAAATTAATTACTTTTGATATTCTCTAAGCCGTGCTTTATCTTTTTTTAGCCTGTGGACTTTAATTGCCAGGATATTTCTGAATTTTAGACTTATTTTAGCTCTCTCTTTGAGGAATTTGTTAATTTTGTTCAGTCTACTTATTTGTTGAATATAAAATAATTTCTTTTTTGTGTTCGCTTCGCATTTCTTTCATACAGATTCTATGGAATCTGTAAAACTGTTGCAGTCTATAAGTGCTGAAACTTCATTTAGTTCATCAATGGATATATCGGTACTCGTTTGCACTTTTGATCTTTTGTGATTAGAGTACTTTATTTTGGCTTTCTTAGGATCAAAAGCAAGTTCATTGTCATTAGATTCCAAAAACATTTCACTTCTTTTCATAAAAAGTGTAGGAACAGCCTCGTGTTTTATTTTTTTTTTTCCCAAAAAATTTCAAATCGAAATGTTTACTACAAATGTATGGCCGTTTATGATTTTCTACATTATCACGGGATTCTTCTGGCTGTGCTAGCCAGTCATTACATTTCTTAGTTCCCTTTTTAGGAAATCTAAGCATTTTCCTTTCTGGAAATTGGGCAGTTGTTGCATTGCAGCATACAATAGCGCACTTTATTCGCCTCGACCTTTCCTCTAAGTCGATTTTTTTTTTCGCAACTTTTTTGTATTTGTAAGTACCAAGGTACCTAATCAACCTGAAATAAACTTAAATAATATATTTTACCTTTCCTAAATTACCAAACTCTTGAAATTTTTTACTGGACACACACAGTAAAATATCACTTTTCACTTCGAAAAAATAGAATTTAGATATTTTTTACCACACCACAGATCTACACAGATCGAAACTTCGATGAAAAGGGAAAATACGTACATACATACATATGAATATATGTACACACATATGTATGTATGTATAAATGAAATTGTGTCTCGCAGTCGCAGATCGCAGACGGTACAAAGTGTAGCAAAAGAAAAAGCTTTTCGCACAGAAAATTTATTTTCCGTTTTTTTTCTTTGCGAAGCAGAAAAACTTTTTGTTTGCCCATCGTTGTTTGCTCATCGCAAAATAGATCAACATTTTTTTGTATGGGGATGCGACATCTAGGTAAGTTTATTATCTGTGCTCGTAGTATGCCGATTTTGAGAATTGTTTATTTGATGTTTGTCTTTTGTCGTTCCTTGTGTGCTGGGTTTAATTGTTGTCTGTTGGGAGTTTGCTACTGTAGATAAAACGTCGGCATAGCTGGGGCTATTATTAGGTGATGTAGATGGCTTTTCTTGATTGTGTGTTAGTTCTTCGATTTGCTGGTTATTTTGCCTATCTTTATTTCGCAGGGTTGGAAATGTTTGAAATTTGAGGCTTTTGTAAATTTCACACCCTTTGTAGTTTGCAGTGTGGTTTCCTCCGCAAAGTGCACATTTTACTCTAAAGTCAATATTAGATACTTGACAATCAATAGTTTTATGATTGCCTGCACATTTTACACAGACCGGGTATCTTGTACAGTAGTTCTTCGTGTGGCCGTACTTTTGACAATTAACGCATTGTGATATTTCTCGTTTATGGTGAGGGGTTTCGAAAGAAACTCTACACTGTAGTAAGTTACTAATGTCGTAAATACTTTTATTATTTTCCTTAGATTGAAATTCTATAAGAAATAGTGAGAGAGGTTTTTTTGCGTCTTTTTGTTGCACGTTGTGAATGTTTAAAACCTTGTGACCTAATTCCTCCAATTCTTTTTTAAATTCATCCTGGTCTGCCGAATAATGCATGTTTAGTAGTATGACCTTGAATCCTCTTTCTTCCTTTGGTTTGAATGCATAGTGTTTTGTGTTTTTGACTCTGAGTAAAATAACACTTAATGTTGAGTAGTAAGTGTAGTCAATTGGTTGTATTCGTATTTCATTACTTGCTAACACTTTTAGTTCGAAATTTTGCTTGGCTACTTCATTAAGTGTGCTTGTTAGTGTTTTGATATACTCAACACCTTGCATATATGTAGATTGGGGTGGCTTGTTGGATCTTGGAGGTATAGTCTTCTTTGGTGACGGTATTATTTGGTTGATTGTTTTGCGGGGCAAAGTTTTTAAATGTCAAACGTTGTATGTTGCACCCGATTACACGATATGCAAAAATTCATAACCTTTTTATATGAAATAGGTACACATATTGTTAACATAATTTTATGTGCCGAGACATTTATGTCTATTAGACGACATGTAACGATTAAAGACAGAAGGCTAACATCAAAATTTCGTCACAGGTACATAATTATGCAGTTTTTAGATTCCGTCTTATCTTAGATTAATAATTGAGCTTACACATTTTAAGTATCTGCTACGTGTGGTACACAGCTTCGTCGGGTAGAGTGAAAACGTTTATTACATGATTTATGTAATAGGTACAGGGTATCCCTAAAACACTTACCCGATGTTGTTTTGCTATATCTTTAAAATGAAACGACATAATATCATCTTTTTTTTTTTAAATATTTGATCATTTGTGCTCTTTTTACCGCATTTTCCATCGTTTTGACGAGAAATTCGGGCGATAAGTTCTCACACTTCCAGAGTTCATGACTGACTATGGTCTCATAGACCAGTGACTTTAAAAGACCCCAAACAAAGAAGCCTGAAGCGGTTAAATCGGGCTATCTTTCCAGTGGAAATCGCCAAAACGAGACATTAGGCGACCCGGAAACGCATCTTTCAAAATGTCTATTGTCGTGCGAGCGGTGTGTGCGGTTGCACCGTCCTGTTTCCACATGTCATATCCAGTCTCAATTCATCAAATTGCGACAATAAAAACTCGCTGATCATGGTTCTGTATCGCTCACCAGTCACAGTTACCGTGTAACAAAAAAAATAAATAAAAATTAGGCCCGAAGACACCTCCGGCGTAAATGGTGAACCATGCAGTGACTTTGAGTGGACGCAATGGCTCTTTGTAAATGATTCGTTGATTCTCAGTGCCCCAGAAGCCCAAATTTTCTTTGTTTTCGTTTCCGGCCGAGAAATCTGCGCCAAAATTCACGTTGTGCCAAAATCACTGACGAATTATTCCATAAAAAAAATAGTCACAAGTATTCCGCATCGACGGCTTGACGATGTGTATTCTGCATCTGTTTACTTCACAAATACCAAAACAAAAGGGACAGTTGCTGCCATTGGTAAAAGTTATAGCATCGTCCGATAGGGTGATATATTTTGGCCCATTTTGTAGATAGGTACTAATCAAAATATGTACTGTCAAAACCGCTTGACCATGAAATTAATTTTATTATTTGAAGTAAATTTTGTCATAGACTTAAAACCATGGATGATTTTAGTTCGTTATCCTGGAGTTGAGAAATTCAGAAGTGAATATGGAAAGCTTAATTAATTCATTCTTAAACCCGAGCAGCTAGTTCGTAATAATAGACATTTATAGTAAATGCATTTTTGTAAATTTAAGACCTCACTAAGCTAAAATATTACCGTCCAATTTAGTAACCTGGCAGCCAATTTTCATTAGTGAGTCTTATGTACTCGTACCTTAAACTCATCAAACTCTATTTTTATAGATTTATCTATCAATCTAATCAACCCTGCTAAATATTTATTAGGTTAAGTCGACCAATATGTATTAATACATTTCATCAAAACTTCCAATACACACATGAAATCAACAAGGCATGCCCTGGAAAAGTCAATGATATACCTAAGATAGTTCATCTCTTCAGTAGAGATTTATTCAAAAAGAACACAAAGCTTTAAGAATATGAAAATCCAAACGATGAAAAGATGAGTTCAGTGGAGGAGAACCTTTGAAGGTTAGACGACTTTACTCTAAATTCTACGAAGCGAGAATTAAATTTGTTTTCCTAGAACAAAACGACAAGAGAAAACCGCTTCAACAATTAAATTAATTAAAGAGAAAACGACAACACACAGTAACAGAAAGTCACCAATACAACTAACAATTACCCAGCAAATTTAATTTGCAAAGCGTTTTCTCTTCTGGAGTTTGAGTATAATTATCTGAAGACAAAGTGTAACGAAAGAACATTTCATGAATGTTAATAGATTCACTTCGTTTTTTCTTCAATTTCCCGTTCAAATGAAAAGTTTGCACGAACATTGAGGTATGAAAAATTGCTTCTAAATGGCAAACCAATTTAAGACCTATTAAAAGGCCAGGGAAAAAAATTCTTCAAGTAATTGAGCACATCATTGAACTTCATATTTTGATATTCGGTAATATATATAATATTTGTTAGTAAATAGTACTGACGGGTCAGATAATTATGGTTTCATCGCATTGGAAGTACATATATTTTTCAAGTTATGTAACATTTTTCGGAAAAGGAAAAGATACCCAATTCATCTCTAAGACTTGGTCAGATGAGTGTATGCCTGATAATTGGAATCTCAGAATCGTTTGCCCGATCTACAAGGAAGGAGACCCCTCAACTACGCCAATTAAACAGGCATCAGTCTCCTCAATATTGCATACAATATTGTGCGAGCGCCTGAAACATTTCATCAACAGCCTGATTGGCCTCTTTTACTGCGGTTTTTGGTCCGGAAAGTTCGTCATGGATCAAATCTTCACACTTCGATAGATCAATACTGATAATATATTTATCGATTTCAAGGCCGCCTATGACAGCATCTATAGAGAAGAGCTATATATCATGTATGGAGCCACGTCTAGTTTTCACATCCCTGCCAAACTTGTCTGACTGTGCAGGACTATTTGCAAGTATTGAAGTAGAAGCGGCGAAAATCCGTTTACCGATAAGCAAAAAAAACAATCAACATCGACGAATCAGACTGAATGTCACAGTTGGCAGCTATAACTTCGAGGTAGTAAGGGATTTTGTCTACCTTGGTTCTGCTATAAATTCTGGCGACACCAGTGCAGAAATCGAACGAAGAATAACTCTCATTCAACAGTAAAGTCCTACCTCAACAACTAAGGAGGATCTATGTAAGACCATAATACTCCCAGTTCTACTTTACGGCGCTGAAGCATGGACTTTATAAAAAGAGGATGAAGATATCCTTGGTCGCTTCGAGAGTCAAATTCTTCGTAAGATATTCGGTCCTGTTCGCGTTGATGAGTTTTGGAGAAGAATATTCAATAATGAACTATACAAGCTGTACAGCGACATCGACCTTGTCAAAAAACTTCGTATTAGACGTTTGAGATGGCTGACATGTAGAACGAAGGGATGCCAACGCTCCGGCCCGCAGAGTCTTCGAATCTAAACCAGAGGGGCGACGCAGTAGAGGACCACCTCGCCTTAGGTGAAACGCACAAGTTCAAGGGGACCTCGACCAACTTGGAGTTCACAACTGGAGGCAATTAGCTAAAGACCGAGGTAAATGGAGCGGCTTGTTGGTTGAGGTGCAGGTTCATCCCTAACTGTCGCGCCACCCAAGTAAGTAAGTAAAAGCAATAGATCGTAATACCTATCGCTCTACCTTCTATGCTTGGCGCACTGAAATATAATGTATAAATATTACCTCGAGTTTAAACTAGAGTTGCGCGAAACAGTTCAAATGAAGGAACGAACACGGAACGTTTCTTTTCTTAAACGGAACTAGTTTCCGGAAACATGTCCGCAGAACTATATAGTTCCATTGGAATTTTTACGTGTAAGGATAGAATGTTTTGATAGGTTGTGCTTGGAAATATATAAATACATAGGTAGATACTGATCAAGTTAGTAATAATAATATGATTTGAATAACTTAGAAAGCATAAACAAAAACCGAACACAAATATACCAGTACCACTAATCGCAGGCAGTTTTAATTATTCTGCATAAAATCCACTTCAAAAAAGAAAAGAAACAACACAACAATAAAACTATTTCATATTTTAAATTCTTAACTCCAATAAAAACATTCCATAGTTAAAACGTCCCATTTATTCCAACTGTAGTGGAACTGCAAACGAAAAAAATGATGGCACTAAAAAAACGAGCGACTTCGCTGGCGGTCAAGTGGTCAAGCGGTCCGCCCAATACGTACGGCGTTATTCTGGCAATAGCGTCTCGAACGTTGGCCTCGAGCTCGTCCAAAGTGGTTGGCTTGTTAGCGTAGACTAAGGACTTGACGTAGCCTAAGAGAAAATAATCGAGTGCTGTCAAGTCGCATGACCACGACGGCCAATTGATGAACGCTCGCCGTTAGATGACCCAGTCCCCAAATTTCTCCTTCACAACTTTGAGCGTTTCGTCGCTTGTATGGCATGGAGTGCCATCTTGTTAGAACCACAGCTCGGATATGGTATATCGACGTAGGCCTAAGTCCAACCGCAAACTAAGCCGGGTTGACTCTCTGGCGATGCCAAATTTAGCTGATCGGCGCCGAATCGACATTTCTGGGTCTTCTTCGATACTGCCCCCTACGGCGCCTATGTTTTCTTCATTTCGCACCAATCTCTGTCTGGTTAGTGGCTTAAGGTTCAAAAGAGTGTACTCACGTTCAAACTTTTACACGGTGTGACGAATTGCCTGCACATTAAAGCCATGATGACGACCGACCTCACGACGAAATTCACGTTGCATATTTACAACTGAGCCAGAATTTCAATAATATTTTTTAATAATTTCCGTTCGGCAAGCGTGAAACGATGCATGATGAAATGGCAAACCTTACTGAATATTTTTACAGCTGGATGTCATTGGTAACTTTGACAGCTGTTGAAACATAACAATTGGAAAAAGTATTATTGCTATCTGGTCAGCTTTTATATAAAACTCTCACTTCCCCAACTGAATAGTGAATATATATTTTCATGTCTCACAAAGGAACGCAGACGCAACCGTCAGCATTTTTTTGTGAGAACAAATTATAAACACAAAACCTTATTTCATGTCTCACAAAAAACTACAGATGCGTTTTTTCTGAGAAGAAATTCATTCATTCATTCTCACCGTTCACCTTTCTGCTATTTAGGTAATGTTTTCTTTTCATCTTATCCGAGTTTAGTCTCTTTTACGCAGCGAACCTTGTGCGAAGTTTGTTCATATTTAAGGAAATAAAAAAATATCCATCTTTTACGATGTATTTCATTCGTGAACTATCATTTGTGCATATATGTAGACATAATGATTTCCTTTTTTCCCTTTTAGAACGCATATAGCGCCGATTCCATTAATACGCGAATTTCGCAATATCCTTGTATAGTTTTCATTTAAAAATTGAAAGAGACATATGTATGTTGCCTTTGTTTCATTTCGTTCGTTCTGTTCGTTCATTTAAGTCGGAACTATATGGTAAGTGTACGGATATGCTTGGATGTATTTTACGGAAAGATAGGAAATGTTTCTGACAGAGGACATAGTTTCAGGAACTAGATAGACAGTTCCGGAACAACCCAACTCTAGTTTAACCCTTTCAGTGAATTTGTCCCATATATGGGACACCATTAAGTGGCGGCTTTTAAAGCAAAAATAATATCTTTTTAGCTTCATTTACTGAAAATTCAAAAATCGGCGAAAATCAAATAACGAAGAAGCCACATTCAGACGTCATTTGAGATTTTGAGCAAATGTCACATCGAGATTCGTGGAAGTACTTCGCTTATTTTTTTCAAGTGCGAAATAACTAATTTTGATTTGGTGTTAGTGACCTCTGTATTTTAAATTTTTTTTAAAATGTTTGTAAGAATACCTTCGTGGAAAGGATTCTTAAGTGATTTTAAGTAAACATTTCTATGAAAAATCCTTTAGAGTGGTAAGTAAGGCTCCAAGAAATCAGTGTCCCAGATATTGGACAAAGATTTACAGCGGTTGTAACCGTTAAAAATCAATGTACCAGATATGGGACATCGCATCACAATATTATATTAATTTTCACATTTAGGAAATAGGTTCAAAGGGTTGTTCAGATGCAGAAATGATGCAAATATTGGATCAATTGTCAGAATTTGGTGATGGTGACCGAAATTCTGATGAAATCGATTATGGAATGATGCAAATGCAGCCAGCAATCGAAGAAAATTTGCTGCCGTCGCATAAAGAGCCAAATGATGTTGATGGAGAAATACTCGAAGAAATTTCATCAGCTACCTTCAAATCAATAGACGAAACGAACATCAATTTATTTACAACTGATTCAGCAACATCTATATCAGCAGTACCACTCCCAAACCCGGCATTTCCGTTTACTTTTACGTCTAAGGACAAAATGCAATGGCGACATGTGCGGAATGCCGAATGCCCTAACACTACTTTTATCAACGACAAAAACTATGAAGAAGTCGAGATCGATAGTGCATTTTCTTATTTCTCTCGATATCTAACACCAGATTTTTTAAAAAATGTCCAGAAGTATACAAACATATATGCTGTACGTAATAATCCAATGTTTAAACAGTGTACACTAACAGAGATCCAAACAGTTTTTGGATTGTTTGATTGGAGTTCTGAAATTCCCTCGAATCCACATGTTTTGGAATACAAATTTAGGAATATCTTTTTTCACCGACAGTATGTTCTTGAAACGATTATTTTCAATCCGAAACCATCTTCACCTTGTTGATGCCAATTAACGTGCTCCTAATTGTACAAATCGTCTTTTTAAAGTAAATATTGGTACTTCTACTTTTCTATTATGTAATTCTATCTTGTCGTTTTTCTTTTTATTAAAGGTGAGGCCCATAATTAAAGCAGTTCGTATACGTTGTCTTGATCATAAATTAGAGGAAAATCTATGTATAGATGAGCAAATCATCCCATTTAAGGGTCAAATAAACATAAAGCAGTACATTAAATCAAAACCATATCCGTGGGGTATCAAAGTCGTCGTTCTATGTGGTAAAAGTGGAATACCCTATGATTTTATTGTGTAATTTAATTTAATTAGCTTAATACAAGCTGTAAAGAACTTAAATCTAATTTACAATGTATACTTAAAAGCTAGTTAAAATTTACAAATATCAAGACCTGAGTGAGGAAGGGGAGTAAAGGGAGTTTCTAAGGGTGTTTTTACTGCACTGGAAATCAAAAAGGTTCTGACAGTCATTAGCAGAACGAAGCATTCGAGACATAGGCTCATTACAGCCGTAGTTTGTACGGTGAAACTTGAGGCAGAAGAGAGGTACTGATCTCAGAAAACGTGGGTTGGTGCTGAGTGAAATGGTTTGGAGCAGCATAGGACAATCAATATTGCCTGTTAATAGTTGATGTACAAATAGTATATCGGCAACTTTTCTACGCTTTTCAAGCGACTGCATGTTCAACAAGTTTAACCGATGCTCATAAGGAGGTAGGTTGAATCTGTCAGGCCACGGGAGTCCGCGTAGAGCAAAACGGATGAACCTCCGTTGGACACACTCAATTCGATATGAATGTGTATCGTGATGGGGAGACCAGACTTGACTGGCATATTCCAGAATTGGTCTTACAAATGTGAAGTACAGCGATTGCGTGACGTAAGGATTTGAGAATTCACATAACCTAGCGCAGAATTAGCCCTGCTAATAATATTGTCAATATGGCTACGAAAATTAAGCTCACTGTCGCATATGACGCCCAAATCACGGAGAAAAGTGACAGTGGGAACAGGCTCGTCGCAAATCGCATACGTTCTGGGGTCTGTCGGAAGACGCTTCCGGGAATAAGTAAGAGCTTGGCATTTGTTGACATTCAACTCAAGACCGTTTTTATTACACCAAGTAGAAAAGCTATTCAAGTCAGTTTGAAGAGCACGGGAGTCAGTGGGTGTTGAGATATGTGTAAAAATTTTCATGTCGTCCGCATAAACTGATAGGCGGGAATATTTAATTATGCCATCAACATCATTAATTGACAAAATGAAAATAAGGGGACCAAGATGACTACCTTGGGGGACTCCAGAGGGGGGCATAAATGGATCGGATACAAATGATCTAAAAAGGACTTCATATTTACGTTCATGAAGGTAGGATTTGATCCACGCGATATACCCAGGCGGAAAGCCGAGAGCTTTGAGTTTAAAAAATACAATTGCGTGCGAAATTTTATCGAAGGCTTTGCTGAAATCGGTAGCAACGACATCAACTTCCTTGCCATCTTCCAATGCGCACAGGGTGCTGGATACGAATTGGGTTAGGTTTGTGGTTGTAGACCTTCCCTTTAAAAAACCATGTTGGTGAGGGGAAAATATAGATTTACAATGGAAAAACATTGCATCGTAAACAATACTTTCGAATAGTTTGGGTATGCAGGAGAGTTTAGCTATAGGACGATAGTTCGAGATTTCGTTTTTTGGACCTTTCTTATGAAGGGGAATAATATAAGAGCTTTTCCAAAGCATAGGAAAGACGCTTTGAGAGAGAGACAGTTGGAACAGAGTCGTAAGGGGTAGAGCTAAGGTGTTAACACATTTTTTTTTAAACTACGGCAGGTATACCGTCCGGGCCAGTGGAGTAATCGCATTTAAGTCTTTCGATCTTTTCTATCACGAGAGCCACTGTTATGTCAATTGAAGTTAAAGAGGTTTGGGGACAATCTCTCATGTAAGAGAAGTAAGAATAGTCGGGCTCTGATGTGTGGTTGGAGAACGATTGACTAAAGAAGTGAGCGAATAAATTTGCTATTATTTTAGGATCGCTCGACGATGTATTGGAGAATGTCAGAGTCGAAGGGTAGCTGTCTGACTTTTTTTTGGTATTAATAAAATGAAAAAATCGTTTGGGGTCAGCGATAATGTCAGATTGCATACGGTCAATATATGCGTTATGAAGGAAATCACAGAGTTCGAAAAAATGCCTATGTACAAGAAAGTAATTGGAGAAGTTGAAATCAGAGCGACATTCGAGGTAGATGCGCCAGAGCTTATTTCTTCTGTTACGAAGTGAACGTAATTCTTTAGTATACCAAGGTGGAGAGGACGAGAAACTCTTCTGTGGCATATATGGGACGGATTGCATAAAACAGCTGAACATTTCAGAGTAAAACAATCCAAGAACATTATCGACAGAAATATGTGTACTGTTAAAAATACTGTTGAAATTAATAGCGCTTAAAAGGTTATTAAGTTTTGTGAAGTCTGCCTTGCGAAAATTAAAGCTGTACGAGTACTCTGATTGTACAGCATTTTTATTATTATTGTAAGACAATGTAAGAGCTAGAGGAGGGTGGTAATGATCCAATTTGGATAAGAGATGCTTGCTCGCTGAAACGAGGCAGTTTTCGGCATCTGACGAGAAAACGAGATCAAGTTGTCTGCCAAGGTTATTAGTGACACCACTTAACTGATATAAGCTGGAATCTGAGAGACAGTCAATGAAAAGGACTTCCTTTTCTGAAGAGGGGTTTATTGCAGTATAATGGGACTGATCCTCAGATGAAGCCCATTGGAGGTCGGGAAAATTAATATCCCCCAGAATTAAGACGGTATCGCGAGGGTCAACAATATCAAACAACGAATCGAACGCGTCTATGGCAAGCTGGTAGCTCTGCATGGGCTGGCAAGGTCGAATGTAGCAGCAAAGGATAAAAATGTTGTGGTTTAAAATTGTTATTTTGACACAAATGTACTCAAAATTAGATGTGAGCGAGGTTTTAACTAGTGTCGAGTCAAGGCGATTATGAACTGCCAGAAGAACACCTCGACCCGAAGAATCATCCTCTTTCCCTAGACCATCATCTCGAAAAACGTTAAAATCGGACGTAAACAATTCATTACTGTTAAAATCTTGAGTAAGATTAGTTTCGTTTAGGGTGAAAATGTCATAGGGGAGCTTTTGGGAATTAAGGTATACAGAGGATGTCTTAGTTCGCAGCCCTCGGACGTTTTGGTAATATACACAAAGACACTCAGGGGGAGTTACAGACAAATAAGGAATGTCTAAATGAACACCTAATCGTTTTTTGGATGCGACGTTACTGGTGCAGGTACTGAAGTCTGTGTGGAAGACGTGTTCTTAGTCCGAGAAACATATTCATGGACTAAAGTCCCATCAGGCCAGAATTCTCTCGATAGTAGCAGTTCGAAGTGAGAGTCAGGAGTCAGCAGTTTTCGCGGGGTTCCTTAAAATTATACTTGATGCATTTAAGGGATGAATGCACCGACATTTTGCTGCTGATGTAATTCATAATATCGTTGACTGAGGTAGCAGAAGAGAGTCTTGAAATGAAGATAGTTCTACGAGGAGGCTTTTTCACAACCACTAGGTTGACGGAAGAAGATGTTAGAAGCAACGATTCCTGCCATGAAGAAGTATGAGGTAGGGGGTCATCGTTGCAACTAAATGGAGGAATTAACGAGGACGAGTCGTCAATTGGAGATTTGTCGCTTGACACGTCATTAGCAGGAAGGTCCACCAGTGGAATCGTGTTTGAACGCAGAACTCTTTTCTGCTGTGGAGGTTTAAATTGCAACAGGGAGTGAGAGCTTGTTGAGCATATCGGATCTGTTTTATCTTGTTTAGGTGTTGACAAGGACGACTCCTGAATAGATGTGACAGAAGTATTCGATGGATGTTGCTGAAGCGGTATTAACTCCATTTTCTTTTGCTTATGTTGTTTCTGTTTAAGTTGTTTGTGCAGTTTTTGTTCTTGTTGTAGAAGTTCAAGTTGTTGACGTTGGTATTGCTGTAGTTGCGGTTGTTGCTGTTGTTGTTGCTGTTGTTGTTGTTGTTGTTGTTGTTGTTGGTCTACCACTCCATTAGATTACGAGATGGTGAAAAAAATGGTTTTAGTTCTGCAATTGTTTTGCATCTAGCCAAGCGTATACCGGCAAATGTGATAGGTCGCATGCTTTACTTCGACTACTATTTTGCTTCCTATGCAGTCTTAGAGCGAAAAATATTTAGTGTTGGGATAGTTAGCCTAAACAGATTCCCAAATACACCATTGCTGTCTGATACGGAACTAAAAAAGAAAGGTCGTGGAGCATCTGATCAATGTATAAGCAAAGACGAAAAGGTATTCTTGACAAAATGGTATGACAACAAGAGTGTAAATATGGGATCTAACTATATCGGGATTGGCAGGACTGACAGAGCAAAACGTTTCGACAAAAAAACACATACTTATGTCGAAATCGATCGCCCAGAAGTTATTAAGTTGTGCAATGAAAATATGGGTGGAGTGGATCTTCTGGATCAGATGCTCCAGTATTATCGGATTTTCATCAGGTCAAAGAAATGGACTTTGCGCGTTATCACACATTTCCTTGATTTGGCCACTGTTGCTGCTTGGATGGAGTACAGGGCTGATTGTCTGATGCGATCCATTCCCAAAAAAAAAAAACATTATGGATTCAATGGCTTTTTATACAGCCGATGAAGCGGATGAACCTGAGCCGAAGAAAAAATGTTCTCATCAATTTGCCTCCCCGAAAGATGTACGGCTCGACCAAATCGGCCATTTTCCTCTATTTAGCAGTGCTAAATCAGCTGGAAGATGTAAGAAAGCCGGCTGTGAATACAAGTCATTTATTTTATGCGAGAAATGCAAGATATATTTATGCCTGAACCGTGAACGAAATTGTTTTTTGGCATACCATACTTTATAAAAAAAACCTAGTTTCTAATCTGTAGTTGTTTGTATTATTTTAATATAAATAGAAGCTTTACGAAGTATTACATTTGTTATTGTTTACTCTTTAAACCATTACAGCAAAACATTCTTCTGATGTACTAAAAAAACTAATAAATAATCGCTTCTGGTGCTTTGTCCCATATAAGGGACACCTCATACCTCCCAAATTAGACCTCGTATGTACTTTTTATCTACAGATTTGAACTCAGCGGAACCCAATTACCTAATGTTGGTCACCAAATAATTTATTTGCTTATTATAACAAAAAATCCACTGAGAGGGTTAAACACATTCTATTAGAAAGCTTTTCTTTAAAAATGTGGACGTGGCAAGAACTATAGGTATGTAAATAAAATTCATTGATTATAATGAGATATTAAAAATACAGAACCCAAATTACTTCTTTTCTTAGAAATTCCGTCAAGTTACAATTTGTTCATGCGTGAAAAAATTACAATGCACATTATTCGTATATTTGACAGTGAAATACATTTTATTCAATCAAGTACAAGACAGCCAGTACAGTGGATGTTCCTAAACGGAAATAAAAAAATTCCACTTAGAAAACGTCGCCATCTTAGTTTTTTCCGTCATATTGCAAGCGTCTCGTTTTTCCCGTTTGCAGGTAAAAACACACTAGCGACCTGATCTTTCTTTCATTAGCTTTATCGCAATTCATTCTGTCATTTTCATACGCCCTGAATACGAGTACCCACCTGTGAATAGTCCGCAGGCTGCTGTAAACATTTACCCTCTTAGTGATGTGTCAACTCGAGTTGATAAACCGGTTCAAACTGAGTTACAGCTAAACCGAGTTACATTAATATCAAACCGAGTTTGTAAAACCGAATGAAAATGCCAAAACAGCATTAAGCCGAGCTGAACACACAATTCGGTTTCAGTACCCGTACATTAAGTGGAGTTGGATAGCAGTCTATTGTTTTTATACAAACCGAATTGCACTGCCCGATTCCATACCTATTTGGAATTCGGTTTCGTTTCGGTTACTTATGAGACGGTGGCTCCTGTTTTCTCTCATTGTTGGTTTTTTTTTCACTTACCAGTTGTGTCAGTTTTCTTGTGTATGCGCTGTTTTGGTGTGTGTTCCATCGAGCCAAGTCAATTTAGCGTATACACACCGAAAGAAACCGAGTTGCAAGCTGATTCATGAATTCCTATTCTGTTCGGTTTTAGTTTTTTATGCGACGGTGGGATAATTTTGTTACAAACTGAGTTAGCCAACCCGGTTTGCAGCTCGGTTTGCTTAAATTCCAACTCGGGTTAACTCGGTTTAAGAAATGTTCGGTTTGGCAAATCACTAAACCCTCTTATTAATAAATATTAAGTTACCTTACCTAGATTAGGTTCGGTTATGTTGTGAAGGCCGTGTATGGAAAAGAACTCATCACGTATATTCGGAGACCTAAACCTTCATTATGTTTACCCTTGATGGTACAGTGGGACTAAAAATAATCCCACAAAAAACATATATGTAAAAAAACAGGTCAATTTATCGCCAGGACTGTGTGTTTTGTTATCCTAAAAACAAAAACTGAAATGTAGAAATTATGCTAAGTTCCCTGCCTACACGTTATAAGTAGTGTTCTGATAAGCATAGACAAATATTGTGTAAATTGATAAATTTACAGACCAGATGGCAATAGTTTAAGCGTTTCAATATCACTCAGTTCTTTAATGAAACCTGCCAAGTTTTGTCATTCTATGATCGCTTTTAGAAACCGATTTTCGTTTCGTAGCCACTTTTCTTTTCACAGAAGGTGCGTCGGGTGATTGTGCCTTGCAAGATTTGGACGCAAAGCCTTTTCTCTACCTGCGGTTTTCCTGAGTCTATATCATTGGTAAATTATTAATTCTACATTATTTCTAAATGTCGATCTCAGCCCGATATATTCTGCAATTGCACTTTTTTGGGCTTTAATCTGACTATGGTCGCAATTAAAAAGGTGTATGCCGTCTAAATATGCGACATTTGTCCTTTATTACAAGAGCTGCCTTCCCAGATAGAAAGTTTCTCGGTAAAACATGGTCAGATCACTTACCAATAAGATTATCGTTAGCTTTCAAAATCGAGTACAGGTAAAAAAAATCAATCTGTTACCGGAGCTCAATTGGACGGAAAGCAATAAAAAGTTATATTGCCAAAATCTCTACCACAATATAATGGAAGCGCCCTTGCAGCCGAAAGCAAACAACGAAAGGAAATTTAAGAGCGAGTGGTTCGACCATCAATGTGAAAAACAGGAAAAAGTCTTTTAGTGCTTTGAACAAATTCTGAAAAACACAGCAGCAAAATATATATTGTATAATATAATGAAGTTTGGACTTGAAAAAAAAGAGAAATTCTATCAGAATATTGAAGCAAAAATTAGCAGTGTAACAAACAGCAAAGAGTAGTGGTCGCTGGTGAAGAAATTAAGGCACCAAGACTTTCAAACTGGGAAATATATTGCAGCCCAAGATTTCAGAAGCTATTTTGACTTACTTCTAAACCCTCCAATGCGGCGGACGACGTACTGTTCGCTGCGGCTGTGCGAATAAGCGCCCAAAACAAAATCGCCCAAATTCCAAAAATGAATAATCGCCCAAAATTGTTGGGTGTTTGTGCATAATGAAAGAAAACTAAAAAAAGGAATAACCGCCCAAAAATTAATGAACAATCGCCCAAAACAGAAGTGAATGGCTGTGCGAATAATCGCCCAAAGAAGGATCGATCAAAATCCGAAAATGAACGATCGCCCACATATTTTTTTTTCTTTTTAAATATTTAAATGATATGATTTAAAATCATATCAGAAAATCGTATTGTCATATTGGGTATGTCAACAACTATCAGGCAGACGCCTGATGCTAAGTCTATTCGAGGACAGTTTTCTGCGGGCCAATATTGGGTAAGCGGCGCTTCGCTTGACTCATTTCTTTAAACTCCGCTTTCCGGAGGGGCTCAGCCGCTCACGCGACTTCGTCGCTCCGCTAAGGGTATGTTAACAACTGTCAGGCAGGCACTTGTGGCTAAGTCTATTCGAGGACCGTTTTGTGCGGGCCAAGAGCGGGTAAGTAGCGCGCTTCGCGCGATTCATTTGTTTAAACTCGGCTTTCCGGAGGGGTTTAGCCGCTTACGCGACTTCGTCGATCCGCTAAGGGTATGTCAACAACTGTCAAGCAGGCGCCTGGGGCTAAAGTTATTCGAGAACAGTTTTGTGCGGCCCAACAGTGGGTAGGCGGCGCTCTTCACGCGATTCATTTGTTTGAACTCCGCTTTCCGGAGGGGTTCAGCCGCTCACGCGACTTCGTCGTTCCCCTAAGGGTATGTCAACAACTGTTAGGCAGGCGCCTGGAGCTTAGTCTATTCAAGGAATGTTTTGTGCGGGCCAACAGTAGGTTAGTGGCGCGCTTCGCGCGATACAGTTATTTGTACTCCGCTTTTCGGAGGGGTTTAGCCGCTCAAGCGACTTCGCCGTTCCGCTAAGGGTATGTTAACAACTGTCAGGTAGGCGCTTGGGGCTAAGTCTATTCGAGGAAAGTTTTTTGCGGGCCAACATTGGGTAAGTGGCGCGCTTCGCGCTCCTCATTTATTTAAACTCCGCTTTCCGAACGGGTTTAGCCGCTCACGCGACTTCGTCGCTCCGCTAAGCGTATGTTAACAACTGTCAGGCAGGTGCCTGGGGCTAAGTCTATTCGAGGAAAGTTTTGTGCGGGCGAACAATGGGTAAGTGGCGCGCTTCGCGCGATTCTTTTGTTTGAACTCCGCTTTCCGGAGGGGTTTAGCGGCTCACGCGACTTCGTCGTTCCGCTAAAGGTGTGTCAACAACTGTCAGGCAGGCGCCTGGAGGTAAGTCTATTGGTCGCTCCGCTAAGGCTATTCATTTTGGTTTTCTTTTTTTTGGATCTGCGTTGCAAAGAATTGCTTAAAAACTTTTGGACGATTTTGTTTTGGGTGTTATTCGCATAACATTTTGACATATTTTCACTTTTGGCACTTTGGGTGATCTTTCACTATTAACATTAGCCCAATATATAAAAATGCATAAACGGCCAACTGAAAGTGAATATTCGTTCAAAAATGTTCAGGTTTTTTAGGCGATTGTTCATTTTTCGAATTTGGGCAATTTTGTTTTGGGCGGTTATTCGCACAGCCGTTTGCTGCAAGGCGTGGTCCACAATAACTTTATGTGAGGCAGTTAAAGTTAGTAGTGTAAGTCATATTTAGCTTAAGAACTTGAGATTTGCACCGCTGTAACTTTCAACAATAGATATCAGCTTTTCCTTTATCTATCAAATTTGTGTTACCATCTGTTGTTGAAGTACAATACTAACATTTTAATTTACTTCACATTTTTATGCAACAGTTTGGCATGTGTAGTAGAGTTGGGCTAAGTCGTGAATTTATGTTCGCAGCTATAACAGTGACTGCGATTTCTTATTCACTGTGATTACAACCTATGAATGCGAATATAAAAAAAAAAAAATAATAATTGATTTTTATTTCAGTAACCATTAACAAATTCACAGTTGATTTAAAACGAAATCATATAGCATGGCATTCATAAGTATAAAAAGGGAAAACAAAAACAAAGGATAAAAAAAAAAAATTGGGTTAAAAGTTTTCATTTCTTATTCTTTCACGATATGCTAGGGCTACCTTACGAAAACGGTATAGCTTGGATACGTTCAATTCATTGAGCAGGGCTAAGGTTTCGTGGACTGTTAGGATGTCCTTCCCCTGCATGACTACACACCTCGCCGTGGTGTAGGGGCCTAGCAATGGTCAAGGATTCTCGGGTATTTCCCCAGATGAGACACAAAGCCAAGTTGTAGTCGTCCTAATCCCTCCCCGTCATATCCTTTCCCTCCCTCTCTCCTCTCCAGTGGGCCGGATCAAGGTGTAATACGACCCGTGCCGAGGATCAGCCTGGCTGGGGGCCCACTTTAAATAATAGTCCAGTCGCTAACGGAGTATCCGGATACCTGGCGACCTCCGGATTAGCCTGCCTTGCCTGCACAATGCGGATCTCCGCCACTCGTGGGTCCAATAATGAACAAAAAAAACAAAAACATACAAAACATACAAAATATAAAAAAGACAAAGAAAGAGGACGGTCCTCTTAAAAAACCGTCTTCCAGCCTCCTGGGAAGCATACCCGCAAGCTCTGCTGTGGCAATCCCATCTAGCGCATTGGCCTTGAGGCCTAGCACTAGTGTTGCAAGCAGTTGCAAGCAGGTTGACGCCCCCAGGATTGCTGAACGCGCGTCTGGTACACTGGCGGATAGGACAGTGGTGTCAACACCTGGTCCCATCGTAAAGCCAGACCATGAAACGCGAGGGGGCAAACCCCTTAACATCTCTGCCCCTTCAGGGACAGCATAATGTTCGGCCTCGAGCTTACAGCGTGCTGTGCCCTCCACTTCGAAGGATCCACAACCCCTTCCAAAATCTCTTTCGGCGGCGACGGATGGCTCGGCTTCGAGCTTGCCGAATGTCGCTCTCCCCAAGATCTCCTACCAAGATTGCCGGCTAGCTTATAAGCTAATTCGCCGCATCCAGGTAATTCCTGAACAGGACAGGACCCAGAAGCATAAGACTTCTCTAAGCTGGGCACTCAAACGTGTCCAGCTCCCCCCTGACTCATCCAGCAAGGACTTGCCGTCCAAACGCCAGAGGTCTCAAGATGAGTCTCCCACCCTTGCCAAAAAGACCAAGGTAGTACAGTCCATCGCTACTTCCAAGCCCTTCAACCAAGTGCTTAAGGCACACTTGGAGATTGCGGTCGTTGACCATAGCGATCCGGATGGCAGCATTACGGCGGATAAGTGGAGGAAGGTGGAGATTAAACTCGCCACCAACTGTCTCCAAATCCTACGTAACCATCCCGGCCCTGATGTTTCCTGCAGGGATGGTGGCTGGCATCAAGGGCATGTCAAACTCGTTGCCTGCGCTGACCAAAGATCGAAGGATCTCTATAAACTTGCTGTCTCCAGATTAGGACAGGTTTGGCCAGGTGCACAGTTGGAGGTCGTGGAAAAGGACCAGATTCCTAACCGACCAAGAACACGTGCTACCATTCCGGCTGAACCCTCTGATCCTAAAATCATCCTGGATATTCTGAAGGCTAACAACAGCTCCCTTCCTACCCATAATTGGAAGATTGCCAAAGTGGACGAGCCGAGAGGAGACGTCAGAAGTGTTATCATTGTCATCAATGAAGAGTCTCTGGCTCCCTGGCATCTTCTAAAGGGGTAGTAAATTATGGTTTCAGCTCCATCACCCTGAAAGTCTACAAATGTGACGAGAAGGAGCTCGAGAAAGTACCTCCCAAGCAGGTTGCAGTCCCTTCTGCACCAGCTAAGAATACCTCTCCTTCCGAGCCCCTTCCCTCGCTCCCTTGCGTCGATCCATCTTTTTCGGGGGTTGACTCCTCGTAGACAGACACCGAGATGGTTGACGCTCTTTTGAAACTGGACTTCTCTGGTCCTCCCTCTCCCTCTCCATCACTCCTGGACAGTGACCCATGTGGCCTCTCTCTCGAGGATGACCTTCTGTCATCAGATTCAGAGGAAGCCAATAATACCGTGGTAATGGTATCTGTAGCGAGAAGTAGCCCCAATGCTGCGGATCCTACAGATTAACCTTCATCACTCCATCACGGCTTCGGCCTCCCTCATTCTCCGGCTCAGCAAATACGGGGAAGACTTAGTCTTGATCCAGGAACCATGGGTTGTTGGAAACCGGGTTTGTGGACTCAAGACTCCAAACAACATATTAATCTACGCAAGAAAAGAAGGTAAACCGAGATCCTGTATCCTTGCGAAGACCCATCTAAACATTCATTTACTCTCTAATTTCAGCAATCAAGACATTGTCGCTACCAACCTGGAATTGCGATCAAGAAATTACTGGTTGGTATCGGCTTATTTAGGTCACGATCTTGCGGGCCCACTCCCCCCGGACATCTTGGGGAGCTTGATTGCTGTAGCAGAGAGCCGAAACACTGGTCTCATCATTGGCTGTAATGCGAATGCCCATCACTCAATCTGGAGCAGTTCCGACATAAATGTAAGAGGTGAGCAACTTTTTGACTTTATCCTTAGTACTAAACTCCTAATCTGTAACAGGGGGTCCAAACCGACCTTCATTACTCGAAACCGACAAGAAGTCCTGGACATCACTCTTGTCTCCGATCATTTATATAACTTGGTTAAGGACTGGAGAGTCTCTGATGAGCACTCTTTTTCAGACCACCGTTACCTCCAATTTAGTCTTGATGACTATCTGCCTGACCAGAAGGCTTTTAGAAATTATAGAAAAACCAACTGATCCCTTTATAGGAAACGCTTATTAACGCTTATTCCCTCCCATTTGCCTACTGAACCTTCTTGCACTGAAGACCTCGACGATTTAGTCAACACCCTAACATCGGCACTAAATGCTGCCATGGCCGAGGCATGCCCACTCCGCAAACCTCGAGGTAGAATGAAACCTCCCTGGTGGAATGCAAATCTCAGTACTCTTAGGAAAGACAGTAGGCTCCTTGTTAATACTGCTAAAAGCTCCCGTGAGACGGCCGACTGGGACTCCTATAAACTGTCTCTCAGAAAATATAAAATCTCACTGAGGAAGGAGCAGCGACGCTCCTGGAGACTTTTCTGCGACAGCATTGAAGAGTCCTCGGAAGCTTCCAGGTTGCGGAAAATCCTCTCTAAAAGCCCTGCTACACCCAGCTTCCTTTTGCATCCGGATGGTTACTGGACCTCCTCTGCGGAGGAATCCATTGACATCTTACTGGATACCCACTTTCCTGGTAGCTCCCCTGTTGCTATATCGCGAGAGGGAAATCCCCCCCTCAACCTTGCAGCAACTCGCTAGTCTTGATAACTACAGGAAATATCCGTTGGGCCATGCGCAGTTTCAAACCCTTCAAGTCCCCAGGACCTGACGGTGTTATTCCAGCTGAAATTCAGCAATGCGAGGACATTGTGCTTCCATGGCTCAAAGTCATCTTGTCGGGCTGTCTAAATCTGGTCTATATTCCCAAACTATGGACCGAGGTTGAAGTCATATTCATACCTAAGGCAGGAAAGAGCTCGCACGTGGAACCAAAGGATCTCCGACCTATCAGTCTATCGTCCTTTCTGCTCAAAACGTTAGAAAGGTTAATTGATATCCATCTTCGGCAAAGTATTAGCCCAGCTCTGCTCTCGCCGTCCCAACATGCGTACTGCAAAGGCAAATCGGTTGAGACTGCCTTACATTCGCTTGTGCGCATCATCGAAAAATCATTGAGCATCAAAGAATACACCATGGTGGCTTTCCTTGACATTGAGGGAGCTTTTAACAATGTCAAACCAAAGGCAATTACCGACGCACTTGTAAATCTGAAAGTGGATACCTCGCTCGGAGTGTTGATCAATCAATTGCTTACATGCAGGATTATTAACACGCAGCTGGGCGGAGCATCGGCCAGGAGAATTGCTCGCTGCGGTACACCTCAAGGTGGAGTCTTATCACCTCTTCTGTGGAACCTGGTAGTTAATGAACTACTGTTGGACCTGGATACGTCAGGTTGTAGAGTGATCGCCTATGCTGATGACATTGCTATTGCTTCCTCCGGTAAACACCCAGACACTCTCAGGGATATCCTCCAATATGCTCTCCTTCGGCTCACCAAATGGGCCTCCAATTGTGGACTGGGGGTTAACCCCCATAAAACGGAACTCGTTCTCTTCACGAGGAAATATAAAGTTCCCCTCATAGACCCTCCTTTGATAAATGGCACCAGTCTCACCTTCTCTGAAAACGCAAAATATTTGGGTCTTATTTTGGATAGGAAATTAAACTGGAAGGCCAATCTACTAGAGCGCGTCAAGAAGGCTAATGTAGCTCTCTATTCCTGTAAAAAGGTTATAGGTAGGAGCTGGGGTATTAAACCTCAAATCACCCATTGGCTATACGTGTCCGTTATCAGGCCTATACTACAATATGGCGTGATCGTATGGTGGCCTGCTCTTGAAAGGGCTGTCCACCTCACTCAACTAGCTAAGGTGCAAAGATCTGCATGCATCTGCATCAGTGGTGCACTTAGAACTACTCCCTCCGCGGCACTGGACATCTTGTTCAACCTGCTACCCTTAGATATTTTCGGCAAACAGATGGCAGCCTGTGCGGCCATCCGCTTGAAAGCCTCCTCTCAGTGGTCTAGCTATCGCTTTGGCCACTCCTCGATCCTTGATCTTCTCAACTTCAAACACGAAAACACGGACTACACCCGCCGAAACTGAGATTTGACCGTAACTTCAATACGAGCATCCCTAACCGGGATGTATGGGACACCTCCCCCCTGTCGATGCTAGTTCGGTTCACTTCTTTACAGATGGATCTAAGACGGAGGGTGGGGTGGGTTGTGGTGTTTTCTCCGAACAGCTCAATCTGAGCATTTCTTTCCGCCTCCCTGATCATTGTAGCGTTTTCCAGGCGGAAATCATGGCGATTAAAGAAGCCCTGTCCTGGCTGAAATGTAATGTATTATCTGTCAGGGATATTAGCATTTTCACTGACAGCCAAGCGGCAATCAAGTCCCTGGAATCGTTCTCCTTCACTTCAAAGGCCGCCTTAAACTGTCGTCTATCTCTTATGGAGATGACAGAGCAGTTCAACATTCACCTATGCTGGGGGCCGGGCCATAGAGACATTCCAGGTAACTGCAGGGCTGACGACCTCGCCAGACAGGGTACCACTCTAAGGATTTTGCCTGAAAGGCAAGCCCTGGGTATGCCCCTCGCAACATGTAAGCATCTACTAAAGCTGAACGCTATTAGCGCGACCAACCTTATATGGGGAAACGGCTCAACGTGTTACATTTCGAGACAGATCTGGCCTAAGCTGGATCAAAAACGTAGTGCCGATCTGATCAAGTTAAAGCGTACACAAATCAGCTGCGTTGTCGGTGTTCTCACTGGACACTGTCTTATAGGCCAGCACGCCAAAAGACTTGGCCTCTTCTCCAATGACTTCTGCAGAAGCTGTAGGGACGAGGAGGAGGAGGAAACCATCCTTCACCTCCTATGCACATGTCCAGCCCTGTCGCATAAAAGAATGCTCCATCTAGGGTCCCCCTTCCTTGACGACCTCTGCGATCTGGCGTCCTTGGACGTCATGAGCATCCATCGCTTTGTCAAAAGCTCCGGTTGGCCTAATGGTTTGATCCTGGTATCACAAAGGACCTTCGCTGGTCTATGTGTGTCTACACTCTCGTGTGGACAGCCAACATAACCTAACCTAACCTAACCTAGCATGTCCTTACCGAGGAAGTGCCTTCTTGTTTCCTTCAAAATTGGGCATTTGCCAACAAAATGCAGAACGTCCACTCTTTCCCCAAGGTTGCATAAGTTGCATAATATAGGGAGATCCTCACGATGTGGTATGTAGTTCAGGCATAGGAGCTCCCCTCGTAGTTTAAGCACCATAGAAATCTCGTCCACGCTGTTTTCATCCCCAAAATAGTTTTTCAGCCGAAGATTTCAGGGAAATCGAACCGCTCTCTGTACTTTATGTCCACCGTTGAAATTAATTTATAAAGTACCGCTTTCCAGGTGCCAAAATCTGAGCTATTTAGGTTTAAATCCATACCGAAAAAGTTCGCTAGTTCCAACCAAACTGCGTACCAGCTGTCTCTATTACGAATTGTTTGAAGGGCCAGTTTCTTGGGCAACCGGTCGTTATTCATATTGAGGACTTTCAAGATGTAATCAACTTGTAACTTAAGTGTTTTGATAAACAGCGGAGACAATCCCGTTTCCAACATAATCATGAAGTTGGGGGTGCTAGTTGGTAGCCGAAATACTCTTTTAACGTAGTAGCTCAGCAACTTTTCGACTGTTTCATAGTGTCTGCAACCCCATACCTGCGCCCCATAAAACAAAATGGCCTCAAACGCTGCTTCAAAAATGTTGTACTTGCTACTGTGCGAAATGTTTTTATTGGCAAACCATCGTTTCCATGTGGCACTGATAGCGCATTTAGCCTTGAGAAGTTTCTCCGTCAAATGTCTTTCCATGCTTAAGTTTTTCGTAAAGTAAACGCCAAGGTATTTATACTCATTGACTAGTTCGATGCTCTCACCATACAAATTCCACCTGTCATTTAAGCAATTTGGTCCTCCACCTCTTTTAAAAATCAGAACTTTGGATTTCTCCAAATTTACCGACAGATTCCACAACGAGCAATAGTGATGCAGGCGATTGATCATCAATTGAAGAGACTCGGGCGTATATGCAAGTAGAACTATGTCGTCCGCAAACAGCAAGGCCTTAATTTGTTGTCCGACATACTCAATACCACCGAGCAAGGAATGAATTACGTCGTCGATAAACACCGAAAATAAAGACGGGCTTAAAGTACATCCTTGTCTCACTCCAGATTTCGTGCGGAACCAATCAGAAAGTTCCTCACCATTCCATACTGCTGCCTGAGTTTCGCTGTAAAGATTTTAAAGAACTCTGCCGAACTTCCGAGACATTCCCAGGTTATAGAGTTTATAAACCAGCGCATCCCGATCAACTGTATCAAATGCAGGCTTGAAATCGACAAAAAAAGCATATAACTTTTTACCATTCCGTTGAAAAGTTTCTGCGATGCTCCTTAGGACAAAAATGTGGTCGATCGTAGAATAACCGGGCCTGAATCCTTCTTGGTATTCGCCGTTGTTAGCTGCAGTCCATAAGTTGATTCGATTCTGCAAGATCCCACTAAAAATTTTATACGATGCGTTTAGGAAAGAAATGCCTCGATAATTTGCGGCATCAGTCAAGCTTCCTCTTTTGTGGATCGGGAAGATAAGCGCCTCCTTAAACTCTTTTGGAATTACCCCACGTTCAAAGATACTGTTATAGATGCACAAGAGATGGTTTCCAAGCTCAGCAGAAGCATACTTATAAAATTCGGCAGGTATTCTATTCGATCCCGGGGCTTTACCATCCTTGACTCTGCATAAAGTTTCCAAAAACTCATCCCGAGTGATTGGGGAATCCAATATTTCACAGTTGAAATCAGGTGTAGCATACTGAAAGGTGCATCTATTGAGTACTGGGTTCAACAGGCTATTAAAATGAGCAAAAAGACGGTTAGGGCTTAGTTCCCGATGGATGGTGAACTTTTTCCCATTCAGCTTCGAAGCCAATTTCCAAAATTCGAATGCGTTACTACAGAACGCCAGCCGTTGTGCCTCCAATTCGTAATACGTTTTCTTTTTGTGCCTATATAATGCCTTAAACGTGCTGTTGGCATCCATATTGCGATTTTTAAAGAATCCTTCGTTGGAGTCCCAGAACGCCCGAAGCCACACAAAAGATACCTGTCTCGCTCTGAGGCATTCCACATCAAACCATGGCTCAGAAAATTGTTGACTACTACCCCTACTGATGGTGGAGATTGGGTAAGACTCTTTGATGATTTCTCCAATTTGGCCGATATCGAATTCCTGATGACTTCGTAACCGCATATCGAGCTGGCTACGATAAGACCGTGCTTTATCCTGATTCCAATGCAGTTTGGGTAGGAGCTTCATGCATAAAATTCCTTCGGGTTCACTGGCTTTCAGTTGGAATGTTATAATTATAGGGAGGTGGTCAGAAAAGGGTACATGTTCCACTTTAAAATCATCTACGTATGTCACCCAATCACCTCCAATTAGACTAAAATCGATAACTGAAGTACCTTGTCTTCCCACAAATGTAAATTCGCCAGCTGAGTCCGATGCACTCGTACCATTCTGAATTCGCAATTCAAATGAATTACACAATTCCAATAACTTGGAGCCTCGAGCATTACAAACATTATCTTTGGACTGCCGCGCTATTCCGGATTCGATGTTTTTCGCACCTGCTTCCGTCCCCATTCGTGCATTTAAATCACCTATAATAACCATGTTCGGTATATTCATACACAACATCAACTCCTCCAGTCTTCGAAAGTCGTCCTCCCAATGATTGCAGTTCAAATATATCGGAATTATTCCAAAATTGTTGTTGTTAAATTGCACATTCAAGGAAGACGTACCATTTATAATTCTGAAGTCACAAGTGAGACCATTTAGCTCCCTTTTGTGTCCATAAAAACATCCGCCGCTTGCTCTTCTCCTAACATGAATTCTACTCGCTGGTGACCAAATAAATTCGTAGCTTGTAAATTTCCCCTCATAAGCACTAAAATCATCTTCGGTTAAAAAGGTTTCATAAAGGAATACAAAATCAAATTAATTAATAAAATTATAAAAATCTATATAAAAACTCTTATTGCTTAATCCTGATACGTTATACGAGAGAATTTTAAACATGGCAGACGGCGTTAAAATAACTTTCGATCGGCCATCTGACAATTCCGATAAGTCACCAACCAGCTGCTGAAGTGTCAACCATCCGTCATCGCCGTCACACCTGAGATTATTGCTTCCGTCAAAAAATAAGGTTTTTCCGCCGACCTCAAGAGTTTCTCCTCATAAAGACGTGTTTATGTTTGCACTTTCCGCGATGATTTTGGATTTCAGCCTCCTTCTTTCCCTTGATGCTGTTGGGTAGTCCTTGTGTAGTGATATTCCAGTGCCGCGGAGTTTAGATTTTGCTTTTAACACGCGTACAACGTCCTCTTTGCTGTGCATCTCCACAATGACGTTTGTAATTTTCTCTCCGGCGTAAATGTGTCTTGCAAATGCTACTTTGGAAGTGTTATTTGTTTGTAGAAGTTCCAAACATAAGGATTTCTCTTTGTCCACAACATTAACTCCATTTAGCGTTGGAAGGTGCATGATTATATTTTTCTCGTTCGTTCTTTTTTCCAGTAACTCAACTTGCCGCTCCAGCGCTAAACATCGAGCCTCCATTTGTTGTAGTTGCGCCTTCAATGATATGTTGTTTTCTTTAAGAGCGTGAATTTCAAAACAAATGCCCTCTATGTCAGATTTAGTAGCCATGTTCTGTAATTTGTCATCGAAAATCGCTGCCATTGTATCAACCGTCAAGGATTTAAGATCGGAGATCGTCATACTTCCGACCGCAGTACTTGGTTTGGGGCAGGTTCCCGAAAATTCTGGTGACATTTCCGTGATTCGCCTTTTTGAAGCAGGTACCGCAATTGATGCACTGTTTGCGCGAACGTTAACTGGAGGTCGTTGCATATTTGGCCTCGTTCGCCGCAGTAGGTGCTTTTAGATTTAATTTAATACTAAGCGACTCACCTTACTAAATTTCGGTGCAGTTAGATTAAATATTGAGCAATATATTAATTAGTACAGGTTGTAACCAATAAAACCAATGAAAACTTTTAAAATGTCGTTTTGTTATGGGGCTACCTTTTCAGGCGACTTGTTCACTAGGTGTCCACGTTGCCAACCTATGCGAATGTATGGGAGTTATTTTTTTTACGAATAAAAAATTCTTCACTTACTGATAAAGTATAAATTAAATCTTTTTCTGTTATCTATCAATAAATTATTATATAATTGACGTAAAATGTACTCGTAGGTAATTCATTAATATACACGTGTGGATGTATGCATATGTTGTACTATCCCTATTAGTACTAATATCGTTGAAAATATTTCGACGCAATAATTCAAAAAATAAATTTACCCCAGAAACTAATGTCACCAAAGGATGCTTGATTTGCATATGCCTGGCACAAATTACATTTTGCGAAACTCTCATCTAATTCCGTATAAAATTCCAAATAAAACTAATCTATTTTCCCTTTATTGGCGGCATCTTGAACGTATTTTATTTTATTTTTTTATGTACGCGCACCAAACAAACAAATCTGTAAATTTGTGCTTTGAATGCAACCACATACAAGAGAAATACATATTTCTCATATCTGTGGTAACCCAGCGAATAATATGCTTTTCATATACCTGCATGTTGTTTGTGCTCTCAAGACATTTCTTTCACCACGTTTTGCTTTGTTCTATCCTGTGCTGCCTGGCACTTCAGTATACATAGATGCGATGTAAAAAAGAATTTCTCCCTTATGCACATTAGGCACACACATTTTCCTTCGTCGTTGATTGCTCTACACTGAGCACTGCCAGCTCTGAACTGCATCCCTCGTCGCTCTTCACTGAGCAATAGCAGCTCTGAACGGTTTAATGTGTACATGTTCGTTCTTCGCTCATCGCTCTTCACTGAGCAATGGCAGCTCTGTACGGATTGGTGTGTACATTTTATTTCTTCGGTTTGTGTGTTTTGTTGCTGTGTTGGAACGAATATGTTTTGTGTAAAAGTGTATCGAAAATTTATTTTAAGTTTGGGTAAATTTGTACACAATTAGCAATAATTTCAATAGGTGTACTTTTATTAAATTAATTTGTGTAGACTTGTGTATAAATGTCTTTTGTATAAATATTTACCAATGCGTCCACACTCGGTGAATTTTTATATAGAAAAAGAACGAAACTAATTTACAAGGGTACATTGAGCAATAAAGAATATGAATGTAAAAAGAAACTACGGAAAATCGAACGTTATATTCGAAGTAATTCAAAGAGAGTGTGTCAGGAATGTAATTTAAAATGCAGAAATGAACAGTTATCAAAATTAAGGTTTTGCAAATCATGTGCTATGCGTTTATTTAGCACTTGTGCAACATAGGAATAAACAGTCGCGAATACAAAAATGTGATGTGAAAAGTAATTATTTATTCACGTCTCAAACATTCATAGCTTATTTTAAATTCATTAACAGGTTGCGTATGTGAATTTTCATTTGCAGTGAATTATTCACAGGTAGTGATTTTTTTCCCATCTCTAATGTGTAGTATTCATTTCTGGACTAACACCAATATTTAATTTTTTTTTTTATTTATTTTTTTTTTTCATGAAATTGCTTCTTTCCAAAATCAATATTTCGCATGGCATTGCCGTTTGCCGATTGACAACTGGTATCTTTGATTACTAATAATTAAATAAATATTTCAATTACAAACATTTTTTTTTTCCTCAACTAATAATTGAAATTATGTGTGTATGTAGAAGGTCTTAAAAGTTCCCGTTCATAATTTTTTCCCGGTAGGCTAATGCAATTTTACAGAATTGATACAAATTGGATACGTCTAATTCATTTAGAAAGCCGGCAACTTGATCATCCGATAGGAAATCGTTCCCGAAGAAATGCCGTCTGGTTTCTCGAAGGATTGGGCATCTTTCAATAAAATGTAGAACACCCTCTCTCTGTGCTAGGTTGCATATACTACAAATGATGGGTAGTCCTTCCCTATGCGGTATAAAATTTGTCTGCAGTAGTTCTCCACTCAGTTTGAACATCATCGATATTTCTTAAATACTACAGGCGTCCCTAAATTAGCTGCTTTATTTTTTTTGTCTGTAAGTTAACCTATATAGTGACCCTTCGGCTTCCCTTACAAAGCCCTCCCTCAGCTGTTCAGCCAAGTTAGCAATTAGCTGATAGAGACTAGGTTTCCAGATTTGACGCTCCTTCGCTCTTAGATTGAGTTCCATCGCACATCTTTCGGCCAAATCCCTCCATTCCATATACCAACTGGTCCTACTACTTATTATCTTTAGGACAGCTTTCTTGGGTAGCCGTTCATTAGGCATATTTAAAACTGCTAGATGGGAGATGAAACGTTCTTTTAATATAATATCTTAAAAGCATCTCCACCGTATCATAACTTTTACACCCCCCACATGGGCCGCATAAAACAAAATTGTCTCGGAGACAGCCCCAAACACTTCGTATTTACTACTGTGGGCGACGTATTTATTGGCAAAACATTTTGTCCAAGTAGTATTTATTGCCGTTTTTGCTTCCGCGAGCTTCTCCTTGAGATGTTTTTCCATATCTAAGTTGTTTGTCAGATACACACCAAGGCATTTGTATTCCTTCACGACTTCAATTTGTTCTCCATTATAAATCCATTTTTCATTGGAACAGTATCTGCCTCCACCCTTTTTAAAAATCATTACCTTTGATTTTTCCAAATTCACTATAAGACTCCATAAGCGACAATAATCCGACAACTGGTCAATCATTACTTGTTGCGATTCCGGGGAGCTTGCTAGTAGCGCTATGTCATCAGTAAACATTAAGGATTTAATACATGTACCAGCAAACTCAATACCTCAAGGCAAATAATCAGTGATGTCCTCAATAAAGAGCGAGAACAAACATGGGCTTAACGTACTTGCCTTACTCCTAACTTTGTTTGAAACCACTCCGAAAGCTCGTCCCCATTCCACACCACCGCCACTGTAAATTCATATTAGCTTTATTTAACTCTCCCAAATTTTAAAGCCATTCCCATATTGAACAATTTGTAAACTAAAGCATTTCGGTCCATTGTGTCGAAAGCTGCCCTGAAGTCCACAAAGAACACATCATTACTTCTCAGAACGAAAATGTGGTCAATCGTCGAATAACCTGGTCTAAATCCTGCTTGGAATTCTTTTAATAATTTACTGTCACCAATCCGTCTGATCAGCCGCCTTTGTAAGATAGTCGTGAAAATTTGAAATGAAGCGTTAAGGAACGAAATACCTCCATAATTCGATGGATCGGATTTACACCCCTTTTTGTGGATGGGAAAAATCAACACCTCTTTAAAATGCTAGGGGACTACTCCATATTCCAACACATTGTTGTATAGAACTATGAGTTTATCAATAAGTTCGCCTGATCCATACTTGTACAATTCAGTTGGTATTCCATCAGACCCCGGTGTCTTACCATCCTTAAGTGTTTTTAGAGCCATCAAGATTTCTTGGTGGGATATTAGACCATCCAAGACCTGGTTCAGGAAACCAGGTGCAGCATAATCAAAAATGTATCTGCTGACCTCTAAATTCAGTAAATCCCTGAAGTGCGTAAGAAGTATAGTGGAGCTAAGATCTCTGCTGATGAAGAACCTTTTACCATTGAGCTTCCCTGCTACTTTTCAAAACTCTGCCGCGTTATTACAACGTGCCAGTCGTATAGCCTCCGAATCGCAGTAGATCCTCGTCTTCATAGTTCTTTATATATCCTATTTGCCTCAATATACAGATCCTTACAGTTTCTTTTGCTGGAGTTGCGGAATAGCTTAACCCAAGCAAACGAAGTTAGTCTTGCTCTCCTACACACGTCGTCAAACCATGGCTCGATACTTTTCACTCTTCTATCCCGGGTGCTATTTCTTTTTGGATAAAAAGCTTTAATCACCACCACAATGCTTTCGCGATAGAATTCCTAATGAGTTCGCAAGAATCTGTCGAGGTTTCTTCTATAACTAGATGCATTTGCCTCCTTCTACACTAGTTTGGGAACAAGCATCATGTTATTGGTGTCTTCCACAATTTCAGTCACTTCTACTCTAAAACTCGCAATAACTGGGAGATGATCCAAATACGGAACTTGTCCTACCTCCAGGTCTATAACATATTTATTCCAAGCTCCCCCTATGAGACTTAGATCGATGACTGAAGTCCCCTGAGGTCCCACAAAAGTAAAACCACCCTCTTTATCGTGTTGACTCGTTCCGTTTAATATTCGTAGCTCGAAAGAGTTACAGAACTCCAACAATCTAACGCCTCTCCCGTTGCTAGTGTTGTCCTTTGGCCTCCGATTTGTGCCCACCCTGTCGTTTTCAGTTCCCGCTTCGCTATCAATTCTTACATTAATTACTACTATCACGTTTTGGTTGTTGCCGCACATTACTAACTCTTGCAATTTTTCGAAACCGTTGATCCAATGATTGCAATTGATATATGGAATTAGCCGGAAATTGATATTATCGAACTTTATGTTTAAATACATGGTCTATTCTACCACATTAAATTCGCAAAAAACTCCCTTAAGATCCTTTTTGAAACCAAAATAACATCCTCCACTTGCTCTCCCCCTATTATGTATTCTAGCTGCCGGTATCCACTTAAATTCATAATTTAGAAATTTGCCCTCAAATACACTTCAGTTATTGTAGAAATGTTTGAAACAGAAAGATAAACTCAAATTGATTAAAAAAACTCAACATACAAATTCTTGTTACTCAAGTCAGCTACCTTATACAAAAGTATTTTAAAATTATGCTTTTTTATATTTGATAACATGGCAGACGGCATTACAATTAAAAACGTTGGTTCAGGCCTCCAACGACAGTTTCAGGACCAGATTGAGAGCCACTGTTGCAATTTGCTTATCTTAGTTCATTTGACGTTGAAGCTTTCTGCCTGTCATCAATCAGCTGCTGGAGAACTGTCATACCATCGGCCCCCTCACACATTAAATTGTTAGATTTATCTAAATAAAATGATTTCTCGCCAACTTGAAGTGTTTGCCCTTTAATTTGTACTTTTATGATGCGATTTCTTGATGAGATGTCCATCCAAATTTTCATTAGTCGCTTCCTTCTTTCCCGAGCTGCTGCTGGATAATCCATGTGGATCGATAAGTCTATTCGTCGCTCCGCTAAGGCTATTCATTTTGGTTTTCTTTTTTTTGGATCTGCGTTGCAAAGAATTGCTTAAAAACTTTTGGACGATTTTGTTTTGGGTGTTATTCGCATAACATTTTGACATATTTTCACTTTTGGCACTTTGGGTGATCTTTCACTATTAACATTAGCCCAATATATAAAAATGCATAAACGGCCAACTGAAAGTGAATATTCGTTCAAAAATGTTCAGGTTTTTTAGGCGATTGTTCATTTTTCGAATTTGGGCAATTTTGTTTTGGGCGGTTATTCGCACAGCCGTTTGCTGCAAGGCGGAATTTAGATGACGATGTAGACCGACCCATCTCATCATCGCAGATTAAACTAATGCTGTATAAAGCAAAACTCAACAAACCAGCAGGAGTTAATAGAATCCCATACGATTTTTTTATCAATGCTTCGGATGAGTTCGTAAAAAAGTTAGCTTCGGCGTATGAGTAGCATTAAATAGAGATAGTGCTGATAAGTTCTTTGGCACGAGCATTGTGTTTCCTATATTTAAGAAGGGAGACCCGAGTCCCCCATATAACTACAGAGGCATTTCTTTTATGAACTGTAGGTACATATAGCTAAAATTTTAACGGGCACACTAAATGAGCGGCGGAATGGGTTGAAAAACATAAGAAAACGTAATGAATACTAAGCTGGATTTCGTAAACATTACTCGACAGCAGATAACATATAAAATCCTTCTGCAATAATGCAGCTCAAATTCGCGGAAAACCAAAAAGTTAATGCGTTTTGCCGCGTTCGACAGAGTGCTAAGAAATCACCCAATGTACAAACTGCTTGAGATAGGAGTGTCTTCCAAAATAGTGAACGGGACGGGATCGGAGCTTTCAGATTCTTTTAGAACTCTTTCCGGCGTTAAACAAGGTTGCCTGGTGTCACCCTTACTCTTTGCGATGTATATAAATGATCTGCATTATCATATGGGGGGAGGACTAAGTGTAGGTCAGATTAATATAAAGTCATTGTTGTACGCAGACGACATCGTTATTTTAGTCGATGATGTTAAGACCCTGCAGAGAATGATAAACAAATTAGACACGTATTACAATACCTGGACATGGAGGTAAATATGAGCAAGAATGAGATAATGGTTTTCAGAAAAGGGGGAAGACTAGCTAGGCAAGAGAAGTAGTCGTACAGGGGGAAACCAATAAAAATAGTTTCTGAGTATAAGTACTAAGGAATTATATTTACGCCTGGAATGTCTTTTGTAAAGCATGTAGGCAGCAGAAACTCTGCGGCGAAAGCTAATATTAACGCAACATGGAACGATTTCATTAATAAGAAAGATATCGGGCTGAATGCAAAATGGAAATTATTTCTAGCTACTTGTAGAACAATACAAGCATATGGGGCACAGGTATGGGGGTATTCTTCACTGAGTCGTCAGTATGGACAGGAGAAGAGTTATCACAATACTTCGATACAATTTCCGCTGATAAACAAGGATGTCTCTTATCACCCTTATTTTTCGCTCTCTCTATAAATGAGTAGCAGATACCCGCAACTTTGTCTGCGTGGTCCACAATAACTTTATGTGAGGCAGTTAAAGTTAGTAGTGTAAGTCATATTTAGCTTAAGAACTTGAGATTTGCACCGCTGTAACTTTCAACAATAGATATCAGCTTTTCCTTTATCTATCAAATTTGTGTTACCATCTGTTGTTGAAGTACAATACTAACATTTTAATTTACTTCACATTTTTATGCAACAGTTTGGCATGTGTAGTAGAGTTGGGCTAAGTCGTGAATTTATGTTCGCAGCTATAACAGTGACTGCGATTTCTTATTCACTGTGATTACAACCTATGAATGCGAATATAAAAAAAAAAAAATAATAATTGATTTTTATTTCAGTAACCATTAACAAATTCACAGTTGATTTAAAACGAAATCATATAGCATGGCATTGCCGTCTGCCAGGTTAACAACTAGATAACATTTTTCAGTTTCATAAGTATAAAAAGGGAAAACAAAAACAAAAGATAAAAAAAAAAAATTGGGTTAAAAGTTTTCATTTCTTATTCTTTCACGATATGCTAGGGCTACCTTACAAAAACGGTATAGCTTGGATACGTTCAATTCATTGAGTAGCGCTAAGGTTTCGTGGACTGTTAGGATGTCCTTACCGAGAAAGTGCCTTCTTGTTTCCTTCAAAATTGGGCATTTGCCAACAAAATGCAGAACGTCCACTCTTTCCCCAAGGTTGCATAAGTTGCATAATATAGGGAGATCCTCACGATGTGGTATGTAGTTCAGGCATAGGAGCTCCCCTCGTAGTTTAAGCATCATAGAAATCTCGTCCACGCTGTTTTCATCCCGAAAATAACCGCTCTCTGTACTTTATGTCCACCGTTGAAATTAATTTATAAAGTACCGCTTTCCAGGTGCCAAAATCTGAGCTATGTAGGTTTAAATCCATACCAAAAAAGTTCGCTAGTTCCAACCAAACTGCGTACCAGCTGTCTCTATTACGAATTGTTTGAAGGGCCAGTTTCTTGGGCAACCGGTCGTTATTCATATTGAGGACTTTCAAGATGTAATCAACTTGTAACTTAAGTGTTTTGATAAACAGCGGAGACAATCCCGTTTCCAACATAATCATGTAGTTGGGGGTGCTAGTTGGTAGCCGAAATACTCTTTTAACGTAGTAGCTCAGCAACTTTTCGACTGTTTCATAGTGTCTGCAACCCCATACCTGCGCCCCATAAAACAAAATGGCCTCAAACGCTGCTTCAAAAATGTTGTACTTGCTACTGTGCGAAATGTTTTTATTGGCAAACCATCGTTTCCATGTGGCACTGATAGCGCATTTAGCCTTGAGAAGTTTCTCCGTCAAATGTCTTTCCATGCTTAAGTTTTTCGTAAAGTAAACGCCAAGGTATTTATTGACTAGTTCGATGCTCTCACCATACAAATTCCACCTGTCATTTAAGCAATTTGGTCCTCCACCTCTTTTAAAAATCAGAACTTTGGATTTCTCCAAATTTACCGACAGATTCCACAACGAGCAATATTGATGCAGGCGATTGATCATCAATTGAAGAGACTCGGGCGTATATGCAAGTAGAACTATGTCGTCCGCAAAAAGCAAGGCCTTAATTTGTTGTCCGACATACTCAATACCACCGAGCAAGGAATGAATTACGTCGTCGATAAACAGCGAAAATAAAGACGGGCTTAAAGTACATCCTTGTCTCACTCCAGATTTCGTGCGGAACCAATCAGAAAGTTCCTCACCATTCCACACTGCTGCCTGAGTTTCGCTGTAAAGATTTTGAAGAACTCTGCCGAACTTCCGAGACATTCCCAGGTTATAGAGTTTATAAACCAGCGCATCGCGATCAACTGTATCGAATGCAGGCTTGAAATCGACAAAAAAAGCATATAACTTTTTACCATTCCGTTGAAAAGTTTCTGCGATGCTCCTTAGGACAAAAATGTGGTCGATCGTAGAATAACCGGGCCTGAATCCTTCTTGGTATTCGCCGTTGTTAGCTGCAGTCCACAAGTTGATTCGATTCTGCAAGATCCCACTAAAAATTTTATACGATGCGTTTAGGAAAGAAATGCCTCGATAATTTGCGGCATCAGTCAAGCTTCCTCTTTTGTGGATCGGGAAGATAAGCGCCTCCTTAAACTCTTTTGGAATTACCCCACGTTCAAAGATACTGTTATAGATGCACAAGAGATGGTTTCCAAGCTCAGCAGAAGCATACTTATAAAATTCGGCAGGTATTCTATTCGATCCCGGGGCTTTACCATCCTTGACTCTGCATAAAGTTTCCAAAAACTCATCCCGAGTGATTGGGGAATCCAATATTTCACAGTTGAAATCAGGTGTAGCATACTGAAAGGTGCATCTATTGAGTACTGGGTTCAACAGGCTATTAAAATGAGCAAAAAGACGGTTAGGGCTTAGTTCCCGATGGATGGTGAACTTTTTCCCATTCAGCTTCGAAGCCAATTTCCAAAATTCGAATGCGTTACTACAGAACGCCAGCCGTTGTGCCTCCAATTCGTAATACGTTTTCTTTTTGTGCCTATATAATGCCTTAAACGTGCTGTTGGCATCCATATTGCGATTTTTAAAGAATCCTTCGTTGGAGTCCCAGAACGCCCGAAGCCACACAAAAGATACCTGTCTCGCTCTGAGGCATTCCACATCAAACCATGGCTCAGAAAATTGTTGACTACTACCCCTACTGATGGTGGAGATTGGGTAAGACTCTTTGATGATTTCTCCAATTTGGCCGATATCGAATTCCTGATGACTTCGTAACCGCATATCGAGCTGGCTACGATAAGACCGTGCTTTATCCTGATTCCAATGCAGTTTGGGTAGGAGCTTCATGCATAAAATTCCTTCGGGTTCACTGGCTTTCAGTTGGAATGTTATAATTATAGGGAGGTGGTCAGAAAAGGGTACATGTTCCACTTTAAAATCATCTACGTATGTCACCCAATCACCTCCAATTAGACTAAAATCGATAACTGAAGTACCTTGTCTTCCCACAAATGTAAATTCGCCAGCTGAGTCCGATGCACTCGTACCATTCTGAATTCGCAATTCAAATGAATTACACAATTCCAATAACTTGGAGCCTCGAGCATTACAAACATTATCTTTGGACTGCCGCGCTATTCCGGATTCGATGTTTTTCGCACCTGCTTCCGTCCCCATTCGTGCATTTAAATCACCTATAATAACCATGTTCGGTATATTCATACACAACATCAACTCCTTCAGTCTTCGAAAGTCGTCCTCCCAATGATTGCAGTTCAAATATATCGGAATTATTCCAAAATTGTTGTTGTTAAATTGCACATTCAAGGAAGACGTACCATTTATAATTCTGAAGTCACAAGTGAGACCATTTAGCTCCCTTTTGTGTCCATAAAAACATCCGCCGCTTGCTCTTCTCCTAACATGAATTCTACTCGCTGGTGACCAAATAAATTCGTAGCTTGTAAATTTCCCCTCATAAGCACTAAAATCATCTTCGGTTAAAAAGGTTTCATAAAGGAATACAAAATCAAATTAATTAATAAAATTATAAAAATCTATATAAAAACTCTTATTGCTTAATCCTGATACGTTATACGAGAGAATTTTAAACATGGCAGACGGCGTTAAAATAACTTTCGATCGGCCATCTGACAATTCCGATAAGTCACCAACCAGCTGCTGAAGTGTCAACCATCCGTCATCGCCGTCACACCTGAGATTATTGCTTCCGTCAAAAAATAAGGTTTTTCCGCCGACCTCAAGAGTTTCTCCTCATAAAGACGTGTTTATGTTTGCACTTTCCGCGATGATTTTGGATTTCAGCCTCCTTCTTTCCCTTGATGCTGTTGGGTAGTCCTTGTGTAGTGATATACCAGTGCCGCGGAGTTTAGATTTTGCTTTTAACACGCGTACAACGTCCTCTTTGCTGTGCATCTCCACAATGACGTTTGTAATTTTCTCTCCGGCGTGAATGTGTCTTGCAAATGCTACTTTGGAAGTGTTATTTGTTTGTAGAAGTTCCAAACATAAGGATTTCTCTTTGTCCACAACATTAACTCCATTTAGCGTTGGAAGGTGCATGATTATATTTTTCTCGTTCGTTTTTTTTTTCCAGTAACTCAACTTGCCGCTCCAGCGCTAAACATCGAGCCTCTATTTGTTGTAGTTGCGCCTTCAATGATATGTTGTTTTCTTTAAGAGCGTGAATTTCAAAACAAATGCCCTCTATGTCAGATTTAGTAGCCATGTTCTGTAATTTGTCATCGAAAAGCGCTGCCATTGTATCAACCGTCAAGGATTTAAGATCGGAGATCGTCATACTTCCGACCGCAGTACTTGGTTTGGGGCAGGTTCCCGAAAATTCTGGTGACATTTCCGTGATTCGCCTTTTTGAAGCAGGTACCGCAATTGATGCACTGTTTGCGCGAACGTTAACTGGAGGTCGTTGCATATTTGGCCTCGTTCGCCGCAGTAGGTGCTTTTAGATTTAATTTAATACTAAGCGACTCACCTTACTAAATTTCGGTGCAGTTAGATTAAATATTGAGCAATATATTAATTAGTACAGGTTGTAACCAATAAAACCAATGAAAACTTTTAAAATGTCGTTTTGTTATGGGGCTACCTTTTCAGGCGACTTGTTCACTAGGTGTCCACGTTGTCAACCTATGCGAATGTATGGGAGTCATTTTTTTTACGAATAAAAAATTCTTCACTTACTAATAAAGTATAAATTAAATCTTTTTCTGTTATCTATCAATAAATTATTATATCATTGACGTAAAATGTACTCGTAGGTAATTCATTAATATACACGTGTGGATGTATGCATATGTTGTACTATCCCTATTAGTACTAATATTGTTGAAAACTAATGTCACCAAAGGATGCTTGATTTGCATATGCCTGGCACAAATTACATTTTGCGAAACTCTCATCTAATTCCGTATAAAATTCCAAATAAAACTAATCTATTTTCCCTTTATTGGCGGCATCTTGAACGTATTTTTTTTTTTTTTTTATGTACGCGCACCAAACAAACAAATCTGTAAATTTGTGCTTTGAATGCAACCACATACAAGAGAAATACATATTTCTCATATCTGTGGTAACCCAGCGAATAATATGCTTTTCATATACCTGCATGTTGTTTGTGCTCTCAAGACATTTCTTTCACCACGTTTTGCTTTGTTCTATCCTGTGCTGCCTGGCACTTCAGTATACATAGATGCGATGTAAAAAAGAATTTCTCCCTTATGCACATTAGGCACACACATTTTCCTTCGTCGTTGATTGCTCTACACTGAGCACTGCCAGCTCTGAACTGCATCCCTCGTCGCTCTTCACTGAGCAATAGCAGCTCTGAACGGTTTAATGTGTACATGTTCGTTCTTCGCTCATCGCTCTTCACTGAGCAATGGCAGCTCTGTACGGATTGGTGTGTACATTTTATTTCTTCGGTTTGTGTGTTTTGTTGCTGTGTTGGAACGAATATGTTTTGTGTAAAAGTGTATCGAAAATTTATTTTAAGTTTGGGTAAATTTGTACACAATAAGCAATAATTTCAATAGGTGTACTTTTATTAAATTAATTTGTGTAGACTTGTGTATAAATGTCTTTTGTATAAATGTTTACCAATGCGTCCACACTCGGTGAATTTTTATATAGAAAAAGAACGAAACAAATTTGCAAGGGTACATTGAGCAATAAAGAATATGAATGTAAAAAGAAACTATGGAAAATCGAACGTTATATTCGAAGTAATTCAAAGAGAGTGTGTCAGGAATGTAATTTAAAATGCAGAAATGAACAGTTATCAAAATTAAGGTTTTGCAAATCATGGCACAAATTTGGCACTTGTGCAACATAGGAATAAACAGTCGCGAATACAAAAATGTGATGTGAAAAATAATTATTTATTCACGTCTCAAACATTCATAGCTTATTTTAAATTCATTAACAGGTTGCGTATGTGAATTTTCATTTGCAGTGAATTATTCACAGGTAGTGATTTTTTTCCCATCTCTAATGTGTAGTATTCATTTCTGGACTAACACCAATATTTTAGAGAAATGACATACCGGCATGACTTTAACCGTCGCATATGTATGTAGATTTTTTTTTGATTAGATCGATTTTTATTATTCATGAAATTGCTTCTTTTATACTTTCCAAAATCAATATTTCGCATGGCATTGCCGTTTGCCGATTGACAACTGGTATCTTTGATTACTAATAAATAAATAAATATTTCAATTACAAACATTTTTTTTTTCCTCAACTAATAATTGAAATTATGTGTGTAGGTAGAAGGTCTTAAAAGTTCCCGTTCATAATTTTTTCCCGGTAGGCTAATGCAATTTTACAGAATTGATACAAATTGGATACGTCTAATTCATTTAGAAAGCCGGCAACTTGATCATCCGATAGGAAATCGTTCCCGAAGAAATGCCGTCTGGTTTCTCGAAGGATTGGGCATCTTTCAATAAAATGTAGAACACCCTCTCTCTGTGCTAGGTTGCATATACTACAAATGATGGGTAGTCCTTCCCTATGCGGTATAAAATTTGTCTGCAGTAGTTCTCCACTCAGTTTGAACATCATCGATATTTCTTAAATACTACAGGCGTCCCTAAATTAGCTGCTTTATTTTTTTTGTCTGTAAGTTAACCTATATAGTGACCCTTCGGCTTCCCTTACAAAGCCCTCCCTCAGCTGTTCAGCCAAGTTAGCAATTAGCTGATAGAGACTAGGTTTCCAGATTTGACGCTCCTTCGCTCTTAGATTGAGTTCCATCGCACATCTTTCGGCCAAATCCCTCCATTCCATATACCAACTGGTCCTACTACTTATTATCTTTAGGACAGCTTTCTTGGGTAGCCGTTCATTAGGCATATTTAAAACTGCTAGATGGGAGATGAAACGTTCTTTTAATATAATATCTTAAAAGCATCTCCACCGTATCATAACTTTTACACCCCCCACATGGGCCGCATAAAACAAAATTGTCTCGGAGACAGCCCCAAACACTTCGTATTTACTACTGTGGGCGACGTATTTATTGGCAAAACATTTTGTCCAAGTAGTATTTATTGCCGTTTTTGCTTCCGCGAGCTTCTCCTTGAGATGTTTTTCCATATCTAAGTTGTTTGTCAGATACACACCAAGGCATTTGTATTCCTTCACGACTTCAATTTGTTCTCCATTATAAATCCATTTTTCATTGGAACAGTATCTGCCTCCACCCTTTTTAAAAATCATTACCTTTGATTTTTCCAAATTCACTATAAGACTCCATAAGCGACAATAATCCGACAACTGGTCAATCATTACTTGTTGCGATTCCGGGGAGCTTGCTAGTAGCGCTATGTCATCAGTAAACATTAAGGATTTAATACATGTACCAGCAAACTCAATACCTCAAGGCAAATAATCAGTGATGTCCTCAATAAAGAGCGAGAACAAACATGGGCTTAACGTACTTGCCTTACTCCTAACTTTGTTTGAAACCACTCCGAAAGCTCGTCCCCATTCCACACCACCGCCACTGTAAATTCATATTAGCTTTATTTAACTCTCCCAAATTTTAAAGCCATTCCCATATTGAACAATTTGTAAACTAAAGCATTTCGGTCCATTGTGTCGAAAGCTGCCCTGAAGTCCACAAAGAACACATCATTACTTCTCAGAACGAAAATGTGGTCAATCGTCGAATAACCTGGTCTAAATCCTGCTTGGAATTCTTTTAATAATTTACTGTCACCAATCCGTCTGATCAGCCGCCTTTGTAAGATAGTCGTGAAAATTTGAAATGAAGCGTTAAGGAACGAAATACCTCCATAATTCGATGGATCGGATTTACACCCCTTTTTGTGGATGGGAAAAATCAACACCTCTTTAAAATGCTAGGGGACTACTCCATATTCCAACACATTGTTGTATAGAACTATGAGTTTATCAATAAGTTCGCCTGATCCATACTTGTACAATTCAGTTGGTATTCCATCAGACCCCGGTGTCTTACCATCCTTAAGTGTTTTTAGAGCCATCAAGATTTCTTGGTGGGATATTAGACCATCCAAGACCTGGTTCAGGAAACCAGGTGCAGCATAATCAAAAATGTATCTGCTGACCTCTAAATTCAGTAAATCCCTGAAGTGCGTAAGAAGTATAGTGGAGCTAAGATCTCTGCTGATGAAGAACCTTTTACCATTGAGCTTCCCTGCTACTTTTCAAAACTCTGCCGCGTTATTACAACGTGCCAGTCGTATAGCCTCCGAATCGCAGTAGATCCTCGTCTTCATAGTTCTTTATATATCCTATTTGCCTCAATATACAGATCCTTACAGTTTCTTTTGCTGGAGTTGCGGAATAGCTTAACCCAAGCAAACGAAGTTAGTCTTGCTCTCCTACACACGTCGTCAAACCATGGCTCGATACTTTTCACTCTTCTACCCCGGGTGCTATTTCTTTTTGGATAAAAAGCTTTAATCACCACCACAATGCTTTCGCGATAGAATTCCTAATGAGTTCGCAAGAATCTGTCGAGGTTTCTTCTATAACTAGATGCATTTGCCTCCTTCTACACTAGTTTGGGAACAAGCATCATGTTATTGGTGTCTTCCACAATTTCAGTCACTTCTACTCTAAAACTCGCAATAACTGGGAGATGATCCAAATACGGAACTTGTCCTACCTCCAGGTCTATAACATATTTATTCCAAGCTCCCCCTATGAGACATAGATCGATGACTGAAGTCTCCTGAGGTCCCACAAAAGTAAAACCACCCTCTTTATCGTGTTGACTCGTTCCGTTTAATATTCGTAGCTCGAAAGAGTTACAGAACTCCAACAATCTAACGCCTCTCCCGTTGCTAGTGTTGTCCTTTGGCCTCCGATTTGTGCCCACCCTGTCGTTTTCAGTTCCCGCTTCGCTATCAATTCTTACATTAATTACTACTATCACGTTTTGGTTGTTGCCGCACATTACTAACTCTTGCAATTTTTCGAAACCGTTGATCCAATGATTGCAGTTGATATATGGAATTAGCCGGAAATTGATATTATCGAACTTTATGTTTAAATACATGGTCTATTCTACCACATTAAATTCGCAAAAAACTCCCTTAAGATCCTTTTTGAAACCAAAATAACATCCTCCACTTGCTCTCCCCCTATTATGTATTCTAGCTGCCGGTATCCACTTAAATTCATAATTTAGAAATTTGCCCTCAAATACACTTCAGTTATTGTAGAAATGTTTGAAACAGAAAGATAAACTCAAATTGATTAAAAAAACTCAACATACAAATTCTTGTTACTCAAGTCAGCTACCTTATACAAAAGTATTTTAAAATTATGCTTTTTTATATTTGTTAACATGGCAGACGGCATTATAATTAAAAACGTTGGTTCAGGCCTCCAACGACAGTTTCAGGACCAGATTGAGAGCCACTGTTGCAATTTGCTTATCTTAGTTCATTTGACGTTGAAGCTTTCTGCCTGTCATCAATCAGCTGCTGGAGAACTGTCATACCATCGGCCCCCTCACACATTAAATTGTTAGATTTATCTAAATAAAATGATTTCTCGCCAACTTGAAGTGTTTGCCCTTTAATTTGTACTTTTATGACGCGATTTCTTGATAAGATGTCCATCCACATTTTCATTAGTCGCTTCCTTCTTTCACGAGCTGCTGCTGGATAATCCATGTGCATCGATATTTCCGTGTTCTGTAGTTTTGGCCTTAATTTGAGATTAAGTGAGATATCTTTTCGGTTACCAATTTCTACGATGACATTTGCAACTTTTTCTCCCGTATGTACTGTGCGTACTGCTGTTACCAAAGAAGGCTCCGTTTTTAGATCCATGCATACTTTTTTGGCTTCTTCCGCAGCATCCACGTCATATCGTGCTGGGCTTTGCATGACGATATTCTTCTCATTTGCCCTTTTCTCTAGAAGCTCAATTTGTCGCTCGAGTGTGTTACCACGCGATTCCATTTTCTGCAATTGGGATTGTAGTGCTCTGTTGTTTTGCTGCAGTGTTTTGATTTCACCGATGATTCCCTCCATATCTGCTTTGGTGGGCAAATTTCCAAGTTTGTCATCAAGGAAAGCTGCCATTGGTTTTGCAATTAAGCACTCTAAGTCCGTGACCTGTATATTTCCTACAGCCCTACATTTATCAGCAATAGGTTCGTTATCAGTTGAGTATTCCGGCGATCTATCCTTTATTCGTCTTTTGTTTACTACTGCGTTAACAGTTTTAGTAGGTGGTGAACGTTGCGTCGCCATACCGAATTTATTGGAAATTTGTTTCACGAATTTACAAGGCTGTTTGTCAACTCACCTCTGCTTTTCGAATCTGCCAGACCGCAAATAATGAACTCGAGTATTTTAAATACATTTTTACACAATTAATTATATGTAATAATTATATGTTAAATTACGTATTCTTATTTAACTATAGAGTCAATTTACACAGCTTCTGTAGTTTACTGGTCTGCGTTGCCAATAATATGTATGTATTTAGCTAACAGAAGGACTGCGTCAAAATGCACATGTGCATATCATAGCTATAAATTTGCGCCTGTAGGTAGGCAGGGAAGTAAACCACTTACTTACTTAGAAGGCGCTACAGTTTGAGTGGGTCTGGACGTCAACCAACAGGAAATGAATGTGTTTATTTTTTCATACTGCATCCAAAAGTATGCAAACAAAATCAGCAGCTCTCAAACTTTCCGAATGTATAGTTTTATAATGTCTGGTTTCTCTCTGTGTTTATTTCTTTTAATATCTTAATCTCCTTAAGGAGTACCGTGGAGATAAGGACCAATATCCTAAAGTATAAAACGCTCAAGTTTTGTTAACATCTGTGATGTAGTTTCTGAGTGATACCTGTCCATTCCCAACCCTTGTCCAAATTCACACCCAACTATTCACTTATGTTAGAAGGTGCAAGGGGAGAGGGACATCTTTCCACGTTAGACTTACATCTAAGATGAATGGGGCGTACACTTTTCGAGTATGGAATTAACCGATTGCCAGATCAGTTTATCTTAAAACTAAATGATTTGTTTAGGGTTTCAAATTTGAATAATCCATGCCACGATTTTCACCTCAGTTGGAGAAACAAAAGCAAACACGAACGAACTGGTACAATACGAGTAAAAGGGCAAAATTATTACGCAATCTTAAGCAAAGTTATCACCAGAAATGGATACAAAGAGCGGCGGAAACAAGCAGGTTTTATAAAAACCTAGATTTCTCAAAGTGTAATATATGCTTCATCGATGGTAATAAACAAAACAAAATAATGTGGATTTGCAAGGCTAGCTGCGACTTGATTTTTAACAGAACTTCTTTTAAAAAAACTAGATAAAAAAAATTGTTCATTTTGCAATTTAGAAGAAAACGAAAACATCAAACATTTCATAGCTAGATGCCCTATTCTTAAAAAATTCAGATTCAAATATTTTGAGAGAGCACATTTATTAGAAGAGGAAGTAATAGAATGTTACTTGGAGCGGTCAGTAATTGGAATAATCTAACACATATATTTCCAATGCCTTATCGTATGGAAAGTTTTTAATAGAAGAATTTAATTATTAAATATTCAAAACTATAACTACACCAAATAAGAAATAATGAAGTCTATAGTCAAATCTCCGAGAGATGACTTCTATGTCACAGACGTATGTTCCTAAAGTTTAGACCATGCATTTTTTAATGCTAAAATTTGTATTACGAAATAAAGAACCTTGTACTACTACTTTCGTCTAAATATTTAACTCTAGACAGAGCAACGTAAGCCTGACCACAGGAGAATAAAGAGCAACCAATTTCAAGAACTGCACTGTTCAGACATTGATCTTCCCTCAAACTTCACCACCACCGGGCTCAGTGCACTCCGACCTCCACGTTTTTGTGTGTCACGTCGTCGCCGTAATCGCTGCAATTAACATACGCATTTATCGTTTCCATTCTTCATTTTGTGATCATTGCCAGCTCTTGTGATTCTTACCGTAAGAGCAGAAGCAGCAGTTTCACTATACAGAATCTGCTTCCTTCGATATTGCAAAGAATGAATGCTTGCATTCAAGTGAAATTCTGTGCGTTAAAGAGCGGAGCATTTGCGGTAAAGTGATCCTCGCAGCACACTCTTGAATAGATAAGCATCACAGAGCCGAAAATTCCACACATGGGGGGGCACCTCTTTTGTGGTATTCGTGCCAGTAAGGACAACGCGCGCCATCTGCTGGATCCTGGGGAAACTCAGTAAAACGCCGGATGTAATCACGCGTCTCCGTACCCAGAATCCTATCCTCGACATAAGCGAATGGGTTGTCCACTTACATAACAACAGCAAAAATCGGGAAAATGTTAAAGGTTCTTATCTAGGTACGGATATGCGTCCTTACCTGCATTTTGGAAGGATTCAATTCCGCTTAGTTTTCAAATGAGAGCAAGTAATATCTATGATATTTTTCAGATTAACCTGCATCATCCCAAGGCTGCTACCCCTCTTTTAGTAGTAGACTTTCCATGGCGAGTACAAAACCTAACGTAACATTTATCCAGGAGCAATAAGTGCAGAATAAACGCACATGTGGCTTTGGAGGTGTTCGTGGAGTAAGGGTGCTATGTGACGAGCGATCTGAAAAACAGAGAACTTGTCTAATTGTACCGAATTTCCTCTCAGTAATCAAGCTCGTACAATTTTGTGGGCATAACTTGGTAGCTGCAATTGTAAGCTACGAAACGAACTGAAGTTGCAAAACCTTCGTCGTTGGGTCAGATTACTTCCCTTACGATTTGGTAAAGCCTCCACCACCAAAGGCAGTTGCCGAAGTCGTAAGGTGCTGTGACACTCGGGAGTGTGACACTGTGACACTAGTCATGTGTTGCGACGCTTATGCTAAGAATACAGTCTGCCAGCCAACTTTTGTTACGGCAAGGAGACATGTGGTAATTAACTTGACTCTATCTAATAGGTATTTCAAATCAATTACTAACTGGAGGGTACTTCCGGAGGTTTCCTTATTAGACCATAGATACACCAAAGACCATAGATACACATCAGACCATAGATACACCAAATCAAATGCGAAGCTATAACTTTACAGGAGAAGAGGAATCCGAGGAAAATAAACTGGGTGTGCTTTAGGGAACAGCAAAATAGATCTGTCAAAACTCCAATTAAACTCAGAACGAAACGAAAGGCTGAGAATGCTGTTTAAAACTTGACTGCCGTCCTCACCAAATGTTTTGAACTGACGTCTCCAGTGAGAAGAAAGCCCTGCAGAATGCCGATGTCCTGATGAAGCCCAGAACAAATAAATAATTTGAAAGAAATACTTCGAAAAGGGTTATTAAATAAACACATTCTCAAACATTCCGCCGCCCTGGAACAACTTTTCAGGATGCAAGTAGCGCATCCAGTTTATGGATTGTTCGAACTAAAACACCACTGGCCGTTCTTAGGGTAACAGCTCGAACTTGATCGTTTTCGCCTGGATAAAGGTCGATGACTCGCCCCATGGTTCACTTCCCAGGCGGCAAATAAGCATCTTTGATGACGACCAGATCGTTGATTTGAATGTTTGTCTGGATCTGTTGACAACGAGGGCGATGCTGCAACGACGTAAAGTATTCCATACCCAACGTTTCCAATACCCTTGTATTTTGGACTGCAACATTTAAAGATCGCGTGGTGTGGAAGGTAATAGATGTTTCTGGATTCGCAAGCTTCATTGATTGGAATTTCTTGTTTGTGACCAAGCGATAGGTATGCGTTAATGAACGCGGAATATTGAGATCTAAGATCGGTATTAAACTTGAATCTCCGCTCAAGTGAATGAAACCGATTCACCGCGGTACCGAATGAATTGCCAAATTCAAGTTTGGTTGAAGGTTTGAATGGCAAGTATACCTCATACCTGCCATCCGAATGTTGAGTGCGATTTTTAACAAAGAGCTCTTCAGCTAACTGTTCCTCGAGCGATAACGATGATTCGTTGGAAACCTCCTCAAGTTTCCAAAACCGTTCCAGACCAAATTCCTGCGAAGTGTCTAACCGTGTACAGAACGCTCTTGCTTCCGGTTTATCGAGAGAAAATTGTGAGTTTCCTCCAGCAATTACCCAGCCAAATATAGTTGGAATATAAGCAAGATTGGTTTTCATGTCCAAGCTGGACGCCCCCTTGATAATGCTAAAGAATTTGTCAGCACCTATCAAAACATCAATGGGACCGGGTACATCAAAGGTTGGGTCAGCCAGTTCGAGTGAGAGAAAAGATTCAGGAATTCGTTTTATGGGTATCTGTGGCAACGAAGACGTAAGATTTGGCAGAACGAAACAGTTGATGACGATGGATTCCGAGTTGTATCGAGAAGACAGAGTAAGAGTTACTAATCCATTAGTAACTCCTGCAGATGCGGAACCAATTACGATGATCGGGATTCGAGAGCGTTTGCGGCGAAGTCCCAAGCGTTGAACAACCGTTTCAGTTATAAACGAGACTTGGGATCCCGAGTCAAGTAAAATACGTACGTTTTGTTGAGTGCCTTGGTTGTCCTGCATCCGAGCAAGAGCTGTTGGAAGAATGGTTGGAAAGCGACGATTGGATTCGAGAGAGTGATTAGTGATGACAGGTGATTTATGAATTCTAGACGAAGATGAAGGATACAAATTCGAGTCGATTGTTTGATGAGATGTAGTCGAAGTTTGATTATGCATGGAGTGCACTAGCGAGTGATGTCGAGAGTTGCGCACTCGACAGTGAAAATTAGAGCGACACTTGCTAGAAGCATGTCCATGCCGAAGGCAGTTAAAACAGAGTGAATTGTTTTTGACGAAATCACGACAAGCGTCGACATTAAGAGCTATGAAATCTTTACAGTGCGAAAGCGTGTGATCCTTTTTGCATTTGGGACAGCCCTGAGGGGATTCTACAAAGTGAGATCGAACTGCGGTCGAAGCCTTACTGCGAGTTTGTAGAGAACGAGGGAGGGAATAGCAAGACTCTAAACAGCTACAGCGGGTTTGCAAAAATCCTAAAAACTCGTTAATTGTACAATTGTCCCTTGAACCTGTTTCCTTAGCCCATGCTTGTCTTGTTTCGTGGTCTACCTTTTGAAGCAATAAGTAGATCAACCAAGGGTCCCGATCAGTAGAACCCAAAGCACTTAGTCCCCTGATTGATTCGTCAGCCCCATCTGAGATCTTTCGAAGAGTTTGAATATTTGGGGTAGTACACGACGGTAACGACAAAAACGATTGTATGAACGATTGAACTATTAGGTGCTTTTGGTCGTAACGTTTCTCTAACCTATCACAGGCTTCGATGTAATTGGCTTCCGAAATCGACATGTGCTTAATCAGGTTTGCCGCATCGCCACGAAGAAACGATTTCAAATAATAGAATTTTTGTGCGCACGTGACTGAGAGATTGGAATCGACGGTTCCCGTAATCTCCCGAAAAGTATGGGATAGAGATCTTTGGTAGGTGTACAAATTTTTGAGAAGCTGGTAATTCTAACTGTTGCAACGAGGCATCACTTTGTTCGGTAGCCTTTTCTTCTGCGTCATCAACAAAAGCGGATTCCGATTTTCTGTCCCGAATCGCGTTAGCAAGAAAAGAATACGTCTTAAAATATTTCGCTTCGTAATCAGCAAATTCTGGATCCGGATCCACATAACCTGGACTCTCTACAAATTGATACAGTTCGTCCTGTAGAGCCGCAAAGTCAGACCACACTTCATCCAGTTTCGAGAAACAGATCTCTAACATATCGAGTGGTGCGGTACTTATAGATTCCGCAAATTGTAAAGCACGCGTAAGGCAACCTTTAGCGTGACCACGTTTAGCCTTGATGACATTCATGTCAACAAAAAAAGTTCAGTAAAACTCGATGAGAAAGTCTAGATAAACTTATTTAATACGATTATGTCTCTAGCAGATGTAATTTATTTCAATTATCTCAATAGAACAGTAATCGACAAATCAAGCACTCCCGTTATACCGGTATTAAAGCGTGATTCGATGCACCATCTTCTTCTTCCTTTTATCAGCGAGGCTATGATCCGAAAACAAGGGATCACAGCCCTCCCACTTCGATGCACCATATATGTATGTATGTAGCCTGATATATGTGCGTACTTACGGGTGGTATTGATAGTTTTTTATATCACCTGCTCCGCATATCATATGTGTAAATCACCCATAAAAGGCAATACAATTCTCAAAACGATGTGACTGGTGAATCCGACTCCGAAGGACCATCAAATGTATGTGATGTTAAATTTTAATAAAACAAGTGTTTGTGTGAATTGTGTACTGTGTTTCAATCAAAACTAAATGTATTGTGTATTTTAATTTATATATAACAAATTTATTGTGTAATGTATGTATGAGTTTAATTGATCGATTGTAAAACAATGTGTGTGTGAATGTGTGTATCAACGATAATATGTTTAATGTTAATTTGTAAGAATGCGACTGCACTGGTCAACGGCTGAATCACGAATGCCCGCAATTCGATAGCAAAAAATATTACAATTAGAATTTATGTTAAGTATAAGAGAGTAACAGTGCATATAAAAAAGAAATTAACTGAGAGGCAATAAAGATAGGGTGAGTTACACAATGTTTGGTGTTTTGATGCGCCGATTACTTAACACTGATAATATTCCCAATGTTAATCTCCGCTAACCCTATTAGGTTGTCGAAAAATGGTTAACCTAAGGTCCGCTGTCTGGCCTTGCCTAAAGCCGGACACTTGCAGAGGAAGTCTAAGATTGTTTCTATCTCGTCAGCAATATTGCAGCTGAAACAGTGTGCATTTAATGTAATGCCTATTCTAGCCGCATGAACCCCGATGGACCAGTGGCCAGTACTAATTGCCACAACTCTTGGGATATCTGCACGGTTTCTGTTTAGTAGATCTTGCGTTCTTTTCCGGGAGTATTTGGGCCACATCTGCCTGGAGATGACACAGTTCCGCACCCCCGCCATCTGCTATCAGACTTTACTTAGCAGATAATGCGCGAAAATGCCTCCCTTAAACCGGTAAGACGGGAATCAGAGAATATCCCCGCCCCTACCCCACAGTCCATTTTTGAACTGTCGGTGAAGATAGTTGTTTCGAACTCATTTGTCAGTTCGCCAGTTTCCCATTCCGCCCTGCTTGGGAATCTAGCCGTGACGTCATTTCTAAAGTTCACTGTGGGAGTTATATAGTCGGTCAGACCAGCTGCCAGATCCTGCGGTAACAGATTCAGGATACTGTTGTGACCATACGGATTGGTGCACCAGCATCCTGTTACCCTTTGTCTGACCGCACTACATGATGATAGATGCATAATGTGAAGATCGAGTGGTGAAAGGTGCAGGATAACGTGCAAGGCTTTGGTTGGACATATTCTCATGGTACCCGTTGCGCCTATAGCCCCAGTTCTTTGTACTTAGGCCACCAGACTAGCGATCCATAGGAAAGAATGGGACACACCACGGCAGTATACATCCATAGGACCATCTTCGGGCGAAGTCCCCACTTCTTGCCAAAGGTCTTGCTGCAGGAATAGAAAGCCACACAGGCCTTCTTTACCCGTTGCTCAATATTAAGCTTCCAGCTTAGTTTTGGATCAAGTACCACACCTAGGTACTTGGCACTGGAGGATAGGGAGAGTAGATGATTGTTTAGCCGTGGAAGCGTAAAGTCGGTATTTTGGTTTTAGTGGTATAGAGCATCAGTTCAGTTTTTCTAGGGTTGACGCTGAGTCCACATGCAGTGGCCCATGAGCTAATCTTGTCCAAGGCACTTTCCATAATCTCACTGATTACGGATGAAAACGTCCCCGATACCAGTATTACCACGTCATCCGCATACGCGACAACCTTAACTCCATCCCTATCAAGTCTACACAAGATTTTGTTGATGGCCATAAGCCATAGAAGAGCAGATAAGACCCCGCCTTGAGGAGTTCCTCTAACAACAGATATGGTGGAGCTGCTGTTGCCGAGAGTCGATTGAATGATTATAGTTTTTAGCATTGTCAATATCCATTTGCTAATAAACTCTTCTACACCCAGTTGGATCAGAGATTCCTGAATCAATTCCGTACTGACGTTATTGAAGGCGCCTTCAACATCTAAGAAGGTAGCTAGGGTATATTGTTTGAAGTGGATTGTCTTTTCTATCGTTCTCATAACTTCGTCGAGCGCCGTCTCTGTCGATCGTCCCTTAGTGTACGCATGTTGAGATTTGGATAGAAGGGATTTGTTTAGTTGGTTTAAGAGAATACAGCTTGTGTAGATTGGTACTAGCCATGAGACCACCTGGTCCAATGTTTTTAGCAGCATAATCGGGAGAATGCCGTCAAGACCGACCGATTTATAGGGAGAGAAACTGTTAATAGCCCTGAAGGTATTAGCTGCTGTAATTGCGCGACCCGAGAAACTGGTGGGAGAGCAATTTCATTTTTACATCCTGGAAAGTGTGTTTGCATCAAAAGCTCCAGTGACTCGCTAGAGGAGTCCGTTCAAGTCCCATCCGGCCGTTTAATAAAGCACGGGCTAGAATGTTCCTTAGACAGAGTTTAACTCAGCCTGGCAGAGTCTTTCATGGTCTCAATGGACTGACAGTAGTCTTTCCAGGCAAGGGACTTGGCACTTTTAATGGATTTCTTATATTCCTACATACAATCCTTATTGGTTGCCAGAACTTGTGTTTAAAGCAGATATTGAAGATATCTCTAGTAATCTTCCTCAGATTGGATAGATCTTCGTTCCACCAAGGGGGGGTATTTTTTCTTGCTATATTTAATAGGACACGAAACCTTAAAAGCCGCACCCATGGATGTTTCGAGGGTTCTAATTTTGGCGTCTAGTTCCTCGACTGATTCAATTTTCAAGTCGGGTATTCTATGAAGTTTTGATTTAATAACCTGACCAAACGTCTTCCAGTGAATTCTCTTAGGGTTTCTGAATGGCTTGGGTGCCCCGACCTCGAGGCACACATTGTAAAAAAGAAAGCAGTTCAATTAGAGTCTTTTATTTGAATATGGCTTCAGATAAGGTGCCGCGGCCGGTAACAACGTCATCAACATAAAAGTCGTTTAGTGCGTTTTCTGACGCGACGGGAAACTCTTCCATGTAGTCATGCACGAGTTGCATCAGAGCTCGAATCGATAGAAATGGCGTACAACACTTTCCGTACGCCACAGTGCGTAGCCGACAATGTTGCAGTGGCTCTGAAGGTGATATTCGCTATACTATGTGCTGAAAGTCCGAGTGTTTTTCTGACACCCGAATTTGGCGAAACATTTTAACGATGTCCGCGGTAAATACAAAGTGATGGCGACGAAATCTTAAGCAGACAGAAAAGAGATTGCATTGAATTGGTGAGCCCATCATGAGTGAATCGTTTAAGGACTTGCCGGTTGCATCCTTACAGGACCCGTCAAATGCGGGAGTGACATTACTTTAAACGCAAATTTTTGTAGTCGTGCTGTCTGGTTTCAGGACAGCATGATGAGGAAGATAGAATACGTTGGTCCGTGAAATTTCTACGGCAGGAATTTCCGACATGCGTCCTAACGACAAATATTCATCGAGGAACGGTGAATAGTTTTCGTACAGCTATTTTTTTTTTTTGAGAATCTCCCCTCCATCGACTTGAGACGTGCTAATGTTCCACTCAAAGTGTCGGTGAACTGTGGATAGGATTTGAATGGAAGTTCGGCGATGTATTTTCCGGCCGAATCGCGGCGATGAGTTTGAAGAAAACGTTCCTTAATTTTCCTGTCTTCTTCAGAGATGATTAATTTGGGATCGACCTCTTTAATCGTCCAAAACGATTGTAAAATTGAATCGATGATGAATGATGCGATATAATGTTGAGTTCTATACGTCTGTTAGATGATAGCTGTCCGGTCAATACCCATCCGAAAATAGTTTTTTGAGCAAATTGGATGACCACGCTTACTACGGATGACGTTTCCTTGTAGGATTTGCCACACTTTATCTAACCCTAAGAGTATATCTACGGCGCCCGATTTGTTAAGAGATTGATCAGCTAAATCCAACTGACGTAGGTGATCCCAATCCTCAGTGGAAAATGAATGAGTCGGTAAACTTGTAGTTATGCTTGATAACTTATAAGTATTGACTGAGGAAGCCCATGCACGGCATTACACTTTGCGCAAGTGGTCGATGAGGAAACATGCATACCCTTCACCGCTAGATTTTTGGATCTGCTACCATCACGCAGATTTATTTTGCAGTTTTCCAATGCCTCACAGCGACGTTCTAAAGACTCTAAGAACTGGCCTTTGTCTGGTTTATCTTCGGAAACGCTGTCTTCTTACCAGGTCTGACGAGATTCAGGGTTCAGTTTGTTTAATAATATGTAAAAAAGCCACGTATCCCTGCCTAACGAATTGATCAATGTCAAACCCCTAACAATTTCATCAGAACCGTCCAATATTTTACGTATGAGTTTGACATTCGAATTAGTCTTGTGTAGTTCACAAAACGAAGTAGGAGCCACAGCGGGAGGACCGTTCAGGCAAATATACTTAATTGAATCAGACGAAGCTATAGATAGAGATTTGATTAAATATGTGATTTTATTGTACAATAAAGAAAGAATCCATAGATATAAATTCACAAAGTATAGCATTGGCATGTGCCGTCAGCCCGAAAAGAGAAATTTATAGTATAAAACCTGTAATTATTAGATTTGATTATTTTTATACAATGTAACTATTTTATTCTATCCTATATAAATAATTAATATTTAAAATGCTTCATCTTGTTTTTGCTTCCGGTAGTTTAAGCAATTTTTATATAACTCGCCAGCACATTCCAATTTTGGCCGTTCAGGATTGAAATAACTTCGTTTGACGACAGGCTGCTTTTTCCCCAGTGATTTCTCCTGATCACGTTCAATATGGGACATATTGTGATAAAAGTCTTCCTTAGCTCGTAGATTACACAAACTGCATTCCGGGTTTCATTCAGTCCTATATGGCATATAATTTAGTCTGAGAAGCTCACCTCTAGCCTTGAAAATTAAGAGATTGTACATATGCTGTTTTGGTCGTGGAAATAATTTTTTTTCCCCGAGGTCATATTCAAGAGTTCGGTACGTGTTCCTGGTAAGGCTTTCCTGCGCTCTTTCTCTAAAAGTGACACGGGTAGATAGCTCGATCTTTATCAACAGCTCCTGAAGAGATTCTTTCCACGATGCTGCATTGAAGTCTATCAGGGGAATATCGTGTTTGCTGCACAACCTAAACCATTCACTGAAGAATTGTAATTTCCCTCGTAGTAAGTGCATTGCAACTACCATATATGCGGAAGGCGTTGACTCGGGAGTGACATTACTTTTAAAAAATAGAGGAAGTGTAGCCTTATTGTATAAACATACAGTGGTGGCAAACCGGTTTCCAAGTGAAGCATATAGTTTGGCGTATTTTCTGATAATCTGAAGATTTTTTTGATAAAATGTCAGCAGTTTTTCAGCTTCTTCATACTGTAAAATACCCCATACTTGGGCCGCATAGCACATAATAGACCTTACTACTGCTTCATAGACTTTGTACTTTGTGCTTAATGTAAGGTGACCATACGTCCCGCATTTGGTGGGACAGTCCCACATTTTAACCATTTGTCCCACGCACAAAATGGTCCCACAAACTGTCCCACCAAAATGAAAAATGTCCCACGTTGTCCCACAAAGTGATTTACGAGTATTTATTTCTAACCGACTTTTATTTACTCCAATTGCACCACAAAAAGTATGTGCCACTAGTTTATGCTGAACGCATTCAAAATTGAGTGAATTATAAAACTGACTGAATGTGACCTTTCCTCCATTTGACGTATACATTACCTTATTACAGTTCAGTGGCACATTTGTTGTTTAACTGTTTCAGCTGTTTCTTTTATGAAACTTTTTGAAATTTATTCGATTTCTCGCCGGTACTGGTCGCAGTTTTGAATTATCTTGTAAGTAAAATATTATAGTTTCTTCATTGAAATAAGTTTATTTTTACTTATTTGCTAAGGAGACAATGGCAGACAAAAAGCGAACATGCAAATTTACAAATGACATCGGAATGAAGTATTCTTTTTTAAAACTGTCGAAACAGGACGATTCTTCGGTTTATTGTACTACCTGTTGCAGTCAATTTGTAATAAATAGCGGTCGTTATGATATACAGAGGCACTTGGAGACAGAAAAACACAAGAAAGCTACCCATTTTGCCGCAGGAGCGACTACCAGCAATTTAAACTTATTTTTCAAAAAGGCTGATATGGGAGCGACTGAAAAAAATATTGCTATGGCTGAAGCTGTATTTACATTTCACACGATCTTCCACAATCATAGTTTTAGATCTATGGTCTGCACATCCAAATTGGTGCGATCTCTGTTCGAAAATAAATTTGCCTGCGCGAGGACCAAGTGCGAAGCAATCCTCAAGAATGTTCTCATGCCTTACGTGCTTGAAAAGCTAAAACAGGATTTGATTGCTGCTAATTTCATCTTAGTGTATACGGATGCATCTAACCACAAGGATATGAAGATGTTTCCAATCGTTTTACGATTTTTTAGTGATGTGGATGGTGTCAAAGTTAGAATGATAGAGTTTTCTTCCTTACCAGCTGAAACATCTGATGTCATAAGCGATTTTTTATTAGAAACACTAATAAATTATAACATTGAGACGAAAGTCGTGGGGCTTTGTGCTGATACCGCTAATACTTATTTCCGTGGCGCTGCCCGTAAAGGTACTAAAAATGTATTATATAAATTAAATTCTAAATTATATCAAAATGTACTGGGTATTGATTGCGCGGCACATATAGTTAACAATGCTATTCGTACTGCTGCTGATCTCATGCGTACGGATATAGATTCAGTGGTAAAAAAGATTTACAGCTACTTTTATATATATACAGTGCGGGTGGAAGAACTGAACAAATTTTGCGACGAAGCAGAAATAGAATACAAAAAAATGTTAGGGCATTCTGAAACGCGTTGGTTACCACTTATGCCAGCATTAGAAAGAATTTTGCAGCTTTACGTTCCATTCAAAACTTATTTTCTTTCAGTAGAAAAGTGTCCTATGACAATTAAATCGTTTTTTGAGAATGAGACTTCAGAACTATGGTTAAAGTTTATGCATTTTTTTTTTTTTTTTTTTTGTTTTTTAAAAAGAAACCCAAATCCCAGAGCACTCAGACTCTCCGGTCCATTGTACTACCAGGCAGGAACCTTTCTTTGGTGCAGTGGTTGGAAAGACTTCGATGTAATTCGTTTTTCCTTTATACTTGGGTGGCCCATGATTGCTGTTCCCCGCTGGGGCTTGAACTAAAGTTTATGCATAGTCAAGCTTGTATATTCCATACAACAATAAAATATATAGAGGGAGAAACTAAAAACGTCATTGAGGTCTCTGAAACATTAAATAATTTAATAATAAAACTGCATGAGCGATTTGATGAGGAGTATTTACCGCTTATTATTAGAGATTATTTGAAAAAATTGAGTGATTCAGGCAATATAGATAAGAAATGGTTCATATCTCATGTACTTAACTTCTACTATACAAGTTTTAAATATTTAGAACTCTGGACAGAACAATTCAAAGATATTAGCCTTTTGAAATGGATACTGCTTAATTCTGAAATAACTTGGACTGATGTTCAACAAAATTTAAAATATTTAGGTAAAAATATTATACATCATGATATTAATGAGGATGAGCTATTTGACGAGATTACATTTATTAAGAAATATGTTACTGTAAGTAAAATTGGAGAATAGCAATACAATTCCGTAGCGGTCGATTTAAGATGGGTAGACATTTTTACCACCTACTTCAAGACATGCAATATACTTTACAAAAATTGTAAAAAATAGTCGAATATTCTCTTTGTCTACCGGGCACTAATGCCTCAACTGAACGATTTTTTTCTATTGTAAATAAGATATGGACTCGAGAAAAATCACAACTAACTGTCGACACTATTAAGGCGATTCTTATTGTTCGGGCTTCATATTTTATCTGTAAACAATTTGCTGAGGATATTTCAAGCAATAATGAGCTTCTAAAAAAAGTGCATTCATCTGAAAAGTATTTAAATTAACATGTTTTCCTAGTACTTTTCTGCACCTCAATATTATTTTTAAAACATTTACCTCTATTTTACTTCTTTTTTTTGATTTTTTAATTGTTATTTTGTTGTTGTTTTCTTAACTTGCATTACTACCTTTGTTAAATTGTTTATGAAGAGTTTTTTAAATAAATAATAGTAAAAACAAACATATTTTTTATTTGTCCCACATTATGAAAATAAAGTTCAGATTCCAGGCGAATCTTTTGATTTTGTCCCACTTTTCAGTCGTTGGACTCTGGTCACAATAGCTTAATGCAATGTTCTTTTTACAAAGTATGCCTTTCCAGCTGCAATTTATTGCCCTTTTGGCTTCTTTTAGTTTTCCTTGCGGGTGATTGTTAAAAGTTAGCCGAGGTGTTATCATGACTCCAAGATATTTATACTCTTTTACCTTCTCTAGTTCTTCGCCTTGCTATGTCCATTTTTCATCCGTTGCGTAACGACCAGCACCATTTCGGAAAACCATTATTTTGGAATTGGCCGTGTTGACTTTTAAGGTTCCACAAACTGCAATATTGCTCTAATTTGTTAATCATAATTTGCATCATCGTTGGTGTTTCCGACAGAAAGGCAATGTCATCAGCGTATAGGAGCAGCTTTATCTTAATTCCAGCGAACTCGATTCCACCGGGCAAGAACGTTGGCAAATCATCCAGAAACAGCGAAAACAGAAGAGGACTCATAAGACAGCCTTGCTTGACACCTATTTTTGACTGAAACCAGTCTGACATGTTGACTCCATCACATACTGCAATTTTATTGTTTTTGTAAAGGCTTTGTATAACTTTGAGCAACTTTGTAGAGACTCCCAGATTGCTTAGTTTGTAAAAGACCGCCCTTCTGTCAACAGAGTCAAAAGCTGCCTTAAAATCTACGAAGAACGCATACAGCTTCTTGCCCTTGTCCAGGTATGTCCTAGCAATACTTGTCAGTGTAAAAATATTGTCCACCGTAGAATAGTTTTTCCTGAATCCAGCTTGGAACTCGCTAAGTAAGTCGTTTGCCTGTATCCATTCTGTTAGACGTTCTAGAATGATCCCTGTGAAAATCTTCATTACTGTGATCAGAAAAGATATTCCTCTGTAATTACTAGGATCTTTGGGATCTCCTTTTTTATATAAAGGAAAAATTAAATTTTTTCTGAAGCTGGCCTGTACATCACCCACGTCAAAAATGAAATTGTAGACCTTTGTTAGCTTTACCAGGAACAGTTGGTCGCATATTTGAAGAATTCGTAGGGGATACGATCTTCTCCTGGGGCTTTATTTAAATTACATCGATGTACAACTCTACACACATCTTGAAATAGTATGGTACGGTCCAATACATCGACTCTCTGAAAGGGAAGCGCATAGTGCAGTTCGCTCGTGCTACAAGGTGGGTTCAGCAATTGTTCAAAATGATCAGCCAGAATAGTTGCTTCGGTTTGAATACTCTGTGCGAAGAGAGTTCGGGCGAGTTTCCAAAACGAGCGACTGTCCTTAATTCCTGCAAGCTCCGTAGTTAGGTGTTGAGAGTACTTTTTTTGCTTCTCCCTGAACATGGTTTTGTATGTTTTATTGGTCTGCTGGTATACAATTTTTGCAAAACTGCTGCCTGTTTCTCTATGGCTATAGTAAAACTTCTTGCTCTGAATGAACTAGTCGACCCCGTGAGCAAAGTATTTGGCGGCATACAGATTACACAGAGTGCACAAAGTACATCTACATTAGGATCGACACCATTAACATTAACAACACTTCCATTACCATCCACAGTAATAGCAGAGACATCAAATCTATCTTTTCTTCCACACACACAAACAACAAACGCGGAATTAGAGACATCTGAAGGGGTGATTGATGCATCCGATCTAACAGTAATTTCATCCCCTGTAATGCATTTTGAAGATGAAACCGTAGATGAAAGAATGAAGACACTTTTAAAAGGTAGAAGAAAATCAAAAGCCTGCAATAAAGACATTTTGGAAAATATGCTAGAGAAGCAAATTAAAATACAAGAAAATTTGTACAACGAGGTGAAAGACTGTTTCAAGAAAGAAAGTTCCCGATATAATAGAAAGCGTTTCTATTTGGAAGAGAAACGGCTTAAATTATACGAAGTGCAACTGGAACGGGAGTAAAAGCAGCGAGTAGAGGAAAATAAATTTAAAACGATGGATCTAGAAATCAGAAAGAGACAACTAGATATTGAAGAACATGAAATGCGCCTCAGTGAAGAAAGCAAAGAGAACAGGAATCCAAATGTATAAATTTATTTTAACCTTTATTTAAAAACTTAACTTAACTTTATTTACTCTACTTAAATGTCCGTTTAATAAATATTTCTTCATTTTCGATAAAAAAATTGAGTTATTCTGTTTCGAATAGTTGCAGCCTCTTGGTCATCATTCGTGTCCTCATATACTTCTCTAAATGCATCGGCTGAGTTGTTAGATTCAACAATTTGAGTCACTGGAGGCTCTGCTTTGAAATGGAGGCAAATGTTGTGTAGAGCTGCACAGACATTTACTATTTGTGTTGCTTTTTTAGCGCTGTAGTGCAACTGTCTTGCCCCGAGTAAACGTCGGAATCGATTTTTTAGAAGACCAATCGTTCTTTCTACTATATTCCGTGTTTTTGAACGAACTATATTGAAGTTTATCTGATTGCTGTTTTCATCTGGTGACCTATACGGAGTCATTAGAAATGGCTCAAGGGCATCATCTGAAAAAAGTTTTTCAGAAAAAATCAAGAGAAAAAAGTAAATATACTAACCCAACAACCAAGTATTTCGTTCGCCTCTGTCAAATCAACTTTTCAATATTCCTCGGAGATCACTTGAATTCCAAACATGCGAGCCATGGCCGGCTCCAGCATGCCTGTTATCAACGAACCTTATATACATTCGATAATCGCAGACCTAAAATGTAGTTTACAGAAATGACAAAATGAAGCATAAAATTTAAGATTTTCTACTTACAGTCATAGCATTTATACTAAAGAAACCTTTCCTACTGTAGTACTTATGCTGTTCTGATTTTTTTTGGGGCCAAAATGCGTATGTGAGTACCATCGATACATCCAATTACCCTGGAACCCCAGCTTTTTGATAGAAGTCCACTTTGGCTTGATTTTTTTCTTCCTCCGTGGTTTGTAATTGTATCCATTGCGGACAAATGAATGTCTCCATAGCGACAATTACTTCATTCAAAATCTTACTTACGGTAGGTTGTGCTAAACCTAAAACAAAATCGTTGCCCACACCCTTTTGGTAGCTACCCTCAGCAAAGAGCCTCAAGGTTGCGGCAAGTTTAAGAATTTCTGGCACAGAAAACGGAATTGTTGTTTAAGAAAGCCTTCCTTTCACTTCATTCAGAACATAAACAAATGCCTCTTTATTTAGTCGAAAGAATATTTTGAATCTGAATGAGAATGGTTTACTTTCCATTTTAAAATCTACCCTTCTATGTATTTGCGTATTACCATATGTACATACTTAGCATCTGGTAAATCATATCGATTTAATACATCTCCGTATTCGCATTAAATCCGTTTTCCGTGCTTCCTCTTGGTCTTCATCTTCGCTACTCTCCAACCTAAAAATCAAAATGCTGTCCATACTGTGTTTCACTAAATTTTATTTTTTACTAAAATCAACAATTGACTTCCATATGCACTCTAAAGTATAAGAATAATAAAAAAGATGTAAGCAGGCAACTTCATAGAAAAAAATATAAGTCTGTCATTTGTCAGTTTTTTTTCTGTAGAACTTATGTGGAACATAAGTAAAACGACACTCAAGGCGTTTTTCTCCCATTATACCGACACTAAAACGCCACTAAACCGCCACGACTCAAAAAACGACAAGAGTCGAACAACTTAAACGCCAATGGTAATAAGGGTTATTAGCTTCGCGAAAGACAATATTTTGATTGTAAAATATCTCTAAAGTTTTTTGTGAAGCGCACAACGAAATAAACCACATGCAAAATACTCATCTACCTATATATGTTTGTTAGAACTTGCAGCGTACGCAAATCAATCACAAACTGTTATAAGCAAATTAGGATTACAAGATTACAATCCACTAGGTAAAAGTCCATTAAATTATAATTCCCGAAACGAATTCCACGTAATAAAAATTCGCGAGATGACACCTTACAAAAGAAAATCCGGCTCGAATTCGGACCACAAAATGTATGATAATGTTCGAAGAAGTCCTAATTCGCTTGGACTGAAAACCGATATCGAAAAACAAAGAGAATTTAAAGAACTCAATTGCAAAAAGCCCCTGTGAAATATAGAAAAAAAACAGTCGATCAAGAAATAGGCGGAATTTATTGAATTGATGTTTCCAGCTATGCGCCTTCGATCCAAGGTTAGGTTAGGTTAGATTGGCTGTTTGCACGACAATGCAGACACATTTAGACCAGTAAAGGCATTAGACCACTCTGGGACTAATAAAACCAACCGGAGCTTTTGATGAAGCGATGGACGCTCATGACGTCTAAGGACGCCATGTGCATAGAAAGTGACAAATGGTTTCCTCCTCCTCCTCGTCCCTACAGCTTCTGCAGAAGTTATTGGAAAAGAGGCCAAGTCTTTTGTCTTTTTTATGTTGGCCAATTAGACAGTGTCCAGGGATGAAACCGATAATGCATCTGTAATTGCTTTAGTTTAACCAACTTGGCACTACGTTTCTGGTCCAGCTTAGGCCAGATCTGCCTCGAAATGTGACACGTTGAGCCAATTTCCCACCTATGGTTGGTCTTGCTAATAACAATGCTTTCGATCGAAGCGAACGAGACAATTTCTTCTACAAACAGAAATGTAATTTGCAGCAAAATAAATCAAAGAGAGTGAGATCAAGCAGTAGTGTAATCAAACGTTGATGTACGTTAACTGTAGCAAAGTAGGGTAAATTATGTAATATTTACAAAGTTAAGCAAAAAGAAAAACTATACAATAAAAATAAATAGTTTGAAAGAAATACTTCGAAAAGGATTATTAAATAAAAACATTCTTAAACATGCTTCTAATGTAGATTTTTGTGAAAAGTCCTCAAAAGGGGCAAGCCGACCAAACCTGAGTCACTCATAAAGTCTAATGGCAATTTCACTGAGAAAAGTTGGTGTAGTGGTTTGAAACTCAGTTCGAACTGACTCTTTATTTCATGAGAAATAAATAAGTGCTTAGTTATAAGGTTTAGAACCGTGAACCATTAGCGCGGCAATCGATGACGTTACCACTACGCCATCGCCATAAATGAGCTTACACTCTTCATAAAGTCCACAGGCTGGCTCTAGATTTTCCTCACCAACACACATCAATATCCAAGGTCGCATGAGCCGTGGTATCAAAACGGCACAACTGTGCTAATTGGGTCTCTGTTTTTACAGAACCGCCACTTCTACCTACCTACCTACCTACGCCATCGCCAACCCCTTTGTTCGGTTTTGAGTTTGAGAGACGAAATGAGACAAAAAATCAGGAAAACACAGATAATATAAACATCGGCTTAGGTGGCTCGGAATATCAGCAGCGCATTTGGTCCAAGTACAGCTAATGACCGCGTAGTGCGATGGTTGTTTCGAAAATGTTGTGGTGGAGCTGAGAGCCTCGAAGATGAAGAGCACTGACGATGGCCACTTGAAGGTGTTGGTTGAAACAGATTCACGCAAATTAAAAGATTTACCAGTTATTTAATAAAAAAAACTTTATTTCTATCTTCATTCTTTCTTACAACTAAACTTATAACGATGCTCGAACCTCAGATCCCTTACAACTGGTGGAGGGAAATCTTTGGTTGTCGAAGGAGCCACTAGAACTAGAACTGGAACTGCCCGTTGGGTTGAACTGCCTTCCTTATTTATACTGGATTTCCTGCTATTGTGATGTGTGTTGAAGATGCGACATATTTTCGATTTGCTATTGTTTATAAGTACTCAATTAGCAAATGAGCTAATGAGTTCATCAGATTCAAAGTTAAATGCAATTATGAAACTATTGCTTATAAACATCAATGATTTATTCTCGCAAGTGTTTACTTCTGCGTGTCATTAGTTTGGCTAATGTTTTTTCATAATGGAAATTGGACGCACGTGGCTTTATTCTGTACTAGCTGAACCCGTCCTCGCCTTGCTTCGCCCTCTAAAGGCTTCCTCATGCGAACAAATATGTAATATCAGAGCGAGTGAAGAAACGTCAAAGTATTTGTCTAAGTCCATAAAATTGTTATGTTCAATAAATTTTGTGGATTAATTGCATTTTATCAATGTCGTTCCGATGGGTAACCTTCAGCCTCTAAGTGCAGATTTCATAGTTCTCAAAAACCAAAATTCTCTAAAATATTACCAAACGTAATAAAAATACAATTCTTTAAATAATGGACAATTGTATTTTATTATGGTATAAGAACATTTTACAAAGCATCCTTGTAAACAATGTTTGAGGTTGCGTTACCTGGAGCATAAACAAATACATTTTTACTATCGCTGACACGTGAAAGAGACACGTATAATTGACCGTGTGAGAAGCAGCTGGTGGTGAGGTCCACGTCTGCGGTACACAGTGTTTGTCCCTGCACCTTATTTATCGTCATCGCGAAGCAGACGCCGATGGGAAGTTGCACACGCTTAAATTGGAACGGAAAATTGTTAGGTATGATCGGAATTCGAGGGATAAACACACGTTCCCCGGCACCGCAGACCGTCAATACTTCCGCTTCTACCAGATTTCGTTGCAGAGTTGTAACTCTATGTCGCGTACCGTTACACAACTTAGGTGGGCTCAAGTTGCTTAGGAGAATAATAGGTACACCCACTTTTAGTTTTAATTTATGTGATGGAAGCCCGGGAGCAGAAAGCGAATTTAAAAATTCGACCGGATAGTTGGTCGTTTCTTCTTGGTCCATAACCCGGCTGATTGAAATGTATTCTACAATTGTAGGGAATCCTCCGCTTCGACTCTCCGAAACGTCTTTTACGATATCACACCTCAGTTGTCGCACAGTTCGAGGAGCTGTGGTGCTTACTTTTGGGTTCGGAGCCAAGATACCGAGTTGTTAGACTGAAAACCGTTTGGAGCCGATGAGTGAGATCCAGGGTGGTGCTATAAAATTCTAGATTTTGGTTGATTTCCTGGCTAAGCCAAGGTTGCTACCGCAGACAATATAAGTCCTGCAATTACGAGATAATCTGCGACGAAGTAAAGTACAACAGATCCACCACCATCGAGACATGCAACTTGTGGCAAGGTGCCGCACGGTGTTGCCGCTGTGTGTGGTAAGGAAAAGCATGGAAAAAGTGCAAAATCATGAATGTATCTAAAAAAAAAAAAAAAACCAAAAAAAAAAAAGGAAAAACAAAAACAAATACCAACAATAATTACAGACCTAGAAAAAAAAAAGGAAGACAAAAGGAATACCCCCACCCGAGAATTGAACCTACGAACGATGGAGAAAAGATAAAGAGAGGACGGCTTAGCATCAAGCCACTTTACCCTTCCGGACTTTATCGCATTATCGACCACTAAGAGTTGGTAAAGCGTCCAAATATTAAAGGCCCGAGAGATGCTCACTTACACCTACGCAGAGATTCTTGGCGTCTCAGTATGGAGGACTTCCGGGAGTCCTTATCTCGCAGGATTTTATTGGGAAAATTATGATTAAAATTCATGTATTCACAGAAAATTCCGGAGAAAATTTTGATTCCCTTACTGATTTTTTCCCAATAAAATCCAGCCAGATACAGGAACAAGCGGAAGTATCACGCCATCCGATGGGAGCTAAGTGTGAGTGACGCCCCGATAACGCAGATCCCCTATAAAAGGCCACACCGGAGACGACACGCTCTCTTTTCTGGTTGGTTTGTACGCGCTAAAATTGGTCGGTCGTGTGGACGGACGTAATGCCCGATGTGGGCGCGGTCCGGGTGACACTTGTGGTTTTTTTTGTGAAAAAAAAAGTCTTAAGAATATGTAATATATAGTGCGTGAAAAGTCAATACTAAAATGAAGACCATATTTATACACATAACCTAAAAGTAAAAGAAATCGAAAGAAAAAAGAAATAAAGTGAAATTTAGTGATTCACCGAAAAGGATAAAAGTGACTCGCAACAAATAAGAAAGAAGGAAAACAAAATACATAGTAAATGACAGTGTGTGACCTCCCTCCCCATCAAAGTGAAAAGTGAAAGATACCCCATCGCGCAAACCTACCCGCCTCTCGAAGCACATCGGAAAAAGAAAAAGCATAAAAAAAACCCTACACCTGTTGTCGCGAGTGCCCTAATTATGAGCAAGTGGCCAGGAGAAACGGTGAACTGTGCGTGAACCAAACTCCAAGAAAAAGCGGGTGTCCAATTGAGCCCCTTGGACAGTGCGTGAGCAAAAAGAAGAGAAAAGTGCAGTGTGTGAGAAAAAAAAAAAAACAAGAGAAACATCAAAATTGAACGCAAAAGTATCACACCGCCCCCTTCCAGTGCCCCTAGACCTATTTATAACCCCGTCTCAATATTCCACCAACCCCCACTAAACATTTAATACGGGGAACCGCCCATTGCCGATATCAACGATCTACCGTATCCCGGTACCCACAACAGCAACCTACACCTGAATACCTTGCCAACAACACAGCAGAGCACCGGACCGAAAAGCAGCACACCACCCACCCTGCCAGCATACTTCAAACCATCGAACCAGCTAACGTTTCCCTCAACTCCCCACCTGGCCTAATTCCCTTTTTATATTTCCCCCCTCTCCTATCTAATCCAATTTCCTCCGATCCCGCCTCCCACTCAAATGAAATATTTAGTTGTATTTTCTATAAGATCTTTTAAAGTATTCCATGTAAAAAAATAATAAAAATTTTAAGTAAAAGTAAAAGTGCTAAATGTAGTGTTAAAAAAAATTAAAAATTATTAGATAAAATAAAAAAATGAATGTAATGAATAAAATTTAGACTTGGTTTGTCCAGGTGAAATCAATCTCAAAGGTTCGTTCACTCGGTTTGCCTCGCGATTATTATTATTATTGTTTACAATCCCCCCTTAGCTTAGATTCGTCTCCCGCGATGCTGTGCACAACATCCGGACATCGTCTTCAACGGGGTAAGTGATTTGGTTCAGTTGAAACTATAATATTATTGTCATTAGGTTGGAACGAACCTGCTTGATAGCCTGAAATAATTATTTTTTTTTGATTTGATTTAATTTTTTTTGTTTAATTGAGTGCGCCTGGAAACATGCCACCTATTTTTATTGTTGTTAAAAGTGTTACGAATTAGATTTCATTTGCACCGGCGTGCTGCCACTTATATACAGATATTATATATAGCGTTATGAAAGCTAAAAGATACCTCAGAGTAGTAACTTCTTAAAAGACAACTATAATAACCTTTATACCTAAAAATTAAGTTGAGAAATTTTGTTGAATTCTAAGTAAATTACCTAGTTATGTTTGATATAAATTAAGCCTATGAATTTTTGGAAAATAAAATAAAATTTGTGTATGGAAATGAACCTCAGTATATGCCTATTTCTCCTTTCGCTGAAAGGTCCATGTTGTACGATTGAGGCCCTAGTTTGCAATGAGATCTAGGAATTTCTGGGAAGTTTTTGTTCATTCTCCTTACAGGGTTTTGTTTTCAGGATGAGTTGTGAATAGGAACCCCGATTGGAGATGTGGCTGGTAAGGTCATTGACCGCCAACCGACGTAGAAGGGATATATGAGTATGTCGGCGTAAGTTTTTTTTTTGGTGTTCATTTAGGGGCTGCCATACAACACGGAGGACATGGCAGCCAAGGAAGCGTTGTATCGGGTCCTATTCTCGGAACTGGATTCGGTGCGACGCAGGGGTGGGTACACTCCAGGAGAGCCCCAACACTTATAGCTCTCCCCTCCCCATGTGAAGGCGTACGTTATAAGACGTGCTCGGGCAAAAATTTTAAGGCATTTCGGGTCCCTCATCTCTCCTTTTCAGACAACACCATCTAGTCTTAGGCATGGAATACGTAACACCCGTCCGCAGTCCAAGCAGCAAGATCCCCCCAATCCGACGAGCTAGTTTCTGGCGGGAGCAAGCATGCCTACAGCTGTGGAGACTCGGACACCCTTCCGTCCTTGTTGCCCGGACTGGCTCTAGGAGTCCTGTGGCCTGGAGTCATAAGGGTGGCTTGAGGGGCGGAAGGTTTAGGTCGGTGCGGGTTGCACGCAATAGCCATCGCGGTGGTCGTGCCGCTACGTGCGGTACTCTAGGTGCCCCGTTCATTCTCTTGTAGCGTGCAACCGGCTGACCCTATTCCGTTACAGGTGGCGCCCAACGTGGGGCCCGAAAATTCTCTTGAATTTAAGCCTTTATCAAACAATTTCTTTTTGCAAGTGCCTAGACTGTTCGTTCAATGTATCTTGGCGTAAGTGCTGCTGACTTCGGCCAGCAGTTCCTTTTAGAAACACCTGACGCGAAGACCTTGTACTCTTTTCAGATTCCTTTTTTTTCTCGAAGGTAACTGCGGTTTTGCGGGAAGCCCGCATTGCGTCCGGTATATAGATACGGGAATTTATGTATGTCTGATGCGTAGTGGTGACAGTTCCCGGGTATCCGTAGTCTCTTCAGGGATTAGTATGTTCGCAAGTCGCACTCCTTATCCAGTAGATAGGTGGATTTCGACCTGTCTACTGCTCGTGGGGATTTCATGGAGCAGAGCGTTTCGGGTAGGAGATGGGTCTAGGAGAACATATGTCCGGTAGTTGGTTGTACAGAACCCTCAGCTATGTCTGTTGCACGTTCACTTGGATTCATTCCTAACCCTCCATTCACCTGATAGAATCTGAGGAGAGAAGAGACTACCCAAACCTATGACCTGAAGTGATGCGCAGCGCAGCGTCTCTTATCAGTTGCATTGTTTTGGTGGTTTCTTGGGGGCCTTCGTTTAGGGTACAGAGTTCGGTCTTGCACGTTAGTCGATATCAAGTAGTAGTCCTTACAATGGGATTTTGGTAATGCCTTCAACGTGTCGTAGTGCGGAAGGCCAGCAACCAGTCACATCTCCACCCAACATGAGCCTGATTAATATAGTACATCCTGATTTTTTTTATTTTTCCTTGAACAATTTTTTTGAGAGTTGATTTTTTTTTTGCTTTTAGTACGATTTTTGATTTTGGTTTTATTTCTTATGGGAAGTATGTATTCAGTATTACGCTCGACCGTAAGATTTTATTTTGAGTAGTGATTTAGTTTAGATACTTTTACTCTATTGGATTTTAATTGTTTTAATAAGTTTAGTTAAGATACTCATTTGCTCTTACGATTTTTTTCGAAATTTGTTTCTCTAGTATTACTCCTTACTCTAGACGTAGCCAGATTGTTGGGTATTAGATAAGTTGTAGTAAGTTTTTTTTGTGTGCTTCTAGGAATTATAGATTCGTTAGTTTTCTATAGCCTTTATTGCGAATTCGTGGATTGTAACTTTTTTTTTCTCTAGGAATGAATAGTGAATTTTGAAGCGTTCTAATACCCTAACCCGGTTGGTCTTTATAAGGGATGTCCGATCCGGAAAAAGCGAAATTGACAAAGTCAAGGAGTCCGTATAGTTTGAGAAAAAGTGACGTCTCTGACACGACGGGAAAAAGTGTACGTAGGGGAAGCAGCATGGCAAATCCACAGACGCAGGTAGTCGAGAAGGAATTGGCAGTTGCTGGACCGTCGGGTACAAATGTTTTCCCACCCTCATCTAAACCAGCAATACATACAGCGAGTGACCATGCTTCAGATGAGGAAGACCTGGCTGAATACATTCAAGAGGTAGTGACTGCAACGGTTGGCCTGACTCGAGCAGAAGAACTGCGAGTGCTCAGGGAGGAAATGAACAAGAGCCGCGAATTCATTCGTGACGAAGTGGCGATGCTGGTTCGGCAAACACTGGCGGCAACTACTCCGGTAAATCAACAAAATACATTGGGAGAAAGAAGAAGGGAAGAACATCTTCCGAGCAATGCAGCGCCGAATAATGCCGCTCTCCCCAGAAGCAACCCCATAGTTCCACCACCCTGTCGGAACACCAACGCCGACGGTTTCCTGCAGCGGCTGAACAACTTGTCGCTAAATGTCCCCTCAAGTATTTTTCGTGCTAGTTCACCACCGGTGCCCGGAACAAAGATGCAAGCCCATAACTTTCACAAGTGGGGCCTTAAATTTGACAACCGGAGGCAACAATGCCTCATGGGATGAAGTAGTGATGAACTTTCACCAGTTTGTCAGCGGACAGGTCGAGACTTGGTTCTGGGGCTATGTAAAGACAAATCCCAGAGTTCCTTGGATATCACTTCGCTGTGCCCTTATCGACCAATTCCGCAGTCTGGAAACTGATTCAGAGCTCTCCAGGGGAATGTCTGATAGGAAGCAAGGTAGCTCGGAATCCTTTGACGATTTTTACACCACCATCCAACAGATGAACAGTCGGTTACGAACACCCAAGCCGGATAGTGAGCTGATCGAACTACTGAAGCAGAATGTTCGAAGGCGAATGGGGGAGCTGCTGATAACCTTTCAAACAAACAGCCTTCCAGAGATGGTCTATGTGTGTCGTAACATAGAAAAGTACAGCAACGACCATGACCACCAAAAACTTAGGTCAGTTTACGTTCCACCGACATGTAGGAATTTTGTTTCAGAAGTTCATTACGCGGCCTAGCCGCCTAGTGGCAGTAATTTTGTCTAGGAGCTACCAGGGAGAAGAGATATCCGGAATTTTATCTGTTGGAATTGTAAAGGATCAGGTCATTCGTTCTACGAATGTCCCGATCCCCAAAGAGCGCTCTTCTGCTATAAATGCGGCAGAGAGAACACCACCACTCCGCAGTGCCCCAAGTGTTCGGGAAACGAGAGAAGGAGCAAGGCCGAGTTGCTCCCGAAACCAGAACCCGGGCAGTCAATAAGCTGCGATAATAGAGCAAGCTTGCAGGCCTTTAACAATTCACAAAACCCTCAACCCATGGAAGAGAAGATTTTAGCCCGAGTTGTTAATCCACAGACCACGAACCCCAAGCCACATCTAGAGGAACCGATTAAACCCATCAAGCCAATTAAATCCCTGCATGAGCGCCTTGTGAACTACCAAGCCGTGCGGAACAGGATCTTTAATAATCCCAGCAGTTCGGTGTCTCCAAAAATTCAGAAGCTGCGAGAAAAATGTAGGGATAAGAAGAGTATGTACAGATCCATAGAAGCAACCACCTTCTGCAATTCTACGGAAGACCCCCGCCCGTATGCAACGGTCTACCTTTTCGGGGAACCGATATTGGGACTTCTGGATAGCGGAGCTTGCATCAGTTGCCTAGGCGACGGCGGTATTGACCTATTAAGAAAACATGGTATGACTGTTTCGAAATTTTCCATGCATATTAAGACAGCCGACGGTCAGCCTCAGGCTATAGTGGGGAAAGTCATGGCGGACCTAACATATAAAGGAGTGACCAAGAAGATGCGTCTTTAAGTAGTCCCAACCTTACAACAGAAGCTTTACCTCGGTATCAACTTCTGGAAACAATTCGACGTTGCGCCAAATCTGATCGCCGAAATATCAACCAGTCCTCCTATTCAAGACCCTGTGGCCAGTGCACATGCTTTATCAGCGGACGAGTCTAGACGACTTAGGCATACCATTAGCCTGTTTCCATCCTTCGTCGCTAACGGTTTAGGTAAGACCACCTTAGAGGTTTATCAGATTGATACAGGGGATGCCGAGCCTGTAAAGCAACGTCATTATTCGGTCTCTCCAGCGGTGCAGAAACTGCTGTATGAGGAATTGGATCGTATGTTGAAAATGGGAGTTATTGAAGAGAGTACCAGCCCATGGAACTCTCCGGTAGTCTTAATCCGCAAACCGGGGAAAAACCGATTGTGTCTAGACTACCGGAAGGTTAATCAGGTTACTCGGAAAGATGCGTATCCACTTCCTTATATAGAAGGATTGCTAGGACGTCTATCTGATACGCACTATATTTCTAGTGTTGATCTGAAGAGGGAGAGGGAGAGGGAATCCCGACAGAAGACGGCCTTTACGATTCCTGCCAGACCGCTTTACCAGTTCAAGGTCATGCCATTTGGTCTATGCAACGCGCCGCAGCGCATGTGCAGATTAATGGACAAGGTGGTCCCGCACGAACTGAGAACTAATATCTTTGTCTACCTGGATGATCTGCTGATAGTGTCACGCACATTCGACGAGCACATCGAGATGTTGAGGATCGTGGCAAATAGGTTGAAGGACGCAGGTTTGACGATAAATGTTGAGAAGTCAAAGTTTTGTTTCCGGGAGTTAAAATACCTAGGATACCTAGTAGGAGACGGTTGCTTGAAGGCAGATCCAGGGAAAGTAACTGTCATCAATGAATTTCCCGTTCCAAAAAACGTTCGTCAAGTAAGGCGTTTCTTGGGACTCGCAGGGTGGTATCGCCGCTTCGTCAAAGATTTCTCCTCATTAGCCGCTCCTATAACCGACACTTTAAAGAAAGGAAAGAGTTTTATATTCGACGACCAGGCCATGGAAGCATTTAATAGCATCAAATTAGCATTGACCTCGGCACCCATTCTTGTCAATCCGGATTTCTCCAAGCATTTTGTGTTACTCTACGATGCGTCAGCGTCTGGAATCGGCTGTGTGCTGTGTCAAGAAGACGAGAACGGCATGGAGAAACCCATATATTATTTCTCGCACAAACTGAATTCGGCACAGCGTAATTACAGCGTAACCGAACGTGAGTGCCTTGCTGCAGTCCTGGGGGTGCAACAATTTAGAGCGTATATAGAAGGTCAGCCCTTCAAGGTCATTACCGATCATGCTAGCCTGAAATGGTTGATGGGCCAGAAGGATCTAAGTGGTCGACTAGCCCGATGGAGCCTAAAATTACAGGGGTTTGACTTCACTATCGAACATCGCAAGGGCTCGCTGAATGTCGTGCCGGATGCTCTATCAAGGGTATATGAGGTGGACGCGATGCAGCTTGATGTCTCGACGAGGAACGACCCTTCCGATGCCCTGCATATAGATCTGGAGGACCCGAGCTTTCAATCTGGGGAATACCTCAAGATCATCCACACCATCGAAGAACAAAAAGATCAGCTACCTGACCTACAAGTTTCGAAAAATTTCGTCTACAAGAAGGTCAGACATTGCACAGGCAATCCACTCGAAGATGATCTCGCTTGGAAACTCTGGGTTCCTGAACAGCTAACCGACCAGTTGATCTCTCTGGCGCATCAACCACTTCGGGCTTCTCATGGTGGTATCGCTAAGACGTTTTACCGACTCCGTCAAAAGTTCTTCTGGCCCAATATGGCGGCTCAAGTTAAATCCTTCCTTGTAAATTGTGACGTACGTAAGACTACCAAAGCTCCTAACACTGTGCTGCGCCCTCCCATGGGAAAGGCATTCGTGGTCGATAGACCATTCCAACTTTTATACCTTGACTTCCTTGGACCATATCCCCGTTCCAAGGCTGGAAACACCCATCTGCTTATCGCACTGGACTAGCTCTCCAAATTTGTAATGCTGCAACCGCTCAAATCCGCGACTTCTTTCTCTACAGTGAAGTTCCTACAAGAGCAAATTTTTTGTTCGTTTGGGGTTCCGCAATCGATATTAACGGACAATGGCAAGCAGTTCACCAGTCTGGAGTTCGAAAAGCTAATGTCCGCTTATGGCATAATGCACATCAAGACCGCCTCATACTCTCCTCAGGCTAATGCCAGTGAAAGGGTAAATAGGTAAATTCTAGCTGCCATCCGGTCATACATCGATCCGGAACAAAAGTCTTAGGATTCGCATATTCCATCAATAGCTTGTGCGCTTCGCACAGCAGTTCATTCCGCGATCAATATGTCCCCTTATGAAGCCCTTTTTGGACAACAAATGGTGGAGCATGGGACCGACTATCAACTGTTACGAAAGCTTGGATGCCTTAACCATTCCGAAGTCAATATGTTATCCAAAGCAAGTAAAATTAATATCCTGCATGCATACATAAAGGAGTCGTTGGAAAATGCGCACAATCAGTACGAAAAGGTATATAACACCCGAAGCAAAAATATTAAATATGCGGTTGGCGATGAGGTATTCCGAAGAAACTTTGTGCTGAGTGATGCTACCAAGGGGATAAGTTCGAAACTCAGTCCAAAATTCCTCAAAATGAGAGTCAGAAAATGTATTGGTAACAATCTGTATGAGCTAGAGGACTTGTTAGGCAAGAAGGTAGGGGTATACCACGGGAAAGATCTAAGGAAATAGGTAGTGGTACGGCTAGTTCAGTCTGTGCATGAGATCTTTAATCTCAGGCGTGGGTCGGTGCGTTCAGGCTTCATCTTCGGCTTCTATTTTCCCTTTTCTTTGTACGCGTTGGTACTTCACAAATAAAAGGTTTTGTAGGGAATCCTCCGCTTCGACTCTCCGAAGCGTCTTTTACGATATCACACCTCAGTTGTCGCACAGTTCGAGGAGCTGTGGTGCTTACTTTTGGGTTCGGAGCCAAGATACCGAGTTGTTAGACTGAAAACCGTTTGGAGCCGATGAGTGAGATCCAGGGTGGTGCTATAAAATTCTAGATTTTGGTTGATTTAGTGGCTAAGCCAAGGTTGCTACCGCAGACAATATAAGTCCTGCAATTACGAGATAATCTGCGACGAAGTAAAGTACAACAGATCCACCACCATCGAGACATGCAACTTGTGGCAAGGTGCCGCACGGTGTTGCCGCTGTGTGGGGTAAGGAAAAGCATGGAAAAAGTGCAAAATCATGAATGTATCTAAAAAAAAAAAAAAGGAAAAACAAAAACAAATACCAACAATACTTACAGACCTAGAAACAAAAAGGAAGACAAAAGGAATACCCCCACCCGAGAATTCAACCTACGAACGATGGAGAAAAGATAAAGAGAAGACGGCTTAGCATCAAGCCACTTTACCCTTCTGGACTTTATCGCATTATCGACCACTAAGAGTTGGTAAAGCGTCCAAATATTAAAGGCGCGAGAGATGCTCACTTACACCTACGCAGAGATTCTTGGCGTCTCAGTATGGAGGACTTCCGGGAGTCCTTATCTCGCAGGATTTTATTGGGAAAATTATGATTAAAATTCATGTATTCACAGAAAATTCCGGAGAAAATTTTGATTCCCTTACTGATTTTTTCCCAATAAAATCCAGCCAGATACAGGAACAAGCGGAAGTATCACGCCATCCGATGGGAGCTAAGTGTGAGTGACGCCCCGATAACGCAGATCCCCTAAAAAAGGCCACACCGGAGACGACACGCTCCCTTTTCTTGTTGGTTTGTACGCGCTAAAATTGGTCGGTCGTGTGGACGGACGTAATGCCCGATGTGGGCGCGGTCCGGGTGACACTTGTGGTTTTTTTTTTGTGAAAAAAAAAGGTCTTAAGAATAAGTAATATATAGTGCGTGGAGGGAAAGTTACCTCCTCCGTGTATACAAAGGGAAGGGTGATACGCGAAATTGCGATAACTACCGTTCGATCAAGCTGATGTCACACACCATGAAGATCGTTGAGCGGGTATTAGGTGGCCGACTGCGAAAAATAATACGGCTATCTGATGATCAGTGCGGGTTTGTCTCGGGTAAATCAACCACAGATGCAATCCAAAGTATAAGGATCATAATGGAAAAACATCGTGATTCCTTAAGGGATTTGCATATTGCATTGGTTGACTTTGAAAAGGCATTCGACAGACAACCACGAGATCTGATATGGGTGGCGCTAAGACATCGAGGGGTTCCAGAAACCTATGTACAGATGATCATGGACATGTACGAAGGAGCAAAGACAAGAGCAAGATGCCCCGCTGGAGTAACCGAAGAGTTCCCAATCAAAGTCGGGGTGCACCAGGGAAGCGTTTTAAGTCATTTGCTCTTTATTACAGTCCTTGATTATCTGCTTGAAGGTAAAGTGATGGACCCCAAGGTACATCAGTTATTCTTTGCTGACGATGGAGCCATCATAAGTGAGGATCCTACATCCCTGCAACGAGCACTTGATGTGTGGGTGGACGTTTTGGAGGGAAATGGGTATCGCATTAGTTCAAAAAAGACAGAGTACTTGTGCTGTCCGTTCTCTGATCCACTCAGGCCTATTCCAGACATTTATTTGAATGGAACAGTGCTTCCCAAGTGCGAAAAGTTCAAATATCTGGGATCTATGATCAATAGCAAAGCAACTTGTGATGACGACATCAATCATCGTGTAAGCGTAGGGTGGATGAAGTGGCGAGAAAATTCCGCTATATTCTGTGACAGAAAAATGCCCCCTAAGTTAAAAGGAAGGCTCTACACCGCAGTTGTACGTCCAGCGCTCACATACGGTTCACAATGTTGGACGATGTACAAAAAGTATGAGAGTAAATTAACGGCAGCTGAGATGAAGATGCTTCGTATGACAGCAGGAGTGACCAAGCTTGATCGAAGAAGAAGTTCGAAGATCCGTGGAAGCTTTCACATCAAGGAAACCATCGTACACAAATTAGAGCGCGACCGGCTCAGCTGGTATTGCCACGTTCAAAGAAGAGATCATTTGAACCCTGTTAAAAAGGTTATATCTATGCACGTTCCAAAGACATCGCGATGTAGGAAAAGCAGGCCTATAAACGCCTGGATCAGACAAATGCGACGACATCGGCATTTCATTGGCCTCAGTAACCGAGTGATCCAAAATCGGCAGGCCTGCCGATATTTTCTGAGGTCAAATAGGCGAACCCCATAGGCGGATCAGTAGAAATGCGGTGAAGTGGGAGGGCTGTGATCCCTTGTTTTCGGATCATAGCCTCGCTGATAAAAGGAAGAAGAAGTGCGTGAAAGTCAATACTAAAATGAAGACCATATTTATACACATAACCTAAAAGTAAAAGAAATCGAAAGAAAAAAGAAATAAAGTGAAATTTAGTGATTCACCGAAAAGGATAAAAGTGACTCGCAACAAATAAGAAAGAAGGAAAACAAAATACATAGTAAATGACAGTGTGTGACCTCCCTCCCCATCAAAGTGAAAAGTGAAAGATACCCCATTGCGCAAACCTACCCGCCTCTCGAAGCACATCGGAAAAAGAAAAAGCATAAAAAAAACCCTACACCTGTTGTCGCGAGTGCCCCAATTATGAGCAAGTGGCCAGGAGAAACGGTGAACTGTGCGTGAACCAAACTCCAAGAAAAGGCGGGTGTCCAATTGAGCCCCTTGGACAGTGCGTGAGCAAAAAGAAGAGAAAAGTGCAGTGTGTGAGAAAAAAAAAAAAAAACAAGAGAAACATCAAAATTGAACGCAAAAGTATCACACCGCCCCCTTCCAGTGCCCCTAGACCTATTTATCACCCCGTCTCAATATTCCACCAACCCCCACCAAACATTTAATACGGGGAACCGCCCATTACCGATATCAACGATCTACCGTATCCCGGTACCCACAACAGCAACCTACACCTGAATACCACGCCAACAACACAGCAGAGCACCGGACCGAAAAGCAGCACACCACCCACCCAGCCAGCATACTTCAAACCATCGAACCAGCTAACGTTTCCCTCAACTCCCCACCTGGCCTAATTCCCTTTTTATATTTCCCCCCTCTCCTATCTAATCCAATTTCCTCCGATCCCGCCTCCCACTCAAATGAAATATTTAGTTGTATTTTCTATAAGATCTTTTAAAGTATTCCATGTAAAAAAATAATAAAAATTTTAAGTAAAAGTAAAAGTGCTAAATATAGTGTTAAAAAAAATTAAAAATTATTAGATAAAATGAATGTAATGAATAAAATTTAGACTTGGTTTGTCCAGGTGAAATCAATTTCAAAGGTTCGTTCACTCGGTTTGCCTCGCGATTATTATTATTATTGTTTACAATCCCCCCTTAGCTTAGATTCGTCTCCCGCGATGCTGTGCACAACATCCGGACATCGTCTTCAACGGGGTAAGTGATTTGGTTCAGTTGAAACTATAATATTATTGTCATTAGGTTGGAACGAACCTGCTTGATAGCCTGAAATAATTTTTTTTTTTGATTTGATTTAATTTTTTTTTGTTTAATTGAGTGCGCCTGGAAACATGCCACCTATCTTTATTGTTGTTAAAAGTGTTACGAATTATATTTCATTTGCACCGGCGTGCTGCCACTTATATACAGATATTATATATAGCGCTATGAAAGCTAAAAGATACCTCAGAGTAGTAACTTCTTAAAAGACAACTATAATAACCTTTATACCTAAAAATTAAGTTGAGAAATTTTGTTGAATTCTAAGTAAATTACCTGGTTATGTTTGATATAAATTAAGCCTATGAATTTTTGGAAAATAAAATAAAATTTGTGTATGGAAATGAACCTCAGTATATGCCTATTTCTCCTTTCGCTGAAAGGTCCATGTTGTACGATTGAGGCCCTAGTTTGCAATGAGATCTAGGAATTTCTGGGAAGTTTTTGTTCATTCTCCTTACAGGGTTTTGTTTTCAGGATGAGTTGTGAATAGGAACCCCGATTGGAGATGTGGCTGGTAAGGTCATTGACCGCCAACCGACGTAGAAGGGATATATGAGTATGTCGGCGTAAGTTTTTTTTTTTGGTGTTCATTTAGGGGCTGCCATACAACACGGAGGACATGGCAGCCAAGGAAGCGTTGTATCGGGTCCGATTCTCGGAACTGGATTCGGTGCGACGCAGGGGTGGGTACACTCCAGGAGAGCCCCAACACTTATAGCTCTCCCCTCCCCATGTGAAGGCGTACGTTCTAAGACGTGCTCGGGCAAAAATTTTAAGGCATTTCGGGTCCCTCATCTCTCCTTTTCAGACAACACCATCTAGTCTTAGGCATGGAATACGTAACACCTGTCCGCAGTCCAAGCAGCAAGATCCCCCCAATCCGACGAGCTAGTTTCTGGCGGGAGCAAGCATGCCTACAGCTGTGGAGACTCGGACACCCTTCCGTCCCTGTTGCCCGGACTGGCTCTAGGAGTCCTGTGGCCTGGAGTCACAAGGGTGGCTTGAGGGGCGGAAGGTTTAGGTCGGTGCGGGTTGCACGCAATAGCCATCGCGGTGGTCGTGCCGCTACGTGCGGTACTCTAGGTGCCCCGTTCATTTTCTTGTAGCGTGCAACCGGCTGACCCTATTTCGTTACACACTTTGACCATCAACACGTGCCAATATCTCGTTATTAATTGCTGCAGCTTCATCATTCCGAGGCGACAAAATAGCTCGCTCACAAAGCCAAGAATTCTCACGGTTTGTTAGTTGCGATATATCACCGTAAACGGATGAGATAAGTTCTTCGGTGGAAGACACTGTTTGGCACAAATGATGTGATAAATTTACTTTTACATTTTCTTCCGGAAGCGTTCCTCCACCAATTTTAAGTAACAAATCAGAGAAATGTTGTGCGTTTGGATTGCCGCCTGTTCGTGCCCGCATATTGATGGTCAAATGCATTTGAATAACACTGAACCAGAGAGTTGACTTTTTCAAACAGGCGTTTACTTCGTCAGCTCTTGTGCCTCGTGTAACAACGGGCAGCGTTTGTCTAAAATCTCCGCAAAATAGCACTGTAATACCTCCCATTGGTCGATCATTTTGTCGTATATCCTGTAAGGTTCTGTTAACGGCTTCCACTGCCTTACGGTGTGCCATAGTGCATTCGTCCCAAACTATTAGAGAACAGTCACGTAGAACTTGAGCTTTATCACTATTTCGGGGAATGTTGCAAACTGGACTTTCAGTAGTGTCTAATTGTATGGGTATTTTAAACATTGCATGAGAAGTTTTACCACCGGGTAGTAACGTAGCTAATATTCCTGACGACGCCACAGCCAATGCAATATTACCTTGGCTTCGTATCTGCGCTAGTATTACTTTTGTTAAAAAAGTTTTTCCGATCCCACCGGGTGCATCTAAAAATAGTAATTCTCCAAAGCTGTTTGTGACACTTTGACAAACCCGATCGAAAATACTCCGCTGCTCTACTGTAAGGTTGGGCATACCGTCTCGAAATGTTTGTGCTGTTTCGACGGGGTCGGGTTTGGTTTCGGATGTATACTCTCTGTTACCACGCTCACCATCTGAGTTTGGTTCGGGCAAATCATATTTTGACAGAAGATTACCACCAATAGACAAAACTGTATCTTGTATAGCTTTTAAACAGCTTTTAAGAACACTATCCCTCAGCGCGTCGTTCAGTTCACCACCGCTAATAACTTGCCTCGTCTCTCGGAAAAAATCTTCTGCTAAACTCTGTTGATATTTTTGCCACAATAGAGCAGCATCAGAAAGTCCGCAGAATACCAACATTATGGCAAGCAAATTACGCAAGAGACGTGGGCTCTCGTTGACGCATGCTTCCGCCAGTGTGTCGTCCCAGTGCTGGTCGTCATCCAGCATATTTCGCGCCCGGCAAGCAGCCTGAAAGGTTGGATGTTCGACATTATCAACCATTCGCAAGGCGGCGAAAGAAGTAGGTCCACGTACTGTGTGCAATAGCAAGCGTAAATAATAACACTCCAAATTGTTTGGATGAACTGTATAGACCCTTCCTATAACGTGTTCTTTGAACACCTTCTACTGCAGCACCTCGTTTTCGACGATTAAAAATACCATGTTGCTTATCATATGTGTAGCATGATGGTACTTCCTCGTATAGCAGCGTTTTAGCGAAGCTGTCTGCCTCACATAACAGAAAAAATGCCAGTAAAGTTGTGTTTCTTGGGTTTTCTAACTGCTCTCTGATGTTCTCAGGGTGAAAATATATGCGCTGTCCGCCCTCTAAGTGAACGTTAAGATGTATGACCGGTGGGTACCTCTCGTGTATCGGAAAACTGAAAATACGCCACATAGCCTCAGAAGAGCTTATACCATATAACGGCCCGACTGGAATTGTGTCACTTCGTCGCGTTTATTTTTCAATGAAAAAGGAGTTTGATCACTACCTTTACTTACATACTTACATATGTACTTTATGGACTGAACGCTGTTACACATTTCCACATTTATGTGAGCACAAAACGTCTTTGACAGTACTGGCGAGTAAGGTACGACCCATCTATTGTCTACCACGATTTGCTGTCCACGCAGTCTTATTTGTGCAGTGAATCCACCTTGCTGAGGAGAACGTCGACGATATAGTGGATACCCATCCTCTCCTGTTATAGTCTGTTGGATCTGCGCTCTCGGATATTTTTTCGTGCAGCGGTTATTTTGCATGCAGGGAGAGTTGGTATTCAATGTACCACAGGGACCATGCAACATTTGATTTTTTACGATATCGTATAATATTGGATCTTCGTTGGGGTCCGGAAATTCCGCACTAATTATATTATTGACATCGTTGGGACGGATTTTTTCCTTCAGCCATAGAAGAATATGTGCATGGGCAAACCGCGCTTCTGCCACTCAACACTATACTTCTTCTTCCTTTTATCAGCGAGGCTATGATCCGAAAACAAAGGATCACAGCCCTCGGACTTCACCGCATTTCTACTGATCCGGCTGTGGGGTTCGCCTATTTGACCTCAGAAAATATCGGCAGGCCTGCCGATTTTGGATCACTCGGTTACTGAGGCCAATGAAATGCCGATGTCGTCGCATTTGTCTGATCCAGGCGTTTATAGGCCTGCCTTTCCTACATCGCGATGTCTTTGGAACGTGCATTGATATTGCCTTTTTAACAGGGTTCAAATGATCTCTTCTTTGAACGTGGCAATACCAACTGAGCCGGTCGCGTTCTATTTCTCGTACGATGGTTTCCTTGATGTGAAAGCTTCCACGGATCTTCGAACTTCTTATTCGATCAAGCTTTGTCACTCCTGCTGTCATGCGAAGCATCTTCCTCTCAGCTGCCGTTAATTAACTCTCATACTTTTTGTACATCGTTCAACATTGTGAACCGTATGTGAGCGCTGGACGTACAATTGCGGTGTAGAGCCTTCGTTTCAACTTAGGTGGCATTTTTCTGTCACAGAATATAGCGGAATTTTCTCGCCACTTCATCCACCCTACGCTTACGAGATGATTGATGTCGTCATCACAAGTTGCTTTGCTCTTGATCATAGATCCCAGATATTTGAACTTTTCGCACTTGGGAAGCACTGTTCCATTCAAACAAATGTCTGGAATAGGCCTGAGTGGATCAGAGAACGGGCAGCACAAGTACGCTGTCTTTTTTGAACTAATGCGATACCCATTTCCCTCCAAAACGTCCACCCACACATCAAGTGCTCGTTGCAGGATGTAGGATCCTCACTTATGATGGCTCTACTCAACACTATACATAAAACATAAAGACGCACCGAACACATTTTCCTTTGTCAGCAAGTTTATCATTAACTTGAGTTTTAAGTGGAACACTCTTGCTATGACATCGTGTCGATCATGCGAAAAGCTCTTGGGAGACTTCGTCCCACTTAGGATTTGTGGTAAAAGAGATCCGGGCGCCCATACTTCCTTATATAACAAAACGCATCTTGTGTGCGCTCGTGCATGTAGCGCGCCCCACCCGTGAAACTCGACGGCAGAATTACCAGCCGTCCCAGTTGCTCAACGTTAGCATCCTGCTGCATGGCGTCCTGTAGATCAATATAATTTTCGGCACGCAATCTTTTTTGCTTTTTTCGAATGTAAACCAAACATTCTGTTTCAATTTTAGCGTACATATCAACCACAAACTGATTCAAAATACCTCTAAAGCGGTGCAAATGAGCAAAACGGTTGCGCCGTATATGCAAGAGGTATGAATACCTTGGCAAACGCCAAAATTGTACCCGTCCTCCCCGCGACAATAAATCAGTGGGTACTGAAGACTATCATAGGCCCGATGAGTTTCGCTTATCCGTTGCAAACGATCGTCATGGGTGCGCAGCACAATATCACGCCTATCGCACTCCTGATCTACCAAAACAACGGCGACTTCGTTCGTGCTGGGGGAATTATATCGGCCGCGGTGTTCTGTCACGGGTCGTTTGTCGGCGCTGATTACAAATTTGTAATTATTTTGTTGATTGTGAGGAATAGACTCCAGTGCAGCCTTGAAGTTATTCACATATGGATTAATTTCATGAAACATGCTTTGCAACTCGGAAATCAGACTGGCGTTTAGATTTTGGAAATGTTGATTCCTCATATTAGCTTGTTCGCAATAGTCGGATACAAAGTATATTTGTAGAAATTTCAGTTCATCCGCAGGCAACAGAGATCCAATTAAATGATAAGCTTGACCCTGAATTTTGAAAGTGGGCATAAACGACCCTTCTACAATTTGGTTTGCCCCAAACGAAGTCATCTGGAATGCACTGTTGTACGAACGGATACATTCCAAAAAATGTTTAGATTGCGGGTGATCGCCGGTAAATAGGGATTTCAAGGGTTCTGGTGGTTCTTAAAAAATATCTAAACGTACCTTTCCACCTGAGCAGCAGACTCCATTCGACTCTTTTCTCCATTTAAGAGCTTGACAATAATCACAGGCCAGGGTCATTCCACCGATACCAGCAAATTCAGCATAATTAATTCCTTTAGTGTAATAAAAGCCACTTCTGTTTTTATTGATTCACTGAAGATGTGTGTTTGTTTTTGGCGCCCTAGTCGTAGTGAGACGTTCATCTCCAGTACCTGTCCTACTGAAAGGAACTTGGCGTATTGTTCTAGCACGTTTTGAGCTTCGAGAAACATTCGATTTTTTCTTCAAAGGCATATTTATTTTATACAATAAACGGCGTTGCCTAAAACATAACGGTAAGCCCTGTATCAAGCAATAAATAAAAAATATTAACTCACCTTAAAGAACAGTCAATATAAAAAAGAAACTGGAAAATTGTGATGGTGGTTCGACAAAAAATAAAATTCGACGTAGATTTTATTCAGGACAGTGCAAGAACATATGTACATACATTACACTCACTAAGGGGAAAAAACAACTATAAAGTTTCAACATTATGTGAGTGAGTAACAAATTTTCATTAAACTTGAAGAAAACAATTTTTACTCACACTAAATGGAGTGTTTCTTCCAAAAAACTGGGGAAATATTTGCACTCAATTTGTTTACTATTTACTATTTATGTACTATTTATTTGTATATCTTTTATATCTTTTACAGTAGACTACAATAATCCATTAGTTGCAAAAGTAAGTGAAAAATAATTTAATTCTTATATCACATGTGTTTCAATAGAATAGCTTTATACATATTTGTTAGCAATAAAATAAGTTTTAAAGAGAAATAAAAAAAAAAAAAGAAAAAAAGAAATAGACTCTAATTCACCTAACTTACTACTGAGAGACAGCCAAATATTGAAATAGAGCTTCATCAAACTTATCAGAGCCCCGAAATTTCCTTATGCCGATGGGTAGAGAATTCCAAAGCCGAATAGTATGAACGAAAAATTGCCGCTCGGAGGCTTGACAATTAAATCGTGGTTGAATGAGCATAAAAGATCGCGCCGAGCTTGCAAATACTAATTTTTCATATAGGTATGACGGCTGCTTCTTTCCGATTATATTGTTTAGAAATTTTAAACTACAGTATTCAATGTATGTATGTAAGCTGCATCCAAGTAGGTCGTTAACATAACTAGAAACATGATCACTACGCCTAAGTCTGTTAACATATCGAACCACGTTATTAAATGCGACCTTAAGTCTTCTCCCGATTTCTGCACTATGGCTACAAAATATTTGGCATCCATATGTAATAATGGGAATGATAAGGGCTTTCACTAGCATTATTCTCGTGTTAAGCGGTGTAAAGTGCTGCGAAGTATACAGGTTTCTTAGACATCCATATACCTTTCCAATTAGTAGCTGGATATGGAA